>OX465262.1:9207393-10608393 GCA_949987775.1 Aproaerema taeniolella
AGGCCGATGACGTCATCGAATTGAAAAGAAGAAGTAGGTAGGTAGGTAACTACAAAAACAAATGAGCTATATTAGCTCTAATAAGCGTTTATTGCTTGCTTTCACATAACATACACCATTATTACTGTATATTGAGAAGTATATTCATAAAATTTCAAAATCTATTTTACATGCCCGACTCTTAGACTACATTAACTTCTATGACGTAAACAAACTACTTAAAATGTATTTTAAATCTAAACTCAGAAGATTCATTTTGGCATGTCACCTAACGCGCATTGCTCATCGCACAAACTGGCAACGTCGCCCAACAGGCACATTCAGTGACCGTTATTTATTTTTGGCGGGAAAAAGGTTTTTTCATCTTAGCGCATGAACCAAAAGACCTGGAACCCTAATTTTTTTACAGCCAAGTGCTGTAATTACTAGCTATAATCTGATAATAAAATCACATGGCTAGGCATAATACTTTTCGATCTCCAGTATTGGCCCGCTGGGGAAACGTCTCTCCAGCTTCCCATTAAAAACTGCCTTTACCTTAAAAAGTACTGAAGCTGGGGCTATGAAATATTTACAGCACTAGTTTAGGACAAGGAGTGAAATTTTGAGCCATAATACTCACTGGTACCTATCGTAGTTTCCGAGATATAGAGTGGCCAGTACTGGTAAGCTGGGGAAACGTTTTCCCAGCTTACCAGTACTTAGCGGCAAATATCTCTCGTTCGGTCAAACGTATGAAATCAATTTTTGAGGTATTGATTGCTGAAATTTTGCTCGAAAAATTGGACTATAAATCTTTTTCGTACTACTAGCAGTTTTTGAGATACAGATGGCGCCGGTGACGAGATTTTCTCCAGCTTCCCACTGTTTTCAGGTCACAGCATCGAAAGTTTTGATGCTGTAAATCTAAGACTGAATATCAGAATTGCTGAATTTATGCTTTAAAATTTAGTATAGAACACATCATTATTTGACAACTGGTCCCGGTGGAGAAACGCACTTTTTCTTTGAGTATGTAGACCTATTTCCTTGTTTCTGACGGTAATTGACGGTGTCACACTTACGTCTTATTCAAAATCTATAGTGAAGTTTTTTCTCGTCAATGAATTATTTCTAAAAATGTGGAAAATATTAGATAAAAACATTAAAATAGAAGTAGATGCTATTGTGTTTCGTAATATGGTCGTTTAATGTGATACTGACAGAGAGTTTTGTGTTACCGAATTCTTTTAATATTATGCTGAACGAAGATGCTCGGTACAGTGTTGGTGAAAAAGTGGATGACGAAGATTTTGAAATGATAAATAGAGAACAGATACAAGAGCTAGACGTAGAAGATAAGAATATTGCTCTCTATGATTTAAAAAAGTAAGATTTTCTTCACGTATCAATCTTGGACATAAAAAATGTCTCGACTCGACAGTACTTAAATCTTTGGGCGAACTTGAATCCGACATGACCACTTTATGCCTCTTAAACAGAAGTACGGCACGCTTCCTACAAAATGATGCCATTAATAGGGAAATAGGGAAAAAAGCAGGTAAATTACGGTGTTTTCGTGTCTTTTCAGAATAGCAAGTAAGGAATACGTTAAAACATCAAGAAAACCGATCGATTTGTATAATTTGGACGACGTGGATTTTGTACCATATTCTGGTAAAATTATGATTTTTACGACAACGACTACTCGACGAATTCCTTTGGTAAGTGGAAACTTTACTACCTCACTTCACTACTGGGATATATGCAGGGCAGACACTCCACTAACTGCTTGAAGTGAATATAGTGACGATAATTAAAGTTCCTTAGTTTTGGGTTTAAATATACATAATTTTAGAAACTAGGAAAAAGTTGTTTTCATGGCCATCATAACAATTCCTGTTTATTCTTTCAATAACATTAACCTCGAGCTATGTTATGTATAATATAACTAGATTACTCGAATCATTATGTTGAATTGCAAATTGAAAAGCATAATACTGATAAGGTTATCGTTGTTTGAGCAGCTTGACATGGACAGGTTAACGGCCAGACGGCAGATGGGCGGAAATAAAATTAATGTTGCTAATATAGTGATAAGATTATTTTGTTACCATGTTATTCATGGTCGTGAATAACATGGTAACAAAATGATCATATAGTTCCTATTGAGAGTAAGATGCCTTTTCTCCAAAATAATCGCTTATCTTGGACAATTTACACGGCATTGAACCGTATTTGGGCAAGAGTAGGTGACGCAGTGCAAACCGAAATAAGAGGGGCTCTTGGAACTACGGAAAACTACGGAAAATTTGTTATCTTGTCCGTGTCTTGTCCCAATTGCTCAGTATGTCGCACCTTTATGAATTAAGTATGAGGCCAACCAAAAAGTTGACGCAATGGCTACGTAATGAAGGAGAGAAGGGGAAAGAGCAATTCATCAACCAGCCAGCACCCAGCGATTTAATCAGGGTGACGACGAAAATCAAAGTAATAAATAAGTTGAACAGCCCCTTTTGTAGACTCGCGAATTTCCTTATACAACCAATTCGAATGTGACGAGCTACCTATTTTCTTCATATTGTAGTGACCATTAATTTCTCTTTTATCACTAATTTAAAAAAAACTCAGTTAAAGGTCACTACTTACTTTCAGACTACAACAACACATAAAATTCGTAAAAGACGAGTGACAACACGGAAACATATTTATGACTATGAACAATTTTTGAAGGAATATTATGAAGAAACCGTGTATGAAGAGGAAAACAATCGGACGTATATTCCACAGCCAGGTAAATACAGGGCTTTAGGTATCTCTCTTTCAACCTCTCCGGTGGTTAATGAGTCCATGAAACTGAACAATTTTCCCAAGGAACATAGGTCAAAATACGAAAAAAAATATTGAGTTCCCATATAAACGTCATCAGCATAATAGCGCATTTTGTATGGGAGATTAAATTTTTTTTTCGTATTTTGACCTATATTTCTTGGGGAAGTTGTTCAGTTTCATGGACTGATTAACCACCCTAGAGGTTGAAAGAGAGATACCTAAAGCCCTATATAAGTATTAGTACTGGATTAACCTTTGGTTCGCTTAAGCGCGGATCCGCGTCGCATCATTCTGGTATTTGCCTCTTTCCTTGCAAACCGCCGCATCGTAACTATTGCCAATTTAATTTTTTCTGACTTTCTTAGAGGCTGCCAGCTACCACTCCTTTGCCACCCATATAGGTCGCAGTTGGTCGCAGCCTAGTTACCGTATCTCAGATATACTTTTTGGGAAAAGACAATGCAGTACTTTTTAGAAACCTCGTAAGTTTTGGCGTTATGAATTGCAAGGATTATTTACAAATATATCATACTTCAAGTGTACCTATACTATAATCATAACATGTTAATAGATGTATAATTTACGATTATGACTCGATATTAATAATAAAGTACTGGCACTTTGTAACTGGTAAACAACTTGAATCATATATTCTTTAGTGTCGCTTAAGAGCTTCTGAAAAGTAACTGAGTATTTTACTTTTAAAAATTCTTCTTATTCTTTTATTCGCGAAATAATTGTTGCCTTGATACTATATAAACTATTGTACTTATCCATTTCAAAGAAATTAAACCCAGAATAGAAAGCGTTGTCATGGTCAGAAGCCGGCGAAAAAAATGTCACTGATACGAATTTCTTTTCACATTTTTCAGTCGAATCACAGAGTCTCTTTCAAATCCTGAGGAAAGTAATTCCTGCTGATTCTCCGAGTGACGCGAGTATAAGCGGCAGCATCATCGCAACATTCCGGTACACAATATGTCTCAACGCAAACAACTGCACTCACCAAGACATGCTACTTCGGATCATGGGCATATCTAAATTGTTGTTTCTGGCATATGTAGCTGTGGCCATACCATTGTTTTGTATGAAAGGTAAGCGATTCATCATAGCCCATACAGGGTCATAGAAAAACTATATGTTCGCTTTCTCGTAAAAATGCTGTAAGTAGATGTTTCACATTCATATTTCAGCCCGTAAGTTGCAAGTGGCAGCGTTGTATACTCCAGGTATAGACGGCTTGATATATTGGACTCTGTACCTTTATTTTTCTTAACGCTAAATACTGAAAATTGCAGCTCACTGTCCAATGTGAGCTAATCTGCAGAAGCTAAAATATTTTTATGAAGAAGAAAATTCCTAACAATCTTAAAGCATGACCTAGCAGTCTCAACGATAAATAAATCAACAAAAGATATAACTTACTCACACACAACAAAATTCCATAATGAATACATAGTACAAAAAAAATATAATTTCAGGCTGGTGTTGCTGTTGCCTTAATTGCAAAGTTTTTAAACCTCGCGTCATTATCCGGGAGGCTAAACAGTATCTTATTGAGAACCCTCCCGGAATTCTCAAGACTGGAAAAGGAACTACCTTATATGAACCCACCGATGAGGAGAGAGACTGTTACGCCCAATTTGATCATTTAGTGCGAATCATATAACGGACTTGTAAATAAGTTGTAAATAATAAAAATAAACGTGTTATTTTAAGGCCCAGTATTTTACCTTACGAGAAATGCACTTACCTCTAAAATTTGGTTGGCTTTAGAAAAGTCGTTGTGGTAGAGCGCTAGTGCCACAAGGCAGTTTGGTTTCGCTAACATTATCGAAATGAAGTCGATGCTATTCCCTTTGCTAGATATGATCACTGAAAATAAAAAAGAACTTTCTCAAAAATGTTCTGTTTATACACCTTATAATTAAGGAAACCTTATTTAGTGTAATGCTTACCATCGTCAGTGGCCGAAATTGTTGAAGCAAGCATGACTTGATCATAATCAGGCTTAGTATTAGTGTGCCTTCTTCGCACTTTGGGTTTCTTCCGCGTGACTTTCAACTCTACTTCATAATCCTCATCTTCGCTACTTGCGTCCACTTCCACATAGTCCAAACAGAGCTTCAGTTGCAGCGGGTTTGTGTCTGGCGAAAGACTCGAAACCAATTGCAGTTTCCAGATGGAATGGTTCACCACTTTTACCAGGTGCTTTAGTCTCGTCACCAAGCTCACGTCCATGCTACTGCTACTCTCCTCCAACTTCTCTAAACACATTTTCAAAGTGTTCAAAACTGTTTGGGTCGTTAAAGAGTTGCACATGAAGCCTGCAGTCGAACTGTTTACACTTTTCGGGGCGTTTACTTGTTTTTTTGAATAAAAGTATGAGCATTCCGAGTGGGCCCCACAAGACACATCTTGGTTGTGTTCAGGACACGAGAAATACTCATAGCGCAGGAACAGACAGGAAAATATATTCTCAATGACTTCGATACAACATTGTACGGGCTGTATCGATAGCACCAGCCGTTTGATCTCATCCAGAGATGACGTGGTTTCTTGCGTATTTTCTGAACCTTCACAAGAATTTACTATTGTGTCTATGATTTTCGTAATAGCACAATAGCTATTGTAAGTTGTAATATCCCAATTTACACCGCCATTTTCTTGCTTTCTGGGATCTGTCTTGTTATTAGCATTCATTAACTCAGTTATGTAGTCACTGTTTATATTGAGTAGCCTCGATACTTTGTATCTGTCTATTTTAGAAAGCCTGCACGCTTGAGACATCACGGCTAGAGCGCTCTGTGTCAGCACTTGACTGAATATAGAGGTTGTCATAATTTTGCAGTTGTTTTCTAAACAAAATTTAATTATCGTCAGCTCTCTCTTTACTTCCAAAATATAGAATTGCAACTGCTCATCTGCAGTCGTATAAGTATCGAGAATTGAGAAAATGTTCGACAGTTGGTGAACTAGAGAAGGCAAGTCGTATGTTTCGGGACTGTTAGTCAAGTCGATTAGAACCATTATGAGTATTTGTTTAGTGAAGTTATTAATTTTAAATGTTACATGTTTCAGATCATGAAGTTGGTGCTTGTATACTTCGGCGGCTTTCAACAGCCAGTGCGTTTTATCTTGATAGCACAGTTCTAGCATGTATTCGGGAGTCAATTTGAATTCTTTTTGCGGTTCATTTTTCTGCATCAGATCGGAAACTATGCCCAAGAGTTCTGGTCGTTCGTGAGGCACAAGACTGATGAGAATTTGTTTTCTGTACTGTCTGTATGTCTCCTCTGAAATAGGGTTTAATACTTTCTGCACAAACTGTGGAACAAAACTGTCCTCCCATCTTACTAATGATATGAGTGTGATCAGTTTATCTGGGTAATTACTTTCAGATAGTTCATTTCTTAAGACCTCTAAGTAAATATTTTGTATTTTGTCTAATGTGGATTTGTTATCAGATAGATGTTTCTGGATATATTGAAGAACGGTGGTGGTAGTAACAGGATTGTATTGTAAATTTTTATTTAAAAAATCTAATGTTTCTTGTGACAAGTCTTTGATGGGCTTAGTTTCTTCTACATCATAATAGAATTGAAGAATTTCCTATGGAGAAGATAAATTATTTTAGTGTTTTATAGGGTTCAAGTTATTTCAAAAATTAACACCCAAATTGTAGTAACTTACCTCAAACACTGCCTCAGTGAGATCATCAAGTAGTCTCAGTGTATATTTCAGTTCTTCCTCCTTCATTTTGGCTTCTAGAACATAAAAACAAGTTCAAATACAAAAAAAGTTCAAATTGTTATTTATGATTATTTGGTTAAATAAATAATCACTTATTGTCCTTACTAATTAAGTTTGTAAGTATGGATGTTTGTTCCTCTTTCACGCTCAAACGGCTGGACCGATTTTGATAAAATTCAGTATGGAGGTTGCTGACACCATAGATTAACACATAGGCTACATGATTTTCCCAAATTCCCACGGGAACGAAATCCCGGGCGGAAAGCTAGTTATACATAGTATGAAGAAATATTAGTAATTTGAGAATTTGTGGTGGACTTAAACTAATTACTAATGGCTGCAATTACCTTGAATGCTAACAGAGATAACTAATTATGTCAGATGTTGTTTATTTTATGTTAGTCACCAAGCCAGGTCACAGTAATACTTCATAGACACAAATCAATTCCTAAAATGATAAGTTGCCTTACTGGTAATATGGCAACATTTTAATTACCTAGGTGCTATGCCAGTTCCCTGTTTAATTTTGAAAACATTAGTAGCCAACTATGAAAGGAAAAGGGTTTGTTAAGGTTTTTGTGTTAGCACAATTTATCACAAAGGTTGTTGAATGGAACAAAGCAAAGTTCTAACTAGAAACACTGTATACAAACTAATATCTAAATATATTTGTAAAAGACATAAAACTGTAATAGATGTATAGAATGCTTTTGTGATGTCCTGTTTTGTCCTGTCACAGGTGATGATGCAGCTTAATGGTGAAAACGATACAACATTGCCGTAACCTGTCAATTTTTTTCAGTTTTTTCCTCGGACTTGACACTGGCAGTAATGGTCGCACGTTATACACCACCGGTTGCCATAATATAAAAAAAAATATAAAAAATGTATGTATACCAAAATAAAGGAAAACAGTAAAAAAATATTAACTAAGAGTGTCCAAGGCTGCCATGTTATTGTTTAATAGCTATCTCTTTCAAACCAAGGCAATATGGGAACAAGTCACCAGGAGTAGTGCAAAATAAAAGGAACATGATATATCTCCTAGTATCGTTTTGTCTATGCCTGAGCCTTTTTTCATTTTTAAGTGTTATTTACACGAAAAAAATTACAGAAGTACAAATATCAGATCTGTGGGTCGTGTTAGGATTTATAACTTGTAATGTACTCCACTGTTACTTCCTCTGTGACAAGATAAGGGAGATAATAACTATTTAATTTGTTAACTGAAACTTATTTTATTTAACAATAATAATGTTATTTTAGTTAAAAATAAAATGCTTACCAAAAGACAGAGACAAATGATTTGAACAGTGCATTAAATGTATTTGTTTTTGTTTTTTTTTTTAAGTACAATACAAAGAAATCAGTCTATCATACATAACCATAACACAACCTTAGCTCAAGCATATATTTATGGTTGGGGTGCACTTAAGGGGTTGCCTTTGGATCTTGAAACACTATATGAGCAGTGCAACAATATTAAGTTTCAAGCCAAGTTTTCAAACCAAAGTCATACCTTTAATTAATTCATGTTTATTTACTTAACTCAGTTGTTATGTGAGGTTCACTTATTTTAAGTACATACACAAAATAGTCCTATTAGGCAAGAAAATAATAATTATGGAGTCGTTAATCGGGTCGCTGGTCATGTTAATTGTAATAAACTTCGGGAAAAAATGTCGTAGGATCTAGGTTTAAGACTTCTTCAACAAAGGCGAGTTAGAGTTACACAAAATTATAATACAAAAAACCTTACCTTTCTAGTTTTACAGAATTTACAACTGAACCATTTTATTTATTGAAATCAGTTAGTTCAGTACCACTACTAACAACAACATTATGTTGTTACACAAGAAAATTTTAATTTTATTTGACTTGACTCAAAATAGTCCACAGCCGACGAACGAACCAAACAAAACCTAGCTAGGGTGACCACTTCTTGGTTTTAATTCTGTACCAATCTTTGTGCAAATCAAGGGCTTAGTATTTTCCAAAGGTATTTTCTGGTGCGAATATAATATAAAACGCAGTGATAGTGATTACATTCTCTGTGTGCGAATATAATAATACAGACAGTGCTTGATTACGAGTGATTTATTTAAAAACACGGCTAGCTAGCTGTAGATAATCTCCAATGGTATCCAAAGAGTATGTCACTGCGTTTAATGGTATCTAAGCATAGCATGGCATAAGTTTTCTGTAATTTAAATTATGCAATTTTATTTTATTTTTTATAGATACTTAATGGGTTTGGTTTTTATTTTAAATCAAAACCATCTTTCCTGTAAGCACATTGTCGTTTTCTTCATAGTTTGTTGATAAATCTGTTTCAACCATTCGCGCAAATTGAAAATGATAGAAAACAAAGCAACAAGAACATGACAGAGATGGGTTTTAAAAGTTATCGAAAAGGGAAAAAAATACAATAAATGGCAAGCAGTTGGTTGTCAATCGTGGCTCGCTGTCAACGTCACCGAATGTTTTGCATTTATGAAGTCCATAAAAAAATAAATTAAATTAAAATACAAAAAGTTAGCGTATTAGGTACTTATTTATGAGTCTACTTTGCCGTTTATTGTGATGGTTTTTATTTATCCATCATGTTATGGTTGGGTCTATTTCAACCTTAGATTTTAACTTTTATCCATCCATTAGAAATGACTATGAAAAGATTTATGAATGCTTATCCTACTGTCAAATTAAATCAAAAGTTGCCTCTATAATAATAAAATTATGAAGTTAGGGAATTTGAGATACCAAAAATTACGGAATAATAAAATAACTGCTTATAGTCCACCAAGAGACGTTTAATAGTTGTAATTACTTAAATACAGAGTATGAGCAAAATTTTTCTTAACACAAATGATTTTCTGAATCATACAATTCACGCTATTTGTTTTTAAATCCTATTAGACGGGTAAATTTAATAGCAATACGTAGTAACACTCGGGAGTCGCTGAGCCAAAAGGACTAGCTTCCAGTTCCACTTCCAGGATCTCTATATAGTTTGTGGTTCCAGGCCAGAAAATTAAGTAATAAAAAAATCAGTTGCTTGAAAAATGCCGATTTTGCCAAATTTAGATTTCTGAAAATTTTGATAGAGTAGCAGTATAATTTGGAGAAGTAAACACAAGAACATGTTCCACAACTAGTTTTCTTTCGCAGGCAACTAAATTCTAAAGCAGAGCCAGGAAGTGTTTTTATAGAAATAATTTCAAAAAAGTTGTGGTTATACACAACAGGTATGAGATTATTGACTCGATGCAGATTCTTGAGACAAATTCCTTTATTATACGCTAATCGGCTCACTAAAGGGATTGATCGAAATGCCTTGATTCGGCAGTACATGTCGATGGTTGCTAGAAAACACCAACGACATTCTTTACTGCTACCTGCTGTCTCCTGTGTATACTATTCTGATGGGAAGAAACAGTTCTTTCAGTTTGAGAAGAAGAGTGAAGCCCTGAAAGATGCAATCGAATATAAGAAGCATCAACTTAAAGACACAGAAAACAGAATAAGATTGAGAGGTGTAGAGATTGTCCAAGATATAAAACATCAAAAAGAAATCACTGAGCAAAAGTTAAGGGAGAAAAAAGATCATATTATAAAAGATATCCTTGAAACTAAAGCGAAAGTTAAAGAGAGATTTGATGTTGTTGTTGAGGTATGACTAGTTAGCATAGAATCTGAAAAAAAAACTAACTATTAAAAAAATAAAACATTTTATTTTGCTTACTTTACCTGTTGTAAAAGAATCGAAATTTAAAATTTTTTAGTTTTCATAAATTAAAGTAATTCATTAGTATGACAAAAACCTAAGTACCTAAGTCAAACTGTTTCTTTTTGTTATTTCAGAGAGACAATCCGTTTACGATCCCCAATCTGCTATGTGTTACAAGAATTGTAATGTCTCCATATTTAGGATACATTATCATGCAAGAACATTATCATCTAGCATTAGGACTATTGGTATTTGCTGGATTTACAGACTTGGTAATTTTACAAATTTTGATTATTTCTCTTTCTATGTTACAAATCTGAAAGTTTGATCTGTTTTGATGTAATTTTTGTAGAGAGATTATTGAACTGGATAGTTTCTCAAGACCACATTGCTATGGGTCAACTTGTTGCTAATAGCCAACTTCAATGTATATCTAACATTTAGTTGCAGAATAACAAAGATGAAGTATCCAAATACAAATATGTATAACAGTCAGTCAGTAAGCAGTTAGTGCAGTAAAGATGAGGAATAAATGTACTTATGCACAAACCAATAGAGGTCTCCAAGACACACAATTAATATTGGAAGTTTGAGTAGCAAATGACAAGAGGTCAGCAGGCCATTCTGCAAAAAAATGTGGATTTAAAATTGAAGTGCAGCTGCTTTACAACTTTTTGACAAAAATAGTATGTTATGATAGCAATTTTGTCTAAAATGTGGATTGGTTGTGAAGCAGCTGCAGTTCAATTGGGTTTTAATCACATTTTTTTTAAGTGCCATTCGCTCGCTGACCATCCGGATTACCTAAATCTGTGCCTTGAATCTGAAAAACACATTTCCTCTTTCCAGTTGGATGGTTGGATAGCAAGAAAATGGAAGAGCCAGTCATCCATAATGGGTTCTTTCCTAGACCCGATGGCAGACAAAATTCTGATAGCTACCTTATTTATATCCCTTACATGGCAGAACCTTATACCTTTGGAACTGACCCTGCTCATTGTGTCCCGTGATGCTATTCTTGTCATTGCTGCATTTGTCATCAGATACAGAAGCCTTCCACCACCGGTATCTTATATTTTTTTATTTAGAATTTATACTAGGGTCTTAGCAGAAAGTGTATGAATTGTATGGTGCATATTTTTATCATTAACCCTATTTCTTCATCCAAATATAACAAAATAAAACAAAAAAATTAAGCAAACATTAAGTTTTTTAAAATGAGTAGGTACTTAAATTTTTATTAGTTTATGGCAATGTTATTGCCATGAGAGTAGTAAATATAATACTAGTTATTTTATATTTTAATGCTATGCTTTATTTAACGCCCGCGGCTCCGCCCGCGTGGACTACAGGGTATATCGTGCCCAACCGTGGGATAAAATGTAGCCTATGTCCTTTCCCAGGCTCTAACCTATCTCTGTACCAAATTTCATCGAAATCGGTTCAATAGTTAGGGGTGAAAGATTATAAATTCGCATTTATAATATTAGTAAGGATTATAGAACAGGGGTTCCCAATCTTTTTCAGGCCGCGGCGCACTTATAATTTCAGAATTTGGTCTCGGCGCCCTAATCGAAATAGATAGATACAGTTAAAATAAATAGGTGGGTACAATGATGCTTGTTAGGTAGATAGGCATAAAAATTTAGACATCCACAATATGAAGTTAATTAATTAATTTATTCATTACAATACTCAATTAAAACAAAAACAGCTATCTAGTCAAGGTGATAAGTTGAGTTTTGTGAGCTTCACACGTTTTTCAAAGCGTTGGAGTGTTTATTTTGTACCTGACAATACTTAAACTTAGGTTTCGGATCGGAGTATGGTACAGAGGATCGCCTCACGGCGCCCCTCTGTACTGTCTACGGCACACCAGGGCGCTGCGGTGCACAGTTTGGGAACCTCTGTTATAGAAGAAAATTAAAACTCAATTTCTTAAAAAAATAATCAGTCTTGTGTGTTTTAATTACAGAAAACCTTGAGCAGGTACTTTGATGTGACAAATGCCACAGCACAGCTTGCACCTACTTTCATTAGTAAGGTCAACACAACCCTACAACTTATTTTGGTGAGTGTACTTACCTTGGCAAATTAACAGAGAGTGTTGATAAAAATACGTGGGTAACACTGAAAATGTTTAGAACTGGCCAGTTAGAAACATTGCTAATGAAAACTTTTTTTGAATTTTTTAGAACTCTTTGGTAATTTAATGTAGTATGTTGTAGTAATCTAAAACTCTTGTTAAGGCTGCAATTAGCATTTCTTAATGAAGCCCCATCTCGTGCCACTATTTACAATTGGTTAAACGAGTTTAAGCGTGGACGTAGCAATCTCAATGATGATCCGCGTGAGGGACGTCCTTTAACAGCGACTACTGAAGACAACATCAGTGCTGTGCGACGCATGATAGAGGAAGATAAGAGAGTGACCTATCAGCAGATACGGGCAAGCCTAGGCATTGGTATGAGTCAAGTTCAAAAAATATTACACGAACATTTAGGCGTCAGGAAGCTTTGTGCCAGATGGATTCCCCATACTTTAACCGACGACCAGAAACACCTTCGCATGGACTGGTGTCGCCAAATGTTAAATAAGTTCAACGGCGGTGACTCAAATGCTGTATTTGACATCGTCACAGGTGATGAAAGCTGAATATATTGCTACGAACCCGAAACCAAAAGACAATCAGCTCAGTGGATGTTTTCTTCAGTCAAGGAAAAAAGTTGATTGCCTCATTCTTTGGTCGGAAAGGTCATTTCGCGACAGTTGTGCTAGAAGATGGAAGGACAGTTACTGCAGACTGGTACGTCAATCGCTGTTTGCCTGTTGTCTTGGAAAAAATTCGACAGCAGCGCCCTCGAAGCAGGATCCTCCTTCACCACCCTGAAAGATGCAATCGAATATAACCACGACAATGCTTCAGCGCACTCCGCAAAACGGACTGTTGAATATTTGACTATGGCAGGTGTCGAGATGAGTCATCCGCCATACAGTCCTGACCTGGCGCCCTGCGACTATTATTTATTCCCAAGAACTAAAGATAAAATTCGAGGTATTCGCTTTACGAGCCCTGAAGATGCGGTGAAAGCGTACGAAAATGCCATAGAAGAGACCCCTAAGGAAGAATAGGCCCACTGCTTTTCTCAGTGGTTCCATCGAATGCGACGATGTGAAGAGAGGAACAGAGATCACTTCGAAAAACAATAAAAGTATTGGCAACTTTCTACATTAAGCCGTTTTTCATTTTCTAAACATTTTCAGTGTTACCTAGATCATCAAAGCTACTATGTAAGGACAGGTGTTACGGTCTCGTAGAAAAGTTGCCCAACTTCTGTCTAAAAATTACGTCCATTTATTATGATGTGAAGGATGAACAAACAAACTTAACTTTCACATTAAACATACTAGCTTTCTAGCTGCGATTTCCCTCTGTTCCCACCTGTTCTGTTAAACAGTTCTGTCGGCAGAACTACTGGGATTTTTTTTACCATTAGTTCTGTGATTTATAAGACTATGTTTTACACTCTGCTTCAATCTCAAATATTCCCAACTGTTCTGTTACGTAGTTCTGTCGATGGATAAGACCAGTGAATGTAAACAATTTACTTTCACAAATATGTAATAATGCAGTTTCTCTTATAACAAAGACATCAAGGATTTTAAAAAAATTAACGTATTTTCTCTAAAAACAAAGGTACCCCAATGTCACCGTTAAGTAAAAATATAAAGAATAGTGTAAACCTCTGTGAAAGGTATCGGGCAAATTTTGAAAGTGCCGTCTGCCAAGAATGTTTTTTTTTCCTGTAAGAGAGTCCTTGCTTCCTCAGTGCCAAAAATTATAATACGGACACCCTCGCCCTCATCGTTGTAATCTGCCAACATAAATTTAGAAAACGGCATAGGTATTTCTACTGCATTTACAGTGTCATTTAGGTAGCTCATTTTCTGAACTTCATTTAATTTATTTCTCCTTCTGTAAATCGACGACTTAATTTGGTTGAAGCTGGGTAACTCTTTAATGAGATCTATTCCCGTGTCTTTTAAAGCAGACACTGTTTTCTTGTACACTGCCGGTACGGTTTCACTGCCTATCATCATTTCGTCAACACTTTTGTGGATTATAACGGACATGGCTTCTTTGTTTTTATCAGGAATGCAGGTAGTAACATGGTTGACATGTTTAACTATTTCCTTTTCATCCTAGAACACAAAATAAAAATACAATAAATATAAAACAAAACCTTGTGTGTGAACTTAGGTCCATACTACAACTTATTTAAAAAGTAATTACTTCGGAAGTGGTAACTGTTCCACTGCATTTGGTTTTCTTGTACATGGCACATCTCCATAACGTTTGTAAATTTTGATATGTAGAAAGCCGGTAATATTCGAAGCCATTTTCGAGCAACACGCGCCCGCGGCCACGTCTTATTATGTTAAACTCACTCATTGAACAAATAACAACCCTTTGCAATATATAAGATTAATATTATTGCCCTCTTGAAACCCTTGAAACATGAATTTCATGACGTTGTCATCAGGAAACAAATGAAGAATAGATACTTACCTCAAGTGGCCAGTACTTGATAATTGATAGCAAACTGCATGGAGAAGTAGTTTGTTCGTGAACAGAACTACTAGGAATTTAATTCCCATTTGTTCTGCGAACAGAACTAATGGTAAAAAAAATCCCAGTAGTTCTGCCGACAGAACTGTTTAACAGAACAGGTGGGAACAGAGGGCGATTTCGCTCGCGTGAAATGACTTCCAGGACTATCCCTGTAAAAAAAATCTCATCAATCTGTTGCTCAATTTTGATGTGAAGAAAGGACAAAAAAAATCTCTCACAATTATAATTTAATGTATTAGAATGTCTTTTTATTAAGAATTCTTGAATTACAGGTGGGCACTACACTAGCATCTCCTGTTTTCGGATACGTAGATCATCCCGCAATGCACGCCTTATTCGGCGTCACAGCAGCCTCAACTGTTATATCAGCTATCAGTTACCTAGTTAGTAAAAACACATACAAATACTTGAAAAAAAAATCGTGATACACTTTTATCAACTCTGTACCCTGTAATTAGGCTGTCACCTGAAATTTGTAGACCTTTAGGATTGTACAAAACTTTGTAAATGCAATGCGGTAATTTATTGTTATTAAAAGAAAAATGTTATTCAAGTGTTGGTTTTTCTTCAACATTACCAAATAACAACAAAGATATACAAATGTGGAATCGATTTATTTCTTACCTTTATTCACAAATGTAGGCAATTCATACGAATTTTAGATTTCAATAATACAAAAAAAATGTAAAATAATATTACAAAATTTAAGCCTAAAAACTAGAGACGAGTTAGAAAATAATATTTTAGTTACTGTTAGAGATAATGGTTGTTATCATTGAATGCTTTATGGAACATGTTATTTATCTTTTTTTTAATTTTTCCATAAAAGATCTATAAAAATAAAATTGTGGAATGTTGACAATCGTTCAATACTGTTATTTCAGTAAGTTAATTTCCTTTGCTTCTTTTTCCCTTTTTAATAGTTTGATTAAATTTTATAATTTTAAAATAGGGAATAACAATGGACTATATGGATGGTGAAAGTTAATGTTTAAAGGCACATTTACTAAGTTGTTACACTTGGTTAGAATATAGATGGCTATATGATACAAGGAAGATGAAACAGGCGTGAGCTTTCATGGATAATTTCTTTGGCATTTCATCGTTTTCAAAAGCACCAAAAAATAATACAAACAAATACCAAAACTCAAGTATCATGTGGGCTAATTTGAAAGTACTGACATATTAAAAACAAAGTATTACGAGATGATGACGAAAAAGTAATTCCAAAGAAACTGGGAAGACAGTGAAAGCACTATGGGTGAAATGAGAGCCACCCAAAATGGAGAATTCTATTTAAAGCTTTCGAAAATACAGAACAACTATTAAGATAGCATTATGGTGCTAAAGCTTAGGGAATCTACTGAAATCCTTGCAAGCAGCTATCTAGGTCTAGGTATCTGATTCAAATGAACCTCGAAAGTAGGCAGTCTGTACATACTCTATCTTAAAATAATATCTATCTCTAACATAAATATTCATAAAATTATTGAAGCCAAGCTGTAAAGCAACAGCATTATAAATTAAAGTTAGTTATTATTATTGCCTTAGTGATGCTTGAAATCAGTTAATTTAATTTTTTTTCTGTATGTATACAGTATAATGTGTCTATTTGTACTTATATACTTAAAAAGCATGTAGAACTGTTTTGAAGCTACTATCAAATAATTTCAAGAGACTAGAAGAACCAATAGAATTCTGAACAGTACCAATCGGAAATTAAAAATACTTTTCGATGAAAACTAGCACTTAAATGACAATACTCTAAACAACTTCATGATTAACCTTACCTACATTTCAAGCACATGCATAAAGTTTATACTACAGTCGCTTTATACATTTCAAAATAAATCCAATTTGAAAATCAAATATGGCAGCTAATCAGGAAATAACCACGACCTCACAAGTTTGCCAAGTAGGTTGTATGTATGTATAATGCATAGCCGAAGAACAGTAATGTCACTTTTTTAGTGGTAAACTTGTGTGGTGCAGGTATTAACTACAAGAGCAACAATAAATTATACAATATAACATCTGTATCAGCCCTTATAGGGCTAGAATATAATACTTCCTCAAAATATTGAGTCTCTTTTTATGCAAGAGTTCCACTTTGACATTAAACTCTTTGGACAGTGGAAAATTAACACAGATTACTACTGGGAGTTGTTATGCTGGCATACAAGAAGAAATTAATTGTAATTTTTTTTTACAATTAGGCACCAAATAAAATTAAATACTGAAAAGTGAATGTCATAATTAATACAAAATAAAACTTCTAATGTTGCAATAATAATAGCAAAATGTCACAAAATAATATAAACCTAAATACTAAATTATAAAATTGTACAAAAATAAAATAGACAGAGAAACACAGATTGCACTTATGGATACTCTATACATACATAATTAAATATGAATTTGAGAAATGGTAACAAACAGAATAAGATCCCAGGGCTGCCAGACATTACTTTTTTCTCAGCAATTAAGTGTGGAAAAGAGTAGTTTTCTGTATTAAAATGTAACTGTACCTTATTTGTGTTGGAGTGCAATAAAGTGTATTGTATTGTATACAATACACTTTATTACACACATTTGATTACTGAGAAAATATGTAACATCTGGCGGCCCTGTGATCTTGGTCTAAAACTCTTCTGAACGATTTTTAAGTTAGCTTAAAAACAAATAGTAAGGTTTTCCTTGAGTTACAGTTTAAACAATATTCTCTGCTCTGTATGTGAATATAAAATGCTTATGTTAAATAAATGAGATGTGACTAATTAACCAACCTTGTTAATTAATTCGTCACAGATGGCAGTGAGCTCTTCATTGTCCTTGATTTTCTGAGCTAGTGATTCTTGTAGTGAAGATGCATGTACCTCACTCTTCTTGAGCATGGCATTCAGTTTAAGAATCTCAGCCTGGTGAGCTTTCTTCACAGCATCAAGTTCAGCATTAGCCTTGTTAAGCTGTTGCATGGCATGTTGTCTCAGAGTCTCGTATCTAGCCTCCAGTTTTTGTATTGCATCAGTGTTCTCTTCAACTGTTCTCTTAAGTGCCTCTTCATTGCCCTTGTACCCCTGTATGATTACTTTACACCGCTCATACTTTGTATGAACATCATTGAATGCATGCTCCATAGAAGCCAAATGTGCTGCTGCTTCATCCCTCTCCTGAACTAAAGTAACCCTCTCTTCTGCCCATCTCTTGGCTTCTGCCTCACGCTCCCCAATAAGAGATGAAATGGTTCTTTCATACTCTTCCATTACAACACTCATCTGTTTATTATTTTTTACCTTTTCAGCGACACGCTGTGAGAGAGCTTTTTCTTTTTCTGCATATTCTTCATTTTGTTCAGAGAGCTTTTTAATCTTTCCTTCACATTCATCCAAGCGTTCCCTCAGGTCTCGATTAAGATCTCTTAAGTTATGTGCCTCTTCTTCCTGAGCTGTGAGCAACTCCTTCACAGCTCGGAGTTGTTCTACGGTGTGTGGGTCCATGTCAGAGGGCCGGGTGATAACCGGTGGCGGCGGCGGCGCGGCTACAGCGCCCAGACTCAGCAGCCTGTCTATAGTAGCTATTGCCGGAGATACCGTGTTCACTTTCACAGGGGTTACTTTAGTAGCAGAGGAAGGTTGACTTTTGACAGCTGGACTGACTACTTGCGTGGGCTTCTCTGTGGGACCACAGTTGCTTGATTGCACGGATAACTGTTGCAAAGAGTTCACTAAATTTTGCTCCGTACCTGACATGGTACTGCACACAGAATTCACACTTACCAAAAATTAAAGTTTTATGTAAAATCTCGTAAACATGTTCTTTCCTGAAATATAAAATGATAAGTTATGTTTTAGTATAGCATGATACGAATGTAAAATTATATTTCAGAACCAGTTTTAAGTAGGTTGCAGACAAGGCTACTTTAATGATGTAAAGAAAGATTGTTGTAAAAGTTTGCACAGATATAGTAATGGAATGTGTAGAATTGGTTAACCGCCCACGTTTGGTTTGGCTTAAATGGACAAAGAGCATCTACGTTGCTGGTAATTTGTATCCAAGAACAAACTCTATGATAAAACCAACCTCAAGGTCTTTGAACCATAATCCGCTTATCGAATAACTTCTCTGAAATATACAACTGAAGCCCACAACAACCTTAAACGACGTCCCACTTCAATAATTAAATAAACATCCACAGCAAAATTACTAAATTGGAAATATGCGTGATGACATCAGTCACCGTCGTTGGTTTTTTCCTGTTGTCAGTCAAACTGACATTATTATTTTTATTGCGCTTTCAAATAAAGAGCATAGTTTTAATTATAACAACAGACAGAAAAAGCACTCTATTGTAAATTATCTTTTCTCCTTGTCTTACGTTATACAGTAACCTTTTATTTGTCTAAGTAAGAACCCGAAAAAATACTTTCGGATACACTTAACATTCCGCACCGGTTTTTATTCGGATACACTTCTGCCTTACCGATTTTCAAAATTAGCAAGAAAGCGAGCCATACTCCCCCTGGATCTAATTTTACCTGCTAGCTTTCCGCCCGGGACTTCGTTCCCGTGGGAATTTATATAGCCTATGTATGTGTTAATCCAGTGAATCAGCTACCTTCTCACCAATTTAATCAAAATTTGTCCAGCGGTTTGAACGTGACAGAGTACCTACCTAACAAATATCCATCATACATTCTCACAAACTTTCGCATTTTTAATATTAGTAGGATATGACTATGCGACCATACCACGGATTTATATTTTCCAGTGACATACTCTTTGATATTTCCTTAACACAAACTAAGCTACTACCTACTTCTGTGGCAAGAACAATAAAAAAATCATCTTAAATAACGAGTTAGGTTTCTTTATTCACTACTTCATTAATCGGTAAACATAACTCTTAATTTAAGAGTAGGGTTTTAAAAGTTTAAACTCCTACTATATATCGATCTGTTTTATACATTTCATAAGCAAATTCTTCATCGTGCGTTGGATCAAATTCTAAACCTGTAACAAGTAAAATGACGTTATTATTTTTGAATAGTTATGTTTAAACCATGGATAATAATGAGATAATGTAATCCTTACCAATATACTCTATTTCCAAATTAAACGGTCCGTCGATCTTGTCGCCGCAGGAGATACCAAAATGTGTGACTCGATCTGTCCGCATCCGGTTTTGTTTGTCTTGTACACGCCCTTTCGAACCCAAAATAAACTTCGAGAAGGGGATCTGAAAAATAGAAAGTTATTTTAATGGGCTTCAAATTCACGACAACAACGGTTAATGACCTTTGAGTTTAAGAGATGCATTGTGATTATGAATTCTTAATTTTTATTGATAACTAAACTTACAATATCACGTAAGTATCCACCTACTTAGTAGATTTTCGGAAAAGCGTTGATTAAAAATAAACGCATTAAGAAATGACACTTTCAAACAACTATTAATTACATCGCAATTAAATCTCCGTTAACATTAACAATTTGAGCGAGCTAAACTCAACGAAAGTGAAAATCATAGAATACGTAAAATGTGGTAGATATGTGGATAATTAACCAATTAATAACGCTTCAATACTTTATGAGAATTCTGTAAGGAGTTCTTAACTAATGTTAGGAACCGTGGCATGACCGTCATATTTATGATGATTATGACTAGGCCAAGATTCAAGAATTTCATAAGATTGCGGACAATACCTAGGTACAAGTACCTATATGGGGTTTAGGTATCTCTCTTTCAACCTCTTGGGTTGAAATTTTGATCTCCCATACAAAATGCGCTATATGCTGATGAAGTTTATGTATGTATGTATGTATGTAAATCCTTTATTGTACAATAAATTTTCTTACAGGAGCAAAATATGCATAGGCGTATATAGGGGGGGGGCCGGGTGGGCCGTGCCCACCCCAGTACGGTCTGGGGCCCACCCCAGAATATTGGGCTACCAATTCGAAATTCTATAATTGATGCCAAAATACTGATAACTTCACACAAAAATAATTAAAAAATATCTACAGCTGAGAAATCTACATACTTACTTATTATTACATACTATAATACAGTATTGTTTACTTTTGAATACACAGCGTATTAAGCTAGAGTACATTTAATTTTCGCCAGGCCCCCCCTAGAAAATAACCCTAGATACGCCAATGAAAATATGGTACTTAAAGTTAGAATACATTTAAGGTACAAAGGCGTACTTATCCCACTAGGGGATCTCTTCCAGTCAACCTAACGAACATTGAGAAGAAATCTTGATGAGTAGGCGTAAAGTACAAAAAGGATTAGTTTATATGGGAACTCAAATTTTTTTTTTCGTATTTCGACCTATGTTCCTTGGGAAAGTTGTTCAGTTTCATGGACTTATTAACCACCTAAGAGGTTGAAAGAGAGATACCTAAAGCCCTGTATACAGGGTGTTAAGTAATTCGATCTAATCCTTTCGGGTGGCGAATCAGCCCATGAAACTGAACAACTTTCCCTAAGAACAAATGCCAAAATACGAAAAAAAATTTTTAACTTCCCACACAAATTGCATCAGCTGATAAATCATTTTGTATGGGAAGTCAAAAATTTTTTTTCGTATTTCGGCATTTATTCTTAGGGAAAGTTGTTCAGTTTCATGGGCTGATTCACGACCTGAGAGGATAAGATCGAATTACTTAACACCCTGTATAGACCTAAGCACAGTTTCATTAATACCTAAGTAATCAACGAAGTAGCTAGGCTTATATTGCTTGGGAAAGTGAGTCTATGCTATGCCGACAAACTTAGAATAACCGACAAAGTTGCGCGTTCTTCTTCTATCGAGTCGATGGCTTATTGTAATTAAATCTTGTTGGCTATTACTTAGGTATAGCGACAGTGGTGAGGGAGGCGTTCATTAGTTCCTCCCAGGTCTTCAGATGTTTGGAACAGGTTTGTTTCACATTCACACTAAGTTCCGCTCCGACTGAAAAGTCCCACGATTGTCTTTGCTTCGGCCGACCTGAGTTAATCTTTGGGAGATGAAAGCGTAAAAAATCCCTAGCTACAAGCGGATCGTTATCAAAACGAAGAACACACTTCAAGAAACTTTTGCGGCTTTTCAACTTGAAATCTTACCATTGCACTGCTCATAAGGTAGTGTTGGGATTGAAATCTGTTCATTCTTAAGTTTTTGTAGTGGACGGCATTATGTTTGCATAAATTGATTGCTTGACCAGGAATCGGACGCAGAACCTTCGATTAAGTAGTGCCATGTCATGTATGTACAGTCACCAGCACAATCAGGTTAACACAAACTGTCAAATTTCCCCAATGGATAGTCAACTTGGAGATAAAATTGAAAATTAATTGAAGAAATTTGACCGTTTTGGGTAGCATGATGTGCTGTTGACCCTGTACTGTACTGTACTATTAAAAAAACCTATCGGTCAGTCGTGCTTACCTTAGCGATTTGCCAATAAGGTCCACCCCGGGTGAATAGTACGTAGTGGTAGATGTCATTCCAAGTGATATCGTAGTAGCCTTCACATGATATATTGAGGAGGTATGACCGCCCGTCTCCTCTCACTTTCAGTACCACTGTGTTGTATATGTGCCAGTCATACGTATTTTCCCTTTTGAAAGATTTCTGCAATAAGGTTTAAGTAACTATTAGAATTTCATTCCACGCTGGACTGGGAGTGAAATAAACTCTTCCCAGGCATACTGTAAAAGCCAACGTACCCTAATTCTTTTAGACCGTAAAGCACAGTAGCCAGCTTTCTTAACGCGACCGTCTTTGGGTACTCTGGTGTCCAAATAGCCATGGAAATTAGCCCGGCCCGCGGGACTCATTTCCAAGGCACACCGACTGTATCCTTCATTGTGGTCGCTGTCACAAGTAGTCACGAATTTCTCTATCGCACTGGGTTCGTTGAATAACCAGAGAAGATCGGTTTCCCCTGGAAACAAAAGAAAACGTCGATGTGCAGTCTGTGGGTAACCGTAATTTATACATGCACGCATGGTCTTATTGTTACAGAGGCGGCGTTTATAGATCAACTAGCTCTCTGCCCGCGTGGACTACTGTCACAGTATTACAATAATTTGTAGTTTGACTACAAGTTATATAGTGCCCAGCTGTGGGACAAAATTTAATTTATGTCTTTTCCCAATCTTTATCAAAATCGGTTCAGTAGTTAAGGCGTGCAAGCGTAACAGACAGTTACTTTCGAATTTACAATACTAGATTTCCACCCGGGACTGGTTACCGTGAGAATTTGGGAAAAAATATCTAGCCTACGTATTAATCCAGTGTCTACGTGTTAGCCTCCACACTAAATGTTATCAAAATTGGTCCAGCCGTTTGAGCATGAAAGAGTAACAAATATCCACAAAAACTTTTGCGTTCATAATATTAGTAAGGATAAGGTTTTTTTTTAATAAACACTCATCATATGATAGAATGTGGCTCCTTAGTACATGTTGGGTCCCTTGAGAATTTTCGAGGTACACAGGACACACAACCAATCTGCTCTAATCACTAATGTTTTGAGTCCCTTATTTCGGCACTGCCTAGTGTCAAATCTTGATTTCAACTAGACAGAGAATCAGTCCTCAATTGGTCCAAATTAGTCAGAAAAGGAGACAATTTTATTGGTCGCCCTCCCGTTAATGAATTAGGTTTTTTTTAAACTGCACCACCTAGCGAAAATCTGATTTCACTCAGAATCAGTCCAACATTGGTCGAATTCAGACATCAAATTAAAAAGTTATAAGCATTTCGGCACTGTCCCAAAAAATCCTTATTAGCTCATTAAAGGAAGGGCGACCAATTGTCTCCTTTGCCGACAAATTTTGGATTTCTAGTTGAAATAAAGATCTGACACTGGGCAGTGCCGAAATAAGGGACCCTAACGTTTTGGGAATCGAACTCAGAACTGTCAAAGAAGCTAAAAGTTAAAAACGCAAGAGTACTCCTTCGAGTCCATAACCACAGCTGGACCGCAATCGAAATTTTAATGTTTGACTATGCCAAGAATTTCTCAAAATTTGTCGTATACGATTGGCAAAGAAAACAGAATTTCTCGGGGCCGCGTTTAAAAGTTATCGGGGGTTGTTTGGGGCCCAGCTACAGTGACGTCACTACAGCTGAGCCACACCTATATCTCGAAGATGGAACCATGTAGCGTAGATCTGACTACGTAGATAATATCTCGTGAATTTCTCGAGACAAACGCCAAAATAAGAAAACCATCCGGTCTCGCGTTGAAAAGATATAAGACATTCATTGGGGCCCAGATGCTGTTGAGCCTCACTACAGCTGAGCCACCTGGATCTCGAAAAGGGGATGACGTAGGGGAAATCTGCTTGCGTAGATAATTTCTCGAGTACCTATAATCATCGAAAAATCTGAGTTTCTCGGTGTCCCGTTCTAAAGCAAAAAAAAAAATTTTTTTTTATCGTGAGTAGTCTAGGAGCTAGAAGGCCAAAGTGCGCTCAGAACTGTTATTTTTAATATTTGGCGTGATTTTCTTTGGTCAGAGTATAACGTTAATAGTTTTACAGTATTTAGTGAGAGAAAAGTAAATAATTTCAATGATGTTAGTATCATTTTCATATTACTTAAAAAAATGATTAACTCGATCAGTATTATATGTACAATATTTTGACATCAAGCTCTTATACTACCCGAAGTAAAATGTACACTCGCGTACAACTTTTATGGCATGGATACTAGTCCTTTTAGTCAAGTCCAAGTTCAGTGGTATATGTTAGACCATTTGATTCACTTTCACACTTTTTAATGAGTGAAGTACAAAAATTACATTACACCATAGATTAAAATAAAATCATAAAAATGAAAGTTGAAACACACTCTCGGGAGATGGCAGCACGGTTAGGGTCAGCTCCCACCGCGACGCGACGTTGCGAATAGAACTACTCAAAATTCAAATATTATGTATTTAAATGTCTTTGTTTGTTATATTATATTAATTGTATTTAATAAAACGACATTTTAAAATATTGTTTATTTTTGAAATATTGCCTTAATTAAAATAAAAAAGTTGTATAATAAAACGACATTTTTAATTTTAATGTGTATTGTTTTAATATTGTCATAATTAAAATAAAAAAATGTCATTATTCTCACATGGTGAGGCATTATGACATTTTAGAATTGTACATAATTAAACATATTACTTATTAGTACAGTAAAGATCGACGTTTGACGAAGTTTGCAAGTCGCTTCTACGATCGACTAGGCAAAGCCCGAAACAGATTATTTTACTTTCGACGTTTGACTGAAAAGTTAGGTAGAATTTTTTTGGTTAAACCCAAGGATAAACCAGTCATTCCGGGATATGCTCTTCTCGGAATGACTATGATAATTGACATTAAATACCCTTATGGGAATATTTGGGCTTAGAATTTAAAAAAAAAAAAAAAAACAATATTTAATAACATTATCATAGTTTAGAGCTCACCATTGATTGTATTTATTATAGGTACCTACACGATACTAAAGGAAGAAGACTTATTGTAAACCATGACAGACGGCTCTATTTGCTTTAGTGTATTTATTTATTATCATATTACTGAAATTAAATTTTCTTCATTTCACTTTTGATCGCGACTGTACCTTTCTATGAAAATTAAATAAAATCTCTTTTCTCTAGAACGGGACACCGAGAAACTCAGATTTTTCGATGATTATACTTGAGAAATTATCTACGCAATCAGATTTCCCCTACGTCGTCATCCCGTTTTCGAGATCCAGGTGGCTCAGCTGTAGTGACGCGTCACTGCAGCTGGGCCCCAACGAATGTCTTATATATCCTTTTGAACGCGAGACCGGATAGTTTTCTTATTTTGGCGTTTGTCCTGAGAAATTCAAGAGAAATTATCTACGTAGTCAGATCTCCGCTACATGGTTCCATTTTCGAGATACAGGTGTGGCTCAGCTGTAGTGACGTCACTGCAGCTGGGCCCCAAACAACCCCCGATATCTTTTAAACGCGGCCCCAAGAAATTCTGTTTTCTTTGCCAATCGTATACGACAAATTTTGAGAAATTCTTGGCATAGTCAAACATTGAAATTTCGATTGTAGCCCAGCTGTGGTTATGGACTCTACTCCTTCAAAAAAACCCTATAAATTAGCTTAGCTATATTCTGTTGAAAATAACTTTTTATTAACACCCCATAAGTTACTTATTTACCAATAATGTGCAACACCGCCATTTATTTTAAGCTCGTTGAAACGCACAGGATAGATAATTGATAGCAAGTAAGATTTTGTTTCAACTGATAACCTTCAGAATTTTATGTCAAACTTGGCATCAAGTGGTTTTGAACCACTAATGTTCTGCCTACCCCATAAGGGATTACAGGCGTGAGCGAATGTAATGTAAGATTTTCTCTTCCTGGCCCAGGAATAGGAATAGGAATGTATACAATTACCTATCTAGATAGTTCTACAGATTAAAGAACCAAGTTTTTTTAAAGAAGTTTATTGAATAAGGAGTTACATTAATGTTAAACATATTTAGAGAAAACATGATTATAAAGAACTCAAATTTCTTGAAAGCAAGTTAAACAGACATATTCAACACACCTACCTTGAAGATATGAGTTAAGTACTGCTTTTAGGAACCTTGCAATATTTTTTATAGCAATTTTTTTTTCAAATAAACATAAATATTGGTTTAGAAGTATTAGCATAATTTAAGACAATAATAACAATATATTACAACAATTTATGCAATGCCAAGATGATTACCAGAAAAATCTTTGATACAAACATCATTATGGATACAAACATGTAATTTTTAAAAGCTGTTTTGTACCTAACAACATTTTTTATATGACTTATGGCACATTGCATACTATCTATCAAACTAATACTAAATTATGATGCATCAATACATATTGTGGACATTGTAATTATTCTAAAATAACAATTCTAAGAAGTCAGTGTAAACTTACAAGGACTAAAAACATATGACAAAGTCAGGATTTAAGAGTAAAGTCAGTCAAAGTAAATATATATCAATATTGTTAATACTACCAAGATCACAATAGAATGTTTTATCATATAAAAGTTGAGATTCATCACAGATAGAATTTTATACAAGGTTGGATTTGAAGCCATAATTTCTGGTATAGTTGAGCACCATTGAAGAAGCTATGAAAGAAAACCAATAAATGACAGGATGAGGATATTTAGCGAACTTCATTAATAAGTTGGTCACATATTCTAGTTAGTTCTTCATTATCCCTTGTCTTCTGAGCTAGAGACTCCTGCAGAGAAGATATTGTGATCTCATGCTTCTTAATAGTAGCATTTAGTTTCTTGATTTCTGTGTTGTAGTTCTTCATAGTGGTGTCCAATGTTTCATTTGCCTTTGCTAATGTATCAGAAGTAAGTTTCTTCAAATCAATATACAATTTCTCATATTGCTTTGTTCCTGTCTCATACTCTGTTATTTTCTGTTCAAATACTTTCTCTCTTTCCTTGGCCTCCAAAATAATACTCTTGCACTTTTCATATTTAGCAAGGAGGTCATTGAAAGAACTTTCCATACTAGACAGGTGGGTCAGCGCCTGGTCTCTCTCTGATGTCAACGTCTCTTCCACTTCTTGGGAAGAAGCTTTTATTTGCTGTTGTTCTCCAATAAGAGACGAAATAGTTTTTTCATATTCTTCCATCACAATACTCATCTGTTTGTTACTCATAATTTTGTCATTTAACTGTTGAATCAGTTTATTTTCTCTGTCTATCAAATTTTCTCTTTCATCACTCAGCTTTTTGAGTTTACCTTCTAAATCCTCCACAGTTTGAGAGTATTTATGTTCACTCTCGTGTAATGAGGATTTAAGCTGCTTATTTTCTTGTGAAAGTTGCATTATTTCTAGGTCTTTTTGAAGAATGAATGTATGTAAGCGGTCAACCTGGTTTGTGTTCTCATACCTCGGACTACGAGGTACTACAGAGGGAGGAGATGTGCCTGGGATGTTTATAAGTTTCTCTGTTGCCACTGGAGTTGGTGTTAGTATAGCCGACACACTGCGAGTTAAAACTGGAGTGGACCGTGTTTGTGTGATATTATGCTTGGTCAATTCATTTACCACAGGAGGCACTACTTGTGTAGGTTTTTCTTTATTAGTTGTAGATGATGCTACAGACCCCTTTGAATGAGAAGGCGAGGTAGTGTTAGTTTCAGCCAAGACAGATCCACAGCTGCCGGTTTCATAACCTACATCACACTCTCCAGGATCCAATGAAGATTCAGGTGTTGCCGAATGTAACGGTTGTCGAGCGTAGAGCGGATCGAATTTTACAAATAAGCTCTCTTTAGCTCTGTCTACTGATGTGTGGTTGCGGTTAGACTCTGTGCATTTGACGAGAAAATCTAAGCTGGTGGCATCAATGTACATATTTTCGTCAAACATCGGCACTTCATGCATTGTAACATCACAAATGCTGTCGAAATCTGCACCGGTGAGGAAGTCACTGGTCATGTTCGCCTCCTCATTGTGTTTCGGGGACATTGTCATGAGGTCACCGGTAGACGACACTGGTGTGACAAAACTGTCGTCCGAAGCCACTGTACTAGCACGCGCCGATATCATGTTTTCTTTAGGACTGTAACTAATTTTTTCAACTCCACGACCCAAAAAATTCTGGAATTTCTGGTATATGTTCTTTATGTTACTTTTTTCGCTATGAACCTGCGGTGAACTCGACTCTCTACTTGAAAACATTCGTTAGGTAGTGTGTAATTTTCTTATTATAAAACGTTAACTTCTACACGTTTCCACAATTTCAGATTTCAATATTTCACACGATTCCACAATGAAATGGAACGAAATAAAAACTCCAAAAGCAAAATAATCACGGCGGCTCAACGATTTCAACGGATATTTTTGAAATACGGTTTTTTTATCTATCTTTAGTGATGTCCTACAACTTGGACACCGCGAATCGATTTTAAAAATCGATACTTAAGATAAGTATCGATGTTAGCATTAGCATAAAGAAAAACCGGTAAACATGAAAATGCGGCAAATACCAAAACTTCACGATATTATATTAGCAGGGTGAACAGAGAAGCTAACATTATTCGAAATATTAAACAACCTACTGTTTCTAAGGTTTGCGCGATCAATCGATCATACATAATGATAACGGGTTTTAACGAGTCATATTTAATGTTTTGTGTACTGATATTATTTTATTTTCATGGTTTTTTCAAATGATAGACTGACCAACGATTTTTCGAAATATTTAGATTTGGACTTCTAAAAGGGATCAGTGGTTGAGTTTTGATGGTTTTGTTATTGTGGGCGAAAGGCTGACAACTCAGGTATAAAGCTATACTTTGTTATTACCACTAGATCAAAAAGTACTCTGTGCACTGCACGAGATTAATTAATGTTCCAACTTCCATTTGACAACCCTTATAATGTGGATGTGGAACGACAACGTTATTAACGCCTTTAGCACACCTACGCGTTCGTATGCGGCAGCCAGTCACTGCGGAACTACTGCGGTAGCGAAATATCTGCGGAACGTTAGTACACTGCAATTTTTTTCACAAATAAATTTTTGTGGACCGCGGGTACAGACGTCATTTAAAAATGTCGTCCGGGTCGTCACAGTCGTCGGTTTCAGATTCTATTAATTTCAAAAATATTTCAATATTTTCGGCTTCCATGGCGCGAAAATCTGTCCTCAGCGACAGAACGCCTGCAGACGCCTTGCGATGCGGAACACCACTAGCGAAACGTTTGCGTCTGTGTAACGACGATTTCGCAGTTCCTTGCGAAACAATACCGACAGGGACGCAACCATTTAATCTATAGCAGTGCTAGAGAGAGACATAGTATATGCGAAACTTTGCCATACTACTGACAGTTTTTCGTTGTTTCGCAGCCGCATACGAACGCGTAGGTGTACTAAAGGCGTAAACGTGACTTTAAATCAGTTTGCGATACTTTAGGGGCGATTCTCCCCACGTTACTAAACAACTGTCCCTTATGAAAAACATGAAAATCTGTAATAGAAATTGAGTTTTCATACCTAAGTTTCATACTAAGGCAATCAACTGATTGCTCAAAGAGTCGCGCGCTTTCACTTTTGGAGTAGAGGACAGTTATTAGGATAACATTAATGAATATATTAGATGAGAATTTGAAGGTTTTTTTCATTCATTCAGTGATTTGCTAAGTTTTATAAGGTTTTCAAAAAGCCTGATTTTACATTCCTTCATTTTGAATGATTATGTTTTGTTTAATTTAATTTCACAATAAAAAAGTTCTCAGCAATGATCTAAATCTAGAGATATTTTTTTAATTTATAAGATATTTCATTGAAAACTTTTAAAATAAAATGTTCTACATAGTTAGAGCACAGGACTACTGCCATCCCAACTAGATACACGCATACTGAAATGATAGTATTACCATGTATAACTTAATAATCTTAAATAAATCTCGGCATCAGAATTTCGTTTTTTTTTTATTTATTTATCAATGTACAAGCCTATTTTGTCTGAAGTAATTAAAACAAACAGACAACAGCTCATCAAGAAATATGCACACAACGAAAGCAGTTGCTATGCACTGCTTTCGTTGTGTGCATGTTACAAACAAGCGCCTAATGTGCTGTTGTGTGTACATATTTCTTAATTTATTCATGATTATTAATAATCAGTCTGGCATTAGTCGCTGAGCCCAGGCCTTTTTCCTCACTGCGGCACACATATGCAAGCTTAAACTTGTATAATAGGATAAGAATATTTTGAACTTTTTTTTAAATGTATGTGTGTGCTGTTCTGAAGAAATAAACGTATTATTATTATTATTATAAAACTGACCAAAGTGCTATTTCATACGTAGAGCAAACATATTGATTACTAGCATTCCACCCGGAACTTCGTTCCCATGAGAAGGAATTCGGGAAAATGATGTATGTAGTTATAGCCTAATTATGTAGTTAATCAGGGATAATGTAGCATTCTATTGGTAAAAGAATTTTTCAAATTCGTCCAGTAGTTTCATAGCCTATTCAATGCAAACAGACAAACAATCAAATCTTTGCTCTTTATATTATTAGTATATTGTAAACGGCACTAACCTGGTCTAGAAACTAGTAAAGGGTCCGTTTCTGCAAGTGCTTTCATTTCTTGTTTGAAAATCTCCAGTTCATGTTTCAGTTCTTTAAAACCAAGTTTCAGATGCTCAAGCACTGAAATGTTATGTCCTGTCTTGTAGCCACCTTTTCTATCCTTTTCCCAGAACAATTTACGGCTAGAAATTATTTGAACTGAAGTACATTGTTCTAGTTTCACACACTTATTTAGATTCCTACTCAAAACCGAGTAGTGTCGATAATGTTGAATAACAGTATGAATTACACCTTTTTTAAATAGTGCCATGACAAAGACATAAATGTATGATTCAAGAACACTAGAAAAAAATTAATAAGGAACACATTTTACTAGAAAACTCAGAATCAGAAAATTCAGAAATTCTATTTTGTGTAACCTACCTAACCTATTTAGTTTGACATTGACACATTAAACAGCTGATATTCTTAATAATCCAAACTAAGGTCTTTGGCGGGAACTCGGCGTGAGCGGTTGCTTTGTCAATTGAATTTTCGTTTTCGGCGTGAAAAAGTTGTTTAATGTGTAATAGTGATAGTGTATTATACAGTAAATTGACTAAAATTCGTGTAGTGATGAAAAATTCAAGTGAAAACAGTGTTTCTGCTCCGTTTGGTACCGACAAAGATCCTCGCGGTTGTGCTTCTCGCCGCCAGTTTTTGTAAAACAGACGCTATCCAGTTTTACGCAGAACATGAGGAGCTTAGGGCTTAGGTTAAGTTCAAGAAAGAAGATTTTTCACTGAAGACATGGCTGTATGGACTTAGTTTCCTTTGCCTTTCCCGAAAGGGATAAACTTAACAAAAAAAATATATAATCCAAACTAAACCTAATTCTGTTCGAATAGAGTTTAATATCAACTGTGTCTTAAATCACAGTGTTGTTAGATTTAAAATTAGGTTAGTTGATACCTGTTTACTACGTTTTACCTATATTTACGTATGAAGAAGTAAACTTGGAATAACAAATGTATTGCAACAAAGAGTATGTCACTGCGTTTATATTGCAATAAACGAACATCGTAATCGAATGATGATCCCAACACTAATGTGAAGTTTTTTCGGATTAAATGTGTAACAGATGCTTTGAGTATGTAGTATTTTGAACAGATGTAAAAGTAGAGAATATATGGCACCTCTTTAGAAAAAAAAAAAAAAAAAAAACATTCACGGCGGGAATTTGAACGGATTAGACGAAATATTTTTCCTCAACTTTAAAATTTAATTTTTTCATTATTATTTGTGAATATTTTGTAAATAAAAGCACTTTTAGTATAGTTTCGTGAAAATGGATGGTGATGAAGGGGGTGGGGGCGCTGCCCCCAACCCCGAAAAGCGAAAACGGACGCTGAACAATGACGGTGAGAGTGATACTCGCGATGGACATCATGGCGGTGAGGAATATCTTCCTTATTACAAACCAGAATATAAAAGACTGTATCCTGAAAATTCACTACAATCTGAATTTAAAGTTTTTGTGCAGAGCGAAGGACAGGACAAATTGGGAAATAAGAGCCCAATTTACTTAAATCACATTTTTAGTAATGAAATTAAAGGTGTGGTGGCAATACATAGAGTTAATGCAAATAAAATCGCAGTCGTCTTCAAACAGTTTATTACGGCAAATAATTTTATAAACAACAATGCATTCCTAAAAAAACACAATATGAAGGCTTTTATACCGGCGGCTCAAATTGAAAAGACTGGGATTATTCGTTTTGTCCCAACCAATATCTCCAACAAGGAATTGTTTTTAAAGCTGTCTTCCCATTTTGAAATAATTGCAGTCAGGAGATTCACAAAAAAAAGTTAATAATCAAGAACGACTTCCATTGCAAACAGTCAGTATTACATTTTTATCAAATTCTCTACCTGAAACTGTACAATATGATTTATTCTCTTATAGAGTTTTTGACTACGTACCACCCCTGCAACAGTGCTACCGATGTCTAAAATTTAATCATTCTGCTAAAGTATGTAATGGCAGACAGCGGTGCAGCTGTTGCGGAGGTGACCATTTCTACAAATCTTGCGACAGACCTAATGACCTTTGCTGTGCAAACTGCAGTGGTCCCCATTTAGCAATTTCAAAATCTTGCCCTATAAAAATGAAGAAAATTGAAGAAAAAAAAAAAAAATTACTTATGCTTCTGTTACTAACACAAAATATGACTCTGAATTCCCTGCTCTGCCTATTAACAACACCAAGCCCAAAAAGACCAACTCTTTTGTAAATATTGTAAATAAATCCCCTGTAAACATTGTAAATAAACCCTCTGTAAATAAACCTACCCCTGTACAAATTGTAAATAAACCAGCTGCACTGAAGATGGAAGACCTTAGGTCTCTGTTGGTGAACAATAATGATTTCACAATGGCCATAGTCCAAACTTTAGTGGAGCTGGGTAATAAGAATGATGACACGCCAATCACTACAAAGTTCATCAAAGAATTACTTTTTAAAAATCTATCATAATGGATATTCCTCCTAACACACACTCACAACTACGTATAGCACAATTCAACGTACAAAGTGTACGAAGTAAAAAACCTCTGTTAATTGATTTTTTGCAAAAACAAAATATTGATATATGTTTATTGAATGAAACATGGTTGAAAGACAACCAAGCTTTCCATGTTTCTGGTTACAATTTTTATTTTAAAAATGCGAAGAATGAACATGGTGGTGTTGGAATTCTTATCAAACCATATCTTAAATATAAATTTTTACAAACAAGTTTTTATGAGGATATTCAAACAATAGCTATATCTCTGTCTACAGAATGTGGTGACTTAACTTTACTTTGTGTTTACTGTCCTCCATCAAGTGGTCATATAAGAATACGTAGATTGCGTAACATAATTGCAGACCTCCCTAAACCCATATTTGTGGCTGGTGATTTTAATGCACACCATATTGCTTTTGGATGCTTGTCCACTAAAGGACGTGGACAGCAGTTATACGATATAATTGATGAATTAGATTTATGTATTTTAAATGACGGAACTTTTACTACTACACATTATCCTAATACTAACCCATCCGCCATTGACGTCTCTTTTTCAAGCGCTATAATAGCGCCTCTTTGTACCTGGACAGTTCATGATGATACTATGGGTAGTTATCATTTTCCTACAGTCACAGATATTACATTAGCTGTAGACCAGGGGTTCCCAACCTTTTTTTGTCTACTGCCCACTTTAAGAATAAATTATTTTTTAACGCCCCCCTTTTTAAACATACTTAAAAACCGCTAAGTACTTATAACTGATTATTGAAACGCAACTTTATAGTATTCGGACAGAGTATCTTTTATTGAAAATAAAACAAACATAATCAATTCTTATATAAAAACTAATGTGAAGGTTGAATCTGATGCTGTTCAATAAGTTTGTTGATATCAGGTTCCAATTTACTCAAAAACAGCCGCAAGTCGCCACGTTCGGTAACACGCAAACGATTTCTCTTTTTAGTAAGCAGCGTTGCCACAGCACTAAAACCACGTTCACACAAATATGACGATGGGAATGCTATCAAGAATCGTTGAACAATTGACCACAATCCAGGGTACAATTGCAGGATCGGTTTTTGAAGCCAAAATTCTTGATATCCATTTTTGAACTTGATTTTTATTTCTTCGTTTGTTGTCAATTCTATAAGTTCTTCTTCCAGCTGAGGTGACATTGCTATGTTGACATTTGAAAACGGATCCAACACCCAGTCTGGTATTTCCAAGTTTAAAATGTCCTGGTATCGTTCGGTGAAGTCAATGTGGAGGTTTTCCAAATGTTGGCAGTAGGCAAACAAGTCGTCGTTACTGCAGGATACTGATAAATTCGGAAAATTGTGAAACTCACGTCTGCCCATATTCTTTTTGTGCAGAAGCAGTTTGGCTGCGAAAGCAGCAACGACATTTTTTGTTTTAATTAAATTTAGTTCATCGCCTTGCAGTTGGAGGTTCATGTCGTTGAACAATTTATACAGGTCTGTCATGTAAGCTATATCATTCTTTGATTTTATGAGCTTGTTGCGCAGTTCTGTATCTTTAGTTTCCAAGAACTCTATCACAGAGTCAAACAGGTTGTAAAATCGAATCAGACAATTGCCTCTTGACAGCCAACGAACTTCAGTATGAAGCAATAAACGGTTGAAATCTTCGTCATTAGTAACACAAAGCTGATGAAATAATCTATCATTCAAAGAGCTGCTACGGATTTTATTGACTGCTTTGATGACATATTGCAGTGATTGAAATAGTCGTTCACTTAAGTTTCTAGCAACCAAATGTTGTCTATGAATAACGCAATTTTATTTTTTAAGTACGCTATGAAGCCTTTATGGCGCCCTGTCATAGCCGGAGCGCCATCCGTAGCAACTGATATAATATTTTTCAAAGGAATCTCTTTCTCTTCACAAAACTTTTCCAATGTATTGAATATGGTTTCGCCTTTTGTATCTGTCTCCAAATTTCTGGCAAACAATAGTTCTTCACGTATTTTCTCATCTTTAATAAACCTCACGTAAGATAGCAACAACGCTTCATTAGTTGGTAAAGTGGACTCATCGAGCTGAATTGAGAATTGACTAGTCCTCAGATGATTGCACAATGATTCTTCAATGTTTTCAGCCATTTCATCAATTCGTCTTTGCACAGAATTATTACTCAAAGGAATTTTTCGGATAATATCTGCGGCCGGTTTATGAAGCACAGTAGTTATTACTTCCTTTATTGCTGGCAAAATTAACTCTTCTCCGATGTTGTGTGGTTTGCCTTTTTGAGCAATTAACAAAGAGATATTGTACGAAGCTCGAAGTCCGTCGTCATCTTGCTTAGCAGCCGCCGAAAATAGTTTTGATACACTTGGCTGAATATTATGCTTCTTCTCTAGGTCTTGAAAATATGCTACATTCTTGTCTTTCTTATCTGGATGCATTTTATTCAAATGATCTTGCAGTCTTGAAGGCTTCATTGCTTCGTTCGAAAATGTTTTTAGACATAGAAGACACAAAGGCGACGACGGGTTTGTGGGATTTTCAATAAATCCAAATTTAATATATTCCGCAGAGTATTGCCGTCTCTTCTTTTTTACTTCCGATATTGTTTTGTTTTGAGAAATACGTAAGTGTTATAATGAAGTACTGCTTATCTATTATGCGCGAAACCGCAAATGAAAATAAAATAAATTTACGTCGTTTATATAGGATTGCATAAGCAGCACGCACCAACAGGAATAAGACAAACGTGCATAAACTCGTTTATCTCATTCGACGCCCAATCGTACTCGACAAGCAAGAACAAGTATTATAGAACCAGCCGATTGATACAGGAATGTACAAATCGGATTATTTAACAAAAACTTGTTAAAACATGATTGCCCGCGGTCTATTATATCGAACCGAGTTTGAGCTATATCTTAATTAATATTAGTTGATGTTCACAAGATGTAGTCGAGAGTCGAGAGCTCAGTCGGTGTCTAAAAGTCTTCCTAGCTAGGTAGATGAAATTATAAATCGACCCCAAAGCCCTACACAACGCCCCCTTTTTTTTCTGGGTCTCTTACCGCCCCCCTTTAGGCCTGCAGCGCCCACAAGGGGGCGTTATCGCCCACGTTGGGAAAGACTGCTGTAGACAGATATCTAGTTAATCCTCCAACAGAAAATTTTTTGTATAAAAAAGCTGATTGGAATAGATTCAATCAACTATCTAAAAATTATTTTTGTGACTTAGTTGTGAGTGAGGAGAATCCTTTACAGACATATGATAGCTTTTGTGAACGGCTTAATAGTCTAAAACTGGAATGTGTTCCGAAATTTGTTAGAACTAATGGTTTTGTAAGTAAACCACCAGCCCCATGGTGGAATCAAAAATGTGAGCAGGCTGTTATAGCCTCTTATAATGCCTTAAAATTTTACAGATCTAACCCTAACTTACAGAATTATTACTCTTACAAACGTTTAGATGCAATCAAAAAGAGAACTATAGCTGATGAAAAGAGAAATGGATGGAAGGGTCTCTGTGATACCTTCAATAGAACTACACCAATAAGCAAAATTTGGAACTATATTAAAATGTTCAAGGGTATCAAACAGAAGAATAAATCACTTTGCAATGAATTTGTTAGCCCTTTCTTAGATAAGCTATCAGTTGTGGGCATGGAAGTTGAGAACTTAGATAATTTTTTTACCCTTCATAATGATGATTCCAATACACAATTTCTTCTTAAACCTTTCTCTTTTCAAGAATTCAAAAGTAGTTTACAATCTCGTAGGAACACTACTCCAGGTTTAGATGATTTTCCCTACATTTTAATTAAGAACTTAGACTCAAATGCTCAAAGAGTCTTTCTTGAAATTCTTAATACTCTTTGGCTTCAACAAATTATTCCAGAGTCATGGAAAACTCAATGTGTAATCCCAGTTCTTAAGCCAAATAAACCTCCAGATGATCCAAATTCGTATCGACCCATTTCTTTATCTTCTTGTTTAGGCAAAATTTTTGAAAACATGATTAAAGTCAGACTTGACTGGTATGTTGAAGCCAATAATATAATTCCACATTTTCAATATGGATTCCGTAGAGGTAGAAGCTGTACAGATAGTTTTGTCTCCCTCATTGCTGACCTGAAATATGCCAAAAATAAGGAGTCAATTGTGTGTGCCTTTTTAGACATTCACGGTGCATTTGACAATGTACAACCTTCAATCTTAGTTAAAGTTTTATCAGGCCTAGGTATACCTGGCTTCCTTTGCAAATGGATCTATAACTTTCTTATAGATAGAATTTTGTATGTTAAACATAATAACATTATATATGGACCCCGGACTGCATCTAAAGGTACAATGCAGGGAGCAACACTGTCCCCTCTACTCTATAATTTATACACATGTGAAATATGTAAATATGTTGATACTGAAAATGTAAATATTTTACAATTTGCAGATGACATAGTCTTGTACAGTGTAAATAAGAATTTAGATACAGCTATAATCAATTTAAATAATTCTCTAAGTCAACTGGATGCATTCTATTCAAACTTTTTACATATAGCTCCAACTTAAATGTAATATATAATCAAGAAATTATAAGAACAGTAAATGAACACAAATTTCTAGGTGTTGTAATAGACAATAAATTATCATTTGAATCCCATATTAAACATATTGTACAAAATTCGTTGAAGGGATTGAATATTATGCGATGTTTGGCGGGCGTGTCCTGGGGCGCTGATGCCAAGGTACTGACTCTGCTCTTCAAGGCCATTGTCAGAAGCCATTTTGATTATAGCTGCTTAGCTTATGTAGATAGTAGTCATGTACATAAATTAGACATAGTTCAAAACAAGGCTTTGAGAATCATTTTAGGAGCTATGTGTTCAACCCCCATTCGAGCAATGGAGGTTGAAGCACATATTCCTCCACTTTGTCTTAGACGCTTATATCTGGCAGAAAGATTTTCTTCTAAATTAATAGCCTCTAACAATCAAAATGTTATCAAAAGGATTTTACCTCATTCGCTACAGTATAATTCTCCATTAACTTCAGGAAGTAGTCTTTTATCTGGTAATTTTCCTCCATTATGTCAGATATTTCTGAAAGTAAAAAATTATTTCAATAATATTTATAAAAATGCACTCTGGCCATGCTACACTGCCTCATATGAAAGCCTAATAAATTCTGTACAAATAATAGATCACAAAGTTAGTAACAATATAGAGTATTTAATATTTTTACAAAATTATGGAGAGTACTATAGACTTTACACAGATGGTAGCAAAACAGAATCGCATGTCCGTAGTGCTGTCTATAACCCACAAACTAAGTTTGCTCAAAGCTTTCTTTTGCCTTCTTACTGTAGCATATTCACGGCAGAGGCGTATGCAGTCTTAGAAGCTGTTAAATGCATTAGAAATGTATATTTTTGTAAATACTTTTTAATTCTTACAGACTCTTTAAGTCTAATTCAATCCCTTGTAAATAGTAAACAGCACTTCAAAAGTAATTATTTAGTTTTTAAAATAAAAGAAATGCTCTTTGGGTATCAGCAAAAAGGTATTGATGTATCCTTTATGTGGATACCTTCACATAAAGGAATCACTGGCAATGAAATAGCTGACAGGACTGCATTTCAGGGAATTAATTCTTTAGATGTTAGTTCTGCCCTACAAGTTCCGTTTACTGACTGTTATTCATCTATATCTGAAGATATTAAAGAGCTCTGGAAGAATTTATGGAAGACAGATCAAGACGTGAATGGAAAAGGAAAATGGTATGGCAGTATTCAACAGAACTTACCATCAAAGCCCTGGTACTGGAAGCTTGAAGTGGCCAGTCGAGACTTTATTTCTACCATAAATCGGCTAAGATTTGGACATGCCACCACACCAGCACACCTATACAGATTGAAGATCAAAACAAGCAGCACATGTGATAAATGTCAAGCCGCAGTGTGTGACGTTGATCATTTACTTTTTTCGTGTCCGGCATATTCCATCCAAAGACTGATTCTAGCGAGTGAAATAACAGACTGCATAAATAATTCCTCCCGCCAATTGTCTGATTTACTCAAAGTGGAAAAGTGCTATATTCCGCTTTACAAATTTATTAAAAATACTTTTGAAAAACTCTAAAAGTTGTGATGTGATGTAAACTAAATAAGTTTTGGCTTAAAGGTCTCTGTAACCAGGCCATAAATATTAAAAAAAAAAAAAAAAAAAAAAAACATTCACTAGTTGACATTGGGCCGGTGGGGTTACTTTTACTTTCTCAATTTTTAATAATATTCCTAAATAATAAGCCACGTATATGAATAGGTACGTTGTTCGCGAGCAAACTGCTGAAGTGACGAGTGGCTAATTACAGGCATAGCTCAGCTTAAATATATGCGTATCATGTAGTGAAGTGTAAATATTTGCAGATTACTCTTGTCCACACATAAAGGACAAAAAAATAGTTATAAAAATGGGTTTAGAAAAACATTTAACTAACCTGGTAAGTATTGAATGATACCCTTTCATACTTAATACTTAAACTTTTCTTTAAGTTTGTAATTAGGTAATTATAAAAACTAGTAAAGTAGCTAATAATGTTAGCAAAATAAATTCCTATGGATAAATAAAATAAAAACAGTAGGTAATACGAATTCGTGCAACATTGCTTAGTCAGAAGGTCACGTTAAACAGAGGGTAAACTTCATGAGTAAATAGATAACCGTCTTAAGTTACAATTTTAACACCAAGCTTAAAAAGGGTTTTACAACTAAAAAAAGGGTAAGCAAATTATTGACATTATAAATAACAACAGAAATGGTCCTAGTATCAAGCCTAATGGGACAGCTGTCTCAACAAGAGATTTTAGATCAGTATCAATAATTTGTACCATTCTAACTGTTGCATGTACCATACTGTTTGTTAAATAAGTCCGATGCCTTTCCATAAATTAAAATTTTCTTTTCTTTTTCTCAAAAACAGGATTCAAAAGAGTCAGAGTACCTCTATCCCCCAGAGATACTGAAACGGTTGGACTTTAGCAAGAGTCCAGCAGTGTTCAAACCCAATATCAGTGCAGCAAATCCCGGTGAAGACTGGATGGTTGTACGACCATTGCAACGCAGTGATTATGATAAGGGATTTTTGCAGCTGTTAGGCCAACTTACAAGTGTTGGCAATGTTTCTCGGAAGCAATTTGATGGTAAAACATTTTTTTTACACTATGGCTTTGTGATTAAAAAGTTCTTATGACAACCAACAAATATCCTAAATAGTTATTATTACCAAAACCCATTTTTGCAGCTCACAAATATTCTGAATTTCATTTTTACTTGGCTCTTAGGTTTGACTATAGGGGCAAGAAGTGGTTCAGGATTTCACAAGCTCACCCAGAAGAAGCCTATTCACTTTAACTTACATTAGTCATGTTAAAAATACTACACATAGGGCTAGCGTGGTGGACTAAGGCTTGAGCCCTCTTCTCTGTTTCGAAGGGAGGCCTGTGCCCCACGATGGGGATATAGTATATGGGTTCATGATTATATTTTTGTAGTATCGTCATTTGGCAAAAACAGTTTTTTTTAAACTTAAAAGATTGTTAAAGTACCAATTTCCGTGTGATATAATTGTATGGAGTAACACAGATGCTAATTAATAATCTGGTTTAATAAGCGTATCAAATTTGTAGCAATTTTTGCGGAAAATTACGAAAATAGTTTCATAACATTAAGTAGTAAACCAGTTTAAAGAATGTTGTTCCCAGCCAATGACATTTAACTGGCGACCTTCGCTACGCGCGGTCTGGTATTGACCTTACATGTCGTTTTTTCTTCCTGATTTTGCACCATTTTTGCGACTTTATTTATGGGTGCGAAATCGCGAATTCAAATTAAGAATTATACAAGGTGAGCATTTTGTAGGATAAGTACTTAGTTGATCGAAGGATAAGTAGGATGATGTGGGGTATAGTCAAGAGCAGGTCACGCTTTATACTACCAGTTTAAGCTGAGCTCTAATTTATACTGCGCGCCATACAATGCAGGGCCGGTCCAAACTGTCATTTAATAGCACAACCTCCCTTGCTGCATGTATAATGTATTTAAGACAAATTGAGATCAGCAGCGGCAGCAGTGTTATTCTAAGGGTGTGGAAAATTTATGGAAAATGTTTATAACTTATAACTAAAATTTATGGAAATGTTATATTCGTAACATATTTAATCGAAAAATATGTTACGAATATAAAAATCTTTTGATTGATCTCAACATAATCGTGATCATTCAGTATAGGTAGTTATTATTTGATAAGGCTAGAAAATAACGCGCAAAATGTTAGATTGCGCTGTTTATTGCTCACACGTAAAACAACATACATTGCTAGACTTGGCTATAGAGAAATTTCTTCCAGGCGACCGGAATAATACATGAAACACCTAAGACTAAGAGATGAGGTACTAAAGTTTTAGACAACTGCAATTATACTTAGGTAGGTACATAGTGTACTCATTCGCTTCATTCGCGTAGGTATACATTACATACGCACTTTATTACCAAGGGTAGTTGTAGAATCACTCATTTTCTACAAAACCATTCAGGAAACAGAAATCACAGAACGATGTTATAAATTATCAGTTATCAATCGTAGATTATAGATTAAAGTAATCTTTCGATTAAATCCTTTATCTGTAGGTGGAAGCAATTGTCGGCTGTTGTTTTATAAATGTCTAGACTAGCGCCCGGGACTTGGTTCCCGTGGCAATTTGAGGAAATACTGTGTTATTCTGATATCTAAGCTAGGTAAATGACTGCAAAGTTTCATGAAAATCCGATCACTAGTATTTATGTGGATCCATACCATACCATTAAACCTTCACGTTTATAATATTAGTAGAATAGAAAACCAATTTTATGTTTACGTCAGTAGAAATCAAAGAATACTTAATCAGATATCAACATCTTTAGCGAATTAGGTAGGTATGGTGATTAAGTATGATTATATTACGGGTTACAGTAATGCGGTAGTTATCTATACCTATATAGTCGATTTAATAAAGGGCGAAGTAAATCCACTACCTCATTAAGGTGACACCTACACGAATGTTATTCTTAAGGCGACTACACCACCTAAATTACGATTTTATGATGCGTAGATAAGCATGACGCACTGCATTAAATAGGAGAAAAAAAATACTACGGTAATATTCAGGACATAAACTAGATAAGATTCTTGCTGAAAACATGATTCAGCACTTTTGGTTCGATAGAAAAAGCTCACAAAGTCACCTCTAAATACCCAATATTGTGTATCTTTTAAGCAGTAAAAACGACAGTAAAATGCACACAGGAACTTGAATTTGCTATCAAAATGTTCGTGATTGAACACTCTCGATAAGTACTTAACGCATTTTTCGATTTAAGCTGTTACCTTTCCATAAATCTCATTTTTCTAACTTTCGAACATATTTCTACGCACGCACACTTTCATAGTCTATGTGTGCTTGCGTAAACTTCGTGTATCGACACTGTCCGCATTGCCGGCCCAGGCCTGTTGAGAGACGGATGTGTCGCGCGTTTGCGGTTCGTTTTGACATTACGTAATTCGTGGTTTTCAACCATTTTTCAACCCAGTTTTGTATACTTGTAATTAAACATTATATCGTTTACTTATTTTTTTTATTAAAGTACAAGTGTAAATATTAGTGGTAAATTTTATTAGTAGATTTAAGTTTGTTTTTGATTTGTAAATATTTTGACATTGTAAAAATAAATAATGGGGAACCGAAATAAACCAGTAAAACGCAAAAAAACAAATTCACACAGAGCAAACGCTAAACATTTGGTTGAATTAAAAATCATTTTATTTAAAGATTATATTATTTTTTACTATTTGGTATTAGATACCTAATACAGGTTCATGTTTTTGACAACGTCGTGATAGTCACGTTGGCTCAGGAAAATCTGTTATAGACTCCTAAGAAACGCTTCCGAGTTCGATCCTTGTAAAGTACATAATTGTTGATCTTTTATGTCGTAATGTCTTTTTCATGTTTTCTTTTTATCTAAAATATATTTTCAGGAAACGGAAACTAGAAATCGCCGAGGAAGTTATTTCCGACACGTTAGTAACTTACTCAGTATTTATCTTCTAATAATATTTCTAAGCTTCTCTTATTAGTTTATAATGGACACATTACATTACATTAGAATCATTAATAAAATAACTACATCGTAATTTCATTTTATAATGGACACATTACATCTATAGAATCACTAGCTTTCCGCCCGCGGCTCCCCGCGTGGACTACACGTTATATCGTGCCCAACTGTGGGATATAAAATGTAGTCTATGTCCTTTTCCAGGCTCTAATCTATCTCTGTACGTACCAAATTTCATCAAAATCGGTTTAGTAATTTAGGCGTAAAAGACGGACAGACAGACAGACGGACAGAGTTACTTTCGCATTTATAATATTAAATAGTATGGATAATAAAATAAAAATAGGTATCGTAATGTCATGATTTATATGAGTCGTAATAAGACCCGGTTTTTTGGCACTAAGATCAACTGTACAGCTAGCCGAATGGTGCAAGGTATGGTTTGTAAATTGAGAGAATCGGGTTCAAACCCACTTGTAGTTTTATCGTAACGACTTTTTTATATTTTAATGATATAATTATCGTTGTATAATTTAACAATTTTGTCAGTATAGACAAAATAGTTAGGTATATATAGGTAGTATAGTTTGACAGAATTTTGCCATAATCATTTTTTAGACCGTCGTCCGAGATGCCATTTGCGCATCGATCTTATTTTTTAAAAGACTGTAATAATAATATGCGCACTTGATAGGTGTCTCCAAACATCTTTGTCTGCCGCGCCAAGTAGGAAGCTTTCTGGGAGTTACGTCACCTTGAAAAGTGCAAAAAATGACTAAAAATAATCGATCTTATTTTTGATAAATTCTTACGTTGGATCATTTATGGCATCGTTATCGACACTGTCGACCAAATTCCAGACAATTGGCAGGAAGCGTTTACAAAAGTAGACAACTTTTGTAGGTGAGATTTTGTCCTAAAAATGATCAATCTTACTTTTGCACGAAACTACATTCAGATGATGGGGCAGGTCTCACACCATTATAAAAACCATGTCTGCCTCGGATTTCAGGAAGCCTTTGCGAAAGCAGACAATTTAAATACGGCGTGGCTGTGCCAGAACACGCGTACTGTACCTGTTAGCCGCGATGGTTTTACGAGGAAATTTCCGGGATAAAAGGTTCCTATGTACTTTTCCAGACTTGTATTATAGTCAGACAGAGTTATATTATCTCTATGCCAAATTTCATTCAGATCCGTTTAGCCGTTCGGGCGTTATTGAGTAACAAACATCTGCCCCTCCAAACTTTCCTATTTCGGTATGATGGAAAATAAGTACTGCGCAACAAGTACTGTATAAAATAATTATAAGACATTATTACCATTGACCTGTTGGCCAGTATTTTTGAACCTATATTAAAATAATGTCTTAATTCCAGTATAAGGGTTTCCGAGTAAATACAAAATCAAATATGTTTTTCCATAAATATTATCGATTTATTCTTTTTAAAAGATTATCGTCTTACATGCATTATCACATTAATCACTTAATATCTAGGTTATTGTTTTTTTTTCAATCACAGTATAGTTTCAGTAGGTACGAGTGTTACATATTAATACTAAATCACATCATTATCATCACAGAATTCAATTATTATCTAAAGTTATATTACCTACATCATAGTGATCCGGCTGACTGTCTGTCTCCCTATATTATATTAAAATGAAGTGTCCATATAGCGCGTACTGTATGCAGTTCGGCACTTTAAAATATATATTGGGAGGCGGACAGTCAGCCGGATCACTATGATGTAGGTAATATAACTTTAGATAATAATTGAATTCTGTGATGATAATGATGTGATTTAGTATTAGTATGTAACACTCATACCTACTGAAACCATACTGTAATTGAAAAAAAAAGCAATAACCTAGATATTAAGTGATTAATGTGATTATGCATGTAAGACGATAATCTTTTAAAAAGAATAATCAATAATATTTATGGAAAAACATATTTGATTTTTTATTTACTCGGAAACCCTTATACTGGAATTAAGACATTATTTTAATATAGGTTCAAAAAATACTGGCCAACAGGTTAATGTTAATACTGTCTTATAATTATTTTATACAGTACTTGTTGCGCAGTACTTATTTTCCATCATACCGAAATAGGAAAGTTTGGAGGGGCAGATGTTAGTTACTCAATAACGCCAGAACGGCTAAACGGATCTGAATGAAATTTGGCATAGAGATAATATAACTCTGTCAGACTATAATACAAGTCTGGAAAAGTACATAGGAACCTTTTATCCCGGAAATTTCCTCGTAAAACCATCGCGGCTAACAGGTACAGTACGCGTGTTCTGGCACCGCCGCGCCGTATTTAAATTGTCTGCTTTCGCAAAGGCTTCCTGAAATCCGAGGAAGACATGGTTTTTATAATGGTGTGAGACCTGCCCCATCATCTGAATGTAGTTTCGTGCAAAAATAAGATTGAAAATTTTTAGGTCAAAATCTCACCTACAAAAGTTGTCTGTTTTTGTAAACGCTTCCTACCAATTGTCTAGAATTTGGTCGACAGTGTCAATAACTATGCCATAAATGATCCAACGTAAGAATTTATCAAAAGTAAGATCGATTATTTTTAGTCATTTTTTGCACTTTTCAAGGTGACGTAACTTCCAGAAAGCTTCCTACTTGGCGCGGCAGACAAAGATATTTGGAGACACCTATCAAGTGCGCATATTATTACAGTCTTTTAAAAAAATAAGATCGATGCGAAAATGGCATCTCGGACGACGGTCTATACTAGTTAGATAACGAGTCCCCTATGCTATCTTGGTATAAAAATAGGAGTGAAAGAATGCATTGGTAGGTCATACATTTTTCACTGACGATTGATTGATACAATAGGTACGTTAGTACTATTATTTATTCTGTGCAATAGGTACGTAGTCAAAATTTTCGACGAGATAAATAAATGTTGTTTTAATTCAATATCATGCATCTTTCGAATTCACCCAAATCTATAACAAAGCATAATATTCCACACTAGATGCTAGTATTGAAGTTTACGGTTAGATGTGGTGTGTCATGAGATGCTAGTACTGAAGTTTACGGTCAGATGTCACTACTCAATGTTGGTGGTGTCATGAGATGGTAGTACTGAAGTTTGCCGTTAGATGGCACTATTCTTTGTTGCTTGTGTGCGTGCGACCGTTTCCTATGTGTGCTGCCTTTTGCTCAAGGACGATCGGGTCCTGTAGTCGCCTTAAAGATGAATACTAAGAAGGAATAGATTAGGTATGTATGACGCTAGTTTGATGACGATGGACATGCACATTCTTCGTTAGTAGCGACCTACAAGTCGCGAGCACAAATAAGTGCTTGGTAGCAGACCTATATGACTGAAGGCCCCTTCGCTCCGCTGCTGTATTAATTCGCGAAACCTGGTGCGGACAATAGGATGCCACGGACGTTCGCATAACGAAGCGGACTTAGGCTGGTTTTAGTGTTACGCGGGCCGTCAGTACGGATCGCTCCGCACAGACCGATCTGTACTAAGCTTAGGGAGCGTTTTAGAGTAACGCGGACGGCTTTTTTTTTAATTATAAGAAGGGTTAACTCTTGACCTCAATCTTGACCAAGGTCATAGATGAGGTCGACGATGGACCGAGTTAACCCAGAACATGCCTACAAGGCACTGGTACTCCTACGCACCGACGGAACACAGCAAGCTGTTTGGCGTCAGACTTCGGTAGGAGGGTGGTCGCGAACCAGACGGCCCTTCACAGAGCCTACCACACCGCATGAGACCATAGGACGACAGGATGGATTACTAGGAGGCAGGTCTCATTTGTGTTTCCTTAGTCGCGTCTTACGACACCCACGGAAAGAGATGGGGTGGTGTTGTTCTGAACCGATCACCACACGGCAATACCTTCCGCACGCCTCTGCTTGCAGTGAGCGTTTTAGTATCGTGCGGAGCGCACGCGTCAGCGCAGTACAATCATGGCGAGTCGTGAATATTGCAATGTTGACACGAGTCGAGTGATCGATGAAGTTAGTTTGTGTAAATGTTTGTGGGATGCTTCTGATCCACAATACAGAAACAAGACGCGAGTAATAAAGCTTGGGAGGACGTACCTATAAGAGCAATAACTAATAACATCCGCCATATTAGACGCATTGCGCGCGACTGTACACTGCGGCGGTCAGGACGATACTAAAAACTAAAACGACATAGGGCGTTTCCCCACTGGACGGCACGGCGGCCGGCTCCGGCAACGGTGAGAGTGACAGAGCTATACTAGGAAAAGAGACAGACTACCGATTTCTTGCTTCCTAGTATAGCTCTGTCACTCTCGCCGTTGCCGGCGCCGGCCGCCGTGCCGTCCAGTGGGGAAACGCCCTACGCGGACGATCAGTGCGGATCGGTCTGCGCGGAGCGATTCGTCCTGACAGCCCGCATGACACTTAAACCAGCCTTATGGAAACTAAGCTAAAGTTCGTATTACAGAACGCTACTCAGACTCTGATCTATACTAAAGTAGCAGTCGTCTTTGTGAGAGAAAGAGACAAGAAAGAGACTTAAGTATAGATCAAGACTTGAGTCTCCTTCTGTAATAGGTACGGGCCTAAGATTAAAGTGAGGTGGAGTAGAATAAAGCAAGAAAAGTATAAAAACAACATTTTTGAAACTGAAGTAATCTAGCTTCAATTTTATGACGACGAAGCAAGTTATGGGTGTAGATTATTGTAGAGGAAGCGAATTAGGTACGAGTAGGTATGTTTGGATCGAATCAGGTCGCAATCTGATACTATTCAAACGTAACTATTGGTTTCTGGAAGCCCGTGTTGCTTTAAGAAAACTGCCAATGAATTCGCTCTCAGAAGAGCAAAAAAGTCAACTGGTATGATGATGAAAAAGGTTACTTACGTCTTTCAGAGCGCTTTACGATGATGAAGTCATCTGGAGGCTACTTCGTGACCGTGATAGAAGACACGCGTGTGAACAAAATCATCGGTGCGGCAACGCTAACCGTCGAGCAGAAATTCATCCACAACTGCTCATTGGTAAGCTTAGTATTATTATTTTTTTACTAGCCTATATACGTAACCACCGACGGGCACGGGCCTCCCTTCGAAACACGAAGGGAGGCCCACAGTCTACACCACGCTGGCCAAATGCGGGTTTGTGGACCGCTCGTCGCTCACAAATACGTAGTATTAATTACAGTCCTTGTTTATTTTCGTTAAATTGTAAAAACCAATGATGAAAACCCGACCCGTTTAGACCCGTTTTAGAATTTAATTATGTGTTCAAATCGCTAAAGTTTAAAGTGTTATATAAAAACTAATGATGAAAATGATGATGACTTCCGACCGATTTCGGTCATGGTGACGCGCCTAATTTGGTTGACGCTTGTGCGCCCGAAGATGACTTTTATAGCCAATCTTTGCGGTGCAAACTACCAGTCAGACAAAATGCCATACGATTTCATTAACGGAGCAGAGCGACAAACATGATTGTGTTTGTATATTATTCATTCGTATGGCGTTCTATAATAAGTTTGTGTCCCAAAAGACCCAAACAGGAGAAACAGTTATTGCTCTGAGGAGGAAACCTTTCGTGTGTTGTATTTATTTCTTATTTTCTTACCGAGCTAGGCATCATATAATGCGAGTTAATGCGACTAAGATGCTACAGTGAAGCCTTCTGTTGCATTATGTCCATGGGCGACGATGCTTTTTTCTCGTATGGTCGTTTACCGATTGCTGATATAAAAAATGATTTAAATGGTATACTTACCTAGTGTGTGTCATCTTTTCAGCGTGGACGATTAGAAGATGTGGTTGTCAATGACACCTACAGAGGGAAGCAACTAGGAAAATTGTAAGTAACAGCACAGCCAGTGGCCGACCATCTTGGAATCTCCTGTAGTATTGTATTTATGTTATATGTATAACTGTATACTATATTTATGTATTGTTTTATTTATTTAATATTTTTGCATACCACATATTAAATATTTATTGATCTATTACCATAATAATATTCAATACATATTTTATCGTTTTCCTTTTGTACGCCTACGTATCATAATTCGTCTCGCTCTCGTAGGTTTTGTTTAATCTACAATAAAAGATTTTACAATACAATACAATTTGTGGGTGGATTCCACCATTTAAGTACTTGCTCAGCTATCCCATACACTCTGTATTTGATGTCATAATAGTATAATATGATTGCTATCTCTCCAGGATCGTGGTGACAGTATCGCTGTTGGCGCACGAGGTGGGTTGCTACAAGATGTCGCTGGACTGCAAGGATAAACTCATTAAGTTCTACGAGACGCTCGGATACAAGCTCGAGCCTGGCAACTCCAATGCTATGAATATGAGGTAATTGTGTAGTTTTCGTTACTTTTAGGGCTTCGAAAAATGTTCGGCGCGAATGGGACCTTGAACCCACGTCCCCAGGATTCGATCTGCTGATGCTCTGACGAACTGAGCTATCGTTCCTTCAAGTCAAGCGGCGAAATTTCTCGTTTCCATACTAAGCACATTTCGTCGTGCGTGTTGGTTAGCGCCATCAAATACTAATTTTTTTGGCTTTTTTCACAAAAAAAAATCATTACACGGTTATACCGCGGCTAATAGCCAATTAGACAAAATGTTTTAAAAAATATGAAAGCAGTGTAAGATTGAGAACATTGGCCTAAGGCCAATGGTGGCCTTAGGCCAACAGGGTGCTTAAATCATCTTTTTAAATTCTTAAGCCTGTTGCAATAATACTTTAAAATTTCCGATTGCAGATTCGACGATCCCTCCTGACAATTAGCCGCTGGGACTTCCGACCTGCGCTCCAAACTGTAAGTGCTTCGTAAGCAGACGTCACTCACCGCTATAACCACAGAGTACCTTTTTATATATGCTACCTACAACAATGTACAGTCTAAGGCTGTTTTTAATATTATGCGGATTTCATCACGCACGCGGGATTGCCCCGCCTCGCCCCGCGTCCCGCGTGCGTATTTCACGCATTATACAATAGATATTTGTATTAAATGGCACTTGCGGGTGTCACGCATGCGGGGCAATTCCGCGTGCGTGATGAAATACGCACGATATTAAAAGCATCCTAACAGGGAGTGCGGTTTACTGTAATATAGGGTATCTTTAAATTAGCGAAACTTTAGGGGGTGAATCTACTCATGAAACTGTGAACAACTTTCCCCAAGGAATCTTTATGAAATTCTTGAAATAAAAATTACTTTCCGTTCTAAGAAAATCAGCTGATTTACAAGTAGAAAGTTGTTCAGTTTAGTGGGCTGATTCGCTAAATTATAAAAATTTGCGAAACTTAAGGGGGTGTTCTCCCCATAAAACTGAAAAACTTTTCCTATGGAACCTATAAGGAATTTTGAAAAAAAACGACTACTCATACTAAGGCAACTAGCTGATCGCTTAAGTTTTATGGAGCCAAAATTTATTTTCATATTTCGACCTGTTCCTTGGGGAACATTGTTCAGTTTAGTGGGCTGATTTACATCCTTAATTTTCGCTAACTTAAAGTTACCTACCCAATATACAGGCGCCTGCAAACCGCTCTCTGTTGCCGTGTAAGTACCTATTTTAAACACTTAATTCACGTAGTGTCCTTTTTGTTACCGGTTCCAAAATCAACTTCTATAAGTAAGTACTTGTGTAAAATCATGTTAGATTCTATTTAAGGCGATTAGATCCCTCAATTTCCGAATATTGAGCATTTTGTAAAGCTTACTTCTCATTTATGACTGGCCAGGGAAAGTTGAAAAAAAAATATGTGAAACATCTGTTCAAGGACTACATGTGGAACGTCAGTATTTTTTTTTACGTCTTTGTATTGTATTTAAAAAAAAATGCCACGAGACATCGATTTTTGACTTAAATTCCTTACTGCTCCTAAACGGCTATGATATATGGAAATATTCTTATACTAATTAATTAAGAATCCCTTTTTCTTGAGACACAACGTTTAAATTTTGTAAATCGAACAATATTTTCATTCAAAAGTTACGAAAAACGGAAATCCGAACGTTTAGTTGCAGAGGGTGGTCTGCGCGGGCGCGGGCGGCAGTCCTCCGCTGGCATTCCGACGGGACGGCTGTGTCACTCGTATCCAAACTTTTACGAGCGATAAAGCGTATTTTCTGTTTGCCTGTGTGCGTTGACACAGTATATTTATGTATTAGTGTGCTTAGAGAGTAGTGCAGTCAGACGATATTATTGTGTTACGGTATAGCTCGCGCGTGGACGCTAATTGTACCTACTATTATAAGTTTGTAATCTAGTCGTAATATTTGATTATTTTGCGCTTATAGACGTTTGACGAAATTTAATTGTATTAAGTACTTATGCGGATCTAAATCTATATGATTGAATATATATAATATGTATAGGGTGTTAAGTAATTCGATCTTATCCTCTCAGGTGGTGAATCAGCCCATGACACTGAACAATTTTCGAAAATTCGCTTGCCACACCCGGAATCGAACCAGCTAAAATCCAAAAAAAGCACCCTGTACTTTAATAGTATTGATCGATAGGGTCAATCGTAAGGATAAATCTCCCTAACAAACATAGTAAATTAAGTGAAAGGAAGACCATTAAATCTAAGCTTACAAATTTGATGGGACGTGTTAAAGCACTTTTACTTAAGGGTCCCATCGTTAGGTTTTATGTAGTTTAATGGTTCTCTTTTCATCTAATTTACCATGTTTGTTAGAGACATTTGATCTTTACGATTGACCCTATCGATGGATACCATAAAAGTGCAGGGTGTTATTTTTTTTAATTTAAGCCGGTTCGATTCCCGGGTGTGGCAAGCGAAATTTCGAAAATCCTTGAATGCTGTTTTGTTTCTTATAGAGCGGGACCTATTCGTAAAAAAGTCTTCAAATAACGATTTTCGTGGGACTTACCTCCGCCATACGAACTACTGGTATGTACTTATTCGGCATATTTTCCTGAACACAAAAAGTGCGGTAGTCACTTTCTAAGGGTATGGAGGGGGTAGCTATGACGTGACGTATTTTATTTACGCTATATTTAGATAACTACTGGACAGATTTACTTAAATAGGGTCTCAAATGAAAGATAATTTAATGAACATTGTTTTATTCCAAAGATTCATTAGTGTAAACCTAGTAACAAAATAAATATTTTCAAAAAACGACATTATGTAAAATTAAACTTTTTTTACTGTGTGAAAAGAACAGAAACCGTTAGGATTACGGTAATTTAGCTCATTATAAAAAAATTGCTACACTTATCAGCATTCTAATGAACCTAAAAACGTTTAAGTCGAGCTATAAACAACGGAACTGCAGTCGTCTAAGTGAGCGTGGGTAGCGCCGAACTGACTACGGTACTTAGATTTGGTACGAATAATCTTGAAAATAACGTGACAAAACGGGTAGAATCACAGCAAAATGAAAAAGTATTATGAACAGGCATAATTTTTATTAACAGGCTTTTTTTGTCAAAAATTTTCTTCATTTTGTTACGAACTATTTTCAAAAATTCTCGTAACCAAAATAACGCTTCGTATCGTATCGAAATAAAACTCTTCATACTTGCACGTACTTGCGTTATATTTTAAAACAAAGGACTCAATGGTACTGGTCTGTACTGATGGGTATGAGAGTGTAAACGTACGCACTCGAGGCAGAGGCAGGTCGCTGGCGTACAGCCGCCATTATATTTTTTTACATCGGCAACACTGAGATTCATTCGGAGGAATCCCTGCACCGTGCTGCGACGTGAACTTTGGCACTTGTCGCTTCATTCATTTGAAATCGTTTGGTCAGGCCTATGACACTGTTAGTACCAATAGCTGCGAAATTGCGCTGCTATCGCCTTTTAAAACTAAAAAAAATAGTTGATGTTTGATATGGGTTCCTATAAAAAAGTTCTTGAGCTTCATGAGGAGCCCTAAATTTTGCTAGTTTAAAAGCATTAATAAAGCTTTTTTTATTTGAATCTTTGGCCCATTTTAATAAATCATACATGAATCGAAACAGACTCTTGAGTAACTGTTGCCTTTATGTTGTTGCTACGTAACAGCTACTAGTTTGGTATCCTCTAAGTTTAATTTTTTGCCTGTTCTTGGAGAATGATTGCACATTAAACAGACATAGTTGAAAATTCTAATGCAATTGTTTTAAGCATCTCCTTTTCAGATAACTAGATAACTAGATTATGTAATATGACATGCTATGGTTAAAGTTACATTACACGAATCAAATGTTTTTGACCCTGATTGATTTGTTAAATACATAGTTTCATTAAATAATAAAATAAGATAATAGATACATATCCAATCGCAGGGAATATTTTGTTATGTTGTTTGTGGTATTATCTAGATATAACTAAATAAAAAAGAAAAAAAAACAATCAAAATATATAAGGAATTCATAAAAGTAGTCATATCTTCAAAACGGCTACTCCTAGCGCAAAAATAATCAAATTTCCAACCCCCTTTAAGAAACCCCTACACAGAGTTCGAGTAATCCGGTGCCACCATATTTGATTCCGTCGGTTACAGTTTTGTTTTTGATCATAGCTTGAATGTAGGTAGAGAGAAAAATTCAAAGCACTCACAATTATTATGTGTATAAATAAATTCCCAGGTACCGAGTCGGTATCTTACGACATCGATGACGTCATTCTATGTAAAAGAAGGACTATTCTACCAATTGCACATAATAGCTGTAAAAATTAGCTGTGCCAAAATATAGAATTTTAAAAATAACTAAAAATAGTTAACCATCTACCTTCATAACGATTCCCTTTTATGATAGATCGGTTATTGCCGTTGTATCTAATTAATCATGAAATATCTACATCAAAAGGGTTTCCTTTAAAACAATTAAGGCGTGTTACTTACGCGTTTATGCGTTGTCCATCCCACTTCTGAGGTGTAAAACGTGCATCAATCCAAAGGAAACACCAGTCCTCTTTAAACGTATATTTCCACTTCATGGTAATGTACAATTTAATTATATTTTAGATCTCACTATTTTAACGGACACTTCCGTAAACTACATTTTCTAAGGACACGACTACTCTCCTCAACTGCCAGGCAACGAATGTCCCCGTCAGCCAAACTCCCCTTCCCTTTTTGAATTTCGCATCAAGTTAGCCACTAAACTTTGCTACTGTTTTGTCTGTCAGTAGTTGTACCGGAAAAAGTCATTCACCGAACTATTCAATTCAAGTTAAACACTCAAAAATATTTTTAAAAAGTGCAAAAATTGCTAAAATATGTAACGAAACCTTACACTCGACTTAAACGTTTTTAGGTTCATTAGAATGCTGATAAGTGTAGCTATTTTTGTATAATGAGCTAAATTACCGTAATCCTAACGGTTTCTGTTCTTTTCACACAGTAAAAAAAGTTTAATTTTACATAATGTCGTTTTTTGAAAATATTTATTTTGTTACTAGGTTTACACTAATGAATCTTTAGAATAAAACAATGTTCATTAAATTATCTTTCATTTGAGACCCTATTTAAGTAAATCTGTCCAGTAGTTATCTAAATATAGCGTAAATAAAATACGTCACGTCATAGCTACCCCCTCCATACTCTTAGAAAGTGACTACCGCACTTTTTGTGTTCAGGAAAATATGCCGAATAAGTACTTACCAGTAGTTCGTATGGCGGAGGTAAGTCCCACGGAAATGAACTTTATTCTCCTTGGGTCCCGCTCTATTATTAAAAATAAAGGAATGTTTCCTTTGAGTAAAATTTTCTATCTACAGTATTTACAATACACAATACAATACAATATTCTTTATTGCACACATAGGATTACAGAATATGTTTATACAGCGAATTTGAAATAATGTATACAAATAGGCGGCCTTATTGCTTAACAGCAATTTCTTCCAGGCAACCTTATGGTATAGGAGTTATAGATTGAAATGCGGGAAAGGCGCAAATATTAATTAAATAATAATTATAAATAAGTTGACTATTTATGCACTAAAAATATATCACAAATATATATTTATTAAGATTTATATATATTTATTATATTTATTTAGAGTACTTTCCCTCCAGGAGACGTTAAAAAATTCCACCCTGTATATATGCGACCGGTGAGAATGCCAGAATTGTCGAATAATAGCATTACGTAGATTGCGGCAATCAAAATAATTCAACTTGGATTAAGTATAATTACTTACATACACCGACATCTTTTGTTATTAGAAGTACCTAGTTAGATTCATCAATACAAACTCAAGTGATAGGCAGTAATGTATGGAGTGCGCTTCTGTGCATTCTACGCCTGTGTATTCTTTGACCGGTGTTTTCTTGCGGGGTGCGGGTTGTGGCGCGCGGGGCAGAGGGCTCAAACGTCAAGGTCATTGACGACTCTAATCGCCTTAAATCTCGAAGTAATTAAAATATCAAAGTTATAATAAATTGATTGAGTACTCTCATGTGTTTTCTGTAACGAATTTAGCTTTTTTCCATTGTATATTTTCATAGCAGAGTGTATGTGTGTGTGTGGCGATATCTGTTTGACCGAACGGTTACAGTTGCAGGGTCAGTTTTTCTATCCATCGAAAATTTTGTTCACATAACGATAATTTCATAACTTCATGAATGTCTTTCGTAAATTGAGACTACTTAATTATTTATTTGTTTTAAAATTTCCTTATCGTTAATGCATTTCATAACGCTATACAAAGTGTTTCAAAAATACTCAATAAAAAGAAAATCGAAAATAATAAAAAAATTGATTATGACGCAGCTCTATTTCAAATATGTCAGGATATGATTTTAATTTTGTGAAATTAAATCGGTTTTTAATCAGGTTTGCGTCAAAAATACAAAACACGTTTTCGGTTTTTTTTTACTTACTACAGCTGTAAATGGGGCAGATTTAGTTCTAGAAATACTTAACTCTATACATTAATAGTGTGTGAATAATGTGTTCGATGGGGTGATTAATTGATTATCGGTGTCCTAGCACATAATTTAAAAAAGTTATAATAAAGTAAGTTTTCTTCGCAAAAGGCCAAAATATAATTTTGTCCCTTACACATTGTATAAATGTTTTTTTTTAATTAGTAACGTGCTATTTATGTAGTGACTAACAAAAATGTTATTTTTAGTTGCAGAATTTGTTTTAATTTCTTCATATGCGCGCTGTACTTAACGTAGCTTTAGTTTCATCCATTTAAGTAGATAGTTTTGTAACTAACGGCCATGGAAATATGCTCTAATAAAATTGTTCTCGCTTGATTTGCAGTTTTATTTTAGCACTAACTTTCCGCCTACGTTCCCTTAGGAATTCGAGAAAATTATGTAGCCTATTTGTTAATCCAGGGTGTCAACTACCTCCATACCAAATTGTATCAAAATTGGTTCAGCTGTTTGAGTGTGAAGAAGTAACTAACTTAAAAAAACACTCACAAACTTTCGTTTGGCCTTTATTATAATATTAGTGTGATTGTCATCTGCACTAAGTTTATTTCATTTACACTGAAGAAGATAAAAATCAAAATACTTTTTATTTGAAGTAGGTATAGGTATTTGAGTCCCGGGGTGGGCGATTGTCAAAACGGCGGCGCTCGTACATACTACGTAAATATTATGTTTATTAAAAAGCGGAGTCTTTTTTTAAAACTTTTATTTACAGAAGTGTAAATTTTAATAGCAGATAGAATACGAATTTCGTTTACCACACAAATCCTTTAAAATATCAACTTGAAGCAGTTTATTCGAAAAAAAACAAGCTCTTATCTGCTTTCAGCATATAGCAGTTTTTAATTTATTTCATAATGATTTTGGACATTTTTTTAATCAAATAAACTGCTTCATATAAATCATCAGACCACTCATTAGTTCCCATGATCAATTTCGATTAACATTACAACTTTGGCAGTTGCAAAGTAAGATTTATGTCAACTGTCGTCTCTCATATATTGTTACATAATAGATAATTAACTAATTATTTACTTTTTACCGAAACAATCTTACTATAGCCGTAAAATTCTACAAACATTTGTGGTCCTGCCTGATGACCTCAGTTTGTTAATTAAGTTACAGAGCATTTTTTCACTTCACCATTCTCTCAATTAGAACATATTTATATTCCGAATATATAGGTATAGCGTGTTTCTTAAATACCCAATAAAAAGAAAATCCAAATTTAATAAATATTTAGATAAATGCGCAGTTCTATTTTATTTAAATTTGTCAAGCATGTTACGTTAATTTATTAAACATTCATTTTGAAAGATGCCAAATCGTGCAACTTACTATTTCACTTTTGAATTTAATTTTGGATCTTCTTTTAATTAGGTAAGTATTTATTTATGAAACACGTTGTAAATAATTGGATTCGGAGAAATCATTTCAAAATACATATACATTTTTGAAAAATAACGGTAATGTAAAAGCGCCGTTTACTATTTAAAGTTCAAATCGAACTACTCTTGTCCCTATAGTTATAATATCTAAAGCGTTTTGAAAAGGTAAACAGCTACAATAAATATCGAAACGTTTAATCCATGCCTTTATTCATTTATTAAAATCACTACAATTACTCTGGATTACTTTTTTAAAACTATTGTAATTTGCGGTTTAAAACACTAGATTCTAGTGTTTTAAACCGTTCGATTTTTTATCGACATTCGGAAGAATCAGTGCATCACAGCTAACAGTGACAGGTACAGAATTGTCGAGTACAGAAGCCGAACTAAATATTTAAAATAATTTAATCACATAATATGAGCCTTTGCAAGACAGTTCTCGTTTTCGATATTTATTCTAGCGGCACTAAAATAAGTGGTCTGCAAACATTCAGTCCTTTACAAAACTTGCTGAAAAGTCAGAAATTACTTAAGAGATTCCGAATTCGATGCTCTCATGACTGGATCCCGATGTTCCCTCTTGCCTTTAATTTAGTAGTTTTTATTCTATGTACCATTATTAGGACTTTTGGATATTGCTAATATCAACAAACATATAAAGGCACTATCTTTTGCAGACAACACTACATGGGACGAGAAGGTTCCGCTGTTAGTCAATAACACCTGAAGCAGCCTTTTCGAAGAGCGTTCCTCACACCGACGTTCTAAACAATTGTTTTTATGTTTAGTGTGTACACACGGCAGGCTATACATGTTGACCTTGACGTCGCCCTTATCTCGCTTGCAATAGCAGCGGCTTTCGTAGTGCAAATGGGTAACCCGATATGCTACTATAGGTAAATCCTGTATCTAGGGACGAGTGTACATATTGGCAGCTTGTATTTCTTAAAAAGTATTATTGGTATCTTTTTGTTTTGACCATGGTGTTGCTATAATTATAAATAAAATACCTACAATATAGATGCGTTTAAAACGACACCACGTTAGTTTTTTTACATAATGTCACGAAATGTAACTAAATAGACAAAAACGTAATTAAACTGTCAGTTGGGAAAAATCGTTCACGTGTTTCCTACACAAGTTCTCTAGGTTGTATATAGGTGTACTCGTCCATAGGTACAACACTTGCCCCTACATTATAGTCACCTAACCATATCCTGATTTATGACAAAGTATAACAAGCAAGGAACGCAATCGTATATTGACCAACAGTCATTTTTGTTACGGAACCCTAAAAAGGGACATTTAAATACGTCATTTAATATTTAAAGATTTTCTCCTGTGTACATTTAATAATGTTCAGTATAATGTAAAATTGTATAACGAAAATGTACATATATGCGATATTTAGTCAAAATTCATAGACCGCATCAGTCTGGTAGTTATTTTTTTTATTTTACACGTAGTATCATAAATATTTATAATACTTACACATAAAATACGCAGTATTTCGTATCCATCATAATTTGGAATATAATCGAAGCAATAGTCGATGCTTGAAATCACACTCGTAAGGGAAATAACATTTGCTTAAGTTTTGCAATTTTTTTATTGTTTTTTTTTAAATAAAATATTTTTAATAAATTAAAAACAATAAAAATTTATAAAGAAAATAACATAATTTAAGGAATGCTTTGTTGAATCTCTAAATTAGTTTCATCATGTAATATGATTTCAAGCATAGACTTCCATACAATATCATACTCACAAGCACATAAAATTGACACCCTCATATTCCGATTGCACACAATCCCATATCGTTAAGAAAAAGCCACATCTGTACAGTTTACCGCCGACCTCGCATTATTACAAGCTAGAGGGAAAACATGGCAATCGTATTTAAACAAAACGTTGTTAAAGAAATAACAGACACACCAAATATATTAAATAGAGATATCGAAAATAATGATGTGGATCAGCCTACAAAACTAAAAATATTCCCAAAGAAATATAATAGATCGAAATATGGAAACAAAGGTTACTTGAAGAAAGTTGTTTAGTTTCATGGGAAAAATTCACATATTACAGTTTCTCTAATTAATTGTAAGTCTCCCTATATGGTAATTAACAAAAAATAAGGATGTGAATCAACCCACGAAACTGAACAACTGTCCCTAAGGAACATATGTCCAAATGTGAAAAAAATAATACAAATATTTAGCCTCTCCGTACAACTTGTGCGATCAAGCTGATTTGCCTTGGCATGAGAAGTTGATTTTTTTTTGAGAATTTTATATATCCTTGGGGATAGTTGTTTAGTTTCATAGGGAGAATCACCCCTTAAATTTTCGCTAAGTAATTTAAATTCACCCAATATATTCTGTCAAATATTAATTTCGGTTTTAACTTAAGCAGATTAGCAATTTAACAAAGAATATTGAAGAGATTTTTCACACTATTCACTTAATTTTATGTAGTATTTTTTTGATTTAATTAATAAAGTAAAACTTTTAAGGAAGAGTTAACTGCTAACCTAAAATACATAACCAACGGAGAGTAACCTTAACGAACTCTAGTCTCACTTGAGCGCTATATGTATTTGGTGCATAACTTACAATTTTGATCCCTAATTACATCGTTAGGTAGCGAATTACCTGCTCGACGCTGATATGCAATAGTTACCAAAAAAATATTTTATAAAGAGGAACTCTTAAATGTCATGGTGCTTTATTTGCTAAGGCCACGTTCAAAAATCGCCGACTGATTACTCGAAAGAGACAGTTACATTCATCCATGCTGTAAAAAAGACAGGAACAGGGGGCTACCAACCACCTAAGCGAAGCTGACGCTGGGTGAACGAATGGAATGCTGTCTATTGCTTCTTCATAAGGAAACCTTGATTAACGACATGAACCAAACACAGCAATGTATCATTCCATTCGTTCATCATTCGGTTAATCAACATCAGCTTCGCTTAGGTGGTAGCCCCCCAGATCTAATCTCCGAGTATTTATCTTTCGGAATTCTCCAATTAGAGACCGGCCGGGACTTAGTTATAGCCCTAAGAATAACATTATTTCGTGGACTAAACGCCAGGCCAATATTAGGACCAGCGAATACAAAGGTCGAATTCTTCTCAAACACTGCACCTGAACTACAGGCGCATCGTGCTTCAGAACCAATAAATTTTAAACTTCACTGCGGCTGCAATTTAATGCGACTGCGTCAGAATCGCGGCAGGACTGCTTTTTGACCGAGCCAGTGTAATGCGTCTCCGTTTCAGCACAGGCAAAAATGCTTTTGTATGTCTGTAAAAGCGGTGATAGCCCAGTTGGTAATGAGCCAGACTTGCAATCGGAAGGTTGCGGGTTCAAATCCTGGTGCGGGCCTGTACCACTAAATTCGTCTTTTCGGATTTATTTACGGATTACTAATTATCACTTGCTCACCGGTGAAGGAAAACATCGTGATGAAACCCGCCCGTCCAAGAAAATTGATTTTTGAAAGACGAGCGGTCCACCAACTCGCATTAGGCCAGCGTGGTGGACTATGGACTAAATCCCCTTCGTGTTTCGAAGGGCGGCCTGTGCCCCTCGGTGGGGACGTGTATGGGCTGGTAAAAAAAAATGTCCAGCATTTCTCAACCGAATTTAAAGTTTTTTTGTCGATTCAGTTTTTGGAAACTTTTCTAAAATGGCGGAGCCATGGGGGTTGAAAACGTAAAATATATAATTTTTCACCCATTTCGAAAAATGTTGTCTAGCGAGGTCTACAGCTCACAGAGCCACTAGTTATTATTACCTCTAGACAGATTAGTATTAGACTGCCGAGATCTCAAAGTTTGCTTAATCTGAAAATCAGCAGCAGTGCAGGTGCAGTTTTTTAGTGAAATAATCCTGCAGTTTAATTACTGTGCCCCAGTAAATCGTAAACTAAGTTACTGGCCGGTCCCTATCACACATATGCATGCACCTTTAAACCTTATTCCACTTACATAAAACAGACTATTGCATATCCGAGTCCTTAGATACCGATCACTTTGAGCAATCATATTAGATCTTTTTGTTTAAAATCTCAAAGATATCTATATCGAATTGAATAGGTACGATAATTTGGCGTATTTTTTTCAGAAATGTTACAAATAGCTATTACTTTACTATGGAATTCCTAATTACTATTTAAATCTGCGATAGGTACATAAAAAAATGCACATGGATTTTGTACGCAAAATGAAAAACAAAATATGATATCAAAGAACGGCAGCGAAAACTAATTGGTTATCTTATCATGAATATTAATCTTGTAAAAATGAATTCAAAACGAAAAACCAGAATTGCTTGCATATTTATAATTGAGATTATGTCAAATTGAATAAAGATAATTCGAATTACATATTTCAAAAGCCAGAGTCACGGTTTACGAATAGCAGTTTAAAAAAATACACGGAATATTTTACATTGAAAGACTTGTTAATGATTCAATTTGAAAAACGAATGACATCACAAGATCAATAATTTTTTTGAACATTTATGGCCTGGATACGAGTCCTTTAAGCCAATGTCATAGACCCGAAGCGGTCGATTTGGAAAGTGTCACTTACGGGTCTTGTGTGACGTCAGAGGCTTTGGACTAGAAAGGCGGCGCTGAAATCTTGGTGCCAAGTTTCATAGGCCCTTGTCCGCGAGCCGACCGCCTCGCTTCCATTTCACGTTGTCTTTGTAGTTTTCTCTCTTCTCGCTTCCGACGCATTTCATCCATTTTGGAGGCATTGTTCTCTGTAAAAGTAACCTGCGGTAGAAGTCAATCCCGTGGGACATTACGGCCAACTAAAGTTCTTATTTAGATTTTACTAGCTTTCCGCCTTCGTGGCACAGGTTATATCGTGCCCAGATGTGGGATGAAATGTAGCCTATGTCTTTTCCCAAGGTCTAATCTATCTCTGTACCAGATTTCACCAAAATTGGTTCAGTCGTTTAGGCGTGAAAGTGTAACAGACAGACAAAGTTACTTTCGCATTTATAATATTAGTAGAGATTTAAAATAATCGTTTGTTGTCATTTAAACTATTGTAAGTAATCGAGTACTGTGCCGAACATCAGGTCACCACACGTGTGTACTCTGTGCTGTTACGATCAGAACGGTTTTGCAATGAAAATGGGGTAACCTGATGCTTAGCAGGCCGAGTACGATAGACACAACGCCGCGACAAAACCGCGGTCCTATGTCAAAATGTCAACACTGACAACGCCATAGGGCGAGCAAGCCTTTGCGCGGGACCCTCGCGCAATCAAAGTGAAGTTTCAGCGTGAGCCTAGCACGAGTTTGTCGTTATCGTGCTAGAGCTGCTGGCCTCCGTACTTAATAGCAATAAAAACAATAATAATGTGACAGAAGGAAACAAGCTGAGCGCTGTTTTACAGCGTAAAAGGGTTACGCTAATGACAAATGAAGATAAAATAAAACAATATTTGAAAGCACAATGGGGTAAATGACTGTTGTATTATTATCATTTAAATTGAAGCTTCTTTACCTGATAAATAGCCTGGTTTATAGTTTTTTTACATAATTAAAAATAAGAAAGATAAATTACAACTACACTAATGTGTAATGTCCACCAACCCGCATTGGGCCAGCGTGGTGGACTATGGCCTAAATCCCCTTCGTGTTTCGAAGGGAGACCCGTGCCCCTCGGTGGGGACGTAGGGCTGGTTAAAAAAAAAGTGTAATATAATAAAGTATAATAATTGTATGGGTATTTTTTATTTTATTAGTATGTTAGAGCAACAAAAACTCACCATCAGCATTCTCCTCAATGGGCTCAAACTCTCCATCCTCCCAGCCTCCGAGCGAGTCGTTGCTATTTTGCGGGGCCGCGAGCCTGTGGCCCCCGGTGTTGCCCACTGTGGCCCCGCGGACGTACGTCGCGTTGGCCCGGTTTACTGCCGGATCGGTCCATTGCGTGTTGTTCCATGTTTCTGATGGACTCGCTAGTTCTGCTTCAGCTGCCTGTTAAGTATTGACTACTTAATATGGACTGTTCAATTGTACACAGACTTATAAGTATACTAGCTTTTTGCCGGCAACTTGATAATGAAGTTTGTATGGGAAATTTTGAGTTCCCATACAAACTTCATTAGCATATAGCGCATTTAGTATGGGAGATCAAAATTTTATTTTCGTATTTTGACCTATGTTTCTTGGGAAAAGTTGTTCAGTTTCATGGACTGATTTAGCACCCGAGAGGTTGAAAGAGATTTACCTAAAGCGCTGTATAAGAGGAAGATATCTCACCGGCTGCTCCTGTAGTGTGCCCCACTCGTCGTTGTCCCACTCGTCTTCACAAAGCGCCGCTAGCCCGGGGGTCGCCTGCGCGCTGCCACTACTCGGCGGAGATTTCGCACTAGCTCCCGTACCTGGTCATAAACCATAATAACCTTCTTAATAGACCTACTAATAATATTAATCAGACTTATCGAGATAGACGGTAAAAGTTTACCTACCTTGCGTGTAAAGTGTGATCTACGGTCACAGTTTTGTCCGACTTAATCGATTATAATCGGATTTACATTATTGTTTTACTTAATTAAGCGCCTTTAAATCGTTTCCACGCGGTCTTGATTTCCCATGACTAAATCTCGCTCGTGACGTCATTTTCGGTACGAAAAATTCGACACGCTAGGATCTGATACAGTTTGAAGCACTCTTTTCGTCTATGTCGATATAGGTCTGTGATATTAATATTAAGTCCATAGTGTCCATGGACAGGCGATTTTTGTTTAAATTACGACCTACTACGTTCCTTGGGGAAAGTTTCTTAATTTTCGCTAGCTAATTTAAAGTCACACAATATTACGTCACATTCATAGTGACGGATAATGTAAGATGTGACAATATACGTTATAATAATACTAAATTAAAAAAAAAATCACCCCCAACATTTGATTGCTAACAGCTTTTAAACGGCTAATAAAACCGCATCGATTCGGTTCCTCCGTTTAGTAGCTACGATGCCACAGACAGATACATACGTCAAACTTATAACACCACTATTTTATTGTCGGGGGATAGAAAGTAAATTAATCATAAAAAAGCGGGCCTGTACCACTAAATTCGTCTTTTCGGATTTATGTACGGATTTCTAATTATTACTTGCTCAACCGTGAAGGAAAACATCGTAATGAAACTCGCCCGCCCAAGCAAATTCATTTTCGAAAGACGACCGGTCCACCTTCCCGCATTGGGCCAGCGTGGTGGACTACGGCCTAAATCCCCTTTATGTATCGAAGGGAGGCCCGTGCCCCTGGACAGGGAACGTATAAGGGCTGGTAAAAAAAACATAAAAAGTAAATCCAATCCTGTCAAAAATGTATGACGCTACAATTTAGTTTAACACGTAAGTTTCATATTAAATATGTTCATACAAATAAACTTTTTACTGAACTCTTTAGCGAACAATCTTTTTTCTCACCTGCGCTCGAATCGATTTCTCCCCAAGCAGTCATGTCCCAGTGGTCTGGATCATAGTCCGAAGCTGATTCACTGTGCTCCAGTGACGTCATCGAAGTCACTGATGACGTAGTTGTGGACATACTGCTCGAGGAAGGTTGCTCTGTAAGTAAATACAAGTAATCATGTTGAAGCGCCTTATTCGTTGTCCATCTTGCTGGACTGTCTGAGAGAGACAGAGCTATACTAGGAAATGAGAGTGACAGTCTATCTCGTTTCTTAGTATAGGTCCGTCACTGTCGGATGGACCAAAGTAGGGCCGTTATGGACTGAGGCGTCGGGCCATAAATCATTTCCCTACGTCTATCTCGCTTGCACTTGCGGGCCTTATGGAGCAGAGGCGGCGTTAGGAGTGGGCGACGTGGGCCACCGCCTACGGCCTCGCGGTCCGAGGGGCCTCGCGCCTCTAATACTACATAACGTTAAAATATATTTGTTACAAAATAATAAGCAAATTGATATTCGTTTGTTTTCTTTAGGCTAGCAATGTTTTTGGCAATGCTTTGCTATCACAGGGAACCCATAGTGACCAGACTTGGGGATTACCCTTAAGTTTTGGCTTTAATATTAGAACATGAAATTAGAACATGCTTTAATATTAGAACATGGTATATTTCAACGGTTTTTTTTTAAATTATTTATAAAATTGTTTCTTGCGCCACCAGAGGGCCTCGCTAAATGTATCTTGCCCACCTCAAATTATGGTCTTGCCCCGCTACTGTTATGGAGTCTGAGTCTTTCACTGACAGGCCTCACATTCCTATCTCTGACATTTATGGCCCCACGCCTCGGTTGATAACGGCCGTGGTATAGCATGATGGATAGTGTGTAAATCGCTTCACACATGGTACGGAGGGCTGCACATCAGGTTACCACACGCGTGCAATCTGTGCTGTTGCGATAAGAGCGGTTTTCAACGAAAATGGAATAACCTGATGCGCTGGCCTCTGTATATCAAATTACCTTTATATTGTAATCAGTATGCTTTGTTTGTATTCATTTTTATTTATTTTTATTAGATTTCGTAATAATTCTATAGTTCATTCTAATACAAAACAAATTTACAGATAAAAGAAGTAGTCAAGTTGATTTACCGAGTTTAATTGTTCATGTACGTTTGCACGGAAAAGTCGTAACTTATTACCTTTACAACTAAGTTTCTTGTGCGCTGGTGATAAGGCTCAAATTAGAAAGATACCTTATTAAAAGAATCAACTGTGTATAAACGATTAGCTATCGACTATTTCCTCGGCCAAGCTACGAACTATAGATAAAGAGCGTTTACTCCACTGAAAAAAGCGCGGCTCTTAAATTAAGAAAAATTATTTTACTTGCTTCTCGCAAGTCATCGACGGCGGGAACACTGTCTTAAAGAATTTCCTAGAAGAAAGTGCCTGGGGCATATATCTTCAATAATATCATAAAAAGGACAGATTTGTTTTGTTGTATATTTGTAACTAAAACACTCAAAAACTACTGGACCGATTTCATGCTACATTATTCCTGTAACATAGGCTACATAATTTTCACGAATTCCCACGGGAATGAAGTCCCGGGCGGAAAACTAGTTTTTTATGTATATTTATACCTATGTAATCGGTTTCTCGAAAACGGCTCTAATGATTTGTTGATGAAAAAGTTGATTTATCATCCTTTTTTTACCAAAAAACGCAACAACCCGCTTATTTTTCCAAAAATATAAAAGGTGGCGCACCAGACAAATCAAGTTTCAGTTTGGTCATGGGTATTCTGTGTTGAATACTTAGGAAACATGAGCGATTAGATTTGGTAAACACGTTCCAACTTACCGCAATCGGAGTGCAGTACCCTGGTAGTAATGCGAGCGGTAGAACTTGGCGGTGTCTACCCGCCCACGTGGATGTGTGTAATGTATGGTAGTATACCTAGCGAGCCAGGCTTGGAGAGCGCGGTTCGGACGGGATGCTGTCTACCCGCCCACGTGGATGTGTGTAATGTATGGTAGTATACCTAGCGAGCCAGGCTTGGAGAGCGCGGTCCGGACGGGATGCTGTCTACCCGCCTACGTGGATGTGTGTAATGTATGGTAGTATACCTAGCGAGCCAGGCTTGGAGAGCGCGGTCCGGACGGGATGCTGTCTACCCGCCCACGTGGATGTGTGTAATGTATGGTAGTATACCTAGCGAGCCAGGCTTGGAGAGCGCGGTCCGGACGGGATGCTGTCTACCCGCCCACGTGGATGTGTGTAATGTATGGTAGTATACCTAGCGAGCCAGGCTTGGAGAGCGCGGTCCGGACGGGATGCTGTCTACCCGCCCACGTGGATGTGTGTAATGTATGGTAGTATACCTAGCGAGCCAGGCTTGGAGAGCGCGGTCCGGACGGGATGCTGTCTACCCGCCCACGTGGATGTGTGTAATGTATGGTAGTATACCTAGCGAGCCAGGCTTGGAGAGCGCGGTCCGGACGGGATGCTGTCTACCCGCCCACGTGGATGTGTGTAATGTATGGTAGTATACCTAGCGAGCCAGGCTTGGAGAGCGCGGTCCGGACGGGATGCTGTCTACCCGCCCACGTGGATGTGTGTAATGTATGGTAGTATACCTAGCGAGCCAGGCTTGGAGAGCGCGGTCCGGACAGGATGCTGTCCGCGCTGCGTGTCGGAGTGCGAGCGGTAGAACTTGGCAGTAACAGCGGTGACGGCCCAACCGGCCCACGTCGCCGCCGCATTGCTTAAAGATGGCGTCGCCGTGTGGACGTCTGCCTCTGTACACAACGATGACAAAATATTATTGGATAACTTTAAATTAGATAGCGAAAATTAAGGTTGTGAATCAGCCCACTAAACTGAACAACTTCTCCAAAGAACATAGGGCGAACGAAATATGAAAAATAGTTCTCGATTCTCCATACAGCTTAAGCTGATTGATTTATTATGAGAAGACGAAAAGTTTTTTTTTGAGAAATGTATACGAGTTCTTTGATTAAAGTCTGTCAGTTCGATGGAGAGAATCGCTAGCTAATTTAAGTCACCACATATACAGGCTAAAAAAGAACATCCTAGCTTTATTGAAACTCCTGAACCAGTATCACTTACCGAAAACTTTTTTTTTATTTTTTATAGTGGGGATTTTTTTTTCCTAAACGTAGACACCAATCGGGCGCACCCCCCGAGCGCTACCCGCACCCCTCGCGTGCCTGGTGTAGGAGTAACGTTATATATATTTTTTTCATAAAAAAATTTCAGGATTTTGAATATAGCTAGGGGTTCATTTTCACCCAGTATATACAGGATGAGAGTGTAAGCGTAAGGACCGTTATTCTTAAAAGTGGTGAAGCTGCCCGTCATACTGAACAACTTTTCCCGAAGAACCTACATGAAGTACTTAAGATTTTTAAAACTACATATTATGTATTAAAACCATCAGCTGATCGCTCATTTGTACAGATAGGATTTCGACTACTGTTTTATGGGGAGATTATACTCAAGTATATCGCTGTTCATACTAACCCTGTAATGAAGTTGAGAATCCTCAAGATTTGAATCTGGTTCTTGCAAATACCGTTAAGTGTTCGTAACAAAAAACGCCAAATATAAAACTAAAGCCATCTAACTAAGCCAAAACCGGAAAACTATTTATAAATTACTAGCTGACCCGGCGAACTTCGTGACGCCTTTTTCCATATTTTCTCACCTTTTTTAAACCTTCCCTGGACTTCCACGAATATTTCAAGACTAAAATTAGCCAAATCGGTTCAGCCGTTCTCGAGTTTTAGCGAGACTAACGAACAGAAGAAGATTAAAGTTTTTAAATTAAAAATATAATTCAATACAACAAGCAAACTCAATTTTATTTTAAATTAATAGATACCACTTGAGACTTACCCATTCCTTCTTTTAAACTGGGATCTTCCGACACCTTTTCTAACTTGCCAAGGAAGCCCTTTATAGTTCTAAATGAGGCGTCGCGAACCTATAAACAATGTGACAAAATATTCATGAATTTATTTCTGCACTTCACAAAGTCTACTGAAAATTTTCAGAAATTAATGGCACAGACAGAGTCGGAATATGAAAAACTATTTATCTAACAATTATAACTAGAAAAGGTCACCTACTAGATGCACTAATATGTGTACGCTAGCCTGACGCCGGCTCGACAGGTCCTCGATAGAATTGTTTAATATCTCCGTTAGTCGATGAGCAATTTTATGAAATTTTGCACAGTAGTCGCTCTATTTATACACAGTTTTTTGTGTAACCTTCTGTGCTGTAGTATAAGCCGTTTTTGAGAACGGCACGCCAGCTGGACGACAAGACAGCGTACACACCGACGTAAGTCTTTATTAACTAAACTAAAGGGGAAATATTTATTTCGTTTTGAAACTAATTGCGCTCTTTATACTCTATTTATGGGCATATCAAAGAATCGTAAATTCCAACTTGTGTAAGCTACCTTGATGCTCAAATAAAAAACCTGTCAATGAAAAAAAAATTGAGGCAGTTCACAAAGTACCGAGAGATTATTATCTTACTATGTAAGACAATGTTTACGGTGACATATTGATAGGTACATTATTTACGCGTTTCAGAACGGAAAAATGAGAACAAACTAAATTAATGTCAGTTTACACTGTGGCATCACTTAACAGGACGAATTGAAAGCTATCAGTTTATTTAATAGGTCACTGTGCGTAATGGTGTAATTAGGTCACTTGATATTGAACAACTATTTTCTCCACGTTATAGTCGTGGCATATGAGGTCATATTATCAAGAACTCATAACACACTTACATACATACATACAAACTAGTCTTATATCCGTAGACAGAGAAAAGGTATAGACTGCTGGATATCTTCTTTTTCGGTTGCACAGATAAGGACAAAATTATATTAATTGCACGTAAAAAAAAGAGACGATGCTGGGCATTTTTTGTCCCTTAGCGCGTGCCGGTTTTTTAAGGCCAGCACTTTACTTTGCTGTAACCCGTACGAATTAACTGTGCACCTCGCGCCGTGTTAACAGTACAACGCGAGGTGTACAGTTAATTCGTTCGAGTTATAGCACATTAAAGCGCAGTACTACGGCCGACTACGGCAGTACTAATATTTTCTGGCCCTTTCGGTGGCACGCTCGGTCTCAGTCTATACCTTTTCTCTGTCTACGCTTATATCCCTGTTGGGGTAGGCAGACCATGGCATCGTGTGATTCTTAAACCGCTTAACGTTTGACACACATACTACAGGGTGAAATTGAAAACATTCGACAAGCTTTGAGGGATGAAACCCATGATTACGAATAACTTTTTCTATGGCACCAACTTTCCTACTAAAAAATAAAAATCATCTGTTCCATACAAAAGTTCAATACCTAGTCAATCAAAATGTATAGAACAACTGATTTTTATTTAGGAAAGTTGGTCCCATAGAAAAGTTAATTCGTGTTCATGGGCAGATTCATCCCTCAAAGTTTGTCGAATGTTTTCAATTTCACCCTGTAGAACTCACATATAAAAACAAGAGTTTGGGCTAGGAGTTGTTTAAACAGGGTGTAGGGGTCAGCTTAGCAAATACTGAAATGGTGGAATCTACCCATAACTATAATTCGTTTTTTTGTCCGGAAACGTCAAATTAAGGAGTTTTGGTTATTTACTTACTAGGCGCTACGTCATTGCGCCATCGCGTGGTACATTTACCACGACATCATAATTTATGTGTATGACTTTGAAATACTAGTTTGCATTAGGAATTGAAAGTTTGTGCGTGAGGTGACGACAGTTAGCTCTTCAGTGAACTTTTTTTAAAGCCTAATAGAACGCTCAAATTCGTGTAGGTATAATCAAGTGTACGGCAAGCTTGACTTACCCTGGTATCAGAGTTTTCAAACCATTTTCAAAGCCATAAATGACCTCTGACTAGGTTTAATCAACAACCGACGTTTCAACCTGACCTTAGAAGCACGGAAACGCTCGCGGTAAAATGCCACTATGGTCACCCATCAGGCTTTTTACCCCTACGAACGTTGCTGAACCTCGCTAATCGGTCCAGAACAGCTAGCGCTTCAACACGTTAGGAATGTAGGACAATACTATGACTGCGGTAGGGGCCTCTGTCCTTATGTGTGCTTACACAGGCCCTCATGTTTACACGAAATTATTTATTAAGAGTTGTCAAGGCTCTACACGAAAGTTTCGCCATTATAATTTTTATTTGTTTATTCTAAACTTTTACAAAATAATACTTTCACTTAGTACTGTATCAAAAAAAAGTAACTTAAACAAATAACGAAATACGTAAGTCAGAAAAAGAAGTAAAAATATAGATTCGTAACGCATGCTACGATAGCAGCATAGCAGCACCTTTACTAAATAAACATCGTTAAGTATGTACATACTTTTAAAAAAAAACTACATGGTTCAACTTATATCGCGCCGAGTATTTGTGTACTTTGTTTTAATCTATCTGTAGCGTAGTAGTACAGCGGAAATTTGAAAAATTGTTCGCTGAGTGATAAAAGCATCAAAATTTTTATCAAGCTTAGGGGATACCATATTGATTATTTTAAGATGTGGAGGCAAGCTGGATTTGACCCCTATTGCATTTTAGAGGTCAAATTGTAATTTCGATGACCTTTTACTCCATTATATATATATATTTTTTAAGGACATTTGTAAAGTTAATTTTGTTGAATTTTTATTTATATTTTGACTACAATTCGATTTTTTGTATGGAAACGCTCTTGTTTTGTATCAGAAATCAACCGAGCAGCTTTTATTTAGTTGAAAACGATACCAAACTTGCCCTAGTAGCTAGAAAGAAGTTATCACTAGTCTTAGTGCGCGCGGTGTATGAAAAGTTCATCAACCCCCCCCCAACCCCAAAATCGGGCGATAGAGACAAACTACCGGGCGTTTACCACACTAGTCTACCTAAGGAACAAGTGTACCAAGGCTCATCCTTCTATCCAAAAAATATGGGTTCCCATACGAATTTATACGAGAATGGATATAATTACCACGCTAATAAAATTTTTATTATATTGGGAATAGCTCCTGCCTAAACTACTAAACCGATTTTGATGATTAAGGTGTCATTGGAAGGCAGGTGATGTGTAGATGTGTTTTCATATGTAAATTTCTAATACCCCTCCCAAATGGATTCATAAAAATACATAAAACGGAGTAAAACGTCATCGAAATTACAATTTGACCTCTAAAATGCGATAGGGGTCAAATCCAGCTTGCCTCCACATCTTAAAATAATCACTATGGTATCCCCTAAGCATGATAAAATTTTTATGCTTTTATCACTCGGCGAACAATCTTAACGAAAACATTCAATTTGCCGCCGCACTATAGGTGAATGGCGCGTGTAAAACTTAAGTGCGTTTGTGTGCGTGCCTATCCTAGGCTTTGAATTTATTTTTCATTTTTAATGTGTTGATTTTTTTATCACCCATGTACATCTCCACCGAGGGGCACGGGCCTTCCATAAAAACACGAAGGGAATATTGCGCTTTAAAATTAAGATGTGTGCATTGTAATGTATTTCACTTATACTGCACGTGAAAGGTCCTCAGTACTTTTCTTAACACCCTGTGTATTGCATACAATTAAATTGACATGTATTTTTGAACATGACGTTACCCAACTTATCTTGTAATTTTGAACAAATAATTTTAGGAAAAGAAAAATGTTCGGCGCGAATGGGACTGGAACCCACGACCCTAGGATTAGATTTCCTGGTGTCCTAATCAACTGAGCTATCGTGCCTTCAAGTCAAGCGGTGGAATTTCTCATTCCCTTACTAAGCACATTACGGTGCGTGTAGGTGAATATCCCCCATACCCGCGTTTTAAAAATGTAATAATATGGATCCATGCCATTTGATAATTATAAATAAATAAACATTCTAAATTATAATGTTACCTGTTTCTCCGGATCAGCAGTCAAGGGACAGAGAGCTGGCAACACTCTACTGGCCACCTCACTTAAAAGGAAGTACTGTTGCGTAGCGGCCAGAGCGAGCACCCCCGCTTGCCTCGCAGGGGGAAATGGGTCTCTTGTCGCCCGAACGAACGCAGATACTAACACCTTTTGCCTGATTTGGGGGTGTAGGTGTGCTGCGATCTTGCCGAGGCAGACTGTTGTGTTCGTTCTAGGGATATACAAAAGATACGTTTGTATTTACACACACTCAAAGGCCCACTCTAAGGAAACTGGTCTTTGCCCGAATGAAGGCCGTTGGAACTTTCTGATGGATTTGTGGGTGGAAATGTGATACATACACGACATTAATTTATTCAGTAATTAAAATAATCACATAACATACGGAGAACTCAAAGCTGTAGGACTTAAATAATATACCTGATACAATAGTATACTTGTACAAACTTTTATAAATTATTACACAAATAATAAAATATATTTGTTGTTTCGTAACTCATACACATTCAGTTGCTACTTATGCCAAATTAGGACCTTTATGCTATGATAGTATTTAACGAATTAATAATAAAAGTATATATTGTTGAAATATGAAATAAACACAAGAAGTAGAACAATAATAGGGCATATTGTTGTTCTTCTTGTATCCTGTTTTAGGAAATCAATATTTATCCAATTTTTTAATTATCTTACCTAATCCCACCCTGGTCATCTTTCGACTGCAGTCTAGCGAAATGTCTCAGTACTTCCACATTCAAGTTGTTGTAGTTCAGTTTTGGCGCAAGATGGACTATTGACTTCACTGTCTGCTCTCTGATGATAGGATTCGTGTCTAGGAATCCATGAACCACTTGAGGGAAAATCTGGTCATTTACCTGTGGATAAGTTTTAAATAAGCTAAGGATTTCTACAGTAGCGAGTACACACGGCAGCATATCAGGTTTGAAAACTCTGACACTAGGTCAGGGTTAGTCAAGTTCGCCACACACTTGACTACACCTACAGGATAAGAAGAAGAAGAAGAAGATCAGGCAGGCGACGTCGAGATCAACATGTATTGACCTTAATGTCACCCTTATCTCGCTCATTATAGCGTTGGCTTTCGTAGTGCAAATGGGTACCCAAACGTGCTGCTGTCTGTACACAAGCGTAACTAGATTAAAAGGCACAATTCCCACTTTCGCGAAGCCGTGCGACTGTTTTTGAACACTGTTTTAGGCTTAGTTTGCGTGGGTGTAATGCCATCAGTACATTATCGTGTTTTAAGTGGACTGAAGACTGACAAGAGTCTGGCCAACGAAAGGTGTCCACAGGAAACGGCAACAGATTTAAAAATTCGTTCTCTGAAAACACTGAGTATACACTGAATAAACGGAGTTAATGCTATTTTATTTTCCACTAATTTTTTTTCTAGTAGAAAATGAAATAGTATTTACTCCGTTTGTTCTATATTTTCAGAAAACGAATTTTTAAATCGGCCGCCGTTTCTCGTGGACAGCTTTCGTTGGCCAGACTAGGTCATTATTATGACCTAGTGTGGATTGGCTTACAAGACCGAAATGCCACACTCAAAAAGCGGCGCGGTCCCTTATGTGGACGCGGCGTAACAATAGCTGGAAGTTCAGAGGCCAGTGCATCAGGTTACCCCATTTTCATTGCAAAACTGTTCTTATCGCTACAGCACAGAGTATGGTAACCTGATGTGCGGCTCTATTTACCTAAGTATGGAGCCTCTATCGCTGATGATAGACAATGTACGATGTTGTACATCGCTGCATTTGCTGTACACTTTCAGTTAAAATCACTTTGTACAAAAGCAATGTATGTATGAAATTAATACTAATGCCGATCGACGTCACATCCATGGTAGTTCCCCAGGTTTCGCGCAGTGGCATGAACACATTAATCATACAGTTTGAGTCATACTCAGTACCAGACTAAGGCCGTATTACAGAAGAAGACTGTCTTGATCTATACTTAAATATTGATTGTCTATTTCTCTCACTATCAAAATGACAAAAACGACTGCTACTGTATAGATCAGAGTCTCAGTCGCATTCTGTAATACGGACCTAAAAAAAAATGACTCACAGTAGAGTTCTGCAAATGCATGATGAACTGGTCCAATTGCTGCAGCAGTCGAGACCTGGTGGTCCTGTCGTTTGACGCAAACAGTTTTACCACGCACGGCACTATCTGTTTCTGGTACTCTGCATCTTCTAAAAGTTTTCCTAGCTGAAAGATTAATAATTGTTTAATAAAATAGAGTCCATCTATACATTCCTTCAAAAACAGACTCAAAGAATACTACCTGTCCCAACTGTAATGAGAAAATTATATATTATGTATGTATGATTTATTATATTTGGTTATAAATTATAATAAAATGTGTTAATATATATTATTTTTCATTTTATTAATAATATAAACCCCTCTCTTATTTGTTATTTTCTTTCCGTTGTGCGTAATTCTCTCTTCTCGTCGAGTACACTATTGCCCGCCGGTTATGTTGGCTGGAAGAGATCTCTTCTAGAGATAAGCTCGCCTTTGTACACTATTTTTATGTAAAATGTTTCTTAATTTGTTTGTGCAATACAGAATATATATAAAAAATATCCTTGGCATACTCAAAATACACATGCACTGACGCCTTATATCCCTTGTGATCTGACTGCGCGTTAGTAGCCCTCTATGGGTTTCCACGGAAAACTAGCGTTGTGGATTCTTCCGAAACCACAACTATGCTGAGTTGGGAGCCTATTGGCGTCATTAGAATATAATTAGTATTAAATATCTTTTAAGAGTTGTCTAGTATATAGTTGTATATGTATACTTTTTTATTTTTTTTGTTTAGAGTACTCTGAGTTAGATAAAGATACAAAATAAACGCTGTCTTTCTCTATGGTTACTATGCCACAAATTGAGTGGCATTTGTATACACTTTTATACTATTTTAATATCGCACAATGCACGATTTATTTGATAGGATTATACTGTTCCAACGACCCTGCGAAGTCAAGTGAAACATACGTGATTGGGAAACTACATACAAGTTATATATGGGGTAACTTTAATAAGAAAAGTAAGAAGAACTTCAAGGGGTGATTCTACCCATGAAAATAAACAAATTTTCCCATGGAACACATGAATGTCTAAGGCCCATATTATAGAAAGAGACTCTTTCTCTCACTATCAAAATGACAAAGACGACTGCTACTTGAGTATAGATCAGAGTCTGAGACGCGTTCTGTAATACGAACCTTAAAAAAGTTTTGGACTTCACGTATTAAGACAATTAGCTGATCACTGAAGTTGTATGGAGCCACTAACTTTTTTTTCATACTTCGACCTATGCTCCTTAGGGAAAATTGTGCAGTTTAGAGGGTTAATTCAAAGTTACCCAACATGTTATCGGCCAAACCCGATCTACGCCATCTATACATATTATAAAGAGGAAAGATTTGATTGTTTATTTATGTGTTTGTTTGCATCGGATAGGCTCCGAAACTACTGGACCGATTTGAAAAATTCTTTCACCATTAGAATCCTACATTATCCGGGATGGACATAGGGTACATGGTTTTTCCGAATTCCCACGGGAACGAAGTCCCGCGCGGGAAGCTAGTACTTAATAACACTAAAATTCAAAATTTTGAATCACCCCCGACATTCGATTGCTTATAACTTTTAAACGGCTGAACTGATTTTCATGAAACATGGCTAAGAACACTCGGGATAAAATTATCTATGACACAAAAAAAAAACTAAACGAAAATCGGTTCATCCGTTTAGGAGCTACGATACCACAGACAGACACGTTAAACTTATAACACCCCTCTCTTTTTGCATTGGGGTTTAAAAATAAGAATATTATAATTTCCAACATAGAAAGAAAGTTGCAGCAAAACACAATGGCGCTTATTTACAGAGAGCATTCGACGTTAATGTTTACACAGGACTTGCGTGTTACTTTGTTTGGACTTCTTTGAATAATACAGAGCTAAACGAATAATGTTAGTTTTTGCACAAAGTGTTTCGTACTTTGTTTACATTTTGAAAAACATAGAACTTGGGCGCTTACTAACTTTTTTTTGGGATCTTTATAAAATAGGAATAAATAGATTATGTCGAAAAATCATCAAAACATTGATCTTTCTTCAACAAATAATAACATTTGATAATAAGTTAAGTTGAGGATTTATCAGCTAAGCAATATACAATTTACACACTCATAATTTAATCAAAATCATACACAATTGATGATCAAAGGGTCTCTAGTAATAAAAAAAGTTTAAAATTACAGAATCATTCAGTCTCAGGTTAAAACTCAACTATTGGATAAAATGGTCTTCAAAGAACAAATACTAACATTTCAATACTTCAAAAAATGCTAACAATAATTATTATAATACTGACAATACTACAACAAATGATGTGAACATGGCCTAAACTCTAATGTCATGAAGAAAGAAGGACTAGCCTGTTAAACAGTCTTTCTCACAATAACATACCTTAAACATAGGTGCTAGTACCGCAGACCCAGCGTCTCCATAATGAAATGCCGTCAGCAATTGTGGCAGTATTTTATGCACACACACAGCATCAGGGAAATTGTCCAGGTGGATATTTAACGAGGAAAAGAACTTCGCTCTCTCTACTTTATCTTTTATCTGTATCTCTTCTAGAAACAGCATTGTGTCTATTAAGTCGTTCTTGAAGTAACAGCCTAATTTGCGACACCTGTTTGAAGAAAAAAAATCGTTAAAAATACAGTTTTTATTTTTGATGGAACTCTGTCTTATCAATACGAAAGTTGATCGACCTCATCTATGACCTTGGTCAAGATTGGGGTCAACAGTTAACCCATTTCATAATAAATAAATAAAAAAAAAGTCCACTAGCATTAGACTTTTGTGCACTAATTGAGGCATATTTTTGCTCTAGTTTCATTTTCAATTAGGATATATTTATTGTTATACTTACAGTGCTTTTCTTCTGTTGGATTAAATATAAGATATTCAAAACTTCAGGATTGAAAAATATAAATAAAGGAAGATATTCAAAACTTTTCATTGGTAGAATTTAGGATTCAAAAAAATTTAGGATAGAAAAAAAATTCGAGGCAAGCTAGTATTTAATTTTTACGTTTTTTTTTTCACTAGAAAAGAAAAATGTGTATAAACAACACTACTTCTTTCATAAAGTCAGTTTTTAATCTTATTTTTCGCTATTCTTATTTTTAATCTTATTTACTTCTAGAAGCTTACATTTCATGGATTTGAAAAACTTTTGCATTGTTTTTTGGAATCCAAACTTATAAACACTTTAGCTTACCTAGCAATTATATCAGCAGGATTTGGTCTAGATGCTGGATTAGCACTGACTAGTTCACAGTACAGAGTGCAGAGTTGTTTGGGTATATGGTCCACAGTCTTCAAGGATGGCTGGTTCTTCAGGGGCCCATTGAAGGCCTCCCATATGAGACAGCCTAAGCCCCACATATCTGATGAACTGGTGGTGGAAATTATTAAAAATAAAATAGAACTTGGTTCATGATATCGGATTAAAGACTGATTTTATATAATAGAAAATAAAAATTGTTACTTATTTCTTTGGATTGAATGGTGTAAAATAAGAAATAACAAAAGTTTTTGTTAAAGAAACTCATCAAAAAGGCACTTTCCCTGTGGGAAATGTATAAAAATCACAGAATTGACAAAAATCTGTTTTATAACATGATATTTTTAAAACATGCTGTTTCAATGTGATTAGCCATGAGGTTTAAGATACAAGATGTGAGAGTGTCAGACATGCTTTATTACTTTCAACCCTGTTAAAATTTGTTTATTTGTAAAAATAACATTATTGGTTATTCAATAAATAAATAAACACTACACACTCAAAAGCCCACACTAAGGTTTTCCCTTGTGTCGCTTGGAACACACATAAAGACAGACACGAACACCCATGACCCGCGAACAAACATTTGCTTTTTACACAAATATTTGCCCCGACTGGGAATCGAACCCAGGGCCCGCCGATCAAGAGGCAGCGTCACTACCACTTGACCAAACCGGCTGTCAAAAAGATATTTTTTGTCAAAAATTTTCCAATTTTATTTTTAACTACAGTTAGGCTGATAAGAAATACCTGTGTTACCTCTAATTTGAAGGTGCCATTATTGACTGATAATAATAATTAGCAAGGCCTACAAACTTGGCATTTAACTTTTTTATTTTAGTTTTTTGGTGATCAGTAATCATTTGAGAACAAAATATTTAAAAAAAATGCTTGGTATTTCCAATAAAAATAACAAATAAAACAACATTACTCACCATTTTGTAATAGACTTCAGTTTAGTAGGGTCCTTCTTCTCAGGTGGGTCATATATTTCTAAAGCGGGTAGAAATTTCATAGGTATGGGATTAGGATTCTCTAGGCTATATGACATTAGAAACTCAAACCCTCCCAGCTTCCATTCACCAGCTAACGTCACAAAGACGGAGTACAGACACACATTGTTATGCCTCATATTGCCATCATTATTTAAAAATGATAATGCCCTCTGAAATGTTTAAAAGGAGTTAGACGATAATTGTAATCTTTGCCTATGTAGTCATGAACATATTTGTGAAGAGTATAATTCTGCAAATTTTAAATGATTTTACTCAAGCCAGACTATAAGTCTACATTATTACAACAAAAATACTATACTATAAACATATCCATTTGCTCACTAGGGCAGATAGAGAATACTGACTAATATAAGAAAATGAACCTTAAATTAAGAGTAATTTATTTCTTTTTAGTATACCTGCAACAGATACTATAGAATTTACAACATTAAGTTATATTACCAATACAATTCTTTTACTTATTCTTTTAACATTAGTTTCTAATACAAAGATAACAACAGTAGTTGAAGCAAGTACACCTCATGCATGAGGAATTGTTTTAGTTAGTATGATAAGTACAGTAGACATAAGAGACCAAATTCAATGAATGGATGCTTACAAAGACAAAAAATATAGTCACTTACAGTAATCTGGAATATGCCCCAAGCAAGGAAGAGTTCTCTTTGCTGTCCCTCTAGTTTCATATCTTCTATATGAGTTGCTAAGGGCTCTACGTATTCTGTAGCTACATATAAACATTTCTCAGTTTCACAACTATCTAAGTAATGTAAAAGGCTAGGGTGTCTCATAGTCTTTAGTTTTTTCAAAGAGGCCTTTGCTATATCAAAAAGAGTTTCGGAATTTTTATGCACGTCGAACAAGAATATCGACACCTCATCTTGAGTTCCTCTCTTCTTCCCCTTATGCAGAGTCCACACACTTCGGTCCTCCAAGCCCCGCACAGGGTCCCCCACTTCATAAGGGAAATCCTTCGTGGGGTCTCGCGAAAAAAATGACCACATATTGACCACTAAGTTATTTATTTACACCTTCGAAATATACATACGCAAGGAGTGCACTTATGGTGTCCATACTTTTACTCATAAATATAAAAACATCAAACATTAATAATACAGCTACTAGAGTGAATAATTTACTCCAAAATATTTAATTTATGAATAATAATTCGCAAAACACAAAAGGAATGACGACAAAACGCGTATGACATTTCTTTGACAATTCGAGATTTACATGTCGACTGTCGTCAACTCGTCATTCAGTGACGATTCGTCGAAATCGATTCTTATGTCTAGGGCATTGAAATCGATGTTGCCGATTGATCATAATTGCCGGTTTCTGCAACCCTAGCGTAGCTTATAATCTTTTTTTTAGCTTTTATCAAAAAGTGTGAAAGAGATATATTATTAGGAATCGTAAATTAGTCTATCTCTTATTTCCCACTACATGTAACAATTTTTTTTTCGTACAAAACTGTCAATTAATGTCATCTCAGAGCAGATATTTTGCATTATTTCAAATTAGTTTCGTTTCGATAGATATCTAGTCTTCTAATAGTTCCGTATAAGTACCGCAAATCATTTCATAATGTCGAAATCCGTCGCTCGTTTAAAATCGATGAAAAAAGTGGCTGATAAGATAGACCACTCTTCAAAGTTGAGAACTCATATTCCTGCTGGTATGGCTGCAGCAGGGCCTCCACTGGGACCTATGCTTGGTCAGGTATGTGCTGCTTGATAAGAGAATAACTTTACCTTTACTTTATGAACAAAAAAATACATTTTTAATAAAATAACCTAAAAGTGTAATTACCTGAAAAATATTTATGTTTTCACACATAAACATTAATTTTAACTAATTTATGTTTTTCTTATTATTTCAGAGAAATATCAATATAGCAGTATTTTGCAAAGACTTCAATGAACGTACAGCCAACATAAAGCAGGGCATACCACTTCCGACTAGGGTGAAGTTAAATCCCGATAGGTCTTACCAACTCACAATCCATCAACCTCCAGCATCTTACTTCTTGAAACAAGCTGCTGGTATCGGTCGTGGTGCCATGGAACCCGGTCAGTGAAATCCAAAACTCTACAATGGGTTAATGAAAAAGCGCAAAACCTTTTGTTCAGTAAAAGCGCAAAACCTTTTGTAAGTTTGTTCAGGATCGAGAGTAGAATCGATTCCACTAATAAAAAAAGGGGTCAAATTTTAACCAAAAAATATTTTAATTATGTCATGTTTAATATTTACTTAACTCTATCAGAGGCGAATGAACTATCTACCTATGCTAGCTACTAATCACTCATACACATGCATACATACATTGAATTCTTGTAATCAGCTTGTGAAAGCATAGACTTCTTAATTTGCAACAAACTCAAGAAAACAAAAAAGCTAATATCTTCATAAATAATCAGCGAAAATTAAATTTAATAATTTACATAATTCTTCTATCTATACATATTATAAAGAGGAAAGATTTGATTGTTTGTTTATTTGTTTGCATCGAATAGGCTCCGAAACTACTGAACCGATTTGAGAAATTCTTTTACCATTAGAATCCTAGATTATCCGGGATGGACATAGGGTACATGATTTTCCCAAATTCCCACGGGAACGAAGTCCCGCGCGGGAAGCTAGTTTATAATAAAAATAAGTTGGGGTGTCTGACGTTTTGCGCTTTTTTATTAACATGTATAAAAGTAACATTGAAAAAAAAAAATTTAGTTTTCTGATGGCCAGGATCTTAGCTGAATTTTTTTTTGAGTGAGATACTATTTTTCATTCATTCATATTTATTTCAGTAAAGGAAACTGCTGGAAAAATTACTTTGAAGCACATCTATGAAATTGCAAAAATAAAATCTCAGGATCCACCCCTAGAATGGAGGCCTTTAAAAGAAATCTGCACCATGCTAATTGCCACTGCTAGAACTTGTGGTATTGAAGTTGTCAAAGAGCTTGATGCTAAGGTAAAATATCTTTTAAAGCTCAGTTGTAGAAATGTAAATTAAAGTTAAAGCTTCTTTAAATGTTATGCACCTTTGTTTACATCAACAAGCCATTTCTGCAACTGTGGATTAGTACTAATTCTCTTTTTCTAATAGTTGCTGATTTTCTCTAGTACGGTAGAGAAAAACCAGCACATCCGGTTATCCCATTTACATTGCAAAACCGCACTTATCATAACAACATAGAGTGCACACATGATAACCTGATGTGTGGTGTGGCCCTCTGTACTTAGCTCTCTCTTTGATAAACTGAAGACTTAACACTTCTCTCTTTTCATTTAGAATTCTACACTTTAAAGCAGTTCCTCCAATTAGTTACCAGTATTTTTGTCTACTTTTCCAGGAATATGGAGAATTCCTAGAAGAAAGGAAACGAATAGTAGAAGAACAAAAGAAAATGCTTCAAGAAAGAAGGGAGGCTAAGATGTTAAGAACTGCATAAATTAAACAAATATTTCTTTAATATTGTAGATAGTGTATAGAGTTTACGAATATAGTTTAACTATTAAGTGTTATCAGGCTTTCAATTGCAAACAAGCTTTTTAAACGGGTTGATGTTATATAACATTCAAATGCTTGATCATAATAGTAGGGTGGAAATTTGAAAAATTGTTCTCATTGTGATAAAAGCATGAAATTTTTACCATGCTTAGGGGATACCATAGCGATTATTTTAAGATGTGGAGGCAAGCTGGATTTGACCCCTATCGCATTTTAGAGGTCAAATTGTAATTTCGATGACGTTTTACTCCGTTTTATGTACTTTTATGAATCCATTTGGGAGGAGTATTAGAAATTTACATATGAAAACACATCTACAAATCACCAGCCTTCCAATGACACCTTAATCATCAAAATCGATTTAGTAGTTTAGGCAGGAGCTATTCCCAAAATAATAGAAATTTTATTAGCCATTCTCGTGTGAAGTCGTATGGGAACCCACATTTTTTGGATAGAAAGATGAGCCTTGACAAACTTGTTTCTTAGGTGGATTAGTATGGTAAAAGCCCGGGAGTTTGCCTCTATCACCCGATTTTGGAGGTGGGGAGGGGGATGAACTTTTCATACACCGCGCGCACTAAGACTAGTTATAACTGCAAATTTCTAGCTACTAGGGCAAGTTTGGTATCGTTTTCAACTATATAAAAGCTGCTCGGTTGATTTCTGAAACCAAAAAAGAGCGTTTCCATACAAAAAGCAGTGACGCTACAGCTGGGCCATACCTGTATCTCGAAGATGGAACCACGTAGCGAAGATCTGGCTACGTAGAAAATTTCTCGTGAAATTCTCGGCACAAACCCCAAAATAAGAAAACTATCCAGTTTCGCGTTAAAAAGAATAAGACATTCGTTGCAGTGACGCGTGAAATGATCAACTCAAGCAGATTTCTCCTACGTCGTCCCGTTTTCGAGATCCAGGTGGCTCAGCTGTAGAGATGCGTCACTGCAGCTGGGCCCCAACGAATGTCTTATATCATTTGAACGTGAGACCGGAGTTTTCTTATTTTGGGGTTTGTGCCGAGAAATTCACGAGAAATTTTCTACGTAGCCAGATCTTCGGTACGTGGTTCCATCTTCGAGATACAGGTGTGGCCCAGCTGTAGTGACGTCACTGCAGCTGGGCCCCAAACAACCCCCGATAACTTTTAAGCGCGGCCCCGAGAAATTGTTTTCTTTTCCAATCGTATACATCGTATACGACAAATTTTGAGAAATTCTTGGCATAGTCAAACATTGAAATTTCGATTGTGGCCCAGTTGTGGTGATGGACTCAAGTCCTTAGAAATTAAGGGCGACTTGAAGCAAGTTTTTAAATCTCGATTTAGTAGAAAACTCCATTTTAGCATAAACCCGAATTACAGCCTTGCACTTAAATCTCAATTTAAATTACATGCCAAACAAAGTATTTTTAAAAAGCTTACCCGTTTGACTTGAAGGCACCAACTGAGCGGTTAAAGCACCAGGAGATCAAATCGTGGGTTCGAGTCCCATTGTTGAGTTTACAACTATATGGTTTAATAAAATCGAGAATTTTTCTAATTTTGCTGTAAGTCGCCTTAAGTATGAGGTAAAAATATTTTAAAGTAGAGGAAGGTCAAAATAAAAGCGTCATATCCGATCAGTCACATATATTTTAAACAGAACAATCCTGAATTTGTCTGCTACCTACCTTACAAAAATTTTTCTAATATATTTTGAGATTTGTTCATTAACTGAAGCAGTCTTTATAGCCATATCTTTGGACCTTATTTCCTGTACAGACCAAGTACAGATAAACTGGAGATAAAAAAAAAAAAATCAGTAAGCAGGTTGGCTTTAAAAATGGTAGTAATATAAAAAGTATTTCGCAAAATCACCCCATCTCTTCATGAAATATTTTATAATATATACATATAAGATCTCTTCTGATATAACATTATTCTTCACATTTTAATCTACGTAAAATACTAAGTACTCTATACTATTGCTACACAAAAAAATAACATTTAACAACCCAAATGACAACAATCTTATTAAATGGAAATGTTGATGTTGCATTTTTTGAACACGCCGTTCTAAAGTATCGAATTGGTTGTGCCAAGAACAGAATTTATTCTTACTTTTTTAAAATTAGGTACTGCAATGGGTATGCAAAACTAGTCCAGTTCATTTTTCATTTTCATTGATTTCCTAATTTATTTAATACTCTATTTAATATGGATTCAATCTACAGATCTACAGCTAGTGTATAGAACATGGTACAAGTTAACCACCGGACTAAAGTTTTCTAAGAAATAAAACAGTCCTACTTAATTACAGACACATTTTTAGCAGTAAAGTACTGATTAGTCACTGACCCCGTGGAACTACTTACTGAAAGCATTTAATTTCGAACAACACTTATAAAGTGCATTTTGGAAGGAAAACTTATTGAATTACTGATAACTTTAGTTAGCGGCACCCCAACTGACACTGTTTTGATTAAGTTGCATAAAAAATATTTCGTAAAACTATTATTATTATGCTGTGTGATAACCAGGTACGTATCAAATGACTATTTAAATGCATTGAAAAATTAGCTGTTTGTACGGATGACTGAATATTTTTGGGATTTTGCATTTTTTTAATAAAAAAAGTACTAACTACTTAATGTAGGTATCACAAAAGACAGTCTATTCAATAGATAACTTGAAATTACAACCAATTAAAACTTAGCAAATGTAAAAAAATAAGATAATATGAATATAAGAATAAATAGGTACTCTTTTTTTGCTGCGATCAACCCTTAGCTCGCCCTTAATTAACACCGTAATGACAGGTGCTCGCGACGTAAATTCGCAGCTGCGAACTCAAATAAGCCTCTTTATTTAAAAAAAACGTGTGGATTTATGAGCATGACAAGATAATAGTGCAAGGAACTTTATACCCCGAAAACTTACGTCGCGAGTGTTTAAATCTACAATAGTGAACATTAATAGAAAAATAAAATTTGAACATTGTCAAATTCTGTACTTACAAAATATATTCATCTCGTCTTATCTATTTATTGTTCTCCCGTGAAATTGTTGTCAAGACCATAGTTATTAAAAAAAACAATTTCACAGGAAAACCGTAAATTGGGTGGTGACTTTAAAGTTAGCAAAAATTAAGGGTGTGAATCAGCCCACAACCTATTGATTGGATAAAAAAAATCGCCTCTATACAACGGGTGTGGTCAGCATAAGCTGAACGTAGGCAATAATGCCTACGTACGGAACTTCAACATTTTTTTTGAGAATGTCCGATAGGTTCCTTGGAGAGAATCACCCCCTAAAGTGTCGTTAACTAATTTAAAGTCATCCCATATAGTAAAATATCGAATGGTAACTTAATTTATGATATATTCATAAGAATAGATGCCCCTCATACATTACTAGTCTATATCTTAAAACTAACTCGTCCAGTAACTGAAAATAAATAAGATCTTGTACTTTGAATACTGTGCAGAAGATCATGAAGAAGATCAAGGTATCTATAAAATCTAATTGCCAAGAGGCAATGAATCCAACTGCCACATGTCCTAAATATAGCGAATATATCAAAATAATTATGTATATATATAACGCATAAATCTTGTTGCCGATGTCAAGATATACAATACATATTGAAGTGGTTAACATGAGGCAAAATGTGTGTCTAATTTGAGCCACGACAATAAGATTTATTCTTCCACAACCATGAATCATTATGGCATGTTATGGCACGTCAACAAACATTGGCATATTTGCTGCGGTTGAGTTTGGGGGAATTTGGCAACACTTCCGGGAGTTCTGTCACCTTGTCGATGGTGAAGTCCGGCAGATCGGATGATTCCTCGTCTTTCTGCAGGGGTATCCATACTGTACCACCGAGCTCTGCTTCTTTGCCACCCTGGAATACAAGTATACAACATATTTAGGAACGCCCTAAACATTTTAGGATGAACGGAAACTTGTTTAACTTTGTAACTTTGAGTTGTGCAGGCAGTCACGGATTACAGCTTATGGGGTAGAATATATTTAAATTGAGGTTTCCATAAGAATTGGCTGACACGTATTTTTAAAAACACACGTGCTATCACGGGTCGCTACAAAGAAATTGCAAGGTAGGTGTTCAAACAGCATTGCAAACTTAATACAGAATGTTCTTTGACTTCAGTGTTAAGTCTCACCACTGGCAGGTATTTTTTTCCGCATCAACCTATTGAAGTCCTACTGCTGCTCCTTGATCTCTTAAACGAAGAATTGCTTGTCTTCAAGACACCTGTATTTTCTTAAACAATTTTTTTTTCTAGCTTACCTTAATGTCAGTTTCAAGTTTATCTCCAACCATGATGCAAGTGCGCGGCTCCACTTTGAGCAGCTTGCAGGCTTCGAGAAAGATGTGCTGGTCCGGCTTCTCCCAAGGCAGGTCCCCGGAAACCAGCACACAGTCGAAGTACTTGCGCAGGCCAAGCCGTTCGATCTTCTGCCACTGGGCGCGCGAAGGCCCGTTCGTGATCAGACCGAGTAGGTAATCCTCCCTGTGCCACATTCATCGACCACCCTCTCGTTAGACCCTGCTCCAGCTCATGCTGAAACTCAGCACACGACATAACACACGGCAAATGAACTTGCACACGGATCATTGCACACACTAGCACAAACATGTTAACTCGCAATTTTCCGTGTCATTTACATTCCGAAACGTGCAAGAGCATTTTTATGAGCTGAAATGATATATGAGTTTTATTTCACATATAATTTATAGTTCGTATAAATTATATACGAAATTGACTTAAACTAAGCAAGTGCCATGTTGAGACATGAAAATTTTATTTTGAGAACCGTGTAATGTACTTAATCTGATATCAAAATACATAAAATCTACATTGTTATGATAGCTTGCGTGTCAAAATAGCACAAGATTCTGGAAAGATTAAAATTACCAATGGAGATATTTGTATCTTTACATCTTCTATTAAAATAGGCTTTATTGAAATGTATCAGATGATATTGTTTCCTTAAATATATTGGAGACAATTATCTCCATTGTTGCATTGAAATTTCTGAGGTAATGGTTTACCTTCGCCTTGATGTACTCCCTCATACATTTTATAATTACAATTCAAACCTAAGTGTTGCGCACGCGGCGCCCCGAGTTTAGTCACTCGTTGAGCAACAACTGAACTGTTGAAAAACAAGTCATTTATTAGCAACATGCGCCGAAAGCCAGCCCAACACGGAAGCGAAGGCATGTCTCGTAAATAAACTGACACAAGTAGGTTATCTAAACCAAAATAGACTCTTAACTGAATGCCTTCACAACACTTTGGTGCTGACTTTGTCGTGAAATTCTTGAAAGATCAGTAAAACACTGATATTCATAGTATTATGTGGCAGGCATGCATCCAATGCTGAAAAACAAATGGACACTATAATGACGACGACACGGTGCGAAATGAATGTTGAATGGACTTTCATTGGAAATGATCATAAAATAAAATGTAGATGTTGGAACAAAAACAAACGATTTAGTTACCACATAACACCATGCACTATTGTAACAGGAGACAAAAGTTTTTCTGAGTTCAAGGCAAGTAAGTAGTAGTGCTTGTGAGCTTAATTTTTGGCTTAGAATAACTTCTGTACATCCTGCTTTACACTTGATAATTTCTTTGCTTTATTATTTCAGCACACAGGTGCTAGTAAATAAGCAGTTATTCATAAAATAATTTCAATTAAGTAATTTAATATGAATGAAATCATAAGCAAAGATCAAAGCAAAGGAATTATCCTAAAACAAAAAGTAAACATGAAAAATTAATTATCTATAAGTAGGTAGGTATCATGGAGAAATATTTTTGGTGCTACAAGTAAGTAGACGTTTAATGATCCATAAATATTTCTGCATAACATAATCAATTTATTACCAAAATATGTTGAACATACCGCAGTGTTTCTAACAGATGTATCACATCGGGCATAAGAGCCAAATATTGAAATCTCAATTTTATCCATTCGGTCGATATACTTTCTGAAATACAAAAATAAAGTTTTCTAATAACCCATTTTCACAGCGCATACAAGCATCTTAATCTGGCGGATACGACGCTTTGTCAGTTGTCTCATTTATTTAAAGACAATCCTTCAATAAACAGAACGTTTTAAGTCTCAAAACTGTAAAACATAAAGATTTTTTTCCTGTTAACATCTAGGTAGATTTTCCCACTGAGTAATGAGATGACATCGCATTATTCGTCACCCTCATTCAAACGTAGTTTCGTGTTTTTATCATAACTTGGCTAGTCTCACAATTGTTTGGAAAATCTATCGCCCACGCGCTCTTGGATGAAGCAACAGTTTGCGTAAACGATGAAAATATACGCTGGAGAAACGTGTGTTACAGCTCCAGAATTAATGCTGTATCCTGTTTTATAAAATTAGATTCGACAACAAGGAACGACAATTTACTAAAAAGGTAAATTATTGCGATCAAATCCAGAACGTTGCCACAGTAATCTTTCACTTAGTCAAAAAGAATAACATTCGTTTTTAGACAATTTTTGAAATTATTTTCTTTACACAGTATTGCGGAGTTGAATTGCAAGTGCGCCTAATAAATCTGTTTGCATAGGTAGATAAGTACTTATCATCATTGTCATCATTAACAATTATATCACGGATTCGAAATTACGTTTTCCGTTCAAGTATGTTTGTGTTTACGTTTCGTTTTTGCCGAGATTATTAGGCCATTATCCATCATTTTATTGCTAATGTACTTGGTGACATTCTGGGCTCTACGCCAAGTCTACAACAACGCTTTCTGCGAAGTTGTAATCATGCCGCGGAGTATTTACGTCTACAATTACGGCGATGTATGTACGGCGAAAGATATATCTAATCTACCCACTAATTAATGCACTGACTGACTAATTTACAGACGAAGAAGCGGTAATGAACTTTCGGACGAACGTTTCAAGTTTTTTCAGCTCTGTCGTAAACTTTTACTATTTACGCAAATAAAGTATTGTTTTAGTTTTGTTTGCGATTACAGAAAGAATGAGAAGTGACGAAGTACCAACTGGCAGCGAATGTTCTTCGGGTGGCAGTTTCGTCATAGGTTTTCGTAAGTAATTATAATCGACTGATTTCGATGCGGTTTGTTTTTGTTTGAAAGCTAACGTGGTTGAGAAGGTTCTTAGATATATTTTATCAACATTGGTTTAGCCTTTCATATTATAATCTATTTACTAAATGTCGGGATTTCTTTTAATTTAGAGATGTGTACAATGTACATACATAGACATAGAAAAATAAGTGGATGTGTATGACAATGACGAAAATAATGCAAGACGAAAAAGAAATGACGAATGAAAGCAAGACCTAATTCTACTAACTGGCAATGTGCCTATAGTTCTTCGGGAGGCAGTTTCGCCATAAGTGTGTGGGCCATTCGTCCAGCGCGAAGGAGTCGTCATCAGGGCGTGCTCGGAACGCTCGCAGGAACATTGACGCACTCTCCACTGCCACATCCTTCGGTAGCCCATACTCATGCTGCAAAATCTCTATCAGCTGCGAAAGATAGTAGAATAATCCAATTTATTGCCAAAACTGATTACGTAAACTCACACCTTTGTTCCATAATTATGTAGAACATAAAGAACTTTTTTTTAACCCCCGACAAAAAAGAGGGGTGTTATAAGTTTGACGTGTATTGTGTTTCTGTATGTCTGTCTGTGGCATCGTAGTTCCTAAACGAATGGACTGGTTTTTTATGCGTTTGTTTGATCGAAAACTGACGTGGTCGAGATGGTTCTTAGCTTTATTTGATCAAAATCGGTTCAGCCGTTTAAGATATAATATAAGTAATCGAATGTCGGGATTACACAATTTTTTTTATTTTAGATATAAGTATTCTTTTTATAGAGGTTTCAATCACCCTAGGTGTCTTTTTAACTCTAAATAAAAAAGTGTCCATATCAACCTCATAGGATCATTATTTTTATTTCTCTCAATGAGAGGTCGAGGAATCTTAAACAGTCCAACTGTTCGCTCTGATAGTCAGAAGTTGACCTGTCCATTATGGCATGGGTAGAAATGACCTCACCTTTGTCTGAGGTCTGTGTGCCGGACACAGTCCGTCAAAATATGCATATTATCTATTTTAATTACATTGCACAAATAATGAGAAAGATTTAATTCCTATCACATGGTAGGACTTCCCAGAAGTAGATCTAATCTAGCAAGATATCATTGTCATCTAGACCTAAAGCATCAGTAATGATTTTTCCCATAGATATCTAGTAGATTAAGGGGAAAATATGAGTTCAGAGTAGTGAACGTATCTAATTAGATATTCCAGTTCTTGAAAGTATGGTTTATTTATGGGGCAATGGACTTATCAATTATCATCTTAAAACTCGCCTATGGAATGGAAAAATTCAACCGATAAATAACACTGGTACTTAATAAGTATTTAAGCCTATCTATGAATTGGGTAAGCTGCTACATAATTAAGATAAGGAGCTAGAGAAAAAATAATACTTATATACATTTTTAGGTTGTCAGTCGAGTCAGGTCATGTTTACTACAATAATAAAATTAAGATAAAACAGATGATGTAATGCAGTACATAATGAATAAGTAGGTAAATAAATGGGCAGATAACATACATATTTCTTAGAATACTGCCTTCCTTGTTTTAGATTACAATATAGCAGCGACGTTTTGCTTGTATGTGTGTTTGCAAGGAAGAGTCCAAATGTCCAGAAATAGCTGGGTCAACGTCCTCTCCATCGCGCCGTTCACTCACCTGATGGTTGGCACAGCTTCATAAACGAAAGCTGATACCCATTATTCTCAACCACTATTCAGATACACATAGATATCATCCATAGTAAAGGCTAATAATAAATAAAATAAGGTATCATACCTGAATAAAATAAGGTTTTCCACATTGAGAGCATTTATTGGGTAAAATGTTTCAATCAGTATTACTATTTTTTAATACAATATAGGCGTTTATTAGGGCATTAACAACATAGACTTTTTAATTACTTATAACGATAATTTGATTTGACCATTTTTTTCTCTTAATTAAAAACATTGCATTGCATGTTAAATTATTAAGTACTTTCATTACAAAAGAGACATCAATTAAGAAAAACTGCATTTTTTTGCATTAATTAATCTCCAAATAATTTTTTGCCCAAGTCCATGAATCTGTGATTTCGACACATCTTAAGGGCACCACCTTTCTTTAGTACTGGTATTACACTTTCATTGGAATCTACTAATCTGCATAAGAAGTCCTCAAATGCTGATTTCACATTGGGTTGTAGGGTTCCTATTTTCACCTTTGCAAGCATTTCTACTATTCCTTCAGCCCACCCACTCTCAATAGCAAACTCTGATATCCAAGGTACAATTGTCAGCACTCCACTCATTGTCTGCATGCCCAAGAACCATAAGTCGGCTATCTCATTCCAATGTTCTTTATAAGCCATAGATACAACCATTGCAGTGGGGTCATTTGATTCATCAATATTGTAAGCATCCCACAAGAATCTGATAGTGGACTGAATGTATCTACATATTGAAAAGTCGTTCTTTTTCACTTTGCTCGCTTGCTGCTTTAATAAAAGTAATCCCAATACGGCCATGTGACCATGAAGGACAAGATTTTCTGGAATATTCTTCAATTCCGGTAGATTATTGAATATGAACTTTAGTAAAGTGTTGAACAACATGCTGTTTTCAACAATTTTTGGGGCCAATACTGTAAGATTCATGAAAATATTGCATAGGCTGACCATTGCTGCTCTAGAATCTTTCATATCTTCCAAAAGTAGAGGATCCAGTTCTGGTTCAGGTTGAGTTTTGACTTTCCCTCTTTCAGATTTTGGCACAATGGGCTTTTTGTAGTGAACAATAGACCAATGGAAGTTCATAGCTTCATACAGAATGTCTTCCTGTTTTAAGTTTAATACTATATCTCTAGCCTTATCTTCTACTACTAAATGACACAGAGCAGGCAACATTAGACGGAGAAGATCTATTTGACCCAACAATGTAGTCTCCATGTCTAGAGCTTCTCCATCAGATTTGTTCTTTTCAGCTAATTTTCTGGCCCTGTGGGCATGGAAAGAGTCATTGGCAAGTGAAAACATAAATGGAAGCAAATTGTAGATTTGTTCCCTCATAGCGGTTGTTTCTTGTGCAATCCAGGCTACTAAAACCCTGACCATGGCACAAACTAATACTTTCTCGGCATCAGGCAGTTTGTCCCTGTTTTTATCATTAGAGACCTTAGTTAACTGAGACACGACAGCATTAAATGCACCTTTGAGACTCGTGTAAACTGATTGTTTTTCTTTCTGTTCCAAGTCCAGTTGGTCAGTGGCCATGTAATTGATTGACAACTCCAATACAATAAAGCATGCAGTAACTAGTTCTGCATTAGCAAATGCTTGTTTAAAACTCCTATCTTCTAGCTGCATTCTCACTTCAATGGCACAAAGTTGAAGGAGTAGAAGGAAGAATTTCTTGGGATTTTCTTCATCATTGAAACACCATTCTACTCCAAGTAGATCAACAATATTAGCAGCTAATTTTAATGCTGGATCTCTTTGATTTTTGCCAATTTTACTGGTAAGGATATCGTGAAGGGCTCTGTATATACTTTGAGGCCAAGTTTCATCTCCTGAACTCGGTACAACAGTGGCTTTATTGCAGCTGTATAATAATGCACTTAGTATTGTCGCAAGTTCAAATTTTCTTTCCGATTGATCTGTGGCAAAGTCTAAAGCGATCTTATTTACCAGTGCATGGAACGGCTTAGGATCTGAGCCCCAAGCAAGTGGGCCATATCTACTAACAAGTTTGACAAGAATATTGAGGGCTTCGTCTGTCTGGAAGCTTTGATGAGAGTAGATCTCTGACATTTTAGTGATGGCACCCACTTCTATGAGAGCCTTTTGTCCGGCTTCATGTTCAGCAATACATTGTAGACACGTGTAAGCTTCACTGACTATAATGAGGTTGTCATCGTAATCTTCATTATCTGATGTTTGTACAATGTCAAGGAACACTGGGATGTTGGCCAGCATCTCGGGGTGTGTGGCCAGCTCTGGATCATTGCAGAAGTTTGTGAGGATAGACAGGGCCACCGACTTGTACACTGATGGCGGGCAGTCATCTTGCACACCAGTACTGGTTAGCAGCTTCTTGAGGAATTTGAATCCGATGGCTTCGAATAAGGCCTTCTTAGCTGTTGAGTTGCAGTCCTTGCTCTTCACGAGTTTCGTGACCATGAAGAGCGCGGCGAATTTCTCCGTGTCGCTTTTGGCGGACTTCAGAATGAGTATGCATTTCTGTATTGGTTCCGATATGTCTCCCATTGTCACAAATCACACAACGCGGACACGAGGCGCAGCAGTTCGCGCTCCACTGAGAGCGAGAAGTTGAATTGTGCCGACACCGCTCGATCTACATCACGTTTATAATTAGCACGAGTTCTCTTCCAAAATATCTAAATCTGGACGTCGAGCTGACGTTGCCCAACTATGAATATCCTATTTATAAATACACTGGAGTGTTCCACACGCGGGGTGCAGTGTAGAAAGCAATGAAATCCCACCAACAACGACGTAGAAAAACGCGAGGTTGACAGCGCGCGCACTTCGTTTCGAAGTTCCGTGACCGTGGCAATGTCATGTCAATGGGTGATAAAAATATTACAAACCTTATTGCAGGCCCTGCTGTCTCCTTTTCTTGTCTGAATCAACGTGTTGTCTAGATCAAAGAAAATCGCGGACACATCATAGTTTTCTTCATATGAACCACTAGCCATAATAATTTTATTCGTCAGGACAGCCCAAAACACAGTCAAAGAAAAAACACATTTACTTGCTCCGTTGCGTTCCGTTCCTCGATAACTCGGTTCGACCGTCTCCTACGTCCTTCATTATTTCGTCACCATTCGTAATATTTAATTTTTTTTCTCGCTCTAACGCATGTCTTTATACGGGTTTTAATTTTTTGTCTTGCTTCAATAGATGGAATTTTTTTGATAGTGACATCTTACGAACGTTTTGTAAACTAATTCGGTATCAGCTGTTTTCTCGCTAGTGTGTCACTTCGAGACACCTTCGCTTTGCAGTTTACGTAGACATTGCATAGATGGCGTTAAGATGCTAAAAATACAAAAACACGTATTTTGTTATTCTTTGAAGAATTTTCTTTGAAGAATTATTCAATGATGTGAATTATTTTTGTATCTCTAAAAATCTATTACTGATAAGTTAAACCACTCACGTAAAGTTGGGGTTTCTGGTTAGAAAAGAAACTTATCTAATTTTTTGTGTCCTTATTTGAATCGTATAGTTAGAATCAAAGGTTACGTAGGTATGAGCTGTGAATGTGGCAGCACTCAGAATTTTAAATACTTTTTACCATTACTCACAGTTCGTTTCAAAGACGGCTATTTCTAGAAAAAACCACTTCAAAGTAAAGTCAGTTTCAAATCCTGCAATCTGTAAAATTTAAACTCATTAAAAAAACTGTTGTCTAAAATAAAACATTATTTTTATTTTAGACAACAGTAACTAGATATATTAGGGTGTCCTACCTAATTAACTAAAAGTAATAATGTTTACAATACATATTTCAGTTTACGATGAATAATTGGAATACTTCTTTTGACATTTGCCAATAATCACCCATTGGTACCTACAATTGATTCTATACGACTCATTTAGTAAGAAGAAATAAATAACACAACGCTAGTTCGTTGGAAAAGAGATACAATATATACCAGAGAAACTCATCTGCTAACGGGTAAAATGATTTGACAACGAAGTTTAAATACCTACTGATAATTACATTGTTGTGTTAAGGCAGTATGCCTTTCGATATCTATACATATGTATAGGTACTATATATATACCTACCTACTTTAATTACCTACCTAAGTACTTTTTATGACATTCGACTTATTGCCATACAATTAATTTTAGTAATTATCTACTATAGGTGGGTACCCATAGGTGCTACTTCGTTTCCTTGGGAAGTTTTAAAAACCCTGTCTTAAACCTATGTAAAATGTCAGATTTGAAAGGGTTGAGCGATATCGAGTGGTATGTGAGTAAGTCAAGGCTTTTCATACTTAACAACCAAGAAGATTGAACTTAGTCCATTTCTAGCCTTACTAAGGCAAAAACTTAAGTAACACTTTTCCTCCTTAAAACAGTTTTACACTATACGCAAAAGAAAGGCAACAAATGATCTTAGAGTCGCATCTTCATAATCCGTTTAAAAGATCATTTGCCCGAGAAACCGTACGCTCACGTCCACTGAGGGGCTGATATCTAAAACATCCGACGGTCCCGGATCCCAACAGTACGTAAGAATATGAGTCTCAAATTCCGTACTCTGAGATAACGACCCTTCAACGGAGGAACGAGTGGCAGTATGTTTTCTCGTCGCCGAGAATTCCTCCAGTAAAGTTTGGCTGGCGCGCCGAGATGACACATCATTTTTGGTTTTTGTCGTCTGAAGCATACGGCCAAGTTGCGTATAAACCTCCCAGCAACATATGAAAGTAATATGAGGAGCCCGGCATGAGTTACGATCAAGGGACACGTCATTCCGTGAACACAGAAATTCTTTTATCAACATTGTTTCGCAGGGATAATATGCCATCGCGGATACGAGGGATAATTTTTTATTTATATGACTTACCTAATGTTCTCTATTCATTTTGGACTAACAGTATCACTGTGTTCGTTTACATTGTTTGATAATGTTATACGTTCGGAGCATTATATTCTTTCTATAGGTGTTTTGAACCCTAGTGTTAAAACGAGAGATTTCTTTAAAAAATACATTAAAAAGTGAAAAATTTTCTCTAAGATTTTCAGTTAAAATGCAATTAATTCGTAAACTAACCGACGATCCTTATAATTGTAAAAGGTCATTGTCTTCCATGAATGGACTTATGAAAGACCAAAAGTGTCGTCGTTTATATGTTTCCGGTCTTTTACAGCCTGTCTCTCTTCAGAAACTATTCTGTTCAAACGGTTTAGAGCTACGATACCTGATGCTTGCCTTGGGTTCTCTTAAGTGCAGTGTACAATAAAATTCATAAATAAATACCACAAAAATAGTATCAGTCCTCTTTTTTCCCTGGGAACTAAAGCAGAGATAATGTCCAGTAGAGAGGAAATAGGCGCAAGTAGGGGCTAGGGCTCCTGACGTGGATGTATTGCGTACATGAAGTGAGACATGCGACGCGACGGCGGCGTGTGGTCCCAGCGGTCTTCTGCCCACCTCGATACTCATTTGTCTGTCCCACTTGAGCGCCCTACTTAAGTCTCAGCTACGCTAGACGTGTTTACCAAAATCTCAACGAACCATACACGGGTTTACAGGGCGAAATATACCTAGAGTTACTTACATGGCTTAAAAGCGCAGGTTGTTTGAAGAGACTACCTCGTTTTCTTGGATTATACAACCTACTGCTGTACCAAAGTCTGAACTACGCACCATCCACCTAAAAAAACATCGTCTAAAAAGTTTAAAGAGACAGGAAAGATTTGAAAGGATATTGAGATAGGATCGGAACCTGCGCCACCCCAGACCATTTGCTTCCTCCTAAACTGATAAAAACAAACGCGTTAGACATACGGAATCCCAAAAAGGGCCGAACCGAGGCGAGTGTGCAAGAAATTTATTCTCCGTACTCGTTTGGGTTATTAGATTTCCTGTCACACGCAGGGTTCGACCGCAGACCGTATTTGCCAAACATTGCCAATGCCAATTTCTTACGTAAACATTTTGTAAGGTCATTATCGTTTCTCGTTGGTCGTCGCCGGAGGCTATTATGTACAAAATATAATTTTCTAACGAATCGTTGGCCTTCGTGGGGAGAATTGAAATGTTGTTCATTGGTTTCCTTTTCTGATTGAGTTTGATTATTAAATTGATATTTTTTAGAGTAATAACATGGTTAGGTCACGTGTTTTGTGTCTATGATAGAATAATAAGTATATAGGTAGTAGGTACCTTTATTTAAGAATTATGGAAATAAATCCATCTGTGCATACAGTAGCCACGTTAATCATTTTGACGACTTCCGTATCTCTTGTTTATGTGATGACCTTTGACTTACGTTCCAGTCACATATTATGAGCTCACGACTTTCTTCTACTACGAACATACTCAAAGGCCAATAATTGCAAATTAATTCATTTTTCAATGATTCATGAATAAATAAACGCAAATAAATGAATAAATAAAGCTAAACACACATAGGCCCACGCTAAGGTTTATTATCCTTATGTCGTGGGTCCCTTGAAACATATACAAAGACAGACACGAACACCAATGACCCGAGAACAAGCGTCTGCTATTTACCCAAATATCTGCCCCGACTGGGAATCGAACCCAGGAGCAGTCGATCAAGAGGCAGCGACACTACCACTCGACCAAACCGAATGTCATAACTTTTGTAGACTTCCAATTCCATTCACTCTTGCGTTTCTTTCATTTGGGAGTTGTTTAACGTGCAGCATTGTGCTCTTATCAGCACTCTCTTACTGAATAGTGAGGGGGGAGGTGGCAATTAACTGGCGATGCTCATTAGCAGGCCGTTTTCATTCAGTGGCCGTAATCCGAACGCAGGGCCGGACGAACTTAACATTTATGTAAGTATTTAACGTCTTTAGAACTTAATAAGACGTTGGTAACACTAGCACGAATACTATAATAGTTGCGATGCCAGATACTGCGTTTAAATCGAAGAAAAAACATCTAAAACAAAGAAACGTGGTGAAAGTTGTTCTGTCTCAGGCGCTGTTTATACATAAGTGACGTGGCGTGGCGGCGCGGCAATCAAAGCACCGTGAAATTAACCTTTTAATAGCTACGGGGCAAAGGTTTTCTTGCCGAAATTAAAGCACGAAGAGACATCCGTCGCTTGAAGATGGAGGACAGACGAAAGAAACCTTTGCTCATTAGCTTCTAATATTTATTTACGTTGGTTTGATTGCCGCGTTTCGCGTCGCAGCCGCACCTCGTCGAATGTGTTTAAACAGCGCCTTAAACTCACGCCCCATGAAGGTATTTAGAACAGTGCACTTGTCACAAATATTCACATTCACAGCGCATTGATTGTATTTTAACTATCTTTCCGTCGTGGACTTCGCTGTCGTGGGAATTTGGGTGAAATGATGTAGCCACTGTGTTATTCTGATGTCTAATCTAAGCTTGTATAACTGCATAGTTTCATTAACATCAGGATGGATCCATCCTCACAAACTTTCGCATAGTAAGTAGAATTAAGTTTATTGCCCGTAACGGGCCCGTGGACTTACCGATTTGCCACCTGCTTGTTTTTCTTGTTTTCATCTTAGAAAAAGTTTTGATGTTTTAAACTAAATCCGTAATTTAGTTAAACAATTTTAATTTGTGGATGATCCTTAACAATAATATAAAAAAGTTTGCATGTCTGTGATATATCTAATTCTCATTTTTCTCTTGTCTCGATTAGCAATTCATTCTAGCCCACCAAGAGTTAGGACTGAATCCTTATAAATCTTATTTTAAAAATAATTTTCAAAACATGTTTTTAAAACATTTTTTTCTCCACAGTACATTGACTAATCATTAAAATCTTTTATTCTAATTTAATAAGTGACTGGAACCCTCCCTGTTTCCAGGAAGTTTCTTAGCACCTTGATTTAGTATATCACATCTGGTTAATGTGCTGGTTAACTTTAAGATTGGTTCATTTTGAGCTTACTTCGTGGGATCACTTTGATTCACATATTACTACCCTATAACGAGTTTGCCCATGTTTCCCAGAAGTTTCTCAGTACATCTTCTTTTAAACGCTAAACTCAAAGGACCATTCCGAGGTTTCCCCTTGTATCCCTTGCAAAATACAAAAAGACAGACATGAACACCCATGACCCGAGAACAAACATCTGCTTTTTACACAAACACGGCCCGTCGATCAAGAAGCAGCGTCACTACTATTCGACCAAACCGGTCGCCAACATTGTTTGGTATATTTGTCTCATTGTTTCTTGGTAGTTGGTATATCCTTCCACACTGGACTGGGAGTGAAAGAAAATTTAGAATGTGCCAGCTGCCTACTCTTCCCAGGCATGCTGTAAAAATCAGTAAGTGGGACGTGAGGGTTTTGCTGTATCATGGGCGAAAGGCTGACCACCTCACACCACTACACAACTTGTTTCATCTAATAAAGTCATGCTCTGCCTACCCCGTTAGGGAATACAGGCGTGAGCGTATGTATGTATGTTTATTGGTAGTTCAGAATAGATCGATCTTTCCTAATCTCGGTATTTCAAATATGTAGTACGTCATATAATGAGTCCCCTAACACTTACAGCTTCTTTAGAAATGGTCTTTACAGCTTTACTATTAACAACTGTAAAATTGTATTCGTTGTTTTCCCTTCGCTAGATGCAATCCAAGTACCCATAAAATTAACAACTTTTGCTACTCAAAAAAACCATCCATTTCACACATTTTGCTCAATCCGTCATGACCAAAATATAGGGAACAGCGAATTTTTTTATCCAGCATGAAAGTTGATCATGTACTTTCGTCTAACAAAGGGCAGCAATAGTATGTACTAGAGTTTGCCCGGATGTTGAAAAATCCAGCCATTAATTATTGTCTACATTGCCAACTTTCTAGGTACTATTAAAACATTACTCAAACATGCATTAACGCAAATAACGAAATTATAGACGAGTAAAACACTGATATTATTTCAGTGCCTATTTATTTTACAAACCAGTTTTTAATGCAAATACAGAACTGTTCAGTAATCGATACCTACAATAGTCGAAGATATCGGCCGTCAGGTCACGTTGTTCATTCATAAAGGCAATTTCCGGCGGGCGCGGCCGCGGGCGTGTCTTAGTCTACTCAGGTAGCATCTTTAGGGTTTTTGTTAGGTTTTAAATGTATAAAGTCTAAGGTTAGCTGGAAGCAGTGCCGGATTTATATTTTTTATGAGTGTAGGCCATTTATTTTTGCCGTCCTATGTACCTTTCTTAAATAAAATTTTCCATTATTTCCATTATAATATTCCATTTTTGTAGTACTAAAGACTAAAGACAAATAAACGAATAAATTAGTCATTAAGAGCGTAAGAACGCTCACTCGATTTTAGAGGATAAAGTCAAACAAGTTCACTGGTTTTCTCATGTGCGTTCTCTGAAATCTGCTGCCCCTAGGACGCTGCCGCCCCTAGGCCGCGGCCTATACGGCCTATTGACAAATCAAGGACTGGCTGGAAGAAAACTTATTTTGAGTTAAGGTCGCTATTGTGTATCCTGCTCATTGTAAAATGTTTTTGTAATTTTATTTTGTTTAATAAAGTATAAATTAAAGTCTAAATGGGAAATAACAACTTAGAATGTTCCAGCTGCCAACTCTTCCCAAGCATCCTGTAGAAATCAGTAAGGTAAGTGAGACGCGAGGGTATGCTCCTATTGTGGACGAAATGCTGACGACCTATTAACACTTTACTCATATATTCCATCTAATAACCCTCAGAATGAATGTCAAATGTGGCGTGAAGTGGTTCCTGAATCACATGACTCTCTGCCTACCCCGAAAGGGATTATAAGCGTGCGTGTATAGAAAGTTAAATCAATACTAGCAAAATTACCAAACTTAAAAACTAGAACTGTGCAGTGTGCAAGTAACTCATTAACAGTCCTGGTCACGGCACCAAACCAAATAAAGTAAAAAGTTACTTTCAGAAAAATACATTGTTTACCCGAGATAGGCCAATGTTTAGCAAAATTTGTCACCCTATTTATTACTTAAATGTTACCTAAATACACACACCGGCACATTTAGCGGAACAACTTCTGTTTTTCATACAATCGGCTTAGCTTGGGAATTCTAAAAATATACGTTTTACGTGCGTAACTGCACTGTTTTTATGCAAATAATTTTTTTAAATGGTCTTCTCTCTTTTTTTTACAAAAACTGACAAAAAACCTAAAATCTCTCATGTAGTCAATAGAAAAAAAACTCTTTAAACTTTTCATACTAAGTTGTATGAAAAGGTTTTTGCAATGTTATTTTTTGGCCTTGCGGCACATTCCTGAAAACTTCTTGTATGTTTTATATTTGATTTTAACAGACAAACATTTTGGCCTAAACTATGCGTAAAATTTTAATAACAGCATCAATTAAAAATCTCAATTTATAAACTCTAAAGTTGACTTAATTGTATGAAAAACATAAGTTGTTCCGCTTAATTTTCCGGTGTGTGTATTAATGTTTATGTTAGTCAAATAAAATAACGTACACCAAAAGTAGTAAATGATTTCTCATAAGTAGCATTGAATTTGAATATCAGTTTATTCCGAAAGGTTATATACCCAAATAAAAACTCTATTGTTATCCTAACTAGGTTATCTGCTTTAAAAAAAAATTACATTTCATGAAATTTTTCACTGTCTATTGACCACATCATAAAGTAGCTCAGCTGAGCGGAAATGCGACAACCGCTTAACGCAACCACAGTCGTTTCTGGCACTTCGCCGGGCGCTACCGCAGCACGCTCGCTGCGCTCACTTGACTTGTGCGTTGAGGGTCGTAGTTCTAACCTAACCTAACCTAACCCAACCAACCCTTAACGGGTTACTAACAAAACTACTTGTTGCAGTACATACCTACAATTTGGGTAACCCTGGTGCGTAAATGGGGTAACATACATTTTTTGGTCACGTTTATATAGGCCTACGTTTTCTATAGTTGATCGAAGAGGCCTACCATATTTGGGAAACGGATTTACGATTTTAGGCATCCACCATTTGTTGGCGTACGTTTCTTTTTCTGGTATTCATTTTTGTTTTTTGGGCAAAAAAGTTCGGTAAACAAAACTTATGTGGTGAACAATATATGTATTAGTTCCCTTTTAAAATTCCAGTTTTCCTAAGCAAAATGCTGCCAGTAAGTTGCCTATGGCTTAGGGGAGTCAGAGCGTTGTCTGAATTACGAAAACAAAATAACCGACTTTAAACGCAATCAGTAGGTACCCTCCAAGAAGTACATAATTATTTACCTGGTTCTAATAACTACGACCAAGACCCACTATTATGGCTAGATCATCTTATTAAAAAATCTATGTGCCCCAAATGCTTTTAGCAAAAGCTAGATAGAATAGAACAGAACAAATCATTACATCTTTAGAAACTACACAGCAGCCTAATTAATACCTCAAAATCGATAGTCCTTAGCAGCGGAATTAAGAATTTGTTCCTAATGGAACAGGGTCCATTTTAGTTCCAACGAATCGTATCTACATAGATGCGCACAACACTTATCTGCCGACGACGATGCCTTGAATCCCTATATATGGCGCCGTGAAATTCTCACAACAAAGCGTGATCGGCTGCATCTTACAACAAAGGAGGATCGGACACAAAAGCCATACAAATCTCGATTCAAATCATGGCTTCATACTGGTCGTGCCAATATCGAACCTAATTCCCGAAGCTACTAAACGTTCACATTCGATTCCCATTTTGGAGAAACAAGAAGGGTGTTACAAGTTGGAACTTTGTTGTTTTTAACCCCCGATAATAAAAGAGGGTTGTTACAAAACTGTGTATCTTTATGTCTGTGTATCAGTGTGTCTGTCGGTGGCGTTATATTGTAGCTCCTACACAAAAACATGATTATGATTATAAATGGACCGATTTCGATGCGGTTTTTTTGTTTGAAAACTGAAGTGATCCGGATGGTTCTTAGCTATATTTGATCAAAATTGCAATAACGTTTTACCTCATTAAAACACTACTTAGATATTTGACACAAAGCCGGTTTTAAACATTGTTTAAGTTTTAATTTGCATTTTTTTGCGGTAAGGTCCTAAACGTATATCCCTCATACAATTTTATAATATTAGATTTGTTAGGACTGTGAGTATCTTTCTCTATACGTTATCCTCATAACTTACGAATTATCGCATAGTTATTTATTTTGACATGAATAAGACTTTTTTGCTTCCATACCTAGAGGCGATTCTAAAAAATGTTGATAATAAAATCAGGGGATACAGTTTTCATCTAACGTATACATCCAAAGTTTAATTGCACCATTCGATAGCTAAAGCAGCAAAACATTTCTTACATTGTATGAGAACACGACACAGCCTTACTCCGACATGCTGTTGAATAAAAATGCAGCAATAAGGACCAATAATTCGAAGTGCCTTCTTAAGCATATAAATACACCATCACTCTTCTTCAATAAATTGATTCAGCCAAAATTCGATGTTGCTTTATCTCCATCTTTTAAAACTAAATTATAGTACAATCTTCTCATAGATTCAAGAATCGACTTCCAGTATTCAGGATCAACCGTGAGGTTAAGTGTAGCCGGTGCAAGCCCGGATATACCCGGGCCCGGTCGCGATATACCGGGCAAACACCGCACGGGTTATCGCCACCTTGCACCTGCCTTATCCCGTGGCTCATAGAAGGATGCACGCAGACACGGAGCGAGGGTCCTGTCAATCAGAAGTCCGTGCCAATGTTGTTATGTGATAGTTTTCCCTGTAGTGGGACACATATTATATGGAAGTATTATAATAGGTCTTTACCTATGAAATTGCCGTTTTTCATAATTTTAATTAATCGCTAAGATACAAATGTTTTTACTTTATTTTTTTTATTTTTTTATTTTTTGTAATTGTGTGTGTAATGTGTCAGAATAAAGGTTTTATCTATCTATCTATCTATCTATCAAAACTGAATTTTCCATACAAACGTTTTTGGATTTTTCTCGGGAATGCGAAATCCAAATTTAGTAAAATTTTGTGGGAAGGTTTGGACAACATTAAGTTAATTTTCATAATTCTTGCTTTATTGAAAGTTGTAACTGTAACAAACGGTACAGCAAAAATAAGCAATAAAACGGGCAACGGATGAAACGAGCTATATTTGAGTTTCTTTTTCAGCAAATAAATCTAAAGTAAATATGTATTAATTTGACTCAATATCTCCGTTATATGGCCAAGGTTTTAAATAAAAAACCGGCCAAGAGCATGTCGGGCCACGCGCATTGTAGGGTTCCGTAGCAGCATGGTTCAAATATGCAGCTGGCTTCTTAATTGTACAAGCATATTGTCATAGTTGATGTTAAAATCCCCAAATACTATACTTAGTATCAAAAACAAAGGTATTAAAAAGTTTGGCCTAAATATAACAGAATGGAAGCGAATTTTTTTTTTTTTGCGACAATTTTATAGTAAGGAATAATATAATAATATCAAGCTAAGCAGGTGTATATTTTTAATGTCGTTTTCGCAATTAGCACCCACAAAAACCTATTAAACGACACCTGAAATGTCAATATGTTACAGCTTGGCTTTCGGCTCGCCTCACTTTTAGCGTGAAACCTTGTATGTCAACCATTTTGGATTAGGGTACACTTCGTCGTAAATGCTACCCTCGTGAATTATTCCACATTTTTTTTCGTTATAAAAATTAATTGCTGAATCGAAAAACGTTTGTAGTAAACCCCTTCTATCTTTTAAAAAGCTATCCTATGATAACGCACTCGATGACATCGGCTAGAAAAAAAACCATCGCCCATTCACGTTAATGGGAAACACACGAAAAAATTTTTTTTCCACCATTTTATTTTTTAGATTTGACACCGCAATCAATAGGTATGTATGACCATGCCAAATTTTAGCTCTGTACTACCAAGGATCTAATATTAGTAAATATATTCTTATTAATCCCAACTAAGTTTGGCACTTGGTCGACTATTACTCGCAAACTTGAAGGGCCATCTTATGTGTGATAGTTTTTCTTTTAATTTCGTTGTATATACTACCACCGTGAATTGTTTTACATTTTTAGAAACAACCGTTTAGCTGGTAGAGAGGGGGACACTTGTGTTTGACAAAAAATTTTACTTTAAAAACGGACTTACTTTATTTTTACTTTATTTTTTCGCAAACGGAGTGCTGAATCGAAAAACGTTGTTAGAAAACTCCTTCTGTCTTTTAAAAAGCTGTCCTATGACACCCCATTTTATGATATTGGCGAGAAAAAAAAATTCATCACCCTTTCACATCTATGGGAGACACCCGAAAAAAAAACTACAGTTCTGTCGGCGTAATTTATGTGTATGACCTTGCCAAATTTCAGCTATGTGCTACCAAGGGTTTCTTAGGAAACCTGCGGACAGACGGACATGGCAAAACTATAAGGGTTCGTAGATTACTACGGAACCCTAAAAACAAATATATTATTAAAGATTTTTTAATTTCGGAAATCATTTTTGTTTTGGTCTAAATACAACTAATGTAAGTATAAAATTCGCGAGCGAAGCGAGCGCGAATTTTTTTTTTCTTTTTTTTTTACGGCAATATTACTGTTAGAAATAATATCAACCTGCTGTTAAAATAATTTTGATGTAATTTTCGTAATTAACACCCCCAAAAAACTATTTAACGACACCTAAAATGTCAATATGTTACAGTTTGGCTTTCGACCTCCCCTCACTTTTAGCGTGGAACCTTGTAAACATAAGTATTCTTATTAATCCCAAAAACGTTTGGTCGACTATTACTCGCAAACTTGAAGGGCCAACTTATGTATGATAGTTTTTATTTTAATTTCGTTATATATTCTATAACCGTGAATTTTTTCACATTTTTAGAAACAACCGTTTAGCTGGTAGAGGGGAGGGACACTTGTTTTTAACAAAAAATTTCACTTTAAAATTTTTTTTTTTCAAACGGAGTGCTGAATCGAAAAACGTTCTTAGTAAACCCCTTCTATATTTTAAAAATCTATCCTATGACATTCAAATCTATGTTATCGGCGAGAAAAAAAAAACCATCGCCCTTTCACGTGTATGGGAAACACCGGAAAAAATGTTTTTTCTAAAATTTTATATTTTAGATCTGTCGGTGCAATCAATATCTATGACCATGCCAAATTTCAGCTCTGTAGTACCAAGGATCTTATATTAGTAAATATATTCTTATTAATCCCAACAGTGTTTGGCACTTGGTCGACTATTACTCGCAAACTTGAAGGACCAAGTTATGTGTGATAGTTTTCCTTTTAATTTTGTTATATATTCTACCAACGTGAATTTTTTCACATTTTTAGAAACAACCGTTTAGCAGGTAGAGGGGGGGGACACTTGTGTTTGACAAAAATTTTCACTTTAAAAATTTATATTTCGCAAACGGAGTGCTGAATCGAAAAACGTTCTTAGTAAACCCCTTCTATCTTTTAATATGCTGTTCTATGACACTCCATTCAAAAATACTGGCGAGAAAAAAAAAATTCATCGCCCTTTCACGTCTATGGGAGACACCCGAAAAAAATTTTTTTTCTAAGATTTTACTCTACAGTTCTGTCGGCGTGATTCATATGTATAATCATGCCAAGTTTCAGCTCTGTAGTACCAAGGGTTTCTTAGGAAACCCGCGGACAGACGGACAGACGGACAGACGGACAGACGGACAGACGGACATGGCGAAACTATAAGGGTTCGTAGATTACTACGGAACCCTAAAAACAATTTGAGTTATAGCTGTTCAATCAAATAAATTATGAATAAAATAATGCTTGAGAAAAAATCGGCAATTTCATGGGTAAAACCTATTATAAGAATGTGAAAGGGCCGGGCCATCTTGCAACTCATTTGTCACTTGGCTGCTATGGTACAGATCCGTCCAAAAAGGAATCTGGAGAAAAAGGCCTAAATCTAAAATTTGTGAGTTATTAAAGAAAAGTGCAAACCCTAACGTATGAATTGAAAATGTAGAGTGGGATAGGACTTTTTCTTTTATGTTTCATTGAATCAAAACATTACGGGATATCTGCCCACCAGTGCAGTGGGAGAAGTCTAAAGCCCGTATTATAGAAGGAGAGTCAAGTATTGAATGTCTCTTTCTCTCACTACCAAAATAAGAAAGACGACTGCTACTTAAGTATAGGTCAGTCTGAGTTGCGTTCTATAATGCGGACCTTAATGTTAAGAAATCTTAGGTACATTCAGAGAGAATAAGGAGATAAAAAACAAAGATATTGAAATTTGATATGTTTGCTGACATAAAATAGGAATTGAGCCTAAAGTATTTTCTCGTAAGTGATTGAATGTTTACGGTAGAAGAGGTATGTATAATACTGGTGCTTAGTATGCCTTATTGCTTTTGTATATTGTATCATCCATTACTTTTTGGAATATACAATAAAGTATTTAATGTAACAAACAGCATTGTTTATTGATTTTAAATTGATGCGTGTCGAATTGGCGGGTAATTTATTTAAATTACGAATCCATTTGCGCACATGTTTGAAACAGTAAGTTTTAATCTTAATTTTATTAATTAATGATGATAAATGGGATATTTATTTGTAGGGATCCGGGCGGGCATTGAAGTTGTCGCTAATTCGGTCGGGACAGTCCCCAGCAAGTAAACAGTTCGAAGGTCAAAGGATTTCAGAGCCGACCACAGTAAAACAACCTTTGCCCTTGTGTACGATGTTTTCTGAATAGGCAAGTCAATATTTTGTCAAAAGCAGTCTACAGGTTAAGGGTCAAATATAAAAGGTACTAAAAGGTCTGAAAATAAACTAAAACACAGTTTAAAAAAACAGTGTACTAGTGGAATAAATTTATTTTCTTTCTTTGTTTTTTTAAAAGGTACTAAAAATTTAAAAGGTACTAAAAGGCCTGAAAATATACAACTGGACTAATATTTATCTTTTAAATTGTGACAACTTTCAGTATTTTAGCACATGTTTCAAATGCTTTATTAATTTTGGGATACTTAGGTCTAATTTCATGTAGCTATACTTTCTTCGACTATTATAGGGTTTTGTGAGTGACAGTAATATTACAAAACTTTTTGTCATATTCAACTCAATTTATTACAAATCGGCCGTAACTAGGTATTACTACCTGAAGAATTTGTACTTGTAAAAACTAATTAATAAAACAAGCCATAAAAAAGAAGCTGAAATTTTTAGCTTAACTGATTTTCAGTGAACACAAAAAAAATGGGAAATTAACTTAATTTGGCGAGGGAAGACGGTAATGGAGAATCTTTCATCGTTGACCCTATCACAGCGTCCTTTGAGTCGCGTGAGATTGAGGTCAAGAGTGGAACCGTTTTCCATAAAAAGGCTTCTTAAAAAATAACGTTGTAGGGGAGTCTTTATCCTTGACCTGAAGGTACTATTCCAAATTGGTGAAAAAATAATTGAAATCGAATGAAATAAGTCGTCTTGAAAGTTACCTTTTTAACCAAATTTACAAAAAGTTTTGAAAACATAAATAAAAAAAAATCTTCTTCCTTTTACATACATAAAGCTGAGAACTTTATTCTCCGTGAGAACATGTGCAATCCTATAAAGGAGGTAGACTAACATTGGATCACTAAAACCGTACCTGGAATGCACGGCACGGCTCTGCCTAAGCCGCTTTCCGATTTTGATGCATACGAAATGTCAGGTTTCCAGATTGGGGTCTTGGGTTTTCTAAGTTTCAGCGGGAAACCGCAAACGAAACGACCAACTTCAGAATCTCGTTTTCGAAGGCTTAGAGCCTGTAATTCCTTTGCTTGGGATTTTGATTAGCTTCCGCCCTTCGATTTTGAAATATACATATATATAAGTATAAGATATCCATATTTAAATACTTATTAGTTTTTTTTTATCAATCTAGGTTTACTAATACTGTTACGTTAGTACTATTATTTATTTTGTGATATTGTAAAGAGGAAGAATTGATTGTTTGTTCGTTTGCATTGAATAGGCTCTGAAACTACTTGACCAATTTGAAAAAATCTTTCAACATTAAAATGCTACATTATCCTTGAGTAACATAGGCTACATAATTTTCCCGAATTCTCACGGGAACGAAGTCACGGGCGGAATGCTAGTGTTTCATATTTCGACCTATGTTTCTTAAATGAAGTTGTTCAGCTTCGTAATTCACATCCTCAATTTTCGCTTTCTAATTTAATGTCATTCGAAACAAGAATCAGTCAGTGCTAACTCTCTATAATCACGAGCATTAATATATTTACATTGAAATGAAATGAAATCCCATTTATTTACCAATTCAGAACACAACAAATTAACTATTTACATATAATTTCCTTATTTCTAAGTGCACAACTATTTATAATTTGAAATGTACCGTGTTGGCATTGTCACATACCTTTAACCCTTACTATTCAAAAAATATTTTAAGAACTTTGTTTTAAATTAACCAAATTATAAGACAGAGTTTATCACATAATTAGGCGATGCACAGTTGCTAAGTCAATTTGAATTTTAAGAGTGTTTCTATGTTATTGTTCGTGACTGTAGATCTTACTTATCTGTGGTAACATTAAGCTAAGCTGTATATAGCTTATATGCAGAGAGATTTTCTTTGAACGTGGTGCATTGGCAGGCGGGACCGCTGCGACAACATAGAACACGACCTACAATACAAGACACAACGCATCGTGACCCGACTGCGGATTTCTCTAACTTCTGTTTCGAACAAGAGATGTTGTTTGACTTATATCTCCTACTTCTTACTATTGACAATGTTGTGTTGAGACTAGAATTCTGAAGTGGCTTTTCGATGTACGATTTCAATTAGAGGTCGCTTATTTTGTCTGTCTTTGGTTAGAATCGGCACATCTTTTTACTAATTTGTTTAAGGCCGGTTTTGTTAGGTAACAAAGACAGTGGCTTTGAGTTAATGGTCTCGTATTTGATTCCCAGTTGGGGCACTTAACTTTTGAATCAAATATTTATATTCTTAACAACTCTATATCGAAAACTGGACATTACCGAAATTTCAAAGGACCTTGGAAAGAGCGCTGCGTCTAAATTAAAAAAAAAACATTATTTTTTAATAAAATGTATTAAGTGTAGGCTTAGTTAAAATTATACAGATCCTTCGCATACGACATACTGCACAAACTTTTCTTTTCTTAGTTTTTTTTTAACTTTTACTTTATAGTAAAACTTGTGGACCAACTCAAAACATTAACCTCAGTGGTCTGACCAGTAATTAGGTAGGTACTTTAAACTTAGATTATAAAGCCTGGCTTTGTACGAACGTGGTTACCATCGGTCCATTGTAGCCTGATCGGTTCGTTAACGAGAACGCCAGAAACACTCGCCCACCAACTACGGCACATTGGAAAATAAGATTGGTTACTAACTGGATTGCAGCGTTGTAAGTATTTAAAACGTGTTTTTTCACAGGTCTTGATCATTTTTGAACAAACAAAAGGTTAATGGCTTTTTAAAAAAGTTGAGTAAATATTGGATCAAATTAATTAAAAAATCTAAACTAATGAAAGCAACGTTGAAATAATGTGGATTGTTATTCTTAATGTTCATTTAAAAAAATATTCTACATCATTATTTGTGCCTGTCACGAAGATATTCTTATAAAATTCTTATGAAACTTAACAAGTTATGGGCAAATATTAAGACGAGAAAAGTGGAAAGTAAGATTTTTTTTCCCTTCAATCAGAATTAATGAATATTGGATAAATCATACCATATTCATGGCAAGTTGTGAAGTTTCATGGGCATAACTCTAAAATAAAAATGTTGTATCACCCCCGACATTAGTTTACTCATAACTTTTAAACAGCTGAACCAAATTTGATCAAATATATGGCTAAGAACCATTTCGATTACGTCAGCTTTCAAACAAAAAACTGCATCGAAATCGGTCTATTCGTTTAGGAGCTACTATGCCACAAACAAATACACAGAGACACACGTCAAACTTATAACATCCCCCTTTTTTGTCGGGGGTTAAAATGACTTTAAGGGTACTCTTAATTTACAGTATAGCTTCATATGTAAGTTTTGGTATATGTTTATGTAAATTTTAAATGGAATGAGAGCCTCTACTGACTTACATGTATCGCGGAACCTAAAGCAGTAATAGACTAGCCTGAATCCAGGTCGGAAAGATTGGATTGCAAGCGTTTGTATATTTTTACATCTTAAAAGGTCTTCACATTTGCATACTTGATACCGATAAACACACGTTTTGGAATGTATTCAAATAGCTTCTAAAATCTTTTCAGTAATTAAAAAAAATTTGCTTTCTTAAAGTGAAATTAAAATCATTAAAGATAAAGTAAAAAGCCCATATATTAAGCACATCCATTTGGTATATAAATAAACGGTTTTTATTTAAATATCGACATTAGGTACATAATAGGCGTCTTTATTGCTACTGAATAAATTGAGAACAATTTTCAACCATCTCTTTAAATCTTTTAAGTCCTGTGAAGCCATTATAATAACGTATGAAGCTCTACCCTCTGAAAAACCGTATAAATACCCAGTAATATCTGCCTCGAAAAATCCGAAACATCTTTTTTCAAGTCAGCTTAATTTTATGTTTATGGGATGGGATAGGATAGAGGCAATTTCTTAAAAGCTGGCCCGATTATATTCCATCCAGAATATATCAATACACCTGCATAATATCTCGTGCCCGTATCAATAGGAGGGGTTTGAATAGCAATAACATAAATTATCTGACTATAGCGCCTTACGACACGCACGCTGCTCTATAAAACCAACTTTATGACACGGATATAAGATTTATATTCGAATAAATAAAAGGGGTCGTATGCACCGATCTCCTAACTTTAAAAACAAGCGGAAGGTATAAAACACAAATCGGTGTTATTGAATAAATCAGTGAGGACGATAACCGCGTAGGCGTGAATATTTTGCTTATACAGCTCGTTTCAGACGCTATTATGTAAATGTGAGAGAAAGTATTCCGACGACAAATTGTTATTATAAGTTTCAAGACACAGTTTTAATTGGATTAATGAATTTAACTGTGTAAAGTGGCATAGAGTTTTGGAGTTGAAAAATTTTAAGTATTCTGTAATTTTGTGGTTAAAATTTTAAAGCGTAGGCTTTTGAAGTTTCTTCAAAGTATGAAATGCGCGCTATTAATCATTAGTAAATAATTTATGCTTAGATATTTATAAACAAATTCAAAGTACCTCCTACCTAATTAATATATTAATAATCTAAACTATAAAGCCAGTCTGTTACTTTTTTTATGGATTATGGAATGCCATTGTACAAAATAGATAAAATATTTTATTTCATAAAAAAACTTAAGCCTAAATACAAAAATGTATAATGAAAATTTTTTTTTATTACCAACTTAATTAAGTTTGGACTACTTATTAAATAATGCTACATACTAAATTTTTATTACAAAATGGTTAGTAGGTCAGGTGTGCTAATTTATGATACCTAAACTAAGTAAAATGTGTACTTGTATCTTAGGTATCATGGGTTAGTATATGCTCTTTCGCTGCCTACTATTGTAGGAAATAAAACCGTGTGAGTTCATGTAAGTGTAGCTAAAGCTGAATGTTGAATACGTTGCTGTTGGGTCGTCATTACGGCGAAAAGCGGTCGCTTGCAGCGAGCGTGGGCAGAAGAATGTGTCGAATAACATCCAGCCAGCACATTTGCTGTGACTCTGAATTCTTAATGCCTACAAAACTGTGTCACAGATACACTTTTATTTTGGCCTGGCGATGTGCAAGCAGCGCATTAAGATACGCTTTTGTGTTTTGGTTGAAAATGTTTACACAAATTTATTTATTCTACTGTACAAATACTAAGTGACATTAGATAATTAGCAAAAATTAAGGCTGTGAATGGGCCTTTTTAACCGACTTCAAAAAAAAGGAGGAGGTTATCAATTCGGGTGTTTTTATTTTATTTTATGTTTGTTACCTCAAAACTCCGTCATTTGTAAACCGATTTCAAAATTTTTTTTTTAGTTCGGAAGCATCTACTTCCAGATTGGTCCCATAAAATTTTTATCGAAATCGCTTCAGTAGTTTAGGTCATAAATAAAAAAAACTGAAATTAACGGTCATATATGTGGATGATAATAGGTCATCAATGTAAACGAAGCAAAAACGAAGTAGTTCCCTGAGACTTTCAAGTTGTTTTTTGGGGCTCCTTTGTGGGGATCTACCGTTTAGTGACCGGTAGCGTATATTACCACCACACATCTTCCCTGCTGTCTGGTAATCGGTTGATAATATCACCCACCACCCCATACATTTCATGCCATCTGGCGATCGGTTTGAAAATTGTACTACCCCGTATCTTTCTTGCCATCTTGCGACTGGTTATGAATATCACCACCTCATATCTTTCCGTGGGGTGAAAGTAATTGATCACTATATCGCTCTTTAATCTCGAGTGATTTAGTGATTTATAATAAACTAGCTTTCCGCCCGGTGCTCCGCCCGCGTGGACTGTAGGTTATATCGTGCCCAACTGTGGGATAAAATGTAGCCTATGTCCTTAGTAAAAAAATTAGACCAGATTTAGATTATTTATTTAGTTACACTGTTTCTGAAACCAGAGCCTATTGTTAGTCACAAATAGAACACGAAGCAATAGTCCACCGGTATATTTGGTGCCGGCACTCTGTTACATTCTTAATGTCCCCATCTGTAATCGATTGAACTAAACCGTGTCATGGAAAATGTTTCTAGACATCCTACATTTTATAAGACTATTTTAATGCCGAACTTTAGTCAGGGTGGTGCTAAAAACACCATCTATTTTCTATTCTCGGGGACCATGAAAAGTAAGTAAGGGAACACCTGAAGACAGACGGATTTTTTTAAATTTTGGTGAAATGAGAGTAAAAGTAGATCGTGTGTTTGATATCGGCAGGTTTTGAAAAAATAATGTAGTTTGTTTTTAGGAAACTGACTAAAAACGAGGGCACTAAAAAACTCAAGCAATGATTGGTGATATTTTGTGAAGGTCTGCGTATAACATGCGCAAACACAGTTTTTTTATAGGTTTTTGATGCAATGTGTAAGTATTAGTAAGGCAGTGAATGTTTTAATTTTACAGTTTTTGGAAAGTGTCTATGAAATTGGCTACGAGATCTACGAAACACTTCGTAGCGATTGAGGTACGAAACAGTGACACGTAAGAAGTATTTCGTTTTGTTTATGGGGTTACTTCAATTAGACTTTACGGAGTGACTCTACCCATGAAACTGAAAAACTTTCCCTTAGGAACATATGATCGTGATATTAAAAAAAAACATTCACTGCCTTGTACCCGCTCTAAGGCTGACCGTTCAAGCTGTATGGAACCGCGAAATTTTTTTAACACTTCGGTTTGTGTTTTTCGTACTTTGTTCGGTTAAATGGGCTGATTCATGTCCTGAATTTTCGCTAACTAATTTAAAGACACCCAGTATACATATCATCAACACGGTCTAAGGATTTTGCACGATTTTTCATAAAAAGAGGTCTGTTTGAGAAGCTATAAAAGCATACTCGAGATACATGGAGCGCTATATTTTTCAGACGAGCAAGTGCTAAACCTGAATTTTCAATTCTAGTCAATAAATTATGTTTTACTTCAAATTTTTGAAAACGTGACGGAAACGAAAACGAAAATGCACTTTTTGCCAACTTTTTGTATGAAAATGGTCGAATTCACGCATTTTTTTTTCATTTTCGTCACGTTTTAAAAAATTTGAAGTAAAACAAAATTTATTGACTAGAATTAAAAATTCAAGTTTAGCACTTGCTCGTCTGAAAAATATAGTCCTCCATGTATCTCGAGTATGCTTTTATAGCTTCTCAAACAGACCTCTTTTGTATGAAAAATCGTGCAATATCCCTAGACCGCGTTGATGTGTATATTTCACTTCAATAAAAATAAAATTGACTAGAATGTCCCAATTCCTATATAATAGAAAAGACATGTAATTAATTAATAGCCCACAGAGTTGAAAAGCTCGTCTATTAAGTATATGTGACTGAGAAAAATAAAAAGGAAAAGGTACAACCGCGTTTTGTACCCTTACTTTATTACTGTCCATAATGTAACTTTTACTCTGTACCTTGTTTTATAAAGTTGGTGTGCAATAAAGTATATTGTACTGTACAACTACCCTTAATATTGTACTTTATTTATTTTATTTTATTGTTTGTTGTTTTTTTAGACAAATATAAAGAAACATGCAAAGAGGGAGACGACACAACAGGCACTGCTTATTTCTAGGAAGAAATTTCTTACCTTTCACAGATCAAATATAAAAATCACCTGTATACATGTAAACTTTACTACGTTTGCCGAGAAAAGTGCCTCTACATATAATACTTTCAACGTAGCTACGATAACACTTCACGAAGATGATCTTTGGGGATGTGGGGTCATATTATCTTACCTGATTGTGGTGCATCTTCGCTGATCAACGGACGAGGCTCTGACGTATTACAACCCATAAAGGGTTTCTCTACATGATATTGGCGACTTCACCATTTTATGTTTTAATTTTTATCAAAACACCCAGAAATTGGTAAAATCACAAATATCAACGCCATTTTTAAAAGAATTGAATTGAAGGTAATTTTTAAAATAAAGTCACTTGAGTTACAGCGACCAGCAGCGACCGTTGCTTGTAAAGGACAACATAGCAAATAACCGCCGGCTATTTCCGTACTCAAAGAGCCACTCTTGTTTTGTTTTTCTCTCGACTTTTTATCTTTTTAGTGCATCTCGTGTCTCCTTTTAAAAAAGGAACGGCTTTTTACACACGCACAAGTTGCTAGCGTATGTACCGTTGCACAAGTCGTGGCAAAACGAGTTCAGTATTTTGAGTCAAACCATAATATAGTGGATTAGCTTTTACCCGCGGGTTTGCTCGCGCAAAGAACTCTTTTAGTGACCCATTTCATTCTTGACCCCTTAGGGGATGATTTTCAAAAAATCGCGAAACACGCGTTTTCTTTTATTTGCTTCAATCTTGTCGAAGTTTCGAGTCAAACTGTCCAAAAAAATTGTTTTCTTCATACATATCTCAAACTCACAGTGTTTATTTCATTGTACCACATTTAACGCCATAAAATTTGATTTGATTTAGATTGAACATATAAAATGTTGCTTGAACACGTCAATATGGTGAATTACATTAGCACTTTTGGTATACTTTGAACCCCCATTTCACCCGCTTAGGGGTGAAATTTCGAAAAATCCTTTCTTAGTGCTTGCCTACGTCATAAAAAATACCTTTTTGCCAAATTTCAGCTTTCTAGGTTTGACTCCAATTTTATATCTTTACTAATATTATAAAGAGGAAAGATTTGATTGTTTGTTTGTTTGTTTGCATAGGCTCCGAAACTACTGGACCGATTTGAAAAATTGTTTCACCATTAGAATCCTACAATAACCGTGATGAACATAGGGTACATGATTTTCCCGAATTCCCACGGGAATGAAGTCCCGGGCGGAAAGCTAGTATAAGATAAATTAACAAAAAAAATGGAGTCAAACTATAATATAGTGGATAAATAAACAAAATAAAACTCTGACAAAACATGGTTTGTACAAATTAATTATCAAAAGGCATTTTTTTATGATGGTAATATGTGTTGTTCCCAAAAATATCTCCCCAAATGGGCCATTTTTGAATTTATAAGAAAAATACACCTAAATCAGAGCTCTATATCTTTCTATGTATTTCAGATAACATAAGTTTTATAGTTTTTTGGGAGGAACATAAGCTGTAGTTTTCATAAAGTATGCATTTATTAATAAAGGACCTGTATACAGGACGTAGGTAGTATCGTTTTGTGGACTTTGGACAGTTATTCCAGCTTAATGTTTCGCTTTAGCCTCTCAGCCACTAAATGCTACTAAATGGCTCCATTCTGAAGGTGGATTACTACCGTTGCGGTTACTGCTTGGAATTAAGACTGTTTTGCTGGCGGTACTCCTAGAAACCCTTTGTGGAAGATTACGTGTCTATTTGCACTGGCTCTGGGAAACTATTTCTTAGGAACTATTTGCTAAAGTTAAGAATTTTTTTGGCATTTGAAACGTTAGTGGAAATGAATGTGTATTTTCGACTCCACCAAAACAAGATGTGGCGAAAATAAATACACATTTTTTATATACACGGTGATAAAAAACCTCCTAGCTTTCTTCAAAATCCTGAACCAGTATCACTCAAAGAACACATTTATGAAAAAAAAAATTTTTTTTAATATTTTTTCAATGGGAATAGTTCATTTTTTGCCTTAACGTAGACATTACTCCTACATCAGACACGCAAAGGGTGCGGGTAGCGCTCGGGGGGTGCACCCGAGTGGTGTCTACGTTTAGGAAAAAAAAACATCCCACCGAAAAAAAAAGTGTTTTGTAAGTGACACTGGTTCAGGGTTTTAAATATAGCTAGGATGTTTTCTTTGACCCTGCATAGAATTGCTATAAAATATTTATAGATATCGAATTTATAAAAATGAATCACTAAATCAATTGCTAAGCGCAAAACTCGAGAAGGGTTGGACCGATTTAGATGATTCTTTTTTTGTTGTTTCTTATTGTGTTCATATTTAAAAAAAAAAGAAAATCCATCAGGACAATTCGCACGGGCACGAAGTCGCTGGCTGACAGTTAGTTTACAATATAATTCAGTTAAATTTACATTAGTTATAGCCAAACTCGCGAATTTATCTAACAGTAATAAAGGTACAGAAATACATTATGTCTTCCGCAGTCCCTAATACAAGACAAGAAAGTCTTGTAGTTAATAATTAAAAAAATAAAATAAAAGTACAAATCTGTTGCCCAAATCTACTACATTGGGACACAGACGTAGGCAGTACGTACTTAGTGGAGAAAAACCAATATAACTTCTCACTGCGTGCTTCTTTTTGATTATAAGCCTAGCCATGTTATGAAGCCCAAGTACAATCTCCTCCCTCGCACTGAAATTACAAGCATAAAATAAGTAAAACGATAAATAAAATTGAAAATATTTAACCGTTATATTAAAGAATAATAAATAAAATACATAGCTAGTTCAATAGTTAAGCAATAGCAGTCGCATGCTTCTTTTCACTTTTCACAGAGGATGTCGAATCCGTAAATGATGAAGATAGCGTTCCTAGTTGCTTATACCTACTTTTATTGGATAACCTAGTAACAACTACATTATCATGGTCTTTATAGTTTTAAACAAAAGCAAAATACAATGTTTTGTCAGTGTTTGAAAGTCAAAAAAAGCTCTAGCACGATAACGACAAACTCGCGCTCGGCTCACGCTGAAACTTCACTTTGATTGCGCGAGGGTCCCGCGCAAAGGCTTGCTCGCCCTATGGCGTTGTCAACCTTGACATTTTGACATAGGACCGCGGTGTTGTCGCAGCGCTGTCACTTTCGTACTCGGCCTGCAGAACTCTGCGATATTATTATTACCAACTGAATTTAACTTAGATGGTACTGAGCATAACGTTGTGGCTTCTAATGCTGATGTATTTCTATGACAATACGCTGGGTTAACGCTTTGTATAAATTAAGTAAGAGTATGTTCTTTTATTCAGAGAAAGCTAAAAGCTAATAAGGGGTAGAAAGAAAGGGACGGAAACCTTTGTAAAGTCATATGCGACCTTTTCTGTGTAAAACCTGGGTTACTAAATTATTGCAAATTGCTAAAAATATTGCAGATATTGTGTACTGGTAAATTGCAGAAACTATTCTATTTATCTATACACACGCCTATAATCTCATACAGGGTAGGCAGAACGTCATTTGGTACTGTAACCACTTGAAGTCACATTTGGCAATAATTCGGAGGGTCAATAGATTAGATTAGATTAGATTAGATTTATTTATCTCATAATATAGCTACAAATGTTAAGTTTATAATAAAATATGTTAGTCATTTCAGCCCATAATATGATCATCAAAAATATAAATTATTAAAATTACAATTAATAATTTAAACAATGTCAAATAAAAATAAGAAATTAATATAGATGGAATAAGGGTTTAGTGGTGATAGGTTGTCATGTCAGTCTTACTTTAAGTTAGTAAAAAAACACGTTTAAATAATAAGATTTAGATAATATAGATAGAAAACAAATGATGAAAATTTTTGACCTAATTTATTTAGTTAATGTCATAAATTGGATGACTTTAAATTAGTTAGCTTTACTTTAGGGGCTAAAAATGAACAACTTTTTCCAAGGAGTCCATATGAATTCTTGAACACACGATAGAACGTCAGGTTATACATGTAGACCTTGAGCTTGCCCTTACTAGAGAACGTTTTCGAAGTGCAATTGTTGTGTACTAGGCATTTAACTAATCGCTCATTTTGTATGAAGAGGCGTAAATATTTTTTCCACATTACGATCTATGATTTCTTGGGAAAAGTTGTTTAGTTTAATGGGATGTTTTTCATTCTTTTTTTTTAATTCACCCAATTAAATTGTCAATTTTTGCGTAGCAGTTGGGTTAAAGGACAAATACCTATAGAGGTATACATTTTTTGGCTAAACCTCTATAATTCTCATTTAAAGATAAAAAAGTACTAAGCCTAGATCTCAGAAAAAGTAGAAACTTATACAAGATCGTAAATATTATCACATGTGCTGTAATAAATATATTACAATTACGTAGGCAGTATATTTGGCAGAATTTCCTACACAACATCTTATTTTCATTACTCCAGCGTATTAAATTCAGCTCTGTATCGCGTGGTTATTGTATATTAATAGTATCTCTGTATTCAACGCGTATATTCATGAATATTCCAGTCATCTGCGGGATTATTTGTTATTAATCACAGACGTAATCTCTGAATATTCCATAGAGTCGTGTACTTATGTTAAAACATATCAAACATCCCTGGTTGACACAATAGATCGAATACATCCAAACGCATTAATATTAATTTCAATTTACAAATACAAGATCTACATAGATATATATTTAATAATGAATTGATTTTAGACGGCTACACAAACGTAACGTGACGTGAAACCATAAATAAAACCTTGAAAGAAGAGGTTTAACGACTACAAAAACAATTAGGCAATTCTCAAGAATGAAAAAATGTGAGTGAGGCTTTTGGAAAAAGTGATTGAGAAAAACCATCTTTATTAGCTTTCTCACGCAAGATTACTAGCGTGGTAACAGTCACGAATATCAACTCTCGCTTTACAAGTCGAAACATCTTAGAAACTTTGGAAATGATTGACCCCATGAAATGGAAAAAATCCCGAATAAATTCTTAAAAATGTGTCTTCTTCTCTTACTAAGGAAGTCAGCAGAACATTCTAATTGTACAAAGAGGCGATTTTTGTTTCATATTGCCGGTTTGGTCGAGTATTTTGACGGCCGATTTTTTTGACGGCCGGTTTGGTCGAGTGGTAGGTGACGCTGCCTCTTGATCGGCGGGTCCTGGGTTTGATCCCCAGTCGGGGCAAACATTTGTGTAAAAAGCAGATGTTTGTTCTCGGGTCATGGGTGTTTGTGTTTGTCTTTATGTATGTTCCAAGGGACCCCCGACACAAGGGAAAACCTTAGTGTGGGCCTTTGAGTGTGTAGCGTTTATTATTATTATATTTTACTAACATGTTCCTTGGGATTTTTTTATCAGTATAGTCTTCGATATTACTTACGCTAACTCTCCCTACAAGCACTATGATGACTTGATGAGTGTAGAAGAGAATTCTGGTGGAGAGACCTAGATCAACATCCACGACCGTCATAAAAAGAGCATTCGCGTATTCTCGTACGCACATATTCCATCGTTTAACGTCAACGGACAGGTCAAAAGGAAATGCGAGTTTACAACTTCAAAATGGGGATAGAAAGTAGCTCTTAAAGATTTTCCTTGTTACTAGCACTTTTTCTCATTTTGGGTTCAGATACACTTCACCATGATTCAGGATTTGACAGATTCAGGTAAATGAGTCTTTAAGATCTCATCTCTAATATTATATGTGACATCTAATGCATGAATTAACATATCTACTATTTTAGAGATTACCTAGAACGTAACCTAGTTTGCGTGTAATCGTTGTAGTACAAGGCTGCGATTAGGTTTCTGAGATCTCCTCCTGGTGAAGCTATGCTCTATGCCTGTGTAGTGACGGACCGATCACCGAGATAATAGAGAGAGTTTTGGGACAGACAAAATATGGGAAGATCAGTTAGGGTAATAGGTAACATTATTTAAACATTATGATGACAGGGTTAAGAATATTTTGTTTTAAAAGTATATACATTACATATTTCAATGTATATATATATTTCCTAGGAATTGTATAAAATTCAGAAATTACTCAAGGAAATGTATGAAACTAAGGCAATCTGTGAAAAAAATGAATAAAACAACCTAACCTAACCTGAATAAGCGACGTGGATTTGTCTTGGCCCTATTGTAGATTTGCTCACTTCATGAAATGTTCGAGAATTCCATGAAATGGTCACATTAAATGTTTCACTGTCTATTGACCACATCATGAAGTAGCTCAGCTGAGCGGAAATACGATAACCGCTTAAAGCAACCACAGTCGTTTCTGGTACTTCATAAAACAATGCAAACCTAAGAAAAAGACATTTGACTTAATTTTTATCCAACCCATTATATTTGAAGGTTTGTCCGTGAGCTTGTAACAGCGTCAAAATATTGGATGTTCAAAAAACAAAAACTACCAAGTAAGCCAAGAGGTATGAATATAATCGGTAAATAGAAAAGCAATCTTTAGTTCCAGAATAGTGATTCAATTAAGGCTTTAAAGCTGTAGATAGGTGGCGTTACAAACCCGCCATAAGTTTTGATAAAGGAACGCCTCGAATCTTGACATTCACGTGTACTCAATGTAGTACATGCCAACGATTTGGTTCCTGAGGGTAGTTCTGCAATGCGTAGGCTGCGGAATAAGGGACGAATAGCCGGGATAACTGACGAGCGTGTCCCGGACAGCTGAGGTGCGATAATATACCGGGGGACGGATTTAGAAGTCTTAGGTCTGTACTACAGAAAGCGACTCAGACTCTGATCTATACTTAAGTAGTAGTTGTCTTTGTCATTTTGATAGTGAGAGAAAGAGACAATCAATACTTAAGTAAAGGTTTCCATCTGTAATACGGGCCTAACTCTACAGATTACATCATACATACTTCTACATCTATGTTTTCTACAGGGGCGGACAGACCATCAAGTCAAAAAAACAACGTTTTTATATAGACAGAAACTTTGTTTATGATCTGAGGTCTCACTTCACTATCCGAGATTACGACACCTAATAAAACCTTTTCAATATATATGTATTTAAAAAATAAAGAATATAAATAATGTATTGGTCTATGGACTGTTTAGTTTGGGGTTAAATGACGCTGTGTGAATTATCAAATTTTTATTTATTTTATTTTTATTTTATACCAAAATGCAAGACCCATGAATTGACGCTACTGCGCCGCTTTGGCAGTCTGTTATGAAGCTATATTTATGTAAAATATCAACAACTCCTTCATTATAATTTAAGTCAACAGATACTTAAAATAATTTAGTTCGTCGGTGGCCTAACGGCTAGAGGGTTGGACTCGTAAGCGAGAGGTACAGAGTTCGATCCCTAGTGCCACCATATACCAATGACTCGTCTTCTGAGTTATGAACATTAGTTGCACACTAACCGATGCTCTAACGGTGAGGGAAAACATCGTGAATAAACCTGCACATTTAGGCAACTGAAAGTGTAACTATGATCCGATTCGGTCAGGTTCCCCTGTTAACAACTTGACCCGCCAAACCCTGGATTATGGTCAAGCGTACCCCGAATGAGAAACGGGACTTAGCGCTAGGAAGAAAAATAACATACATTTAAATACCTAAGCAAATTCTACATACTTTTTAGGGTTCCGTAGTAATCTACGAACCCTTATAGTTTCGCCATGTCCGTCTGTCCGTCTGTCCGTCTGTCCGTCTGTCCGCGGGTTTCCTAAGAAACCCTTGGTACTACAGAGCTGATACTTGGCATGATTATACATATGAATCACGCCGACAGAACTGTAGAGTAATATCTTAGAAAAAAAATTTTTTTCGGGTGTCTCCCATAGACGTGAAAGGGCGATGAATTTTTTTTTTCTCGCCAATATTTTTGAGTGGGGTGTCATAGGACAGCATATTAAAAGATAGAAGGGGTTTACTAAAAACGTTTTTCGATTCAGCACTCCGTTTGCGAAATATAAATTTTTAAAGTGAAAATTTTTGTCAAACACAAGTGTCCCCCCCCCCTACCTGCTAAACGGTTGTTTCTAAAAATGTGGAAAAATTCACGTTGGTAGAATATATAACGAAATTAAAAGGAAAACTATCACACATAACTTGGTCCTTCAAGTTTGCGAGTAATAGTCGACCAAGTGCCAAACACTGTTGGGATTAATAAGAATATATTTACTAATACCTATCTAAGATCCTTGGTACTACAAAGCTGAAATTTGGCATGGTCATAGATATTGATTGCGCCGACAGATCTAAAATATAAAATTTTGGAAAAAACATTTTTTCGGGTGTTTCCCATACACGTGAAAGGGCGATGGATTTTTTTTTCTCGCCGATACCATCGAATTGAATGTCATAGGATAGATTTTTAAAATATAGAAGGGGTTTACTAAGAACGTTTTTCGATTTAGCACTCCGTTTGAGAAAAAAATATTTTTAAAGTGAAATTTTTTGTTAAAAACAAGTTTCCGGGTCCTACCAGCTAAACGGTTGTTTCTAAAAATGTGAAAAAATTCACGGTTAAAGAATATACAACGAAATTAAAAGAAAAACTATCACACATAAGTTGGCCCTTCAAGTTTGCGAGTAATAGTCGACCAAACGTTTTTGGGATTAATAAGAACATGTTTACAAGGTTCCACGCTAAAAGTGAGGGGAGGTCGAAAGCTAAACTGTAACATATTGGCATTTTAGGCGACGTTAAATAGTTTTTTGGGGGTGTTAATTACGAAAATGACATCAAAATTATTTTAACAGCAGGTTGATATTATTTCTAACAGTAATATTGTCGTAAAAAAAAAAAAAATTCGCGCTCGCTTCGCTCGCGAATTTTATACTTACATTCGGTTGTATTTAGACCAAAACAAAATTTTTCCGAAATTACAAACTCTTTAATAATACATTTGTTTTTAGGGTTCCGTAGTAATCTACGAACCCTTATAGTTTCGCCATGTCCGTCTGTCCGCAGGTTTCCTAAGAAACCCTTGGTAGCACAGAGCTGAAATTTGGCAAGGTCATACATATAAATTACGCCGACAGAACTGTAGATTTTTTTTTCGGGTGTCTCCCATAGATGTGAAAGGGTGATGATTTTTTTCTTCTCGCCAATATCATAAAATGGGGTGTCATAGGACAGCTTTTTAAAAGGCAGAAGGAGTTTTCTAACAACTTTTTTCGATTCAGCACTCCGTTTGCGAAACATAAATTTTTAAATTAAAAATTTTTGTCAAACACAAGTGTCTACCTCTCTACCAGCTAAACGGTTGTTTCTAAAAATGTAAAACAATTCACGGTGGTAGTATATACAATGAAATTAAAAGAAAAAGTATCACACATAAGATGGCCCTTCAAGTTTGCGGTAATAGTCGACCAAGTGCCAAACTTAGTTGGCATCATTAAGAATTTATTTACTAATATTAGATCCTTAATAGTACAGAGCTAAAATTTGGCATGTCATACATACCTATTGATTGTGGTGACAAATCTAAAAAATAAAATGGTCGAAAAAAAATTTTTTCGTGTGTTTCCCATTAACGTGAATGGGCGATGTTTTTTTTTCTAGCCGATATCATCGAGTGCGTTATCATAGGATAGCTTTTTAAAAGATAGAAGGGGTTTACTACAAACGTTTTTCGATTCTGCAATCCGTTTAGGAAACATTAATTTTTATAACGAAAAAAAAAGTGGAATAATTCACGAGGGTAGCATTTACGACGAAGTGAACCCTAATCCAACATGGTTGACATACAAGGTTCCACGCTAAAAGTGAGGCGAGCCGAAAGCCAAGCTGTAACATATTGACACATTAAAAATATACACCTGCTTAGCTTGATATTATTATATTATTCCTTACAATAAAATTGTCGCAAAAAAAAAAATTTCGCGCTCGCTTCGCTCGCGCATTAAACACTTCCATTCTGTTATATTTAGGCCAAACTTTTTAATACATTTCTTAATGATACTAAGTATAGTATTTGGGGATTTTAACATCAACTATGACAATATGCTTGTAAAATTAAGAAGCCAGCTGCATATTTGAACCATGCTGCTACGGATCCCTACAATGCGCGTGGCCCGACACGCTCTTGGCCGGTTTTTCCTTGTGATTAAGTCAGTAGCCGGAAATCTTCACTGGAAATTATATCTTATAATACCTTAAAGATCTCTGACTACATCCCTGCATTTAGATATTGGGGGAAGAACATATTAATGGAATGTACGGACAAATTTCTAGCGGTCAGGATGTATGTCATACTACCTTCGGAGGCTTGGCGTCTTTTACCCATGTACAGCATTGTAAGGAATGGTCATATGACATATTTTGCACGGAATTTTAAGCTTATGGCTTGTGTCAAATAGGTTTGAACAGAGCTTCTACGATTTTCCAAATACACTTTTCAGCACTGGTAGGTGTTTTGCCTAGCGAATTTCAGACACTTTTTTAAAAGGTGTATTTTTTATTTTCTGTTATTGTTCGTCGAGATTTTAAAACGATTAAGTTAAGTTAAAGCGGCCATGACTATGCCAGACTTGGCACGATTGAGTTTCAAATAACAACAAGTTAAGCCAACAGATACAAACAAAACAAAATGTACAAAACAGTAAACATACGAAATTAATTTATATAAATAAGCAATTTCATTTGTTTTACAGAGAAAGTCTCTTTCAAATGTTTTTCTTTCTAAACACGGAGGGAGAGAAAATATTGAAGTATCCTGAAATAATAATGAATATGTGATGTTGGAAGGTAATGAATAACATGAAAATGGCAGCTTCTAATGAAAACCGCTGGAAAGCTAGGCTGCCAGAAAAAAAGCACAATTCTTGAAGCACTCTAAATAGAGCTCGACTTTGAAGGAAAATTTATCCATTCATTCAAAGGTACGTAAGAATTGAAAGATGTATAATAGATGTGAATATTCTGAATAGGCTGCGTTATATCCCCAGACTGTTGAAAAAAATCTTTTATGATATATTATAAGAAAAATATCTATTAAATACTGATATTCTAAATCGTAAATATTGCGTTAATTATATATTATTTTATCTCCTAACTCAGAACTAATTCAAACGGCACGGCACGGTAAATCTGTATTTACCAATGCCACCTATGTTTCTAATATAATGTCACTAGTGGCACTAGGAACATAGAGGGCAATGGTAATGAATATTTGCCGGGCGTTCGAATAATAAAAAGGCCTATTGTCTGCTATTGTCGACAGAAGTGGAATTACGAATACTTCAAGAATTATGACTTTAGCAAGGCACGGTCTTTAGCAGTCTAGCGTACCGGCCGGTCGCTTTTCAAAATCAGCCGCAAACTTAGCCGCGACTCACATTAATTTACCGAAGAGAAATAGCCGAATATGGCACACGAAATTCATCTTCTCAGAACCAGCAGAACCATTTATAAGAGCCTAGAAGTTACTAATGACTATCTGGAAACTCCTCTCAAAGACCAAGAAATGTGACTTCTATTTCTGTCTATTGCGTGGCGAAATATCTTTAATAAAAGAGCATAGTAGCTGGAAGCCATTTACAGAGATACTTTTTTGCTGAATATATTTGCCTGCGTCAGTTACCAGTTCGTAAATGGTTGAAAACCTGACGGTGCTTCGTAAACAAAAGTCTCTCGTCGTACTTTTATAATTTACTTAGGTACTTCCTCTTTCCCTTTTGAATTCTGTTTTTAACATTTTCCCTTTTGAAGAGCCGTTATCTCACAGCTGCCTTCCATTTCGCGTCTATTCACTGCTGTTCCCACTTCTCTTACTTTCGACAGTTGATTTTCCATCTGTTTGTAATAATTGGGTGCCAGAGAGATAATTACCACTTTGTTACTGACCGCGTCCGACATGATTGTTTTGAAATAAAAAGTTAACAACTAGGCTATGGTGCTACGCTCGTAGTTTCGTAGTAAGTTGCTACGAGTGCCGTAGTCTTTTCGTAATTTTTATTTCTTTTTAGTTTTCGTGCCACAGTCTCCAATATTACCACCTTTATTAACATCGATCTAAGCATTAATATAACAGTATCACTTTAGATACAAGCAAACTCGTGGCGATACGAACTTATAATATAATAATTTTATTCATCATATTCCATCTTATCTACGCAGAATCATCCGAGTACTTTCAAGTATTTAATTAGCCACACTAAGAACTTGATGGGGCTAATTCTCAGCGGGCAATGTGGTAGAATTTTAATGGGCCATTCTCCGGGCAGCTGCGGGCAAAGTTGCTCTCAGTCTCGTTAGTACAGCTCTGCTCGTCTCGATATCAAACTGTGCCCGCTAAATCCGTAGTTGACCTTATTTTTGGACATACTAGGGGCCATTTATCTTGATTTTTTAACCACTGACACAAAAAAGGGGTATTATAAGTTGGGCACGTATATTTGTGTGTCGGTAAGGTAGCTCTATACGAATAAGTTTTTTGTTTGAAAGCTGACGTGGACGAGGTTCTTAGCTATAATTTAGCAAAATTGATTCAGCCATTTAAAAGTCATAATCTATGAATGTCGGGGATGAACAACATTTTGTTTTTTATTTATTTATTATAAGATGGGTTAACCCTTGACCTCAATCTTGACCAAGGTCATAGATGAGGTCGAAGAAGGAGCGAGTTAACCCAGAAAATGCCTATTAAGGCACTGGTACTCCTACGCACCGACGGAACACAGCAAGCTGTTTGGCGTCGGACTTCGGTAGGAGGGTGGTTGCGAACCAGACGGCCCTTCACAGAGCCTACCACAACGCATGAGACCATAGGACGCCATCTCAGATTTAGAAAAAAATGAGGTGTCGTTGCCTGGGGTGGATTAATAGGAGGCAGTTTTCATTTGTGTTTCCTTAGTCGCCACTTACGACACGGAAGGAAATTAATTTTAGTGTTATAAGTACTTGAGTATAATATGTTGTTGCGTTTTGTTTACATCTCCACTAACATTAAGTAAAAATTGTTTTGTAAAAAATTATAGTATCTAGGTGTCAACCCTATGCTAAAGCATGCTACATGAAAAATATCCAAACCTATTTCAGCCGATCACAGGAGATACAACTCCGTGATTTGCGGGCAAGTGCGTCATCGCTCGCAATGAAAACTGCCTTTGTTCCAGCTATAACAGAACAGAAGCAATTTTCTTTTTCCATTTTCCTTTTTTTTTTAAAACATGCCGGTTGCTCTTTTCCGTAATTTTTCTCTTCACCAATTACTTTGTTTCTGCACGGAAGAGCTATTGCTGTGTGCTCTACAACAGTTTTCTGGTTTGCTTTTTTTTTCAATACTCAATGAGGAGCAAAGTGCTCTTTGTCGGGGTTTTAAGTGGGTAGAAAAACATACTACTTATGTATAAATATTAAAGTATTATTACTTAATACTTACGCTGGGTTATAAGTTATAGTTATAATTACACTAGTACCTAAGCTAAATAAGCTTTCTAATAGAAAAATTATTTCGCATATCTATACAAATTAGGATTCCTAAGTGTCATAGGCACGCTAAACTAAATTATATTTTAGATTTAAGCGCAAAATATCAAATCATTCCTTTCCGTCTCCTTCTTCTTCCTCTTCTTCCTGACTCGAAATGTTCTTTCACTGAGTGATTTTATTTTATTATGTTGTTTTATTCTTTGATTTTAAGTTTGTATAAGAAAGTTTTGTTTTTGTTAAAGTTTAAATTAATATCTTCCAAGAGATGTCAGTAGAGTAATTTTATTTCAATATAGGTAATGTAATATTAATAAGAATAAAAAGATTATAATTTTTTTATCTATCCCCGCATTCCTGGAATTTATTTTTTGTTACAAATTGATTTATGTCATACAATTCAACTTGCTTTTTTAATATTGCGTTTTAAAATAGGGTTACTATAAGGTGACGCCGTATAAATTGAATAAATAAAACACAAAGCGAAATAGGTTGAGAAGTGAAACAAAAGTCAGAGGTTATCGAATCTCACCGCGCTACTGAGTCGGAAGAGCTAGCACCTCCCAGGGCGGTAATCAGTCAATCTTGCGGGCTATAGCCGAAGTGAATCTGCAAAATGACGGTCGTGGGGTATAATTAATTACCCCAAATTCAATGGCGACGGGCAACAAAAGGCGATTGTTTGCCTTCCGCGCCGTTGAATCGATGTCGGCCCAAAACCCGGATAATCTCGCTCTTTGTATCTGTTTTATGAAAGAAGTAAAGTTTTTATTTCCCTTAAAATTAGCTCGAGAAAAGATGCTGTCGTCTTAGTCACGCGGAAAGCTTATTTTTTGATTACGTTTTGTGATTTGCGCTATTGTTCGTATTCACAATGGGATTTAGAAAAATGAAAACTTGACGCAGTAGCTGGATGATGTTATTAACTCCTTAGTGTTTCACAAACTTGAATAAAAATCTATCATTTTTATTCTTCCTAGCGCTTAGTCTGGTTCCTTATTCGGGGTAGTCATTACAGTGCAGCGATTGCCACCTGACCTCCGTGACCCTGTTAACAGGAGAACCGGACTGGATTGGATCGTGGTTACACATTCTGTTTCCTGAATGTGCAGGTTTCCTCACGATTTTTACCTCACCGTAAGAGCATCGGTTAGTGTGCATCGGTTATCATAAAAGTCTATCATTGATTTAAAAAACCTTTCAAACAGCTTCATTTCTAGCTTGGTTCAATAACTAATACTCCTGAAATGTATTCATTTCTACATAGTTTGGGCTCTGCTAGAGAGCAAAGAGAAATAGTGACATAGATTATTGCTCGTCTCTGCTTGGTACGTGAGCAGATAAAATTAGCACTTGTATTTTGAGTTCATTATCTAAATATGGTGTATAATAAAAATATTTATTTTTTCTTTTTCTGAATTGTTTCAACAGTAATTAACTTTCGTAGCCTTGTTGGCTTTCGTAGCTTCGCTGAGGTCAAGGACCGAATCAGAAGAAGCATAGGTAGTATGTTGCCAAATTAAGTTAAATATTATTTTGTGATATTGTAAAGAAAACTAATGAACTTTAAGAAATGTGTATTTTATATTTTTTTACTACAACCTTAAAACAATAAATTTTTATTTTATTTATTTATTTATTTTAGGTCTACAGCTATTTTACTAATCTAATTAACAGTAAATATTAACTAACCATAGGCCAGTAACAGACCCCTACTATAAAGTCCAAACACTTGACAATAATCCACGTCAAAAACGTAAGAGTTACCGACTTCAATCCCAAAAAGACAATTTTTTCGAGAGTTTCCCTCAATTTCTTCAGGATTCCACCATCAAATCCTGGTTTCCTTACCATGGGACCACCCTTTGGATACTCACTTTCCAACATAAAAAGAAAAATCAAAATCGGTTCATAAACGACGAAGTTATCCGCGGACATACATAATAAAAATATATACGGTCGAATTGAGAAACCTCCTCCTTTTTTGAAGTCGGTTAAAAAGAACAAATAAGGAAATTAAAAAAAAATTGAATGAGAAAAAAAGTAAGCAAATAAAGTAAGCAACTGAATTGAAATATTTACATTCATTAAAAAAATATATATATTATGGACGTATCTGTGTATTGCGCACGAATTTAGATTCATAGTTATGTATGTGACGTTTTTGTGCGATCGATTGGCTGAAGATGGATTTATGTTTACTCTAGAACCATGCTCTAGAACTCGACAAAAGTCATGTTCACAAGTGTCAATCGTAAAATAGTTCAGTTACTTTAAAGTTTTCCGATTCGCGTGCACTCCCAACAGTCCGTCTACCATAACTTGCGTCGTTAAAATTTTTTCTAGCTCTACAGACTTTAACATATTTCTGTAAAAATAATTGCCTGAAAGATTTGTCAATAAAAACACTCACTAAACAAAAGTCCTAACAATGAATTTTATAAATAGGCATTTTCCCCACTCTCGGAAACAATAAAAAGGCAAAAGTTGTCGGTAAACGGGCCCAAGACAAAAAGTTTCCGTAAACTTTGTCCCGTGAGATAATTCGAAATAAACAGTTACAGTCGAACTGGCAGTCACTTTGTTGTACAAAGCCAAAAAGGCTGGTCTGCAGATAACGAGCGGCGTACAATAGCCTCCTCCCACCACCAAATATGAACTCTCATTGTCTACTTAATTAGAGCGGGTGTCTTTGAGATATGGCTGTACACATTCCGCCACAAAGCCTGTCACACACAAATAATATTTTATCACCGCTGCAATGTTTTTCTGAGGAAGGCAATTATCAGAGCGGCACTCACGACGTCAATCAAAGCTTGTATTGAGAGATTCGCGGGCCCGTCGCCGATTGTACCACATTATTGTAGCATCAACAAAGAGCAACGAAACCTTTTTGAGAATCTTTTGCGGTTAAAGCAACGTTTATTGGAGCGAGATATGAAAGTCATTGTGTTCCTTGATGATGTCGTTAGAGACGAATGTTTCATTACGCTAAGGACGATACGACACAAGACGTAAACTCAGCTATTTCCTCGGACGACAAGAAGCTACTCACTCTCTTTTACTATTTCCAAGAGAAATATGTTCATTGTTAAGTTGTAGTACTACTTGACTTAAGATACGAGTACAGCACCGGTAGACCAGTGGGAAAATCAAGTTCTGCGAATTTAGAAATAAGGTAAAGAGAAACAGAGGTACAGAGTTAATGTTAGTAAATAATATTGCTTTAAAAGAGGTGAATATTTCTTCACTGTTTTATTGTAGAAGTTACTATTATTTTTGCAATCCATATACGTGAAAAATGAAATAAAAACGTAGACCCGTAGTACTTATTATTTAGAATATGCAGCAGAAAGCCATACAAACAAATGACTGCCGCAATCCGGATTAAAAATACACGCGGGCTTTGGTTGTCCACTGATAAAATATTATGATCCTCCGTAATAAAAATAAAAGGTTTGCGATAACAATAATTTTAAATTAGATCAATTTAGGACGATAACGGCTCCAGTTATTATTTCCATAGCGACGATAAACCTTGTAAATGGTTTTCCAAACGTCCGGGGCGCGCGGCGAGCCTTTTTATTAGGGTATTTGTCAAGATATTCTTCGGGCTAAGGGACAATAACCGAAAATTTTACGTTTGGTTACCATACGCCTTGTGGTGTGGCCGACTGGGTAATTTATTGGTGGAAGTAAATACTACAGGAGACTATCTGTGATTTTCCTGTCAGTTACCTTCATTACCCTCCTTTGGGTCGAACCGGAAGCGGATGTCGCGAGTTTGGACGTCGATGACGACAAATTTTATTGAGTTTCCTGATTTAGACACTGCGATAACCTTGGAAACAAATTTATATACAATACTTCATTCATAAGTTTTAACGGCAATGGTAAACTATGCCAGGAAAATATTGTATCATATTTAAAAAAAACAAAATTTTGAACTGTGATCAAAACCAGGTTACACAAATCACTATTGTAAACGAAATAAGGGCTATGTCACGGTCTGATGTGCTGCACGTGGTTGATTCGAAAAAAGTCGGTATCGGCCAAGCAATTACATCTAGTTTCGAGTAAAGAAAAAATACAAATTATGTGTTTTTAAACTCCGGTTTCGTTGACGGTCGAAGCGAAAAAAAATTTCTTTTGTGTCTCTTTCCATTGAAATTGTTTTAGTGTTAAAATAATTTATTGAAAACATCTTCAGAGTTGAAAAGTGGGTCAAATGTCCAGAGGGGCAAAGTTTCCGCTACCAGATCGTTAGGAACTTAGTCTTAGAAAGTTATTTCTCCTTACTAGAAGACACTGAGAAAGATAAATTTTACCTGAATCTGGAAATCGTGTCAAATATACAGATTTTCATGATTTTGTCAATGAGTATGTGATATTTTTGACTGACTTAAAAAAAACAGGAAGACTTTTATATTTTTATTTCTGAGAATATGAATTTGACATCAAGTGTTTTCAGAACAATATGTTGCTCTGCCTTCCCCGCCAAGGATTACAGGCGTGAGTGTATTTATGTATGGAATTCGATTTTCTCATAAGCTTTTCATTACAAATCGTTCGTATGTCAACAGTTATTATCTAATGAGATATATCTTATGGTTGTTGAGAAGAATATTCAAATTTTTGATACGATTTTGTTTCATTAATAACATATTTTTGTGGTTAACTTTCTTGTTTTTAGGGTTCCGTACCCAAAGGGAAAAAACGGGACCCTATTACTAAGGCTCCGCTGTACGTCCGTCCGTCCGTCCGCCCGTCCGTCTGTCACCAGGCTGTATCTCATGAACCGTGATAGTTAGACAGTTGAAATTTTCGCAGATGATGTATTTCTAAAAATACAAATTCCTTTATTCCACACACAATATAAACACAGGCATAATATAGCAAACATTTAGAAAGGCAGGGTGGAAAGGGTGTGGGCACAGCAAGCTGATTTTAAGCCCAACCTGAGTCACAAAGAGGGAAGTGAACTAAAAACTTGGATAAGTAAGAAATTACACAAATTAATAAATTTAAGTCAATACATAAATGACAACATACATAACATTTAATTTTATGCAACATTTAGAATTTAAAATCATTTAAAATCAGAATTTAAATTTTTTCTATGTGCCCTATACTAAAAACTAGAATAAAATAAATATTTAAGGGAGCTCCCATAGAAAAAACGTGATTTTTTTGCTCGTTTTTATAGATAAGTCTGTCCGAGGCTGTATCTCATGAACCGTGATAGTTAGACAAGTGAAATTTTCACAGATGATGTATTTTGGTTGCTGCTATAACAAATAATACTAAAAAGTAGAATAAATTAAATATTTAAGGGGGCTTCCATACAACAAACGTGATTTTTTTGGCGTTTTTATAGAGATAATGGTTTTTACGGAACTTTTCGTGCGCGAGTTCGACTCGCACTTTTTTTTATTGGTAAATTTCTGAATATGTGTTTCATGGGCTAATTATGATTCGGCTAATATGCTTAAAAATGCTGAACGATTAAAAAGCGTTCAGTGTATTATATCAAAAAGTTTATTTTATTTTGTACCCGTTGTTTCCATTTTAATGGATTCAAATAAAATGTTGCTCATCCAATGAGGGCGAAATATAGAATTGAACAAAAAGCTGTTAAAAGCTTTTGACAAAACGTTTTTGCACATCAAAAAGCCACTATAATATAGAGGCGTAATAAAAAATGCAGAATATTATTTGAAGCGTTTGCAGCTGCCAAAGAAATAAACTATGAAATCGTGAACGGGAGAATTTTATAAGATTTTAACTGACGGTAATTCTCAGAACCAAGCTGGTGAATTGATAACTTGGCTCTTTTTTTTTATTATGCTGCAAGCTCTTAAGTTCTTACTGTGGAGCAAGTGTTTTTGCATTTTGTGTCATAAAGAAAATATTTACAAAGGCTTTTTGTATGGTACGATTTAATACTAGTAGCTGTATCCATGGTTCTACACTAAAGATACAACTAAAGATGTACGAGAATTCATACATTTCGTGTATATTTTTAGTTAATGGTTCGAGTACAATCATCATCATCATCGACTCTTTTATTGCGTACAAAAACATAACACAACATAGAAATACACAATTAGAATTAGTTTTCAAGCAGTTACTGTGCAACCTCATCGTTGAACGCGGCTTCTTCCAGGCAACCCTTTCAGCAATTATTGTAAAAAGCATGTGCTTTTTTGTATATATTTTTAAAATATTTTTCCTTTTATAATTTATTAAAAAAAAAAATTACCCTGTAAATTATTTTATAACGTTAAGGTTATTAAGAAGACCCTACCCGTGTAATAGACTGAGTCACCGAGCGCTCTAAGCTTTAATATTTGATTAGAGTTTACATATGTAGGTTAAGTACGGCTCTCACTAGACCTGGGATTCGAGGCAACTGCCCGGTAACTAGCAGCAACTAACAGTAACTATTGTTTATTAACATAACCAATATCAGAGATCCACGCACACGATTACATCTGGGTACGTGTCTATGAGCTAATTTGCATGTTTAATGGAATCATTGAACAACACAATCACACAGACTTAAGTGTGTAGATCTCTCAGTTAAAACTAGTTATAACACGTTGTAATACTAATTTTAATTAGCTGCCTTTGTAACAACGGGTTTTTACTGTAACAAAGATAGACTAAATGTAGATTGGTAAATCTTTATTAGTGAACTAAACTTTAACCCTTTGACCACCACAGTCATCCAGTCGTGACAGCCAAAAAAAAAAAAGAATCACACGCCAATGTCATCTGTAGATGACCAAATTCAACTCGAAAAAAGTCTTTCCATAATGGTATTCAATTTTATTCGTTATCGTTTTTGTACTAAGAATATTTTCGAAATTTATTTTCGAAAGACTTCATTCATAGTGTGGCGGTCAAATCGTTAACATGTAACCTTTACGGAAAAAACTAGGCATCTGTTCAGTAAGTCTATGATTGAATACTACCTACTATCATTTCTGTAATGTAAGAGAAAGACCCGATGCTCCAAAGTATCGGGTGTAGACCTAAAAAATATGGTCAATTACTTATTTACATAATGCTCTTTTTTTTCTTGAAATAGTCCGTGTTTCAATTTAAAATCAGCTGACTCAATAGCATCCACGCTATTTAATCTATGTTTAGTAATTGCATAGCCCGAGTACACGATCGACACTAATTACACTAGTAAATCCAAACTCTTGTTTATGTATGCCGGGCTAATAAACTCCCAATTGATGAATTAATGATGTTTAGAAATACTTACAGGTAATTTAAGCTATTTGATTATGGGCGATTGTAGTGTCAAGGGCTGTTTAGCGATAAGGCTGCCCGTGGACTGATTTAGTTCAGTTTTATTACGTCTATATTTTTTATTGTATCCTTTATCATGAAGACGATGATTGCTTCATCAGTAGGCAATGAAGAGTTTTTGTCAATGGATTTTTCTGTTCGGGCAGAACCTCCAAAATAGAAAAGATACATACATTATTCAGCGGTTGTTATAATACAGTCGACTGAAGGAACACTTAGAATGTTTTTGAGTTTTTTTCTGCCCCTTTTGTTATAGTTAATCCCCCGTCAATGCAACGGAAGATCTACATAGGCTCATAAAAGCCTTAAAAAATCATGAGAGGACTAGATCGCACAGCACAGTAAATTCGCGCAACTATTTTTACACGGCAAAAATACTAATCAAACAAAATTGCATGAATTTATAATATCGCACTATGCTACGAAAATACTGTGAATTGTCGAAGAATGTTTATTTATCAACCGACAAACTCACAACTCAATTGTCGAAGTATGTGTGTTTGATCAGTTCGCCAGATACTTAAATGTACTTACAAGATAAAATGAAGAACAGGCAAGCTAGATTTTGTTATTTTTAAAACCATGTTTGGTGACCGAGTGACGTATTAAATTATTAATTGGGAGTTAAAATGAAAGAGACGGCAATGGTCCGCCTACACCCGACGCAAACTACACGATTTTACAGTGTTGCGAGGTTAATACAATGTTTCTGTAATTTCTTTAATTCCTAATTACATCACAAGAGAAACAGAACATGACATGCAAATGCGTGGTGACCCAGAAATAGGGTGCGCGATGTTTTGATGCCGGCCAGCGGATTCAGGTTGCAGCCAATTTCCTGGCCGCGGGAAGCGAGGCGATTAGCCGGTATAGCGGGAAACACTCCTATACTCCTCTCTAGATAAACTGCAGGAAGTTTTCAAACAATCATAGATGTTTTTGTACTCGTGACTATCTTATAAAAAGTAGCGGGGCGAACTTAGGGGCGGCTTATTTGACTAGGGTTTAATTTTGTATCTGTGATTGGGACTGGCGAAGCATGTAGCTGATTACTTTTGTCTTAGTTTTTAGTTATGACGAAGCCTGTTACGGGCGCGTTATTGACATTTTAATTTTTATAAAATGCAGTTATGGGTTGATTAATTAACTTTATTTTTTTTCATTTAGGGAGAGTTGTTTTGTTCATGGGGAATCTATATCTTAAAGCTTCTCTAACTTGTTTAACTGCGCCAAATACCTATTTGTTAAATTCTAAGATATATTGATAAGCATATAAAAATTAAAAAAAAACACTATACCCTAAATCTTGGACTTAAATAGCTGATATTTTAAACGAAAGCTCTCTCTGTGATAGCCCAGAGACAAGGCTGGATTTCCCGAAATTCTCACGGAAGGAATTTTTGTCCCACGAGTTATTCTGTGTTCTATTTTCAGGCGTGCTCTAGTTAAAATATTATTAGTAGAGTGATATGTGTCGAACTGCAAAACGTGATCAAAGGTTGGAGTCAATTTCCTGACCAGAGGAAGCGGCGGCGACGTGATAAGTCGGAGCGGTGGGCAGGAAGTGAACCTACCTCTGCGTCACTAGTGCCCGGGGAAGTTGACCTTATTATCAGTTATTATGACCTTAATACTAGTGCTAATGTAGCTATGCAACAAAAATTGTCTCTATAATTTACTTCATAAATACACAAACTTGTAAATTAGTTAAAGCTAGTAAAAAAATATTTCTCTAATTAAATTCAATGCTTTGAAAAAATGGCTGATTAAAATACTTTGCCAATGCACTGACATAAAGTGTATGGACTGGCAGTCCTCTATAAATTACAGCATTTCTCTTTAGGACGCATTGAAAGTGACAAATTGAACGGAACTTGACGCAGTAAATTGTAAACAAATTGAAATATATTAAAATTTTGTTAAAATTTTAAAGACTAAGTGAATTTTTGTATAAAGTTTTATTAATATTCAATTTTGTGACCATGAGAATATGCTTGGTTTGTAAATATAAACAGAAAAAAGGAGATAATCGGTCAATGTACAAGTATGTTTTTTTACAAACTGTTTTATTGAAAAATGTTGTTTTAAAACGTCTTGATTCTACTTTAAATGATTAGAAATTGTCGGGAAGACATTCCTCTTTTTCAAAGTATTTATATAGTTATGTTAAAATGACTATAAAAGATAAAATTTTCGCATTTTCAATTTCGCTTGATTCGCCTGCTTTATTTCGCTAGTGCTTCCAAAGACAGTCGATAAAAACAATGTCGATAGAAACATGTTATAGGTATATTAGTGTAAAATATTACTTAATGTTACGTACAATGGCAAACAAAACCGTTTTTATTTTGTTGAGTACCCATGATTACTTTTTTAGGGTTATGTAGTAGACTACAAAGTTATAGTTTCGCCATATCCGTCTACTCGCAATTTTCTAAGAGACCCTTGATACTACAAAACTGTAATCACACCTTAGTACCTAAGCTTTTCAAGATAACAAGTAATGTTTGATTAATTTGCGCGTCGCTCGACACGCTCTTGAATGATTTTAGATAAATATTTAAGAGTTTACTAATCTTCATAAGAACAGTAAGACAGAATACCTAACCAACCAAATTTCTTACAACAGATTTCCAACCGACGAAGTTTAAAAAAAAATGGCTTCAAAATATGAATGTTTCGAAGAATTGGACATCAAAGAAAAGCCACGAAATATGTTCGAAGCATTTTGACCCTAACTGTTTCATAGGAAGTAGGAAATTGTTAAAATTTGGTAGTGTTCCTACAATATTTGAAGAAAATGTTCAAGGTAAAGGTTATACATAGGGGTTAGTAGAAACATGTCACGATCCCCGCTAAGGGATAGTAGTAGGCTTTATGAACTATTGAATAATATTTCAAAACTGAAAAAAAGAGTACCAGTTTTGAAAAATTACATACTTTAACTTTTTATAAAGTAACACAGCTTTAAATATTATTGTTTTTGAAACTAATGCAAAAGATAAAGCTTATTTCTTTAGTTTGAGTCATGCTAATGTGAGAAAATGGTTTTATTGTTTACGCAAAATTGATGCTCTGCTGTAAGAAAAACAGATCATCTCATACTTACATACTTTTGGGGAAAAAGAAAAAATTAAGCTCTACATTCCGCTAGAGAACATAAATAGTCGACTTATCGACTTTTGGTCCTCACTTGTTAAAAGTACAACTTGAGCTGATTGCCAAGGCAAAGTAGGTACTAAGCACTAAGGCAAAGTACAACTTGAGCTGATTGCCTGCCTACCCCGCTGGGAATACATCGACTAATCGACTTTTGGCCTCACTACAGCGCCAAAATGGCGAAAATCAAGTGGTCTCGTTTTTGATTTGACAACAGCCAGTCTAGTGGTATTTAACTTATTTCTATGTCTATGTGCCAATGTCAAATTAAAATATAAAATGGTTGAGTCGTCCATATCAAGTAAATAAGATTTTCTTAAGGTTGTAATAATAGGTCAGAAACTCGTAGCAGGTAAAAATGATGATTTTGAAGCAATAAGATGTTATGACCCTACACACCCCTCCCCGTTTTTCTAACCTCTAGGAATCTTATATATTACCATAGCGTAAGAGAGATGTACTGATATTTGATGCTTTGAAATGTCGGTCTAAGGCCCCTAGCAGACGGCGTAAACGCGCTTCAAACGCAATTGGAACGCAACCTTGCAACCTCAGCACACGGGGCGATCGTAAAACGCGCGTTCACAGCGTGTATACGCGCAGATACAGCGATAAAAACGAGTTTCGAATCTATGAAAATGCAAAAATCTATGAAAACGTAAAATCGGCTTCTACGGCGCTGAAAACGCGCGTTCCTGAAATGCGCCGTGTGCTAGGGGTCATCAGTCATGTTTAACAGCAGAAAAGCATAATAAATATGTTCTAATTAGTGTTTAAATTATTTGTTTTAAAACATTCACTAACAACAGCCTAATTGAATACTAGAGGCTACTTTTACTGTATTTCTAGAAAATTGTTACAGTGCGTTAACTTCAATGCTCGCCTCGCACACCAAATCTAATTGCTTTATTTAACACTAGCATCCCGCTCGGGACTTCGTTCCCGTGGGAATTCGGGAAAATTATGTAGCCTACGTTACTCAAGGATAATGTAGCATCCTAATGGGGAAAGTATATTTCAAATCGGTCCAGTAGTTTCGGAGCCTATTCGTTACATACAAAAATACAAATCTTTCCTATTTATAATATTACTAGCATTCAGCCCGGGACTTCGTTCCCGTGGGAATTCGGGGAAAAATTTGTAGCCTATGTCCATCGGGGATAATGTAGCTTTCTAATAGTGAAAGAATTTTTCAAATCGGTCCAGTAGTTTCGGAGCCTATTCAATGCAAACAAACAAACAATCAAATCTTTCCTCTTTATAACATCAGTATAGACGTACTTATACAATACTAGCATTCCGCCCGGGACTTCGTTCCCGCGGGAATTTGGGAAAATTATATAGCCTATGTCCATCATGGATAATGTAGCTTTCTAATGGTGAAATAATTTTTCAAATCGGTCCAGTAGTTTCGGAGCCTATTCAATGCAAACAAACAAACAATCAAATATTTCCTTTTTATAATAATAAGACAAGTTATTTCAACACAAAGTATTTGTATCAAAGCTAGCTATAACATTAATATAATTTCTCAGAAATACGTACACAAGTTAATCTCTGATTGCTGGCTAGGTATAGTCGTGTACAAAAGGAAACCGAGGGCAAGTAAGGGGAGAATTAATTAAACGTATTCAAAACCGGGCGTTGAAAGTAATAAGCTCAAAGTTTTAATTGGGCAATCTAGATCCTTTAAAAGCAAAAAAGATTATTTTCAGCAAAATTGCAGCCCCGAAATTAATTGAGAGTAACTTGAAAAAGATTTTGCAATGTTTTTGATCACGTTTAGTTAAAGTGAGTAGGTAATTAAAATTATCTCGAAAGATTCATTTCCGTCAAAGAAGTTGTAATAAAGGAAAATGGAGGAGATAAAAACACGGATGGTGAGGAGCGGGATCTTGACTGCTATTAAAATTTATCGAAGATATCGGAGCTCATTCCGGGGCCCTACGTACACGGGACCGATCGAAACTCATTAGTCAAAGTTAGGGTTAGGTTTTAGAAATAAATTCCTTTCTCCTTATCCTGTAGGTATAACCAAGTATATGGCAAACTTGACTCCTCGGTGATAGAATTTTGAAACCACCAAATGGCCTCTGACTTGGTTCAACGACTCTAGTTACTCGATAGCAGCTCGGATCAGCAGTTTAACGTGCTATCCAAAGAACGGAAAGGCTTTTGATAAATTGCCACTTTGGTAAAATTTGGCACAATCAGGTTCCCAGCCTGTGTATACGTTGCTTAACTTCAATGATCGGTAAAGATAAGCGAGCTTCACTGGACTACGAGCAATTAGATTTAGAATAAATTAAGCCCTTACACACGTTACTTTAGAGAACGGTGAGCAAAGAAGGCCTTGACATAATTACTTGAATTTGTACCATCTTTACCAAAAACAGAAACTGTATTAAGAAAATTTACTTTTCTTTTTCTATTAAGTACTATAGGTATGCTATTTCTAGGTAATAACCGAATAAAAATTGCAAACACGTTATTTAGTAGTTCTGAATGGATTATTTATGTCATGACATAAAAACTAGACGTCGAAATTGTGTACTATGTTGATAAAACAATACCAACTTCTATCTAAGTATCGCTGTACAGAAAAATGCCTCGATTGGGCGCTTAAGGACAAACAAACAATTCACTAAAATACTGTTAATCTTGTGCTGATAAATTTTACAAAACAATACACTCTTTACATAAAGTAAGTTAAATAGAAGAAGTACAAATAGGGGGCCTTATTGCTAGGCAGCAATTTCGTCCAGGCTACCGAAGGAAGAGGAAATATTTTAATACGAATAAGAATGAATATTAAGGGCAAGGATTAATAATTGAAATTCCTTTTGAGTAATTGAAATTCCTTTCCTTTTGAACACTATACATGAATTTGTGTACCCGCTTTTGAAGAGGCCTTTGACACGGAAAACATGATAAAACATAAAATTAAAAAAATCTTTTATCCTCAATGTTTGACTGTTTATAACTTTTAAACGGCTGAACCAATTGATCAAATATATCTAAGAACTATATCTATTACGTCAGCTATCAAAATCTGTCTATTCGTTTAGGAATTACGATGCCAGAGACAGATACACAGACACACAGATATACGCATCAAACTAATAACACCCCTCTTTTTAATAACTGCCGATTGGTGTCACATTACTAAATGAAATTGTCTATTGAACGGGCCTCTACGTGTTGGCTTCGGCCCCACGCATGCCTACCAAAAGTCCGGGACTTAATTGCCCGAGATTATGAGTCATAAGACAAACATAATAATAATAAAACGTATTCAAAATATTTTGGCATAATGTCTTCTGTATAATCCCCTTCGTGTTTCGAAGGGAGGTCTGTGCCCCTCGGTGGGGACGTATATGGGCTGGTATATAAAAAAAAGTCTTCTTGGATGCTTAATTGCTTATGCTGTTCAAATTTTAAAAGAAATCAGTGGGCATTTGATGGATTTTCATACAATTCCTTCCGTGGTAGGAAAATATGCATTTTTTTCCGTTTTTGCCAAAGTATGAATGTACTTTCCGAGTAGGTGTAGTCCGATAACACATAGACATATCACAGCATACATCATAGTACGGGGTGTCGTATACAACGAGAGTAAAGATCTCAAGTTCCATTCAAGAAACGTGTTAAAAGGAAAGCTTTTTTTCAGGCTTCGCTCGAGAAGACGTTTCTTTGAATTAATAAGCAGACGCTAAATTTAAATTTAATGAAACAAGTTCGAACAGAGAGTGCCGAGTTGTATCCGTTCACTTTATAACTGTCGCCTCATCCTTCGTTAAACTGGAACATTGTGCAATTTAAATTGTGTACAATTATATTTAAATTTATTTATGAAGAATTGTTTGTTATAATTTCGGCATTGGGTTTGAGGGAGCTGTTTTGAAATGAGAAATTAATTCAATAAGTCAGTGTCAGGGGAGGTAGAGGTGAGGGTTTGTTGAGCGAATGTTTACTTCCTTGTCATAATACAATGGGGCCAATTTGTTATTTATTGTATGGGGTGACTTCAAATTAGTTAGCAAAACGGTAGGGGGTGATTTTTTTCATGAAACTGAACAACTTTCTCCGAAGAACCTACATGAAATTCTTAAAAAATAATCTTGATTTCCTATACAAAGATCTATCAGCCAATTGCACAAGTATGAAAAAGCGAAACAGTTTTAATGTTTCGACCTATGTTCCTTGCGAAAAGTTGTCCATTTCAAAGGGTTGATTAAAATTCTTGGTTAATCAGCAAAATTTTCGCTGATTAATTTAAAGTCAACAAATATCGTTTTTTTTTGTTACAAAAGATAATTAGTGCCTGTGAGTCTATTTCTGAATATTTTGCTATTATTGATCATCTAAATTGTTTCCGAAAATTTTACCAAGATTGACAAAAAAAATATGCGGTACGAATGCAGCTGGAAGGGTCGGAAGAAGCGCCCCTTAAGCGAATATACATGGCGGCGTTCTATGGAAAGACCGTGTTAGGAGTACCCAAATCTGACAAGCATGTGTGAAGAGAATTATAAATGTCAGGAAACGAAACGCTACGATGTAAACAAATCTGAGGTGGCAAACAGTGGTCTTTGCCTACCCCAGTAGGACAAAGGTGTGAGTTTGTATCTACCATGAGCTTATCTGGAGTCTACGAGACCGACATAAGACCCATACCCAACACTACAAGTCACTGTCATTTGTATAGCGCAAGAGAACTGACACTCGATACTCCAAATATCGGTTGTAGACTCAAAAGTACATCAAGTATGATAATTAGTTGTGCCGTTCGTTTGTTCTTACCAAGTAAGTTTCAGAAAATTGCACATCAACTGTCAAAATCATCAACTGTTAAGGCAGCGAAAAAAAAAACGTTAAAAATCTTTCCTCAGTACTACACCAACAGAGCTTAAAATTATTTCATTTTAAAAATATCCTGACAGTCTGCTGTTGGTTGTAGGCTTCTCCAGTAAGATGCTCGTGCTCACCCCGTGGTTATGAGGCTAGAGGCGCAATGAAAAAAAAAACTTAATCAGGTTAATCAACACCTATACGCATTCTATTTCATATTATGAAAAAACGTCCCAGTTGAATCATTCAGAGTTTATGACGAATTTAATTAAGATCACATATCTATCAAATTTTGAAACTGAAAAAGCCATTTGGCAAGGTTTCCACAAACAGTTGGATCTGGGTCATCGCCCGCACGGCTCGCTCGGCCGAGCACCGCACAGCGGCACAAAATGATTCATGGAAATTGCACAGTAATTGAAAAAAATATGTTATTGCTGTTTGACGCATAGCTCGAATATCCCGGGAATTGTATCCGACCAAAAAACCCAAATCTATGCCCGTTTCCAATTATCGGCTTTTCGCTGACAGCGTTATTTTTATGGGCCTGTCAGTTTTTTAGCAAAAATGAATTTTAAAATTAATTGTGCAAAGGGACATGGAAGACGTGATCAAAAACGAAAAATTGTGTGAGTACCAATCACAAAGGGGGACTTAGATTTATGGGTGCAGTAGGAGAATCAGTCGGCTGTAAAACACTTATGATATTTATAAGTGACTTATGTGCGCACATAAATTTTTATTTTAGAGATTTTAAACTGCTCTAGCAGCAACTTTTCACACTTAAACCGTAATTTTTAATGATTTTTACCTAAAAGCAATTAAAATGACTTTAACAAACACCAAATCAAAAGCGGTTTAATAAACCAAAAGAAAATTCTCTATGAAATAACCTTGTGATGGAATTGCTTTCTATAAAAACATTTCCCTCACATAACCTTTAGACATCTGTTTCAATAAACTTCTCTATCTGTGGTCCTCTATACATATCCATAAAGGTATACAAAATATTGAACTGAAAACGTTGTTTACCGAATCCTTTTACCTTCACGGCCGAGCGGCCTTCTCCGGGTCGATCCACAGGTCTTGACATTTACAAACGTATCTATAACACCTACACAAATACATAACTATGTTTATTAAACACGCACTGTTATCCTCAACTTTGAGACAAAATTGTTCTTGTCAGTCCTGCGGGATTGTTTTGTTCAGGGTTATTTATTGTACTCGATATACTCTGAATACTTCCACGATGGACTGGGAGTGAAAGAAAAACTTAGAATGTGCCAGTTGCCTACTCTTCCTATGCACACTGTAAAAGTCAGTAAGTGGGACATGAGGGTTTTGCATCACCGCTTAGTTACATCATATTTCATCTAATAACTCTCTCAGTTTATGTCAAACGTGACGTCAAGTGGTTTTAAAACCACTGATGCTGACAGCGGTGTTAGCCCAGTTGGTAATGAGCCAGATTTGTAATCCAAAGGTCGCGGGTTCAAATCCTGGTGCGGGCCTGTACCACTAAATTTCGTCTTTTCGGATTTATGTACGGATTTCTTATTATCTCTTGCTCAACGGTGAAGGAAAACATCGTGATGAAACCCGCTCATCCAAAAAAATTCATTTTCGAAAGACGAGTGGTCCACCAACCCGCATTAGGCCAGCGTGGTGGACTATGGCCTAAATCCCCTTCGCGTTTCGAAGATAGGCTTGTGCCCCTCGGTGGGGACCTATATGGGCTGGTAAGAGAAGAAGATGCTCTACCTACCCCTTTAGGGATTTCAGGCGTGAGCGTATATAAGTATGTATGTAATAAATGTCAAAGAATTAAAAAAAATATATGACAATATCTCACGCTCCTATGTTATTTCTGCAGGGCAACAAAAACCTTGTCTTTTCATGCTAGTTTCAAACAGCAAGTACGACGGTACTGCGAGCGTGTAATATATTAGTCTGTGGTACTAGTATTTCTCAACAAAGTAATGTGAAAGTGTAATTCTAAGCGCGGTGTCGTGTACGTGAGGCGGTAGTTTGCGGCGGAGTGAGGAAAAAGTTGCAAAGATTAGAAAGTTCCTCTCTCGAAGGCATTACCGCGTCACCCGTGCAGAGTGCACGGCTGTTCTTTGAGGGAATAAAATTGCAAGACATGACAGACTAAGAAACTAGCGATATAAAGAGACTAGCTGATGTCCGCAACTTCGTTTGCGTGTTAATTTTTTCTTTTGAACAGATTACACTTAATTGACGGTCCATTAATGGACCTTCATTTAGTTTATTAAATATTGATTTTGTTTAAGATTTAGATTTTTACATACAAAAGTTTTTTCCCGCTAACTCCCGTTCCCGTGGGAATTTTGCAATATCCTGTTGCAACTAAGCTTTAAGTTTACTAAGGTACCTGCATGCCAAATTTCAAGCGTCTAACTTAAGCGGTTTAGATTTTTCATACAAAAGGATTTTCCCGCTAATTCCCGTTCCCGTGGGAATTTCGGGAATTCCTTTCTTAGTGCACCTCTACGGTACCTAAGCTACGTCCCTTCCAAATTTCAAGTGCCTACGTTTAGCCATTTAGGCTGTGCGTTGATATGTCAGTCAGTCAGTCAGTTCCTCCTTTTATACAGACTAAGAAACTAGCGATATAAAGAGACTAGCTGATGTCCGCAACTTCGTTTGCGTGTTAATTTTTTCTTTTGAACAGATTACACTTAATTGACGGTCCATTAATGGACCTTCATTTAGTTTATTAAATATTGATTTTGTTTAAGATTTAGATTTTTACATACAAAAGTTTTTTCCCGCTAACTCCCGTTCCCGTGGGAATTTTGCAATATCCTGTTGCAACTAAGCTTTAAGTTTACTAAGGTACCTGCATGCCAAATTTCAAGCGTCTAACTTAAGCGGTTTAGATTTTTCATACAAAAGGATTTTCCCGCTAATTCCCGTTCCCGTGGGAATTTCGGGAATTCCTTTCTTAGTGCACCTCTACGGTACCTAAGCTACGTCCCTTCCAAATTTCAAGTGCCTACGTTTAGCCATTTAGGCTGTGCGTTGATATGTCAGTCAGTCAGTCAGTTTCTCCTTTTATATATTTAGATTTGTTTCGTTCTCGCAATTCATAAGAATGTTTAAAAAAAATTTATAAGCCCTTAAACGTCCTTCACCTAGGGGCACGGGCCTCACTTGAAACACGAAGGGGATTTAGGCTATAGTCTGGTGGACAATGCGGGTTGGTGGGACTGCGCGCCTTTTTAAAACGGATTTTCTTAGACGTGTTGGTTTCATCACCATTTTCTTTCACCATTGAGCAAGTGATCATTAACGAAAAATCCATACATAAATGGAATCAAGTGGTACAGGCTCGCACCAGGATTTGAACCCACAACCTTTCAGTTACAAGTCTGGCTCATTAAAAACTGGGCTAGCACAGGATTTTACTTGTAATTACATCCGAAAATGTCTTTATTAATCAAATAAAATCACAACATAGAGGGCAGGCAGAACAAAAAAGATTGTCACCGAAGAATAAATTTTTGTATATTATACAGGGTGTACATTATACAGGACAGCTTAGAAAAAACTGAAACCCTGAATAATTATTCAATGGAATTTTCCTGAGGAAAAATGGTAACATTGTTTGACGTTTTCTTAAATTTTCTGCGTTAAAATTAAATCATTTATTCAAATACATTTAAATTTGCAATAAAAAAACAATAAATAAAAAATAACTAAACCAGCTTTGTACATCGCAGCCTGACGGCGGCATGCTGAAGAGGCCCCGCGCGCGGTACATTGCGTAGCACTAAAATAAGTAAATCACGAAAACTCCTTAACTTGACGTTTTAGAGAAAAAGGAACAACTTGTAGCCGATCATTGTTAAAGAGTAGGTTTCACAATTTAAGTATATGCTAAACTGTCCCTTACACCTTTTTTGTTTGTTTTAAGTGTTTTGTTTTATCTTTGGTGTTCAAAATACTAAATGTCTTCATCTGGCCCCAGATTTTGTCTAAAACCGGGTTTCTGGAAATAGGATTTCCATTTGAATGTTCCGCGTGGGTGAAGTCGTTGGTAACCGCTAGTATAATTTTAAATATTACAAAACGTGTTTCAAATAGCTCTGTGTATAGCTCTGTTTTACTCATTGTTAAGCATTTGTTAAGATATGAGAGTGGAACAATAAAGACTTCGTAGGTGCGAGCTGTGTAGCAACTTGCTACGGCGTATTAGTACTCGCGATATGAAATTGCAATGGTTTGGTGTTCAGTTACGAGTCGATTGCAAAGTAAATGGATTTTTTTATAAACGCTTCACACTCAAAGCCCCACTTTAAGGTTTTCCCTTGTGTCGTGGGTCCCTTGGAACACACATAAGACAAACACGAACACCCATGACCCGAGAACAAACATCTGATTTTTACACAAATATTTTCCCCGATTATCAATCGAACCCAGGACCCGCCGATCTAGAGGTAGTGTCACTACCACTCGACCAAACCGGCCGTCATTCGGTAAATTCGATTTTCCATACTGAGTAAATCCATACAGTTGATTTAATAATGCTCCAAAATCGTCATCCTCACTTGCTAGCGGTGCGCCCTGCTGATCATCATCGGACGAGGCTCTGGCATATTACAACCCGTAAAAGATTTCTCTAATTGATATGGGCGACTCTGTAATTTTTTTATTTATTTCAATTTTCAGTAATTGGTAGAATCACGCCTGCGGACGCCTAGCTCAGTCTGTAGGTAGTTTTGCATTGCAAAAGGTGGCGTAGAAAATGTTTTGACACAATATTGTTTAGGTATGGCAGGTTAATAAAAATCCAAGTTCTCGACCTTGGAGGACCCACGCGTTAGCCGCCATCTTGAATTAAAGGTGCCAAAATTAGGTATATTTTAAATAACTTCTCAATTGTTTACTAAATCACAAAAGTGTCCATGAAAGGTTCAAAGAAGACAAAATTGCCTACATTTTTTGCATACATGATTATTCTGTAAGTCTTATAGGTAAAAAGTAACAAGCGAAATTCGGAGTCTCTAGACCCAGCGGTTTGGGCTGTGCATTGATATGTCAGTCAGTTAACCCCCTTAATCCCCTTAGGGGTAGAATTTCCAAAATCGCTGATACACGTGTTCATTATTTTTTAATCATCAGCCTACATACGAAGTTCTAAGATCGTAACTTCAAAATTCACGGACTTTCATACAAACTTCCATCCTCTATTTAACCCCCTTAGGGGTGGAATTTCCAAAAATCGCTCCTTAGTGGATGCCTGCACTACATAAGGTATCTAATATAATTGATTTTTGTTAAACATGTGCTGCCATCTAGATTTTGTTTTAAAAATTAAGTTTTTTCAAAATATCGCGAGTGTAATGATAGATACGCGCTATTTGATGACAATAAAGCCTAGGATTTTTTATTTTGTTCTTTTTTTAACCGACTTCAAAAAAGGGGGAAGTACTATGTATCTTTTTTATGTATGTTCATTGATTTCTTCGCCATTTATGGACCGATTTTCAAAATTCTTTTTTTGTTTGAAAGAGTTTACTCTAGAGGTGAACCCACTGTCATCACATCAGGATCTGATGATGGAATCCCCGGAAAATCGAGAGAAACCCTCGAATTTAATAGGCACTTAGATTTATCCTCACGTACTTTCTATTATTTAAACTCAAAATAGAAAAATAAAAAAACATTTTATAAAAATAATAAACTGACTTCTAAAAGCTAAAAACAAAGACGTATCATTTAATATTTGCTACATACCTACTGATATTTTTAAAGTCGGAGCCAAGTAATGAGTTTGATAGGCTATGCGTCTTCAAACAGATAAGTAGGTACGTAGCACATGGGATGCTAGTCTTGATTTTTCGCTTTTTGAAGTCGGTTTCTTTTCTTTTAATATATTTAACTTTTATTTTAAAGTATAAGCATCTTTCACATAAACCCCTTATGCCGCTGGGTGGTGGAGACTATAAATGGTCGTTTAAAGAATTAATTCCGTCAGCTACGATCGCAGTGTTCAAATTACACAGTGCCTCGTATTGCTGACGAAGTTAGAATAGCTTGTGCATTAATAAATGCGTATGGAAAAAAGTTGACAGACAGAAACCTGGTTGATGAGATTGTCAATGAAATATATTTGAAATATGACACTCCAAACTTACTGAGTAGCTTAGTCATTGACAATAACTTAAATCAGCGAAGAGCTAGGTTTCAACCCATATATGGCAGCGTAGGACTTGAACAGTTTCCTATTTTAGAATATGATGAATTAATAGTAATAGCTTTGGGACCATACCAAGTAGCGTAAGCAAAAAGTTACTATGGGGAGCACATTAAGCCCAATGGTGCTTTTATAATCGAAGTTTATGAAGACAGGACCATTGATTTCGATTTTAACGACTATCCAATTGTCACTACTGAACCCTGGCTTCTCAGAGCAAAAATTCAGTCAAGACACCAAAGTAACCGAATCTATTTCGTGTACATATTAATAAACAACGGTTTGCAAGGGAGGCGTAAAATCGTCGAATACTACCGTAATTGTTTGGTTGGGAAACGAACTTTAGGATGCTGTGCCCACGTTATGTGCATAATTTGGTACATGGCTTGGGCTCGGCATCAAGAAAATCCCATCCGACCTCCTGCGGCCTTCTTAGACGTAATATGGGCTAGGACTGAAAATAATGAGGAGAATGAACAAGACAATGGTGAATGATGCGTAGCGCATATATTTCTATATGTTATACTAGCTTTTCGCCCGGGACTTCGTTCCCGTGGGAATTTTTAGTCAATTTTCCAATGTTTTTTTTCGTTGTTCTGCTATTCGGGACTGAGAAAAATACAACAAATCAAAAACCATGAAAATATAATTCGAGTCCAACCGTTCTCGAATTATAAGTGTTCGAACAAACACGACTTTATTATATGTAAGTATTAAGATTTACATACTGTAGGCTGGACGAATAAACTATTATCATGCAATTTTTTTCAACTAAATCAGTATTCGTACTTCTTCATTTCAGTTTGCTGCTGAGACCAGCTATTGTACGTACTTTTAAATCTTACTTTTTATTTTATCCATCCAGCAATAGTATGTAATATTTAAGACGACTACAGCACCCGATAAAGGCAGCACACATAAGAATAGAGCCATCTCCGTCTCTCAACAGGTCTGGGCCAGCAGTGCGAACAGTGTCGATACACGAAGTTTACGGACTATGAAAGCGTGCGTGCATAAAAACAAGTTCGAAAGTTAGAAAAATGAGATTTATGCAAAGGTAACAGCTTCAATCGAAAAATGCGTTAACTACTTACTTATCGAGAGTGTTCAATCACGAACATTTTGATAGCAAATTCAAGTTCCTGTGTGCATTTTACTATCGTTTTTACAGCTTAAAAGATACACAATATTGGGTATTTAGAGGTGACTTTGTGAGCTTTTCCTATCGAACCAAAAGTGCTAATCATGTTTTCAGCAAACTACTTATCTAGTTTATGTCCTGAATATTACCGTAGTATTTTTTTTCTTCGATTTTATGCAGTGCGTCATGCTTATCTACGCATCATAAAATCGTAATTTAGGTGCTGTAGTCGCCTTAATACTGTGTAGTAATATATGTTTTACCATAATTTAGTAAGAGTCTCGTTGACAAAATTGTTATAAAGATTTCGGCTTTGTTATCAGACCTATTCGCGGTATGTCTTACTTTAAATGAAACATTTGTACAACGAAAGTCGGCGCTATTATGAGCGAGATAAAGCCGGTGTTAAGGTCAATATGTATACCTACATGTGTACAAAAAAAGATTTATTTTTTTACAAAAAAATCATTCAAAATAACTCCACCATTTCTATATACATCTGTTAATAAAAATAAATAACATATTGTGTAATATTATGTATTTCCATTTGTTTTATTATTATTCACACGACAAACACATACACATTGTACTTTAATTTACTTTACCTAGTCAAGTCAGGTGCTGTCATCGTGTTATTATTTTATTTGATTAGCATTCCGCCCGCGGCGCACACCTCTTACTATCTAGGTGCAGAAAATCAAATTAATCTGTTCCATAGTCACAAAGTGATGGTAAAACAAACAAACGAATAAACAAATAATCACAGTTTAAAACCCTTATACTTAATTCTTTATCGATCTTAACTAAATGTGGAAGTTCGTCTGTTTTTCCTTCCCTCACATCGTGTCTGTAATTATTTAAAAACTCATCGTTAGTCCGTAAACGAAGTCCCGGGTGGAAAGCTAATGTAACAAAAACTGTTTATATTCATAACATTATGTACTTTCACATTTTATAATATTAGTAAGGATAATTGTAAAAGTAAAGTGATATCGTATTTGATATTTTGTTTGACTTTATTTTGTTAATTATATTTGTAACTGCTTATTTAATAAATGTAATGATTATAAAGGCTTTTATTTCAATAAACTACCTAATGAGGTCATTCATCCATACACTCACACCCATAATCTCTAACGGGGCTTATGTGAAAGATGCTTATACTCTTTACAATAAAATAAAAACGTACTAATTTTATAAGAAAAAGAAAATAAACCGACTTCAAAAACCGAAAATAAAGACAAGCATTTATTGCGCTACGTACCTATTTATCCTTTTGGAGACGTATGGCCTATCAAACTCATTTGACTTGGCACCGCCTTCAAATAGATCAGTAGGTAATGTAGCACATTAAATGATGCGTCTTTATTTTTCGCTTTTTGAAGTCGATATAATTTTTTTGTAAATAGTTTGTTTATTTATCTATTTTAAGTGTAAATAATAGAAAGTACGTGAGTTATGTAAGTGTCTACTAAATTCGAGGGTTTCTCTCGATTTCCCTGGGATTCCATCAGCAGATCCTGATGTGATGACAGTGGGTTCACCTCTAGAGTAAACTCTTTCAAACAAAAAAAGAATTTTGAAAATCGGTCCATAAATGGCGGAGAAATCAATGAACATACATAAAAAAAAGATACATAGTACTTCCCCCTTTTTTGAAGTCGGTTAAAAAAATAACAAAATAAAAAATCCTAGGCTTTATTGTCATCAAATAGCGCGTATCTATCATTACATAAAAACTTAATTTTTAAAACAAAATTTAGATGGCAGCACATGTTTAACAAAAATCAATTATATCTCGGTTCCCGGTGATGATACGAAAAAATGACCCTCTTTACTTTTTGATCACCTAAACATCCTCTATCGATCTGACTAGGTTTCAAACTGCGACATCACATTCGAGAAAAAATATCCAAGATGGCGGCCACAGGCCGGCTCCCATATTAAAATCTTCGAACCCCTTTGGCACCTTTAATTCAAGATGGCGGCTAACGCCTGGGTCCTTCAAGGTCGAGAACTTGGATTTTTATTAACCTGCCATACCTAAACAATATTGTGTCAAAAAAATTTCTACGCCACCTTTTGCAATGCAAAGGCCTTTGCATTTCCCCACAGACTGGGCTAGCCACTTTTCAAAGAATGTCATATTCGTTATAATTAATCCACAGTATACACAGAAGATTTGTTTGTATGTTTGTCCTTCCTTCATGTCGCAATAGATCGAACTATTTGGCAGAGTGACGTAGGAAATTTTTTCTTCTGTAAACAAATCCATTCACGAAAAGATAGTATGTGTAAAATATGTCAGACAGCTCTTTCAGGCCCATCACCAATGAAATCAAATTATAAGTCAATGTTTGCATACATCTCACTCCCCCTAAGAAGTTGAACATGTTGGAGTAGTTTATAAAGCAGAAAAATAAAACTTCTCCTTTGTAAAATAATGTTTTATAGTACAGTAGCCAGGCACGAAGCGAAAAATGTTCTAATAACTCGCAGGCAGATGATTTCTAGGTAATGATTTCTAATGAAGAAGCGAAGAGTTTCACTCCTAAGTTGACTGCGACGCAGCACAAACAGCATCCCGGGCATTATTTTTGAATCGATCGCCTCATTACAAGTGATATCTTTGTTGCGACTTGCGTGGAATCTAATAGGCCTTTTTATAATTCGAACGGCACGGCACGGCATGACAGAATTTGTATTACCATTGCCTTCTATGTTCCCAGCTTCTAGTACCACTAGTGCATAGGAGGCAATCAATGGTAATAAAATATTTTCGTATTATAATAGAAAGGCCCATTGGTTTTCAAATTTTTGAACTGCTAAAATCCAAGAGTTCTTAGACACTTTCGCTGAAGTTTAGTGATTGAAAGCTCGGAAATCAATAAAATTCATTCCGTGCGCTAATAGCTCCCATAATTTTTGACAACTAAGGCATCAAGCGGCTCTGTAGTGCTTTTTCCAGCCCAATAAGGAATACAAGCCAGAGTTTATATAAATAATATAAACTTATTTATAAACTATTGTAAAAATATCTATATACATATTATAAAGAGGAAAGATTTGATTGTTTGTTTGTTTTTTAATAATAATAATAGTAATAAACGTTACATACTCAAAGGCCCACATTAAGGTTTTCCCTTGTGTCGTGGGTCCCTTAGACGTACATAAACACAAACACAAATACCGGAGAACAAACATTTGCTTTTTACACAAAGATTTGCCCCGACTGGGAATCAAACCCAGGACCCGTCGATCAAGAGGCAGCGCCACTACCACTAGACCAAACTTGTCGTGTGTGTGTTTGTTTGTTTGCATCGAATAGGCTCCGAAACTACTCGACCGATTTGAAAAATTCTTTCACCATTAGAATCCTACATTATCCGAGATGGACATAGGGTACACGATTTTCCCGAATTCCCACGGGAATGAAGTCCCGCGCAGGAAGCTAGTAAAATATAAACTATTGTGAATTCTTTCACTTTTTGAAGTTTCTCAAGTACACTTTTTGTTATATGTGCTTTAAAGCGGGTCACTGTACTATCTGCAAAACAGCGTATAAGAATGCGTGCGGTGCAGGAAATTACCCCGGAATGCTTCTTGTTTACTTCGTCTATCTTCGTTTATGACTTTTGAACTTCTCAACAATTTCTCTTTCCCAAGTTTTATGAAAAGTTTGAAACGCTTTTATTGGCATGTTTACGCGTGTTGCTACGCATAAATATTTACTTCAACAGTAATTGATTTGTAAAGAATAATTATTTTACATATTCTGTTGAATACGAATGTTCATAGCTGAATTTGTCTATCCGTTGACGACATCAGGTGAGTGGTAGTAATGATACTTCTTAATCGGCGGTCCCAAGTTTGTTTCTCGTTAGTGTGGAACAGATTTATTTACAATAAAGCTTTCTAGAAATAAAAAGTGCTTCTTATGTCGTATTTTAGTATTGTGTATTTGACTTTAGGTCTGTTACTTAAACTAGTATACGTATAATAAATCCTTTTCCTTAATTTCTTCCGTACTTATCTTCTTTCTTAATATGTAAAATTGAAGGTAGAAAGCTGATATTTGGCACAAAAGCACAGAATGATTTCTTTTATAATGGACGCAAAGAGCAAGGAAGGGTTTTACGAAATTCCCATTTGTGAAATGGTGTCTCTTTGTTTCTTTTTTGTTTATCTGTACATTAGTGTGATTTTTGCAGAGATAGTTGGACGGCTGAAGAGTAACATATATGACTTTTCCTGGAAAGCGAGTCAAGTTAAGTCGTAAAAAAATACGCAAATCTAAATAAAATTACGTTTAAATACTGGATGAGTACCAGTAATATTAATTAGGATATGAACCTGCTACCGATCACCGTGTAACAAGCTGTAAGCATCAATCAATGCGCTCTCAGCGACGAGTAATCTGAATTAATTGCTGTTAGACCAGCAGTTAATCTAGCCGCCGGGTAAACTGCTGATAAAAGGTCTTCTATTCTAAATCTTACAAAAAGCGCAGTATAGTCGTCATCAATAGTATCCTTTGTTTCCTTTACTTTATAAAGTGTCTTAAACTTTTGATATCGTCTGTACAAACATCACATTTTTACGTTTTACAATCAAAATATGATATTCTCCGACTTATCTGAGAGTACTAATGTGAGATTAAATCATAACTTAATATTGGTGCTGATGTCGAACGGTGCAGGTTGTAGATACTTTTTTTAATATATAATTTGCTCTTGACCATTATCTAGCCCAGGGGCGGAGATGTAGTCTTTTTTGTCTTTTTTACGTCTGATACGCGTCTTTTTTGATTAAACCTCCCTACAATTTATTTATATTTTTTTATTTAAATTACTTACTGTTTCGCTATTCCTTGTTAATTCACCAAGTATATTGTAACGAAAAGGCTATGAGAAAATCTAGTCACAAATGATAATTTCCTTCTCCACACCCCTCTTATTTTTCAGTGTGCATTACCACAAAGGTTTACCGTGAATCTATTGCGGGAAGATAAATAATAGCGGTGTCCCCCTGCGAGTGTCCCGCGACGACGTTTATTGGTTTGTTTGCGGCAGTCGGCGCCGGCGCTTCATCTGTAGCGGGACCAGGCGGACAGGACAAATACGGGATAGTTTCATTTTTGTGCTTTTGTTCATCTTTTTAATAAAAGAAGAGACTTATGACACAATTCTTGACTAATCTTAATTCTGGAGGACATATGCACAATATGTGTATACTCAAGTGTCGAAATCTTACGGTGAAATGAATTTAAAACAAGTTAACATTGATTTTCAACAATTCTCAAAGGAATCTCCGTAAATTTTTGCTTGTCCATATTAGTTTTTTATCATCGTCTTAAGCATGTAACTAGTTCACCTTCACTTATTTAACAATAGTAATAAACACAATAAAAGAATTAGTGAAATTGTTCCATCCGTTCACGCGTGATGCAATGATCAAGGGAAATATAGATTTATTTATATATATATATATACATACCCTCAGCATTGTATTGGGTTTAACGAAATTTTGCACAGGAATAAAATCACGTATACAGAAAGTTGCTTTACCGTACGAGTATATCCCGTTTTTTTTGTCAAGTCTTGGCACCCCAGTCTACCTGTCGTCTCCATTCATAGTTAACTGACGGTCGCATTATTGACTAGAGATATTAAAGATATTAAATTCGTCCCCTTTTTATCTCCATTCTCTGTCATTTCCCATTTTTTCCGGGCGAAAAAATATGAATTTAACACGGCTGAAAATTCACTTTGTTTCGGAGCGCCGAAACAATAAAAGTGTGTTTTTATAAAAATATTATTTAGATAGAGGGTTTGTTCGAAAGTGGAACGGATTTTTTTATTGGATTGACCAAATTGGCCTATTTCAGCTCGACTAGATTGGCTGAATTTTGTATAGTTTTGATGGTGTTTGCGATGGATACAACCATAAATAAGTATACAATACAAATGTTGCTGTCCTATTTAATGAGCTTAGTTCAAACGTTTATAAGAGTAGCAGAATAAGTCATTTTATGACAGTTTTCTAAAAAATTAAATCACCCAACTTTTTCCAAAACTTTACCTCTATTTTGTCCACAAGTCAGCGGGCCAAAGTGATTTTTTCTTCAATATGACGCGACGAACGTTTGACTGGCCTCATGAAAATTCACTCGGTAGATTTAGTGCGAAATACCACCCAATAAATAACTGGCCCGGAAAGGACAAAGGTACCAGAGTATTGCCCAAATGAATTGAAAAGCCCTCATACATAAAACAACATACCCTTGATACATTGTACGAGTAGGTATTACGTATAGCGGGAAATCTCACATCACATTTACATTTTGTTTCAGCTTTCTGTTCAATGCTGAGGTTTCGGTCTTCTTCCGTAGAGCTATCATTAAGTAAAGTGGTTCACTTATACGTATATTCTCACCGACTATACCTACATTCTTCGCCAACTGTTCTAGGATTAAATATTCTGTTTCTACAGAGGGCCACAAACCAAGTTACCATATGCGTGCACTCTGCGCTGTTCCGATAAGAACCGTTTTGCAATGAAAACAGGGTGACTTGATGCGCTGGCCTCTGTATAAAACTTATTCTGTAGATATAAAATTATTGTGAGCGGATCGCAAAACCGAATTTAAGTTTTTTTTATAAAAAATAGGTTTTAACAGTTTTGCTGCTCTGTTCATTTGAAATTCATTGTAAAACTATTCTTTTCGATACGTATTCATTTATTCATCGCTTTTCAAAGAATTGAATTGAAAAAATAAGAACGATACAAAAATGGAACAAAGTTAATTTGTTACTAAAACATGGAACTTCTGTAGATCCCAAACAATTAAAATCGGAGTACAACTATTTTAAAATCAAAGCAAAACTTTACTTAGCTCCGTAGAGTAACTTTTTTATAACTAGGGTTAGCTCCCAGCCTATGAGTCCAGCAAGAGTGAAAAAACTCTGAATCGATGTCTATTACCCGCCAACTTTCCAGCGATTGCAGCGCTGCACATTCTAAAGGAGTCCTTCGTCTTTTCCGGTTGTCAGCGCTTTTTAGCGAGATTTATCTGGCGCGAGCACTTGATCTATCTGCGGCGTCGGTGTCATTGTTCGCGGCCGGTCGCGCCAACTTTGTCACGATTGATATGTTACACTGCAGTTTGCTGTGACAGGGTGGAACTGGTTTTTTTGCAGACACGACATCGAACACATATGTGTTTGACTGTAGGAAGCACTTTTTCTTTTTGCTATTTTCTACAGATAAAATTTGTTTGCTTTGAAGGGTGATTTACGTTGTAACGTATTACCGCCTACGAGTTTATTTGTGCAAAAACCACAAGTTTTGAACCTTTTTAATCAGCCCATATAGGTCTTCGTGGCCGCCACCGTTTTTCATTTAACGAGTAAGAACCCGTTATTGTATGTTCAAAACTTGTGAAAATAGTCGCGAAAATCTTAAAATAATAATAAATTTCCAGTTCCAATTCAGTTAGTTTATCTAGTACGAGTTTAAATCAGTGATAAACATTGAAAACATTACAAAATTTTCACAATATAGCTCCTATTTTAATTATATTCTGTAGAATTCATAAATAATTGAAGCGAACTACTTGTTTAACTCTATTAAAAATTGTTGGATGTAACGGATTATACCTATAACTGCTCTTCAAAGTGAGCTTTCCAAAATTTTTAGTTAAAAAATTTGAAACAGGATCACCGGAGACTTCAAATTACATTAATTTGGTTACTCGAACAAAATATGTGATACGCCATATCCAAAGTTTTACTGTGAGTAAATACCTTTCCACTTTCACCTCAGCTTTCCAAACGGAAAACTTTCTTGCACTCTCATTGTATCCGTAAACTATTCTTAATCTCACCCTTCCATATCATTAGTTCCGCCTTCATAACAAGTCAGATGAAAATATTAATTGAGTTCGTTCACCTAACAGCGAGTTGAAAACTAAACTATGAGTAAGCGAGCAATGCTTTTACCGTGTTAACATGGACTAATATAATGATGTAGGACTGACCATTGTCATATTAGAGAACTGCTAGTAGGCTACAATGTTTGTAATCGATCAGTAAGGTTAAGTTACACGAAGCGGACACCCTGATGGTTGATCGTGACCATAGTATAATGATTGTTTTTGTGCTTCACGGCCGTTTGGTCGAGTGGTAGTGGCGCTGCCTCTTGATCGGTCCTGGATTTATTCCCAGTTGGGTCAATAATTTGTGTAAAAAGTTGATTTTTGTTACCGGGCCATGTCTGTTCGTGTCTGTCTTTGTGTATGTTCCAAGGGTCCAAGGGACAAGGGAAAACGTTAGTGTGGACCTTTGAGTGTGTATCGTTTAGCCGCTAAACTTTAGCGTAATTTAGGCGGCACGTTCGAACGTCAGCTTTTGTCGATTAAATAGGTAGAGTCTTTAAAACAAGTTTGGAATTGGACTAAATTATTTATTTTTACGTTAGATGGCGTTAAATGTCAAGGAGACTGTAGAAAATTGTCAAAGCACTACAGCAGCTGACGTCTATCCTTACTGCAAAACGAGATACGTTGTTTCTTGTAACAATACTCCGTCCTCTAGAGTTAAATATAAGTCTATGATGTTATGCAGTGGCCAGGGGTAGGAAGGGTGAAAGGGGGGAACATAAATTCCGATTTATCGTTAAACCTGCCGAACTTTCTGGGCGTCTCACTCACCTCCCCTAGGAAACCCTATTTTATTTAACTTCTCTATTCCTTACGCCTGCGTCCTTCTAGATAATTTGTTTTGGTCAAAGTTCTGTTTGCGGTCCGGCTTTTGTTTTCACGGAAATATGTGCATTTTTATCTGATTTCCTTGTTGTTTTGGCTAAAGGTAAGTAGGAAAATTTTCATAGTTGGTATACACAAACAAGTGGCATTTTAACTTGGGTTAGGTACTAAATAAAATATCAAATTGTGCCAAGGCACCCTCGATGCAAAGGAAACCTTAGTGTGAGTCTTGAAATACAGAGTGTCTCTTAGCAAAAACTAAAACCCTGATTTCAGATTATCCTTCTGAATAATTTTCCAGTAGAATTTACCTCATAATAAAAAAAAAGTTTTATTACATTTTCTACTTTAAAATTAAATAATTAAATCGAATACACTATATTTTGTAATAAAAAAACAATAGTAACGGAGTAAACCAGGAAAATCAGTAATGTAATTCGCATTTCAATTTTTGATAGCGCGGGGCGCTGTTTCGTAGTACTTACAATGCATAGCGCGGAAGGTTAATAAAACTTTTTAACAAAGTAGTGGTAAATAACACAATCAACAATTTCAAAATATGTTACAGAAACCGACATCTTTCGGACAATGAATTTACGAGTAGTGCTTAAAAACTAAATACAAGTTACTTTTCTTTTTTTGTGCTTATAGCAATACCAAATATATTTGGCCTGGTATGTACTTTGCTACAATTACAGCATTAACGTTGATAAATAACTAGGTGTCCAACTTTAAAAAGGTAAGTAAAAGGAACGAAGGTGCTAAAGTTAAATTTTCACCACAAGGATTTATTGTTTAAAAATGACTTCATAGGCTTAAAGAAAAACATCAAAGGATAAAAGGTACCCATTTATAATAATGGAATTTCTTTACTCCACCTACTTGCTTCCTACGAATACGTCGAAGTAAGTAGAAACATGATATTGGGCCTGCCGTGACTGCTAATGCACTTTTTTATTTTTTATGCGCGCAATAAAACTTTTCCTACCGCCCAAATTGGCTTTTATAGCTTGTCTAAACTATAAAGTACCCGTATCGAATAGTGCATAGAACAGACTAGCTACAGGGTGAGATATTTTTCTCCCAAAAATGACTATACTTACTCTCTCAGCTAGGTGGAATGAGAATGATAACAAGCCTTACCATTAAGCTATTAGGTGGTCAAAAATAAAATTAATTTATTACCAGCTTTTTCTTCTAGCCATACTTTAGAAACATAAAATGGCCGTTAAATCAAACCAAATCTTGCTTCAAGTAGAAAATTGGTTGTTTGATTACGTAGGCAAATATAAATTATTGGTTGTTTATAATATTTAAAAATGAAACAAAGAATAATGGGATTTGGTGATCGAACTCGGTATCTTTTGCTTACTATTCTGACTCGTTGTCCATTATTTACATATTTATTTATTTCCAAGACCTATATACTATATTTACAGCGTTTCCTAATGCGATAGCACAGTATTGTTACTTATAACAACAATTAAAACACATAAATTACTACATTCTGTATGACACTAAAGCTAGTACCACCTTTATGAATGCACACAGAGAACAGTGAAATATGTCTATTTATTAAGTATCCATCATGTCAATAATAGTGAATGCATGCGTAGGGGTGCCTTCCGTGTATGTAATGTTATAGACGTTATATATATAGTTATCTTACTAATTATTTAGATACTTTTGATTCACTCTGTACACCCACTAGTATATTTCAGCCTTGACGTACCACATTTGAAATTCATAACGCGTGCAGTAGTGTACTGGCGATGGCGCTCACTAAAATAGGAAGTGTAATAAAATATTTCACACTGAAATTTTATAAACGAAATAGAAAACACGCATCCGAAACTGCTCGCAAATCTATATTAATACACTTTTTCACGTTTTTATTTGTCGTCACTGTTAAATATTTTATGCGCGAGTGAAAAGTGAAAATTGTTGAAATTCCGGTCGTAGAAAAGACATCAAAATTTATTTTTCTTTTTTCTGCACTAAATGTTCAATATATTTTGTGGTAATTTCACCGACGAATGGTACTCATTTACTGCTCCATATACAATTTTAAAAAATGCCTTGTACATATACAGGTTGGAATTTTGTAATGCCACCTGAAGGGAAAGTACTCTTAGTACTGTAGATAGAAAATTATACTTAAAGAAAACATTCCTTTATTTTTCCGTTTGCTACACCCGGGAATCGAACTGACTAAAATTTTTATTGCATTGATCGTTAGGGTCAATTATAAGGATGAAATCTCTCTAACAAACTTGGTAAATTAAATGAAAGGAAAACCATGAAATCCGGACTTATAAATTCAATGGGTCAAGTTAATTTACTATTATCGGAGTCTCCTATGAGGCTGACATCAGTGCAGAAAATGGTAATTAAAAAAATAGGTTACATCCATATTTTCGGAGTCCTATTTTCGGGCGACATCTAAAGCATAGAACGTTAAAACACACTCGTATCTTACAGAAGCACACCGATAAGCAATATCGCTTCTTTACATTATAGTAATAAGCATCGTTGTCTAATGTCTATACCCGGTACATACAAACTATCTAATGATAACCGGCAAAAAATCAACATGAATAAGTTCACCCATTCCTAGCGCACATGAAACTAGGAAATAGTATTTTTCGCTAACCCCAGGTTAATTACGACCCAGCTCGGACCGGGAAGGAAACAAGTTAATCTCGTATTGATCTCGTAACATCTGTATAGTTTATCTGGTCTTGCACGGGAAGGTGAAACTGGAACCAATGTGCGCCCCTTGTAAAAATCATAAAAAAAACAAAATGAAAAGGTTATCTCCTTGTACTGGTAACACACCAGCTTCTAAAACGTTACTTACGGTAAGCTCACAAGAGATGAAACTGGATTCGTTTTTACGCCGCTATGCAAATCTAAGATGGCGGCAAATACAAAATGAAATCATAACTATCTCAAGACATGACGTATAGAAGGACCTCGGTTATTATGCCTCCATGATTTGGAGGTACTTTTTCTTTCCCAACATGGTTTCATATTCTACCCTTTTGGTGTTATCCCATTTCTGTAACATCATCAAAAGCTTTCCAAGAATTAAGCCAATTAGTGCTACGAGTATATTACTTGAAACCACTTTAGCACTACTAAAAAAAATCGGACCTATACAGGGCTTTAGCTATCTCTCTTGCAACCTCTCGGGTGGTAAACAAGTTCATAAAACTATGTTCCTTGGGAAAGTTGTTCAGTTTTATGAACTGATTTACCACCCGAGAGGTTGCAAGAGAGCCTAAAGCCCTGTATTTAGTCGCATAACAATTTTTACCATAATTTAATTAGGCAAAACGTTTTTAGGACTAATTATATTTTACCATAATAACTTAACGCATAACTGTTTTCGCATAATTTTTACTAGCATAAAACTTAACCTAACTTAACCACAGACCATTAACTTTAAAAATTATTTTGCCAAAAAACGATAAGTTATGCAAAAGTTTTATTATGACACTAAAAAATATGCTACATTCATTATGCCAAAGTAAATTAGAATATAAATCATGCGAAAAAAATGTATCCTAAAAAATTCTATTGTCGCCCCTACCTGAGTCGAGGCCTGCACTTACACACAGTGGTACGGATCCTTGGGGCAATATGTTTCAATTTAAAGTAAGCCGCTTGTCGATACCGCCTCGCCCCGGAATATCTTCCGATTGCCACTGGATCTAGCCACGAACAAAGCTAGTTTTCTAATCTGAGGGTAAGGTAAAGTTTGCGAAACTTTATTTTATTTACTCCACTACAGTTGTGGTTTTTTTTGGGAAGTCTGACAGTGAAAAAATACTTTTCAGTCTATTTGACGTTAGAAGATGAGTCTGTAAAACTACACAAAAAAAATATTATGACGTTTATATATTCTGAATATTGCCTATATTATCATTATGTACTATATTATGCCTGTAAATTTACCCGCGGGAAATTTATACCTAAAACTAATTGCGTTTTTCGTCTGTTGTCGATTGACTTCAGTCATTAAACCACATCAAAAGGCAATTAGGGGTTTGAAAACTTTGACACGATAACAAAGGAAGGATATTGAAATAGGCAAATATTTTTTATCCATCTTTATAAGGTAAATGAAATTAGTGATTGCACGAAACATGCGTATGCAAAAACTTGCGAAAAGACTAGTGATTTAAGGAGTATTTTTGAATCGCCTGCCACGTATACAAATATTTAATTCAATTAAAAAATTGCAAATCTCATTAGGTATAAGGTGGTACATAATATCCAGATTGATGAGATGCAATTTTATATATCTCTATTTACGTACTAAAACATTAATTGTAATATTTCGGTTACAATTTTCCGTTCGTCAATACAGAGAAATATAAAAAAAAAACATGAATTTTTTAGTGTTCGCTACAAACCTTGGGTTAAAAAGACAACTTTATTGCGTTATCTTATTCCATCCCACGTAAAAACGAGCCAATACATTGTCAAATAAAAACAAAATAATATAAACATGATTCTTTATGAAAAAGGAATGCGAGGGCGCATGTTTTCCTAGTCTGTTTGCTCGTGACGATGTCGAGGACGTGACGCGTCGGTATTGGCCGGGTTGTTGACGAGACACTCGTTAAGTCACCTTCGCGAAGGGACATAAGTTTTACGGTATAGAAGCTGTGTTTCATACTTTACTTTACTTTTCAAATGTGAACGAGGATTGGGCGGCTATTCCACTAACCCATCGGCGTCTCAATATGGCGGTGGAGTGATGATGGTGACCACTTCATTCGTTCAGGTGGCGAAATTGACAACTATCTAAACCTCATTTTGATGACAAGGGCGCTATTGCTAACTGAATGTAAAGTTAGTAAAGTATAGGCAGTAACTTAAAGTACAGTTGACCGGGGCGCTGCTGATCGGACGGTTATGGTTGTCATTACCATTCAACCGCGATTGAAACGCCATTGATTAGCGAAATAGAAGCCCTGTGAATGGCATTTACATGAGAGGCAGTGTGGTGTCGTGGGAGAAAAACTTTGGTCTCGTAATCTAATTACACTGTATTCTGATGATGTAGTCACATTTCGTAGACCATTCTGTGTGTCTTAATTAATTTGTTTTCGTGTGATGATGTGTGCAGTAAACTTTTAAAATAAGAAAAGCCGACACAAAATACATCTTACGAAATAACAATCTTTTCACTACTCATGCTCGGAAAGTGCTTGTTTGTGCAGCTTATAGGCTGCACAAAATCGATTTTTGTATTCTAGAGCACAAAACGATCTACTATAGGCTGCACAAAATCGGTTTTTATGTCCTAGAGCACAAAACGATCTTCTATAGGCTGCACAAAATCGCATTTTGTGCTCTAGTGCACAAAGTGATCTACTCATAAATGGGTCTATAGTAAGGCATAGAAAACTCCATACAGCCAGAATAATCAGAAGTTTAAAGATAAAATTTGTTATTATATTTTATTTTATTATTTCCTCGCAATCGAAGTGAAAAGCAGAGTTTATAACTCGTCCACAAAACCATTTTTATCCGAGACTTATAGCAGCCCGAGCCGAAGGCTTTTTTGCACTTGTTTTGTGCACTTGTTGTAAAATCTACTATTAATTTTCACAATTGTAAAGAGGCCAGCGCATCACGTCACCCAAATTTTCATTCAAAAACCGTTCTTATCGCAACAGAACAGAGTGCATGCGTGTGGTGCAGAGTGAAGCTGATGTGTGGCGCTCTGTAAATCGGATTTTGGTCTGAATACGGATAATCCGTACTGTACCTTTAATGCACTGTCGTTTTGAGTTTTGATGATCTCCTTGGAGTGATCTCAAAATAACCTCTTGTTATGTCAAAGCTGCGGTGGATCTGATCTGTTCGTTATCTCTATTTGGATACAGCTAAGGGATGTATCCGATCCAGTTGAACAAGTTTGGGAAAATCATATTTTGGATGGGTTACGGGTATAATACATATTCAATTATTTACACTGGATTCAGATTTGTAACTGGAAGGTTGCGGGTTCAAATCCAGGTTGACGAATATAATATAAATTACTTGTTTCCGATTAACGTAAGGATTTTTCATTATTTATCACTTGCTCCTCGGTGAAGGAAAACATCGTAATGAAACACGCACGTCGGAGAAAATTAAGTTATCGCGCGTTACATCAACCTGCATTGGGCCAGCAGCGTGGTGGTCTATGATCTAAAATTCTTCACTGTTTTGGAGGAAGGCCCGCGCTCTGAATTCCCGCTGCTATCGGGTTCAAATAGTAAAGTGAACTCAATGAAGTACCATTGTTCATCTAATGCTGGTGAAAAGCAATAGGTTAACATAAGGATGATCAGCATACCCTTCAACTGGCCGAACTAAGTCTGTAACTTAGTATCTGAAGTTGTATAGTTTTGGCAACATAAACCATCACGTCCCAATTACTGTCTATTAAAGAATGCCTGGAAAGAGTTGGCAGCTGGTACATTCTAAGTTTTTCTTTGACTCCCAGTCCAACGTGAAAGTATGTTGGGCACTGCTAAGCGTAATTTTTAAATGCCTGTGTATGTAATGGAAATCGGAAAATCAGATTCTACAAAGTAGGGAAATAAAAATGTTGTAGTAGGTACACAAACAGCCAATCACGAGCATTTGCGAAGTCGGCTGTGCAAACAGAGCCGGGTTCAAGTGCTTGTCAAAGGCTCTCCCAATTTGCCCGTCGATTTTTTTTCACATTAAACCTTTTATTACTTTTAACATTTTCACTTTTCGGGATTTCCTTATTGATTCTGTGATCTGCGAAGCGAGTTTGTTAGATAATTTGAATATTTGGATCAGTTATTGTAATACATGTTGTTGATTTTTGCAATACATGGTTTCCATTGCAATAATTCATGAATTTACTAACTTTTTTCTAAAAATGTCTAAAATGTCTTTTGTTATCATTTTTAATCAATAAAAAAACTCTTTAAAAACAATTTAAGTACTTACTTATTAAATTCTAAATGGGCAATTATTTTATTTTTATAATAAAAAATCTATTTGATATTTTATCATTATAGAATAATACAAAATGAATTTTACGTGTACGTGTCCCTGGAGTTATTTCTTTTAATAAATTACTTCTTTAAAGACCACAAATAAATGAAAATAAGTAAATAAAATTATTTTAATTTCTAACTGAGTAGTCACAAGAATTATCCTTTTGAATAGCGTACTCTATTCACGACAGACAAAAGGAATATTTTAGAGGTGGAAAGTTTAAAATGTTCAAGGCATTTATATTTCTGTGCTTTCTGAACTGGTACTAAACTATTCTCAGGCTCTTTGTGAAGCTGAACTTTTACAATAGATAAAAATTGTACTCTTAAGAAACTATCGTAAAGTGCTATTAGATGTAATAGACAGAGCTCAACATAAAATAGAAAATGTGTTTTTTCTTTCCCCTTGGATTTTGTCCTCAACTTGGTGACTTATTCTACTTATCCTTTTAAATCTTTAATTTGCCCTTAAAGCCAAAACGCCATTGATATTGAAAAAAAAGAATCATACATAACCCAACTACGGAAAAAGTTTATATTTTTCTACTACTTTTTTTTACTACGAGTTGTTTAAATGTCAATTTCAGAATATTGATGTAGAAACATTTTTTTATCGAATGAAAATTTGTGAAAGAGAAAGCAAGAAAAACTTTCGGTAAGTACCTTGTATACCTCATTGTTTAGGGTTAATTCGCTAATGTTTTAATATTAAAAAAAATAATGGTCAAAGAAATTAGTGGAAGAGTGGGATCATCATAACTGCACTTTCAGGCACAAACACCGCCGATATCGACTCAGCAGAAACGAATACCATGTGTTTTGCCTCAACTATACTATACATATTTCATACAGCTAAATCCGAGAATTTTTTTGTGGAAGTTTGTAACAAATAGCTTAGTTTTGTAAAAAAAAATATCTATATTGCTAACATGAAATTCATCTGAAAGCATGGACAATACATTGAAGAAAAAACTAGTCTTTGTTATTTTGACCATACTTAGGATTGTTATAATACAACACTTATTTATTTATATAACTTAATGTACAAATGTACAATGGCGGACTTAATGCCTAAAGGCATTATCTATCAGTCAACCTACGCTGTAATTAACCAAAACGTTTCTAAATTTTTTCTTTCATATTGCTTTAAATTCATTATTTTCGTGGACTATCTCGCAAAATGGACATTCTTCTGCCACAAACCTTGCATTTTCCCCAATTTACATTGCGAATATGGAGTGTTTTTTTATATCTGTTTTTTTATATAGTTGACTCATTTATTCAGTGTCGTTGTGTCAACATTTCTGATCAATTCGCTGAAATTCGAAGAAAATTCGATGCATTTCTCTCACCTTTCCAGAAATAAGTTTGTATTTTGTTTGTTAATAATATTGTGTACGTATTTAATTATTCCTAATGTTTTTTTAGTATACAATACAATTAAAGTAAGGCATTGAAATTTTTGTGATACTTTGAATGTAGTAAAGAGCGAAAATATATTAAAAACTAGCTTTTCGCCCGCGGCTCCGCCCGCGTCCTAATTTTTTTTTTAAATAAAAAGTATCTTATAAACCTCACGGAGCCCAAGACCTTTCTAACAAATGCAAAACCGTGGAAATCGGTTCGTGCGTTCTGGAGTTATAGCGTCAGGAAGGAAAACCCGACTTATTTTTATATAGTAGACTATTTCATGATTTTAAGAAGGGTTATGATGAAATTAATCTGATTTTCTGAAGGTAAAAAAATACAAATAAAAAAATGCAAATTGCATTATCATGTGCAATTTGATTAAATATTTGTTTTCGGGTCTGAGCTTATTTGATGAGTGTTTTTGTCCCAAGGGGTCGGAGGTACAAGAGTATGTGACGTTTTCCTCTCATGCTACGTACAAAATTACGGCGGTTATCATTGTAAGACAGGTAAATACATTTAAATGTTGTATATTGTGAATTATTAATATTCGGTAAACGTGTCTTAGTTTTACTTGTAAAATCCTTAATTTCAACACATATATTCATATAATAAATACTGAATGTATTTCAGCTGAAACAGTGCTCTTTATCGGAAATTTCATGAAGCCTCGTTACGAAGTTTAGACTTGCTTATGTCATGTATAGGAAAGTTTGTATTATTAATTTATAACACAAACTCCAAGAGTCCTGATAGAGACGATACTATAGTTACGCTTGCCTTCCTGAAAATAGTATCGGAAGGTGTGTGAAAAGTTGGCGGCTTCGAATTAGTTAAGTGAGATTTATGTGTTTCACTGCAGAACCCTAGTGGATTCGTGTGGAGCTATGTCTCATAAGAAATTTGGTGCAACTGGCCAAACTAGAGAAGGAAATAATAAAACTTTGCTGTGTTAAACAAAAGTCCGCAGAAACAAGCAAAATCATCCACCAAATTGGGAAACATACAATGCCATATTTTATAAAATGTCTCAACCCTTACTGAAAAAAATGTTAACAACAATTTCTTCTAAATTAAGTACTTAACTTACCTTTTCTTATTATACTTATTTGTGCGATCTAATGTTGCTACGTCAATTTGAATTTTAAGGATGTTTCTATATTTATTGTTCGTGACTGTACACGCTCAGCGGCTCACACTACTAGTGCCATACAGTTATTATGGATCTATCGGAATACACCGATAAACGTTTGTTTTACTAATTGGAACTCAGTGGCACACAAGTGACTTAATTAATGTACTACTTAAAATGTTGATTGTCTGTAATCACAAAAAAGGAGAGTAATCACAAAAACAAAAAAAATGTCCAGACACGAAATAAAAACCACTTTTAAACAAATATTTGCCTCAACCCAATATCATCAGATTGAAGGCAGGACCACTTAAACTGCGGCTGTGAAACTGCAACTTTCTGTTTAAAAATGCACAGGCGTCGAAAAACAAAGGTCAGCCGCGTTCGCGGAACTTCATTCGCTAACTTTTCAATTATCGCCAGACCGCTGCCCGTGTTGGCAGTAAGCTGCTTCATGCACTACATGCGGCGTGTGTACAGCCTTAGTTTTCTAATGATGTATCTTTTTATAATTCGAAAACGGCACGGCAAAATTGTATTACCATTGCCTCCTATGTAATAGTAATACTAGAAGCTGAGAACATAGTGGGCAATGGTAATTCTTTTGAAGTGCTGTGCCATGCTGTTCGAATTAAAAAAGGCCCATTTCATCTTTTTAGGTATACCGAATTACATGATTTGAATGAGTGTTAGAAGATAAATGAAAGAAATAAACGGTGGTGCGAATGTAGTTGGAAAGGCGTCCCAGGCGAACGTATTATTCGAATCAAACAACGATTTCAGTAGATTATGTATTTTATTCTCACTGCACAGTTATACCACACACTTTATAACACTTTGGTTATTACAATAATTCTTATGTAACCGTTGGCACTGAACGAGCGCTCAACTACGACTGACTGCTAGCAAAAGCACGAGTCCACCTCCACAGTTCGGCCTACCACTCTCGCTCCTTTCACTCGCCCTACCAATGCGGGCGGGAGTAATCGAGTCGTTTACGATTGGAGGTGGATCCGAACTACAAAGTCATAACAACTACTTTTATTTATAACTAAATTAAAACATGATATTTTATTTAACAACAACAAATCTTTAAATAAATAATAAACTGGTAAATAAGTAGTTTTAGAATAGTTTCTAATAATTTGTTTTATAACAACTCGGCCATCAATATTTTAACACGTCCTCGTGTTTGAATATATATAATCAATTAATCTTTAAATAATTTTCAGGTAATCTGAAATATAATTTATTAAACAGGCGTAAGCAATAAAAAAAAGAAATTAATTTTATATCTAAAATAGACATAGCAACTCGGCCATTTGTATTTAGGCACGCCCTCGTGCTTATCAGTCTCTAACAAATACCAACTAACTACACAATATAGTTTACAATGTGACTATTGAGCCATTCTTAAATAATATAAAAAAAAAATATAATATATTATATTATTTAACTGATATGAATAAAAAAAAAAATAATAAAAATAATAATGTGTAACATGCATTAAGTGTAAATATAGATTTAATAGTTGATGTAATCATTTGATTTTGTATGAAGTGAAAAACAACAATCATTTTTGCATGATTAATGTGATACACACTCCTAAGCTTAACTAAAACAAAAAGTGATATCTAATCATCAGAATCGTCACCATTGTCCAAGGTTTCTTCATTATTGCTGCAAGAGATATCATTGTGAATCACCTTTTCTGATTCGTCACTACTACTGTTCATGTCTGTTGAAAAACTTAACCATGGTTGAATTTTATCTATTGCAACTATAGCTTCATACTTGCGGTTGTTCTTTCTGGTCATAGGTGTATCCTCTATAATAAATCGCTCATTAGGAAGAATTTTTGCTATACGGTACGGACCCTGAAATTTGGATACTAATTTTTTTGATTTTCCGTCATTAATGTTAATATCCCTTTCTACGCGTACCAACTGACCTTCCTTGAATTTTAAAGATTGTTTCCTTTTCTTATCATACCTTGCTTTATCCTTCTCTTGCTGTTCCCTAATACGTTCCCCAGATTTATTTCGCATACTAACTACTTCTTCCGGTGAATTAACTTTAATAGTGTCATTAATAACCTCATTCAATATTCCCTCCGACGCGTTTAGTAATTTTAATCCAAAAAGGAGTTCCGACGGACTTTTTTGTGTTGTACTGTGCTTTGTAGTGTTTAATCCTAGTTGTATGTCGGATACGTACTCATCCCAAGTCCTATCATCCTTTCCATGGGTCTTTGTCGACAGTGCATCTAAAATTGTCCTATTATATCTCTCCACCTGGCCGTTTGCCCGGGGAGTGGCAACAGCGTTCAGTATATGTTTAATACCGGCTGTTTGGATGAAAACCTTAAAAGCTTGACTTGTAAAGCAAGAGCCCCTATCAGTTATTAAACGAGTAGGTGTGCCAAAATAACTTATATGTTCTTTAAATACCCCTATAGTTGTGGTTGCTTTTGTGTTGCGAACAGGGGTAATGTTAGTATATTTAGTAAAACCATCTACGATGACCAAAAGGTAAGAGTTCCCTCGTTTACTTTTTACAAACGGACCGAGGTGATCCGCATGCACGGTGTGAAACGGAACTTCGACCTTAGGAATCGGATGAAGTTCACCAGGACGCGGGCCACCTTGGGCTTTGTGATGCGCGCATTCTAAACAGGCGCTTAAGTATTTTTTTACAAATCGTCGCATTTTCGGAAACCAATACGTCTCTTTGATACGTGACAAGGTTTTCTCATATCCAAAGTGGCCCACGTCATCGTGGTTCATTTTCAGTACCTGCCAGCGAACCGATTTTGGGACAGCCCAACGTAGCTCGCCGTTAACTTTCCTATAAACACGATTGTTTTTCAGACAATAATTATTCTGAATATCAACTAGTTTTTCTAGGTTGGGGTCTGTTAAAATGGTTTTTATGGATTTTATTTCTTCATCATCTAACTGAACTGTGCTGATCCATTTTTCCGTGTCTACAATAAGTACGTCCAAAACGTGAGTATCTTCAGTTGCAGGATCGACAGGACTCCTACTGAGAGCATCCACATGAGCCATACGGCTACCTGGTCTGTACTCAATTGTGAAATCGAATTCCTGCAACTGAATCCACCATCGGGCTATTCTTGGCACTAAGTCACGTTTCGTTAGCGTCGTACGTAGGGCGTTACAGTCCGTATATATTTTAAACGGTACTCCTATTAAATAGACTCGAAATTTATTTACGCAAGCTATTATAGCGAGAGTCTCTAAATCAAAAGAATGCATTTTTTTTTCATCATCAGTAGTTTTTCGGCTGTAAAATGATATAGGTCTAAGAGTCCCATTATCGTCTTTTTGGAAAAGTATGCCTGCAACACCGTGTTTGCTTGCATCAGTATGCAATTCAATTTCTAATGATGGGTCGTATAGAGCAAGAATGGGACGTTGAATGAGAGAGGTTTTTAGAGTTTCGAAAGCGCTGTCGTGTTTGTCAGTCCATTCCCAAATGGTGTTTTTCTTTAATAGGTCAGTGAGCGGACTTGCGATCAATGCAAAGTTTTTAATGAATCGCCTAAAAAAACTGGCCAGTCCGATAAATTGACGAACATCATGTTGATTTTTTGGTGTTGGGAATTTAGAAATTGCGTCTGTTTTGTGGCTTCCCGGTCGAATCCCATCTTTAGATACTTCAAAGCCTAGGTAGTCGATTGAATCATAGAAAAAACAACATTTAGACATTTTCAAAGTTAAACCTCCTTGTCTCAATAAGTTTAAAACATCACGCAAACGGGACAAGCCTTCAGAAAAGTCTCGAGCCGGGATCAAAATATCGTCCATGTAGATCATGGCGAACTTTATTTTGGCATCTGCTAGTATTTTGTTAATTGTGCGCTGAAACACAGACGGCGCATTTACTAGGCCAAAGGGCATCCTTAAATATTCGAATTGTCCATCTGGAGTGACAAATGCAGTTTTGTGTCGTGACTCTTCTTTGATTGGTACCTGGTAGTAACCAGATGCTAAATCTAGTGTTATGAATAATGAGTTCCCTGCAAGCATGTCTAGTTGGTCTTCGACGCGGGGTAACGGGTAATGCTCTTTTTTTGTTTTACGGTTTAATGCTCTATAGTCGACACAAAGGCGCTTTTCTCCTGTTTTTTTCTTTACTAGAACTATCGGACTTGCGTATGGTGACGAGGATTCGCGTACGATATTAGCATCTAACATCTCTTTTACCATATCTCGAACTAATGATCTCTCGCTATACGACATACGATAGGGGCGGTACACTACTGGTTGTGAATCGGTTAGTTGTATCTCCATTTCTCCCTCAGTGGTAAATCCTAAATCCTTCAAGTTATTCGAGAAACAGTCTCTATATTCAGCCAAAAGTGATTTTAATTCGCATTTTTGTGTCTCTGTTATGTGTTTTCCGACATTGATGGAGTCATTTTCTGCTTCCTCTTTTTGCACAGTCCTAACCTCTTTTATGCACTGAATTGGTAAAGCACGAGTAGCCAGTGAATTTTCACGAAAAATTATCGTCTGACAGCTTAAGTTTTGAACTAGCAGGTTCCCTTTTCCATCCTGAAGAATATACTCGCCTGGTAGAAGATAGTACTCGCTGCCAACCTTTCCCCGAACTGAGCCGTGAACGTATATCTTGCCAGAATACGAGTTACTAGATGTAACTGGTACGGCTTTAAAGTCATCTCTGTCAATAGTAACGTTGTTTACAAAGGTAAGTAATAATTTGTTTGTTTCAGTAATGTCTTCAAATATTAACTGGGTGGGCGTTTTAGTGATTAAAATTTTAGGATTTTCAGTAAAATCATGACCCAATAGGACAGACTGTTTAATGATATCATTATTTACTACGTAAATCCCAATTGGCATTATTATGTCTTGTACTTCCACTGTGACCAGGATGCGTCCCAAAGGTTGAATTAACCCACTTCCCAAGCCTTTAAGAAAGGGTAAGTTATTAGTTTCATACGGTACTTTCAGAATATCTGCATCAGATTTTCGGATCAAAGTACATTCACTACCAAGGTCTACGTAGCAATCAAACGGTAAGTCATTTATTTTTATAGAAATGTTATATTTATCTTTTGTGTGTCCTTTTACTAAAATGTTGTGTTGTTTTGGTTGCTCATTAACGTGAAAGTTATTTAAATTTTGATCATTTATTGAAATCCTTAAAACTTGTTTTTCTTTGTTGTTGCCATTTTCTTTCGTAGTGTTTTTGTTATTTTTTTCCGATTGATTCATGGAAGGGCAAGATGTAATTTTATGACCTAGCTTAAAGCAGTTAGTGCATTTTTCTATTGGCTTATTGCAGCGAAAGCTTGGGTGGCCTTCTCCCCCGCAATTAAAGCATTTGATAGGCGGTTTCCCATTCGCATTATTATTTTTATTAGCGACCAATGCCTCACCCTGATTTGGCTTCTTATCATTGCTATTTTTGTTTGATTTGCTAGAATTATCCTTTACAACACCAATTTTGACTGTTTTTAAATATTTTAGTACATTTTCAGGAGACTGATATTGACCAGCTTGAGCTCCTAACCTTATTCCTCTGTCTTCAATTCCATGCAAAATACAGTCCACAGCTCTTTTCCCTGTTATCTGGCAACGATTCAATAAATTTAATTTTGAATAAAAATATGGTTCAAGCGGTTCTCCAAACTTAACTTTTAGAGCAAGCATATCGGAAAGTAGGTCAGCGTAATTTTCTTGACAAGGAAATGCTTCAATCAATTTCGCTCTCCACTCTAACCAAGTGAAACGTACGCTCGGAAGATTTTCATACCAAGTCTTTCCTAAGCCTGTGAGTTTTGGTAAGGCATAATGAATTTTTTCACGCTCATCCCAGTTGTAAATTTCAGCACATTCCTCGACTTTTAACAACCAATTTTCTATTGTTTGGTTCTTGGACAGTGGATCGAACTCGGGGATAACATTATTAACCGAAGTAAGTTTGTGACTGCTAGACTTGTTTATATTTTTCAAAACATCGACAAATTCTTTCAATAGGCATGCAGGTAACGTAGAACTAGCGTTAGGATTAGAATCTCGGTCTTTAGAGAGGGTTCTACTTCTAGCAGAATGTTTAGACTGGCCCTGACTATGACTGCTAGGAAGAGATGTACGTTCTTGTTTAGAATCCTTTTCCTTACATAAATCTATCTTACATTTCTCGCTTTGCACAGGGGTTTCGACATATCCAGATCTATACCCAAATTTAGATGGTGGTATATCTTCATTCGTGCGACGGCGAAAGCATTGTTCTCGCAACACACTTAGTCTCTCAGAATCAGAACTTCTGCGTCGTTTCCTGCCCCTTCCGCGTTGTTCATTTTGTGAGGTTGCATTATGTTGCTCAAGCTCTACACTGAAGTTCCTAGATCCAGCACGCCAGCGTCGCTCTTGCCCACCATTTCGTGATCGATCAGGTCCCAACTGCCGTGAGTGTTGCTCATGCTCCACACTCAAGTACCTAGATCGACCACGCGAGCGTCGCTCTTGCTCACCACTCCGTGATCGATCAGACCTCAAGCGCCGTGAGTGTTGCTCATGCTCCACACTCAAGTACCTAGATCGACCACGCGAGCGTCGCTCTTGCTCACCACTCCGTGATCGATCAGACCTCAAGCGCCGTGAGTGTTGCTCATGCTCCACACTCAAGTACCTAGATCGACCACGCGAGCGTCGCTCTTGCTCACCACTCCGTGATCGATCAGGCCCTAAACGCCTAGAGTGTTGCTCATGCTCTACACTCAGGATTCTAGATCGACCACACGAGCGTTGCTCTTGCTCACCACTCGGTGATCGATTGCGGTTCAAAGAAATAGAATGAGTCTCACTTACTAGTCGTCCAGCAGGACGTATAAATCGACTTAGTGGAGTACGGCATTTGCTTCTTGCATCATCTCTTTGTTGCGGGATTCTCCTTAATTGCCCAACGTTAAAGATCGGGCTACCAGGATTAGATTCCTCATTCCCACTGTTGCGGGTTTCCATTGTTATCTGAAAACTCAATTGGTTCGCTGTAATTAACAGTTCTAATTAAACTATTGCAAAATCTTGGTTAACCATAATAAGTTCTTAACAAAGAAAATACAAATTGAATTAAGCATTGCTGATTATTTTAATAATGGGAAAGAAACTCATAGTCTTACGTACTATAATCTGTATCATACCAAATTGTTTCGTTCTTCCTAATATTATTAAGGAAAAAAAAAATACATATAAATATTTTTTTGAGATGCAGTTAAATACTATAATTTAATAGGTGATTCAATTATTATCATTATTACCTAAGTGTTTCTTCTAATTTAATAGTGATTACACTTTTGCAATGTACTTATTTTAACTAGCACGAGATATGAATACTTGTAGTTTCCATTGTCTACTAACTGTAAATATCGCATTACGTTGGAAGTATAGAATTAAATGAATTACGAAACTAAAATTAGTATGATAGGTCATCGTCTTATATTGCGCGATACACCCGTTAAAGAATGATAAAGAGGTGTAAATAGTTAAACTTCTGTAAATTTATTTTATTGATTTTATTTGGGGAGCTTACAGCTACATACAATTAGTTTGGGCACACAGAAACTACGTCTACAGCCACTTTTGTAGCTTGCGAAATATAAATATGCGTATAATTTGCATTTACCGGTTACGTAATACAAAATCCGGTTACGTAATAATGATTACGTAATTCCAGGTAAGAAAACTGTCAGCGTGTCTGATTAGCCGTTACTTTTGTAAAATTAAATTACGTAATAATGACGAAGAAAATTGTTCTTGGTAATTTTGTTACCCTAATATTTCGAAGTAGGTATATTAATACTTTCGGAGCATTTAAAGGTACAATTCTAAATTCCAAAAAGGATACGCATAAAAAAAAATAACTTACGTGAAGTATTTTATCCTTGTGGACGTAGACTGATCCCACTTCTGATCTATTCGAATCAAACAACGATTTCAGTAGATTATGTATTTTATTCTCACTGCACAGTTATACCACACACTTTATAACACTTTGGTTATTACAATAATTCTTATGTAACCGTTGGCACTGAACGAGCGCTCAACTACGACTGACTGCTAGCAAAAGCACGAGTCCACCTCCACAGTTCGGCCTACCACTCTCGCTCCTTTCACTCGCCCTACCAATGCGGGCGGGAGTAATCGAGTCGTTTACGATTGGAGGTGGATCCGAACTACAAAGTCATAACAACTACTTTTATTTATAACTAAATTAAAACATGATATTTTATTTAACAACAACAAATCTTTAAATAAATAATAAACTGGTAAATAAGTAGTTTTAGAATAGTTTCTAATAATTTGTTTTATAACAGTATGTAGGCCAGATTGGTAGTGATTAAATTACAACGGAATTATAAGAGCACAGCTTAATTATTATAATGCTTACATGTTTATAATGTGGCTAAAGCATTGATCTAAGGAACTTTGAAATGAGTTTCAGTTCCATTGTATTTAGTGAGTGTTAAGCTCAAGTCTTTTTTGCTTAGATTGTCCAAGAATATTTGTTTATTTATTGTTCTCTAATTCCAAATAGCTTTATTTCATAGAAAATTCAGGATTTTACTTAAAATAAGTCGAAACTACATTAAATACATCCATACATATTCGTTCTTTTGACCCTACTGACTCTACGCCCATTCGCAAATTTGCAATATATCACATTAACTGTTAGAGTAAGCTGAGCTGCTCTTGAGTGTAAAACAGCACTAGAATATACAGCAGCAGTATTTGAGTGTATTGTTTAAAGACAGTGAATAGCAAGATTTTTTCCTCCTCTCTCCTTATCGGGTAGGTATAACCAAGTATGCGGCGAACTTGACGTGTCAGACTTTTCAAAGTTTTTTTTTGAGTAGATTTACTAGAAGTTGATAAATTTACTTGAAATGAAGCAATTCAAACGCAACGCGGATAATGAAAAAGCTTGGCAGATTGACTGAGGTAGATAATGGGAGCATTATGAAAGCACCTCAAAAGAAAGAGCCGTTCTTCTTCCGTTCAATTATCTGCCAAAATAAACCAGCCCCTTCAACTCAAAGGAAAAATAGAATGTAGAGCCGTGATGGTGCTAATCTTCGTTCATTTGTATGCGAAGACGATTCAGAATAGTCACGTAATTAAAAAGAGTATCCTTTGTAATGCAGATACGTCGCCGGTCGCAATCAAAGCCTTCCTCATTCCAGCAAACCCTTCAAATAAATAATTCCGTAAAGCCTACGGACTTTCTTCACACCTTTTTTGCGAATCTAATTAAGGATTGCTCATTCTTCAAGTAAATGAACTCTTTAGATCCTAAACGATGTCTTTGTGTCTCGGAAAGTTCACAAAGTTTTCTTTCTGTTGCGTTTTTATAATATAAATTCAATTCTTCCGAGGAACGACTCCGCTGACGACAATTTCGCGAGCCGGTGAACGTACAAACAAACAAATTATAGCTAAGTCTATTGCAGACTTGTCATTTGAAAATCGTCTTATGTCTCGGGATATTTATTTCAATTTTATATTGCTCCTTTCTGTCTCAATGAAGTTATATGAAAAATCTTTGAATTTGAAAGCTTCTTTTTATTTTATGTTATTCATTGACATCAATACGAGTCGCTGGTATTGGTCGATGAATCAGATTTTACTTTACGTTTGATGTTTTGCTTTTAGGGATTCTTTGTGTAATAGAACTGTTTTATTTAATTGATTTGCTTTTGTTGGTTTTGTTTTTTGCAATGTTTTTAATGTGGGGGGTCTTTTCTTCTTCTGCTGATTATTAGAGGGAATGAATCATTTTAAAATCTAAATTAGAAACCTTTGTTTAATACAGGGTGTAAATGACAGCTTAGCAAATAAGTATTTGCTAACAAATAAGTATTTACAAATAAACAAAAAATAAGTATTGCTAAAAAACAAGTTAAGCTGAGCTTGTATTTGCTAAGCTGTCATAGTGAAATCTACCCATGACTATCATCAGCTATAAGTAATATTTTTTTCCCGGAAACGGCACGTTCATTATTTACCTACTTTGGCGCTACGGAATGTATCGCGAAACCGCGCCCCGCGCGCCATCCTCCCGCGCCGCACTGCTATTGGAGTGCGATGTACGTTGCTGGTTTTCGTGTTTTACGTTGTTATGATTGTATTTTATTGCAAAATGGAGTGTATTCGATTAAATAACAAATAAATAATAATTTATTAAATAATTAGCGAACCTATTCTTAATAAAAAAAAAATAGTAATACAAAATGTAAGCAGAAAAAATAAAAAAACATGAAATAAAATTCGAAAAACATTTCGGAGAAAAAATCCACTGGAAAATCATTTAGGATGATGGTCTGAGTCCAGGGTTTTAGTTTTTGCTAAGCCGTCTTTTACAATACAATACAATACAATATTCTTTATTGCACACGTAGGATTACAGAATATGTTTATACAGCGAATTTGAAATAATGTATACAAATAGGCGGCCTTATTGCTTAACAGCAATTTCTTCCAGGCAACCTTATGGTATAGGAGTTATAGATTGAAATGCGGGAAAGGCGCAAATATTAATTAAATAATAATTATAAATAAGTTGACTATTTATGCACTAAAAAACCTTTTACACCCTGTATACCACAAGACTGAGAAGGACCCTCCACAAATTGCTGTTGTTTTTACATGAAATAATCGAAGGTAAATAAAACCGAACCTCACTGACCGATGTCAAGAATAAACAAACGAACATCGCATACATACACTTACGAATAAAATCCCTATCGGGGTAAGCAGAGCATTACGGGTTTTAGAATCATTTGATGCCATGTTTGACATAACTTCTGAGGGTTATTACATGAAACATGATTATACCGTGTGGTGATCGGTTGAGAATAACACCACCCCATCTCTTTCCGTGGGTGTAGTAAGAGGCGACTAAGGAAACACAAATAAGACCTGCCTCCTAGTAATCCATCCCAGGCAACGACACTTCATTTTTTTCTAAATCTGAGGTGTCGTCCTATGGTCTCATGCGGTGTGGTAGGCTCTGTAAAGGGCCGTCTGGTTCGCGATCACCCTCCTACCGAAGTCCGACGCCAAACAGCTTGCTGTGTTCCGTCGGTGCGTAGGAGTACCAGTGCCTTTATAGGCATTTTCTGGGTTAACTCGCTCTATCGTCGACCTCACCATTGACCTTATGGTCAAGATTGAGGTCAAGAGTTAACCCATCTTAAAAAAAAAGCGGTGAGAAGTTGTCAGCCTTTCGCCGACAAAACAACAAAACCCTCGAGTCCCATGACTTTTACAGTATGACGGGAAAAGTTGGCAGCTGGTACATTATAAGTTTTTCTTTCAATCCAAGTCCAGCGTGGAAGTTATGTTAAATTAAAATGGAATTTCATATGCATTTTTAAGTAGTATGTTTGCTCGTTAAACAATTTTATAGTAATATGTGTGAAAAATCTGTAAGTGGAAGTGGGTAGAAGTTGCCCGAAGACACAGTTTCATGAAAAGCCCCGTCGAGGGTCGTTTGCTTGGAAAGTTTTACAACTCGCACCATTGTTGCTCGTCATTTTAATACCGTTTAATAGCGATTTTTTTTGAGTTTCGACTGGAATAATAGCCTACAACATACTTTAGCTTTATTATCTATTTGCAAATCAGTTTGCTCCATTACTATCGATCTTCTTCTTTTTATCGTGTAGGACCACCGTTTTGCACCGTGTAGTGATCGGTTGAGCATAACACCACCCCATCTCTTTCCGTGGGTGTCGTAAGATGCAATTGAATCAATGACACCTGCCTCCTAGTAATCCATCCCAGGTAACGACACGTCATTTTTTTCTGAATCTGAGGTGTCGTCCTATGGTCTCATGCGGTGTGGTAGGCTCTGTAAAGGGCCGTCTGGTTCGCGACCACCCTTCTATCGAAGTCCGACGCCAAACAGCTTGCTGTGTTCCGTCGGTGCGCGGGAGTACCAGTGCCTTTATAGCCATTTTCTGGGTTAACTCGCTCCATCGTCGACCTCATCTTTGACCTTATGGTCAAGATTGAGGTCAAGAGTTAACCCATCTTATAATAAAAAAAATGTGATGAACTTGACTAACCCTAATGTCAGAATTTTAAAACCACCACATGCCTCTGACTTGGTTTTTAACCGACTTCAAAAAAGGAAAAAACGAGGAGGTTCTATGTTCGACTGCATGTATTTTTATGGATGTTCACCGATTTCTCCGCCATTTACGAACCGATTTTCAAAATTCTTTTTTTGTTCGAAAGAGTGCACTCCAGAGGTGGTTCCATTGTAACTAAGTCAGGAACTGATGATGGGATCCCAGGGAAATCGAGGGAAACCGTCGAATTTAATAGGCATTTACATTTTTTCCCACGTACTTTCTGTTATTTACACAAAAAATAGAGAAATAAATAAATTTTATTAAATAAATTAAAACGACTTTAAAAAGCAAAAAATAAAGATGTACCTACAGTTTTATAGGCTATGCGTACAATACATCTGCCTTCGCACCGATTTCAAACAGATCAGTAGATACGTCTTTATTTTTTGCTTTTTGAAGTCGGTTGAATTTTTTAAATAAAATGTTTATTTATAACGACTGTAGTCAATCGACACCAGCCGGAACCGTCGGGTCATCGCGCCCTCCAAAGGACGGAAACGCTCGTGATAAATTGTCACTTTGGTCACCCATCAGGTTCCTTGTGTTCGTTGCTTGACCTCACTGACTGATGTCAAGAATAAACAAACGAACACACTTTCACAATATAAAATTGGATAAGACGAGTGATAAAAAAAAACAAAGAAGTTTATGGTTTTGCTTCTATACGGCGACAATAGGATAGGTTTACATCCGGCAAATGAAGGTGATGGATTTATTATTTGGTATTTGATGATTAAATCGCTTATAAACAACAACAGCCAATCGTTAACAGGTTTACCTTGAACAGCTGAAAGTGTCTCAAGATTTGTGAAAAGCATCAAGATTTGTCCATATTCTTTTGATATCCTATTTATTGTATGACGTATGCCAGGGTTTCTCAAAGTGGGGTACGCGAACCCCTAGGGGCTCGCGATTCGTTAGTAGGGGGTTTGCAGCAAGATTTACGTAATAGCTCCTAATAAATTACTCCTAAAATGGACTCAATTTGCGACAAAAAACAAACCCAATCCATTAAAATTAAAAAGATATTTCTTTTGACACTGTATTTGTTACCTTTTGCAGGAATAAAAACCTTATTTTTGATTATTTTCTAGAGAGGGGGGAGATTTAATTGGTTAGTCGACCCTCGGCTGTCATCTGGTAACTTTAACAGGGGTTCGTGAAGCCAAAAGTTTGAGAAACCCTGATGTATGCTGTACACGTTTGTCGGCAAAATTCAGCGATACTACAATATACAGACAGCAGTACGTCAGGTTACCCATAAGCACTACGAAAGCCGGCGCTTTTACAAGCAAAATAAGGATGACGTCAAGGTCAACATGTATAGTCTGCCGTGTGCCTGATGTGCTGCCGTGTGTACCAATCAATGTAACATCTTTTCACCTGAATTTAACAATTAAATGCTTTTGAATTTTAAAAACATGAAGAATAAATAAACAATAAATATTCTTGAACAATTCACACAGCGCCATCTAATCTCAAACTAGCAAATCATCTAAAATTCATAGTGCATGCAAACAGATGCGCGTCAAAGTTGGCATCTTACACTACTCGTAAACAGCCGGATCGCTTTACATTCGCTTGCCGTGTGGTGATCGGTTGAGAATAACACCACCCCATCTCTTTCCGTGGGTGTCGTAAGAGGCGACTAAGGAAACACAAATGAGACCTGCCTCCTAGTGATCCATCCCAGGCAACGACACTTCATTTTTTTCTGAATCTGAGGTGTCGTCCTATGGTCTCATGCGGTGTGGTAGGCTCTGTAAAGGGCCGTCTGGTTCGCGACCACCCTCCTACCGAAGTCCGACGCCAAACAGCTTGCTGTGTTCCGTAGGTGCGTGGGAGTACCAGTGCCTTTATATTCATTTTCTGGGTTAACTCGCTCCATCGTCGACCTCATCTTAGACCTTTATGATCAAGATTGAGGTCAAGAGTTAACCCATCTTCTAATAAAATAAATAAAAACATTCGAACCAATAATTAATACAATACTACTAATATTATAAATGCGAAAGTTTGTGAGGATGTCTGAATTTATGGATGTTTGGATGTATGTATGGATGTTTGTTACTCTTTTACGCTCAAAAGGCTGGCCCAACTTTGATAAAATTTGGTATGGAGGTAGCTGACAACCTGGATTAACACATAGTTTACATAATAATAATAATAATAATAATAAATAGATCTTTATTGTAACTTAAAACATTGATAAGGAGACAAAAAGCCCTGCAGCCTGTGCTAGCTTTGGGTAAAGCTGTGTTACAGACTGCAGTAACTTCCTCAGTGAAAAACAATTGCAAACAATAAAAACTAATTACAAACAAAGTTAAGGTAAGAAGACTGAAACCGTAGTAGACAGATACAAATATCCCATCGATACATAATTTTCCCAAATTCCCACAGGAACGAAATCCCAGGTGGAAAGCCAGTAATAAATAAATATCCTTGAACAATTCACACAGCGCCATCTAACCCCAAACTAGAAAATCATCCAAAATTCATACTGCGTGGAAACCGATGCATGTCAAAGCTGGGCATCTTACACTACTCGTAAACAGCCGGAACGCGTTACACTTGAATCAATAATGAATATTCCAGCATTCCCAGCAATTGGCCGACTACATCGCCACTATGCAAATCTGCTGGAAACAAAGACCGTACTGTGAGGATTCGCCGTTTGAGAACTCTAAATTCAGTATGCAGTAAACATGACTCCGAGAAGTACTTAGGTTTGATACGAATATTTTAGACAGGTCAGATTTTGTAAGCCAATTTTGGCCAATTTTGCTCAGTCTGTCTGTCACTCTTTCTGTCTGTCTGTTACGCTTTCACGCCTAAACTACTGAACCAATTTTGATTAAATTTGGTAAAGAGTTAGTTCAGACCTTGGGAAAGGACATAGGCTACATTTTATCCCACAGCTGGGCACGATATAACCTATAGTCCACGTGGGCGGAGTCGCGGGTGGAAAGGTAGTCTTTATTATAAAACAAAGTCCCCCGCCCTGTCTGTCTGTCTGAATTCGATAAACGCTAAAATGACTGGATGGATTTTCATACGGTTTTCATCAATGGAAATGACGTAAGAGGAAGTTTTATTTTGTGTAAAGTTAATGCCCAAAATTCCCACGAGAACAAAGTCCCGGGCGGGAAACTAGTAAAGGAATAATATCAAAGACTGTTAGCTTTATTTGTTTGTTTGTCCTTCCTTCACACCGTAACAGGGCAAAGGGCTGAAGTGTGACGTACCCTAACTTTCCGGGAGATCTAAGTAATATAATGTCTCTTTTATAAGTGATCGAAGCAGCGGACAGAAAGTTTGACAATAATAAAAATCTTTTAACAAAAAGCCTCGATTAGAACCCTAAAAACTCTTAATCAAATAGCTCGTCAATAACGTGGCTTATTAATCCTATAACATACCTGTAACGGTCATGTTACTGTACATCTGTGTTTGTGGAGAGAGTTAGAGCCGATTACACGCAAACCCACTCCCTACTAGATGTCTAATTGTCGAGAGCTACTTGATTGGCCAGCTGTGTGTCAACATCAACCAGCTTTGGACCGTCTTAGGTGGGCACTATAACCGAAAGACCGAGAGAGTAATTAGAAAGGGCAGTTTGAGTGTTTCTTTCGTTCATTAATTAATTATAATTCGAAGTTAAGTTACACCATTTTAAATAAGGGACCCTTTAGTTCATATTGTAATCTTATACTAGCTATGCGCTTGTGGCTCAAAGTCTTCCAGGTTAAGTAACAAAAACAGAACAGTTGACAGTAAGGTGAGTGAATATAATATTATTAGAACATTTTTCTAGATTATATTTTAGGAGCTGGGAAGAGAATTTGAAGATGAAGAAACAGTTGTATAACTAAAATAAATAAAAAAATCTGGTTATATTTTCATAATGTTTTTATAATAGTATGTAGAAAACAACTTTTTGACACTGCTGCTTTTAATTATCCGATTTTTTGATCCTAAAGTTAATTCAGATTCTTCCTCTTAAACAGTTCTTGGTGCTTGGGGGTCAGCTTTGTTCCTAAAATAATAAAATGTACCTACAGTAATGTTCAGAAACTCTCTTAAAGATAAGACTATTTTCACAAACGCTTCAGTAAAGCACGAAGCAAATACAGAAGGAGCGAAATCGTAAATAACAAACAAATTGTTGTATGTAGAAAAGGCCAACTCCTCGCTTTAGTAGCGCGTAAAAACTTATTTACAAAGTTGGTTTAGCGAGCGAGCGATGCGGTTTTCATTAGGTACTACATTTGCATGTTCATTAGCTGGCTGGGGGCGTAGCCCTACCGCCTGTCGTCCAAACTGTGTCGCTTCAGAAAGCGCCACGACATTTTGGGAGAACGACAATCTTTTACCGCTCATTGGATGTTTCTGGTCCGGCGAGTTCTCACCAAGCTTCATATAGAGTCTACTTTATGAAGCTTCTTCTTTGTTTCGTGTCGATGAATACTCAAACCTTGTTTACTCATGAAGCTGGTGTTTCAAGATCGAATTGCTTCACATCAATGTGAGGCTTTTGTGATTCTACATCTACATTGATTCTGTAGAACAAGGATCTCTTCTGAAAGGGTAAAAAGAGAAAAAGACCACAGACGCTACGTTTCTCTAGCAGATTGGCGATTGACGTGAAATTGCAAAGTTCTCAGCAAAACGCTTCTGCGCATGACCATTTTGTAGTCAAATTTGTAGAGTGAATTGGAGGAAATGGCTTGCATGGTGCTCGTTTACTAAGCTATTAAATACCTAAAGTAACTCCTATTTTTATAAGATGTACTTCTTTTTTACATCTTTTTTACATAAGATGTACTATTTTTTATAAGATGTACTTCGGGGAGTATGCTCAGGAGCTGCATGAGCTCATTCCGCCTGCCCCATTCTTCTATCGGACGTCCAGACGCACCGCGGGGTACCATCCCTATCTTGTTGATATCCCACGGATTCGCACTGAGCGCTTTTCATCATCTTTTGTATTGCGCACTGCTAGGGAATGGAATTCCCTGCCTGCGTCTGTATTTCCGAGTTCATATAACCCAAATCTCTTTAAAGTTCGAGTGAATAGGTTCCTTCTGGGTGAGCTTGCTACATCCTCGACCGCATCTTTGCCCTTGGGCTAGATTGTGGTCAAGAGCGAACCCTTCATTAATAAAAAAAAAGAAAGCATACTTGATAAATATTACAGCCATTAATAAGTAAAGCAATTCACAACTGATTAAATTCACTTCGTTAGTTCGCGATTTAAAAAAAACTCGCAACAAAAAATACCAATTTTCCTCTTGTGTGAAACAAATAACTTTTACCTTTCTTCAGGAAGCTGTTTCATAACAATTGCTGTTTGTTAACATGAGACCTTCCATAATATATCGAAAAACTCCACTTAAATAAGGGACAGAACAGTTGTTAGAGCGAACAAAGGTCAATAGATCAGATATGGGAGTTGTCAAAAGAAGTTGGGCCCGCAACAGGTCTTCGAAAGCATATTGTCAATTTCCTTCGGCATTGTGAAGTTCCGCAATCCAATAGAGATGACGTCGATCCGATCACAGTGGCTTTATCGCGAAAAGAAATACTTTCGTCAAACCAATATTGTTTCTTGAGCTTAGGAATCAAAATAGTATAAAGAAATTCGAGTTGGTATTAATAATGTATGAAATCAATGGCAAAGTTAAAATTGGCAGGAACGTTTGTTAACATTCAAAAGTCGGTTACATATTTTAAACAAATCTACATACTCGGGTAAAAATAACAAAAGTTTTTAATAAATACTGTAGGTACACAAATGTACAAAAATAAAACTTGTTTCCGTAGTAACCACTACTATTTTACACTTTTTAAAATCTTTTTGACTGAAAGTGCGTGATTTACGAATCTCCTCAAAAAATGCTTTCCTTTGAAGAAAGCCGGTTCTTCTCAGAGTAAATGAAGTAATCAAAGTCAACTGTCTGAAAAGTTTTTATAATTGACACACGACTCGTGTTTTGAATTGAATAAAATAGTAACAAAGGAAGGTTTCAACCTTGGACCATAATTTACTTAGAGACAGATATAATGCAGAACAATTGACAGACAATTTGATTAATTATGTTTTGTATACTTAAATGATAGTGTTTGGATGAAGTTTACGATAGGTATGTGGTACTTACAGAAGATTTCGATGAGTGGAAGTTTTCTGAAGCTTCTGTAAAAACTACGTACTTTATGTCTTAACCTAAGGTAACGCAGACAAAATGTACATGTTTTTAAACCTTTCCTTCAACTTTACAATTTCATAACTTATGTTGCGAGAATTTAGTTGGTAAAAAGTCATTATAATGAGAAAATTATATTCTGTAAAAAAATTACAGTTTTAAAAATTAACAGTAACATTCTGGAGAAGATGGCATAACATTCTGGAAAGTGCCTGATTGGCATTTTCTGGGTTAACGAGAGCGAGCTCCATCGTCGACCTCATCTAACCTTGGTCAAATTGAGGTCAAGAGTTAACCCATCTCGAAATAAAATGAAAAATAAGACGCATTTTAAGCATTTAGTACTTCTAATTATATGAAAAGAAAATTTTACAAAAGTTGTATGTTATTTCTATGATTTTATTCAGAGGAGTTTAGATCACAGCTCGAGCATAATGCGCGACTATCTCGCGCTATACGGCATTCGGCTGACGGTGAAACTTCACTTTGATTGCGCGAGGGCCCCCGCAAAGGCTTGCTCGCCCTCTGGTGTTGTCAATGTTGACATTTTGATATTTTGATATTTTGATATAAGACCGCGGCGCATTCCGCGCGCGAGCATATCGTGCTCATGCTGCTGGCCTAGAATTAACCATTGTTAAATCAAATATTTCGCTTTGTTTGAATAACACCCCGTGAGTACATAGTTACAGCAAACTAATCTCCAAACAAGCCTCAATACAGATTTGGAATGCAAATGTAATAAAACGGCATATAACAGGTAATTGCGTTATATGATTATGTTATGCCCCTGGATTACAGAATAATTGATGACTACCGCTAATCACATGACGTTTGATATCACAGTGTACGTCACTCGACAATATTTCGACTAATTTTAACGGTAATCAATGCAAATTTAGGAAATTTAATTTTGTTTGATTCATTACGAGTAAAGTGCACTTTGCAGAAACGAATTTAATGTTCTGTCGCGCAAATGTTTTAGCTGTCGTTTAATTTTTTTTTCATTCTAAGAAAGTTTTTTAAAGCATATGGTTTTGTAGTTAGTGTTATCAATACAAATTAAAAAAAAATGGTTTTAAACTACTCCTTGTTCTGTTGAAAAACATTAATCAATTAGTTGAATTCTTACATAATTTTTAAATTTAATTCAGTTTCAGTCTAAGTAATTTTTATTTTATACACAAGTTAACTTTCAGAGCCTTCAGCAGGCCGAGTACGATAGTGACAGCGCCGCGACAACACCGCGGTTCTATGTCAAAATGTCATAATTGACAACGCCATAGGGCGAGCAATCCTTTTCGCGGGACCCTCGCGCAATCAAAGTAAAGTTTCAGCATGAGCCGAGCGCGAGTTTGTCGTTATCGTGCTAGAGCTGCAGGTACCCGTTGTCCGTGACCGCTAACGATGAAATTTAATTTAATAAACTTTTACGTCAATAGTAAATAGCTATATTGAGTTACTAAAACTGAAGTTCTCTGGAAGAAAAAGTTATTATTTTTGGTATGAAAAGAAGATGAAAGAGTTAAACGTTGTCAATACAGTTAGAAGGGCTAGAACAGAGCGTTCTAGGAAGGTAAAATAATTTTGGTGATGGACAGAGACCTTTTCCCATATACATGTATTATGCTGTTAATAAGAAACCTTATGCAGCAGAAATGAGGTTACCTGTTTTGCCGGCTTCTACACAGAAGAAAGCGGCATGAAGATTGATTTCGATAAGCACGCATTAAACGAATTACAAATTTGTTTTCTACCTTCCCCCCTTATTCGGCTAAGGAGAGATTATGGTTTAGGCAGATTCTTATTACGGTAGATTCTTGACTTCGCAGGAAAACTAAATTGTTGCGAATGTTTATCTTATGGTTCATAATTATATTATTAGGCTCCTTCTTAAAGTTCTACTCTAGAAAAAATACTGAAGTAATATAAAAATAGTAAAGTAAGAAAGAATACCTTATATGCTGTCGGTGCGTTATTTTTCATCTAAAGTTAAGGAAGGATAAACATGTTCTATAACGAATCGAGAATAGCAAGCAATTGTTGCCTTTACTTGGCTCTACCGCCACAAAGGTGTATGAGAAAATAATGTCGGATGAAGAGCTATTGTTACTGCTCTCACAAAGAAATCCCGGTAAAGTGCTTCAGAAGCAAGCGTTTGTTAAACTAGATATAAAATTACTTGTTTTTGCCCTCCCACTCGACGAAAGGAGCTTTATCTAGCTAAAGTAAATATGAAATGCGAAGTTTCTTCAGGGCCGTCTCTAAGCTGTTCTAGGTCCTGGACAATGGGATTAATGGGACCCTTTCGCTGGATGTTATGATATGATTGAGGTATTTTAGTAACCTCTTGAAAATTATATTGGTATCGAAGCAATTTTTTGATTATTCTGGAGAATAATTACTTTGTAGAGAGGTGTTAGTATGTTATTAAGTTCCTTATCACTGGAAAAAATATAGTTAACGTGTTACTAATTATTTTAAACGCTACGCACTAAGGCTTAATTTTGTTATGAGTTCTTTCAGACGCGACAAAACGAACCCAGGAAGGAACAGTCGGTGTAGAGGCAGTGTTAAAATTAAACCAATGTATGGGTTATCGGTTGCTGATCGGTCAGTGGCCTCATGGAGCGCAGGGCCCCTGGCACTTGCATGGAGAGCAGTGAGAAAGACGGTCCTGACTATTTTACTATTACAGTTCACTGGTACTAATTCATTTCTCCCGTTGAAAAATGGTCTAATGCAAAACGAAAGGACGAGGAGTGATTCATTTTAGACAAGATTTTTAATGGAACTTTCTGCAATTTTCTGTTATACATACGAGTATAATGCAGCGACGGAACACGGTAAGTCGTGCAGTAGAAATTTTTAAAAAGTGAATTAAGAATCTTGTCTCTTCATTTCATTTTAGAATTGTAATATTATTTGGTTAGGTGCGCAAGTCATTCCTAAAGAGACGTGCAAACAAAACCCAATTGGAATTTCATTACAGGGCAATTAGCCAGAGTAATTAATTTGCATACTTGATTTCTATTCATATCGAGCTTATGTACGTGGTATTCAGTGGTTTCTGAGGAATCTGTAGCCTTGAAAATTTAATATATCTATCTGAAATCTAAGGGTAAGCTCGAATCATACTTTGTAACTGATTTTGGTAGTCTTTAAGAACTGTAAAGTCATTGCGCTAAGAAATGGCATCTTAATGGCGATGGAGTGACGATAGTGACCATTTCATGCATTCAGGTGGCAAAATTCAGAACTATTGGATCCTGTAATAAGCTGCAAGAAAAAAAGAGACAGTAAATTAAACAGTGCTTCATGCTACCCACACTAGGATTCCCTGTGTTGTGGGTTACCAGGCTCATTCCCTCAGTTCAACAAATTCACATTTAGTCGGCGGTGGCGCTGCGCTGCCACAGTTCTTAGTTTCGCCACCCAAACTAATAAAATGGTCATCGTTGTTATGCCACCGCCATTAAGATGCCATCGATTAGTGCAGGGCTTCTCAAACTTTTGGCTCCACGACCCCCTCTTAAAGTTTCCAGATGACAGCGAACCCCTTGACTAACCAATTAAATCCCCGCCCCCCTATAGAAAACAATAAAGTTAACTGTTGAAGAAAATTCAATAAAAGGTAACAAATACAGTGGCAAAAGAAATATATTTTTAATATTAATGTAATGGGTGGGCTTGTTTCTTGTCGCAAATTGAGTCAATTTTAACCTTAATTCACGTAAATCTTGCCGAGAACCCCCTACCGACGAATGGCGAACCCCTAGGGGTTCGCGTGCTCCACTTTGAGAAACCCTGGATTAGTGGAATAGCCGCCCAGATTTGGTGCATTGCGAGGACAGAGAAGTAACGATGTGCGTTGAGCAGAAGTAAAATAAAGTGAAAACCTAACTTATAACAACTTATAAAGCATCACTCACGCAATGGCTACGTGTCATATCACGTATGACATGCTCAATTACTCATGCATCGCTAACATAATGTCCAACGCCCATGCCCAATTACACGTCACCTTTTTTTTAAAAAAACATTGAAATCCTATTTTACGAAAGAAAATTTAATTTTCAACAACATAACATGCTTACTCTTTTGTTTCGTTAACTGGAATTAAATTCATCATGAGCCAATTAGCAAAAATGAGTGACATTTTCTTAACTTATTTACTTGGAGTTGTTTTAATTGTGGACGACACACGTCGAGTTAAAGCGCATTAATGTGAGTGGGAAAGTTATCTTAATTAAACGAAGTTCCCGCGGGTTTGTTCGGAGGTTGTTGCTTGTAAACACCGACGCACTCTAGAGTAGGGTAACCAGGCCTTGAATGATGTTTCGCGTAGAATACTAGCCTACGTCATTGTCCACTTTGAAGACCTCCAGCTATTCTTGTGCAAAAAATCACATCGACCTGTCGCTTTGTTTTTCACATATTTTTACAATGACTGCGTTCGCGTGGAAAAGTAGCCTATTTTACTCCCCACCATAGAAAACACTACCCGCGAGAAACTTACGGGGCATAATCGACTCTGATGACGGTAAAACTTCTCTTTGTTTGAGAGCATGTACACAAAGTCTTGCTCGCCCTCTGGCGTTGTCATTACGACACTTTTTTGACATTTGACCGCATAGTTTTTACATTGTGCTGGAAGTGCAGGTCTCTAACTATCGTTGTGTAAAAAATTACTCGATGATTCGTTTTATACATCAGGCGTAAAGAAAGGACAGATAAACACACTTTAACATTTATAAATAAGTACAAACCGTAGGATAAGAAAGTAAGAATTCTGTTTGACTATTTAATTTGGTTCAAAAAATTTAGATGTGAGGGTTTTGCTGTATCGTGGGCGAAAGGCTGAAAACCTATCACCATTATACTCATGTTCCCTCTAATAACACTCGGAATGAATGCCAAATGTGGCGTCAAGTGGTTCTCAAGTTGCATGCCGCTTTGCCTACCCCGAAAGGGATTACAGGTGTGAGTTTATAGATTAGATTAGATCGTTTATTCCAAAACTATCAATTTATTCATTACTAGCTTTCCGCCCGGGACTTCGTTCCCGTGGCACTTTTTTAGTTTTTTTTTTCATAAGAACCTTCTCCTGACAATAAGGAACACAACAAAAAAAGAATCATCCAAATCGGTCCAGCCGTTCTCGAGTTTTGCGCTTACCAACAGATTTAGTGATTCATTTTTATATATAAGAAGATATAGATTTATTAAACTTTCTGTTTTTTTTTTCATTTCTTGACTCCCCGCCCGTACGGCCCGTACCCCAGTGACGCCTACATCGCATAAGGTGCTGCCTAGCAGCTAGCTGAGCAGGATGAGCAGTAAGTTTTTCTAATACTTACATTTTTAAACTCGTGATATCTTTTGAATGGAATGTCCGAATTGCATAATTCAAAAAGTTGTAAAAAGATATTGAAGCAGTCTTGAATATGAAGTAATTTATTTTGATAAGGACTAATACCAAGATACAAATAAAAGAGTATTTTATGGCGGGCGGCATTTCAATTAAATTTTTAAAATAAAAAACACATATTGTGGCATAACTACAATAGTTAGACATATGCTGCCGCGACACTTTTTGTAAAAATTTATGTATTCTGCAAAGTCGTAGTACATTATTTTATTCTATCATCAATAGTTTACGCAGCGCACGCAATGTAAAGAATATTTTAGGTAATTTTTTACACCTTGGGTTACATTATTTGAGTTTCAGTAAGGATCCCTAATTTTTTTGAAAATATAATATAGCCTATGTCCATCGAGGATAATGTAGCTTTCTAATGGTGAAATAATTTTTCAAATCGGTCCAGTAGTTTCGGAGCCTATTCAATGCAAACAAACAAACAAACAAACAAACAATCAAATCTTTCCTCTTTATAATATTATTATTATGGTATAGACAATGGATGTCAAAAATGTCAGAGAATAATGTTTTCGTCAAATGTAAAAAAAACATGAATATAAATAAAAAGTAATAAGTATAACAAAAATGTCAAGAAAATACATTTTTGATATCTATAGATAGATAAATGGCAAAAACGTTGCTATCAAGATCAAATTCACATATGTTTATAGTAAGTATCACTAATTAAGAAATCCCTCGTTTACAAGGACATGTGGCCACCCTACAACAGTCGCACGAGTATTGAGAACAACTACTCGCATGTTGGATCTACATAGTTCTGTCAACTTTGTTGTCTATTCGAATAACTAAGCCAACTCAAATCTGAACTGAATATACAAATAGTATAATGTTAATTTAAGTTTGATTAATAAGTATAATATTTGTTCTAACTTTGTTTCAGTACTTAACACAGTTTGTATAATTGATTTACGACGAAATCGATTAGTTGATAAATTCATATTCAGTCTATAATCTCGGGTAAATCATATAAGATAAAAAAAACTAAGAATATAATTATTAAAATCAGTACCATTGTCACATATAATTCTTGGTTGGTATTTTGGAATGGTATAATATAACAAAGGTTATATATAATTTTAAAGATATAAAAACGAATAATAAATCTTTCGTATACTTTTCAAAATATATAAATTCACATAATATAATAGACGATAACTATAATAAACAATTGGTCGACACATTCAAATGTAATACTAATTTTATCTGTAACTGCATTGCCATAAGATTAACAAAACTTTTAACGTTTGATATAACTCATATAACCAACTATTGATATAAGCTGCAAGCATTCATGCCAGCCATCAAGCATGTATGCATAAAAACTTTCAGATAAAATCATGTACACATTTAAGCAAGTAGCCTTCGCTCGCTCCGCAGCGAAAGCAGTAACCTAATACTAGACGCTGGCCGCCCCCTATTAACATAAGGGGTAAATTGTCACACTATGCTTGACTGATTGGTTGAGGCCGTTTGGTGCTTTAAAAACTCAGACACCAACTTAGTCAAGTTCGCCTCATACACATATTTCACAATGGAGAAGATTAGGTTGCTGAGGGATTTAGTCGATTGCAGGTAGCAAAGACAAGCAAAATTACAAAATCGTCTTATATAGAAGTATACGCAGAAAGAAAGTGCTAGGATCGCATATAGTAAAAAACACTTTTTATGGAACCCTTCCAATTTCTATTCACTTTAAGTAGGGAATTTAAGGAGCGCGATATGGAGCTCCGTCAAACGATGCGGGGAAGGGACGACTTTTCTTTAGGAATTTTTCGGGTTCGAACCGAATATCCGCATTTTTCTAAACAATGGCTCTCCGCAGCGCAATGCCGCGGATTATGTGAAAATTTCAGAAGATATTTCCGTTGTGTGTGAGTGAAATTCTTCGGAGTTCAATACATTCAAATATTCTTTTGAGATTGAAGTGACACAAAGCGTATTGTTGCAGGAGCTTTCAGATCGGCGCAGTTTTGTTGAGAGGACATCCATGCTCATTGTTTTCGGACGAGGCGCGTTATGAGCCAGCATCGACCCTTGTATTCACTCGTGCATACAGAAGCCGAATAAGAGAGCTACAATATAAAGACCCGTTATTACTTTCAGACTGGCGTTGTCAATATTCAAGATGCTGTCAATATTGCATATTCAAAAGATTGGGTTTTCAAGTTTTTGCCTGTGTTGATAGAAAATGCAAAAGTTCGGCGCGAAATTCAATGACCATCGAAATGTTCTCTATCTGGAATATGTGAGGATTAAATACATTTAGTCTTCAGATTCCCTAAAAACGATTAAAATTGTTTCGAAGATTTTAAAATTTTATAAGTGTTATATTTTATGTTTTTTTTTTGAGTTTTTTTTTTTTCAAATAAAAGATATAGACGCGGAGCTGGCAACGTCACAATCATAAACGATGATGACGCCTGGGTTACCATTACGCAAATCCCGTCATTCTCCTGACTTCATTAACCAAAGCACCGCGTACTTAGGTTAAATCACGCAATATTGTCGGAAGTAATGTCAAAATGATGTCAGTACCGGCTGATTGCTCGTAGCGACAGGTGGCGCTGCCGTGGAATACTAAACGTGTTCGGAGAGCCATTCTTGAATGTCCTAATAATCATCAGAATATTCTGAAATAATCCGTGACCTCATCTATTGTGTGACGTTACATAAACATAAATTAAGGATGTGAATTAGCCTACCAAACTGAACAACTTTCTCGCACAAACACAGGTCAAAATATGACAAAAAAACGAATGGGCCTTTTTATAATTCAAACGGCACGGCACCGCATGGCAAGGCATGGCAAAATTTGAATTACCATTGCCCCCTATATCCCCAGCTTCTATTATCACTAGTACATAGAAGGGAATGGTAATACAATTTTGCCGTACCGTTTTCGAATTATAAAAAAATTTAACGATCTAATTGCCTAATTGTATGAGAAGTTCAAATTTTTTGTGATCATTTTAAATTTGATAATTTAAAAAATTTAAAGTTAGAGTTCCAAGGGTTGAATCTCCCAATGAAACTGCATTGGGAGATTCAGCCCTTGGAGATTCAGCCTTGGAAGTTACGCCATATAGCTATAATATGACGGCCGGCTCGGACGAATGGTAGTGACGCTGACTTTTCAAACGCTGCGCCGCCGCCAAACGGCCTTATTAACGACTAAAGACAATCGACAACGACAACCGACAGCTTAACAACAGATTAACAAATAATTACTTAACGTCCTTCCGTGGCATCGAAACGCTCGTGATAAATTGACACTTTAGTCACCCATCGGGTTCCCTGCCTCTTTGTACGTTGCTTGACCTCACTAATCGGTTCAGATCAGCGAGCGCCACTGCGCTACGAGCGCTTCTAAAATAGTAACTTTCGGACATGGTGACTTGTTATTGGATGAAATTATAACTCGATAATATTCAAGAATCGCGCCCCCATACATTAATATATACGCCATTCAATTCAAGATTCATTAGGCACCGTTTCACTCAAACGGCTTCCCTCCCTTCATCTTTGTCTGTTCCATAATATTCATAATTCTATGAAATCTTACTTATTCGAACAGATGTCGCTAGTTTTCATATTACTCCTCAGACTTCAAATGGTTTTTCAATTTGAGTTTTATATTTCTGATAGGTAATAGTGTTATTAGTAAAATTAATTTTGTGGTTCTATGTATTCGGTCTGTATTTCAGGAAACGTGGCTCAGTATATAATAAATCCATATTTATTAAACAGTATATTGTAGCTGCCTCATCAACACCGAGCTTGAACTAATGAAGTTACGAACGCGAAACTTTGACGGGAGATTCATTTGATGACGTGTAGAAAGTGTATGTATATAGGGTCTTTACGATAACACACTACACTTCTTGTACTCTATGAAACTATCTTTAAACGATAGTGATTTAAAGGCACTACGTTATACCTCGCAAAATTTTGGCCAGTTAAGTGTTTTTGAAATCAAAATATAATCAAAAAAATGCTGCATTCTTGCCTTGTTTTCAATGAAGAAACAGAATAAGGGATACATAAAAACGGAGGAGTCTTTAATTACCAGGGCTGCCACAAATAGTTCAGTAAGAATGGGCTATGGAAAGAACTCTCACAAATCGTGGTGGCAGTCGGGGTTGCCCCAATTTTTGTAGAATCGTAAACCCCTAAGATTTAGTGTACGGTCGGAGTTTTAAAAAGCCGCCGACCACCGTTACAGGCATAACAAGTGTTACTCACAGTTTCATGAAAATGTGTGAACAATTCGGAACAGATAATCTCTAATGCCCAAAAATAAAATTTTATTTTCAAGTATAGATTGATTAATCTACTATTTCTCATATTTTTCTTTAAATTCATTCGTTTGACTAGTCATATTTAGTAAGATTATGATATTAAGAATCTCGTCTTTTATGAAGATAAGGAACTTTGTTGATGAAACATACCTAACCTAGCCAGAATGTAAAACGGGACAAAGCGCCAACAGGAAAACAGGAAAATTTGTGCAATGAATGCTTCATGAAGTAATCGTAACAATTTCTCGATTCAAAACCAAAAACAATTAAAATCTACCTAATAAATCTCAACTTTTTGTGGCAGCCATTTTTTCTCAAAACGTCAACTCTGGTAGTTACACTTGTTATCGTTAGCAGGGTAGCACGTTCCTCTGACCTACACGAATATAGTTTTACGACAGTCACCGAAGTGAGCCATTAAACAATTTTCACCGGCGACCGCTACAATGTATCTTTATGTCTCTTGACCGTTTTAGCGATCACGATAACACGAACTTTGCCTACATTGTGGCTTGGACGGGGCAAATTAAATCACGATGAGCTAAATTGGCGTAATATGGCATCTCTGAAACATTGTTAGGATATAGCTTTCGGTTTTAGACTACTTTATGTACGTACCTTGTTAAATTAAGTGCAAGTTTTGTAGTGGGCTTCAGTGGAGAGGTCAGTTGAATAGTAAAGCAAAAGTATATTTTATTTTTTAGAAAGTTCCTTCTAACGGAGACGTCCAGAAGCGTCCATAAGCAAATTTGGAGGTACCATCCATACCTTGTTGAGATTCCTCGGACCCGTACTGCGTATCTATTGAGCTCTTATCTTCGTCTTTTATAATGGGCACCGCTAAGGAATGGAATTCTCTGCCTGCGTCTGTATTTTCGGGCTCATATAATCCGAATCTCTTTAAAGGTCGAGTGAATAGGTATCTTCTGGATGAGCTTGCTACATCGTCGACCACATCTTTGCCCGTGGGCCAGATTCTAGACCAGAATCAAATAAAGAAAAAAAGATTAATAAAGAAAAAAAAAAGAATAAAGAAAAGATTAAATAGCAGTTGTGTTGTTTTCATTCAAGTGTATGTATGTATGTACAGTTACGTGCCTACAGAACTTATTTATGATTATTTTTAACTATTGACTTTAGAGTTTTTCTAATTAAAATAAAACTTCATCGATGCTACACATTATTACCAAAAGAATACAGACGAAACAAAAAAACGGCTTAGAAACACTTTAAATAAACTAACAATGTTTACAGTGACTAAGAGCCGAGAGCTTAACAAAGTGCATTCTATATGCAAATTAATTCGACACTGTAATAGAAAAAGTTAACGAAATAGCTCGAGCGTGGAACAAGTAGTGTTTAAAGTACATCCTACAAAGTAACTTCTTTTGCATAGCTAATTAAATATCTCGAAAATCCGACGTTTTAAAGAAAACTCTAGAAGATGTTTTCTGTACACTCAAGAGCACTGCACATCAAGCTATTCTTATTGATACTGTTCTTATTACGAACGACGACGAGACAAAATCGTCGTTCGTAATAAGAACAGTATCAATGGTCACTCGTTAATTTGTCAGTGTAGCATTTTCTTTTTAATAAGTCTCAAAGAAAGTACATACTTACATAACAATTTATTCGAAGTAAATATGAGTAACACAAAAAATACATCCCCTTGGGCTTGAGTATGTTGAGTTTATATACTTATCTTCCCTTATTGTATAATACTAATGCATATTCCTAAAGCTTTCAAGCTTTACTTTTTGATAGGTACTAAACAGTATTCGGAAAGTACAGAAATAGAGTTAGAAGCAAAGTTTTTCGTTATCGATGAAATTGAATTAAAAAGAATTCCTTCTTTTTGTCGCGACTGTCGTTAGTCAGACTTCCCAAGTTGCGGAGCAGGCACCGTCGGACATTGTCTCCACAGCATTTCAGCGAATATTTATTTTACAACTTTCAGTTCTATTATCTTGTTTGTTTCTCTCAGTTTCTTAGTTTTTAACAAATCTTATTCTTAAGACGGTAAAAAGGTTTTTTAAGAAATGTGATTTTAATTCGTTTTTATTTTTTAAATAATTTTATCAACTAACTACCTCTAGATGTAACTAGATGTTTAGTAACTAGATGTAAAATATCATTTTTTAATAATTTTCTAGTCACTGCAATACATCTAGTTACTGCAATTACATTTAACAGTTCGTGTACATTTAACAATGATTTTGTAACCGTTATTTTATAGAGATGGTGTGATGATTTGGATGCTTACTATTCCAGACGGCCGGAAATTGCACAAGACCGCAAGAAATGGAAAGATGGCCTTTACCCAGCAGTGTGATCTTATAGATTAGTAAAAAATATATTATAAAGTGTAACAAAGTAAGACAATACTATCATCGGTTTTAGTCACAAAGTTCCCAGTGTAATAATTTGGGGTAACTTTTCGAATAAAAATAGATTTTCTCCGAAATCGTAAAGTAGTAACAGTCTGAGCAAAGTTTTACTGAAACTACTAACATGAAGCGAAAACATTTCATCTCTGTCGTAGATACCTCTATTTGTGTTGCTGAACTTCGCAATGAGTCAGCATGAATGCTAATGCATTTTGTCCCTATATCACATTTCGTCAAACGAAATCGAAGCGCGCTATGAAACACCATCCATCATTGGGATGTTTTTTCCTATCCTTTCAGTGGTACATCTATCAGAATATGCAAATTTGTTCCTGTCTCACCCCGCAAATACCTCTAGCCTATTTAGTTGATATCGGATTACATCGGAAAAGAAAATGATTGCGTTATTCGAAATGTCTTCATTTTTGAGATCGTATTTTCTGACAGTGTTTTATTTGTAAGGTTTTGTGGAGTGCTGTACCTAAGGTTAGCGACCACGTAAGTACTTTTTAATAATAATAAATAAAATAAATAACTTAGATTAAAGTAAATAATGTGATGTTCAGACTTTTGGGTTGGCTTTAGTAACAAGTACCCATTCACAGTTAAACGTTTCTATTGGGCTGAATATAAAATAAACGTCAGCGGTTTAGTTTTGGTAAACACGTTCAGACTTACCGCGATCGGTAAAGCTTCTTAAATTACTTAAAGAACTTAATTCTATATGACTCTGAGACACAAAATTCCCAGTGTAATAATTTGGAGTAACTTTTCAAATAAAATAGATTTTCTCCGAAACATACAAGACAGGCCAGGAGTTGCTTGGTGTGCGGTACTAGAATTAGGGTATTTTACTTTTTATCTTTGGGCAATTATGTATGTATTGTTTAGCTTCAAGAGGTATTGACGTATGCAAAAGTGATGTTTTTTTTTTACCAGCCCATATACGTCCCCACCGGGGGGCACGGGCTTCCCTTCGAAACACGAAGGGGATTTAGGCCATAGTCCACCACGCTGGCCCAATGCGGGTTGGTGGACCGCTCATCTTTCGAAAAAGAATTTTCTTGGACGGGCGGGTTTCATCACGATATTTTCCTTCACCGTTGAGCAAGTGATAATTAAAAATTCGTACATAAATCCGAAAAGACGAATTTAGAGGTACAGGTCGGCACCAGGATTTGAACCCGCGACCTTCGGATTACAAGTCTGGTTCATTATCAACTGGGCTATCAAAAGTGATATATGAAACAAAAAACACATGCTCCTCATAGTTTTGGCTAAGCACATACCATGGATTGCCATAAAGATAATAAGAGGAACTACAGCAACAATGATTTTGTAGAATAGCTTATTTCCTGTCAGAAATTTTTAACATGTAGTTCAATAAAATTTATATTTATAGGACGGTTCTACAAAATAAACTTACCGGATAAATAATTTAGAAAACCTTCTTTATCTAAATAGGCAATCCTTCTCTACAGTACCTACAAAGTTTCAAATGGGAAATGAAGGCACTGCTATGATTTGACCAGCACTCACGACTCGTTCGAAAATAGATATGCTGCAAAACCCAGAACGGTCATTCATCTAAACGGCGAAGAACGAAAATAGACGCCTACCTACGAAAGACATAACTTCATGTTACCACTTATCATCCTTTGGATTCGAAGTCGACTAACGCTCCAGAATTATTCATGTCAAAAACAGTCAGTTTAAACGGAGAACTGATTTATCGACTAAGCACTGGAGTGGGAAACCAAGTGCTTTTATACCAGATGGTTTCTTTAAGTTAAAAGGAATTTTAGATTATCCGAGAAAATTGACTGACCGATATAAAAGGACAAAGATTATTGTATCTCTCTATTGATTTTTACATTACAAACATCAAACTTAATAGAATTGGTTAAGTAATTAACTCCCACTGTTTGTGAAAAACCGGCCAAGTGAGTCGGACTGGCGCACGCACGAAGGGTTCCGTAACATTATCTATAAAAACCGGATGGGAGCCCCCTTAAATATATATTTTTTTAAAGTATTTGTTGTTATAGCAGCAAGCAACAGAAATACATCATCTGTGAAAGTTTCAACTGTCTAACTATCACGGTTCATGAGACGGTGACAGACGGACAGATAGACGGACGCACGGACAGCGAAGTCTTAGTAATAGGGTCCTGTTTTACCCTTTGGGTACGGAACCCTAAAAATCCATTAAAATTATGATATTAAATAATCTTCACAGTCATATGATGCTGGAATTATAGATGGTTTAGTCCAAAATTTGGTATACCTCAAAACCTATTATGTTTCAACACATATATTGGGTGAAAATTAAGCATGTGAATCAACTCAATTAAGTGAAAAAAAACAAGAAATATATACAAAAATGTCTCTTCCTGTAGCTAGTGCGAAAAAGAAAGTTTTTCAGATTCATGGGGATGTTTACTTTTAAAATTTTTCCAAACTATTTTAAAATACGTGTAATTTTGTATTGTAGGCCATGGTTGCTGCACAATGCACACATAAGCAAATATTTATTCTAAGCACATTTTATAGTTAGTGGATAACAGGGTGAAGAGAGCATTAAACGAATTAGGGGGTCAATCACCCCTAAAAGGAATGCTCCACTTTATATCAGCGTGCATGTTCGCAATAATCCTACTCGTTTGATGAGGCCTGTTTACGACCACCAGAGCGTATCGCTTAAGCACAAAATAAATCGCTGACGATGCTAAATTTATAGGAGTTAATATATTTTTATGGGCAGGGGAACGGCGTCGTTGGCTAAAATGTTTGAATTTGATTACGTGTTTCTATGTATTTCGGGTTTATGTTGTGTAAAAGACATTTTTAAGGCGAGAGATTTCTTATATGCGTAATAAAATTGCTATACGAGACTTATGCATACGTAATGTTACGCCTTAAATGTTGGTATTAAGTTTATCGGAAGGGTGCAGATATGTTTTTTTTATTCATTTGATGAAACATCTAATGAGAAAACGATAAGCAGGGATTACCCTCGAGTGGACAAACGAGCACGCACGCTTGATAATTTTTTTTTCATTTCTCATACTCGGAAAGTAGTGTTATTTTGATCTGAATATTGGGTGGAAAATGCTGCTTCCCTCCCTCATACAAATTACTCCCCACCTAAGGGCCGGAATGAACTTTAAAAATAGAGCTGCTGACAGCTGTGAAGAGTTTTATGAAAAAAAAACTAATTTAAAAAAAATGCTGCGGCCATGTGAGTTTCTAAACAGCCAGTGTGAACTTAGCGCAAACTTCTTTGAGCGGAATAAGCCGCAAAAAATTACGCGGTGAGTTCCATATTTAAAATGTAACTTTTAATTTCACGAATTGTCCTAAGACAATTAATTTTAAATAGTTACTACTAATATTGTTATTCAGTCCAAAGACATCAATTTCAAGACGGAATTGTTTACGAGTCTTGTCACCAAACTCTTTGACCAACATGCTCCTCTTAGAAAGGTAAAAGTAAAGTTTGTACCGGCTCCGTGGCTCTCAAAATTCATACTGGACATGATGGCGAAACGGGACAAAGCTAAGAGATGCTACAACAGGCGTCCTACGGAACAAAACCACGCTCGTTATAAGGCTCTACGAAATCGCTGCAGTCGTTTGTGTAGAGATGCCAAGAGGCGCCACATTCATAATTCAATTGATAACTGTAACCCCAACAATATCTGGAAGTTCCTCAAAACCATTGGTATTGGGAATACTCCGGGTGCGGATGTTCCTGATGTTGACATCAATGCTCTCAACAAACACTTTTCGCTTTCTCCTTTTACTCTCGGCTATGATGTCAAGACCAGGACTCTTTCCGAACTTTCCAGCTCCCGTTCCTTAGCCTGCTCCTCTCTTTACTTTCGCCCTGTCACCGGAGACGAAGTTAGGAAACACATACTCGCTATAACATCTACTGCTGTTGGCAATGATGAACTCAGTTCCCGCATGATATCCTTAATCCTTCCCGAACTCCAAGAAATCCTTACTCACCTCTTCAATTTCTCTTTATTTTCGTGTTCCTTTCCCGACTCCTGGAAACGTGCGTACGTGATCCCTCTACCTAAAACAAGTAATCCCACGACCTTTTCCGAATTTCGTCCGATCTCCATCCTACCATTTCTCTCAAAAGTCCTAGAGCACATTGTCCATCAGCAGGTGTCTGAGTATCTCGTGTCGAATAAACTCCTTTGTCCCTACCAGTCTGGTTTCAGATCTGGTCATAGCACTGTGACAGCGCTGCTGAAAGTTACAGATGATATCCGGTTTGCAATGGAAAACAAGCTACTCACTGTTCTTGTACTTCTGGACTTTAGCAGTGCTTTCAACTCAGTTGACTTCGACATCTTATTGGCTATGCTCGAGTCATGTAACTTCTCTTCCCCGGTGACAGCCTGGTTCAACTCTTATCTTCGCGGCCGCTCCCAGCGGGTTCGCGTCAATGATATTATGTCTGATTGGTGCGAGCTGGCTGCTGGCGTGCCGCAGGGTGGCTCTCTCCTCTTCTTTTTTCAATATTTATTAATTCTGTTACTTCGCTAATATCATCCAGCTTCCATCTCTACGCAGACGACTTGCAGCTATATCTTCACTTTAATGTCAGTGATATTAACGTTGCCATCCATGACATCAACGATGATCTCAACCGGATCTGTTCCTGGGCTGATTCCTTTGGGTTGCTTGTAAACCCTAAAAAATCACAGGCAATGTTAATTGGTAGTAGGTATATGTTAGGCCAAGTTGTTTTGGATAGTGTGCCCTTGATTACCTATAGAGGATCTCCTATTGAGTTTACCAACACTGCGAAAAATCTTGGTCTTATGCTTGAATCCAATCTCTCTTGGTCAGCGCATGTTGCTGGACTCAGTAGGAGAGTTCACTTTTCAATTCACTCCCTCAAACGCCTCCAAAACTTTTTACCTTTAAAAACCAAGATCACTCTCGCTCAATCCCTTATCCTCCCCCTCATTGACTATGCTGATTCCTGTTTCCTTGATGCCACTGAGGAGCTCGTGAATAAACTTGAGCGTCTGCAGAACCTCTGCATTCGCTTTATCTTTGGACTTCGTAAGTTCGACCACATCTCTCGATATCGCGAGCAACTCAAGTGGCTCCCTATTCGTCTGAGAAGAAATCTTCACCTCCTTTCTCTTCTTTTCAATGTCCTTCATAATCCTTCTTATCCTAATTACCTTCGCGAGCGCTTCACTTTTTCAAAACCTGTTGACCAGCCCTCTCGTCCTTCCGTTAGGTCACTCCTCTGTATCCCTTCCCATCACTCTGACTTCTACTCCTATTCCTTTTCCGTTCATGCAGCCCGACTGTGGAACTCACTGCCTTACCCCATCCGCAATTCCGAGACACTTCCGATATTTAGAAAGAAATTAAAGGAACATTATGTATCTGTTGCTTTCCCTTCAGTATAATGAACATAATATTATATGTATTGTTTATGTATGTATAAAATATATGTCTGTGTATTTATATAAATTATTTATATATTATATGTATGTGTAGTTGTATTTTTATGTAGTTTATATTAGTATTTAGATTTCAGTGGTTAATTGTGCACGTCTGTCTTTATTTATTTTACGCCTCTCACTGTCCCAGGTCTGCTGGAAGAAATTTCTTAAAGAAATAAGCTGTGCCTTTTGTGTTCGTTTTTCTATTTGTCTGTAACATTTGTGATTTTTCCTGTGTACAATAAACTGTTAAAATAAAATAAATTGTTATATATGTATTATCAATAAATTGTTTAGATAAACAACTAGTTTTATTTTCCTCATATCCGAAATGAAAAGTAGAGTGTTTAACACGGGTAAAAGAATCAATTCCTACTCGGACTATAGCCGCCCTCGGTGCGCTCGGGCGTCTAAATACCTCGGGAATTGATTCTTTCCACCTTCGGCTAACAATCTACTATTTTCGACTTATGTTTCATGGGGAAAATGTTTCATGTTTCGTGGGCTGATTCATATTTTTTATTTTCGCTAACTAATTTGAAGTTACCCAAGGTGGTAAAAGACGACCTCTGAAGTATGCACTTAAACACTTTCGCAAAATTTTTATTTATGAATTCACATTTGAAAATTTAAATGCTTTCGTTTTCCTTTATTAGGTGTTTGCTGCGTAGGGAAAGGAGAGAGGGGTTCGAATTTCTTTCATTAGTTTCCTTGTTTCGTTTAGTTTGTAAATATGTCGTTTTATATTGGGTAAATGAAACTGAACAAGTTTCTACATGAAACATAGGCGAAACATAGAAAAAACGCCACCTTTCAGCGTATCACTTCAGTCTGCGAAGCTAGATTTGAAATTTGTATCTATTTCTTCTTCGTAAAAGCTTTCCCATTTACTCTGCATTTTACGGTCTGTGCTCGCCATGCAGTACCAGGAAAGCATAGAGATCTAGAATATAGCGTGGTACTTGAGAATTCTGGTCTCATCGACTGTTCACAGTTTGGTTTTGCATTCTGACGTCACAATTCGATTTGCTGTAAAGTCGATCAAAGTGGTAAATGGGTCACGCTTATGATGATGGAGTATTGGAGATAAGTAATAAGAGTTGTGTGTTCAGTTATAATGCAGTTATGTCCATAGTTATATCAGAATCATATCACATTAATATCAAAGAGGCGAAAGTTTGTGTGTGTGTGTGTTTGTGTGTGTGTTGGTTCTTCACGCTTAAATGTCTGGACAAATTTTGATAAAATTTGTTATGGAGGTAGCTGATACCCTGGATTAACACATAGGCTGCATAATTTTTCCGAATTCCCGGGCGGAAAGCTAGTAAGTCGATAAAAAACCTTAACCCTCACAACATAGGGATAGAAATGCAGGACAACAGTAGGCTACGTAATCCACAAGGGCCATTCTTAATATTGGATAAAGATTTTAAAAGTAATAACAATATTAATAGGCACAATCCATGATGGCGACACCAATACACGCCATAAGTGACCCGTTCGCTAATGAAGCCATTACTTCTTCACATTAATTAAACATAAATTCAATAACTAGATCAATATTCTAACATTTTCCACGTCGATAGCCGACTGATTTTCCATCAACATCAATCCCCACATAAAACCGATTCGTAACATAGATGTTAACGCCCTAAAAAGATGGTATCGCTTTACAAAATGTGGCACTGTGTGGTTCAGATACGGTTTATTACTTTTTATGGTTATGACGGTTTAAAAGGTGTTGATTAGCTATGTACGTCGACATATTACGAGTATGTGGGATGATTTCTGTGTTTCACTGCAAAGTGATAAAGAGACGCCCGTATCCCACTGGGGTTAGCAAAAACCAAAATTGCTGACATCCAAACAGTCCTTTTTGCTTCGTTTACTTTCGTAATTCGTGTCATGTAAAGATGTGGCTTTTTAAATACAAATTTAGAGAAAAACAATATCTATTGATGGGGACGTTTGGCCCGGGTCAGATTCAGGGCGGGTTATTTAATTTACGAAACTTATGTGGATTTTAAATTTTTGTTTGTTATTTTGACATGTTTTTTTTAATAAATAAATTTGCTACTTTATATCTATTTTGTATAAATTGAAATACCTAGCCATCGAATGCTGTTTTAAAAATTAAAATCTGTGGAAAGTATTTTGGTATCTTTCTTTGAATTGTTGTTTTACTATAGAAAGATGCTAATAGCAAGGTACATTATTTCAAATGTCAACAGTTATAATATTAAATGAAACTAATTGATGTGTAGCCTAGCAAACTGATAAGAAGAAGAGTAATGAAAAATACACAAAAGAAATTAACATGACTATTACATACAAATAAAAGTTTCCTAATATGGCGCGAAAATCTTAAATATTTTATAATTCTATGAAAAGTTATCATCATATTTTACTTGCAGTTCGAGCTCACAACCCCATAACTGAGCGAAATGAACATATAACACTGCCAATCAGCACTTGGCTTGTTATGGCGTGAAGTGGCTTACTTTGCACCGTGTCATGCTAGTGTAATTACGGTGATAGCGCGAGCAGGGCACTTAGACCAGAGTTGTGTGTAGTTATTGTAGGTATTTTATGGACGGGGCCAGGGCTTACATCGCGCTATGCTTGTACGATGTTTACCAAAATAAAACTGCTTACGATTCCTTTATATTTAGCCCTTTTCAAACAGAGTTAGTTATTTGTATGAAAGGGACTGTTATTTGATTATGCCCTTACACCATAAGAAGCAAAAGTTATTTGTGAGGATAGAAATTAGTCTTAACTCTTATGATATGTTACATAACGAAAGTTCAGTCATTTATATCATCAGCAGCTCGAGTATGATGGGTACAAACTAGCGCGGCACGCCACTCGGCTGACGGTGAAACTTCGATTGCGCGAGGGCCCCGCGCAAAGGCATGCTCGCCCTCTGGATTTGTCAATGTTGACATTTTGACATAGAACTGCAGTGCATTACGCGCGCTATCACCATGGTACTCGAGCTGCAGAAAGATATAAACAATCAATTTGAAGTTCACCTGTGACACTTCAGAAATAAATTATTGAGTTACGAATTAGTTCCAAAATAATTTTTAAAAAACTATGAGAGAAATTCAACCTGAAGGAAGCAATATTTATTGTATTGGTCATTTTTACATAAAATTTACACCTCTAGCTAACTACAAAAGACTCAGTGTGATGAAACGATACAAAACTTGATGACCTTAATGTTAAACCAGACTTGGGTCCTAAATTTGAACTTGTGTGGTATTTTAAATAAAAAATACCTGAGTTAGAGCAGATCTTTATCTGCTCTACTTATTGCTACTTATTGACTGCTACTTATTGTTAAATTGCTCTTTAACAATAAGTAGCAGTCTTATTGTACAATTTTCTATTTCACTTATCTTTTCTTAGTAGGAATGTTTTCTTTCCATTTAAGTAAATCTGGAATTCTGTTGATGAGGGACGTTCATACACTTTTTCAATGTAAATAAAAGCAATTATCTCGCATTCTGGTTACAGCGTCGAGGGCTTACATTATACCACAGCATTTAAGGTAATTACACTAATTACTGTACCACAGACGAGGCCGCATTCATGAAACCATTTCAGTTATGAGACGTTGGTTTGTATAACTGAATCAATTTTAATAATTATTAGTTACGAATTAATTTCATGGTTTTGACTATATATAGGGTGTAAAAGACAGCTTAGCAAAAACTGAAACCCTAGACTCAGACAATCATTCTGAATGATGTTCCAGTGAATTTTTTTTCCGGTAAATTTTCATTTTTTTTCATGTTTTTTTAATATTTTATGCTCATATTTTTTATTATTTAATCGAATACACTCCATTTTGCAATCAAAAACAATCATAAACGTAAAACACTAAAACCAACAATGTACAGTCGAGGAATAAAAAGGTTTGTCACCTTAAGGCCGATTTTCGCTTGCACTATTGCAGGAATCAATTATGCCAACATTCCAGAACAAAAACAGTGCTGTTAACATTTAATTCAATGTGACGTTTGCTATCAATTACAAGTTTCGTCATCTAATGTCAATTTTTCATGTAATGCGCAAATTACAATAATGTAATGTGCAAAAATCATTCCCGCCAATATAAACAACAGTGCTTGATTGAAGTTTGCTATCAAAAGTTCATTATGATGTCTGACGTCTTTAACAGACATTAGAAATTACAACACCTAGTTTTGTTCATAAATCTAACCAAAAGAAGTTTTTAGTTTATCATAACATTTTATTTGCGAACTTTTCTATGATAATAATCCTCTTATTCAACAAAAATCTTGAGCTAAATCAATTTGAACTTTGTAACAGTACCTGCAACAATCAGTTCTGTATCAAATTTTCAAAAGGTAGTATGTGCTCGGGGCACGATAAAGGAATCAATTTGAAAACTGACGAAGGTTTTCATACCGTGACTGTACATCGCATTCCGATAGCAGCACGGCGCGGGGGGATCGCGCGCAGGGCACGGTTTCACGATATATCCTTCATATGATGTTTCCGGGAAAATATAATTACTTATAGCAGATGATAGCTATGGGTAGATTCCACCATTTAAGTATTTACTAAGCTGTCCTTTACACCCTTTCTACCAAAATTGATAAAGTATTTGTCCACATAAACATAGGAGACCATTATTACTCAAAAAAAATAATAATATCGACACGATACAAAACGAAAATACACTTTTTGCTTGCTTTTTGTATGAAAATGGTCAAATTAACGCAGTTTTTTTTTCATTTTCGTCACGTTTTCACAAATTTAAAGTAAAACAAAATTTATTGACTAGAATTGAAAATTCAGGTTTAGCACTTGCTCGTCTGAAAACTATAGCCCTCCATGTATATCGAGTATGCTTTTATAGCTTCTCAAACAGACCTCTTTTGTATGAAAAATCGTGCAATATCCCTAGACCGCGTTGATGTGTGTATTTTACCCTACTTGTTACTTACTTTAGACGGAATCCTCGTGACGAAGAGACGCTTTATTTCATAATTAAACAAAAACAACCCTTTACCCAACACAGAGCGGGTCACGTTACACTTTACACCACGCTTCACACAGTATCATGCCGGTGTAATTACATAGATCGCAACACGCAGTCTGTTCTAGTAATTACGTGGTGCACCTGAGCTGGCCGTTCCGTGGTGTAATGAGGTCCCCTGGCGGCCTCCTCTTGCGTTATTGTTACTCATTTACATGTTTTAGTAAGACTGTATTTGACTAAGATTGTTGATTTTATACAAATTGGACTTAAAATAAATCTTTTTCTTGTAATATGACCATTCAAAATAATGTGATCAAACTAATTGTAAACCCAAGTCTTTGCTAGCTTAGTAATTATTACATGGTCACGCGCAAATGACTTAGGGTCTGAAAAACATTAAAGAAAACCTGTATTGTGATAGAGAGAGAAATACTTAAACTTAAAGTCAAATTTTATTCACTTGAGTTCGGAACTTTAAAAATTACAATTCGGCAATAAAATGTACATCGACGATAACAATTGAAAACAGTTGACGATGCTCTTAAAAGAGACAGACAGTGCTCATTCATATTTTGCATTAAGTACAAATATATTTAGGATTTTCAAAGTGTAACGAATTTGTCATGTTGTTCTTTTTTGTTGTCACTCTTGTTTTTCCTTTTGTATTTGTTTGCTTGTAGGTATTTTGTGTGAGTTTTTGCATGTCTGGAAATAAATGTCACTCTATTCTATTCTACAAAGCCACGTTTCTAACTCCAAACGAAGAAAAGAAAAAGTAATTGATGGCCTTTCCTTTTGGGAATGGGCTTTAATCCCAGTTCAGGGCATTAAAATCTATTTGGTTTCCAGCGGTGTACAGGCGACGTAGCGTTGACACGTGCAATATTGCATTATTCCCCGGCCGCTGCAGCCGTGCAACGGCACAGGCGTAATATTACAACATCGCTTTTACTACGTCAATTTGTACCAAAACGTAATCTGAATTGAGATGTCACAATAGTTATTGTAAAAATTTTCTAATGCTACTTTTTATTCCAGTAAAATGTAAGAAAGTTACATTTTTTCATTCAATAAAACCTTCACAAAGCGCGACAGGGCTGCTGGCAGATGGCGGGCACAATGAATCGACTCCATAAAATATAAAGTACATTTCAACAGCTTGAGACAGCTCGCGACATAAATTAAATTCAGACGTTGAGAAACAGTGAGATTGGATCAGACATTTGAACCCTAATCTTTAATTGGGGGTTGAAATATCTTAAAGCGAATGGATGAAATAGGCTCATTTTGTGGATGAAAGTGATCCCTCTGATAAGATAAACAAACCCCTAGCGAGCTTCCGCGGCTGCCTCTCAAAGCATTACCTCGTTGAAACCCGGATAAAAATAAATACAATTTGTATTTAAGATAAAAGAGATAACGAGGAAATTAAAATGGTTGAACAATGAAAAATAAACCGCTTTTAATACAAAGTCTGTGTACATGACGGGTGAAATTTTTATCCTAATAAAATAAGGCTTTTCATCCAATTTTATTGTTAATGTGATAATGGAATGTTTGAACTGTGCTACTATAGATTCATGTTATTGACTAATTTCATTCGAACCGAGTTGATTACATGTTGTGCAGTGCTTAAAATATAGAGTTGAACACAAACAAAACACAAAGCGACAAGCAAATAATACGATTGATTACTAGCCATTTGTTCAATGAAAACATCCGCAACACAATCCTCGGGATTGCGCTGACATATTCAATCAACGATTTCACGTACAATTTGCCGAACTTCGATTATGGAATATTATTTGGATGTAAGCCCACCTGCGCTTTATTATGTATGCATGGCGGCACAGGCTTATTTCATAACTCTATACAAACAGTTTTAAACGTTGCCTTTGCTTTAGTATTATATTCGGATGTCTGCTTTTGAAGGCTCGCTCATTAGCTGCTTGGTACGCTTGGCTGTGGTTGTTCGTAATATGCAAGCAATAGCTTATCATTTGGACATGGATAATTAATTGAAGCTGTATGGTGCTGAATAACAAGAACATTGGTCGGGTTCAATATAATCCGGTACAAGTAGTGAGCCTATACCCTAGACAATACAAACGGATGTACAGTGTACAACGCACCTATTATGACTCTATATTATGTACAACCCCTATGATTGCAGTCTGATTGTAATACGTCCTAGTAGTCGGTAAGGGAATCAAGCTCTTAAGTGTATGAGAAAAGTTAACAGCCGTGAAGAGTGCGCGCAAATAAGGAGGTTGTACTCTCGAAAGAGATAAGTACTGTGGAAGAGAGATGATCCCATTAGAAGCGATGTATCGTCAAGTTGCGCACGATTCAATCAGGCGCGTCCCCCGGCCAAACTTCGCTCTCCGCCAACTTTCCTTGACTGCTTCCCTAATCGAGTTGGCGTTAACTTTATAAAATGCGCCCGTGTGCCTGGTTTATGTTTTCCACGCCGGTTAAGAGCTTTTCAAGAGTTTTCGTTCCCCGTAACAAGGTTCTACATTGGATGATGTTAAAAAGTTGTTTTGTTCGGGACCATCGCGTTTTAAAGCATGTCAGTCAGAGACAAGCGACAAGCGGCGAGCTAAAGGCAAATATGACAAAGAATAGTAAATTGAATAAAATAGCAAGGTAAACAGAAAAGCTAAGTGGGTTTCAAAGTAACTTCACGATGTAATTCTTTCAACTAACATTTTTATTTCTCCCTTCACGGACAGAGAAGCAATTTATAAATCGAAATAGTAATTTAAATGTCAGTAAATAAACCTTGCTATAATAATATAAAAGTCTATTAGAGTCACGAAACGCATCGGTATAGCCAGCATAGTCGGTATAACTACCCTCATTACAAATGAAATGAACTGCAATTTGGTTGCAAATGGATTGAACGGGCGTTTCGGCCGCCACTGAAAAATTTCTTCATTTGCATTATTCGAAATGTCACGAATGAAATGTACCATAGTTGTTTGATGACTTTATTTGCATAACAATTGTTAATTTGTTACAATATTTTATTGCTTTTGAAGAATTGTGCCGAGTGCAGAAAGGCCCTTGGAGATCAAAGGCTAACGGTATCAAAGGCTTCTACCTCTACAATGAAAATAAAAAATGTAACTCCATTAATATAATGATATAAATTTTTCTTTTAATTCAAATAGTTGGAAAGGCTCTCAGGTAAAAGAGTACGACTAAATTGAAATGTTTAGGTAAACTGTTATTATTGCAACGTCTATATTATAAACAGGGTTTAACTTATGTTATCTTATCACCACTATACAAGGACTTCGATGTGGTGACTTGAGGGAATCACGAAAAACTTACAACAAACACCGTTTCAACCATACAGAAACAAGATTCAGGAAAAAATATATTTAATCAGATGTACATACTACATACCAACGGTTTTATCCCGACGTAAGCGAATAAAAAGCGGTAGCTACGTCGCCAGTTATACGAGACCACAAAACGGCTGCCGGGTTAGAATCGTATCTCAGAGGTGGCTTTTCGAGACAAAAACAAATGGAAGTATTACCGGAGACAATCTACATTTAAATGGATCTTTTTCCTCAATTCGTGCGCGAGTTTGGTGATAGGTATCGCCGTCGCCGATTTATTTCGGGGAATTTACATTTAGGTGCCACCGCAGAGCGTCGTGCCGATGGTCTCTCCCTTCCTTCGATATCTACAGCTTGTGTGTGAATGCATTTGCGCATTACACATTCAAATCCCTCCCCATCTTAAATTAAAGCATTTGCATTCCTCAATTAAATGTGGACTGGACATGTCATTATTTAGAATAATGTTATCCTGTGATTAAATTTAATGGTCCAAAGGCCTTCGCTTAATAAAGGCCAATTCAACATTTCTGGATATTTTAAAAAACTTTACCCCTTTTATGTATTTTTAGGAGAAAATAAAGGAAATGTTATTCGATGTTAATTCTGTGATTTGAAGGGAAATAATTTGCAATCAACAAAAAATGTCCGCTCTTTTACATCTTTTAGTTTTTAACACTTTCTTTGTGATACGTCTATGTTTTAGTTTTTAGTTTTTAATACTAGTCAAGCCCGTCAACACGTTATTCTAACAATAAGGTTTGTAATGTTATCCTTTAAGCAGTTGATAAGATAACTGACCTTAACCGAACGAGGGGACCTGGCCTGAATGCGGTGCCACTATCACAGCACCCGTACTAATTATTTCAACGTGGATGTGAATGTCGCTCACAAAAGGCATTAGTTAGCGCAATGGCAGATCCTTAGAGAATTCACCCGATTTCACAGCTTTCGTATCTTTCACGGTACAGGCAAGGAATTCTAATCATAACTACCGGCTAAGGAGAAGCCTTCAGTATACACTCTTGAGTATCAAACTATATTATTACGAGACTTGCCTGTGTTGCAGATTATTTTGAGGAATTTCTGTTCAACAAGAAGAAGCCGCCTTACTTTTCGAAGAACATATTATTTATTACTATCAGTAATAATTTAAACTCGAATATGTTCTTGCTTGTCCTTTCTTCACATCATAATGTGAGAAGGTATCCAAGTGGTTTTTATACTAAATTGTTACCACTAAACGCGAACGAGTCGCGCGGGCAAAAAATACGATGACTTGAGTAACACCTAAACTATCTAGTAGGTATAAACAATACTCTTTTCAGATCAATTTTCTATCTAAAATCTACATGCTAGTATTAAAAACCAAGATTTTAGAAGCTAAGAACAATAAAAGAATTTAATGCATTGGAAAGCCGTATTCAGAAGTTCCAGAACGGAATGCTTTAAGCCCGCCGAGGTAGATATTTAACGGCTGTACCCGAGAACATCTGTACTGTTTTATTTACTCGATTCGATAGGTAATAAAAGTCGATAATAAAAATGAGTTTCGATATCTACATATACAGGGTCTAAAAGACAGCTTAGCAAAAACTGAAACCCTAGATTCAGACAATCATTCTGAATAATTTTCCAGTGGAATTTTTCACCGGAAAATTGTTATTTTTTATGTTTTTTAATATTTTCTGCTTACATTTTTTAATGATTTAATCGAATATACTCCATTTTGCACGTAAGTACGAGAACCAACAATGTACATCGCACTCCGATAGCAGCGCGGCGCGGGGGGCGCGGTTTTGCGCCAAAATAGGTAAATAATGAAAACTCCTTAATGTGACGTTTTCGGGAAAAAATAATTACTTATAGCTGATGATAGTTATGGGTAGATTCCACCATTTAAGTATTTGCTAAGCTGTCCTTTACACCATGTATAGATATTTGAAAACGTTTAAAGCTGTTTTTAAGGAAAAAATGTGAATTACTAACCCTGAATCTTTGGAATAAAACGTACCCCTTTTAGTTGATGTCATGAAATATAATTAGAATTTTTGAATACGGGCAAGTTATTTCTCGACTAGTTAAGAAGTTCAAAAAACCTTTAACTTCTTAGGTAGGTATACCGGGCTTTAGGTAAATCTCTTTCAACCTCTCGGGTACTAAATGAGTCCATGAAACTGCACAACTTTCCTCAAAGAACATAGGTAAAAAAATAATAATTTGATCTCCCATACAAAATGAGCTATACGCTGCTGAAGTTTGTATGGGAACTTAAATATTTTTTTTCTTATTTTGACCTATTATTGGGGGAAAGTTGTTCAGTTTCATGGACTAATTAACCACCCGAGAGGTTGAAAGAGATTTACCTAAAGCCCTGTATACAGGGTAATTTTTTTATCACTATCCAATTTTTTCTTATGGTGTCAGTAACGTTGATAGAACGTAAATAAGGAGTAAAAAAAATTTTTTTTTCCAAAATTTTCAGATTTTGATACCTCTTTTTAACGTCTTAGACGATGAATTTTGTAAAACGCAGAAACACGGGTATCACAAATTTTGTCGAAGAGTACTATTACAAAGTTTTTTTTTATTTTTTTATCATAAGATGGGTTAACTCTTGACCACAATCTTGACCATAAGTCAAGTCAATTGGACGATGTGATTTTTTTTCCTTACAAAAATTTTGATTTATTTTCATGCTTCAGACGATCTAGCTTGAAATATTTATATGAAACGTAGAAACAAACAAAATACGGGTCTGTTAAATTTTCATAAAGTTTACGTACAAAAAATTTGGATAGTGATACATAATTACCCTGTAGGTGTACTAATTAACAAATTACAAAATTGATAAGATTCTTAGAAGTACAATTTTACAAATCCCAGCAATGAATTAGCCGCTGATCCAAAATATATTTTTAGACTGACGAAGGTAGAATACCTTTCAGATGGTAACAATATCTCCAGAAAAGTTACGAATTTTTGCGGGCCTTTCAGCTTTCTATAAAAATAAACTTTTGTGGAATTTCACAATAGGAGGTAAATGTGAAAGCTGGCACGTGTAGAACCGAAGACACGAGTATTCTGAGACAAATCACTAGTGTTTCTATGTTTCCACCATATTGAGGTAATATTACTAGCGTAGTTTTTGTAAATTCTTTATTGCTCAAAAACAGTGTTATACAAAACATCTTATAGGTAATTTAAGTATATAGGTATTTATAGGTCATTTCTAGTATATAGAATTTATATTTAATTAGCCTTGTGCCTGCGACATTTTTCGTGTTAAAAAGTATTCCATGACGTATTTGGGCCCCATAACCATCGCTGTTTGAAAAAACAGTTCTACTTTTATATTCAACCCAGGAAAAAACTTTTCAAGGAACCACAAAAAAACAAACAAACACACATCGCACAATATTGAAAAGTAAGGATAAAAGGATACTATTAAGGAAGTAAGGACATAACCAAGGGCTTATGCCTTTGGAAAAAAAAATTCGGCAACTTCTGCTTGCAGCAGGATTAGCCCTATCGCACCGCTAACATAATAATGAAGTAGTGCTACAAAGATTAAAGAATCGAAAAAACTTTATGAAGTGCATCGAACCACGGATTACCGAGCCGTCACCGGTTAGGCATCGCCTTCGGCTTGAACGAGTTGCCCTCCCAAGCCCATTTTGTTACACTCATCGAAAGTCTCCATCTCCGGTCTGGCAATATTTAAATAGACTTAGGACACAGACCAGCCGTAGCAAGGACAGCATGAACCGGTGGAGATTTTCCAAAGACAGACTTGGGTTGTATGTGCGGCCAGATGTAAAGCATGACCCACCTGACTCGTACACTGCGTGCCTTACCACCTGCATGCATCAACATCTAATGGACGCTACTCATTTTGCCGTCCAAGTGGCTACGTTCTGCGCCGCAACGCACTACTAGTATTATTACTAGCCATCAATTTGCTAAGAAGATAAACTTTTGGCTCTTTGCTCTCAATTCACAACAATCCACCGGCGAAGACTACTAAATAGCAACGCAAGTCACCAAAACATACGGACAATTAAAAAATACCAATTTTTTACCAACATTTAATTAATTGCCATGAGCATTCGTTTTATCTCAACGACTGACGGCAGAGTTTATTTCGAGAGGCCTCAACGTAAACCGTGAGGCGCGAGCACGCCCGGGCGTCCGGGTGTAAGTGTAATTAGTGTTTCACCCGGGTAATCTTTGCCCGGGTAATCTTTGCTCACGTGTTGGCTGCGAGCCGGGTATGCACGCCGATGCTCATTTGTTTCGCCTCTAACTAGACTGCACTTGGCCGGCAGATTAATGTTCGTACGTTGAGACGATTTATAAAGGGATGCTTTGAAGGAGGATCAATTAATGTAATAATAGTAGACTACCTCTACTATACCGGTTATTAGTAGTTACTTATTATTACTTGAAATTTTTTGCACACCAAAAAGCCGACGCTAAGACTGTCGTTGGGTTCTTTGACATACATACATTGACTGACTGATTGTTTATTGTGTAAGATCATACGGATCGAATAACTGAGACCTAAATTACATAACGCGACTCAGACTTTGATCTATACTTTAGTAGCACTCGTCTTTGTCATTTTGATAGTGAGAGAAAGAGACAACCAATCATTAAGTACTTATAGATCAAGACTGAGTCTCCTTCCATAATACAGGCCAATCTTAACAACCTTCTTATTATGACATGGGCACTAGACAATGACATTAAGGCGACTACAGCACCTAAATTACGATTTTATGATGCGTAGATAAGCATGACGCACTCCATTAAATCGAAGAAAAAAAATACTACTGTAATATTCAGGACATAAACTAGATAAGTAGTTTGCTGAAAACATGATTCAACACTTATGGTTCGATAGAAAAAGCTCAAAAACTCACCACTAAATACCCAATATTGTGTATCTTTTAAGCTGTAAAAACGATGTAAAATGCACACAGGAACTTGAATTTGCTATCAAAATGTTCGTGATTGAACACTCTCGATAAGTAGTTAACGCATTTTTCGGTTTAAGCTGTTACCTTTCCATAAATCTCATTTTTCTAACTTTCGAACATGTTTTTTCGCACGCACGCTTTCATAGTCCGTAAACTTCGTGTATCGACACTGTTCGCACTGCCGGTCCAGGCCTGTTGAGAGACGGAGATGGCACTATTCCTATGTTCTGCCTTTATTGGGTGCTGTAGTCGCCTTAAGTATTATTTTTAAACCTTAAAATAACCCTATTATTGCCCTAATCGTTATGCTAAAATTCAGCTTGAAAATTCTTGCAAAATACCAACATAAACATATCTAATTAGGTTAGTTGTATACATAGGTTAAAACAGACAAATACTAGCACGTTTGATAAAGAAGGATCGAGAGGAAATCGTGAAGTTTATTTAGGCAAGTGCTTAATATCATCAGTGGAAAGGTTCTGAACGTTTACTAACTCACTGTTGGCAGAATAAACATTGATTGCTAAGGCAATGTTTGCAAATAAACAAGAGTAGGTAAACAACTTTAGGTAAATTCACAGAATGAAAGAAATTCAAACGAATTAAATTAGGAGGATCTAATTTAATACATAAAACGACCGAATAGAATTACGTTTCAGAAATAAAATAAAAGTCTTTCTAAACAAGACTTTATACTTCATTATATTATTGGGGCAGAGCGGTAGGAAATATTTAAAAATATGATTAGCTATGTTGGTGTTTCGTTTAAATCATGTTCCGTTGGCATAATGGCTGTTGGGTCGAACTCGTAAAGGAGAGGTAACGAGTTTGGTCCTAAGTACCAAAAAGTGTAATAACTAATTACTTTTACTGAGCTAAGTACATATACACTTGTTGGGATTCGAGCGTCGTCGTAGACTCCGTTGTAGATTCGCAACAGCAGATCAGCAGCAGCAGCTCAGGTCAGGCAGCGCCTTCCCAGCGGTAAAACACTAAAATAAAAACTAATGACCAGGCCAGGTTAGGACCTCACCACAAAAAATCAAACTAAAACTTAGACAATGTATAAACCGGCTTATGTCAAATGACCCGCTTATGTCAAATGACATGAGTCACTTTTAGACATTGTCTAAGTGGTGTTTAATGTTTTGTGGTAAAGAAGTTAATGCTTTGTTTGTTTGTTTGGCGCATACAGACGTAATATTTGCATACAGGACAGTTGAACACAGTCGATTGATAGCCTCCTTTTATTAAAGTCGGTTAACTTATTCCAATATAGATAAAACATAAATTAAACAACCTTAATCTAAAAATTACCTACCAATTTTTCACGATATAATTTCAAGGACATCATTCTTTAAAATTTTAATTTAAATGTCAAATACTAACATTACACCTTCAAAGTACACTTTGAGATATGGGACGGGCATCGCGGTGGCACGGCGGCGCGTGTTTTCAAATAACAGCGCAAATACGGTCCCCCATAATCATTATTTGAACGAATAATTAACATTCGAACCCCGTCAGAGCGTTCGAGTGATAATTTGATTTGCACGCGCGACGGCCTTGTCAAATAGCGTCCGCACCTACATCTGTATACGAATGAATCCAGAATACACCCTCATTAGCTCCATACAAATGAATAAAAATAATATTTTTCATTCGCTTGAATGACGCACCCAGACAAACGAGGTAACGATAAACGATAACAGAATAAAAGCTAAATTCTGACAAATTCATATACGCTTTTTTGTTATTTAATTAAAACGACAAAGTTAACGAGTTGAGCATAGACATCGTTTATAAATGTATTGTTTTTGACGTGTATTCTAAAATATAAACATAAATGTTGTTATCGTACACGCTTTGTGTCTTTCTCATTTCCTGTTATAATCCATTACGGGTATCTACGTTTAGCAGAATAGATACCTAGGACCTAGGCGTAGGTCAGAGCAAATAAACATGCTCATAACTAGATTACATCACGGAAAAGCTCTTCGCCTAGTAATGGCATCGAGTGAGAAAAGCTGTAGAACTTTTTTAACTGCTCCATTTTACCACAATAAGCAAGAAATAAAGGCAGTGTTTTTTGAGTCGCGGTTGCGGCGCGGGCGTCGACAGTCGACTGTTCATTAAGCAGCTGTTGTTGTGGGCGCGGTCTTTGTTTCGCTACCTCCTTGCCACTTCTAATTCCCTGGTACTCAGTCTGTTCATTTATGCTATTCAATGGCGTCATTTTTTCACAGATTTTAATTTAAACAAAAACAGAAATCAGTAAGTGGCTTGTCAACGATTTCCTTATAAAAAACGAAGGCTCCTCCTGATATTTATGAACACGGGGAATTACAAGTATGCAATGTGCATAAATACGTTGAAATCTGCACAGTCTATGTGAAAGCTAAAAACAGTATTCATTGACATTATTTCACCACAGTCAACAGGAAATAATCAATAAGATTTTTTGTGCAGAAAATGATGCCAGCAGAGTCTGAATAAAATATCAATTAGACGCTCGCTCTTCTTTAAAATCGAAATACAAGTTCAACAATTAAAAAAACTGCAAAACCAGAGAACATTTACAGCGCTGGACTTATCTGAAGAAATACTGCTCTGCAGAAATAATAAACTGTCAGGACGCTGTAGGTGTTTTCTTTTCAAATCTTGTTACAGAATTTGCTGGGTCGAGGTTTGTATGAGATATTTATTTTGTTTTCCTTAATGTCGCTATTGTTCTCTCGTTTGAGATTGCACAGTCCAAGTTTGTTCGAAGCCATACCGAAATGTTTACTATGCAACAGCTTCTTCCTTTCTTAAACTGTACTTAGGGTAACTAGACAACCGTGATACCGTCTCATTGCTAAAGAAAATAAACTTGCATTTAAATTAGAGAAGATGGGGTTGCGGCGAGGACTTAAGTAGACTTTTATGAGGCATTTTAAACTACACTGGGCGTCAAAAATAAGTAGTACACTTTTCAAATTGCAATTACTCCTAAACTATAGTAGTTACACTTATGAAATAAAAAGCAGTTTATAGTAAACTTAACGAAGTTTATTAAAGTTATATTTTATTTGGCATGAATAAAGTTTCAAACTTAAAATTAAGATAAATACTAAAAAGTATCAATTTTTAACGATATGTCAACCACTTAATTTTCACGTTTTGGAACTTTTTCACAATTTAATAACTTGTGTTGCCGCCTCGGGCTCTAATTACAGCTTGGATCCGGTTTGGCATGCTGAACACTAAGTTTCGGAGGCGGTGTTGGGGAATATTTTCCCATTCTTCTATCAGCGCATGTTTTAGAGCCCTGAGTGTGGCAGGAGGTGGACTGCGCCTTCTGACTAGCCTCCCAAGCTCATCCCAGGCGTGTTCAATCGGGTTGAGATCTGGGCTTCTCGATGGCCAAGCCATCAAGTTGATGCCAACCTCCTGAATGTACTCTTGTACGTGGTGAGCAGTGTGTGGCCGGGCGTTATCATGCATTAGGATGGCTCCATCACCCATATTTATTAAATATGGCCCTGCATACTCGTTGAGGATCTCCGAGGCATATCTTTCACCAGTCAAAGTCCCATTTTCTATTACCACAAGCTCTGTGCGACTCTCTGAAGAGATACCAGCCCATACGTGTACAGAGCCCCCGCCATATTGGACTCTTTCCGAGATACAAGCTTGAATGTATCGCTCACCGGGTCGTCTGTAGACTCTCCGCCGTCCATCTGAAGTGTATAAAGAGAATCGAGACTCATCTGTGAATAAAACTCTAGCCCATTCTTCTTCGCCCCATTGTACGTGTTGACGGGCGTAGCGTAGTCTTGCTACGCGATGCTCTGTCTCAAGTTTGGGGCCATTTGCTGGTCTTAGAGGCTTCAGGTTAGCTTCAGCAAGTCTTCTTCTCACTGTACTCTCACTGATGTAGTCTGTTCGGGTCCGAAGAAGCTGTTGCTGAACCTCAACTGCATTAAGGTGTCGATTTCTTAACACAGTGGAAACAATAAAGCGATCTTCTCGGGTACTTGTGCACCTGGGTCTGCCATTACCTCGTCTCCTTAGATGGTTTCCAGTCTCTTCGTACCTTTGCTTTACTCGCTGAACCGTTCTTAAAGTTACACCCACCCTCCTTGCAGTACGACGCATACTGATGCCCACTTCGAGAAAAGCTAAGATTCTTGCACATTCTTCTGGTGAAAGAGGCATGATTAGTCAAATTTACTCTCTGAAGATACCTATGCTTTTCAATTACAATTGCTTTATCAGCAGCGAATGTGTCAAACACAAAAATCCTAAGTAAGACAACACCTTTCAACAGTTTAAAAAAAGTGTTTTTATTTATTCGTTTTTTTTAAAGTCAAGCATTATAAGTTCTTATAATGCATGAAGTTTTTATTGAATAAGATTAAATTTTCTTTTTAACCTTTTTTGTTTCAAAGGTCTAAGTTTTATAGTTTGGGAGAAATCGCAATTTTAAAACTGTACTACTTATTTTTGACGCCCAGTGTATCATGCAGAAGTTTTGTGCGTCGTTCTGTTGTCAACGGTACTCAATCGTTTTCAGAGAGCTAGAATGTTGGATACATAAACGCTACACACTCAAAGGCCCACAGTAAGGTTTTCCCTTGTGTCGTGGGTCCCTTGGAAAACACATAAAGACAAACACAAACACCCATGACCCGAGAACAAACATCTGCTTTTTACACAAATGTTTGCCCCGACTAGGGATCGAACCCAGGACCGCCGATCAAGAGGCACCGTCACTACCACTCGACCAAACCGGCCGTCAACACAAACACACATGCACAAACACACATGCCATGTGACATATTTTTTAGCCCCGATACAAAAAGAGGGATGTTATACGTTTGACGTGTGTATCTGTGTGTCTGTCTGTGGGATCGTACCTCACGTTTTTACAAATTTCAAGTAAAACAAAATTAATTGACTAGAATGGGCTATGTGCAAGATTTTTACAATAATTTAATTTTTTATTTTAAACAGGTTCAAGGTTCTATATTCAAATAAAAAATATATCAAATAATTTTGATCATAGATAAAAAATAATTAATTTTTAAAATTTTGATTACGATTTGTTGCTTACTATAGCATTCTTCGGTTTAATTCCTTTACCAAAGTGAAAAAAAAAAGTTAGACAGTTGGTTGACAAATAACCTAACCGTTGTAATTTTGAGTTGTTGGTTATTGAGTTAATTTCTGTTTCGTGGTTTTGATTATTTGGATATTTACTGACGACTTGGCTTTGTTACCTGGACTCTACCGTTACCTTCTGTTTCGTGGTTTGGATTATTTGTATTGATATTTACTAACGACTTTGCTTTGCTTCCTGGACTTTCGAACTTTCGCAATACAACGGATTCTGACACTATGTTCCACTCGGTTCGTTAGAGCTGATTCTACCAACTTGCCTGAAGAAACAACCAACCAAACTCGGAATTTAACAACCAAATACAAAATGAAATAGGTTATGTTTTTTTTCTTAATTGACATTGTCAAAAAAAAAAGCTGTCGCTTGGCAAAAAAAATACGATTGCATAATGCCGTACTCAGAAGTGGTTTACCGTACTGAGAATCTTTTAATTATTATATTTTTATTTCAAAAGATAGATTTTTTAACTATTTTTTTAAGAAACGGGACCTTATTCCTTCATTTTAAATGAAACATTAAACGAAATTAAAAAAAAATTAAAATGTCATACATAGCCCATTGAAAATTAAAGTTTAGCACTTGCTGCCAATATAAACAACAGTGCTTGATTGAAGTTTGCTATCAAATCACAAGATAATTATGATGTGTGATGTCTTTAACAGACATTAGAAATGACAACACCTAGTTTTGTTCATAAATCTAACCAAAAGAAGTTTTTAGTTTATCATAACATTTGCGAACTTTTCTATGATAATAATCTTCTTATTCAACAAAAATCTTGAGCTAAATCAATTTGAACTTTGTAACAGTACCTGCAACAATCAGTTCTGTATCAAATTTTCAAAAGGTAGTATGTGCTCGGGGCACGATAAAGGAATCAATTTGAAAACTGACGAAGGTTTTCATACCGTGACTGTACATCGCATTCCGATAGCAGCACGGCGCGGGGGGGGGGGGATCGCGCGCAGGGCACGGTTTCACGATATATCCTTCACATAACGTTTCCGGGAAAATATAATTACTTATAGCTGATGATAACTATGGGTAGATTCCGCCATTTAAGTATTTACTAAGCTGTCCTTCTAGCTGACGCCCGCAACTTCGTTTGCGTGTTAATTTTTTCTTTTGAAAAGATTACACTTTATTGACGGTCCATTAATGGATTTAGTTTAAGATTTAGATTTTTACATACAAAAGTTTTTTCCCGCTAACTCTCGTTTCCGTGGGAATTTTGCAATATCCTGTTGCAACTAAGCTTTAAGTTTACTAAGGTACCTGCATGCCAAATTTCAAGCGTCTAACTTAAGCGGTTTAGATTTTTCATACAAAAGGAATTTCCCGCTAATTCCCGTTCCCGTGGGAATTTCGGGAATTCCTTTCTTAGTGCACCTCTACGGTACCTAAGCTACGTCCCTTCCAAATTTCAAGTGCCTACGTTTAGCCGTTTAGGCTGTGCGTTGATATGTCAGTCAGTCAGTCAGTCAGTTTCTCCTTTTATATATTTAGTTGATAAAGTATTTGTCCACATAAACATAGGAGACCATTATTACACAAAAAAACAATTAATATCGACACGATACAAAAAAGGACCATATTTTAGTAAGTACAATAGAATTACATAAGGAGAAATTTCTTAGTTTTAGAGACTTCTTCAAATGTGACTATTAATTGGTAAATATACACATCAACGCGGTCTAGAGATATTGCATGATTTTTCATACAAAAGAGGCCTGTTTGAGAAGCTATAAAAGCATACTCGAGATACATAGAGGGCTATAATTTTTAGACCAGCAAGTGCTAAACTTAAATTTTCAATCTTATCCAATAAATTTTGTTTTAATTGAAATTTATGAAAACGTGACGGAAACGAAAACGAAAATGCACTTTTTGCCTGCTTTTTGTACGAAAATGGTTAAAGTTACACCGTTTTTTTTTTTCATTTTCGTCACGTTTTCACAAATTTAAAGTAAAACAAAATTTATTGACTAGAATTGAAAATTCAGGTTTGGCACTTGCTCGTCTGAAAATTATAGCCCTCCATGTATCTCGAGTATGCTTTTATAGCTTCTCAAACAGGCCTCTTTTGTATGAAAAATCGTGCAATATCCATAGACCGCGTTGATGTGTATATATCATTTTCAGTAAGAAGAGTGGCTCTAAAACCACTAATGCTCTGCCTAACCCGTTAGGGATTAAAGGCGTGAGCGTATGTATGTATGTGTGTTAAGTAAGAAGAGTAAGACTTTATAAATTAGTCTTTGCTAAATCCCTGGCTTTGTCACTAGTCATTACAAAAGACGAACATATTACAAAAGAGAATACAGTCTATACTTTAAACCTAATGCAATTCCCCAGACAAACCTGCACCAACAAATCGTGTATGCAGTCAATTTGTTCTTTAAATAAAGACTTCAGACTCTTTTGTCTGAGACAGCTCCTCGCAAGATTGCGCTAGGGGATGCAAATGGATTGGCTAACTGTTAGATATATATAAACCGCGACAAGACGTTCAGTCCGAGCCCCGATTCTGTAACTTAAGTTGTGTGTCGATAGAATGATCGCCATTTTATCCATTCAGGTGGCGAAATGGAGAACTATCCAAATTTCATACATCTAATGACGGCTGTTTTGACTGGTGGCGCCACCACCAACTGAACTTTCAGTTGCTAGGTAGTTTGCAACTTTACGTTCGGTTGGCGGTGGCGCTGCTGGTCGGGGTGGTTGTCAGCAAGTATATGAAAATTAAGTAGTTCTCAATTTTGTCACCTGAACAGATAAAATGGCCTCCATTTCATCGACACACAACTTAAGTTATAGAATCGGGGCCGCGTTGTTCTGTGCTCGAAGAGTTCTAAAAATGCGAGGAACGTGTGTTGCACTTATTAAAGCTGAAGTCACGGAGCAGCTGCGACTCCGGGGTGCTTCACATGTGTTGTTTAGACTCGTTTTATTTGCACAAGCTTTTGAAATAACACTTGTGGGTGAAGTAATTCGTGGTTCATAAAACTTTTTTAACAAGGACTCCTACTGTTTTAATTATTCTTGTTACATTTTATACGAATGATAAATTAGGAATGACTACTAATAAATATCAAGTTGAACGTCGACGTATCAATCAACCCACTAAGAAACAACTCCCCCCACATTCAAAGCTTATAATATTTAAACGGATGAATCAATTTAAAAAAAAACTATATAACTAAGAATCATCTTGATCATGTTAACTATAAATCCGCATCGAAATCAGTCTTTTCATTTAGAAGCTACGATACCACAGACAGGCACATAACAACTTATTACAACTCTTTTTTTGTGTTAAGGATTAAAAATAGCTAAGACGAGACGTTTCAGAATAACTTAAACTTGGTAATTTCGCTTATATAATATAATGTCAATGCTCTAAATTAAGTATTACCTACTTATCGCTGATAGAATATTATGGTACTAAACTTTTTTTATGCAATACAAAGCAGTATTTGGTATTTTCATGATTCGTATAAATCAGATTTCATATACTCATACTTCGGCTGAACGCTCAGTATGACGTAAGCTCTTTCTACGCTACCATATTCCGAAGTAGGAATATGAATTCCTCAAAATAGGCATGATCCCATTTCATCCAGGATTTATTTCCAATAAGCAGAATTCCGAACAAATATTATCGATTTAGAAGATCAAATCGTAAGCGAAAATAGTGTTGAGTGTCACGGGAAACCACAAGTGAAATGTTTTGTTAGAGGAATATGTTCGCAAAAATAAAATTTGTGAAGGATTGTTAGGGATGTTAAGAGACCGTAAAACTAAACGTCATGGGTCATAAACAGCACACTTTGAGAAGGGGATATTACATCTAAGCATCCATAAACTAAACTATGTATTTTTAGTGGACACTAGGCGAGTTATTTCACGTACAAGCTCTTTCAGCTAATTCTGAACAGTGCACTGAATAAAAGCAAACAATATACCCGATGGGAATGGGAACTACATGAAAGTATTCAACCCTTTTTACATTGAAAGTAAGTGAAGCTGAATGCTTTCTACATGGTACATTTGAGAGTTAAAAAAAACCTTCCTTTAACTAAAGCGAGTCTGAATTGCAATCCCAATTCTTTCAGACGGAAAGGAAAATGTAATTACGTAATAGTTCTAGTAAAGGAACTATTATGAAGTTAGGGAACTCTATTAAAGATTAGGCGAGCGTCCCGCGAACTTTTCTCCAACTGTACCAATCAGTCGACAGATCGTATTTCTTGGGTTGCCGGGATGGAAACTGCGGTGATTTTACCAATTTCTTTTATTTTAAACCAACTTTGTAACATTCGACTGCAATAAATTTTTCGTATACCAAAGGACAAAAATGCTTTCGTACTAAAGAATTTCTTGAAACTATAGGCATAATTGATGTGTCCGGCTGTTCTCCTTTACAGTTCGCATTTGTCAATCAATCTCGTGAAATTTTGTGAATTATTCGTTTGAAACCTTAAAACTATCATACTTCAGCTTTTCTAAAAATGTTGACTTCGTGGTCTACAGCTCATAGCAGCTCAAGTACGATGGTGATAGCGCGCGTAATGCGCCGCGGTCCTATGTCAAAATGTCAACATTGATAACGCCAGAGGACGAGCAAGTCTGCGCGGGGCCCTCGTGCAATCAAAGTGAAGTTTCAGCGTCAGCCGAGTGGCATTCCGCGCGAGTGACTCTTAAAAATAAACGACGATCCTAAGAGAGCCAAGAAAAACGACTTGCATATCGTGGTAGTTCTCCACTTTCATATCTCCAGAAGTATCAAATTAGGCATTCCAGCAAGAATAAAGCAGTTCATTGCCACACATCATACATGCTGCTGTATAAATAACAAGAATGATAAAGGCCCGCTTTAATGCATAAGGGAAGAGGCTGTAACGTATATGGACGCAGTTTTATTTCTAAAACAGGGTTGGAACTGGGATTCGTCAATGAATGTTTTTGGAATTTTAGAAAAATATATACAATGTTTCTATATTTAGTCGTCGTCATTTCATCCCTGTATGTGAATAACGACTAGTTTGGTCAAGTAGACGACTAGTTTGGTCTTTGCTTCTTGATCGACGGGTTCTAGGTGTGATTCCCGGTCGGGGCAAACATTTTTGTAAAAAGCAGATGCATGTTCTCGGTTTTTGTGTCTGTCTTTCTCTATGTTCCAAGGGATCCACGATACAAGGGAAAACCTTAGTGTGGGCCTTTGAGTGTGTAGCGTTTATTAATTTATTTTAATTATTTTAAGAATATTTATTTATTATAAAATAAAAAAAATCACCCATTTGGAAAACAAGGGGTGTGTAAAAATAAATTTATCAACATCCCTAGCGCTCTATTCATAGTGCTTTGTATTAAATTTCCCTTGTATAGATTACCTGTTTCCAAGAAGCCTTCCTTAATACAACCTCAACAACGTATTAATAAATATCTTCACGATATTATACAATCTTTGAACAGAAAGGATTGAAATTTAGTCCACGGAATTCCAGGTAGGTTATTAAGAAAATATTTAGGCCCGGAATTAAGGCAACTACATTGTAAGTGATTAATAACTTGCACTATGCATTTTCATTTCTTTATTAGCCTGTATATGTCCCCACCGCGGGGCATGGGCCTCTCTCCGAATCTGGCTTATTACAAACTAAGTTTGTAATAAGTCTTGGCTTTCACCGCTAATGCAAAAGTGAAGCTTTTTGTGATACCTAGACAAATCTTGAAGTTAATAAGCAACGGGGCACATTTTTGCATGAAATATGTACTATAGTGGAATGTAGAAAAAATTAATACCAAAGAATTATTAAAATTTTTTGCTACAAAAAACTAAACTGAAATTATTAATAATTTCAAATAATCTCGTATCCCGTCAGCGGCCCTGGAAGCAGATGGGCGTGCAATGGCAATGCGAAGGCGATTTGTGGCCATACTAAACTTAACGACGCTCTTACGTTCCCAGACTATGAAAAGCCAATCAAACTTTAATGTACCTTAGTCCATAAGAAACGGACGGGTGTCATTAGTTCTCTACAGCCTTTGTTTTAGCTGAATGTAATCGGAATGAGCTTAGCCAGTGGTCAGCGCTATCGCCCGTTCTGGTTGATAGCATTCGTGTGTTGAATTAAAGAGTAAGTATTTAAAGTGCAGGCGACAAACGTATCGGTAGCAACAAGAGAGAGAGAAAGAAAGTCTTATACCCCATAATCTAGTAACGGATATTTTCTCAAGTAAACTGTTAGGTGCTGATGATTTTATTTGTATCTTAGGGTGTGGTTTAAATGATTAAAAACCAGTTTGTTTTTTTAACTGACGTCAATTCGACAGTTTTTTTTATAATTTCAATTTTTTTGTATGTTTGATACGCCGATTGTCAGGCGCTTTTCAAAGTCCTTTTTTTGTTAGAAAAAATAGGTGTTTCTATACTCTTGAGGTGGTTTGATTAGTTTATTGAAATTAAATCAGCTTTTTTTAAAAATTTAATTTAAAAAATGCACAGTAAGTATATTATGATGACGTTTTGGTTTGTTGTTATTTGATGATAGGCACTGTTTGGATTGAAGTGGGTTGATTCTTACATTTTTAACCTGATCATATATGTTATACTAGCTTTCCGCCCGCGGCTCCGCCCGTGTGGACTACAGGTTATATCGTGCCCAACTGTGAGATGAAATGTAGCTTATGTCCCTTCCCAGGCTCTAATCTATCTCTGTACTAAATTTCATCGAAATCGGTTCAGTAGTTTAGGCATGAAAGCCGGACAGACAGACGACAGACAGACAGAGTTACTTTCGCATTTATAATATTAGTATGGATTATAACTTTTTATTAAAACAGAATAATTGCATATTCATAGCTGAAAGCTGATCATCCACCACCAATCTTTATTCTCATTCCTTATCATTTAAACGTGAACCTAACATTATCCTTTACCGTGTGTTTAGAACTAGATTTCAAGCGCACATAGAGTTTATACGACCTACATAATCTGTGTGCTTTGGAGTACAATTCAGAGAAATAATTAATGGCACTGCATCCATTGTAAGGGCGTCGTCAAATGACGCCTTTTGTGTACGGATTAATGTTGGGGCATTCACATCACACTTGCTGCCATACAAATCATTGAAGGTTTATAATATATCGCTTACTAACACTCTATGAGGAAAGATCTTATATTAATTTTGACGGCCGATTTGGTCGAGTGATGCTTATTTCGATTCCTAGTCAGGGCAAATGTTTGTGTAAGAAGCAGATATTTTTGTTCTCGGGACAAGGGTGTTCGTGTCTGTCTTTGTGATACTAGGGAAAAGATTAGTGTGGGCCTTGGAGTGTGTAACGTGAATTCAAACATGTCAGATTTTTGTCAGTATCTTTCACTGTCATCAGTAGCGCAAAAGATAAATAGTACTGCCATCGGGTGCTCCTAAGCCAATGCTTAGGATTTGATACTTTATTCTGTAAGTCTTCGACCGATATCTGCAGAATAGTAACGTGCTTTTAAGGCTTTTTTTGTACAGTAGATAATAAGAGGTTTTGAATTAATAGATAAACACCCTCACCATACTTCCAATGTTTGAAAAATATTAAAATTAACTTATTCGATTATGTAAGACCACTTTTTTAGCAGAAATTTGTCTCATTTCCTCTTAAATTAAAGTTTTAATCGTTAGATAGTTACCTCCTTAGGCCCGTTCCCTACAAATTAATGAAACGGTGATTTCCACTTCCACTCAAGAGCTAAGTAATCCTAGTTTAGGAGACAAAACTGTCTCCAATTAGCCAGCGAAAGGCTTAGTATTTTCCTCGAAAGCCTTAAGATTTTTCTCCGCCATGTCTTAAAGTTATCGTGACACCGCACTGTGGTGCTTCTTTTCACATAATGCAGACAAACGGTCGGACAACGGTTTATAAGTAAAGAAAATTTTGTCATTTTATTGTCTTACATACATGTATCTCATGTTGGGGATCCTAAATATTTTTTTTTTAAACGCTTCACACTCAAAGGCCCACATTAAGGTTTTCCCTTGTGTCGTGGGTCCCTTGGAACACACAAAGACAGACACAAACACCCATGACCCGAGAACAAACATCTGCTTTTTACACAAATGTTTGCCCCGACTGGGAATCGAACCCAGAACCCGCCGATCGAGAGGCAACGTCACTACCGCTCGACCAAACCGGCCGTCCTATATGTAACTTTGTACAAATTAAAAGTACCTATATGTAACTTGACTGAGTTTATAGCGTTTTATTAGAGGGTGTCCCACGGCTATGCCACTTGAAGGGCAAGTACCTTAATTATTGTAGATGGGACATTTTACTGAAAGAAGACTTTATTTTTATTTTAAAAACAATTGAAACTGCGTTCATAGATTTTTAAATAATTGCCTGGTTGATCCGGTGATCAAACCCGGTACACGAGAAAAAAAATCACAGTCTAGTTTTATTATACCAATCGGAAGGCTACGGGAAAATCATGTACCCGTGATGAACATAGGGTACATGATTTTCCCGAATTCCCACGGGAACGAGGTCCCGGGCAGAAAGCTAGTTGCTAAATAAAATAGCATCAGAAATAATAAAAGGAAGACTATGAATTTTAACATTTAATGTAAAATTACGTTCAGAAAAATTAGAAGCTGACTCATTTTGAGCATTTTGATAAATTTAAATTGGTCAATTTGGAATTTAAAATGTGTTCCTTTTTATTTTTGATACTATATTATTTATTAAAAATAGTCCTTATGATGAAGCCTTCCGATCGGTATGATAAAACTTCAGGCTGATTGGTTTTCTCGTATACCGGGTTCGATTCCCGGTTCAACCAGGCAATGTTTTAAAAATGTATTAATGCAGTTTGTATATGCATGTGTGTATACTTGATTATTGAACTGATTTTGATGAATTTTGTTCAGATATAGACTAGAGCTTGAAAAACGATATAGGCCAAGTTTTATTGCGATAAAAATGCTTAAAGGGGTTGAAATAGGCGATACAAGTTTGTAAGCAAGTTGGTCATTGTCGAAGATAAAACTATTAAACTGTATTTAGGCACTTAATAAGAAAAAAAAGTATAATAAAAAACCTGACAAGTGCGAGTCGGACTCGCGCACGAAGTCCGACTCGTACCATTACCTATAAAACCGGCCAAGTGCGAGTCGGACTCTATAAAAACCATTATCTCTATAAAAGCGGCAAATAAATCACGTTTGTTGTATGGGAGCCCCCTTATATTTATTAACGATACTAGTGTCGTATCGTAGGTAACGTGTAACGTGAGCCCATTTGAAACACGAGCGAAGCGAGTCCCGTTTCTTCCCTTTGGGTACGGAACCCTAAAAATAAAAATGCTGCTCAAAGTAACTATTCCGCGCGGACAAGTCGCGGGCAAAAGCTATAGTTCTAAATAAATAAATCCAGTTGTTCAACTTTTGGGTAGCGAGGTACCACAGTGCAATAGTGCCGCCTTGTTATGAGTTTCTTAAAGCATCTCTTTGTTTATTTCTATATTAATGAATTGCCATTGTTCGCGACGCGACTTTACTCATTTTTTGGTTGAATAAACACAGGGTTGCACTTGACACAGATTGTGTATTATGTAACAGCTTGGCAAGCTTAAGAGAGGTTGATTTTATGTTTTTGTTGCTAAAAATTGGTGTTGCATTCTCGTGTAGTCTCTTTGAAATGAATGGGGAATTTTTACAGTGTTATAATTTTTTTCCCAAGTAACGAATACAAAGAGAGTAGATACGAGTATAATAGAGTTTGGTATAGTGAAGTAATAAAGAAATGAGCTGAAACGTTCTGTTTCGAACACGGGCAACAATAAACCACCAGAAAACTAAATGCTTATTAAAAAAGCTTTGATAAAAAAAAATCGTTCTAACAAAATTATAAGTAAGGATTATATATATACTACAAGGATTATAAAGGATTATTTTATATGAAATTTACAGAGTGTAAGGGACAGCTTAGTAAAAACTTCCTCAGGAAAATTTACAAATTTCATTGATTTGTTTAATGTTTTCGGCTTTAAAATAATTTCTTATTCAAATTCACTTTTTGTTGTAAAAACAATAATAAAAGCGTAAAACACAAAAATCAGCAATGTATATTGCATTCTGACAGCGCCGCTAGCGCGGGGGCCACGCGCATTGCGTAGCGCCATAGTAGGTTTATAACGAAAACTCTTTAACTTTCCAGAAAAAAATAATTACTTGTACTATACAAATACTACCACATAACAACCTTCAGCTGCATCACTCAAATGCTGCAGCTGTAATAGTTATTACACTTAAGCATTACAGTAATTTTCGAAAAGCTACGAGAAAGCTTTTAAACTAACATCAGACGAAATAGTCGGGTTTTCGTCTTCATTTTTAAAACGAGCTTTAATGCATGCAATATTTATTTTTAAAACCTACAATTTATAAGCTGGCAGGTTAAAACATTCTTCTGTACGAATTACAGTGCTAAAAGCCTAAAAGCTGTAGGTATTTTCCCTAAAAAACGCAGTGCAAGCTAAACCTGGATTACAGGATTCTGTAGCTTTAGGACTTGTTTCTTTTTTAAAAGTGTTCCAACAGGGCCGCTAACAAATACTTTTATCATAACAAAAGAGGAAATTGGAATAAAGCTGAAAGTTTCGTTTGAGTTCTGTTATTTTACACTTGCTCTGGGATTTCATTATTTGCACATTCTGTTATAAACTGTGAGACTACGGACTACGTCTTACATTTCATAGTTCTTGTAACTTTAATTATAAGGGTTTAAGTTCTTCTACTTCTTATCGTGTAGGAATAGTTAAGTGTGTGGCGAACTTGGCTAACCCTGATGTCAGAATTTTCAAGCCACACAATGGCCTCTGACTTGGTTTAACGACTGTAGTCAATCTACAACAGCCGGGACCGACAGCTTAACGTGCCCTTCGAAGCACGGAAACGTTCGTGATAAATTGCCACTTCGATCACCCATCAGGTTCCCTGCCACTGTGTACGTTGCTTAACCTCACTGATCGGTTGAGATCAGCGAGGGTAACTGGGCAACGAGCGCTTCAGGGTTTAAGGTTTCAGTTGAATTACACTAATTGGAATGGAGAGACGGCAGTACTGGCGTAAGCCACCTTCAATGCGGTATTGCAGCTGTAACATACATACCTAATATGCAGCAGTTTTTGAAGTTAAAAGCTTGAAGTTTAGAACAATTAGGATAACTCGTAATTTTCCATCTATGATTCCCATTCTACCCTAAGTGGCACTATCCTTACTATTCCTCAATTATCTCAGGTGTGTTTGTGTAATAACTCAAAAATTCAAAAAAATATTCGATTGCTTATAACTTTTAAACAGTTGAACCTATTTAGATCAAATATAGCTAAGAATCAGTGCATTCGTTTAGGAGCTACGATGCCACAGACAGACACACAATAACACAGACATACAGATATACACATGGCAAACTTATACCACTCCTCTTTTTAGTCGGTGGTTAAAAAAGGACCTCTACAATTTAAAGGATGTAAATCTCCCTATGAAACTGAATAACTTTCCCCAAGGAAACCATTTAAAATCAAAAAATAAAATATTCGCCTCTCCTTACAATATATTCCTAATAGAAAGTAGTTCCGATTCTCGGATAAATTCACAAACTTAAAATTCATCATATCAGCCTATTGCAGTCCACTGCTGAACATAGGCCTCCCCCAAGGTGCGCCACTTTGCACGATCCACCGCTGTTTTCATCCAGCCACTACCCACTATCTTCTTTAGGTCATTTGACCATCTGGCTGGGGGGCGTCCTACACTACGTTTGCCAAGACGTTAATAAAAAAAATTAAACTTAAAATTAATAAAAAAACTATTTACATACATGTATTACGCTCACACCTATAATACCTATTGGGGTAGGCAGAGCATCAGTGGTTCTAAAACCACTTGATGCCACATTTGACATAAATTCTGACGGTTATTAGATGAACATGCTGCTATTCCCTCTCACCGAACTGATTTTTTCTCGTGCTCTTTCACGGTCCATGCGGCAAGGTTGTGGAACTCTCTCCCGCCCACTATTCGCGAAAGTCCATCTTTCCCCGTTTATAAGAAGAGAGTAAAGGAGCACTACCTCTCCCTTAGTTAACCATGTGTGTAGTTATGTATATATTTATATAGATATATATGTATGTATTTGTATGTATGCATTTGTATGTATTATAGATATTTATTATTTGTTTAGGTAATAAAGTATGTTTTTTGATTTAATTTAAATTGTATTGTAAGTTTCATTTTCTGTCTTGTTTTCTTTTTCACGTTATTGTGCACGTCGTACTCGCCTCACTTCCTCCAATCTCTCTTGTTAGGTCTGCTGTAAGAAATTTCTACCTAGAAATAAGCAGTGCCTGTTGTGTCGTCTCTCTCTTGTATGTTTATTTTTGTATGTCTATTGTGTACAATAAACAGTAAATAAATATATTGTATAATGGTGAGAGGTTGTTGGCCATTCGCCCATAAAACAGCAAAAACCTCGCGTCCCACTTACCGACTTTAGGAAGAGAAAGCAGCTAGTACACTGTAAGTTTTCCTTTCGCTCCCAGTCCAGCGTATTTTTTTCTAACACATAGATATATGACGTCACATCATCGCTGAGCAGCACTGAGCATAAATAATTGGTTTGGTGGTGGGGGCAGGTCGCGGAGCTGCAATCGTTAGGTGCTCGCATCAGTTCCACGTCATTTGGCGCGCCTCCGCGTTTACACATGCCACTCGACTAGATAGCTGGCGGGCTGTACATGTATTACCTCTTTATAAAAAAAAATATTGCCTGAAAGAGTGCTGCAGTTGCCTAAAGATAATAATGTAACTACATTGCGATTATGACAACGAAAAAGTAGTTATTAACTAAGTACCTAGAGACGTTACACTCACTTCCCCTCACCAATCCAACATACATCATCTTTCTCAACTAATGGTGAATTTCTCAACCTATTAGGTCTGCTGTAAGAAATTTCTTGCTAGAAATAAGCAGTGCCTGTTGCGTCATCTTTCTCTTTGTATGTTTCTTTTTATATCTATTGTTTACAATAAACAATAAATAAATAAACACACCTCCATATTTGCATGTTTGGAAAAAAAAACAATGGTTTGCACTCCGGGAGTGCCGGCAGAAGTGAAAACTTGAACATTAACCTTATGTATAATATTTAATTCAATTTTTTCTATGCTGACACCGGATGACATCTTGACTTTTGTAGTTTTAATTTCCTATATTTATTGAACTCCCCTCCGCCTTACGGATTTTCGATAAAAGTCACGTGATGTGACCCTGACGCGAGTTTAACATTTTTTACTCAATTACCCATACTTCAAAGTGCATAACGCCGCTAAAGAAGTTTTCACTTCAAAAACTCCTTAATAGATTTTCGGTAACTCCTCTTTTCGTATAAAATATATCGCGATATATAAAACCGTATTACATAAGCGTCCCCTAAAGGCGAGGCTACACTTGTGCGCTCTCCCGCCCAAGTGTGCCTCGTCCTAAGCCCGCTGTCACTGAAGGTCGTTAGTCGCCCGCGAGTTATTGGGAAGAAAATTGTGCTGACTCTGCCGCTTTTATCTCTACGCCACTGCCTCGTTATGAATCCCAGATGGGCAAATGTACGTCTAGATAAGTGTTTTTAAAGAGCGCGATTGTTTAAGGCGATGTCTTTCTTTTATTATATGGCTTTTAATAAACGTCTCATTAATATATTCTATGTATTTTTTTATATACAGTTTATTTTGCATCCACAGACTTGATGTCCGTGCCCTTGTCTTGTTACATTTAATATTATTATTACCTATTTAACCTCTATGTATTGGCAATGAGTCTCTTCGAAGAAATTAGACTAGCGTCAAATAAAATTTAACAATGTTTATGGTTCTAAGAGTTTTGTTTCTTTTTAGGACCTTTAGTTGATTTAATAAAGATATTTTTTAAATATATTTTTTTTGTCCAATTAAGTTAATACCACTTTAAATATCATACTGCCTCTTTTCGTGTAGATAACGTAAACAAGGACGGCATTATATTTAAAAAAAGCTTTAACTTTAATGAACATTTTTGCAACTGAGTGTCGGTTAGGTGGTGTAATTTTAGACCATCACCAAACGGCATAATACTCAAATATAACCATTAAATTAATAAAAGCAATGAGACTATTCATTACATACTATGCATGTGATTTCCTACTTTAGAAGTTAAGGACCCCAGAATAATATAGCCAAGTTTGCAAAGTCCGCGCTCATCGTCAGCACAAAAGATATTGCAGCGCTCTGCACGCTATTGCTATGCAGCGCGAAAGTTTCTGAATATGGAAGAGGTAATCCTAGAGAATGCACAATCCCTTCGCCATCGAAAAGATTATGCATGGAAGCCACTCTGAAGTATATTTATGTTCAAGAAAAATTATAGGACTCTGTAGTGGACTAGTAATTAATTTTCGATTCGGCCAGAACGCGCTCCTGAAAAAAAAGAGGGATCAAAAGCAAAAAAATTAAATATTAAAATGAAAAGGAAAAAACATGATAAAATGGAAAGATGAAGACTTTTTACAGGTATGTGTACTTTGTGATTTTCCAGTCATTGTTCGACAAAAAAAAGTCAAATAAGCATTACAAAATACTTAAAAGCATGTTCAGCTCCGATTAATTAAATAATAATTAAAGCAAAACTCCTGGTAAGAAATGTTTGTCAACGTATTGATTTTGGCTCATGCAAAAAACCGATTTCCTGCGTAACGTTACGATACGTAAGTTGATATGAATTGACAGAGAGTGTCACAAATTGATAAAACGATGACATTAAATGTCAAAAAACCGTATAATAGGAACTAAAACCAAAAACCGCACAGCATCCAACGATACTCTTAACTCTACATTTCTTCATAAAGTTTCCTTTCCCGTGGGAATTTTGGGAATAAATTGTCCAAATAAACTTCCTCTTGAATCACTCCGTCCACTGGAGAAAACCGTATGAAAACCCGTTCAGTAGTTTTTGAGTTTATCGCGTTCAGACAGACAGATAGACAGATGCGGCGGGGGACTTTTTTATCATGTAGTCTCAGAATATAGTATATTCCCGTGGGAATTTGGAAAAATTATTTAGTCTATGTGTTAATCAGAGTGTCAACTACCTCCATACAAAATTTAATCAAAATTAGTCCAGTCATTTGAGCATGAAAGAAGAACAAACACACACGCCACCTTACAAACTACAACATCTACCTTTCATACATCCATACATCCACCTTACAAACTTACGCGTCACAATTTGCAAAAATTATTCATGGTACAACCACATGATAAATTAATTCCGCACTCCAGCGCTCATTTATTATTTTATTCGTTTTCACACAACGTTCGTAATTAAACAAACAACCTGTACTTAAGTACATCAATTATTACAATGAGGTGAATTTGTTTCACTTAATACCTACTCGTATAGTTTTCTGTTTACCCTTTTATTTTTATCACGGAATAATTTTATTTAATTCAGAGTTCTAACTTACATCTTATGACAACCTCACTTGTACGTGGTACACCCTGCTGAACAACGAACGACGACCCACCAACCCGCACTTGGCCAGCGTCCGAAAAACCGGCCTCAAGTTTCCAGCGGCTTCAGTCGCTGACTTGCTGTGACTATAGTAATGTTAGTACAGACTTAAAATTATGTCAGTACTTATATTCTACCACAGACTTAGTTATTAATGATAGGTGCCGCATAATTGTGCACTCTTCCCTATCTGCAATAGTTTTCAGGAGGCTGTTGGGGCGTACAAGTCTTCAGTTAAGTAGCGATGCCGACTTTTTACGAAGTACAGCCACGAAGTATCGAGAAGTTTTTATGAAGTATTTTGATGGTGCCAGTGGTAGAAAAACACTGGAGTCATTGGTACTAGAAACCCCCGTGCGAGTCCTCTTCACCGTTAAACGACGGACCAAAAAAACGGTAGAAAGACGAGCTAAACACTTAATGATGACGCCTGCAAAGAAAATGCGTCAGACCAAAATTAGTGGTCCAACAACGAGCGAAGACTTTGCCTAGCAGTGGGATCGAAATAGCTAACCAACAAAAAACTTTAATAAAACACTTTTGAAAGTTTAATAGGTACTCAAGTGTTTTACGATGGAATAAAAAGTTATTATCGTCCAAGAAATTATGTGAGCCTGGTCAGTCGGTTTGAAAATTATCAGAGATTAGGGTAATACGGTGCAAAAATAGCGAATTAGGTAAAAATACTTGGATAAGAAAACGCTGGGTTGGCATAAATTGGCGGGAGACTTCAGTGAGGCGAGAGCGCATTAACGGCGGGTAGTGACATAATATAGCGTTTCTTCGGGCGCGTGTGAGCAGAGCGCCAAATGACGCGGAAAAGATGTGGGGAGGACGCCCTCTTGATCACAGAATAGCGCCCAAATGTCAACCGCTGACACATGCCTCACGCTTTGAGTATGTAGTATTTGTGCCTCACCCCATACCTATAGTTGACGGAATTGACAGCTCACATGAATTTTTAGAGATTTTAATGAAAGAAGTAGTGAAATTAACAGGGATATCGCAGACATCTTTATCATAATTTTGTGAAGGTTTACCACAACTTTATAATTTAAAAAATGAAAGTATTTCTGTGAGATTCATGAGACTGGGTTACTATAAGCAAAAAAGGTTTCTTGTTTCAAAAAAATCCTGTTATAATGTTAGGTAAATTCTTTATTGCTCGATATCACAGTACGATATAATTAATTTGAAAGGTTAAGTAATAACAAAGGCAGAAACAACCAGTCATCATAAAATGAATTAAGAACTAAAAAGATTCAAAAGCTATTACAGGCGCTAATTACATTCCCTCGCAAACGTAGAGATGTTCAGTTTCAGACTAAACATTCCCAAGACTCCCAATAATTATTAATTTCGAGAACGGAACACCAAAAACATTCCAGCAAACCGAAACGTAACAACCTATCCGAAATTGTAAAACAAGTTAGATTACACGCAATTATCTCAACGAATTGAATAAACAGCTACACCCTGATGGTTCCAAAGATATTCCCCTCCGAAAACGATATCGTATTAAATTAATAAGTCGTTGCGATCCCTAAGCGGGAAATGTCTTGGGAAAAACAGACTTTCTTGGCGGTCGGTTATCCTGCTTCCCGCCACTAATGCCCAATATAACACTCATTGCGCCTTAATAACATTGAACTGGGAGAGAATTGGACGACCCAGCTTACTAAATTAGATTCAGAATAACTTAAGACACTGTTGAATATTTTACAAGGACGTTATGATTTGCAAATGGTCGTGTACCGAGACTACGGAATGAGTCGAGGGCTTGTTCTCCCATTTGTAAGATTATGTACTTAATGGTTTTAACTGAACTGTTATTTCTGTAACAACGTAAATTGACCTTTCGATGTTTGCGTAAGTATGCTATTTTTCTATTTTGAATTTTTTTTGCCAATCAGTTCAAAACTGCGGAAATAGCTCAAATTACCGATACTTAAAGAAATAAGAAAATTAAAACAAACAGTATATTAGAAAGATCAATTTAACAGGAAGTACTTATATTTCAAAGTTGAGTATATTTCTCTCCTTTGCGGATGTTTTGTAATAAAATCCTTCTGGTTAGTAGTCAACTCAAAAAAAAATCCTCAATACTAAGTCTTGCAATCGTTTTTTACCTCCTCCGCTTAATACGCAGTGGAAAGGAAGCTCCCCCTTTGTCCTCCTCGCCGGCGGTCTGCTGATGAGACATTTTTGTCTTATCTCTGAGTTAGCGTTACTTATGTGACCCTTTACGAGCACACTGTGCGATGTCCTGTAGCGAGGTACTAGTCTGGGGTAAATGAGTTTTTAATTGTTGTGATTATCAAAGTTACTGTTAGTTTTAAGTATTCAAAACTGCATAAAGTGTTCAAAAGACAATTGTCGAAACAAAATTGGTTTTACTACTGACGTCAATCCACTTTTAAGCAAACCTGCTTACCTATTATTATGAGTCCTATTTACAATCTGTTACAATAATAGAAATTATAATATCGCATATTTTTCTTCTCAATGAGACCAAATGCCTGAACTTACGTATGTTTGTATTATTTTTCTAAACAAACAACACGACGTGAGACTAACCTATGTATAAAATTGAAGGTTCTGACTCATTGACTCATCAATGCTCCGGCCAAACCTTTTGATCTAGAAAGCTGATAGGTACAAATATACCTTTTATAACGTAGGCAAGGAACAAGGAAGGATTTCAAAAATTTACCACGGTAACAAAGTCCCGGGCATCTTTATAATGTAACATAGTTTTATATTGCAAACGTTTCCCCAAATACCAATACAAACACTCCAACGCTGGATCACTTAAGCGAATCGACCGATTTCACACGTCTTATCTCTTTTAATCACATAAAGCCGTTATCAGCCTTCCAGGGCTGCGCGCTACAAACAAATAGCTCTTACGCAAATTGAATACACGATATAAATCTAGAGTTCTCCTAATAACATGCGGTGGATTTCTCCTTGGGCCGTTTTATTCCGGCCACACAAAGCCCGCGAGCCAGTAAATCCGCCGGTATCTCGGAAATGCGACAGAGTGCCACTGGCGTTCGTTTCGCGCGACGCACTTTAAATTTCCCCGCGAAAGGACGGATATCGCTGAAATTTAAAATGCCGACGCCCGCGCGCCGTCCCCGTGGAAACAAAAGTGTGCGCCACGGATTGTGATGCAACATTCTAGAATCGTCTTAGTCGCATTGTGTTTGAATATTGGATCTTTTATAGGAACTGTCTCCTTACATGGCTCTTTCCACGTATGAATTTTCTTCTGCTTCTTACGTAGTCAAGTATGTGACCGACTTGTGTAGCAATATGAATAATGTTGTGAATTGTTGTGACAATGTCATGAGAGTCATAACGCATTGGATCATAGTAACACATAAAGTCTTTTGAATATACAGGTTTCCTCGTGATGTTTTCGCTCACCGAAAGAGCATCGGTTAGTGTGCAAATAAAGTATATTCAAATTGTTTATAAGTCGAGCCGAATCTCTGACCTTGAAAAACAGAGTATCCTAGCTTTAATGGCAGGAGACAAAGTGCTCAAATGCCTAAAAAAAATGTTACTGAAAATTAAACAATATCTTTTAAAAAATACTAAATAACTCAGAAAACGAGTCATTCGTACATGGCGGCAATGGGGATCGAACTCGGTACCTCTCATTTACGAGTCCGACCTGCTAGATTTTAAATAAAAAATAAATAAATAAATAAAAATGTATTTATTCAGAAAAAAGAGACAGTAAATTAAACAGTGCTTCATGGTACCCACATTAGGATTCCCTGTGTCGTGGGTTACCAGGCTCATTACATCATCATAGAAAAATTTAGAACATGTATTAAAAAATAAAATTAATTTCACCATCTGTATGCGATACCAGCGATGCTCACTAGTACTTTAGTTTAATTTTTAAGCTTTATTTCTATTACAAAAAGTGACTAATCTTACATCCGTGGTTCAGGCGTTTGTGTGAAATCGCCGACCCTGATTCGCAGAGACGTGGCAGCGTTTGCCGACTCTGCATAATACCGCCACTTAGCGGATTTAGCATCTAGATTTTAGATAATAAGCCAAATGCAGTTTGCTTTTTTTAAGTCTCTAACTAAATTAATATTTCCACATAATTTGTATTGCTGAAGTAACTAATAAAACAATACGAATATTTCGGGTCTATATAACTAAGAGAAGATAAATTTCACAGTGTCATGTCAAAATATCATCAAAAAAATTGCATCGATAGTTTGGTATAACCTCGTCTATAGACCTGAAGATTGCGGGTTTAATTCCCGACCAGTTATAAAAATATGAGAAACATTTTTTTCATATTCTCCTAGTATTTATGAGGAGTTTGGATGTTTATGTACCATATGTATTTACCAAAAATATATAATATTTATAAGTAGCTATCTTGCTTAGATTGGGATTAGTCACCAATGTTTATAATGCACAGAGTATAATGCACTTGGAAAATAAACCCTTCTTTTATATCTTAAAACTTATACTGTTATAGATTAAATAATTTACTTTAAGTTTATTTTTATTAAATAATAAAATATATGTGTGGTGATTGGTTGAGAAAAACACCACCCCATCTCTTTCCGTGGGTGTCGTAAGAGGCGACTAAGGAAACACAAATGAGACTGCATCCCAGGCAACGACACTTCATTTTTTTCAGAATCTGAGGTGTCGTCTATTGTCTCATGCGGTGTGGTAGGCTCTGTAAAGGGCCGTATAGTTCGCGACCACCCTCCTACCGAAGTCCGACGCCAAACAGCTTGCTGTGTTCCGTCGGTGCGTGGGAGTATCAATGCCTTTTTATAGGCATTTTCTGGGTTAACTCGCTCTATCGTCGACCTCATCTTTGACCTTTATGGTCAAGATTGAGATCAAGAGTTGACCCATCTTATAATAAAAAAAAATGTATTTACAAAAAAATATATTTATAAGTAGCTATCTTGCTTAGATTGGGATTAGTCACCAATATTTATAATGCACAGAGTATAATGCACTTGGAAAATAAACCCTGCTTTATATCTTAAAACTCATACTATTAAGGATTAAACAATTTACTTTAAGTTTATTTTTATTAAATAATCAAATATCTTAAAACTATTATTATGATTTAAAACTAGACGTACTTTATGATTGTTATAGATTGACTTCAAGATTTTCAGAAAGTCAGATAAGCCGGGAAGGATGTAACATACATGTAGGTTGCCTTCTGAAATTTCAGAGTAACTCAGTAAACTATGTAGTCCGGGTCCCGATTCTGTAACTTCAGTTGTGTGTTGATGGAATGGAGGCCATTTTATCTGTTCAGGTGGTGAAATTGACAACTACTTAATTTTCATATGCTTGCTGATAACCACCCCGACTACAGCGCCACCGCCAACCGAACGTAAAGTTGCAAACTACCTAGCAACTGAAATTTTAATTGGCGGTGGCGCCTTTAGTCAAAGCAGCTGTCATTAAATTTCACCACGGATAAAATGGCGACCATTCTATCGACACACAACTGAAGATACAGAATCGGGGCCCGCACAGCAGCAAATCTGCTCTCAACAGCATATGGCGTGTATTTAATGTTTGTCTCAACATCTCTGCCATAGAATATACAAGTAAATATGTGACGCTAGTGTAAGTCTTCGTCCTTTGCAAGCGAAAGGACTGTTTGTGCTCGGACATTGCTTCTTACCTCTGTCAGCATTTGTCGGCAGTACAAATGTTGCCATAGTAATTTAAAATTGCATGTAGGTAGTCAATGGCCATATTGACCAAAGTTCGTCTTGTACTTTTAAAGTTTATTAGAACTAAATGAACTTTAAAGAACTTATAAATGTCATATTTTACAGTTTTGTTTCAAATGTACCTCTACAATATTTATTAGATAAACTAATAGAATTGATATTGCCTGTATTAGTACCATAAGTTCATGTAAATTATGCAATTTATAAGTTCTTAAAAGATCTTGATGAATTCGCGATCAGAGAGAGAGAGAGAGAGAGAAGCAGAAAAACTTGCTCTCTGGGAGTGCTGGCAGAAGTGAAAACTTGAACATATATTCCGGTCTAAGAAGTTTTCACTTCAGGGTAAAGTTACCTCAGGGGTCACGTGACCCTGACGCGAGTTTAACATTTTTTACCCATCCAAAAAGTGCACAACGCCGCTAAAGAAGTTTTCACTTCAAAAATCCATGGTTAAAATGTCGATTTGAGGTTAGAAAGCAATTTCATTGTGATAGTACGCCTACTCCGACAGGAGTAAGAGAATTTATGTGAGCGTATGTGTACTTCTATTATCTATTTAAATCTATGTTCTGCGGCTTCAACGTTTATAACAGTCGCTTCGCTTCGCTTACAAACAACCCAAAGGAAAAGCTCCTTTGCTGTGAAACTGTAAACTCGTTTCACGTTTTTTCAACAATTTTCAACGCGTCATGTTTCGGCTAACCGCTCATTTTCCTCCGCTCTAGTTTCCGTTACGGATACATAAATGGTGCATAAATGCATACCAGTGCATACCAGTCTAGGTGTTTGAAGCGATTGCATAATATTACAATTTCTTGTTGCAGCGGTGTTTAGTTTACGCTGGAATTTCCATAACTATTACTTACATTGCTGCATTGTTATTCTATATTAGGAATACTGACCAAGAGTACGTAGGTGATGCAATGGCCGAGAGGAAAAGTTGGTCAGCGGGTACTAGCATTGATCCCTATTGCGAATGAATTTATTATATTTTTAACTAGCACTCCGCTCGGGAATTCGTTCCCGTGGGAATTTGGGAAAATTATGTAGCCTATGTCCATAGAAGATAATGTAGCTTTCTAATGGTGAAAGAATTTTTAATATCGGTCCGGTAGTTTCGAAGCCTATTCAATGCAAAGAAACAAACAAACAATCAAATCTTTCCTCTTTATTACATTAGTATAGATTAGACCGATAAATAGAGCCGAGAAAGGCCTCATACTGTCTTTGAAATTAATTACTTCATATCTGATCGCATAACCGCCTTTGTAAACGCCCAACCAATTATTTATTGTGCATTTGAGGACAATTTGAAATAACTTAGAAATAAGGAAACAAATCGTTTTCTGTTTTCTATGAGTCATTATACCAAACCAGCTGAACGTCTATACAATAAGATTTATAAGACCAAAGTTTTTCATTACCATTTAGGTATTTATTTGTGTGACACAAGAGTTTGTTAATCATAACTAAGCAATGACTCTCCTTGAAAATGTTTTATTTGTGGGCAGTTTTACTTCACATTTCACTTCAATCCAATTTCAATTACCTTGAAATACTAAAAAATATTTTAATTGTTATTTTGAAGTTCAAACGTTAACATTTTTGTTATTTTCACGGCTTATCCAGGTGGTTTATAAAGAAAACACAAAGTAGTTAACTAAGTACGAGTAAAGTTGGTGCCTGACACTGGGGGGCTACCATCTAAGCGAAGCTGACGCTGGGTGAACGAACGGAATGTTGACGATTGCTTCTTTATAAGGTGACCTTGATTAATGATATGAACCAAACACAGCAATGTACATCATTCCATTCGTTCAATCAGCATCAACTTCACTTAGGTGGTAGCCCCCCAGGTTAAATTTTATACGATTGTATATTTTTTTAATTTATATGTTGTGGAAAAAAAATGATGATGATGAAAACTTATTTTTGAAAACTTTAGAAATGTATACAAAAAATATGTAGAAACAACACCTAGTACAATCTTAGTTGTGACATTCCTACCCTAAGGTTGCCTGGAGGACAGATTATCAAGCAATAAGGCTGCATTGTGCATTGTAATTGTATATTATTTTCTATTTTATATGTCTTGTGCTTTGTATCCTCGTGTGAAAATAAAGTATATTGCATAGTACTGGTGTGCGGAGTTAACCCAAAACGTTAAAATTCACTTTAATCCACAGATTTATATTTTCAAGCTAAATTCTGACTTCCACAGTACACTTGCAGGTATCATAGAATCGGCAGAGCACAATTCTTGAGAATCCCGTTTCTCTAAACAAACGTCAAGATCTAAAAGAATGGAGCATCAATTAAGAGCAAGTAATGCTCTGATGCAGCGATACTTCTCCGTTCTGTCCGGTTGTTTCATTGCATCGTGAACTCCAGGAAATAATGTGTTTTGTACCACTGCACTGAGGGAACGGTTATTTTTAAATTGAGAGATATTTTTCATGCGATGGAATTTATTCCACATTTTTAAGGCTGTTGGTTTGGAACAAAAGACGATAAATTTTAACCTTTGGGATATGTCCGCCTTTGTTCTGTTTTTCTTATAATGTGTCTTGTGTAACTTGTGCTCATGTACAGACATATGTACATACAATGAATAAAATTCAATATTTTTATTCATATTTAAGAATCTATTAAAGTGATTACGCCAACCTTATTCTATTTCCAGATAAATACATCCAACAGCACATCAGCACAAAGATAATGGTTTTGTAATAAAAATGGGCATGCCTAATGTGCTGGCCCCTGTACTATATTTTCCTTTTGTCATTGATTTTCAAAAGATGTAGTTTTTGACGATGTTTTCTCTGCTTGATGTAACTAAAACAAAATTTGACTAGTATCGTGAATAAAATTATTGTTTAAATGAAAACTAGTACAAAAATTAAGACTGAAATCAAAAAATTCCATAGGTTTTTCTTATTTCATGGGTCTCTTAGAATACATGCAAGTACAGACACAAATATCCAAACCCGAGAACAAATATCTGTTTTTTACATAAATGTTTGCCCCAACTCGGAACCGAACCCAGCTACCATCAATTCGGACTAGTGGATCAATCCAGTATTAAAGTCCCGAAAGCTTGTAATTTATAAGTAAGGAAGCTAGCTAAATAAATAAATCTTAAGATATCAACTACAGGCCCAGACTTACTGACTCATCAACGTTAAGACCAAACTCTTGGACATAGAAAGCTGAAATTTGGCACAAAGGTGCATTTTATAACGTAAGTACGGAAATTTTGCGAAATTCCAAAGGGAACAAAGTCCTGGGCATCCTCTAGTTACAAATAAAAATTACCACCCGATTCAAAAATCGCTTAGAGGGGGTGCGACGCAGGGGTGGCTCTTGTGATGATTTATTGCGGGCACTGCAGCCGCGGGCGGGGGGCGGGGAAGTCACATCTTGACGTAACAATGCTTTTGCCAGCCCTAATAGTACTTGATATACTTGGTTGAAAATTTTAACTGACTTATAAAAATAAATAAATCAGAAGGATAGATAAATACAGCTGAAGGCGAGTGATATAAGACTATTTTCTTTCATTGCATATAAAAATATTAACTTGACCTAAAAGAAAGAAACAAAAATAAATTGTGTTTAAAAACTTCCTCCTTTCTTTCTTCCTTATAGTGTAGGTATAGTCAAATTTCCTAGCTCTGGTGTCAGTCTTCAAACCGCCAAACGACCTCTGACTTGGTTTAGCGACTATAGTCAACAGACAACAGCCGATAACGACGCCGACGGCTCAACGTGCGCCCTGTCGATGCACGGAAAAATACACATACATACATAAGCTCATGCATTTTTTAAGCACAGAAATGATAAATTGCCACTAAGGTCACCCATCAGGTTCCCTTCCCTAGTGTACATTGCTTGACCCCACTGATCGGTTCTAACCAACGAGTAACTGGGCTTCGTAGCTTACCGTACTAAGCACTTGTGTATAAAAATAAAAACATTTATCGACGTTTGTTTTATACATTCACGGCACTATCTTCATTGGGTTGCCAGGTATTACTGAACTTTATATTTGGCACAAATAAGCGTAAGTGCTGTGTGAAATCTAAATTGCTTTTATGTAACACTTGTGTCATTTTATGAACCAAAAGTTTCTTGTAGAGGTCACAAACATATAACACACTTTTTTCCTGGGTCTCAAACTTATTTCTTCTATGGGGTGTTTGAGGTCATAACAACTTAGTGCTCCAAAATTGTCATCCTCACTAGCGGTGCACACCCATAGAAAGTATTTTTTTTCAGATGGGTTTTTCTACTCAATATTGGTGACTGAACTATTCTATATTTTAATTATAATTAAAATATTCAGAAATTGGAAAAATCATGATTCTGGGCGCCATTTTTCAATGAATTTAAATTCTAATTCTCGAATACATATAATTTTGAAATGCATCTCGTATTTACACAAGCATCTGGGTGAAGCCCGAACTAACTTTTCCTAAAGTGTTCCACTACGTGAGGTTGACAGCACCGCCCTAAGGCTTCTTCAAATTTACCTCTGAATGTCTGGCCGTGACGTCATCAACTACCTACACGCGTAGGGAGTGGGCAGATGATTTTAGTGGCCTTTAGAATGCAGGTAGAAACTTACCTGCGTAGCTTAACTCTACGAGATCAGCAATGAATTGCTACGGTGCTACGAAACTGCTACGAACCACGGTAAAATTTTTTTTTTGTAATGCTACTAATCACTTTTACCTTTATAAATTTTGACAAATGTTAAAAATTACATTAAATAATACCCTTCCACTTGTTTATAAATATTATGGATTGCGTTAATACTTGCTATAATTTTGTCTTTATTTATCAGTTTCAATAAATATTTATGTTTAAGCAACCTAATATAAATACCTACCGAATGTACTAAATGTACCCATGTAACATAGTGTCGTTGTGTATGGAATAAAGTCAGATGTATTTCTGTAGAGACAAATGCACGAAAACCTTAATCTCATAAACCAGTCGTACATAAGCAAATCAATAAATGATTTATTTTAAAGAAAAACAAATAAACATGAAGAGTAAAAATCTTTTAAACAAGGAGTAGAGTTTATTCCTTAAAACAAGTGACTGGGACTATCCTGTAACATGAAATAAGGCTAGTTACCAGGGCTTTATTCATAATTACGTCATTTGTTTCAGTAGTGCTGTGAATAAACAAGTCTTTATGCTGGTGAGGCACGTGGATCGATCTAGTCTCGGCTCTTTCAAGGATGCACTGTGGGCATAGTGCAGGCTTTCGGACAAAACTATAATTTGATAAATAAATAAATAAAAATAAAATAAAAATGTATTTATTCAGAAAAAAAGAGACAGTAAATTAAACAGTGCTTCATGGTACCCACACTAGGATTCCCTGTGTCGTGGGTTACCAGGCTCATTCCCTCAGTTCAACATCATTATAGAAAAATTTAGAACATTTATTAAAAAATAAAATTAGTTTCACCATCTGTATGCGTGTGTTTGTGTGTGTGTGTGTATGTGAGTGTGTGTGTGTGTTTGTGTGTGTGAGTGAGTGTTTGTGTGCTCGAGGGTGAGATTCTTTCTTTAGGTTCATAATTAACCCCAAACGCCAAACTTAGGCCCGTATTACAGAAGGAGACTCAAGGCTTAATTTAAACTTAAGTATTGACTGTTTCTTTCTCTCACTATCAAAATGACAAAGACGACTGCTATTTAAATATAGATTAGAGTTTGAGTCACGTTCTGTAATACGGACCTTAGACGCCAAACAGTTTGCTGTGTTCCGTCGGTGCATAGGTACTCCTATGCAACCGAATTTTTTTTTGCAGCATTTGGGAAGCTGTATCATATCTTTTCGTCGCCACTCCCGCAGTGTCTAAAGACCAAGGTCTTTAACCAATATGTCCTACCAGTCATGACCTACGGAGCCGAAACGTGGAACATGACAGTGAGGTTGGCCCACCGATGGCACGTCGCTTAGCGAGCAATGGAACGCTCCATGCTCGGGATCTCGCTAAGGGATAGAATCCGAAACGAGGTCATCCGACAGAAAACCGGAGTGATGGATATTATCCAAAAGTGTAGCAAGCTGAAGTGGCAGTGGGCTGGCCATTTCTGTCGCAGAACCGACGAGCGTTGGAGTAGACAGGTTCTCGAATGGAGACCACGTCTTGGCAAACGTAGTGTAGGACGCCCCCCAGCCAGATGGTCAGATGACCTAAAGAAGATAGCGGGTAGTGGCTGGATGAAAACAGCGGAGGATCGTGCAAAGTGGCGCACCTTGGGCAAGGCCTATGTTCAGCAGTGGACTGCAATAGGCTGATATGATGATGATATGATGATAGGAGTACCAGTGCCTTAATAGGCATTTTCTGGGTTAACTCTCTCTATCGTCGACGTCATCTATGACCTTTGTTAAGATTGAGATCAAGAGTTTACCCATCTTTTAATAAAAAAAAATTAGGCAGTTTATGACTTAAGTATATTATAATTAGACTTTAAAATTCTAAAAGGTTTTCCTCATAACATGAACATCTTTCCCTAAGGAACCCATTGAAATTCTGAAAAAAAAAATTACTTCACCTGCAAAGGCAAATCAGCTGATCGTGCAAGTTGTAAGAAGAGATCATTTTTTTTGTTAATATGTCGAACTATGTTCCTTGGGGAAAGTTGGTTAGTTTCATGGACTGATTCACAACCTTAATTTTCGCTTACGAATTTATTCTGTATCTATCCTTCATTTAATTTATTCTATATTATGTAGTTGATACGCCGATAGACGTTGTTGTGAAACTGTATATCATGTAGCGTTATTACAAATTTTTTCTTTCCATAAAGTTTATTTAGATAAAAACCTTAGATTTTGTTTAATTTTTTTTTTTAAATGTAACTATGTCTTTTAAGGCAAACAATATACTCTAATCTGCACTTAAACCTTTGATTTCAACCAACTTTAAGAATTTATGATCAACCTCCTATGTCTAGACATTTGTGTGTCTATGGTGCACAGTGCAACGGCACACTAAGCGTTACTTATTGCTCTGTCCGCGCTCAAAGAATTGCAAACGGATGCTCACTCCGTCTATGGATTTAAAGCAGGCACTGACGAATCGCTACACTATCGTTAACTAGTGCGATTTAATTCTAGAACGAAAGCGGGGTAGGTTAAGATACTCGTCTTCGTAGATTAAATCTGAAGCGGTTATGGATTAGTTTGCCTTTCAACGGGCAAAGGGACTTTATGGCAGATATTTTTTATAATCTGCGTCTAATAAGCTATTTCAATTATTTATTTTGTAGGTTAAGATACTCGTCTTTGTAGATTAAATCTGAAGCGGTTATGGATTAGTTAGCTTCTCAACGGGCAAAAGGACCTTCTTTAAAAAAATAAAAATAAACGCTACACACTCAAAGGCCCACAGTAAGGTTTTCCCTTGTATCGTGGGTCCCTTGGAACACACATAAAGACAAACACAAACACCAATGACCCGAGAACAAACATCTGCTTTTTACACAAAGGTTTGCCCCGACTGGGGATCGAAACCAGGACCGCCGATCAAGAGGCAGCGTCGCTACCACTCGACCAAACCGGCCGTCAACCTTCTGGTTGGTATTTTTTATAATCTGCGTTTTATAAGCTGTTTGGCTTTTACCAACAAACAAACACAATTTCATGTAAGGTTGATATTAACATTCAATTGTTAAGACTTTATAAAAAACTAGCATTCCGCCCGGGACTTCGTTCCCGTGGGAATTCGGGAAAGTTATAATAATAAAATCATTTATTATCAGGCATCTTAGGCCCATAGATAATATTTATGCCTATGTTTATTAGGGATAATGTAGATTCTAATGATAAAATAATTTTTCAAATCTGTCTAGTAGTTTCGGAGCCTATTCAATGCAAATAACAAACGATCAAATCTTTCCTCTTTATAGTATTAGTATAGAAAACCATTAAACTTGTTATTTTTTTATTTACATCACATTTTTTGATTTATTTAAATTATCTCAAACATGACTCGGTTTATCATATTGGTAAAGGGTGTTTTAAAGCAGATACTGGCATGTCGTTATATTATGTGAGATATTCTAGAACAAAAGCGGAGCTGGTAGATAAAGAATGAAATACAGCGTGTTGGTTTAATTGCATGAGCTCTGGGTGGAGATACTCGTAGATTGATGTCTGTGTTGCACTGCGATACCTGCTGTAGGCGGGTGCTGTGGTTAAAACCTAATTCGTAGTCATTCATGTTTATGACTAAAAAGTCTCTTAATTTTTTCTTTTTATACTATGTGATTTTATACTATGTGATTGATTGATTGAATAGCTGCAACGAATTTAGATGAACAGGTAAATTTTTTTTGAAGTGGAAAAGATAAAAAAAATAATGAATCCGTTTATTTTTATGTACACTAATATGTTACTTAAAAAAAAAACTGGCAGCGCGGTAGACTGAGACGTAGATAACGTAACCAACTAGACCAATTTGATAAGAAATGGATGGAAAAGGAGCAGGAGAGGAATCTGTGGGGGAAAGTGAGGGAGGCCTTTGCCCAGCAGTGGGACACACTAGGTTAAATAAGCATAAAAATATGTTACTTTACTAATTATTCTACAAAAGCGGAAACAAAACCTGAAATTTGAGAAAAACGTAAGTCGAAGAGTTGCTAAGAGAGAACAAATTTCTGTCTTTGACCATAACGTTTGTGTTAGTGCACACAGAATAGAAACCGAAACCAATTTATATGCTGCTCACAGCCGGCCCGACGCGGCACCGGCCGGCTCGTCATTACGTAAGCCGGAATGAAATATACACGATAATGGAAGGATGATATCAAATTTGACACGAGAGATAGTAATGCTATTCTTCCCTCCAAACATATCGAGAAACCAGCGCTTATTTAGGAATGAAATATTACATCTGACTCAAGGAAACTCAACAGTTTTGGTCGGAGCAGAAAGTTCTCCAGCCCAAACAAAAGGGACAAATGTAAGTAAGAACCAAGAGAGATTTTTAAACGGTCCACGAGAAGTAATTGCGGACAGAAACGCAAACAGTGAACCGAGAACTTTCCCGACTAGCATGGTATAATTCTTCGCGAACGTTAATTAACTTTTTATTTCTCCTCTCGCTACCTACTGTCGGACACAACGTGAACACTGGGGAGAAAAAGTACAAAACAATTACACCGCCAACAATCCCTAACGACCAGACATTGGAGAAGCGGAATTACAAATGGCGCAAAATTATGAGGAGCTTCAAATAATCATTAAACATAAACGCATAATGGTTTCCCATTCAAATGATGGCTCGTACAGTTAAAGGCCTACTGTAATGTCTCAACACAATCTCTTCGTCGGGAAATTGTTACGTTTTAGGGAGGAATTAATGAGTTATTGCCCATTAAAGCATAACAAGAACACAGTTCTTTATTGGCCAGGCGTAAAGTTTAGTGCAAGCAGTTAATCTGATTCTCGTTACGAAGCACTTGTATGACCCGGATAACGGGGAGCACACACAGACAGTATAGTACGTATCTTTAATACTTGGCTATCAATATTAAGATCTCAATTCTACAGGTGAAAGTAATTGTTGAAGGACCGAATAGTTTAAAATATTATTAATTCTAGTATGTTCTCACTACTGAATTTGTTTTGTATTATTAACAGAATGGTTAATAGCTCATTGAGTCATTTTGTGTCATTTTAGATATCCATTTGTTAATTATATTTAGCTATGAATTCTTCTGTATAGTGGAAATGTGGAATCAAATATAATCTCACTAAATATTTTTAATGTAATGATTCTTCCACTTTACTTGATAAAAGGAAAAAATATAAAACTTTATGTGCGGCACGCCTAGTTGTAGGGTTACGCTGGGCACTAGGCGTGTCCTTTCTAATAGTTACCTTATTAATGTGTATATAATGAAGTGAAATGGAATCTATGTATTATTTAATCATGTTGCTCTACTGTGTGACTTATATACTGACCTATTAGCGTGTAGGGCTCTCAGATACATAGTTGCTTTGATTAATCGGGTATATATTAATGGTAGCATTACTTACGCTACATGAAACTGCATTCCCCAAATCTAGACTAATTACTGTATATTGCATGTTCGCTTTACGGATATTAGCTTCAAGATGTGCTTTGATACTCGTAAAACTAGCATGCTAAATTATATACGCAGTTGTTTATGTTAATTTAAGTACGTGAGATGTGAAGTAAATACTGTGAATATATAATTATGATGGAATTGGACAAGATTTAAACTTTTATAGGTTGGGAAACTTTAAATTAGTAACCGAATATTTAATATGTGAATAAAAATAGGAAGAAGATTCTTTTTTGTTAGTAAATAAAAATTAAACTTTTTTTACAATTTCATTAAGGTTCCTTGAGGAAAGTTGTTCAGTTTCATGGGGTTGTATAATTCGAAAACGGAACGGCAAAATGGGCTATATGCAAGATTTTTAAAATAATAAGATTTTTTTATTTTTAGCAGGTTTAAGGTCCCATATTCAAATAAAAATATATGAAATAATTTTGATAATATATATATTTTTTTTATAAATTTTTAAAATTCTGGTTACGATTTGTTGCTTACTACAGCATTCTACGGTTTAATTTGGACCAGTTGGTTGACACATAACCTAAACGTTGTGTTTTTGAGTTGTTGGTTATTGAGTTTGTTTCTGTTTCATGGTTTTGATATTTGGATATTTACTGACGACTTGGCTTTGCTACCTGGACTTTAACGTTACCTTCTGTTTTGTGGTTTTGATTATTTGGATTGATATTTACTGATGACTTGCCGTACTCAGGATTAGTTTACCGTACTAAGAATCTTTTAATTATTATATTTTTTATTTCAAAAGATAGATTTTTAAATATTTTTTTAAAAAAACGGGACCTTATTCCTTTACGTTGAATAAAAAATTAAACGAAATTAAAAATATTTTTAAAATGACATACATAGCCCATTGTATTACCATTGCCTCCTACGTGATAGTAATACTAGAAGCTGAGAACATAGGAGGCAATGGTAATTCAAATTTTGAATTACCGTGCCGCCTTCTTCTTCTTATCGTGTAGGTATAGTCAAGTATGTGGCAAACTTGGCTAACCCTGGTGTCAGAGTTTTCAAACCGCACATTGGCCGTGCGAACGCAAATTATAAAAAGGCCCAATCACCACCTAAAGTTTTACCGACCAATTTAATGTCAGCCAATATAAATTAGATTTTGAACCACATTTGTAAACAGCGTCCGTCATTCGGCCGGTAGATAAATCAGTGCCAATTGTCATCAACACGACGGAGAAAGCCTTTGTGTAGCTACCGGCTACGAGCATGCTACGTGTCTACGGATCTACGAATATAGACACAAAATGTAAACCGTAGTTAATGCACAGTAAAGTCAAATGTACAAGATGAAATTAAAAATATCATAATGTATGAATATACTTTTTTAGTTGACTTTTGGAAAATATCATAGTACTTGCAATACTTTAAACTTTCGCAATTTGAACACATTTAATATTAACCTGTAAACATGGCGGGTACAACCGCGCCAAAGAGTCCAGATCAAAAGTAAAAACATATATGTATGTTGTACGAGAATTTTATTAAGTTAAACATTGTTTTTTAATTTTTGTAACAAAATTCAGAATCAAACCCAAAACAAGCTTATCGTTATCTTTGCTAGTTGTTATCAATTCTAATCAAAAACAACGATTGTTAAATCTGAATTTTTGTATCAAAGCTGTGAAACATCAACAAATTCCAACAATTATTTGCTAAGCCTTGTGCGCCGAGTTGAGTAATTTCCCAGCGTTCGATGTTCCCAGGGGAAAAGCGCTCGTGAAAATATTTTTGAGGAATTTTCCTTCGGCAAACATTTGAACGAGCGAAGCAGAGTTCACACTTCGTTTACCAACGTTTCAGACTGTACATATTTAATGTAAGTAGCTGTACGTACTACGTAGTCATCCGCGATGAATATTTATAAGCCATACATCGGTACCAGTGTAAGTACTGGTGGTAGGAGTACCAATTCAAAAATTCGTTTTTTTATTTCTACACTAAAATAGCTGCTTTCCCTAATCAGTAATCACGTATTTTCCTACGCTTTCTCTAATCGGAAGCGGTGATAGCCTAGTTGGTAATGAGCCAGACTTGTAATCCGAAGGCCGCGGGTTAAATCCTGGTGTGGGCCTGTACCACTAAATTTGTCTTTTCGGATTTATGTACGGATATCTAATTATCACTTCCTCAACGGTGAAGGAAAACATAGTGATGAAACCCGCCCGTCCAAGAAAATTCATTTTCGGAAGACGAGCGGTCCACCAACCCGCATTGGACCAGCGTGGTGGACTATGGCCTAAATCCCCTTCGTGTTTCAAAGGAAGGCCCGTGCCCCTCGGTGGGGACGAATATGGGCTGGTAAGAAGAATCACGTATTATTTTCGATGTACAAATGCATCTATCTGTCTATCTACAGTGGGGACAGTCAGGCACAGGTGGATGATCAGTCCACTTATTTGGGGTTCCTTTAAATTAAAAATCATGGTTACTCATGATTGGGTCAGACAAGTTTGCCATACACTTGACTATACCTACACGAAAAGAAGAAGAAGATGGTTACTCATTCAGGTCCTTCAAATTTCTGGTTTCTTTACGTTTATTGTCTCTCATTACAATGTCAACATTAACAACATAATTGGCCTTAATAATTCGCAACTAGTTTTCTGATCTAGTGTTAGTAACTTCTGACAAGTTGTTGATACATGGTTGCATTCTAATTATTCGCCTGCCCCGCTCCCGAGTTATTAGGGTTAATAAAAATTGTTTACTTCCTCCAATTTTCCCTGATAGCTATCATCTCAAAATTCACTTCTTTCTTACTCAAATCATCTGACTTACAATCCATCAATGACACATGAACCTTACCGACGTTCATTAAGGGTAATTTTACGTATAGTTGCTTAAATGTCTTACTTTACATCACATATACAGTAACAAAGGAGCATACAGCACACCTTTAAACAAATATTATTATGCCACACATGTGTAGTTAAACTGTATAACGCAGGAACACTGATCAGAGTAATGATTTTCATTAATTTACCACCGATTATAGTAATTTCGTGATAATGTGAGAAAATTTCTCGTAATTATCCTCGGGAGACGGCGGCACGCGAACACGACATTTGCAGTTTTGTTCAGCGCTTTTTGAACTAGTGTTTTTTTAATGAAATCTGATTTGCGGCTTACTAGCACGTGGTGCTATGTTAAATATTACAAAATGATAAAATAATGCTCCCTTGTCTTCAGTTTTTCGGGTACATTCCAAGTATTTGAAATTCCACAGTAAAATTGAAATAAAGACTAAACCAGGTCTAATAATTAATTTTTGGCACAGTATAAAATAATAATAATTTTGCACGAAAGCAAATATATTATTTCGATGAGAAATGGTAACTTAGTTACATTTGATTACAATTGGTTCAGCCGTTTAAAGTTATAAGCAATAAATCTCAGGGATGAATTTTTTTAAATTTTACAGTTACAGTTACGGTAATAGTGCTTTGCTTATGTGATTGAACTATGTTAAAGTAAAAAAGTCATTTTGTAAGTAAAATCATTTTATAGCAGCAACTCGAGTAACATATTTATGAAGATCTTAGAGAGAGTTTCCGCAGCAGGGGCGGGGGGAGGGGGAAGAAATCTGGAACTTTTAATTGTTTTACCATTTCATAAGACGGCCAACTCTGATTCATGAATTTATTCCGGACACTCGCAGATAACTCATTTAATACCCCTACTTCTGGGAAAATTGAGTGTTTTAAGTAAAATATCTGACTAAAAAACGCGTGGTAATTCTCTCAGAAATGACAACAAGCAAGATGGCTTTTGTTTTTAAGTCCCTAAACTCTTACGGAATAACGGACATTAAGAAAAAAAAACATTGTACAAGCCTCGTAAGTTTTGGAACTGTTTTGGGCTTAAAAAATGTTTAGCAATGTTTACACCATCAGAAAGTAGAGATTTCAACGAACAAAAATCCCACCGACTTTAAAAAAAAAACAGAAATTTTGACGAGTGAATTTTCGATTGACAATTAGGGTCCTTTTTTTGATAATAAGGTGAAAAAATAAATATTTTGGACATTTGGGACATAAAAAGGTAAGTTTTTATCAAATTTTGTGAAAAAAAAATTTTTGTAAAAGATAAAAATAAAAAACCAAAAACCACTATCTTGGTTATTGGAATTTTTCACATAAATTTTGAGGTTATGCGAAATAGTTTAAATACAAAAGTTGTAGATATTTTTTATTACCTACAACTTTGCTATTTAATTTTTTTTCATAAGACTTGTAGTTTTGCCGAAAATCGAGATAAACCGTTTTTTTCCTCTAAGGGGGTGATCCCTTCCACTTCTCGACGTCAGATCGCCCGCAATTTATTTTTCCTTTAATTTTTGTTATATTCTCTTCCTTTTCCAATAGGTTTCATCCTACTATAATTATTTTTCACTTTTTACAACTTTCAAAGGCTTCAGCCTTAGTCTACTACCTATACTGCATATTAAGCATTAGGTACCTTTTTATTATTTATAAGCTCTAAACTTTTCCCCGATAACGGCTTGCTTGTCATTTCGGCGTCAACTTTAATTATTAACGTCTCTTGAGATCAGTCTCAGGCTTGAATGAAGCAAAATTGGGAAATTAAATTTCGAACGGTTCATTGACCTTCGAAATTCAAGTGATCAATTTGCTATAAGAGCTTTGATGGGACAACTTTTAGGAACCATGTGAAGTGAGGATTATTTATTTGACAGTTTTCTTTAGAATTTGTAGGTTTTCGGAGACAAATTGCTAATTAGCCATGAAGTTGTCTATTTGAATAGTATTTTATACATATATTTTCATAATTTCTGTAGGTATACTTTATATTCTTTCATTTTTCACTATCGTGGATCAATTACAAAAGAAAGTTTTGGAGCTTTCCAAGCAGCCCAGTTTTCAAAATTATGACCAGATTCGTAAATACTAACCATATTTTATAACGAATAGGTTCGTTTTTAACCACAGTCTACCTCAGAATGTAGCAAGCTCACCCAGAAGAAGCCTATTTACTCTAACTTCCAGTGAAATTCAAAAATGCAGACGCAGGCAGAGAAATAGATTTAAAAAGTCTTATTTTTCAAAAATAGATTTAGAGAAAACAAAAGAGCAGCAATGCTGAGAAACTAGGGACACCAGTTCAAAAGGCTTTCAGAGTGAAATAGTTGCCGAAATGAAGGGCACTAGAAGCTAGACTTTGTTCTGGGAGTTCTAACCTCTGGCAAGGACCCTCTTTGCTGTTCTCTCTGCGTTTGTTACTCAATTAACTAGATTTTTGAGGTTTTCAATGAAACAAAGCAGTTTCCACTACGTGTAGTAATTTTTCTACTAATATTTTAAATGCAAAAGTTTGTGAGGATGGATGGATGGATGGATATTTGTTACTCATTTATGTAGAAACTAGACGAATTTTGATGGAATTTCTATTGTATGATTTATGATACGACTTTGTTTTTCATATTGATGGAGTACTTAAATCAGACCTGCCGAATAATTAGCCAGTTCCACGGCCCTTTGATTGGACTAAGAACTTGTGACTTTACCATACGCTATAGAAAAAACCTTCTGTTTCGTCTGTAGACTTTTATTCCTCGACAACTTTCAATTAATTTTAACAACCAACGGTCTAAGCGTCCCTCGTAAAATACAATCAACCTCGACGCAAAAGGGTAAAATTTAAACACCCATGCTGTAAATATTTTCCTATTCCCAACTAGGTACTGAAACGTTCAAGTCGGTAAATAACGATTACTGTCCCATAATTTTGCCACTTTTCAACTAACATAAACAGGGTCCCTTACGCCACCACTGGAGCATAATAAACACGACATAATCTTAAACCAGTGGTTCCCAAAAAGTTTGTCCCGTGTCCTCTCGACAAAATAACAAACAATTTAAAGTTTTGATAATATTTACGTAATACATATACTCATACTTACTTACTAAGCAAAAATTGGGTAGAAGTGCAGTGAAAATTAGGAGAAGAGTGATAACTCCTCGTAATGTTTGACTTTAAGGGTTTATTTCAGTGGTCAGTGATGCTACCTCTAGATTGACGGCACATGGGTTCGATTCCCGGTAGGGCCAACATTTTTGTATTTGCACCTGTCGATTTGGGTTTTTGTATCTATCTTTGGGTTTATCTTTGTTCTATCTAGCATAATAGGTTGATATTAACAGTTAAGAGTTATGCTAGCGATCTTGGGTTCTGTTTCCGGTTAGAATAAGCAATTTTTCGTATGTATGTGATGTGTGTCTTGTTTATAATTCGGAAAGATTTTACGCCAGTTTCGGACATATAGTTATTTTCAAAACTTATGAAAATAACCAGGAAAGTCTTAAACAATGATTTTTTTTACACAATTAAGGAAAAACAACCGTAGCCAATTGTACCAACTAAACAACTGTAGAAATGTTGCCGCTTGACTTGAAGGCACTATAGCTCACTTGGTTAGAGCACCAGGAGACCTAATCCTGTGGTCGTGGGTTCAAGTCCCACTCATGTTGAATTTTTTGTTCTTTTCCCAAAAAATATTTATTCGTAGCCAATAAAACAAAAAGGTAAATAAGTTTACTTTCAAAACAAAAATTACAAACCGCATGGATTCAATTGAAACGAAATGACCTAGTAACTCACATACGACATGTTTAAAATCGGTGCTGCAAACTGTAATCGCATTTTACCGCAATGTAATCACGTATGCGGAACCCGCATCCGAAGCGGTCCAAAGTGACCCTTGGCAAATTATTCATCCAATGACCTGTGATGGCAGTGACCCTCCCTTTCGGGTGATTAGTCTAAAACTAATTGATTTTGCGGCGACGCTCGGTAACTTGAAATGACGGAAAAGTTTTGCGGGCTTGAAAGCTGTAAACAGTTTCTTACATGACCGTGTGGTGATCGGTTGAGAATAACACCACCCCATCTCTTTCCGTGGGTGTCGTAAAAGGCGACTAAGGAAACACAAATGAGACCTGCCTCCTAGTAATCCATCCCAGGCAACGACACTTCATTTTTTTCTGGATCTGAGGTGTCGTCCTATGGTCTCATGCGGTGTGGTAGGCTCTGTAAAGGGCCGTCTGGTTCGCGACCACCCTCCTACCGAAATCCGACGCCAAACAGCTTGCTGTGTTCCGTCGGTGCGTAGGAGTACCAGTGCCTTTATAGGCATTTTCTGGGTTAACTCGCTCCATCGTCGACCTTATCTTTGACCTTATGGTCAAGATTGAGGTCAAGAGTTAACCCATCTTATAATAATAAAAAAAAACATACATACATTCACATTTACGACTTACATCCTTATTGGGGTAGGCAAGGCATCATGTGGTTTTTGAACCACTTGACGTCACGTTTGACATACATTCTGAGGGTTTTCAGATGGAACACGAGTAAAGTGGAGCCTTTTTTTGCCCACAATACACCTCTCACAATATGTTTTTTTTTAAATTATAAGATGGGTTAACTCTTGACCTTAATCTTGACCATAAGGTCAAAGATGAGGTCGACGATGAAGCGAGGTAACCAAGAAAATGCCTATAAAGGCACTAGTACTCCTACGCACCGATGGAACACAGCAAGCTGTTTGGCGTCGGACTTCGGTAGGAGGGTGGTCGCGAACCAGACGGCCCTTTACAGAGCCTACCACACCGCATGAGACCATGGGACGACACCTCAGATTCAGAAAAAATGAAGTGTCGTTGCCTGGGATGGATTACTAGGAGGCAGGTCTCATTTGTGTTTCCTTAGTCACCTCTTACGACACCAACGGAAAAAGATGGGGTGGTGTTATTCTCAACCGATCACCACACGGTCTAAAAATCATCAGTTGGGATGAGTTGACAGCTGGTAGATTCTACGTTTCTTCATATTCACGCCCACATCCTTATTGGGATAGGCAAAGGATCATGTGGTTCTTTAAACTCGACAGCATGTTAACTGACACTCTGAGGAAAAAATCTGGTACAAGTAATATTAAAATAAATTGTAAATTACAATTAAATTTACAAGAAAGAATTAAGTGCGTAAATTAGTTCACCAAACTGAATAACGTTTCCCAAGGAACTTGAAAATGAAAAAAATGGTTTGCTTCCCCATACAACTTGTGCGATCACCAGATTGCCTTAGTATGGAACGCTATACAGGGTGATAAAAAACCTCCTAGCTATATTCAAAATCCGGAACCAGTATCACTTATAGAACACTTATTTTTTTATATTTTTTTATATTTTTTTTGGTGGATTTTTTTTCCTAAACGTAGACACCACTCGGGTGCACCCCCCAAGCGCTACCCGCACCCCTCGCGTGCCTGGTGTAGGAGTAATATCTATTTTTAGGCAAAAAATGAATTGTTCCCATTGAAAAAAAAATTTTTTTTCATAAATGTGTTCTTTGAGTGATACTGGTTCAGGATTTTGAATATAGCTAGGAGGTTTTTATCACCCTGTAATGGTTTTCTTAGTAAAAATTGTTTAAATACATGGGGAACCCCTCGGGTTTGGTTAAGTTATTTAAAGTCACCCCATATGATGATATTTCATAATTTTTTCAGCATTTACAATGTACTCAAATGTCAAAAATGTTTATTTCATAGAACATACAAAGTGCTGCTTGAAAACGTCATAAAAATATATTAGCATAATCAATATAAATCATTGAGCAAAATAGTAAATTACATTCGCATTTTTGACTTTGCGCCTATTCGCGCAAGACTGCACCTTCAGATTTCCTCAGGAGAAGAATAGGCAAGAAACTCCGAGGGTCGCTCTTTTTAAGTCAATCATATACATTTTCTTACTTCTAATTTTAATTGACTTAGTATCTGAATAACTCTGGAGCTGAGCAATTTATTCCCATGGTTGCTTGTCTAACTGGTAATCAGAAATTCTATAATAGCCCTTTTTACAAAGTTTATTGTCTTAAAATTGTCTAAAATAAAGATACTCTGTATAAACACCGCGGTTAGTAAATCTAAACATAGAAATGTCCATATTAAATTGTCTAAAGTTTATAGTTTCAAGATAAAGGTCTACGAGTAATTGACGTAGGTTCTGAAGTTTAGAATTACTAATAGCTCCCCAATATTTGTTTACTTATGAAATAAGTCAGACGGTCAAATGATGGTCAGAAATGAAGTTTTACACCAAGATCATTCTACTCATTTAGAATAGGCGACTTAAAATACTTTTTAAAGGCTTTCATAGGGCGATTTAAAATACTTTGTCGAAACTTTAGGGGAATTCTCGCCGTGAAACTAATTGTCTATATGAAATTCTTCAAAAAAAAAAACAAAAAGACTTCTCTTCTCGACACTCAGCTGATCGTTCAAGTTATATAGAGATGCGAAAATTATTTTAATATTTTGACCCATGTTTCTTGAGAAAAGTTGTTCAGTTCAGTGGGCTAATTCATATCCTTAATTTTCAGGACTTCTGGTAGACCGTTTACAAGCCTACCACACCGCATAAGACCACAGGACGCCACCTCAGATTTAGAACAAATTGAGGTGTTGTAGCCTAGGATTGATTCTTCTTCTTCTTATCGTGTAGGTATAGCAAGTATGTAGCGAACTTGGCTAACCCTGGTGTCAGAGTTTTCAAACCGCACAATGGCCTCTGACTTGATTTCAACGACTGTAGTCAATCGACAATAGCCGGGACCGACAGCTTAACGTGCCCTCCGAAGCACGGAAACGCTCGTGACAAATTGCCACTTTGGTCACCCATCAGGTTCCCTGCCTCTGTGTACGTTGCTTAACCTCACTGATCGGTTGAGATCAGCGAGAGCCACTGTGCTACGAGCGCTAGAATTGATTGATAGAAGGTAGGTCTCATTAATTTGTGTTTCCTTAGTCGCCTCGTACGACACCCACAGAAAGAGAAGAGGTGGTGTTTTTCACAACCGTTTACCACATGATTAGTGGAGATGACGAGTAGCTGTCGATTGATATAATCACTGATTTCTTTCTTATAAATACAAGAAGTCTTCTCAAAATAAGTATATTATAACATTAAAAAGAAAATATTTTTAAGTCGACTGCTTCTAAACTGACGAATAAAAAGGGGTGTAACAAAAAGCAAGATGGCATTGAAAGTGAAATTATCCAGATTGCCACTCTACTCGCTGGCCAGATGCTCTTTCTTTATGAGAGTGATTGCTGGCATTGGGTATAGCTGTAAAACTGACTTTTGTAAATCACTTTTTTTCGTATTTCCATACGTAAACAAGTACTTCTAATTTCACCCGGTAAGACCTTTCTACTGTAGGTACTCTGTTTTTGACCCCCAACAAAAAAGAGGGGTGTTATAAGTTTGACGGATCTATCTATGTGTCTGAGTATCTGTTTGTTGGCGTGAATAACATGCTAAACTTAAGCTCTGTAATAAAATTTTTTTGCTCTAAGAAAAACAGTTGACAGATAGACTTAGCGAAACTATGAAAAAATGCTGTGTAGAAAAAGATTGTTAAATGAGTTACTTATTTATTGTCAAACAAGAAATTCTTTGGAGAAAAACAAAAATGTTCTTAAAATATTAGGTGTTTCATCATTAAAACTTTTTTCGAGCCCGTAAATTTTCCACTGACTCCAGAATAGGACGCTATCTGGCGCTGTTTACAGGAAAATATACTTTTCATAATAAGGTTAACACAAACTTTGCTAAGTAGGTTTCCTTTATAAACCTTACTTATTTATCTCTTTTAAGACCGTTAGCAAGTTCGTGTCTTCATAGCTCTAAATAGGTTAAAAGAGAGGTGTAGGTACTCAGAATATACACTCGTAATTTCCTACTTAGAATCATGAATTCTGGTGTTTCGTATGAGACATATAGGGGTGACTTTAAATTAGTTTTTTTTGTTATGAGATGGGGTAATTCTTGACCTAAATCTTGACCAAGGTCATGGATTAGGTCGACGATGGAGCGAGTCAACCCAGAAAACTTAGCAAAACTTTTGTTTTTCCGGATTATTCTCCCCAACTTTACTCAAGGAACCAATACGAAATTCTATTTTTTTTGTGATTTTCATATAAAGGCAAATCAGCTAATCGCACAAGTTGTATGGTGAGGATAAAATATCCTTATATAAATGCGAAAGTAACTCTGTCTGTCTGTCTTTCACGCCTAAACTACTGAACCGATTTTGATTAAATTTGGCATAGAGATAGATTAGAGCCTGGGAAAGGACATAGGCTACTTTTTACCCCACAGTTGGGCACAATATGAGACTCGCCTCAGGCAGAAAGCTAGTTTTTTCATATTTCGACCTATGTTTCTTAGAAAAAGTAGATTAGTTTCGATAACAGACTCACAGCATTAGTTTTCGCTAACTTATTTAAAGTCACAGTATAAATATTGGATGGAAAGTAGCCTATGCCACTTTGTAACCCTCCGTAATCTCTGGACGTCTATTGGTTATAGTTGTAACGTACCGACGTATAATTATAAAACAGTAACCACTAAAACCAATTAGCACTTCAACGTTTTACTGATAGATTTTGCATACCAAGGCCATTAACCTACTTTTTAAGTCACCTTATCAGAAAGCAGTATTAATAGTGAGTTAAAATTTATTACGAAAAATATTATATAAATATTCGGATTAAAGAATATTTTTTTCTCAAAAAAAAATAACAATTTTCGCTTAATGAGAACTTAGATCTAAAGTTAACTATATTATATTATTGAGCGTGGCGGTACAATATTCCATCCCAAGCCAAGTGATCAAAACAGCTTTCCAGTAATGTGAGTGAGAATTGTATTAAAATTATTCAATTTGTTTTTTTTTAAATCTTAAAATCAGAATACTAATAAAACTAAATTATCCCAATAATGGAACAGTTGGTCTGGGATAGAAAATTAATATTAGTACATTTATGTTTAGAACGTGCAATTTTTACCATAGCATTTAAACAATAAATCTAAAAGATTAATGAGTTTTTGATTACCTTTTAAAGCAGCTGAAAGAGGATAAAAAATTGAGCTGAAACTAAGCTATTTCACATAGTATGAGTTAAAAAATGGGATTCTAACAATTTAAATGTTTTTTGCAATAAATTGGGATGATTGTTCTTAGTTTATTTTAAAGTAAAGTATTTTATTTAACCTACATTGTCCCACTGCTAGGCAAAGGTTCTCTCTATTTTTCTCCATGTTTTTCGATCTTTTACAGTAGCTACAAGTAGATTACGTATAAGATGCTGTGACAACCGGACGCCTTACGAGGGATTGGCAGACTTTTTCAGAACCTTTCAAAATTATGAAAATGCGTCAAATTCTTTCATTTTGAATATGGAATTGTGAAGGACTACGTATAAAATAAGTGTAGGGACACATGATTCGTTTTGTGAATTCAGCATATTTGCCACTTCCAGTAGAATTGGGCGAGGTGACGTCAGTCGTCTCTCGCCCGCCACGCAGGTCACTCATTGAAATGTAATTTTGTTATTAATCGTGACTCAATAGAAAATGTGCCTCCAAAAATGTGATTCACTTCATTTACCCTGTTCCCGACGTGAAAACTCAACATAAGTAAAGAAAGCATTAATAAGTGGCTCAAGGAAGGATTTCAGGAAATCCCTACAAGAACGAGGTCCCGGGCAATCTCTTGGTATCAATTAATTCCGACCTACGCCTACGCGTTTGAAGTAAGTGTAAAAATGTCGCTTCCCAAATGATGGTTTTGATTTTGCAACACATGTTAGATTTAACCAATGTTTAAGTAGTTTAAAAGATATTAGGTACACAATTCCTAGCTTATTTTAAGCAGTTTCAAAAAGCAGTCAGCGAATACCACAAAGCATACAACGTTTGCTGCCGTGCACCGTGTTTGGGCCAGTTCGAAGCTCTAAGGTCTCTAACGACCGATAAAATTTCGACGAAATTCCTTTTTAACTGCAAGCGAAGTTTACCTGCGGGTCGGTAAATACGATCCCACATTCGCTCGCGATCTGATTCACAATCTCGAAATAGCAAGTTTAAGCGTAAATTGGAACCACGACCCCGTGTTCCTCGTCTGATTCACGAATCTGCTTATCTGGCACATTCGCGGTGTTACAGTTTTGCGAATTTGGCTGCGCATTTCTGAGGTGTTACTTTACGGATTATTTTCAGATATAGTAGGTCACCACTAGCGTAATGTTTACTTTCCGCAGATCAGTGAGGTTAAACGAAGTACACGGTTACATTAAACAAAGTTTCTGCGTAAAAATCGTTTTTGTTTAGGTAACTGATGCCTACTTATCCTGAAATGTCCCGTGTATTTTAACAGGTCCTAAAAAAATTCCAGTATTTTTTGAGCTCTCTGTAATACCGTTTTAAAAATTACCTTCACCGAATAAACAATACTCTAATTATTTTTAAAGAGTCTGGCAAACCCGCATCTTTAGAGCCCTTTATAAATATTTCTTTTTACGACTTAGGAGGAGTGAAAAACCTCCTCATAAGTTTTGGAGGTCAACTCATAATTTTGTGCGGGCGCAGAGTTATTTTCACGAAGTTCGCCAAGTCGTTTAACAAAACTTGTTCCGTTTAATGAGCACTTTCACCTAAAGCAGATGGCGTGGTTTACTTTACGCCCTGTGTACACACCTGTTCACAAACGTTTGTGATACTCGTACATTGTCATGCGGCAGATCAAAAGGATTTTTAAAAAATATTTAGAGTTAGCTTTAAAATACAAGGATAGCCTAATATTTTTGTTATTCTGGAATAAAAACTGAGGTAAGATCTGATAAAAGAATAACATGTCATTTTAGGATCAAATGTTTTTTTTAACAAAAATGTGACCTTTATCAAGTGACAAAAAATTACCCTTTATTTTTGGTTAATATATTACTTTGTTATTATCAGCAGTCAAGAATAATCTGGAGGGTTACCAACATAATCTTAAAACAATATTAAGTTACCTCACTTTAGAAGAAACAGAGACAAAGCTATATGGGAAAACGGGACAACGCCCTACAAGTAACATCGAAGTAAGATTATTTTAATTCATTATGATGTGGTAGTAGGGCCCTTGTTTTCCCTCAGAGTATTTCTTGTTTGCGCTTCATAGCTTTTGTTTATAAGAGGCTATAACGGGATTCTGAGAACGTAATACCTATTTATATTTATTTAGGACTGAGCTAGGAGAAATACAAGAAACATTGAGGCGTGATGACCCAAAACACGAGTACAAGGACGGACATAAGTATACCTATACATCCACCTGTTACTATTGCGGAAAATTGTAAGACGTGTTAAACAGAGCATGTAAGAAAAGAAAGTAGTGGGACAAGTGTAGCGTTACGGTTGAACAAATTGATGTCCCTAATGGCACCCATTACAGACATTGTGTGCGCTCGATCGGACATAAAGGTCGCCAGACCGGGATCAGCTCAAAGAAAAATGTACGAAAGGCCATATTCATAAATTCGTGAAAAGCTATGCGATTTGAAAAACCCATTTCGCAATCCCCGTGTTGCTTATTTTTATTCGATTTGTCCGTCCATTTCAATTTATACAGTTAGCTTTACCTGTAGTCCCTGGAGTGTAGAACCGCGCGAAGGCTGCGACGCCGATCCACCCAGAAAATATCTTAAACATTCTCGAGAAGATTTTAGTATAACGTCGGAATTCTGAATCTCAGTTCGCCGATATTCATTCGAATTTGCACGCAACACTAAAAGGCAATCTTTATACGAAGATTGTCGTTAGAATCTCGTGAATTTGACCTTTTATTACTTCTTGAGATTGTGATAATTTGATTTCAGAATTTGAAATGAAATCATTTTTATTGCTAAAGATAAATCTATGACACAATTGACAAAATTAACAGTAAAAGTAAGAATTAGATTAACTTAAGCAAAAGGAGCCAATCTTGGAAGTGTTTAACCGTCGGCCGCGGCAGTAAATTAATTAATTATAGTAATACAAACACTAATGACAAAAGCTACCTTTCGGTGCACGAATTTTATGTTGTAACATCAATTTTGTCAAATATTAAGTGATTTTTTGTGAGAAGAGGAGAAAAATTACTATTTTCTTTTCTTATACTTAAGTAAAATTAAAGTGAGTAAACTAAACCTTAATAAGTAACTATAATAAGTAGTATCATTAAGGTGAAAAATTGTATTCCTTCCCTAGTACAGTAACACAATTTCGCATTAATGTTAGGTGCTCGAACAATCTAAGAAACAACATGTCTTTTCAACCGACTTCAAAAAAGGTGGTGGTTGTCATGTCAATTCGACTGTAGGTTTTTTTTGTATGTTTGTATCGTTGGCCGATTTTCAAAATTCTTTTGTTGTTTGAAAGTATAAACTCCAGAAGTGGTCCCACTATTAATTTTATCGAAAATGATTAAGCGATTTAAAAAAGAGTCAACGAAAACAAAAAACATACTTAAAAAACCAGAACATCATCTAAATAAACGAAGACCTTTTCGTTTGTAGTTATTTGCTAATAGGCATTGTAGGCCGCGAAAAGTAGGAAAACTGAGGAAATAAGTCATGTAGTTTCAAAAGTTTTAGGATTGCGTAGGGGTAGCTCTTTTGCTCATAGCTTGAATTTAGTAGGCAGACAGATTATAATTAGAAGCCTTCTTCAGAGGACTTACCCCTACACAATTCTGAAACTATTGGAACTTTATAAATTAATTTCTTTTTTGACACTAGTTATCTAAATATATAAAAGGAGAAACTGACTGACTGACTGACTGACTGACATATCAACGCACAGCCTAAACGGCTAAAACTTGAAATTTGGAAGGGACGTAGCTTAGGTACCGTAGAGGTGCACTGAAAAAGGAATTCCCGAAATTCCCACGGGAACGGGAATTAGCGGGAAAATCCTTTTGTACGAAAAATCTAAACCGCCTAAGTTAGACGCTTGAAATTTGGCATGCAGGTACCTTAGTAAACTTAAAGCTTAGTTGCAACAGGATATTGCAAAATTCCCACGGAAACGAGAGTTAGCGGGAAAAAACTTTTGTATGTAAAAATCTAAATCACGTAAGATAGATGTTTTCAATCTGTGTACTCTGTACAAAAAAAATAACACGCAAACGAAGTTGCGGGCATCAGCTAGTCTACTATGTGCGAACTATTGTTGGGATCGAAGTCGGTGATTCATAAGTTTTTGAGTGGAAAATTATAGTTAGGATTATTTCGAGAAAGGCTGTCAAACGGAGCGTATATTTGCGTTATTAGATCTTGAGAGATTTGTGAAATGGAGAAAGTATATTTACTTTTGACGAGAATTTTCTAAAAAATTAAGGTGATGAAGTTATGGATACAAAATTATAATTTTCATAAATTTCTGAGCCGTCTACTTACTTAAGCTTATTTATCTCCAGGGCTTCTTTATTTTCTCTACCTTTTCCAGGAGGTACTATATTGTAGTCATTGGTCTATTAAGTGACTTTAAATTATGTAGTGAAAATGAATGAAGAATGTGAATCAGTTCAGGAAACTGAACTACTGTCTCAAGGAACATAGGCCGAAATATGGAAAAAAAGTCGTTTCTCCACACTACTTGTGCGATCAGCTGATTTGCCTTTGTATAAGTAGTAAATATTTTTTTTTAAGAATTTCATATACAGGGTGATAAAAAACTTCCCAGCTATATTCAAAATCCTGAACCAGTATCACTTACAGAACAGTTTTGTTTTTTTTTTTTTAATTATTTTTAGGTAGGATTTTTTTTCCTAAACGTAGACACCACTTGTGTGCACCCCCTGAGCGCTACCAGCACCCCTCGCGTGCCTGGTGTAGGAGTAATGTCTACGTTTAGGCAAAAAATGAACTATTCCCATTGAAATAATATTTAAAAAAAAAAAATCATAAATGTGTTCTTTGAATGATACTGGTTCAGGATTTTGAATATAGCTAGGAGGTTTTTTATCACCTTGTATGTTCATTAGAGAAAATTTTACAGTTTGTACACTCAAAGATGGATAAAATTGTATTTGAACCTGTGAATTTATTTTTAATATCTATGTACATACAATTTAGTCTGAATAAATGAATTGAATTGAATTCAGTTTCAGGGCGAGAATTACCTTCTAAAGTTTTGCTAATTCTAAGCCACCGCATACAGTATTTTTTCCAATAGACTGACATAGAACTTGAATAGACTTCGTTGTCACTAGTATCATGAAGGTTTGAGTTTATACAAGGTTCTAGATCCTGGTATTAGTGGGAATTTATATTAGAGTACCGACGACGCTTTCGATCACAGCTGTGTCGAAGTTATATGAGCATATCGACGGCGTATTGTCAGGATTCATCTTCGGAACCCCATGCTCTAAGCCGATTTTATACAATTGTTTACCCTAATTAGCAATCAAACCAAAAGGCGTCGATTGAGGGTGAGAGGCAGCATTATTTAGCGACTGCACTGTACCATAAATAGTTGCTTCGGGTTTCTCGCAAGATAGCGCTGCTTGCATCCTAAAACGTATACCGCATATTGTTTGTTTAGTATGAAATGTGGAATCGCTTTTTTAAATGAAATTATAATACTCTGGTTAATACACATCTTTTTAGGGTTCCGTAGTAATCTACGAACCCTTATAGTTTCGCCATGTCCGTCTGTCCGCGGGTTTCCTAAGAAACCCTTGGTACTACAGAGCTGAAATTTGGCATGGTCATAAATATTAACTACGCCGTCAGAACTGTAGAGTGAAATTTTAGAAAAAAAAAATTTTCAGGGTGTCTCCCATAGACGTGAAAGGGCGATGATTTTTTTTTCTAGCCAATATAATTAAATGGGATGTCATAGGACAGCTTTTTAAAAGACAAAAGGGGTTTACTAAGAACGTTTTTCGATTCAGCACTTTGTTTGCCTAATATAAATTTTTAAAGTGAAAATTTTTGTCAAACTCAAGTGTCCCCCCCCTCTACCAGCTAAACGGTTGAATCTAAAAATATGAAAAAATTCATGGTGCTACAATGAAATTATAAGGAAAACTATCACATATAAGATGGCTCTTCAAGTTTGCGAGTAATAGTCGACCAAGTGCCAAACTTAGTTGGGATTAATAAGAATATACTCGTATTTACTAATATTAGATCCTTGGTACTACAGAGCTGAAATTTGGCATGGTCATACATATTAATTGCGCCAACAGATTGAAAAAATAAAATTTTGGAAAAAACAATTTTTCGGATGTTTCTCATACACGTGAAAGGCCAATGTTTTTTTTTTCTCGCCGATATCATCGAATGAGATGTCATAGGATAGCTTTTTAAAAGATAGAAGGGGTTTACTAAGAACGTTTTTCGATTCAGCATTCCCTTTGCGAAAAGTTAATTTTTAAAGTGAACATTTTTATTAATAACAAGTGTCCCCCACTACAAGCAAAACGATTGTTTTTCAAGCAAAATTCACGGTGATAGAATATACAACAAAATAAAAAGGAAAACTATCACACATAAGTTGGCCCTTCAAGCTTGTGAGTAATAGTCGACCAAGTGCTAAACGTTGTTGGGATTAATAAGAATATATTCACTAATATTAGATCCTTGGTACTACAGAGCTAAAATTTGGCATGGTCATACATATTGATTGCCCTGACAGATCTACAAAATAAAATAGTGGAAAAAAAAATTGTTTTTCGGGTGTTTCCCATACACGTGAAAGGGCGATGGATTTTTTTTGTCTCGCCGATATCATCGAGTAGGTTATCATAGGATAGCTTTTTAAAAGATAGAAGGGGTTTACTATGAACGTTTTTCGATTCAGCAATCCGTTTGAGAAACATTAATTTTTATAATGAAAAAAATGTGGAATAATTCACGAGGGTAGCATTTACGACGAAGTGTACCCCAATCCAAAATGGCTGCCATACAAGGTTCCATGCTAAAAGTGAGGCGAGCCGAAAGCCAAGCTGTAACATATTGACATTTCAGGTGTCGTTTAATAGGTTTTTGGGGGTGCTAATTACGAAAATGACATCCAAATTATACACGATCACCACGCGACCTGCTTTAGCAGCAGCTCGATATTATTATATTATTATTATTATTAATTTATTAATGTCAGAGATAACAAAGATCCATTATTATTACAAATAAAACAAAAATCACACAAATTACACAAATAAATTCTCATAATCCGACCCCCGACTAGATGTTTGTCCCGACCGGGAATCGACGTCACAACTTTTTATTATTCTTAGAAAGCACCTCGGCCCAGTGACACATGACCCGAGAATCGTACCGCTCAGAGACAGTCTTCAAGATGGAGCTAGAACTGGCCCGCACCCTGCTTAGCAACGAGTTTGTTCTTTTGCGCATTATCGCGAAAAAATCATCCATTCGCGCCTGCGCAAACATACCCGACGCGCTGCACGAGCGGGACAGACCCAACAACATCCTGAAGCCGTTATTATACTGGACGCGCAGAGCGTTGATGGTCTTTTGCGTATAGCTGGTCCAGAGGCTGCACGTGTAGAATACTTGGCAATAAGCTTTAAAAAGAGTGACTTTCACTTGTTCACTACAACGTGCAAACCTCCGCACCAGCATGTTACATCGGACCGCCATCGTTCTGCGCTCCCTCTCGATATCTACCTGGTCCTTAAGGTCGTCGGTTACGAAGTGTCCTGGATATTTAAATCTAAAGACCCGCTCTAATTCAATGCCATTTAGTCTGATGGCAGGCATTCTCTCAGGACATTTCCCCCCGGCGGCCTTAAACACCAAGTACACGCTCTTTTTGATATTATAAGTCAGACCATGTGCCACTGCATATGCCTCGCATGAGCGGAGCAGTTCATTTAGTGCCCTGACCGTTGGGCTCAGCAACACCATGTCATCCGCGTAACTTATATTGTTGATAGTGACATCATCAATCCGGCAACCCATGCGTTTGTTGCTGAGCTCAACGATCAGGTCATTTATGTACAAATTAAAAAGCTTAGGTGAAGTGAGGCCACCCTGTCTCACACCACAGTCTAGCCGAAATGAGGACGACAATTTATCGGCCCACTTCACAACGTTTTCTTGGTTGGCGTACCAGAACTGAAAAATGCGTAATAGCTCCGCTGGAACCCCCCTTGCTCGTAACTTGGCCCATAGCACATCGTACGATATAGTGTCGAACGCCCGCGACAGGTCTAGAAAACACGCATACACGGGCGTTCGGCGCTGCGTATAATACTGCACGGTGTGCTTTAAGCCAAGTATAGCACTCTCAGTAGATAGTCCGGGTCTAAACCCGAACTGCGCGTCGTGCAGTAGTAGGTACTTATCGAGATGAGAGTCCAGCAGGCCGTCAAGCACCTTCCCAATAGCGGTCCCCAAGGAAATGGGCCGATAGTTGTTTTTGTCGGCTACATCACCCGTCCTGTTCTTGATGATGGGTACAACCACGGCTCTCATTAGGTCATTCGGAAGGTAAGAGTGCCCCATGTACAGATAATAAAACATTGCAAGAACTCGAGGCAGATGAACGCCAGCATTTTGCAAGTGTTCTATGCTTAGCCCATCGTGACCCGGGGACTTTCCTCTAGTCATTCTTCTAATTACCTTTCTAACCTGCTTTGCAGAAAACCGCACCAAATCCGACCCGTAGCACTCACCATCATCAATCACACGGACAGATGGCCCCAAGGGAGGCTGTACACTAAAGTGCTTCACAAACACATTCGCTATAGTCTCAGGCTCATTCGCATCCCCGATGCTCACAGGTATGCCAGGCCTAACGTCAAGTTTATTAGTGGCTTTCCAGAACTTGGAAAAGTTGTTAGAGGAGCGATGTTTCGTAATAATGTCCAATTTTATTTGCTCCTGGTTCTTCTGACACCATCTCAATCGGCTTTTGAATATTTTACGACTCTCGCACATCTCATCATAGACAGACCCAGACTGAGGCTTGTTGTGCGAAAGCCATACCTGAAACTTAAGCCTGGCACACGTGTAAGCGTCTCGAACAAACTTATTCCAGCCTGACAGAGGAACCTTTCTATTCTTATTCCGGCTTTTAGGTAGCTTATGTGTTTGTGCAGCGGCTTCACATAATATGGAGACAATAGTAGAATACATTGTATCTATTAATTTTCTATGTGCCTTTTTGTTACAATGACAATCACTGCAATTTGAAAAGTCCAAGGGGAAATCCACTAGCCTTAACCTATCATGACATATTCTATGATAATCATTAATTTGCTCACTGCTTCTATCACCCCAGAGTACCCTATTAAACTGTGACTTACAATTAACAACCTTAGTTTTAACTAAGTCCAATTGACACTTCATAAAAATAGGGAAGTGGTCAGATACATAGACGTCATAAGATACGCTAATGTCCACAACAGTACACCACGCTGCCTCTGTAACGATACAGTGGTCAAGCCACCGCCGGCAGCCATGCGCTTCACTAACATATGTGTAAGTGTCCGAGGGTAACAACTCCATGTCCGCACATCGCGTTATGCCTAACAATAATATTATCGCAAAAAAAAACAAGAACAAAAAAAAAGAACTAAAAAAATAAAAAAAAATTCGCGCTCGCTTCGCTCGCGCATTAAATACTTCCATTTCATTATATTTATTTCATTTTTCTTTCTCGCCGATACCATCGAATGAGATGTCATAGGATAGCTTTTTAAAAGATAGAAGAGGTTTACTAAGAACGTCTTTCGATTCAGCATTCCCTTTGCGAAAAATTAATTTTTAAAGTGAACATTTTTATTAAAAACAATTGTCCGCCACTACAAGCAAAACGATTGTTTCTAAAAATGTGTAAATATTTACGGTGATAGAATATACAACAAAATTAAAAGGAAAACTATCACACATAAGTTGGCCCTTCAAGCTTGTGAGTAATAGTCGACCAAGTGCCAAACGTTGTTGGGATTAATAAGATGAATATATTTACTAATATTAGATCCTTGGTACTAAAGAGCTAAAATTTGGCATGGTCGTAATATTGATTGCGCCGACAGATTTAAAAAATAAAACGGTGGAAAAAAATTGTTTTTCGGGTGTTTTCCATACAAGTGAAAGCGCGAGGGATTTTTTTTTCTCGCCGATATCATCGAGTGGGTTATCATAGGATAGCTTTTTTCAAGATAGATGGGGTTTACTACGAACGTTTTTCGATTCAGCAATCCGTTTGGGAAACATTAATTTTTATAAAAATAAAATGTGGAATAATTCACGAGAGTAGCATTCACGACGAAGTGTACACTAATCCAAAATGGCCGGTTCCACGCTTAAATTGAGGCGAGCCGAAAGCCAAGCTGTAACATATTGACATTTCAGGTGTCGTTTAATAGGTTTTTGGGGGTGCTAAGTACGAAAATGGTATCAAATTTATACAAGATCACCACGCGACCTGCTTTAACAGCAGCTCGATATTATTATATTATCCCTAACAATAATATTATCGCAAAAAAATCAAAAAAATCAAAAACTAAAAACTAAAAAAACAATTTTAAAAAAAAGAAAATTCGCGCTCGCTTCACTCGCGCATTAAATACTTCCATTCTGTTATATTTAGACCAAAACTACAATCATTTCTGAAACTATAAACTTTTTAATACATTTCTTTTTGATACTATAGTATTTGGGGATTTTAACATCGACTATGACAATATGCTCGTAAAATTAAGAAACCAGCTGCATATTTGAACCATGCTGCTAAGGAACCCTACAATGCGCGTGGCCCGACACACTCTTGGCCGGTTTTTAACACTACATACTTGACTATAGAATGAAGAAGAGAACGCTCTACCTGCACCAATTCAAGGTTGTTACCTTCCTTAATGAGGAACGACCGGTGTGCAGCAGCATCTGACCTCCATACATACCATACACTCACGCCTGTAATCCGTTTCGGGGTAGGCAGAACGTTATATAGTTCGAGAACCACTTGACGATTTGACAATCGTTGGCAGTGGCACATTCTAAGTTTTTCTTTCACTCCCAATCCAGCACGGAAGTGGTTCCTAAGGCTGATAATAGTTAGTCATATAAATATAAAGCTTCTTTATTTAATTAAACACAGCATAAGTTCTCCTTATTTTGTGGCCATCTTCATTTTCATCAAAGCATTAAAAATCCAACTTTAATTTGTTTTAATTTTATATGCCAATCGATAATGCTAAACACCTAATTTAAGTTTAGTTGAGTTCCATCACAACGACAAGGGGGATAGTTAAACGAAAGCCTTGTTTAACAAAGTCTGTGGTAGGGTGCAGTATACGATTAAATAGTATCGAATCATTTTAAGTTCTACTACTAATATTTTATACTAATACTAGCTTTATGCCCGCCACTTGATTCGCGTGGAAATTAGCCTATGTCATTCTCCAGCCCTTCAACTTATCGTTGTGCAATAAATCACATCGAAGTGTTGCTCCGTTTAGACCCTTTTACACTCAGTTTATGTGTAACAAACTAGTGATTACTAATATAGGCTTCCATTCCCGCATTTAGGCTCTTATTTGGCCCTTTATGCGTATGGGTTGGTGGCTATTCCGCCATCTCAGCTCGCTTAGAAGCTCAAAATCCTCTTGGGGATTTCGCAGGCTTCACGGAGCGATCTTATATCTGTGAGGATTTTTTTCCGGTGTTCTGCTACTCCCAAGCTCACATAGGTTACTGTTTTATGTGACCTTGGGTGTGGTAAATGTGATCTTGGGAGTAGCAGAACACCGGGAAAAGATCACATAGGTAACTGTCTTATCATAATTTTATTCATTGAATTTTAATGTAGCTAAACATGACGAAATCAAATGAAAAATTGCACCAACAATCAGCACATCATATTTCGCTAAAGTCACCCCATATTTAGCTACTCTACTGTACCACTCTAAGTTTTATGAAAGTTATTCCGTAACCGTCGCCGCTCCCAACTTGTCTTCAGGTGGGATAAGGAACTTGATTAAGAAAGTAGAAAAAGCAATTGTGTGCCCACTGTCACGAGTATAACTTTAATTAAGAAATGACAGCCACTATGATTGTAACTGTGTCGAGCTAGCCTCTTGCTTGACTTACCAATAAAGGCCTACTCGTAGAGTACACGGAGAGTTTGCTAGATACACGTAAATTTAGCTATCAAAACTTAGCGAAATTAAATGAAAAATAATGATTAGTCCTGACCGTTTTCGGTCTCGGCGATAGTTATTGTGCTGTCTATGGATTGGTATAATTCCGAAGTGAAACTATCAATCAACTAGATTCCCTAGATATCCTACAACTAGATGCTCGAGACTAATTTCCCGAGGAAATTTCTTGAAATCTTTCCTTATACCTTATTTACGTTATAAAAGGAAACTTTAGGCGAAATTTCAGGTCCAAGGGTTTGGGCTGGGCTTTGATAAGTCAGTGAAACAGAATCTGCAATTTTTATATATTAAAAAAATAAAATACACGAAGAAAAACATGTAAGTTATATGGATCCACTCGTAAGTTAATGTTACCACAACATTAAATTGTAGTGGTAACATTAACTTACTATTTCAACTCTTGTGTTTCACTTCAAACAAAAGCAGCAACTTCACCGTCAATAAAAATCGTTTTAGCAGCTCCATTTATGATTCTTAGAAAACAGTCCATTTTTAAAGCATGAGAATTCATTCGAGCGTATTCTGAAAAAAAAAAGTAGACAATCGTGAGACGGACAGAAGAATGGGCCCTCGTAAATTGCATCTGCAAGACCCTTTTCGTCTGAATAAAGCTATCGGGGGCTAGCTGCGTTCTTACTCAAGGACCTTGCTTCGAGGGAGTTGACTTTTAGTGCTGGATACTAAGTGTTGCTAGGATTTTGATTTCTTAAAAAATTTTGTTTGTGTGGTTTTGTTTTTTGAGGATCAGAATTTATATTTCCTTAATTTAAATAACTTAAAAATGACCAATAATTTTAGATAAGAAAAATGTTTGGCGCGAATGGGACTTGACCCTACGACCCCAGGATGAGATCTTCTGGTGCTCTAACCTACTGAGCTATCGTGCCGATCTCGTGTAATTATTTGTGAATATCCCTCACAAATAATTACACGAGATCGGCACGATAGCTCAGTTGGTTAGAGCACCAGAAGATTACAGTACCTAACTGTTTTAAAAATACTAACTTATAAATGCATTAATTTGCATTTTTTTTTGTTACTTCAACATTCTAGATATATAAATATAAAATCAAAAAAGACCCAATAATTTAAGTTTTTAGTTCAAAATTCTAATACCCGACTAATAGTGAAATTAATAATTTGATTTTTTTATCATACTATTTATTGCACACAATAAATTTAAACAATGAGAGATGACACAGCACTCTTATTCTAGGAAGAAATTCTTTTTTTTTTGTATTTAGCCCGTATTTAAATTTTGAAAGTCATATTTTTAAAGTTTATAAAAAAACAGACAAAGAACTTTATGCTACCAATACAAGGGTCAAATGGTAACACAATTTCAGGTCGACTAAAAGCAGGGATGTCCCGCATAAATTGCAAACTTCCGTACCACTATTGGCGTCTCAAACTCGGCTCCAACAAGTAACCTCTAGCCACTGTACCTTGTTTAAACTTGTCTTTGGATTGCTTTTGTTTAGGACTCTCCTGAACACTGTTACGAACATAAATGACCACTACTCTGTATAGGGTTAACGAATAATTTTGAAGAAGTTTTGGGAACTTATCGCATTGTCGACTGGAATGGAAGCTTAACTTATTAAAATACTAGCTTTCCGCCCGCGGCTCCGCCCGCGTGGACTACAGGTTATATCGTGCCCAACTGTGGGATAAAATGTAACCTATGTCCTTTCCCAGGCTCTAATCTATTTCACCAAATTTCACCAAAATCGGTTCAGTAGTTTAGGCGTGAAAAACAGACAGACAGACAGAGTTACTTTCGCATTTATAATATTAGTAAGGATTATAAGTTCAGCTTCCATAATGGACAGTCAAAGTCGATCCATTAGTTTAGGAGCACAGATAGACACACAGATACACACGTCAAACTTATAACAACCCTCTTTTTTGTCAGGGGTTAACAAAGCAGTGAGAGGTACCATTTTAAAGTAAAAACTAACAGTACCGTTAGCAGATTCTCGAGAAGCAAACATAAAAGAGATTACAAATGATTTTCTACTTTCGAAAGTCTGTGTAGACACGCAGAGATCAATTAATCGCGCAGACTGTGTTTGCATTTGAGTTCTTTTGCAAAAGTTAGCTTCAGCAGTGAATTTATTGAAGTTTACCAAAAAGAAAAGTAAAACTCGCAGACTGCTAAAGTTTCTGTAAGAATGAACTTATAAGATAAACTTTTAGAATTTTATAAAAATTATAAATTACTTCTGTGTAGTTTTGTTTGATTTATAGAAATCAGAAGTTAAAAGCGAATTTAGCAGTCAGAGGTTTGTCAGCCTCTACTTTGGGGGAATTTAGTTTAAAGGGGATTAAATTGTGTTCAAATGTCAATCAATGTCGTAAGAAAAGAAGCATTAAATAGTCATGAACTGGCCTGATTCAGCCGGTAATGAATGACCTTGCCGACCTGAAGGTTGCAAGTCCGATTCCCGACCTATATAAATATTTGAAGGATTCTGATTGTTTATGTATTTATAAGAAAAAAGGAGTACATCGAGTATCTAGCACCCACAGTACAAGCCTTGCTAGAAGTTTGGGGTTAGATAACTTTTTGTCAAAGAAAAAAAAACTGGAAACCACAACACGAACAGCGTATTAGACGACGAACTGCATACTTATTAAACCACCGCAACTGAAACACACGAGCACCTACAGATAAAAAAATTGATGCCTTAGCATATATAAGGTGCCCCGTAATTAGTGTCAAATATTTTCAGGGACGAACACACAAATCATAACGGTCATGTAAAATTAATATTTCGAATATATTGTCGTCAGATAAAAAATGATTTTTTTCTAACAAAAAATTATGTAATTTTTTTTTAAAATTGTTTATATCGTGAATGTATGAGTGTAATGTTATTTAGTGTACTACTTGTGCTAGTGTGCGTGTAGTGTCATTTTAATTGTTTATGTAGTTGTGTCAAAAATTAATGGGGTGATGTTTTTTTTAAAATTAAGTAACCAAAACTGTTTGACTCAGTTACTCAAAAACTAATGTGTAAAGTTTTTAAATATTTTTTTAACGTTATTATTACAACATACATGTTCAACCCTGATAAAAAATGATTTTTTCTAACAAAAAACGTCTGATAAAAAATGTTTTTTTTCTAACAAAAATTTATGTAAATTTTTTAAAAATTGTTTATATCGTGAATGTATGAGTATAATGTTACTTAGTGTACTATTTGCGCTAGTGTGCGTGTAGTGTCATTTTAATTGTTTATGTAGTTTTGTCAAAAATTAATGGGGTGATGTTTTTTTTTAAATTAAGTAAATTAAGTAAAAATTAAGTGTTTGACTCAGTTACTCTAAAACTAACGTGTAAAGTTTTTAAATATTTTTTTAACGTTATTATTACAACATACATGTTCAGTTCAACCCTGAAAATATTTGACACTAATTACGGGGCACCTTATATTTTGCGCCTAAGTATCAATTCTTTTGTCTGGGTGTTTATGTCTTTCTTGTTTGAGTTTAAAGAGATTTAAGAAATAATTTTTGGAAAAGGAAAATGTTTGGCATTTGAAAAAATGAAAAAATGGGACTTGATCCCTCGACCCCAGGAAAATTATTTGTGAATATCCTTCAAGCGGGTTAGGTTTTAAAAATACTAAATTCAAGGAATAAATAAAAAATACAATTTGTTTCATATCTTTTTTTAGTTACTATAACTATAAGATATTTGAATGCGATAATCCTAGCCTAGATTTTAGCCTTTCTGAGTCTGTCATATTTCTAGCTTTAGTTTGTGGTCTTTTAGACGTTTGAGCTGAACTATTCAAGATATAAGGAGTACTCGTCCTGTAAGTGGACAGCCGAGTATGCAGTTTGTCTGACTTGCCTGACTCAAGTCTGACTGCAGATAGCTTGGCTTGTTTGAGCTTGTTAACAGCCTGTGACTCTACAACACATATTCTGGCGGGTAAAACTTTTGTATTGTTAACCTAAACAACACCTAAAGTATATACTACTCGAGTTTTATGTGACGCTTTGACGTTTTATTTAAGCAAAACAAATCACCATTTCATTTGCAATAAAAAATAAAATTTTAAAAAAGTTTTTTATGGTTGGCTATGGCTTAGATCAAGGTTTAAGATCACGAAACATACCTAAAACTCATTACAGCAGGCCGAGTACGATAGTGACAGCGCCGCGACAACGCCGCGGTCCTGTGTCAAAATGTCAACATTGACAACGCCATAGGGCGAGCACGTCTTTGCGCGGGACCCTTGCGCAATCAAAATGAAGTTTCAGCGTGAGCTGAGCACGAGTTTGTCGTTATTGTGCTAGAGCTGCAGGTTACAATTACATACTTTGTCTTAAAAAATTACGTTTTTCAAACGGTTTTAAATAAAAAATCAAGAAACATTGAAAATTTGTAAGTACGAGTAATGTAGAGTGACAAACGTTACATATGCGCCAAAGAGAATTTAAGCACTTTGATATGCGCAACAAACCATACGGTATCCAGACAAAATGACCTTTTAATGAACAAATAAATCAGTTCATTGGATAAAATACGCATTAACGTTACTTTTCGCAGAAATAACTCAACTTTTAATCTGTTACATTATTACATAACATAAAAAGCGCAATTTAAATGAGTTTTGTGATTTGATAGCGCAGTAAAGTTGAAATGGCGCCAAGTCGAAATTAATGGCGTCTCGATGACGTCACAAATGTCAACCGTGTGAGATTGGCAAGAGATTTGAAAATTTTATCGCATGCGTTCGCAATTCAAATTATGCGATGAGTTTGAGACGCTTTACGACTATAGCGGGCCCGATTATGGTAGCGGAAAATACACTTGGAATTTCTGCTGGGAAAGATTTAAAAGTATTTTTTCTTGTAAACGATGAACTTGTAAAGCCTTATAGTGACACAGACACAAATAATAAACCCCCAACTCATCTAATACTTTGTCGTTACTGTAGATCGTTACTACTTTCAACCGTGTGGTGATCGGTGAGAAACACCCCATCTCTTTTCGTGGGTGTCGTAAGAGGCGACTAAGGAAACACAAATGAGACCGGCCTCCTAGTAATCCATCCCAGGCAACGTCACTCCATTTTTTTCTGAATCTGAGGTGTCGTCCTATGGTCTCATGCGGTGTGGAAGACTCTGTAAAGGGCCGTCCACCTCCTACCGCGACCACCTTCCTACCGAAGTCCGACGCCAAACAGCTCGCTGTATTCCGTCGGTGCGTGGGAGTACCAGTGCCTTTATAGGCATTTTCTGAGTTAACTCGCTCCATCGTCGACCTCATCTTTGACTTTTATGTTCAAGGTTGAGGTCAAGAGTTGATCCATCTTATAATAAAAAAAAAGCCAATGACTGACTCCTTTCACAAGAGTACTGAGCGCTGAAAGGACAGACGTTGTTTATTTTCAAGGGTAACAAAGTCGCTGATGCTAGTATATAACAAACTTTAACAGTTCCCATATTCCTTCCTACCTTCCTCATAGTGTAGATGTAGTCAAGTGTGTGTCGAACTTGATTAAGTCTGAAGTTAGAGTCATTTAAAGCTAGAGTTTTAGAACCGCCAAATAACATTTGACGTGGTCATTCGACATGTAGTCATTCGACAACAGCCAGGACCACAGCCTTAACGCGCACATGAAACTATGGAAACGCTCGCGATAATTAGACAGTTTGGTCACCCGTCCGGTGCCTCTGTGTATGTTACTTAACCTCATTGATCGGTTCAAATCTGAGTGCTTTAACTGAGCCAAGAAAGCTACGATTCTTCAAAACATTTTTAATAAGACTCGCAGGAAGAAAATATGAAAATCTTTCAGTTAAGATCTACATTTTCAATACAAACTTCAATAAGATAGCTCAAAGAAGCTCGTTGCTGGTTGATTTTAATTTTATTTTTAATTGGTCTATGAGAAAAGTTTCTTGCAGATCCATTAAGGCAATCTTGAGTAAACGGTGGAAATGTAAAAATATTGACATGGTTCTCGCTGTAAGTATTTGCATTTACTAGTTTTGCTAGGATAATTGCATCCAATCTTAGACCAATCTTAGCCCTTCTTCAATTTTTTTCCAACTTTGATTGAAAATTGAAAATTGACTAACCGCGGTCACTGTTTTCAGAATAGGCCCGTGTTCTTTGGTGGAGACTATATGGGCTAATGACGGATGGAAAATTGTTGGCTAATATACTTTCGTAGCAATACAGATCCGTAGCACATGCTGTAGCTACGATATGCTACGCTGAGTTACGATTAGTTTTTGAATGTATGGGTTTAATTCAATATTGCATTTAAAAAACAGTACTTTAGGAATTTCTGATAATCAGAGTGCATCACCAATAAATCACAAAAAAATTTAACTATTCTAAAACTTTATTTACACATATCTTGCTTGCTTTTCTCTTTTTAACCCCCAACGCAAAAAGAGAGGGGTGTTATAAGTTTAAGGTGTCTGTCTGTGGTTACGATACCACCAATTTTCGTTTAGTTTTTTTGTGTCATAGATAATTTTATCCCGCGTGTTCTTAGTTATATTTTATGAAAATCTGTTCAGCCGTTTAAAAGTTATAAGCAATCGAATGTCGGGGGTGATTCAAATTTTTTAATTTTAGTGTTATTTTCTATATAAAAGTTTTTATGACTCATGAAAATATTAGTTAGCTTCTAAACTCTAACTTAGCCGTACGGGTGCATTTAATTTTGCTTACGCAAAAACACGCTTCAGAATATTAATTACTCGCTTAGCCCGGGACTTTGTTCCCGTGGGAATTTGGGAAAATTATACTAAACCTCTATACCAAATTTAATCAAAATTGGTCCAGCCTTTTGAACGTAAAAGAGTAACAAACATCTATCCATACATCCAGACCAGATACATCCAGACAAACTTTCCCCTTGGATTAACACAATTTTCCTAAATTCCCACGAGAACGAAGTCCCGGACGGAATGCCAGTTTATTAATAGTTTTGTTAACAGTAAAAAATTCAACCTCTTACTTAAAAAAGGTAAAACAAAGAAATCTGGCGATGGTTTATCCCTATTGCTCAACGTTAACCCACGCACGAGTTGTATTTGCAGAGTGGGAGCTCTTAGGCTAAGTGATGGCGCTTAATACGTATGCAAGGAGTAAGCAAATTGTAGGCAAGGAGGTCTTTGTTTTAATTACTCATTCTCAAATTGTTTACACGCGGCGTACGGCGCGTGTATCTTAGCTAAAGGTTTATTTATTTAAAATTTAAACGCAATTGGAGTTTAGGATTACGGGGTATTAATGCTCTCTTAGGAGGCATTTGCTGCTTTGCTTAGAAGGTTTTAAGAAAGTAAAAGAAGAGATAAAGTAAACAATTCATAAAACACGTTTGAGAGGACGGCCGGTTTTATAGTAGTAACGCTATCACTTGATCGGTGGGTCCTGGGTTCGATACCCAATCGGGGCAAATATTTGTTTAAAAAGCAAATGTTTGTTCTCGGGTCATGGGTGTTCGTGTCTGTCTTTATGTGTATTATTCATACAATAAGAGCAAGACGGACTGATGATGCTGCAGCTTCTTCATTTTTTTTAATAAGTCTACCAATGAGGCTGGTATAGTCACCTACAGCTCGAGCATGATGCGCGATGACGATGAAAATTCACTTTGATTGCGCGAGGGTCCCGTGCATTTTGACATAGGACCGCGGCGCATTCCGCGCGCGAGCACATCGTGCTCGAGCTGCTAGGGTGATCAACAGCCTTGAACTAATTTAAGATCTTACTTTAAAGTTAACCCTGGACCCGTCGCCTGGGGTCTTTGAAAGCCCGAAGTTTAGATAAACAAGATTTTTGGTTTATTAAAACAATTCCATAAGTCCGATTTTTTTTCTACCTTCCTAAATATGATTTATGAAGGCACGGATGACATAACACGTCAGTTTGCGCTCAGCGCTAGTTCACAGCAGACGTGTTTTCATATTTTATGTGATTGTTTTTGTTTAATTTATTTTTTCAATGTTTTTTGATGACTTAACTGTCATTAAAATTTATTTTCTGTCATGTTTCTTAATGTGTACAATATATATATATATATATATATATTGTACACATTAAGAAATATATATATTTTATATATTGTACACTAAAGAAGACAAATTTTGGTTCCTTTTGCTCTGAAGTCCTAATATTAAACAAAACTGAGTTGATTTCAATTATTTATTTTATTGCACACTCCTCACTTAATAAAATACAATAAACAATATATCATATTCCTAGGAAATATTTAATTTAGAGGCTTTTAAATTTTGGGGCCTTCTGGGACCCCACGCGACGGGTTGCGTTATTTTAATCGCGCGACTGGTCCAGGGTTAATAAATTTCATACATTGACTTAAAGTTAATGTGAAAACCTAGACCATAAGGGTATGTTAGTAGGTCATTCCATAAATTGATAGCCACAAAGTAAATATAATATCTTTCTCACTGAAACTATATTGAAAATTATTAGGCATATACATACACATTTCGTTTACAAATATTTTAAAGGTTAACTGACACTGTCCCTTTGTCTGCAAACAATACACGTCTTTCGGAAGGTTTATTTAAACCATGGAGATTTTAATTGAAATTCACCGTCAATTCAACATAGTTTTAGTGAGAGATTATGTTTCATTTGTAGCTAACAATTTTCGGAACGTGGGCTGTGTGTGATACAAATGAGGGCCACGCATGCGGAACTCAGAAAGGTGCCCGAAAATAGTTTTACTTCATATAGTTATTACTAATTTCGGGAACTAATATTTGGCGAACATTAGTAGGTGAGTAGTTCAATATAATATTTACAACTATAAATGTGAAAAAAAGTTAGTTTTTGTTTTTTTAAATTCACAAAATCTGAATTAATTTTGAATTTAAATTCAACGGAATTTGTTTATTACTGGCTGGCATGCATGTTTGATAGCCTTCAGACGAGATTGAAAAATTAATTAAATTTTCTCCTTTATGGTAAATCCAAATATGTTATTCGTTTATGCTGAATTGTTTTTTTTTTGCTTTGCATTAATTTAGTTTTTGTTCAAATTTAAGTGAACGTACATCCACCTTCACTATTTAACGTTTATATTAATAATGCTACTATCACAAAGGAAATATACGGCAATGGACGCTACTCAATCCGCCGTCCAAGTGGCTACGTTCTGGGCCTCAACGTTATAGTTACTCGCCATTGACTCGCTAAGGAAAGGAGAAGAAAAAAAACATTAATAAAGATATGTGAATTAATAAAGATATGTGAATAACACACTACAAGTGAGGATCATAGCTATAAAGAACCACCCGCTGACCGCTGAGTTTCGTCATAAAGCCTAACCGTGATATTTGCAATCTCAAGAGATGGCGCCTTCCAAAAAGAATTTTCGGTACAAAAAATAACGTGGGCGGACGAAGGATATTGAGAGAAGTGATAAAATATGCGCAGGAGGTACCCTTATAAATCAAAACCGTGACATTTTATAAATGTCAAGAAGATTAATTTTTTATTTGCTAGTACGAGATTCTCGATGTGATTTTGTTTTTATTGTGTGTAAATTACGCATCCTCGATGAAAGTTTTACCGTTTTATATTTTACTAGCTTTTCGCCTGGGACAAATACAACAAATCAAAAACCATGAAAGCCGTCCTCGAGTTATAAGTGTTCGAACAAACCCGACCTTGTTTTTATATATTAAGATTGATAAAAAATTATACAATTAATTACTAAATGCAAACTCAAACGTCTTCCGAGTGCTTTTTTATTTATGTATAAGAATTTAGCAGAATAACTAAAAAGAAAAGGCTTTGTACAATAAGTGAGTGACTGTATTTTTATTAGTAAATCTAACGTTGCAATTTTTTACACTTCCAATATTTCGCAAAAACGCAAAACTCATTTCCTTTTCCATCGGTCGATTTAAAGTTCGTCAGCGCACCTCATTGTTATTTTAAAACGGACACTTTCAATTACGCGGTCCGGCACGTCAAAGAAACAACACTGCAAATTGCAAATCAATGAACCTAAGTTCCTCATATTTTAGTATCAAGTATCAGGTATATATCCCGCAGCTAAACATTTTCATGTTTTATACATCAAAATAGGAGTAGCATTTAAGAAATAATCCTTAAAAATGAACCCCCATTAAAGTCTACCAACAATTATTTTTATTTATGTAGCTTTCACAAAATAAGATCATTACGGTCACAAAGGAGGGTGAAAGTGGAGTTTAAACCATTCAACGATTAAGCTAATGACGTCCAATTATTATTTGTTATGGTGGGACCATAAATTTAGGATTGCGTACCTAAAACATTTATTCGTTAGATGCCAAGTAAGATTTTCAACTTGATGAGAAATTGCTTAGCTACTCTCAAGTTCTTTTACTGTCCTCGTGCAAAAATCACGACGATCCATGGTGCTTTACGACATAATGAAAGTAAAGTATTAACGATAACCATTATCAAAAATATTACTATGGAGTAAAGATGATTTTTGTTTTACATTAGGACTTTTTGCAGAGTTTATGGTCTCTTGTTAAACATTTTCTACTGCTTTAATCTAAATCTCACTTTTGTCATCCTGATCTTGATTAAATGCATCGAAGGTTATCAATTTCTAAACCCAGCGATACAAGCTGGACTCAGTGCAAGGGTCACAAGAAAAGCAGTTGTCGATTTCCTTTCTGTTCGTCATTTTGTATATCTTTTTTGAAAATCACCTTTTGGTAATAAACATTTTTTTTTGTTAAATAAAGGCGAATACCTTCAATCTTCCATTTCCATTATCAAGAAAAAACAATATGAACGAGTAACATATGCGGTTGTCCCAAATAATAAGGATAAAAAGGAGAAAAGCTCTATTATAACCGTTATTATCCTCAAATGTTGTCTCCAAGTTTCCCCGCAAATTTACTGGGAATACCGCTTAATGGGTAGCCGGAGGTTTCGACTTATAATACGTAAATAATCGTCAAGAACACTCCATAACTTGGTAATTGCTTTTTACCTCGATGGGCCCATGCTTTTAGTCAGATTGCTTATTTTGTTAATGAACTTCGGTCCTTCAAAACTTTTTGCTTTCTGGAGAGGTTCCCTAATAGCCCTAAATTATCTTTAAAGTGTTATAAAATGATTCAGTGACAATCAATGCCAACCGCGGTTGTTAATTAGTTTATTATGTTAAGGCTCAGGAAATTAAGAAATAAGTATTGAGGAAAATTATTACTGAGAGCATCCTTATCAGTCAATGTAAGGTTTTTCAGAAGAGCTTAGCTTAGTATCCCGCACGCTAGTTTGAAGTGAAAAAAAAAACTGAATGAGCCTGCTACCAGGCGTATCGTATATCTTCCTAGGCATATCGTATATCATGGGCGAAAGGCTGACAACCTCTCACCACTAAGGTATCTAAGGTATCTAAATATATAAAAAGAGAAACTGACTGACTGACTGACATATCAACGCACAGCCTAAACGGCTAAACGTAGGCACTTGAAATTTGGAAGGGACGTAGCTTAGGTACCGTAGAGGTGCACTAAGAAAGGAATTCCCGAAATTCCCACGGGAACGGGAATTATCGGGAAAATCCTTTTGTGTGAAAAATCTAAACCGCTTAAGTTAGACGCTTGAAATTTGGCATGCAGGTACCTTAGTAAACTTAAAGCTTGGTTGCAACAGGATATTGCAAAATTCCCACGGAAACGGGAGTTAGCGGGAAAAACCTTTTGTATGTAAAAATCTAAATCACGTAAGATAGATGTTTTCAATCTGTGTACTCTGTACGAAAAAAATTTAACACGCAAAGGAAGTTGCGGGCATTAGCTAGTCATCTAATAACACTCAAAATTTATGTCAACTGTAGCATCAAGGGTTCTAGAACCACACAATGCTCTACCCACCTCGACAAGGATCATAGGCGTGAGTGTATATTTGTGTAGTTAGTATTCTTTTAGAATTTTTTTGGGCTTCGTTTATAACTGTGTGTGTTTGATGAAAAAAATGTCAGGTGCGAATGACAATGGATTGGATGGGATGAATGTACTCATAGGTAGCCATTCATTGATTGATGATTGATAGCGAGATGGATTGCCCGGTGGGCGACCTCACATTTTATGAAAGTTTTTCTTAATAATAGAAGTTTTAACCTACTATGTGGTTAATAAAAGCTGCTGTTTAACATTTTTAGCCTACTAATTAAATTATTTAACAGTTAATATTATTTGGTAAAAAATTTTTTTGACAAAGATAGTTTAGATAAAAGTCCAAGCTACAAACAATAAAGACAGTTTAAAAACGGCCGGTTTGGTCGAGTGGTAGTGACGCTGCCTCTTGATCGGAGGGTCCTGGGTTCGATCCCCAGTCGGGGCAAACATTTGTGTAAAAAGCAGATGTTTGTTCTCGGGTCATGGGTGTTTGCGTCTTTGTGTGTTCCAAGGGACCCACGACACAAGGGAAAATTTAGTGTGGGCCTTTGAGTGTGTAGCGTTTATTTTATTTTATTTTTTTATTTTTTTAAACTATATGGTATAAATAAATACTAAATTAACTCGTTCCCTGTCCAGTATGAGTATATTCGTTGTAAAAGATTTGGTATCTAGTGTCATCTACGACTGTTGTCGTAGATATTTGTATACGATTTCTAATAAACTCTATAGAATGGCAGGTCTATAAAGTTCTATGCTTAGGTATTGAAAGTAAAACACATTTTTTATGTAAAAGATTGACGTATTTTTCAGCGATGGAAATTCGTATGTAAAATTCGTATGTATGTAGGTATATACATTTTGTATGGTAGCAACCACTATAGGAAATATTTACTACGAGTGTACTCGGAATTGGACAACATCTCTGAAGCATATTGACCTACCAAAACAATCAAGTAATTAATCGACGAATTGCCAAAGTTGCAAGTCTATGTATTTTTAAATTTTAATTTTTATATCATCAAATAGAATTTTTTGCGTAGTCCATTACCTCCATGCTGGACTGGGAGTAAAAGAAACACATAGAATGTGCCAGTCTTCTTTTCCCAGGCATGCTGTAAAAGTCAGTTAGTGGGACGCGAGGGTTTTGCAGTATTGTAGGCGACAAGCTGACAACCTCTCACCACTTACATCATATTTTATCTTATAACCCTCTGAATTTATCTCAAACGTGGCATCATGCAGTTTTAAACTACTGATGCTCTGCCTACCCCAATAGGGATTTTAGGCATGAGTGTATGTTTGTAATATAGTCCACTAGCTTTTCGCCTGCGGCTTCGCCCGCGTGGACTATAAGTTATATCGTGCCCAAATGTTCGATAAAAGGTAGCCTAAGTCCTTTCCCAGGTTCTAATCTATCTCTGTAACAAATTTCTTCAAAATCGGTTCAGTACTTTAGGCATGAAAGATGGACAGACAGACAGACAGAGTTACTTTCGCATTTATAATATTAGTAAGGAAGTAAGGACTAGTAAGGATTGATTTTACTTTTTAAAATCAGGCTGAACATGATTCAAACAACCAGGTAGCATTTTGGACAAAGAATTTCAATTTGTTGCCGTACAGTGGAACCCTTTTCAAGTTTGTCACAATATACAGACCAAAATGGTGTCGATTCTCTTGTGTAGGGTTACATTGAAGTTTATACGAATTGGAATATTAAAAATTCTTTGGGAGATTTGCTCGAAAACCAAATTGTTATTTTAAAACACAATTAATCATAATGAGAGCAAATTAGGCGCATTTTGACCAATGTAGGTTTACTTGACAGATTCGGCAGCTATAACAGCTACGTAATTGCATTTTGGAATAGAATATAATTTATTTTACTTAAAATGTGGTACATGAGGTAACTTATTAGGGCGACATGTTCATTTATATCCTTTAATATTATTGTTTGGATGAAATAAATTACGTCTGTGGAGATTTTGTGGATAAAAAACGTGGTCTAGTATTTTCAGCAGACTTCATATTCCGTGTACTGTAAAATTCACCAAGTAATTTGCTCACGCGAAATTGATTTGTTGGCTTCATGGTTTTATTTCGGCGAATCCCGTTTAATTAAACTGAAAAAATAAATAAAGTTTTATGCAGTAATATTACCTACCCCAGTATTCTCTGGTGATACTGAAAGAAAGGAAGTGTAAATAAGCAACGAAATTAACAGTATTTTTACTAAGCGGCCTCTTTATTACATAAACTGAGTTCATCAGCTTAGTGATCATTCTCAGCCTACATCAGCCCACTGCTGGCTATGTGTACTAGTAACTAGTACATGCTACTCTGCCTCATCTTTTTATTTTTATTATAAGTGGATTAACTCTTGACCTCAATCTTGACTGAGGTCATAAATGATGTCGACGATGGAGCGAGTTAACCCAGAAAATGCCATTAAGGCACTGGTACGGAACACAGCAAGCTGTTTGGCGTCGGACTTCGGTAGGAGGGTGGTCGCGAACCAGACGGCTCTTTCAGAGCCTACCACACCGCGAGACCATAGGACGCCATCTCAGATTCAAAATAAAGTGAGGTTTCGTTGCCTAAGATGGATTAATAGGAGGCAGGTCTCATTTATGTTTCCTTAGTCGCCTCTTACGACACCCACGGAAAGAGATGGGGTGGTATTATTCTCAACCGATCACCACACGGCAAAAATCATCTTTATATTCTGTAGTTACTTTTCTTCTATTTCTGTGTTGGTGAAAAATTAAGGATGTGAATCTGCTCAATAAAAGATGAAAAAAGGTCGAAATACGAAAAAACTTGTCACCTCTCCATACGACTTGTGTGATCGATTTTTTTTCAGAATTTTTTCATTATTTCAGTATTTTTTCAGAAAGAGTTTTTGCTCAGTATATGGGGAGAATCATTACCTAAAGTTTCGCTAACTAATTTTGAGCTATATATCAGTCTATCTCTATATTTTGCAAAGTTTCGATATTTTATTTGCGTTGCGTAGAAAAACCACAGAACGATTACATATTTATTCGTTTAAATCTACGTTTTTGACTATCTCACTCAGTTCTTTTAACAACGCCCCTTGTACAGAAGAGCAATTGTTTTTAACGTGTTTCATGGAATTGGTTGTTTGTGAAATAAATATGTTCTGTTGTGATAGCGATCCGACTGGATTTCAGTTGGATGCGGGTTCGAAGGTTTTGCAAGCACTGGTTGATTTTAGAATCTGTTAGACTTTGTCAGTAGCTAACCGGGTTTGTATGCAAACTTTTTTAAAATTTGAATTCCGTTACCCGTACAAAGAGTGTAATGTGTCTGAAAACGCTGTACTGCGCCTTAGGTATGTTCGCGGCGAGGCGGGAAGCAATATCTGACCAACACAGGAGATCACGTGTGAGTTCATGCTTGCCTTCTCACCCCCGCATACATAACGGTACAGCAGTTTCGGTGAACCGATAGTGAAAAAGTACACGTGCGCTAAACAAGTAGATCGTCAACCTTTCGCATTTTTAGGCCCCTGGGCTTTTCGTAATGTGAGCAGATTGAGAGCGTTTTCAGATTCAATCTTTTTGCGACAGACATCTTAGGTATTTTACACAGTGATTACCAAATAAATTGATGAGGCTGTCCTCTATGAAAGAAACAATTCGAAAACATGATGTTAATGATTACGCATTTGAGCGAACTTGAAATCCCGAAGTGTTCGTAAGTTTAAAGTGGCAGCGAGCGAGGCACATGGGAAATGATTACCATATTCACCGCGTTCTGCGCACCGGCACGATGGTAGGTATTACAAAATAAATATTTAGCAAGCAGTAATGTAGCTACAACAGGTTTTCATGAACTATTATGGCCGTTACCACGATCATTCGTTTCATGCTTGACACAGCTCTGAAAGAGCGGGATCTAAGTAATAGTTTTTTAATTTGTTTTTTTTTGTGTGTCATCGTCAGATTATACATTTGCACTACGAAATCTGGCGCAAAATACAATAGTACATTATGCTACAAGCTACAAGTGTGCTAAGTTGGATATTACATTAGACTCAATGGAGCCGAGAATGTAATATCCAATGCGCACGCGTGTCATACGACATTTTTCAACACATTTGCGAGGAAAGAAAGAAATAAAAACTTTCCTTTGATATTGACGGCAACAAGCTATCACTTGCATGTTGCGCCTCGGAAAGTATTTCTGGCGGTGTACCCACGTAGGTTTCCTGTTCTGCACTTGAAGAAGACATTTTTTGTGTTGTATTTCTGACAATAATAACAATCTGATAAATACAAATGCCGTTTGTGAAAACCAAATGAAAACATCTGAAAAGTGGCGCGATTATTTTTTTTTTGCTCGCAAAATGAGATTCACATTGACAAGTATGCCATACAGCCAAATAATAAAAATATGCTTAACTATATATTTTCACGTTTAAGCATAAATAAATGATAATTTTCTGTTAAAATTTAATGATTTAGTAAATATTAAACTATTTTATTTACAAATAGTTTAATATTTACACTTAAATTTAAATATAAAATAAGGTCGGATCTCTTTACTGAAATTTAGAAAAAAAACCATTACGTACTAGTGCTTTATTTTTATTACTCACGGGCTGGGTAATACATATCATTATGAACCTTAAAACAATGACATAAGACCCACTTTATGAGCAAATGTGTTGAAAACAATATTAGGGGGACGTCAAGATCAACAAGTAGCTTGGTACGCTGACGTATTATGTACTTAAAGTTAGTTTAAGTGCGTGTAAGGTAAAAATATTGAAGACTGATTTAAAATTAAAACCAAAATCTGCTACAATCTAACACTTGTAACGAGGCCGCATGCGTTCTAACATTTAACTTATCTATACTAATATTATAAAGAGGAATTATTTGATTGTTTGTTTTTTTGTTTGCATTGACCGTTAGAATCTTACGTTATTCGTGATAAACATAGGGTACATGATTTTCTTAAATTCCAATGGGAACGAAGTCCCGGGCGGAAAGCTAGTTTTTCTATGTCTATTGTTCTAACCTTCTCCATCCGCCGCTGCACTAGCGTCGCACACTGTTTCGAGGGTTATTACCCACGTGAGGGGAAAAATGTTAAGTGAATGAAAAATGTTCGGCGGGAATGGGATTTGAACAAATGACTCCAGGAAAAGATCTCCTGGTAGTCTAACCAACTGAGCTATCGTATTGGGTTGAACATTTTTCTTTCTCTAAAACTATGAATATTGTTCATAAATACACACATCAACACAGTCTAGAGATGTTGTACAATTTTTCATACAAAAGAGGCCTGTTTGAGAAGCTATAATAGCATACTCGAGATACATGGAAAGCTATAATTTTCAGACAAGCAAGTGCTAAACCTGAATTTTAAATTTTAGTAAATTAATTTTGTTTCACTTGAAATTTGTGAAAACGAGACGAAAATGAAAAAAAAAATTGCGTAAATTTAACCATTTTCATACAAAAAGCAGGCAAGAAGTGCATTTTTGTTTTCGTTTCCGTCACGTTTTTACTTTGAAATAAAACAAGATTTATTGACTAAAATTGAAAGTTCAGGTTAAGCACTTGCTTGTTTGAACGTTATAGCCCTCCATGTATCTCCATTATGCTTTTACAGCATCTCAAACAGGCCTCTTTTGTATGAAAAATTGTGTCATATCCCTAGACCGTGTTGATGTGTATAGTTAGAGAAAGAAGAAATATAAATTCTTCTTTGCTGTATGTGCAAGTCACTACTGCTTTCCAGTTTTATTAACTATTCAACAGCACAGCTCAGCGGTAGGCTGAAGGAAATTATTTGTCATATTAACGTCACTCCAGCAGGTTTCGACGCGATGTTAATATATTAAATTATTCCCAAAGGTGTTCGTATTCCTACAGCCGATATTGATACAGCGTGAATTTCCGCGGCTTGGCTTGGCTGTAATAATAGTGATTAATGTGATAATCTATATTTAATTAGTTTGATTAGTGTACGGGTATTATTTATTCAAATACAGCATTTATCAGGTTATACATTTTAGAAGCCCGTTGTTACTTATGCAATGAATTACTAGCTTTACATACGCACGCATATATTTCTATGAATAGTTCTATTAAGCAAGTTAATGGATCAAAATTTAACGTAATATCTTTTTAACACATCAACATACTCTTCATAAATGGAACAAAGATAAATGGAACACATAATAAAGCTTCGAATTCAAGAACAAAACGTGAAATGGGTTTCAAATTATGTTATTTTACATAGTCATTTTCTTTCACAACTTAGCAATAAAGTGTTCTTCTGAAAAAATGTTTACATACAATTATTTTTTAACGTAAAAAAAAACGATGTGATGTACCTATTCATTTAAAAAATAAAATAATACATTTAAATTTCGCATTACTTAAGTATCAGAAGAATTAATTTATAATACAACACTATCTAAATAACTATAAACGTAAAAACACCGGCCAGCATTTGTTTCTAAAATCCTAAACACTCTCCAGAGGGACAGTTTATGGAGTATTTTATTCCTGAGCGAGGCAAAACTTTCAGTTTCTCGAGCGATTTTTACGAGCGTTGAAAAGTAAATTCCTCGGAGAGGCCATAACTAAAGATTAGACCAATTTCGGTGATACAAGCTAGAGCGGGCTCCATTTGGGGACGAGTGTCGTAAATGGCTCTCAGGGTGTCTACATCTTAATATATAGCTGAAAGATAGAGTTACTTTCCTGAGTAAACTCGGTTTTTTCACTTCTACATTAACAGCCTTACTACATTAACAGCCTTACTCATTGCGTAGTACAAGCTCATAACGACCAAAAAGCTAAGAAAAACAGTGTTTGCGAGTGTTATACGCAGTGTTTTATTATTATTAGTAAGATCGTAAGACGTAAAAAATTGTATGAAGAACGGAAATTTCATAATTAAAGACTTTTCAACCGACTTCAAAAAAGGAGGAGGTTCTCAATTCGAAGGTATTATTATTATTATTTTTTTTGTATATTTGTTACGCGATTACTCCGGCAACTGTTGTCCGATTTTCAAAATTCTTTATTTGTTCGAAAGAGTATACTCCTGAAGAGGTCCCATATAAATTTTATCGAAAATGATTCAGCGCTTTTAAAAAAAATCAACAAAAACAAAATATACTACAAACTAGAACATCATCTAAATAAATGAATGACATTTCTGTTTGTAGTTATTTGCTAATAGGCATTGTAGTCCGCAAAAAACTAGATATCTACTTTGTGCGAACTGTTGTTGGGATTGAAGTCGGTGACTCATACGTTTTTAACGTGGAAAATTATTGATAAGTCAATACAAAATGCAATAGCACTAATCGAACTATTAAAGTTCATTGAAAGACGACCACAGCTCGTCTCAAGAATCTCATTAGTTAAAATGCGTGTCAACTCCAGTAGAAGAGGCTTTCATCTAAGAGTATTTACAGAGCTTATTGGATATTAATGCCTAAGCTTAGCGTAAATTTTGGTTTTGTGCAATACTTTAAGGGATATGTAAATTAAAAGTTATTTGATAATTTATTATTTATTGTATAACATTGCAAAGTAAGGTATGACGGGGAAATTGAAGGGTTTTATTATGGAATCATTGTCATAATGATATTTGAGTTTTGTAAGAGTTTTATAAAAGTAAATATACAGACCCCATTTAGTAGTGAAAATGGGATCCTACCATATAGCTAAACTAAAATGTTTTCAAAAACAAAACTTTTCTTTGCCTGCGACACATTTAGTGTCAGAGCTGCCACTCTCTTCACTTTATCCGTTTCAAAAATTAAACCTTTGACTCCGAAAACAATTGAGTTGACTTTTGCATTAACATAAATTAACTTTTATTGTACGCTTGTTTTCTGTCCATCGCTTCGTAGCTTTGTCATTCTTGGGCCCCATAACTATCTCTGTGAAAATAATTTTCCTCGTTAAAAAAACGTATGAATTACCGACTTCATTCCCAACAACAGTTCGTACAAAGTAGATAACTAGTATTTTTACAGACTACAATGCCTATTAGCAGATAACAACAAACAAAATGTCAATGAGTGACATCGTACAATATTTAGATGTTATTCTGGTTTGTTGTATTTTTTGTTTTATTGATTTTTTAAAAGCGCTAAATTATTTTCGATAAAAGGAGAATGGGTAACAGCGTACCCAAATAAAAAGTTGATTGTAGCATTATGACCTATATTGGTAATCATTGCTCTTGTGGAGTAGTTTAATTTATTCTAAGGCGGCACATCTGAATTCCATTGGAGAAAAAAGTTTTAACTAATTAAACTACTACACTAGGCAATAAAAAACAACACGGACCATTATGCTACAGTCAAATTTTTGTTGTTGGGTCCAGTGTCTATACAAAATCACCCATTCTTTCGAACAAAAAAAGAATTTTGAAAATCGGTCCATAATTGGCGGAGAAATCGGTGAACATACATAAAAAAACATAAAAAATTAAATACATACAATCGAACATAGAACCGCCTCCTTTTTTGAAGTCGGTTAAAAATAGATCGATCCGTCGCTTTTACAACGTAAAGGGAGAAAAAACAAACAAACCCATTTTCACATTTATAAAACATGTGACATTAGCCTAAGGATAGTTATTGGGAATTTATCAATATGGAAAACACTTTGTTGGTTAGCGCATTCGCGCTTATTAATTTGTTTTAGCTGAAAGCTTGTATCGAATAGTTGGACATCTCGTGATTGATGGCATGAAGTTCTGCCGCCATCAGTGTATTGGTACACCGAATAATATTAGTTCAGTGCGCCACAACTGTTTTCAAACTGCAATCTATTTTCTCTATTCGCGACTTGTATGTTATATTGTTTTTCTAATTTTTATGATGTAAGAGGGCCTGGAGACTGTTACACAGGTATAAATATACCTAGTATGGACTCCAGTCTCTCACATATGTATCACCATCTCCACATTTGTGTTTATGGAAAAAAATACTTTAAAACCTTCTTGATGGATGACAAAATAAATACTTGCATTATTATAATTTGGAGACGTATATTGAAAACAAATGCTTTAAAAGCAAAAATTACTAAAAAGATCCGCATTTGCTGTAGTTTGTATAACAAACTGTTTCATGTCATTTCTGAAAGAATCGTTAGTTTTTACCCTCATTAGTCGAACTGTTTATCGAAAAAAAAAGATTTTCATCCATCCATCTAAAGGGAGTAGCCAGCATGTCATGTGGTAAAAAGATTTAAAGAAGTTTTAATATAAAAAAAAAATACATAATGTAATTACTAAGGAATTTCATAGTTTAGTTTATTTCATTAATTATTTCACTATAACCTAACCTAACCTCTATTTCCACTAGGCCGCCTGACGTTTTGTTAAGACGCATTTTAAGTGTTATTAAATAAAACCAATTAAATGAGTGCAAATTTTAAGTTTTTGTCTTAAATTCCATTAAAAAATATATTTAACATTTAGAGCATTACATTTCTGAGGAATTAGGTCCTTTGGATCCGCCTCACGTAATACAGTGCCTAATTACACTGATTTCGATGAACTGAGAATTCGCGGAAATGCAAACTCGTCTTCACAAAGATCGTGCTAAATACGTAAATTGTATCCAGCTACATGTACTTTGTTGTTCATTTTCTCTCAATAAACGCTACCGTCACAGTCGTTTAGCAAACTCCTGAAGCATCCAAGTCATTTGTAACAAGAACAGAGAGTAACAGAGAACAGTGCCTGCTTAGCGACACATTTTGAACACATTGCCGGTGATTGCTGTAATTTCACACGACAATGAGCTTTGTCTTCAGTTGATAGAGTCGTTTATAAGCTAAGAGACAACGAGGTTAGGGTGACAGCATTCGAGTTAAAAAATTTTTTGTAAAATACAGCACGTCGTTGTTGCGTTGCCTTGGAATTGATTGTAAATTTATGTTTTGCACAACTGTAGATATTTTACAGTACATAATTTTTGATGAACACCAACATGTTTAATCCCCTACAAAAACAGGTGTGTTATACCTAAGTTTGACGTGTGTATCTGTGTGTCTGTTTGGACAACGTACCTACCTTCTAAACGATTTCGATCCTTTTTTTTTGTTTCAAAGCTATCGTGTTTTAGATGGCTTTTAGCTAAACCATTTGACCAAAATTGGTTGAGCCATTTAAGAGTTATAAGCGATTAATGTCAAGGGTGGAATATTTTTTAAAAAATTTTGAGTTATATTTTGATTTACTATATGCTAAAAGTAATCAGATGATAAGAGCTTATTAATTTGTTTTCACCCTCATGGGCACATAATACAAATATAGATGCTGTACCGGTCTTTTAAACTCGTTAATTATAATAATTAGACTTTATAATATTTGAAATTTCGTAATTTTATTTCATACAAAAAGAATGACCAGCGCTATACATTTATGTTACAACCAATGAAACCGAGTGAAAACTACCAAAAAGTAGTAAATCTCTAACGATGGTAACACCGAGGGTAATGACTCTCGGAAGCGAGACCATCTGTTGGCCTCCACTGCCATTACACGTTCTTGCCAGTACGGCTGAGGGTACACTGGGAAAAGTCTATTTTAATGAGCCTATGAAATCTTAGACCCGTATTACAGAAGGAGCCTCAAGTCTTGATTTACACATATGTATTGATTGTCTCTTTCTCACATTATCAAAATGGCAAAGACGACTGCTACTCAATTATAGATCAGAGTCTGAGTCGCGTTCTGTAATACGGACCTTGGTGTCGGAAAAATGTTATTAGGAATGCTACTAACATATACACATACGAGTATACTTATGAAAACTGTTTGTTAGTCCGGCTTGCTGTAACGATTACAACGCCTAAAGATAGAACAAACTAACTGAGAACTTTAAGAACAAATCAGAATTTCGGATGACGATAAAAGGATGGTTTCGTCAGAAGTTGCGTAATGACACATTGCAAGGTAGATTGAAATCATAACTGTATGCTAAATAAATTATTTTGCCGAAGTGGATACCTCAGTCGCCACGGTGTTAAAAAATCAGCCAAAAGCGTATCGGGCCACGGAAGTGTCGAGTTCCAGAATAGAAAAAATACATTTTATTACGCAATCCACCATTACTCGTTAGCTTGAAAAGCCAATTAAGCTGTGATAGTTTACGTTATAATTTTGTTCTATAAACTACTACTTACCGGGAATTTTTCTACATTTTTAAAAGTAGCGGTTCAGCTGGAAGAGTATAAAAAAATGGATACTTAAAAGTTAAATATTTCGCAAACGGATCCCTGAATTCAAAAACGTTCTTAACACACTCGTATTATCTTTAAGAAATCTGTTCAATGATACACCACACAATGGCATCAATGGCGAGTAAAACCCAAAATAGAATAAAATAATAATAATAAGAAATACATTTTTTTGTTAGTGTATCCCAAATTATAATATAATTAAAACTTATCGTCCTTTAAGTCTTTTTCTTGTATTTTCGTGCTCGCGTGATTCTTGCACACCCGTGTGTGCAGGATTTGTATCGCACCGTAAACAAAACTATTCATCCAGTGTGCCTCATACCGAGAAGCACAATGTCAGTTATTATATCTGTTATCTGCCTAGTCCATTATAGCAAAGGACGTCCACAGCCGGAAACCTCACCATATTACCGCGCTCTCGATATTTCTGCGAACCCATATGATGACGCAGCTTTACATTGACTGTTTTGTGTTGAAAATTGTTGGAAATTGTGTACTGCGCCTAAACGTTTTTTTTGAGTACCTAATGTTTTTATTCTTTATTTACTGTTAGATTATATTAAATTGTATTGTGTTCTAGAAAATAAATGGATCCATTATTAATTTATTTGTTTAGGATATTAGTATGATGTGATTAGGACACTTAAGTAATTGTATTTTGGGAAACAAACCCTTAAAAATTTGTCAAGAAATTTGAGCACTGTTTTAAAATAATTTTAAGTACTTTTCATTGTACACACCCATGCAAAAAAGTTCCAATTATTTCTTTCTCTGTGTTAATATTGATTAAACTTTGTTCCATTCGCTTGTTGGTGTATCTTTTATTTACAGAAAACAGCCGATGTTATTTTAACAGCAGCCGCCGACTACCACGAAGCCGGGATTTTCGTGTTTCAAGGTATTGGTAGCTTAATGAATTAAAAGTTTGTTTTTCGGATAAATAAGTTTTGTAAATATTTTAATATAAATATTTAAAAGTAGTACATACACATAATATACATACATACGCCCACGCATGTAATCCCTAACGGAGTAGGCAAAGCATCAGTAGTTCTAGCGAACTACTTGATGCCACATTTGACACAAATTGCGAGGGTTATCAGATGAAACAAGTTGCATAATGGTGAGAGGTGGTCAGCCTTTCACCCATTATACAGCAAAATCCTCGCATCCCGCTTACAGACTTACTGCATACCTGGGAAGAGTAGGTAGCTGGCACATTCTAAGTTTTTCTTTCACTCCCAGTTCAGCATGGAAGGAAAAAGTAGTAAATATGTCCACAGCCGGAATTATTTTATTTTTTCCCTTCTAAATTTTATCTTATTTCATTTCAATTAAAGAGATAAATTAAAATTAATGGAGAATGAACTAGCTTGTTAACTACTCGTATATAAGAAAAATCTTGCATTTTGTTTTGCTTATTCTGGCTAGCAAAAGTGATCTCCCGGCCGACGGCGTCTCTGTGAATATTTAAGAAGTATTTCAGGGCTCATTTAACCCCGCACGCCACACGCATGAAAATGGCTTCTAAGTGACCCTTTAAATATGTTAACTGCGAATTTTTTTCATGTGTAAGGTTGTCCACGACTGCCCTGTTTAAATTTAAAGGTGCTAAACGGCCCCGCTTTGTAATTCCGGTACTTGTATTCTAATTTAATAAGGTACGTTCGCTTTTTTGCTACGAGCCTTTTTAATTAAGAACGGTGTTTTAAAAATAAATGGTTTCTCATGCTCCATCCAGTTTTTATACGTAGACTCATTTGAAATCCGAAGCAAGTGAGCAACAATGGCGTGTGTGTATTTTGATATATTATCTTACATAAAAGACCTTTGTAACCCTTTCAAGCGAAAAAAGACTATTTGTTTTGATGAAATTTGACAATAATATCTTCATGTATCCGAAAAGCAGATTAGCCATAGATTTTTTGAAAAATCCTGCGGGAACAAAGTAGATGGTGGATATTATAATTTGTCTTCTTCTATTGCTTGTATTCGGTGAGTTTTTTTATATATTTTTATCAGTCCGTATACGGCCCTATCGAGGGGCACGCGCCTCCTTTCGAAACACGAATTTAAATTAGCGAAGATTAAACTTGTGAAACCGTTTACTGAAATACATTCCTCAAGGAACATAGGTCGAATTATAAAAAAAGGGCCTCTTGGAGTTGTATTGATACAACTTGAGGTATCGACTGATTATGTGAATTCGAAAATTTTATTTGAGAATTTCTTGGGTATCTTGGGGTACTGAAGTTGTTTAGTTTCATGGTGAAAATCACCCCTTAGTAAGGGGTTTTCTGTACAGTTAGCAATAAGATGATAACCTATATCACCACTATACCACCAGTTTATCAAGTTTCATATTACAACCCTCTTATAACCAGTTTCATCTTATAACCCTCAAAATGAATGTCAAACGTAGCGGCATTGTGAAGTGCATGATGCTCAGCCTACCCAGTCAGGGATTAAAGGCGTGTATTGACTCCCTAATGTTTTTCTAACTTTAAAGTCAGTTCATAGATGTAGACATTTATTATTGGTAATTTTTCATTACAAGTCCATAAACACACGTAAATTCATTCACTCATAAAAATGACAATTGAATCAATTACAAAACATGTAAAAATATTTAATTATAATTAAATTAAATTGCATATAAATTATGGAATGCTTGTTCTGACAATAAAGTCTTTAATTTACGTTTGAAACCGCTTTGACTGGATGTGTTTTGAATATCCACTTGCATTTTATTGTACACTCGTGGCCCAGTAGCATATTGTTCGAGTCGCCATTGTTAGCTTAGAAATGAGAGAGTTCCTAAGTTAATAGAACTAAAATTTTCACCTAAAACTACAAGCTCTTCGCTTAGCAAACTCATTCTGTGATTGAGACGGTCATAGGATTGCACAAAGGGAGTGAGCCAATGTTCCAAACAACGTCTGGTATTGAACACTTGTTTGATTTGTTGTCTGTACTCGATTCTAATAGGTGAAACTTAAAAATTAAAAGAAATAAAGAAAATAGGTAAATCATTGTATTATTATTGTAATGGAAAATTTATGACCTCATCTTTTCCGGAAAAGTAGTTTCTTCCATTGAATTTGAAATACTTACACGGTATAAAGAAATTGGGTCAAATTACCGGTATAATCCTAACTAATATTATAAACGCGAAAGTTTGTATGGATGTATGGATGTTGTTCCTCTTTCACGCTCAAACGGCTGGACCAACTTTTATAAAAAAAATGGAGGTAGCTATCACCCTGGATTAAGACATAGGCTACATAATTTTTTCAAATTCCCACGGAAACAAAGTCCCGGGCGGAAAGCTAGTAGATGAATAAAAAATAAAATCTGTTTGATGACGGACAAATAAAAAAAATATATAAATAACTACAGTTACAAACAAATACTACAAACATATATAGCATCTACAATTTTCATAATTTCTCTCCACATACATTTCCCTTCCTCACAAGATCCCAAGTTAAAGCATATCTCATAACTTAGACTCTAGGCCGTAGTTCAAGTCCAGTTAGAGTTTACCTGCATTCGCTAACCGTGACAATGGCAAGCCAAGCCGAGCCGAGCCTTTGTCGGCTTACCAAACTTAAGCCGAGGCCCCTCGGCTTTTGAAAACAATCTTGAACTGTGAGTGCCTCTGCGCACTTAAATTTACAGTCTCTACTTTTTTAGTGTTCTTTTAGTTCGCAAGGGAAATTTTTTATGTATGAGAGAGACCGATTATTGTTCGTCGTTGGTAGTTTTTGAAGCAATGTTTGGTATACTTGTCATTATTTAATATCTTAATTTTTTGAAATTTAACAACGAAAATAAAATTACACGTTTTACATTTTTATTTTGCCTCTTCATATAACTTGTGCAATCGGAATTTGCCAGGATATATTTGTAAGGGAAGTTGAAACATTTTTTAAAATTTTATGTTCCTCGGAGTCCAGTTTTATGGGTAGAATCATCCCCTAAAGTTTCACTAACTAATTAAAAGCCACCCCATATATGGTGGTATTAGAACAAAAAATACTACAATACGTATAACTTGGCGTACCTACATACTGCAGCTTAGTAGGTACATTAAAAAGATTAAAACGAATCAACAGCTACAGTGCGCAGTATATTCTGCAGGTTCACATTTGTACGTGTTTAGAACTCGAAACTCGAGTGAAAATAATAAAACACACGAGACACATTTCCTTTGAAACAAAATCTTTCAGTTTGCGACATTTTCTGACTCAGGAAAAGCTATTTGTGCGTAACTGATACACTGAAATGGGAATATTGGTTTTTCAATGAATTGCGTTTATTTTAGATTTGTGGTTTCGTCGGTTAACGTGTCATCTTACCGATGATGATTGCGTTTCCGACATTAATTCGTTTTTCTTACGGAAAGGCAGTATTTATATTGACAAACAGGTGACCACAGTCATGATTAGCTTCTGTTTAACTTAAAAAATGTTAACTTAAACTTGGGTGCACTATTCTAGATTCCTACAAGTACGCGAGTGATTGAGAAGGTGGTAGCTAATATTTGACATAAACAATATGAAACAAAAAAAAATGAGCTATATTTTTGCGAATTTCGCACGGAACAATGTCTTGGGCGACCTCTACTACTCCAGATAAATTGCAAAATATAGTAAAGATGTTCGCTTTTTTCGTACACCCCTACATTTTCATTTTTTAACTTTGATGTCTCTTCTTCCATATTTAAATTATCTTTTCCATGGATGAAGTTTAATGGTTGAAGCATTACTTTCATATCATCATCATCACAGGGGTAAGGGACAGCTTTTTTTTATTATTATTATAAGATGGGTTAGCTCTTGACCTCAATTTTGACCATTAAGGTCAAAGATGAGGTCGACGATGGAGCGAGTTAACCCAGAAAATGCCTATAAAGGCACTGGTACTCCCACGCACCGACGGAACACAGCAAGCTGTTTGGCGTCGGACTTCGGTAGGAGGGTGGTCGCGAACCAGACGGCCCTTTACAGAGCCTACCACACCGCATGAGACCATAGGACGACACCTCAGATTCAGGAAAAAATGAAGTGTCGTTGCCTGGGATAAATTACTAGGAGGCAGGTCTCATTTGTGTTTCCTTAGTCGCCTCTTACGACACCCACGGAAAGAGATAGGGTGGTGTTATCCTCAACCGATCACCACACGGCACAAAACAGCTTCACAAATACTTAAATGGTGGAGTCTATCCATAACTATGATCAGCTACAGGTAATTTTTTTTTCCGGAAAGTCAATGCCACGCAATGTACCGCGAAACCGCGCCGCTTTCAGGATGCATTTTACATTGCAGATTTTCATGTTTTACGCTGTTATGTATTTTTATTGAAAAATTGAGTGTATTCGAATAAGTAATTTAATTTTGAAGCAGAAAATAATTTAGAATAATGGTCTGAATTTCTTTCCCTTACACCCTGTATAGGTTATTTTCCCACGCAAAAAAAAAGGAAAACTATGTATTTCCTCGGAACCCTCACGTGAACAAAGTAAACAATGGTAGAAAGATAGGGTTCGAACGTATCTATAAATTAGTACCGAAAGCTTCCAAGCGTCAGCCTCATCCCTTAGGTGAGATTGACAAAATGAGTTACAAAGCAAACCGAAACTTGTCAAAATTTGGAGTGAAACAAGTTTGTTACAGAAGCTATTATCATGATAATATTCATCGGCTCAGAGTAATGGAATAGATTTATTAATAAGGTTATTATTTTGCTAGTATCAAAGACAAGAGTTGCCTTGAGTGACATCTTTGATCTTTCGGGGACTTACTCAGAAATTGTATGTTTCAGTCTTATAATAATAATAAATTATACACTGCGTATAACATGCGCAAACACTGTTTCTAATCCCCGACAAAAAAGAGGGGTATCATAAGTTTGATATGTGCATATTGTCTCTACCTGTGGCATCGTAGGAGTGTTTTTTCTTTGAAAGTTGACGTAATCGAGATGGTTCTTAGCTAAATTTGATCAAAATTGGTTCTGCCGTTTCAAAATTATAATACTGGGTGAAAACAAACCTCCTAACTACATTCAAAATCCTGAACCAGTATCACTCAAAGATCACAATTATGAAAAAAAAAAACTTTTTAAATATTTTTTCAATGGGAATAGTTAATTTTTTGCCTAAACGTAGACATTACTCCTACACCAGGCACGCGAGGGGTGCTGGTAGCGCTCGGGGGGTGCGCCCGAGTAGTGTCTACGTTTAGGAAAAAAAAATCCCCCAAAAAAAAAAAAAAAAAAAGTGTTCAGTAAGTGATACTTTTCAATAAAGCTAGGAGGTTCTTTTTCAACCTGTATAAGCTATTAAATATCGGGGGTGACTTTTTAAAAATTTTAGAGTTATTCATACGTTGTTTTTTGAACATCATGCTTATCCCTTTATAGGGCAGAATTTTTTTGGTTTTGAATTCTAACTTTTGGCATCAAAGGGAGTTATGGGCCCTTTAAGGATCCCAAAAAAATTAAAATTGACTACTTATGTTTTCTGGTTTTGTCTGTAAGTGGTGGTTACATATGTGACCAAGACCGTTGAGGACTTAAGCAGGTGGTTACATTTGTAACCATGACCGTTTGTTACCGTAACATTTTATGTTTAAACTATTTTATAAATAAAACAATTTATTAAGAAAACTGACACTTTTTTTTTTTGGTCAGTAACATAAAATCACAAAAAAAATTATTTTAACTTTTAGCCTTAATTGACATAGTAGGTATAGTAAATAACATGCATAATCAACAGTCATACTAGGACTGGGGGCAGGAGGAGCTGGCGGTGTCTGAATACGATTTTCATTTGATGTTTCTGGTAAGTTTATTTGGAGATTCCGCGTATTTTTGAGGACACCAATCTATTTAGAGGAAGCAGATCCTCGGGATCCGAATCACCCCCAACGTCCGAGTTTTCGGCTTGCTCATCCTCTATACCAGTGATCATGGCTTCAAACTCATCGTCAGGCATTTTGTCCAGGTCTAAAATCTTATGTTTAAACATCTGAAACAAGCATATTGCACTACATATACCGATCAGATTGCTAATAAGGTAGCCACACTATTTTTCTAATGTTCATACCAGAAGGTCACCAATACCTAAACTTTTGAAGCCTAAATTATCTTTAGGATAAATACCTACTATTTGTAATTGAATTTATTAAAAAGAATAATATCTTGACTAATGAAAAATAAAACGCTAATCATCAAAAACTTGAAATTATTTTAATTATGAGACTTGATATTTGACCACCCAAAACTAACCTCAAATATGGCAAAAAATGAGTGTGATTTTGATTTCGTTATTTTTCGCTGTAGAATAATGCGACTGTAAAGATTTATATATCAAATCAAAGAGAAACACTTGAATAACACATATACGTACCTTAGATAACTTCAATTACCGTTTATATTTATTAAATTCACATATTACTACACAAACACCTTCACTGTATAAGTTGGAAGCACTAAGTGTGCCAGAGTCACATTTGTAGCCACCAATATTTGCGACCATTGCGGCCGATTCGTGCAAAGTTCACGTCAGTGGCTACGAGTGTGCTGTTTGCCCGTTCAGGGTCTATACGTTTATGACATAAAAGTGATTTTCATAGCAACGGTATCGATAAAATCGACCTTATTGTTAGACCAGCTAGGTGGCTACAAGCGCGGTACAAATTTCGATGTTGCCCTATAAAGGGTAGGATTATTAGTATTGCCGTTTGGGTTGTATCACACTAGATTGTCCCTTATGCTTGCTTTCGTTTGGTAAGAAGTCTGTCTATAATCTACGGTTAGGTAACAAAGCGAAAACAGATTTGATTATGCCCCAAAATCTAAGGATGTAGCACCTTTTTCTTTAGAAATGATGGCAGCCGGGCATTTTGTATAACTTTAATTTCTGCCAATGTTAAGTGGAAATTATAGCAAAGTACCAACTGCCCAGAGACCATGTCTGGGTTATACCTATTTGCAAAGAGTTTTTAGGGAGACGAAAATGTTTGGCACTAATGGGACTTCAACCAACGACCCCCGGATTTCTGTGAAAATCCTTCTAAGCAGGCAAGCGTTTTAAATATACAATTTTGGAACCATTGAAGTATTATGTACTAGGTAATAGCTCAATGTTTGGAACACGTTGACGTAAAGACCGTTATACTCAGACGAATATTATTAATTAACACTTCTACGAGTATAATACGTTAAATAAAATTCTATATGTTGTGTAAGAACATACATGTGTCCGCCTTTGTACTGTCGTTTTTGTATTATGTCCTGCCTTGACTTGTTTTGTACATACAATAAAGAATAAATACATACTTACATAATTACCATTGTATTACGACGCAGTAGTCCTCCAACTGCCTCTATATAAATAAAAGATCAATCCGTTCACCAAATATTCAACTAACGATTAGCAACTAACAAGTATTTGATAATGTTATTTTCAAACTTTTTTTTGATATTTTGTCTGATTAGCTTTTAACCATTTTAACCGTGGGTTGAATATTTGGTGAAAGTGGCCCCTAAATTAAAATATCCTAACCCTGGAATTCTGGGGTTATGTTTATTTACGTAAGTTAAAATCGTCTTTTGTTTTTTTAAGAAACAAAATCTTGTTTATTTTTGTCTTGAAAATAAACAAGATTGTTTAGTTTTTTTAATACTTGTTTACGTCATAAGGTTCATTTAAAACTTAGGTAAACACGGAAGTAAGTATAAGATCAAGCAATCAACAGGTTAGGGGCATCCTTATCCAACTTTTGATTGGGTTGGTTTTAACTAAAATTTGTATTCAAAGTTTACTCTTGCTTCATTGAAGTGTAAATTGAAGGCTGACTTGGGAACTAATTTCGTTCGGACGAAAAACTTTATTGAGAGGAATGTGGGTCCAAAGAACTTGTTATTTGCCTTTCGGTACAGACGACCACGACTGCATTTACATATTTTCATTAGTGGTTAAGTGGCCGCGCCGTTCTGTCTGCTGTTTGACATTACGTAGGACTTTTTTTAAATGAGAAGAATCTAATTTTGTAACCGAAATGAAATGTTGTTTTTTGTATTTAAATTAGTAAGCGAAACTTTATGGGGTTCCCCATAAAACTGAACAAGATTTCCTAAGGAACCTATACGAAATCCTCGAAAAAAATTCAGCATCCCTTACAAAGGCCGTGTGGTGATCGGTTGAGAATAACACCACCCCATCTCTTTCCGTGGGTGTCGTAAGGGGCGACTAAGGAAACACAAATGAGACCTGCCTCCTAGTAATCCATCCCAGGCAACGACACTTCATTTTTTTCTGAATCTGAGGTGTCGTCCTATGGTCTCATGCGGTGTGGTAGGCTCTGTAAAGGGCCGTCTGGTTCGCGACCACCCTCCTACCGAAGTCCGACGCCAAACAGCTTGCTGTGTTTCGTCGGTGCGTGGGAGTACCAGTGCATTTATAGGAATTATCTGGGTTAACTCGCTCCATCGTCGACCTCGTCTTTGACCTTATGGTCAAGATTGAGGTCAAGAGTTAACCCATCTCATAATAAAAAAAAGGCAAGCACAAGTTGTATGCAGAGGTGACATTTTTTTGTTTCATATTTTGACCAAATTTTCTTAGGGAAAGTTGTTCAATGTCGTGGGCTTTTCACATCCTTAATTTTCGCTAACAAATTTAAAGTCACCTCATATACTACTCTTTAAATGTACTTAGAATAATATTTTGGGGACTACAAGTTACTCTAACGTACCTAAACATCTTATTAAGTTAATTTTTCTCAAGGCCCTTGCTAACACCGATATTCATCCCGCTAAGAGGATTTTAGGCTTTATAAAATTATGAATTCTGCTTGCATCCGTCGTCACTTTATTTCGAGTTGTTAACAGCGGCGTAATCACTAGGGTAAGTCGCTGAATAAGCTTATTGCTTGCTCTAATTTAATTTTAGCCTCCATTTTGGCCTTGTCTACCCTTGACGCCTACCAAACGGTCGTATATACGATCTTGGCAACTTAACTGTCTAAACAAATATGTGGATTAAGTTTTAGGCCCGTATTGCAGAAGGAGATTGAAGTCTTGATCTATACTTAAGTATTGATCATCTCTTTTTCTCACTATCAAAATGAAAAAGCGACTGCTACTTAGTTATAGATCAGAGTCTGACTCGCGTTCTGTAATACGTACCTAAGACTTCATGTTTATGAATAACTAGCTCTTCGCCCGGGACTTCGTTCCTGTGGGAATTTTCCCGTCAATTTTCCAATGTTTTTAATAGTTATTCTGCTATTCGGGACGGAGAGAAATACAACAAATCAAAAACCATGGAAATCGGTCCAGCCGTTCTCGAGTTATAAGTGTTGTAACAAACACGACTTTCTTTTATATATATTTATATATATATAAGATAAGATTACAAAGTATCTACTCAATGCTCCAATTAAAAGGGCCAAGTTCATTTAAATTTGAATCTTATTACTAGCAGACAAGAAACATACGTAGGTGGATACTTCATTGAAGAAAAAGATTATACAAATGTTTGTGTTTCAGTCTAGACTGTTATTTCGGGTAACTCTAAATTACCTAGCAAAAAAATTAAGGATGTCAGCCCACTTAACTGAAAAACGTTACTCGAAAAACAATCGGTCGAAATACATTAAAAAATGTCGCCTAGTCATTAAGTTGCATGGAGAGAATCACCTTTAAGTTTTGCTAATCTGAAGTCACTCCATGAATCAGATTTAATTACTCCTTTATAAATGTATCGTCAAAACAACGACTGTTTTATTAAAAAGTTTAAGATGTAGATTCATTATGAATAGTTTGAATATTTAGTTGGACTTAATCACTATAATATGCCATTCATAATGGAATGAGAATAGGAGATTATTGTATTGTACAGAAGCCAGCGCACCAGGTTACTCCATTTTCGTTGCAAAACTGCTCTTATCACAATAACAGCGTAGAGTGCACGCTTGTGGTAACCTGATGTGCGGCCGTCCGTACAAGATTGGACAAGATTCATTGATGTCTCTCTCTAAAGAGCTACTAATACAAATAAGGTATGTGTATGTCTATTGTATGTATGTATGCATATGTATTACGTCAATGCATCCTTTGGTGGAGGTTCACAGGCCAGCAACCGTACATTCCGGGGCGTTGAATACCAACTAATCTCCTATAGTTGGGTGGCAGAATACAAAACAGAACAAAAGACTTCCTCTGCAAGAACCAGTGTAGAACGATATTCAAATCCTTAATTATTTGAAAGACTTCATACTAAAGTCTTGTGAGAAAACTCAAGTCACAAGGTATTAGGCCACGCATAACTTTAAAACTCGTGCTGGGCGTGTAAACTGTACACTACAGCTGGGTAACCAACATGTTTCAAAAAGGTAACCGTACTAAAAGAGAAGTAGAGACAAAGCTATATGATAATAGCCCTCAAATTAAAAATTTCGTACAACCCCTGACATTCATCGCTAATAACTTTACTACGGATGAATCAATTTTTATCAAATATAGCTAAAAACCATCTCGATTTTGTCAGATTTTAACCAAAAAATATTACATCTAAATCGGTCCATCCGTTTAGGAGCTACGATGCCACAGACAAACACGTCAAACTTATAAAACCCTTTTTTTGTTGGGGATTAAAAAGAGACAACGCTCCTCAAGTAATAATGAAGTAAGATTATTTTAATTTCACTATAACGTGGAAGTAGACCGGCTAGTATGTTCATTACACTCGAATATTATTGACAGTATCACTGTAATGTATAACGCAAGAGAATGTTTTGTGAGAAAATACCACCTTCTGAATAATGCATAGTTTAAAAAAGATTTCCATTTTTAACATGAAAAGAATGTAAAATCTTTATTAAATTAAAAACACGTTCTGCCACTAAGTCATCGTCTCGTCTAAAAATCTTGCACATATATTGTAGAGCAGCGAACATGAATAATAAATTTAATTTTCTGCTGAGATATTGCCATTTTTCTAGATGTTTCTCACTGCAAAGAGACGAAATAGCTCCAGAGAATTGTGTTGATGTAATACCACCGCTTTGTCTAAATATTGGTTGTGTCTGGTCTAGAATTGTGCGAGAGGAATATTCAAAAGAATAAGCGAGAAAAAGTGTGCAGCATCAAAAGAATTTTGTTTCTCTACTTTTGTGTTATTTTGATTTGGTTGATGGAGGGTGAGAGAGATACAAAACTACTTCAATGACACTTTTTTTTAGGAAGAAAGGATTAGCTAGTCAGCTCTGACCACAATGAAGTGTTGGGATACATTTTGACGATGAAGATGAGTATGGGACACATTAATGCTACTATAATCTTATATATAAAAATGAATCCCTATTTCCCTTGGTCACGGCATCACGCAGGAACGGCTGCCGGCTGGACCGATTTAGATAATTCTTTTTTTTGTTGTATTCCTTATTGTCAGGAGAAGGTTCTTATGAAAGAAAAAAATAAGAAAGTTGAAAAAAAAAACAGGACATCGTCTGTCGGGTCAGCTAGTCTTTATATATAAAAATGAATCCCTATTTCCCTTGGTCACGGCATCACGCGGGAACGGCTGGACCGATTTGGATAATTCTTTTTTTGTTGTATTCTTTATTGTCAGGAGAAGGTTCTTATGAAAGAAAAAAATAAGAAAGTTGAAAAAAAAACAGGACATCGTCTGTCGGGTCAGCTAGTAAAAAAATAAAAACAAGTAAAATTTGTATAAATCATGATTTATTTATTAAATATAAAATTGTCTTACAATGTTAGGACCATGGAGAATCATATCATTATTGACGTCTACAACGAATTAGCATTATCGAAAAATTGAATATTAACGTTTGACGAAAATATTATGATCTAAAGTTATTCCTCTCTTCATGATAGGCAGGCACACACAACGTAAAAAATCGGAAGTAAAATCAAACGATGCCTGGTACTCCTGTCAAAACAACGAATGATATATTTGTTTAAATATTTTATTTGAAACTAGTTCATTTGGATGATATAAGGCTTTCTTCTTCCTAGAGCTTAATTCCGTTTTTATTGCTGTTTTGTTATGTAACGAGACACATACTATGAAGTCATCTATTGTGTTGCATTTAAATGAGTAACTCTACTGGTGAGATTCGAGACATGTACAGAAATTGAGCTAATCCAATATTGATATAGACAGCATGTAGACAGCCATCGAATCTTATCTCCTAAGATATCAGCACTAGGTACCCATTGATGGCATTAGTGAATAGCAATACAGTGCTTAAGACAATAGGGGATAACCAATAATGTTGGCCGTAGACACGATAAACGCATCATTGGACATACGAGTATTAAAAAAAATAACGCAACATTTTGGATATTCGGGTTCAAAAATTTAAATGCTGAAGTTTGCTTAATGCTAACCTGTCAATTATTCCTTTTTATTTCAGATATTACCCTTACTTTGGCCAACAGCTCAGTCATTCCAACATGTGTTTTTTTGAGCGTCCAACTTTTAAAGTTGCGAGCGATATTTTACATAAATACTTTAGAATATTCATTTTTAAAGCGAGTACTCGTATTTTGGTATTTTTTGAAGAAATAGTGAGTGGGTTTTTTTCAGAATAATTACTTACTCTTCGATGTTATTTAAGGTCAATAGTTGAAACTGCATCTACTGTTAAAACAAAATATTCGATTTTTCGACGACACTAATTAAAATACACAATATTTATTGCATTTTACATAAAATGATAGCCATCTAATAAACTATACAATAGAATCAACACAAAGATTGGAAACATTTACAACATATCTTCATTCAATGGCACTACCTACTTTATTTACACCTTGACTTAGTTTAGGAGAGTTAATGTAAGTATTGAACAGAAAACAAGGACTTGGAAAACTATAACTATCTTTCTGATCGCGACTTCGTTCACGTCTAAAACCTTTGACACTCGCAGGCTCTCCTACTATTCCTGTGCAAAAAATTAGGGCGATCCAGGTTGGCTATTTAGGTCATTCGGTTAGTACGCAAAAGAAGGACAAACTTTCACATTACTAATTATCTGTTGCAGAGACGTCCATTAAATGTAATGCTACTTTAAATATCGCACTTCCGTTTTTTTGACGCAAACAAGGATGGTATTTAATTTAAAGGAGCTTTAACTTTGCTGAACATTTCTGCAACGGCTGTATTTCGACGTTTAACCTGAAGACAAACTTTTTAAAAATTTTATAAATCAAAATACAAACTTTTAACTCAAAATATTATTTTAAAAACTCACCAAAACTTAAGTCCTTCTAATATGCTGACAGTAAAAGCGTTTCAATGTATGTTATGCTACATTTTCTAGAGTATTTACAGCCACACAACCGATTCCTTAAAATATGTAGAAATACTTATGTACACATTAGTCTTTCTGTTAGCCGTTGGTAAAATAGGCCTAGGAGAAGAGAATTACTTACTTAAAAGGTTGTTACATTTACTACTTATTTATCAATAATTCATCTAATAAATAAATAAAAATATGTACAGTCAATTTCAATCATTTATATTTTTAACAAAAAATCATTGTAAATTTTTTATTTGCGCTATAGTTTCAATTCACTTTCTACATGTGTTTTAATATAACAACACATTTCATGTCTGAAGTACCTCATTCTTTACTAAAACATTTTACCTATTTCAACAAAACTGAAATTGTTACTTTTTGGGAATAAAATTAATGAGAGAGTTCGAAACATTTTGTTACTTATTAACAAACATCAAAAGACTCAAATTACACTTCCTTAACGAACAGTCCAGTTTCATAAACTATAAACTTTCTAGGTTCAAATCACTGCAGCAGTTCTTTACTTATACACAACTTTCTGGTCCAGGCAAGTTCTCAGCTAGAACATGTTCTCTTCTCCTTGCGTTTCCTTTCCCTTTCGTCCTATGAAGAGTTGACGTCGCCAGACTGCCAGAACTTAGCGTTGGTCCTGTCAGTGTCAAGGTTTGGCTACCCAACGGTGTGCTGACATTCCCATTAGGACACACAAAGTTTGGACTCCCTAATGTTGGACTGCTCGTCATTGGGAAATTAGGCCTAAAGTTAGCCACTGATGGGTGACTTAAGTTTTGGTTGATGACATCATCTGGTCTACTGCTTGGAATTACATCGCATGGGGTAATCTGGAAAAGGATTCATAGTCTTACTAATGCTGTTATTTATCTAGTTTCTAACTTAAAATCTCGATAAATTAATTTTCTAGGGATGAAAAGTAGATTGTATTTAATTTATCATATTTCACTAAAATCTGGACCTAAGTAAGAAGGTAAAGGTAAGGGGTTTTTTTATCAGACTCACAAAGGTTAAGGTAAGTTATGATAAGTAGGTAGGTTCTAAGTAGGTTACCTGTGGTCGTCCTGCAGAGTCTAACAAAGCCAAGTCTTCTGCTGAGAACACAGCTCCATTTTTACCCCAATCACCTGGTGGTGGGAGAGAGATTCTTTAATTTTATTTATTTTTCTGCCTGGCTCCGTTAAAAAAAAATCTATCCAGCATGAATAATACGACTTAAGGACTCACGGGTATGGAAACTTTTCAGATATTTTAATGCCACACCATGACCTTAGCTTCAATAACATTGACTTAATTATAGAGTTGTTTATGGCTCTGTAAATTTGATTTCAAGCTTCTGGGAATTTAGCCATAGTTTTTATGGTGCATCTTTCGGAATATTTACCTCTTACTTCTTGTATGCTCGGCCACTCATCTGCTTCTTCAGCATGAGGAGGAGCATTTTGGGTTTCAGCGTCTGAAAGCAACGTACATGCATACATACATACGCTCACGCTTATAATACGTAACGGGGTAGGCAATGCATCAGTGGTGTTACAGGTGGTCAGCCTTTTACCCATTATACAGCAAAACCATCGCATCCCATTTACAGACTTTTACTGTAAACTTGGGAAGAGTAGGTAGCTGGCACATTCCAAGTTTTTATTTCACCCCCAGTCCAGCATGGAAAAGAAAGCAACGTAACTGTGAGAATAGTCGTATGGGCATTTTTTAGGTTCGTTGTTTGACTTGTCGTTGGATTTTTTGGGAATAGTATGAACAAATTCGAAGTGGGATTAAAAAAGGTCTGGAATTGTCTTGTAATTAATATATTTGCTCTACTTTCTGACCTGAGAGTAGGAACCTATACGTAGTTTACAAATCTAAAACTAAGTCTCACAGATGTGGTATTGAAATTGAAGTTTATGATGAAACACAAGATCGTTCTTATACCCAAGGCTAAACGTGGTAAACCATGGTAATCAAAAAAAGAATCAAGATACAGAAAAACAAAACAAAATAGTAAGAACTAACCAGGAGCATTCAATATATCCGGTTGAGGGTCAGGCGTCTTCAATTCCGGTGAGGGTTTGATAGTGTAGGCGACAACGTATCGCCTTCCTCCATCGCTGAGTTCCAGCATGTCTCCTGGAGGATGCTTGTGCGGAGGCTGGGTGCGCCTGCGCCGGGCACAAAGCGCCGCCAGCGCTATGCCCCCAGCAGCTATAGTTACCGCCAGGGCTGCAGCTACCATCACACCTAGGGTCACGCCACCCATTGTAACTTTTCCATCTGTTTTGGAAGGATTTATATTATATAGGGTGATTTCTACGTAAAGTCGTAAACGTTGGTGAGATAAGGCGATTTGTTTAGGTTGTTTACTTTAATGGGCAGATTTACTTAAAACCTAAATCTCGCTAGCTATTTTTAAAGTCATCCAATAAAAAATTAATTTCCGCTACAGTCTTGGTTTTAGTTCAAGTCAAAGTTTAAATATATTGAGGCTATTTGGCCAATAAAATATTAGTTTTATTTGTAAAAATTAACAGGAAGGTTGTGGGGATTGTTACACTTATTTTAACACTACTTGTACAAATGTTGAAACGTATGGAAACCATTCGAGTATGGAAATCATTTATTAAATTCATTTGGACTACATAGTAGGGGTTTTGTCTATTGGCTAATATCTATTTAAGTATTGTTGTTCATAACATTTATAAAAACTATAAAAAATAACAGCGATTTTCACTGTTAACCCGTCGCGCGCTTGTTTACGCCGCGTGCGATACAAATCCTGCACACACGGGTGTGCAGATATTTAAATAAGTTTTATTGAAAGTCAAAGCAGAAAATCTCAAGAGATTCAAATATTTTGAACATTCATTGGTGTAAAGGATTTCAATAACAGTCTATGTGTAAATAACAAGAGTCTGTAAATAATTTTAACCAATTACCTTCCAATAGAAAGTCACTTAAAACTTTGCTTTTAAGGTCGATAACACTATCTTCATTACAATGTTCACTCCAAAGTTTTCCAATTCTGGACTTTGGTGCCAGTCTGAAACTGTGGTGGAGTCTTAAAAGCGACTTATCTAGCACAGTAATCTAACGGAATCGAGAAGTTTCGCTCGTGTTTGTAAGAAACAATATTTGGGTCATATCCTACTTTCAAAAGTGAAAGAGTATTTGTTTTACGTCGACAGGGAGAAATTATGATAAATAACCATAAAATTAAAAATGTTCATCGCTTATAACTCTAAAACGACTGAATCAATTTTGATCAAATATAGCTAAGAACAGCTTCGATTATATCAGCTTTCAAACAAAATAAACCGCATCGAAATCGGTGCTACAATGCCACACATAGACAGACACATAGAAACACAAGTCAAACTTATAACACCCCTCTTTTTTGTCAGGGGTTAGAAACAAAGCTCGAGGTAGGTATATATTTGTTTTACATATGATAAGTAACGATAGGAATATGTTTGGACGTCTTAGTATCTAGCTGAAAATCAGTGCCATATCGAATTCATGCTGGCTTGGCTCTTTCCGAGCTGGCTGGTGCCCCATATCTAAATTGTACTTTTTTTTTTAAATACTTTTTGATATCAGGTTGCTCTAGAAAAATATGGTGGAAATTTGTCAATCATCTGCCAAGATCGCTTACGGAGGAAAAAGGAAAGGGACACCATAGGCTCATTGTATCTGAATTTAACGTCTTTATTATCTATCTAATACCTAATTTATAATCATCTAATAAAAATGAAGGCCTCCCACAAGGTGGACCGACCATCTGGTAAAGATTGGAGGTGGAGATCCCTGGGGGAGGCCTACAATCAGCAGTGGACGTATTACGGTTGATATAAATATAATGACGGTGAATAAAAATGAGCAGTTCGTCATACCAGTCCGTCGAGCCGCATCATTGAAGGCGATGTTCTCAAGCAGGGTTTTCTCGGACTCTCCCTTCATATTCTTGGCGTAGATGAGGAGGTTGAACGTGCCACCTTCTACGTCATTTGCCGTAGACATCTGGGACAGGTCCAGCTTGAATATCGCCAACCCATCTGAGTTAGATTGAATTCTATCAGCCACTATAAGTAATGAGCTTTATCACTTAGAAGGGTAATAATTCGCCCGTAGGCTTAGGACAATTAAATTATTTGAGTAGAACAAATAATTTCATTGTCCTAAGCCAACGGTCCAACGTTTAGGATAAGCCAATGGGAAAGCAACAGTTATTTGAAGTGGTCGAATAGATACTAATTTCGACTATTCCTCAAATACACGGAACGACTTCTAATAGAAAAACTGAAGTACGTGAATCTCCCCTCAAAACCTATAAATTTTACCCAAGAAACCAAAATAGCGTAAGATATAGGGTAATCGGCTGATCGAACAGTTTACAATCGAACAGTTTATAAGCTTTTCTTTAAGAAAAGCTGTTTTAGTTTAAAGGGGTGATTATCATCCTTATTTTACTAAGTAATTCGAGTCTTATAGTTTAATAATTTTCCACGTTAAAAACATATGAGTCACCGACTTTAATCCCAACAAAAGTTCGCACAAAGTAGATAACTAGTATTTTTTGCAGACTACAATGCCTATTAGCAGATAACCACAAATGAAAATGTCACTCATTTATTTAGATGATGTTATGGTTTGTAGTATTTTTTGTTTTTGTTAATTTTTTTAAAAGCGTTAAATCATTTTAGTATATTTTAGTATATATCATGGAGTATACTCTTTCGAACAAAAAATAGGTCCACAATTAGCGGAGAAATCAGTGAAAATACATAAAAAAAATACTGTCAAACATAGAACCTCCTCCTTTTTTAAAGTCGGTTAAAAAATCGTAGGCACTTTGCAGTTATTTACCTACTTGAATGACGTAATAGTCAAATTATTCACTAGTTTGTTCCCAGAGAGTAGCTTATTCGTTACCTGGCAATCCTAAGCAAACACACTCCGTTGTTTGAAATCATTCCCTTAAACAATTTCATTTCAGAAATAACTTGTCTAATGTAAAATATATCTAGAAGAGAACAAAAGCCTGTGAAAGGGAATACGGAGACGGGCAACGGATTCGATCAATGCAAAGCTTCGGTTCCTGTACGGGCGTGCACGCGAATAGAATGCAAGGTAATGCAACCTGCTATGCGCTTAACTATTTGCTTAGAGCTTTAAAGTAAGGAAGGTTGTATTTATTGAGATGAGGAGTATTTTTAAAAAGGATTCAGAGTCCCAGGATTCTTAATTGTTTGTCACCAATTGACATTGAATAATAGCCCATGAGACTTCATTGAGGGGCTTCTCGCCTTGCTTTTTATGGGTTCGATCGCAGTTCAGTAGTGAAAATATTTTAAAAAACCCTGCAGTCAGTCTTCTAGTGATCCCTTAGTCAAATTCCAATATATCCTCTGTCAAAAATGGGACGATATTATTTGCGACACGACTAATTAGAATTGGTTCGAAAAGAGTTGTAGTTTTAATAGAATTGCCTAGTACATTTAAACAAAAACAGACAAACATGATCAGCAACTATGATTTCAAATCCTCGTATTTTACAGTAAGTAAATCTTCTAACGGTAAAATAACCGTCTGGCAAGAAAAAGACTAAGGCCCATGTTCACCAAAAATATAACCAACGGTTAAACCGCGGTTAGAAGCTAATCAGACAAATTGTCAAAAAAAAATTATGATAATGACATTGTCAAATATCTGGATAGCTGCTAATCATTGGTTAAATATTTGGTGAACACTGGCCTTAGTACTTTATATTTAAAATTAAGTTAGGTTTTTCTTTTTTCTTTCTATACATATATAAATTCTTAACAGTAGACCAATAATGAGATAAATAGGTTTATCCGAATTTGAGATATAATTTTACTCTACACGGTAACGCAGTTTAAGGGTTTACTATAAAGATAGATGGCTGAATTCCAGGCTCCAGGATTGCTACTATTGTCATTCTTTTTTAAACACGTACAAGATAAACTGATGCAGTTCGGTCTGGTTTTGCAGCAGCAAAATCAATTAACCGGAGATGTACTAGATCAAAAATTAAAAAACTTTTCCGATACAAAAACTGCAAAAATATTTTTGGTACCTACACTTTATGCTTTCAGAGAAATTTTCGGCAGATGTATCAATGTTTGCACTATTACTTCCGAATTACAGAATGATTTCGTTTTTCTTATTGTGCATTGAACGCTGAAATTGGAAAATGGCATAGACAACAATCAAAGGCCGTTTGTTTTCGAAGCCTTTTGTTAAATGTTTTTTCTAGCAAATGATTTGTTCCGGTTATTATGAAAAATATTATACTCGCAGTAGAAATTTATATCAGTTCGATTGATTCCCTTTGAACATTAATAGGGTTTAAGCCATAACAATGATTCTTGAAAGCGACGTTTAATGCAGTCTTACTTGACACGTAAATAAAACAGTTAGGCCAGTGTTCCTAATCATCAATCGTCTCATAGAAAATATATCAAGTTGCTCGAAAGCCACTTCACAAAAGCCACAGTCAACAAGATTTCTCAGGGTTATTACTTTTACAGAAAATTTGATGATGATTAAATACGCGTACATAGATAAGTTTACGCCTTTAATCCCATACAGACTATGCAGATCACCGTGGTTCAGAACCACTTGATGCCACGTTTGACATAAATTCTGAGGGTTATTAGATGAAACATGATGTATAGTTGTGGGAGGTTGTCAGCCTTTCGCCCACAATTCAGCATACCCTCGCGTCACTATTACAATATGCCTGGGAAGAGTTGGCAGCTGGTTCATCCTAAGTTTTTCTTTCACTCCCAGTCCACCGTAGAAGTATGATGATGATTAAGTTTCATAAATTATACCAGTTTCTTACCAGTCTCATTGACACTGCCGTTGAACCTCGCGCGTCCAGTTACAGGGTCGAGAGCCTCTAAGATGAAGGTCTGAGGCAGCCCGCCATCGTAGCCCGCGACGCAGCGCAGACGCAGCCAGGTCCCGCCGTCGGCACTCGCGTTGCTGGCTTGGATGGAGCAGTTGCGAGGCGCTGATGGGCGGGCTAGTGAGATTTTGAGGTAAGTTGGAGGGTTATGAATTATGAATGTTATAATCTTCGATCAACTATAAAGAACGTTATAATGCAATAAACGCTTATAATGCAATAACCAAGGTCATAGATGAGGTCGACGATGGAGCGAGTTAACCCAGAAAATGCCAATAAAGGCACTGGTACTGCCACGCACCGACGGAACACAGCAAGCTGTTTGGCGTCGGACTTCGGTAGGAGGGTGGTCGCGAACCAGACGGCCCTTTACAGTGCCTACTACACCGCATGAGACCATAAGACGCCACCTCAGATTGAAAACAAACTGAGGTGTCGTTGCCTAAGATGGATTTCTAGGAGGCAGGTCTCATTTTTGATTTCCTTAGTCGCCTCTTACGACACCCACGGAAAGAGATGGGATGGTGTTATTCTAAACCGATCACCACACGGCGAAAATTATATTCTATGTTTTTATTGTAATATTCATACATAAAAACAGACACGAACACCACTGACCCGAGTACAAACATCTGCTTTTTATAAAAAAATCCCGACCGGAAATCGAACTCAGGACCTATAGATCAAGAGATGGCGTCACTATTACTCGGCGGATCGGTCGTCAAAAAAGTAAAAACTACATAAAAAATGTTATAACAATTTTTTTTTCTCTTTTCTATGGTTAAAACGTTGGTACTAGCGGTTGTCGGCTGATTACAGTCGATAAATCATATCAGAGGTCAAGTACATCACATATTTGATTAAACTTATATGTAAAGGAACACTTAGGGCAATTAAGGGGCAATTAATTGCGATAAGTGTGTCCTAAAACACAGAGTAAAGAAAAATTCAAAGTCGATCGAAAACAGCAATAACTGATAAACTCGCCGACCGAAACTCGTTCTAAATGAAAAAAAAAACCATTGTAACGCACTTTCTCATATGAAACTAGTACCTCATCTTGGTAGTTATTTAAATTTTAAATAACGCAAATATTTCACGATTTACTCTCAAAATAGAGTAAACAAAGCAATAGTAAGCCAACGTATACCAAAAACAATAATGCATTTCCATTTCTACATCCGTAATATATCACCGAGCTTAGCAAGTTAATTCCGCGGCGTGCGTATGTTAAAATTAAAATTAAGTGTACAGGTATAAACAGCTAAACTCACTAATTTCGCCTTGCCTTACGACTTGGGGTGACAATTTACCAAGTAATATATTATAGCAAACAGCTAGGATATTAAACATTGCGGTTCCTGCTTGTTTCGTTGCACCTAACGCTAACTCATATTTCCTTCTGCAAGCGTGTCACAGTGCTTTCATATAAGCACAGAACTTATGATATAGACATTAAATACGAATGTAAGTCTTTATAGATCTCAGTTTTTTATACTTAACCATGTTAACCGCTCTTATGAATACCCCTAAAGTAGTATATTTTACCAACAATAGTGGCAAGTAGTTCACGTTGTAAATCAAGTCAGCACTAACAAATAAGTAACAAATCATAACAAAAAATATCTAATAATGGCCCCACAGTCACAACTTGTTGCGCTTATGTATTTTATAACTCTAAAATGAAATAAAAATATATAGTTCCCGACATTTATTTGTATACAGCTTTTAAACGGCTGAAATAATTTTTATCAAATGTAGCTGAGAACAAACTCGATTATGTCAGCTTTAAAAAAAACCGCATCGAACTCGTTCTATTCGTTTAGGAGCTACGATGCCAGAGGCAGACATACAGATACACAAACATACAGATGCATAACACTTATAACACTTTTTTTAATCCCTTTTTATGTCTGGGGTTAAAAATCATAAAAATAAAACGGAAGGTAAGATTTTTTGGTCTGCTTTGAAAATTTATGGTCCCTTTTTCTAAGTATTTCCTACGAACATAAACTAGTTTTACGATGGTCTATGCTCTACGTTCCCCGTGTTATGCTATAACAAAGCACTAGAAGTGTTTCCTAAGTGCAGTTTATTTCAGTTAAATACCCAAGAATGGCGCTGAAGCAACTCATTTCGAGATTTTACTAACACAAATAAACTTTCCTAATGAGTTTTATCGTGACAACGCAATATTTTATATTTAAATGGTCCCCGTGTTTCCGCAGAAAATAAGGAATTCTTAAATTAGTTTTGAGAAAATATTTTAGCGTAATTATTTTCTGTTATGTTTCTGTTTTATAGTAGGTACCTAACTATTTTTTAAATCGAAAATTTTTTGTTGCTCTTGTGGTAAAATTGAGTACTGATAATTATACGACGTCAAGCAGGTCTAATTAGTAAGTCTTATAATTTTATCGTAATTAACGAATTACTGGAAAAAAATAATCACAAAATTTTAGGATAGACCTAAAATTTTGCCGCCGTATATATTTCCTTTCTCTTCTGTAATCTGTATGTATATGTGTGTACAATAAAGAATAAAGAAGAATAGAATTCTGCTTGGGGAAAAAATCCAGAAAAATTCTAAGTGAAATTCGTAAAAAGCCATTTCATCCAAAGTGCCGTTACTTTAATTTATCAAATATGTTCTGTTAGGATAGTTGTCCATCTACGTTTGCTGCCTAGCAAAGTTATTAGTCAAATTCGTTTTTCATCAAACCCTTGTTTAACCAAAAACTACTTTTGTCAAGCACATTTTTGTGGACCCAACTTCAGAAGTCGATTTATAAAATACACTTCATACAAATATGTTTGTATAAGGTTTTTAGCTACCGTGTGATACCAACTTAGTCATTATACTGAAATTCTAATTAAAATTGTGAGGTGTAAAGTAGCCATATAAATGTTTCGTATACTACCAGGGACACATAAACTCAGCAGAGTTTAGATTTAAGCTGGGCAATGTCACGTTTGTTCCCAACTCGCCACAGGACGCAGCGGTCAACTCTGCCTCGACCGCTGAACAAATTTCCGAAAACAGCACATTAGCGGTCCGTGACCGAATTAAATGAAAATTACTCCAAACGCTTCATGTGATGGAGTGGTTGATGGAAATTGTTGCAACATTCAGCGAAAATGATGAAGTGGCATTTTAATTTATGAGTGCGGGGTTTTAGCTGCTTGTGTTTTATTCAGTTTATCTATAAACTTTGATTGATTGATTCGAATAAAATTCTTTGAATGAGGATTTAATTGCATTTTTTGATCAGCCAATATACGTATATTATATAGGTCATATAAAAGACGGCCCTTGCCCCTAGGTAGGCAGGGGATTTAGGCCATAGTCCATTGGTGGACCACGACCACGCGTCTTGCGAAAATTAATTGTCTTAGACGTGCGAGTTTCATTACAATTTTTCCCTTCAACGCCGAATAATGCTAATTAATGAAAAATCCAAATAAATCCGAAAAGACGAATTAAATGGTACAGGATTTGAATCCTCAACCTTTACAAGTCTGGTTCAATACCAACTGGGCTATCACCGCTCTTTATTACCACCTGAGTTTGCAATGAGTGATTGAATGCAGATATTTTTCAATGTCTATTACAGGTATGACGACAGAAGTTGAGAACTATGTATGGGTCATACAGCCTCGTTACAAAGTAGGTACATAAATAAATTTAAGCCAGTGTTTATTTGGTTTATAGGCCATGTTACTACTTGTCGTAGACACATTACTATTATTACTTTGTGGACTACTTGGTAAGATCTAAACAAACCTCTTTCGTTTCCTCGAATTAATAAAATAAATAAATAAGATTTTTTGTGTTGCTTTAAATCTTTCTTTAGCAAGTTATTTTTAAAATGAACCGTCTAGCCGCTACGAAATAATTTATCTAGAAAAATGTTTAACATGAAAAATATGAAAATGAGGCCGTAACGTAAAGCAACCGGTGGTAGTACAACTCTGTCTTAAATTAAACAGGTAGCTAAAAGAAATGTTAAACTTAATTTGGTTTTTAATATTCGGCAACCAAATTGAAACAAAATTTAACAAAACTTTATGCCGTGTGGTGATCGGTTGAGAATAACACCACCTCATTTTTTTCCGTGGGTGTCGTAAGAGGCGACTAAGGAAACACGAATGAGACCTGCCTCCTATTAATCAACCCCAGACAACGACACCTCAATTTGTTCTGAATCCGAGGTGGCGTCCTATGGTCTCATGGGGTGTGGTAGGCTTTGTGAAGGGCCGTCTGGTTCGCGAACACCCTCCTACCGAAGTCCGACGCCAAACAGCTTTGCGTAGGAGTATCAGTGCCTTGTAGGCATTTTCTGGGTTAACTCACTCCATCGTCGACCTCATCTATGACCTTGGTCAAGATTGAGGTCAAGAGTTAACCCATCTTATAATATAATGAAAATAAAAAAAAGAATTAATCAAGGATACAAGCTATAAATGAATTTGTAGCGGCAACTACATCAATTATGTATATTCCATGTCTGTTTGTGCTCTGAAAATACTTCTGCAATTTTTGTGACAATCAAGAGAAGTACTAATTAATTCTTCGTTTATGTACTGTTAATAAATTCTAATCTGCTTTGAATTAATAGTTCAGATAAGTAGTACAAATAAGTGGCCTTTTGATAGACGTTCCTGGGTTCGATTCCTAGTCGGGGCAAATGTTTGTGTAAAAAGAGATGTTTGTCCTCAGGTCATGCCCTCAGGTTCGTGTTTGTCTCTGTGTATGTTCCAAGGGACGGCATAAAAAAACATTAGTGTAACTTTTATTTTTTTTAATTTATGCGAAACCTATAGATAAAGTTTCACTAACTTTTTACTTCAGAAGTCGTCAGCTTCACATTACAAATTGAAACCAATGTAAACAATGCTCGTTGCGATTTGGAGTATAAAAGTCACAATGCCAAGGAATTTGTTATAAAGAACGTTTTTATGGTCGAAATATATCATATTTCGAAGTAATAAAATAACCCCCAACTGCTTCCAAACAAACAGAGGCGGCCGGGATTTATAGGGTGCCATGCGAGCCCAGATCAAAGGCATAAATCTCAAACTGTTTGTAATTTTCTTAATCTCTGATAACTTGATTAGCACACGAATGTTTGACAAAGGATTAAAACTAGAAAGTTTATGTATTTTGCTCAAGAGGAAAGATGTAAATTTTTCCAAGATAATGATTATTGGTCCTTGAATTATGTCGGTTCAGTTTTCAGAACGCAGTTTTTGGTGGTTTAAGTATTTTCATCGCCAATTTGTGGAATTGCGCCATTTTATGGATCACCTATCTAATACACTGTAAGGACAAATAGGTACTTAAATATGGTCTTATACTTAAATTCAGCGTTTCCGTTTTTACTAACCTGTCCCTTAAATCCTGTATAGAAAGTGTTTAATAGTAGATCGGTGCGACCACCAACTTTCTATGACAATATACATCACGTGAACAAAATTATAGGTTCTTTCACTTATCTAATTACACGTATAAGATAACGATGGAACTGTAGTACTTTGTGTGTAAACAATAAAGAATATGTAATGAGTATTTGAATGTAAGGTGGTAGTTTTACCTGCAGGAACAATCTGAAAGACGCAGGGCTCGCTCTGACGACCCACGCTGTTGGCGCCGCGGCAGCTCAGCGCTCCGTAGTCCCGCTCGCTCTGAGGTTTGTAGCTCAGTTCACTTGTGCTACCGTTCGCTGTACCTGTGATAAATGTAGTTATTAAAGTACTTTTTACTGTTGGAATAAAACTGAGGCCAAAAGCCTAAAATTCTAGAAAAATGAATGTAGGTTTTTTTACATGGGATTACTTAAAATTTATCAACGAAACTATAGGAGCTGATTCTTCTCATTAAACTAAACAACTTTCCCCAAATATCCCAAAAAATATTTCTGACTCACTAGAGCCTCCATAATTTGGCAATCAGCTGATCGCTCAATTTGTAACAGGTTTTTTTTTGTTTCTACACTTGTTTCATGGGGAAAGTTCAGTATAGTGGGTCATAATGGGAAATCCTCAATTTCCATTAACGAATTAGAAATCATTCAATTTAGTTTTCTAACCATTTTTATGTTTGCCAGCGGTTAACGTGGGCGGAAAATTGATCTAGCGGTCTATTGTATAACTCATTTCGGAGAAAAATAATTTCCTCGGATTAATTTATTCTAGGTACTTTTTTCATTAAGCCATTAAAGAAATAGGGCACTTTATTAAAACAGCAAAGGACTTTCAGCAGTTCTCATTAAGAGTTTCTTTCATTAGTCTTGTATCTGTTACGGCTAAAGGTAGGTGAACATAAGTTTAAGATTAGTCAGCTAAACTGAACATAACCTAACCTAATCGAATGTTTAGCCAGCTATTCTTAAGTTTATTAGTATTATTATTTAACTCTTTATTTGCACACACATAAATATAAACTGACAAAAACAAACAAAAACAAGAAAGTGTATAGAAGGGCGGCCTTGTTGCTAAAAAGCAATCTCTTCCAGGCAACCTTGGGGTAGAGGAGAAATAATAAGAAGGTAAAACAGAAGCGGGTGGTGCAAATATTAATGATTAAATAAATAAATAAAAATAAAAACTATTAAGTTTATTTTCTTAAATACCTTAAGCTGTGACATATCTACTACCCTTATCTTGTAATAATACCGTAAGTTGTAATAATACCGTCAATGGAACTCTTCCAAGAAAGCTTCGCCAGCTATAAGTTCCACAAGCATATTAGTGTAAAATTGCCGAAAGGATTTGAATCATTTCATAAACCATTACATGGGAGGAGCTCAAAGTTTATTCAAAACTGTAATACGTAATTTTCTTACAGAGTTCACCAAAGAAAGGGTTTGTTCGCGAAATTTCCGCAACGTATTCAAATTGACTGAAGTTTAATAGGTCCCGTAATAACGGAAAATAACAAACTGACCGAACAATTTGCGATCTCAATAGGTAGTCAAATTGGGTAACATTGCTGTGCAATTCTGCGGAATCGGAATTTGTAAACAAAAGTTCTTGTTGTTTACAATAGGTACGAAATTTTGGAAGTGGAAGAGTTAATTTTAGAGAGTAAAATTGTTAGCGTAATATTGATCACATTGTTCAACAATCAAAATATAACATTTCCATCATAATTTAAATGGCATAGTGTGACGATGGGGCACACGTATACTTAAGTAATTTTGGTAATTAACATCTATTTTAATTACCAAATTACTTAAGTATACGTATATCTCTTTTAGGTGTTTTAATTAACATCTAAAATAGATATACAAATATTATTATCAACAAACAGCGGGCCTAGTATACATCCTGCGACAAATTCGCGCGTCATACCACTCAGATGATCGTGAAACTTCAATCTGATAGCACCTTTTATTTCTTGCCCGCTGACGTTGTCGCATTTCATCACGAGCAGACGAGCAGAATCACCATACTCATACAAATATAGAGCAAAAACAAAAAAAAAACGATAAAGCTATCAGAGAACAGAAAAAATAAAATAATTAATGAAAAGAATTAGTTTAATGGCATTTTTCACATCCAATTTTTTTGCAGTGTATCGGTTAATTGTAATAGCTTACAGTAACTGCCAACAAATAAGTGTAAAAAATATAAAACATAAGGAAATTCCGTGTTTCGCGATTTTTCAAAAAACAACATCTTAGATGACCAGAAGCTAGTTTATTACTATTGTTGACTTACCAAATTTAGTAGGCGAAACATCCAGGCTCTCCCCGCTGTTGTTGAACTGCCAAAAGAAGGCCACCTCAGGCGGGTTGGCAGTGACGGAGCAGCGCACGCGCAACACTTCATCGATCTGCGCGCCCAGCACTTGAGGAGACGAGTGCGCGCATACTGGTGCATCTGTTGGCGAAAAAGTTTATGCTACATTGTTTTAAGCTAATCATACAATTAAAATTTATTTCTGTGTATAACAAATAAACAATATTTTTACTTTATAGTATCCTAGCTCTCCGCCCGCGTGGACTACAGGTTATTCGATAAAATGGAGCCTATGTCTTTTCCCAAGGTCTAGTCCATCTCTGTACCAAATTTCATCAAAATCAGTTCAGTAGTCTAAGCGTGAAAGCGTAACAGACAGACAGACATAATTACTTTCGCATTTGTAATATTTCCGCCCGCGGCTCGCCTTTATATTAATACTAGCTGTTCCGCCGGCTCCGCCCGCATGGACTACAGGTTATATCATGCCCAACTGTAGGATAAAATGTAGTCTATGTCCTTTCCTAGGCTCTAATCTATCTCTGTACGAAATATCATCAAAATCGGTTCAGTAGTTTAGGCGTGATAGACGGACAGACAGACAGACAGAGTTACTTTCGCATTTATAATATTAAATAAGTAGTAAGGATTAGTCCCCACTGCTGGGGCACGGGCCTCCCTCAATAACATGAGGGGTAAATGCCATATGGGCTGATGAAGATGAAGAAGTAAGGATTAGTAGGGATAGTTATAGTAACAACAATTTTTTTTCCGGTCGTTCCTATCTCACTGCTGGGCAAAGGCCTCCCCTTTTTCCTCGGTCTTAGATAGGCGACTACAGCACCCGAAAAATGCAGCACACATAGGAATAATGCCATCTCCGTCTCTCAACAGGCCTGGGCCGGCAGTGCGAACAGTGTCGATACATAATGTTTACGGACTATAAAAGCGTGCGTGCGTAAAAACATGTTCGAAAGTTAGAAAAATGAGATTTATGGAAAGGTAACAGCTTAAATCGAAAAATGCGTTAACTACTTATCGAAAGTGTTCAATCACGAACATTTTGGTAGCAAAAGACAAGTTCCTGTGTGCATTTTACTATCGTTTTTACAGCTTAAAAGATACACAATATCGGTATTTAGAGGTGACTTTGTGAGCTTTTTCTATCGAACCAAAAGTGCTGAATCATGTTTTCTGCAAACTACTTATCTAGTTTTTATGCCCTGAATATTACCGTACTATTTTTTCTTCGATTTAATGCAGTACATCATGCTTATCTACGCATCATAAAATCGTAATTTAGGTGCTGTAGTCGCCTTAAAGTGGTGATTCTATTTTAATCAACCGTCAACAACAGGGCGCAATAACAGCAGCTTCATTCCGTTCTTTTGAAAAGGCGTTCACAATCGTGATTTTGCCAATGTCTGAGTAATTAAATTAAAATTAAAATATAGAATAGCGAGGTCGCCACTCTACAATATCTATATTATCTATACTAATGTTATAAAGAGGAAAGATTTGTATTTTTGTATGTTTCTATTTTTGTATGTAAAGAATAGGCTCCGAAATTACTGGACCGATTTGAAAAATTCTTTCACTATTAGAATGCTACATTATTCCTAATTTCCTGAGTAACATAGGCTACATAATTTTTCCGGATTCCCACGGGAACAAAGTCCCGGGCCGAATGCTAGTCATATGTGTGCATTTTACTATCGTTTTTACAGCTTAAAAGATACACAATATCGGTATTTAGAGGTGACTTTGTGAGCTTTTTCTATCAAACCAAAAGTGTTGAATCATGTTTTCTGCAAACTACTTTGAATAAACTTAAAAACTACTGGACCGATTTCAACAACTCTTTCACCATTAGGATGCTACATTATCCCTGAGTAACATAGGCTACATAATTTTCCCTAATTCCCACGGGAACGAATTCCCGAGTGGAATGCTTGTATTTAAGTAAAGAATGAAACCTTTTACAGGTTATAGCGTCAGAGCCTCATCCGTTGATCAGCAGGAAGGATGACGATCTTGGAGCACTAAGATGTTATGAGATGTTATGAACAACGCGATCAAATGTCAAAAAGTGTCTAAATTACAACTTCAGAGGGCGAGCAAGTGCCCCAAAGCCATCAAAGTGCAGTTTTTGTCGCAGGCCGTGATATCTATTCAGGTTTCTGCTATTAAGGTTTCTAAAAATAAACAGAAATACCCAAAGGGTTCAGAACTAATATCGAACTAAGTACATTATAATAGGGTAACAGTGATAGATTTGATAGATCTCCAACTATTACCTCAATCAATCATATGTATCATGGAGTTCACCATTGGGAGTAATTCATGTGCTAATCAATGCTCACACCGACTCCTAACTGTGGAGTATATAGATTTATGTGTATATTATCTATACACTTGTGAACCACATTTAATTTTATGACTTGATATTACGCTTAAAAAGTAAACATTTTTATTACACCACACTAGAACGAAACGCGACCATCGAAAGTATAGGATTTTCTATGATAATAACATTTGTGATAGTTGAGAATAAAAAAAAAATATTAATTCTTTAAAATACATAAATTATCACCATACACTCAATGGGCTATGTACGACATTTTAAAAATATTTTTAATTTCGTTTAATTTTTTTTTTAACATAAAGAAATAAGGTCCCGTTTCCTAAAAAAAAAATATATAAAAAATCTATCTTTTGAAATAAAAATATAATAATTAAAAGTTTCTCAGTAGGGTAAACTAATCATAAATACGGCATTATACAATCGTGTCTTTGCCAAGCTGTCATGTCAATAAAAAAAAACATAACCTATTTCATTTTGTATTTGGTTGTTTATTTTTGCTTTTGGTTATTTTTTCTGAAGTAAAACTGCTACCGCATACCGGATTACAATTTAACTTTGCACGGACTTGTAGTGCTAGATTTTGACTGATTTTCTCACGACTACACCTTATTCATACCGGACTCCGAGAACTGCTTCAACGATAATGATTAATACTCTTCGGATTTGTGGAATAACACTAATAACGACAGCGCAGCAGGCTTTGCTACTCAACATGGCATCTGACGAGTTACAGCGGTGGAGAGAACCAAAAAATGTTTTATACCTCTTTGTTCAAACACTGACATTAACTCACCAGATTTGACGTTTGTTACCATTCCAAAGGAATTGAAAGAAAGTTGGTGTAAAATGGTTGACAGGAATTGTCCCAAACGTCCACTTTTTTGCTGTGAGGATCATTTAAACGTAAGTACATTGAAACGTATCTCTAGTTAGTCTGTGATTGAAACTTAAATGTTGAACTTAAACTCAAAAACGCAACGGTATAGGTTATTTATGTCAACCAACTGTCATTCGTTTTTTTTTTACTTTGGCAAAGGAGTTAATCTGTAGAATGCTGTAATAAGCAACAAATCGTCACCAAAATTTTAAAAAATAATTATTTTTATATCTATGATCAAAATTATTTGATATATTTTTTATTTGAATATGGAACCTTAAACCTGCTTAAAAAAATAATCTAATTATTTTAAAAATCTTGCACATAGCCCATTGAAGCGATGATAGCCAGATAGGGTTCAAACCCTGGTGCGGGCCTGTACCACTAAATTCGTCTTTTCGGATTTATGTACGGATTTCTAATTATCACTTGCTCAACGGTGAAGGAAAACATCGTGATGAAACCCGCCCGTCCAAGAAAATTCATTTTCGAAAGACGAGCGGTCCACCAACCCACATTGGGCCAGCGTGGTGGACTATGGCCTAAATCCCCTTTGTGTCTCGAAGGGAGGCCCGTGCCCCTCGGTGGGGACGATATGGGCTGGTAAGAAGATACACTCAATTGTGGGACACAAACAAAGGCGGATCCTGATACTGAAATACGAAAAAAAATCTGCTTCTAAAAATGTTTGCCCTGGCATGGAATCGAACCCAGAAACCGTCAATTTAGGGACAAGCGTTAGTTTGGTACAGCAACCGGTCGTCATCAAATTAAATAACATTTTTTTGAAGAAAAACAATCCTAAATAATCCTCAACCTTTCAATATTTTATTCGGCAAGTCAACAAGAATTTGCGAGTATGTTGATAGGAAAACACGTCTCATGATTGTACAGAGGCCAGCGCATCAGGTTACTCCATTTTCATTGAAAAACCGCTCTTATTACAATAGCACAGGGTGTACGCGAGTGGTAACCTGAGTTGCGGCTGTCCGTATGTATACGTACGTCGTACATTGTACAGGCGTGGTCGAAGATTTATGTCAACGTCACGACAACTCGACAAATGTGTGACGTTGACGACGTCTCCGATTACCGAGGGGTTGCCAACCTTGAACATTGGGTAAGTTTGCTTTTTTCTCACAAACCAAAATAAAACATAAATAAAATTAGTTCATCAAAATTGTAGACTTAAGCTGACTGATTTCTGCTTGCTACATAAGTATATAGTTTCTTGTACCTACTGTTCTCCTTTCGACAAGACGAGTCTGTATCTATCCAAATTTCTTATTTGCTGGCGATAAGGTTTTAATTAGAAAGAACTTGGCCTTTTAACTTAGGGCCACTTTTAACGAAGTCGACTGTGGTTGCGTTAAGCTGTTTTCGCATCAACCAATCAGAGAACAGTGTATTATATTACGGATGTCAGTTTAACGTAAAAATGTACACTGAGCAACGATTGGTCCATTCCTGTATGATTTGACGAGTGGCAAAATCGTTAGGGCATTGAGTGTGTTTTCAAGAAAAAAAAAGTAAAAATAACACAATCTTTTTAAAAACAAAAAAGTTTTGGTAAGCGACGTAAATACATTAACACTCAGACGTTTTTGTAGGTAGAAAGCTGAAAATGTAATCGTGGCAACGTTATTGGTCAAATAATTATAGACTGAACTTAATAAGTGAAACGGGACGTTTAAAACAGCTTAACTAATACTTATATATATAGTGGAATTTACCCATTAACTATGATCGGCTACAACTTTTTTTTTCCGGAAACGTATTACAAGTGTTACAAGTATTTGTATTTTAAGCTGTAATTATATATAGTAGTTTATTGTAGTATTTATTTCAAAATAGAGTGTAATCGATAATTAAATTTTAAAGCTGAAAATGTTATAATTTATAATTCATAATTTCTGTAGGTAAAAAAGTAAATACATTAACACCCAGACGTTTTTGTAGGTAGAAAGCTAAAAATGTAATCGTAGCAACGTTATTGGTAAAATAATTATAGACTGAACCTAATAAGTGAAACGGGACGCTTAAAACAGCTTAACTAATACTTATATATATAGTGGAATTTACCCATTAACTATGATCGGCTACAACTTTTTTTTTCCGGAAACGTGTTACAAGTGTTACAAGTATTTGTATTTTAAGCTGTAATTATATAGTAGTTTATTGTAGTATTTATTGCAAAATAGAGTGTAATCGATAATTAAATTTTAAAGCTGAAAATGTTATAATTTATAATTCATAATTTCTGTAGGTAAAAAAGTAAATACATTAACACCCAGACGTTTTTGTAGGTAGAAAGCTAAAAATGTAATCGTAGCAACGTTATTGGTCAAATAATTATAGACTGAACCTAATAATTGAAACGGGACGCTTAAAACAGCTTAACTAATACTTACTCGTATATAGTGGAATTTATCCATTAACTATGATCGGCTACAACTTTTTTTTTCCGGAAACGTGTTACAAGTATTTGAATTTTAAGCTGTAATTATATATAGTATTTTATTGTAGTATTAATTGCAAAATAGAGTGTAATCGATAATTAAATTTTAAAGCTGAAAATGTTATAAGTTATAAAACAAGAAAACAGAAAAGTATCCTAAGGAAATTTCCACTGGAAAATCATTCAGAATGACTGTCTAAATTTAGATTTTTTTCTGATCTGTCCTTTACACCCTGTACTTAAGAAACGGACCACATGACAAACGATGACAACTAAATGGCAGTTCACATGGCACCGGCAATAGGACAACGTGTAATTATTCAATTTCTATAAATGCGTCAACCCCGTCTATTTTTAACCCCTCGTTTGTTATTTTTACGACTATTTGTTAGTTCATCGACTGTATACATTGACGGGCAAACAGTTTGGTACGCTCGTTCGATTGTTTCCGCCGTCTTATCCTGTTCAACAAAAGAACACATAAATACCACCTGTCACTACTCAATAGGAGCTGTGTTGTTTTCCCAGGTTGTTGGAGAGAAAATTAATGTTCTAAGGTTCTGAACTCGAGAACTACTAGGAATGTAGTGCTAAAACGAATAGGTGAGAGTTTCTTTTACTGTCGAGTTGAGATTGAGCAATAAATTGGCAAAATAACAATGTAAGCATCAAAGTACCTTGTTTGTGCTATATGATACGAAACATGTGTTGCAAAGAATTATGGTTGAGTCGTTTTTGACTTTGTAATTATTTTCCAATCGTACACTTTGGGATTGGCTTAAAAATAGGTGTTCTCTTTAAATTGTCTTTTCAAGGAATGTTTTAATTTCCATGCAAATAAGCCAAAATTGTCTAAATGTGATTTTTACACCTATACCCGAGAACTTACTGCAAAATTTTAGAAAGTTATACGTAATCATCAATGGCGGGGCAAGACCAAAGTTTGATGTGGGCAAGGTACATTTAGCGAGGCCCTCGGGTGGCGCAAGAAGCAATGTTATAAATTAAAAAAAAAACTGTTGAATTAAAGCTTTTCACTACTTTATTATAATAAAGACAATGCAATCCAAACTCTTTTCATTGTACTAACATTAAAGCCAAACAATAAAGGAAATCCCCAAGTCTGGCTACAAGGGGTTCCTTATAATAGCAACGCATTGCCAACGAACATAGCTTGACTAAATAAAAACGAAATTTGTCAGAGGGGCTTCCCGTTCGTTTCCCGCGATAGCAAAGCAAGACCAACAAATGATGCTAGCCTAAAGAAAACAAATTTTGGCTTGTATATTTATTGTTTTGTAATGAATATTTTTTTTTATGATACGTCGTATTATAGAGGCGCGAGGCCCCTCGGACCGCGAGGCCGCCGTAGGCGTAAACATAACTAATATATTTCGTGAAATAACTTTATCCTTATCCCATCTTCTTGAGCTCACTGTAAGACCGAACATTTAAGAAAAAGGATCCCAAAGACGCAATTTCCCCTTTGTTTGTTACCCGGAAAATTATGTATCTAAAATTATAAACAAAGTTGCAAAAATCCTTTAACCGCCAGTTAAATTAACGAGCTGAGGTATATTAATCCACATATTATGTACATATTTTCATATTCCATCGCTGTAATCCGAGCGTGGGAGCTTACACAGGCAAATATTTGAGAGTTTAATGAAAAGTCTAAGAAAGGTACAGTTTTGGAAGTAGATACTGCCTAAATGGAGCAGGTAACCCGGTTTTTTAAAAGATATTATGTGTCTTTTTTCAACGGGTATTAATTTATGAGATACTGTCTCGAAAATAAGTCTTTGTGGCTCGGTGGGGATATATGGGCTGATTGACGACGATGACGACTTACTAGATAAAAACAATACCCTGCCTGTTTTCGCTGTTATCGGAAACATTGATACTTCGTCATGGTGTTGAGGAGAAGCAGCCTGAGTATGAGTTGCATAATCTTACTTTTGTAAAAAATAATGGATAACTTACAAGAATTTGTAGGGATTTGACAACAGCTGAAATTTTTACTTGAAGCTAGCCAGACATATATGGTGCAACTTGCACAACTTCGCCGTTATGTTGTAGAAACGGGCAGACACTATATTACTATAAAAAGCCATGATTATTGTTGTTCACAATTTCTATTAATTTAATAAAGGCTCGGTTTAATGAAAGTCTAACGCAAGTACAGTTCTGTAAGTAGATATCTGCGTAAAATGAATCACGGCGGACGGGCGGCGCCCCAGCTTTCGCGAAGCAGTTGGGCGATAAAATTTATATATCTTCTAACTTCTGTTATGATTTAACGAACTGAAGTCGGGTCTCTTTGAGCTCTTTGTGTTAATTATTGCATTCCTCCTTTTGTAATTGAAACAATGCTGAAGACGAGTGGCGGGTGCGGCACTCAAATTGCGACGTTGAGCTGTATTTGTTACTTGTAATCATATTTTCATTTTGGGTAAATTTTGTTTGTTTGTATAGAGGTATATAGAGTTTATGTAAAGTTAAAACGCTAAATATTATTTTCAGTTTATATCAAAAAAAATGTATGAATTTCTGAAATATATGCAAGAATAATTGACCGAGCGAGCGCGAAGTGCGATCGAAGAGTCTTCGTTGCAACTTGGTCAAAAAAGGCTTTCGTATGTCTGTCTAGCGGATGTCCAGCTATTCTACTCTACAGTTTACATTTCTACACCGATTCTCGTGAAAATTTGTGGGCAGATTAGATAATTATATGATTTTTTTTGTCGATTCAGTTATTGAAAATTTGCTACGTTAAAAGTATCATATTCAAGCCATTCAGGTTAGTTCAGGCACAGGTATTACATTGTCTTATTATTAATGTGTTTAGTCTTAAGTTTCATTTATTGTCACTCTAGTTTTACAATAAACAATATGATATGATTTAATTTCAAAAAATATTGACTCACGAGGTATACAGTTCAAAGAGCCACTAGTTATGCTGGTAAACCTTACAGCAGCTCGAGCATGATGCGGGACAAACTAACGCGGCACGCCACTCAGCTGACGGTGAAACTTCATTTTGATTGAGCGAGGGCCCCGCGCAAAGGCTTGCTCGCCCTCTTAGACCAAGATCCCAGGGCCGCCAGACCTTACTTATTTTCTAATTAACCAAAAGTGTGGGAAAGAGTAGTGCTAATATGTACTATTAACATAGCACCCAGACTTCAAGACAAATGAGTAATTTTTGGAAGTACCTTCAGAACCTGGTAGATGAAAATTGGCCGTTGGTCCAGGCTGTGGTCCAGGCTAGCAGGTATTCATATGTTAATAATAATAATAATAATAAACACTACACATTCAAAGGCCCACACTAAGGTTTTCCCTTGTGTCGTGGGTCCCTTGGAATACACAATACTTGGAGTCTTGGAAATACTTGGAAACACAAACACTTGGAAACCAGAGAACAAACATCTGCTTTTTACACAAATGTTTGCCCCGACTGGGGATCGAACCCAGGACCCGCCGATCAAGAGGCAGCGTCACTTCCACTCGACCAAACCGGCCGGTTAATAGTAAATATTAGCACTACTCTTTCCCACACTTTTGGTTACTGAGAAAATAATTAAGGTCTGGCGGCCCTAGGATCTCAGTCTATTTGGCGTTGTCAATGTTGACATTTTGACATAGGACCGCGGCGTATTCCGCGCGTGAGCACGTAGAGACTTCTGACTTTTCAATTAGGTAAAGGAAGTGGAGTTACGAAGTACCTTGACAGATTTACATGGTTGAATCTATCTTTGTAAAGCCCAATTCCTTTATAAATGAATATTTATTTCTAAATCAGACACTACACCAACAAGGCTCTCGAAGAAAATAGTAAAGCCAAATACTGATGAAAATATATTATTTGTTCGTAACTGAAATAAATGACTGCCTTCAATTCAATACATTTCGCCGTTTCACCCTTTGACTGTAACAAATCTGCCTTGCAATGATTGATACTCTGTAAGTAAACAATTTAAGTCCCTTTTCGAGACGAAATGAAATTTATTAGCAATCTGTTGATAATGGGCGAAGACAGAGAAACAAAACGCTTACCGTTTTAAACGCCATTTATTTCACAATTTTGAGTAATAAGATTTGTTTGATATTAATTGAAACTCGCGGTTTGAAACCGTAGGTATCATATATTCCCTTCCTTCCTGCCTCATCGTGAAGGTATAATCAAGCATGTGGCGAACTTGACTAACCGTAGCGTCAGTTTTCAATCCCCCAAATGGTATCTGACTTGGTTCTACGACTATAGTCAATCGACAACATCTGGGAAAAATAGTGATCTGTTTGAAGTCGGTGCTAACCCAAATAAGTTTGATAGGCCGTCTTCGCATCGACCTCAAACAGATCAGTAGGTACTACGTAACACATCAAATCATGTTGTCTTTAGTTTTCACTTTTTTGAAATAAGTTTTAATTTTTTTCTACCATCGGATACATAACCCGAGATACTACTGGTGATACTATTATCTTTACATTGTTAACAAAACACTAGCAACATGATTCAGAGTCCCAGGATGCTTAATATTTGTCATCACATATCTCAGTGACATTTCCTCAGCGCCAGCTAACTCTACGTCATTTCCGCGGTCATTATTCATTCTCGTTACGGCACTGACTGTTAGGGCTTAGCCACAGTTACAAGCGGTGGCGACACCGCAAGCGTTTTTTCAGTTTAAAAATACTTTATTCTCATTTAAGACGATTGTCACTTAAATGAGAAGAAGACAAGTAAAGTTATAAATTCGTTCAATTTATGTTTAAGAATAGGTACACTAAACTTGAACTCACTTTGTAGGTATTCACTAAAGTGAATACCTACAAAGTGAGTGTCTAAAGACACTCATTTTTAGTAAAGTACACGAATTACACCAGTTAATTTCGATTACATGGTACACCACCTTTCACAATATATTACATAAGTTCAGCTTATACAATATATGTATAAGCTTCTTAAGCTGAATTACTCCCTCTTAAGAGTAAACATTCGTTTACCAAAGTTTTTGATTATTTATTTCTCAGAGTGTGTTACATTCTTTTCCTGTAATGTGTCCTGCATAGCTAACATGTACGCGTGAGATATTTTTGTTGTGTCCGTCTCCTTCCGCCCGCTCGTTCTATCGCATAGCGTCAGTACGGAACAGGCAGAATGACATCGACATGATAAAATGACGTCACGCGTGTATTTTATTTATGCAGGGAGTAATGGATACAGGAAATCGCTGTCGCTACCGCTTGGATCTGTGGCCGGGCCGTAACGCAATATTATCCAGACACGCCACACGAAGATTTTGAAAGAGAAACAGCGGCAAATAAACGAAATGATCATGGACATTGTGCTTTGGATACTTTGTTATTATGACAAACGCAATTGCAAGTAAGGTTATCATACGCAGAAAGAGAGAGAGAAAAGATTGAAAATTCACAATGAAAAAACTGAAAAATAGATTTTCATACCACCTTTTAGAAATAGTAGCAAAAGGGAATATACTTTCTTTGCAACAGCTAGTCATTTGGCTTTTTTATAATTCGAAAACGGTACACCAAAATTGTATTACTATTGCCTCCTATGTAATAGTAATACAAGAAGCTGAGAACGTAAGGGGCAATGGTAATTCAAATTTTGAAGTGCCGTGCCGTGCCGTTCGAATCATAAAAAGGCCCATTGATTTAATTAAAAGAATGATATATTTTCATAGTATTCGGTTTCTCGTTTTATCATTATTGTCAGTATCACAGGTAGAATGACATTACTTGTGTTTGATATTCTGGTCTAGTATACTCCAAATGAGAGACAGCAAAAAGCGTCAAAAAAGAGAAGACAGAATAAAATGCCAACTTACACTGTATACTAAGATGGGTGGGCTGGCTGGGTGTTTCCCCAAGAGAGTTGGCAGCTCGGCAGGAGTAGTCCCCTCCGTGGCTGCGAGTCACCTTCTGCAGCACCAGGGACTTGGTGCTCACGATGATGCCGGTCGCCAAGTTGTGGATCACCGGCTTGTCCTGAACAATTGTTATTTTATTTTATTTACAGCATTCCATGTGTTCGCTTACACAGGAAATATACACAGGAAATATAGGAAATTAAGTAAGTAAACTAATAAGGCCCGTATTACAGAAGGAGACTCAAGTCTTGATCTATACTTAAGTATTGATTGTCTCTTTCTCTCACTATCAAAATGACATAGACGAATGCTGCTTAAGTAAGCTTATAACAAGGACCTAAGCTTATAACAAGCATAAGAGCTATTTTTAAATCTTCTAATGGTTGTTTTCAATTAAAAGTTCCGTGTTGTTACTTTTTTAATGAATTACATATTTTTTTTATTGCATGTATTTATTTTATTTTTTTATTCAGGTAATCAACAGCTTATATTATTTAAAAAGTTTGACATACATAAGTAATAACAATCAACTTAATTTAAATAACATATGTACCTAATGATCAGTAACTATTTATGTCGCTAAGTGACAAATTACCACAAATTAGTTGCATTTGAGCATGATATAAGTATGTTTTAGTAATAATAAAGACAACTAGACAAAACTTGAAACAAGAAATGAAATGAAAAAACTATCCAGAACCAGGAACAAATTATTCTTTAGTGTAATTGAGATCGAGATAGAAACCAGCGCGAGAAGCACATCTAATAGTGAGAAAAAAACGCAAGCGATTGTAGAAGAAATCAGTGACGAATAAATAAAAAATATTATTGTCGATTCGTGTCGATTTGCCCTACTAATTTTAATTTTTAAACAATTTTCTGCAGACGATCATATTTCTTCTTAATCCTTTATTTATTTTTTATTATGCGTTTATAATTAACTATGTTTGTTAACTTAAGGCGACTACAGCCCCTAAATTACGATTTTAGGATGCGTAGATAGGCATGACGCACTGCATTGAATCGAAAAAAAAAAACCTACTACGGTAATATTCAGGACATAAACTAGATAAGTAGTTTGCTGAAAACATGATTCAGCACTTTTGCTTCGATAGAAAAAGCTCACAAAGTCACCTCTAAATACCAATATTGTGTATCTTTTAAGCTGTAAAAACGATAGTAAAAAGCACACAGGAACTTGAATTTGCTATCAAAATGTTCGTGATTGAATACTCTCGATAAGTAGTTAACGCATTTTTCGATTTAAGCTGTTACCTTTCCATAAATCTAATTTTTCTAACTTTCGAACATGTTTTTACGCAGGCACGCTTTCATAGTCCGTAAACTTCGTGTATCGACACTGTTCGCACTGCCGGCCCAGGCCTGTTGAGAGACGGAGATGGCACTATTCCTATGTGTGCTACCTTTATCGGGTGCTGTAGTCGCCTTAAACGATAAAATTTTCAAACCAAAAAATCCGTAGTAAATTAACAACAGCCGGGACCGATGTCCTAACACGCCTTCTGAAGCACAGAAATGCTCGTGATAAATTGCCACTGTGATTACCTTTTAGGTTTAATGTATCTCTGTACGTTGCTTAACCTCACTGATCTGTTCTGAACAGTGATGATAATGTACAAAATGTGAGAAAGACTATGACGAGTTATGTGTTTTATTAAAATATAAATAGAATTTTCTATATATAACATTTGAACATAACTTTTTGAAGTTGTTGAGCCGTCAACTTAGTTATTTATTAAGCTCATTAAAACTTAGTAATAAGTACATTGAACTAAAACCAACTTTTGCAGATAATTTATCATACTATAGTGTAAAACAAATTTCCCTGCTACGTCTGTCTGTCTGAACGCAATAAACTCAAAAACTGCTTAACGGATTTTCATACGGTTTTCACTAATGAGTGAAGTGATTCAAGAGGAAGGGTTAGATGTCTAATTCATGCCCAAAATTTCCACGGGAACGAATCCCGCCCGAGAAGCTAGTAGTAATTAAAAATAAACCCACTAGCTTTCAGCTACACTTAAATTTTCTAGATGAAAGTACCGATTAAGAAATTATTTAACAAGTTTCTGACGTGTGAAGAGTTAATACGATTTTGATTGTATGATTTGAAGATATTCTTGTTCAAACAAGTTAAAATATTATTTTGATCGATGGTAATGTTTTCGTGTGAGACACGGCTTTCCTTGCATCGTGATAAAGTCACGAAAGTAAAATTTACGAACGTTATTTGGTACAATTAATTTTGTTAAATCACGTGTTTCAATCTAAGTTTATTTGATAAATTTTATTTACACATAAATAAAGGAATGTCTAACTGTTTTAGGGTCTAGTTTATGATACAACGCTATAATCATCTAATAAACGTCTTCTTCTTCTTCTTCTTATCGTGTAGGTATAGTCAAGCGTGTGGCGAACTTGACTAACCCTGGTGTCAAAGTTAATAAACGTCAATAAACATCTAATAAAGTTAAGGGAGATAATCCATCACTCGTTTGATTCGAAAATTGTAATAATTTAAAAGATACGAAAAGTATTAAGTCCGTAATTCTATATTGCATCGCAGCAACATAAAGATTATTAAAAAAGGTCGGTAACATAATCCTTGAGTGTTAACATAATAGTTTCAGAAGGTCGAGAATAGGAGTGTTATCAATTAATTATTTCTTAGTTAATTAAATAATTCTCCAAAGTGGTTTTATCCTTTGAGACAAGATTACGCTGTCTGACTATATTTTGGTATATTTCGAGCTTTTATCTACTTTAAAACTTCGTCATTCCAGCGACATCTAGGACGACTAAAGGGGCATCGTATACTTTGTCGTCCTAAATATACCTACTTCTTTCCATCTTCTGTATGCTTTGGGCTTACAAAGGCTATTGTTTGCGAGGACTAAGTTGAATATCTTACGTTATGGTACCAGCTGATGCGATGTTCTCTAGGGTTGGCTCGCACTGAGCATTCGAAATAGACGTCATCTCCCTCTTTGATGTCATTAGGGTTGAGCGTGCTTCCTAGAGATAGGGATACCACTGGTGGGTCTGAAACAAGAGAAAAAATATACAAAGTGTTTCAAAAAAAACCAAAAAAACAAATAATTCAAAATTAATTAAAATTTAGCTTATTCCGCAGCTCTATTACAAATATGACAAGTATGTCATATTAATTATATGAAACTTTCATTTTGAAAGATGTCAAACCGTGCAACTGATTACTAGAGTTGCGACCATTTCACTTTTAAGATTAAAGTTTGGAATTTAATTTTTTTGGTTTTTTTTGAAACACCTTGTATTAATGTCTTGTATTAATTTAAATAACATGGGCGTCGGTCCACTGCAAGGACTTGAAATGCAAATATCCTAAAGCCTACCCTAAATGAGAAATGAGACTAAGCACTAGGAAGAAGATATTAATCTCCTTACCAAAACTGGGTGGTCTTTAATACAATAAATTCACGCTAATTGTATCTCTCTTTCGTAGAGAAGCCAGCAGTTCGAGTACGATGGTGATAACGCGCGTAATGCGCCGCGGTCCTATGTCAAAATGTCAACATTGACAACGCCAGAGGGCGAGCAAGCCTTTGCGCGGTGCCCTCGCGCAATCAAAGTGAAGTTTTAGCCGAGTGGTGCGCTACGCGAGTTTGTCGCCATCGTGCTCGAGCTGCAGAGACTGTGAGGTTGTTTGTAGACATAACCAATTATTGAAGTGTTTACTTGGTATCAGATTTGCGAACTATTAATTTTTCTGTTTTACAATCACATGCAAATGATCATCAAATGCATCGATCAAAAGTTGACTAGCGTTTCTGAAGGATTTGGCAGTTTATCTTATCTTAAGAGAAATGGAGTGTAGTAAGCTTTTATTGTTAAAGGGTGCTTAGAGGATGTGTCGTTAATAAATATCTAATGTGTACTGTCCTCAGGTGCACATTTAATCATTACTCATTTAAAATATGTTGCCTTGTTGCCTTGAAAAAATTGCTGTTTAGCAATAAGGTCGCCTATTGTACTTTTTTTCCGTGTTTCTGTTTCTGTAATGTCCTGTTTTTTTGTGCAGTAAAGTATATATAATATAATAATATGAGCAAAATGCGACAATCACCGAAAAGCTTAGAGCATCTAATTTAACTTACTTGCATTATAAGAAAGGATAATGCAATTATATCGCCTGTGGTGACCTAGGTCTATTGTTTATAGTCAATAATGGATAAAAAATAAAAACTGTAGCGTTTATGACTATTCATTTTTACCTAACAAAGCATTAGCTAATCTATTTGGTTAACTCAGCAAATTTGAAGGTTAAAACACTCTTGTTTATTATTTTCTTTGTCATTATGTGTCCTCTATTTGCACTGAAGTTCATGAACCCTTTGATAAGTCTGATTGATTGATGTTTTGTAAAGATGTTTAGACTTATCTCTTTTTGGTAGGATAATAGAAATGAATAAAAAATAAAATTGCTTATAATAGGATTCAAAAACATTCAAAATTAATAGTTTTTCCTTGTTGTTGAGAAAACAAGAAATTCCTTTTTGTAACTTCATGTTTTAAGCCAAATAATCGAAATGTTATGTACACTATGTAAAAGACAAGGTAGTTAGATAGATAAAAACGGGATTTAACCGCTTTTATGTACTATCACAAAACGTATAAAAGTTGGTATAAAGGTATACTTTTCGAATCTAAAAAAGTTTCCTCTAAGGTGTGGCGTAGGCACGTAACAAAACTCAGTGTCAATAATTCAAAAATTAAAATGTTTGTATAACCACCGAAATTCATCTTTTATAACTTATAATTATAACTCTTAAACGGCTGAACCAACTTTGCCCAGATATAGCTAAGATCCATTTCTATTACGTTAGCTTCAAACTAAATAAACCGCATCGAAATCAGTCCATTCGTTTAGGAGCTACGATGCTAAAGAAAGACATACAGATACACAGACACACCAATACACAGATACCAACGTCCAACATAAATATAACACTCCTCTTTTTTAGTCGGGGGTTAAAAACGATGTAAAACATGTTGAAAATCGAAATCTTTCTAAGTGCTTTACGACACCTGTACATGGTGTCTTTTTATCAACAGCCAAATTTTTCTTACGGTGTCAGTAACGTTGATAGAACGTAAATAAGGAGGATTTTTTTTCCAAAATTTTCAGATTTTGGTACCCCTTTTTAACGTCTTAGAGGATGAATTTAGTAAAACTCAGAAACACGGGTGTCACATTTGTATTGAAGAGAACTATTACCAAGTTTCAAGTCAATTGGACGATGTTTTTTTTTTCCATACAACAATTTTAATTTATTTTCATGCTTCAGACGACCTAGCTTGAAATATTTATATGAAACGTAGAAACAAAAAAATACGGGTCTGTTAAATTTTCATAAAGTGAACGTACAAAAATTTGGATGGTAATAAAAAAAATCTTCCTGTATTTATAAACTGGAACTTACAAAATCTGTCTATCTACCATCGATCGATCAACTAATCATCGAAGGTTCGGGTTGGCTGGTAATTACTTCTTTAATGATGAGTCGTCATTGAGTAGTGCTAGCGTTGCACAGTATGTTAATAAAGGTTTTTTTTTTATTTATCGGTCAACAGGATTTTTTTACATTCATGATTCGTGGTTACACCGTTGTCTGAGAAAAAAGTTTTTTTTTCTTGATTCACCGTTGTCTGAGAATTTTTTTTTCTTGATTATCACACTGACGATTTTCTACATCCTATAGTGCCTTGACACAGCTTTTATTCCTGTTAAAAATTCAAAAAATCTTTTATGATTCTACACAAGAATTAATAATTTACTACACAAAAACAACATTATAAAAAGAGAACAAAATGTAAAGTAATTTAATAAAATTAAAGTATGCAAAAATAATTAATACATAAAGCTTTTATTATAGTTGAAACAATTGTTTTCGTGCCTATGCGTATGAAATACTTTGAAATTTAACGTGTGTATGACGGGTGTATATGATTGTGGCATCGTAGCTGCTAATGAATTGACCAATTTTGACGCAGTTTTTGTTTTACTGAAAGTCGACGTAATCAAGATGGTTCTTAGAAATATTTGGTCAAAATGGGCTCAGTTGGTTAAGAGTTATAAGAAATTAATGTCGAGGATGATACAACATTTTTAATTTTAGAGTTATGGCAACTAAGTTTTGCAATCAGTCGTTAAAAAGAGATTATAATCTTACTACGCAACTAGTTGCTCAAAAATACAATCTACATATTCTGATTTCGTATACATCTAAGAATTCACCTAAAAGTCAGTTGTAGTTTCATGTTTATGCGTAAGTACTACGCGTACATCCATCTACTACAAGTCTGCTGTACATACAAAAAAGCGACTCCGCACCAGCGTTGGTAAACCACCCCCGCTATTAACTAGGGGATGTGAAAATTTATGAGGACACAGGCGCTAACCAAAAATAGATGAAGTGGGCTGTTAATTTTGTTAACCCAGTGTAGGTATTCGTAGCATTTTTATGAAAAAAAATCCCTCTGCTATTTAATGTGAAAGTTTACATGTTTGTTTGTGACTCAATCACGCAAAAAATACTTCACGGAATTTGATGAAACTTTGCAGTAATAAAGCGTAAAAATCAGAATAAAGCAATATAGGATACATAGTTTTCCCAAATTCTCACTGGAACAAAGACCCAGGCGGAAAGCTGTAGTTGCATAAAATCAGGCTGTATACAATCACTAAGAATTGTGAGCTTAAAGTTAGCAAAACTAAAGGATATGATATGCAAAAAAAATTCAAACAAAAAAAAACAAATATGTATGTACTTAGATTCTCAAAATAAAAATTTCACTGTCATTAAAGCCATTTACACCAAAATTTAAGCACAGTTATAAAAATAATTTTTTTACACATTCACGACCTAGATGTCTACTGATTGAAATAATGTAAAATCAAATAAAGTGTTAAAATTTTAAAAAGTTGTTAATGTTCCTAAATTAAATAAAATTAAGTAATTGATAAAACTGAAATTTTTTGGTAAACGTCTGTATAAAATTTTTTGCGTACTTTTCTGAATTCAAAATGAGCAAATAACGAAAAATATATTGTAGGTACTTCACAACTTATTTAAAAGATTAATCTGTAATTTATATGACGTCATAACTTTGTAAGTAGATTTTCATTGAAAATCATAAAGTTTCAACGTAAAGTAACTTAAATCCACTTAAGCTAAAGGCTTTACTTTTGGTTCAGTGAAAATCCTATTTTCTTAAATTAGCTACCCTTATATACGGGGCTTATGGTTTCTTCGAACAATTATTATAATAGAAGCCAATATTGGAGATTTTGTGTGGGTGCCCGAGTATCTACGTGTACTTTTACCATTCGTTGACTCAAAGGAAAAAAGAAACCATATAGAAACATTCAGCGCCCGATATCGTTCGATTTCTTAGAATTTCTGAGATGTAGGTCGGATACGGGTTCGGCGAAACGTTTATTTATTATTTTGCTGAAGGCAAAGTTGGTTGGATTAAGTTTTTAGTGCAGTGTAGTAACTCTACGTCAGCGGTATCGATTTTGCGCCGAAAGTGAGCTATCAAGGTAGTTTTTCCGTTTTACACAGATAGTGGTTTACACATTAATTGGAAGGCTGCATTCTAAAAGGCATGTCCATAAAAAAATCTAATAAGGGGCCACAACAAGGTCAATATATATCATAGTTGTCTGTAACAGAAAATTTACTATTCAATTTAATTATTTTGTAAAATTTGATCTTAAATTATTTGTTTTTTTAATTTTATTAGTCCCTATCTATGTAATTTCAACGGAAATTAATATCTTGTCTGTATACCATATTTTTACAAATAAACAATTTAATTTTAATGATTATGAAAAGTTAGAAAAAGATTAGGTTTTGTACAGAGGCCAGCACATCAGGTTACCCCAATTCATTGAGAAACCTTTATTATGGCAACAGCACAGAGTGCATACATGGGTAACTTTATATGCGGCCCTTTATACGTTAGAAAAGAGTGCCCATCTGCGACAAAACAAAATCAGGTATAAATGGTGGTGTTTCATTTAAAGGATTAAGTAATAAACTTGGATTCAGCTTTGTTCGCCCGTCACAAATGTATTTTTTTTCATTTAAAGAGGTTTTAAGCGTTAATTTACGCTCATGTCAGTCTCATATGAGACTTCGAATTTAATAAATTTTTAAAAGTTCATCTTACCGTGGCTTCATGAGGGACAATGCTGCATAATGTTGTACCAAATGCCTTTAACCATCGAAGCACGGTCAAGATTTCAAAAACACGGCACCTTTTAACATTCCACCTCGCCTTTTAATGTTTTAAATGCATAATTTGGGTTCATTTATACTTTTATGTGTTAATAATTAGTGCGAAACAATGTGTGTGGTATAAAGGTCTCTATGTTTTATTATTTTGTCAACTTATTGTCTGTCACCGATTAAAATTAAAAACATTTTATTTTTGCCTCACGTTACACTCTCGGAAAATATCAAAGTCAATAATAAGAAGTCATAATAAAAGGTCTTTTTAAAGCTGCTTTATTGAAACAAGAAAAAATTGTTAGGAAAAATCATAAAGATATGGAGTGAAAAGCGAAAGGTGTACTAAAAAGGAAGGAATTATCAGAATCAATTTTAAATCAGAAGAAACTCAGAAGAATTACAAATGCACATCTATATCTTACTAAAAAACCTTGTTCTATTAGAGAGATGACAATTTCTCTGTATTTTTAAGTAACCTATGTTTTTCACGTGTTTTATGGAGTTCTACCAAGCAATCATAACTCCATTTTGGTTACGTATTTTAAAAAGATTTCATGCAATTATTTCAAACCCACGCTGTGCTCACGCCCCTTCTGCGATGAAGAAATGCCTAATTAACGTTAATTTTGCGATCCTTCATTTAGCGGCTTTATTTTACGATTCAGGGAGATTTTTATTCTCATAGGAATTAATTTTTGCAGTTATTTTTATGGCTCTATATTTATAAGGGTTAATTAATGAGATTATTAATAATTCTTAGTCGCTACGCTTTTCTTCGCTGGCAAAATCTTCTGAGACTTTTGTAGTAACACACTGTCATCAAGTCTAATAAGCTCTACGAGGGATATAAACGTTCCCTCCGAGGCAACCCCTTAGGATTATTTTTGGCCCTCTTTATTGGTGCCAACAGACCGTCTGGTCGAGTATAGGCATTCCAGGTAACACTTATCTGCGGCGGGAGCGGGCGTTGACACTTTATTGGCCATTAAAGACCTATAACGACGTCGCCCCGCGGCCTCAGGAAACGTTCGTCCTCCAAATAAACATTTACGATGCCTCCGTTTAAATTGTTGGCAGAACGATTCGCGCTGAGAACTGCGACATTCCCCCATCTTAAATGCGTTACGGTTCGCCGAGCAGAAGTAAACAGAATTTATTTATATTTAGAAATTAATTTCCTCTGTCGTAATAGAGTCAGCGTGTTTCCTTGCGCTTTTCCAAATGACCGTCCCGTTGAGGAATTAAGCCGTTTAGGGGAATTGGTCGCGGGATAAGATCGTTAGGAGCTTAGAAGGAATCGAGTCTTGGCTTGGTGTTTTATTTAAGGTTGGAGAGTTGAGATAATTATGTGGGAATGCGAGACGTGTAATCATGGGGATGTTAGTTTAGGTATAGGCGTATAAACATGTTGTTAAACCGAGTTTAATTCCTCGGAGAATGCGGGCGATCCGAGCGAGCGGGCGAGGAGCGGATGCGGCCGCACTACACTCGGAATTAGTTTTTGGCCTGTCCTCGCCGGATGTTAACTGTTGATGTTGTGCTCTCACCAACACTAACAAGATTTTAATTACACTCAACCGAGTTTCTCTTGTTAATGCAAGCTTTTAATATCACGTCGGCGGAGCGAGTGTTGACAATTTCTGTAACAGTTAGGTGTCCGTTTATATTACTCCTCGGACCTTGTTTAAGCAGATATGGCTTGTTTATTGAGGTTATTTTATTGCCCCTGTTTATCCCCGTTGTGCAAATTGTCTGTTGGTTTATTAGTTTGTTAATGGGCTTTAGTTTAAGCGTATAGATTAGTTGGTTTTATTACCTGTCGGTTTTGAAGGATTTATTATGTAAGCTAATTACATAAGGCCAACTTTGCGCGGCGCGAGATAATACAAGCGAGGTCTTCACATTAATTAGACATTTGAGAATCATTGCTTAGAATAAGTACGATTATTTCACTTTGTTGCAGGAACGTCTATTAAAGTTAAAGCTCTTTTTTTATTATGAGATGGGTTAACTCTTGACCTCAATCTTGACCAAGGTCATAGATAGATGAGTTCGACGATGGAGCAAGTTAACCCAGAAAATGCCATTAAGGCACTGGTACTCCCACGCACCGATGGAACACAGCAAGCTGTTTGGCGTCGGACTTCGGTAGGAGGGTGGTCGCGAACCAGGACCATACCGTCCTTGTTTACGCCAACGAGGCGGAAAGTGCAAGTATGATGTTTAAAGTAGCATTAACTTTGATGGACGTTTCTGCAGATGGGTGATAAAGATATGTGAAACGAGAATTACGCAATTTAAGACAAACTGTATCACTTAGTACTAATGTGGAATCTCTTGCTTATTTAGGCGAAAATCTTCCCTAAGAAATCAGACAGTGACAGTTTTAATTTGGCGAAGTGGTCGTCAATTCGTCAGTGACTGCATCCGTGTCAGGACAGGACGGAATTAAGACGGACAAAGCCAAATTAATTCTCTCGACATGGAGTGGCGTACACAAGTTGTCATGAAGTAGGAAAACTAAGCACTAGACGTCTTTCTGTTAATCGATCAGGTGAAGATCGTTGGAAGTCGATGTATATATCTGGCACAGAACCGATTGATTCTAAGATCATCAGGGAAGGGCTCTGTTCAGTGGAAGTCATACAGCAACATAGTGACGTTGGAAAAAATTCAGAGGACCCTATGTGTGCTTGGAGTAGCAGACTAAGGAATTCGTTTGTGATTAACGCTTGACTCTCAAAACGCAGTTGTGAAATTATAGCGATACAAAAAAAAGTAGTGGCAATAAATAAATCGCTTTTATTTTTTTTTGCTACACGTACACTGAATTTGCACTAATTGCCCCTTACATCAGACTAACATTAGTTGATAAAAAAAACACCAAAAGAAAAAAGCACTAAAAAAATATGCGTCAGCCGGTTATCCAAAGCTTTTTTTACAACTTATATGGTTAGTTTGATAGCCTAGAACTGAATGACCTATATAAGCTCGAGCATAAATTCCTTTAGACCCAACATCGCAGTCTTCGTACTGCTGAAAGTATCGCAATATGGTGAAGGTATCACGGGAGGAAGTAAGCCGCGGTTTCTGAGGGGAGTAACTACAAGTTTCGGGCTTGAAACAGGGCCTCTGGAACCGTTCAGTGTTAAGTCATTTATACGGATGGGTTAGAGACGAATTTGGGACTAACTGACAAGTGACAACCCTGCAGAACCCTGCCCTTTTATACAAAATGTTGGGCGACACAGCCCGTCGCTTTCTAACTAGTATTTAGTCATTTGAGTGCCCTATTAACGATGATCGTGTTACAGTACATTATTTTTTGATCCCCGATAGAAAGGGAAGTGTTACACTCGTAAGTTCAACGTGTGTATTAGTCTTTGAAGCGTCAGTGGGCCTGATAGAATATAAAAAATACTGTTTTTTATAGTAATGACTAACTTTCATCCTGGGACTTAATTCTTGGTGAAATTTGGGAAAATTACGTAGTCTAAGTAATAAGTTGTCTGATTCAAACTTGCCGCTACATTTTTAATCAACTTTATAACTGAAATGTCGCGACACGAACCTTGTATTACGTTGCTTGTGAAGAAGTAGATTATGTTTACACGATACTTCCCTCAAAGATAGTTAATATTCAGTAAGTTCTCCAGGAACCACCCTATGGCAAAAATCTTTGGATATTCCAGTTTGCTAGGAGACACTCCTGAAGGACCACGCTCTCGACTACTTCAAATTTATTTTCAAAGTTGCTGTTCTTTCTGCAGTATTGGGACAAACATGGTGGGCACCGCCTCTCGTATCACAAACATCTTCTCTGCCTTTCTGAACCAGCCAAACCCAATGCTGCACAGTTCATTCTGCGTACGCTGGAGAGCCAAGTGCATTCCTAAATAATTGATGGATATGTGATGCACTCTAATCCAACAAAACACCAAACTTTATAAAATTGCTTTGCTCGTGGTCATCCACCAAGGAAAAAAGTGGCTGCCGCTCCATGCCTGTACTCGGCTAGCACGAAACATACATTGACAAGTTCCATAATAAATATGCAATAAAATATTTCCCACACTTTTTGTGTCGCAACATGTCAGTAAGAAAAGGGATTAAAAATGTAGCGGCGTTTGAATCAGACAACCTATTATTATTCCAATGTCTAAGCTACATGAATGACAAGTTTCATAAATCCTTTTAGTAGTTTTTGCGGGAAGGAGTAACAAACATCCATCCATCCATCCTCACAAACTTTCAGAAATATAATAACAGTAAGATATTACTCTGCTGTTAGATAATCAGACTTAAATTGTCGTTGGACTCATTTCACACATTCCATTGGTGTACGGTGAGTACAGAGTTAAGTTTCATACTGGCAGTGCTGCTAGCTGGTCAGTAAAGTCCAAGACCTATTTCATCCCAGCTATTCTATACAAGCATCTTGAAAACATAGTTACTGACAACTGGTTAATTTACGAATAGGAATTCGAACGGGAAGCCAACACTTCGTGCTAACAAGACGTGAGCCAACTCCTTCACTGGCATTGTATCCTTAGGCCGCACACCGCAGCCGAAATTAGACAGAATTAGTCGGGAGCAAGTCGGCGGTACTGTGTAAACTGTCACTGGGAAAGTTCAGACGCATCACGCTACAAGTTCCGCTGCGGTTCCATCTAGTCATGCAGCTTTGTCGACGAATGAGCTACAAGCTATAATACAGCATAACTGATTCAACTGTTCCACTGTAAAACCGTTCGTATTAATGCAACATAGAATACAATGAAGCTTAACATGATACTGTTACTTTAGATAAGAGTTAAGTGCTGCTAAAGTATTCTTGAATGAATTTGTAAGCGTTTCTATTTCTGTTTTGTCTTCTAGATCAATAAATTATTTAATGTTAAGCACTGCCATTTACAATTTGGCTACCTGCTAAAGGATTTCACTAAATTGATGGTTCGATAAGCCAAACCCAAATCAAACCCGAATGGGTTTGTCAAAAATTGTGGTGGACAATTGGGACCAAGGTCTCAATTTGATCTATATCTGAGGCACGGAGATTCTATTAGTCATTCATGTTTTCGAACCCCACGGTTGTACCCAGTACGTAGTTATATTCTCAAAATACACCATAACTCATGGACGTCTATCAAGTCAAACAAGATACCCTTATCTGAGTTTGTCTTCCAAAATGTCTTTTATCTTTTTTCCTTTTTCTCATCCTTATTAATGATGGAATTAACCCCAAACTAGTTCGCTACTCTCGGGTAATCACGACGAATCTAGTGGCAGTCTGTTTTTATTGAGGTCACTTTTATCCGATTTTGACACTCAAGTAAATGAGATTGATGGAATTAACTAAGATAATATCACAAATAATAAATATGCAACTGGCGTCATTATTAGAGCTTTATTTAGCTTTATTAGAGGTTTATTAAAATTCAGTTCATTCGTGAACATTTAGCTTATAAAATTCAAATAACCAAACATTTTTTGCTTGTTAATTATTATTACTATTTTGCAAAGTGTTTACGCATGACATATTTCAATAATTTGGAATGGGCTATGTGCAAGATTTTTAAAATAATTTGATTTTTTTATTTTAAGCAGGCTTAAGGTCCCATATTCAAATAAAAAATATATCAAATAATTTTGATCATAGATATAAAAATAATTAATTTTTAAAATTTTGGTTACGATTTGTTGCTTATTACAGCATTCTACAGATTAACTCCTTTGCCAAAGTAAAAAAAAAAAACGATTGACAGTTGGTTGACATATAACCTATACCGTTGCGTTTTTGAGTTTAAGTTCAACATTTAAGTTTCAATCACAGATTAATTAGAGATACGTTTCAATGTACTTACGTTTAAATGATCCTCACAGCAAAAAAGTGGACGTTTGGGACAATTCCTGTCAACCATTTTACACCAACTTTCTTTCAATTCCTTTAGAATGGTAACAAACGTCAAATCTGGTGAGTTAATGTCAGTGTTTGAACAAAGAGGTATAAAACATTTTTTGGTTCTCTCCACCGCTGTAACTCGTCAGATGCCATGTTGAGTAGCAAAGCCTGCTGCGCTGTCGTTATTAGTGTTATTCCACAAATCCGAAGAGTATTAATCACTATCGTTGAAGCAGTTCTCGGAGTCCGGTATGAATAAGGTGTAGTCGTGAGAAAATCAGTCAAAATCTAGCACTACAAGTCCGTGCAAAGTTAAATCGTAATCCGGTATGCGGTAGCAGTAAAAGACTTCAGAAAAAATTAACCAAAAGCAAAAATAAAACTCAAAAATAAACAACCAAATACAAAATGAAATAGGTTATGTTTTTTTTTTATTGACATGACAGCTTGGCAAAGACACGATTGTATAATGCCGTATTTATGATTAGTTTACCCTACTGAGAAACTTTTAATTATTATATTTTTATTTCAAAAGATAGATTTTTTATATATTTTTTTTAGGAAACGGGACCTTATTCCTTTATGTTAAATAAAAAATTAAACGAAATTAAAAATATTTTTAAAATGTCGTACATAGCCCATTGCATTTGGAGTATATTGAACAATTCAAATAAAACAACTGATAAAATTTAATTGCAATCCTGTAACGCTGGTTTAATTAAATATAGAGGATGTTCACGTATATTGTTTTGCGTCATGTGCTCGGGTCTCGGATGTATTCATAGTATAAACAGGATGCTACATTTCAAATCAGCAAGCGGGTGAAATTCCACCTTTTTGCTCATCTGATATTTTACTGAACAAGTTTAGTAGAAAACTACCTTTAGTGCAAGAGCCAAAAGTTTTTTTTAAATTAAATCTTATTTGTAGTTTTACAGGCAACTATAACATACATTGTCTTAAAAATAATATCGTAGAAGGTTGATCAAGCGGCGGTATTGGCATACCCTGACGCGAACTATGATCAAACTACATAGGGCTACCTAGCCTCGTGCTATCTTTCTATCATAAAATCACATTCCTGGTAAATGTATTTATTTAAACTGTTTTCTGAATCTCTTCGTTTTACCTTCGAAGCGGACATTACCTTACCAATACTTATTTCAACTCGTAACAGTGGAGTTGCTATATTACTTATTTACAACGCGGGCATTTTGTAATTAACTGAAGCTCAGGATATGAGTGAAGTGTCTACCTCTATGGGAGATTGTTAAACCCACTTCTCGGCAGGCAGTGTGTAGGTTGCCGAGTAGCAGTGATAATTAAGCTTAACGATGTTAGAGATGTGCAAACTGGTTGAGCCAGAGCCCCTTTACTGCGTATTTTGGAGCAATATTCGTTTACAGTCGACGAAATTAAGAAGTAACGTACAGTAACGCTAATTGCGTCATCTGAGGCGAGGCCTTAAATTGGAAGGATTACAAGGAGTGCTTCTGCTTACGTTTTATTCATTTGTGATTCAAGAACGTCTCTTTAAACAATTGTAGGAAAATTATCAAGTGTGCATAATTGGTTTACAGCGTCGGAGTAATTATAAAGAGAATTCATGCAGTAAAGCGTAAAGAATTTAACAAAATTCTCTGCACATTTTACTCTGAGAATAAATGTACAAAACTTTTCAATTGAATGGAACAACGCCATAAAAATTTTATTTTAGAGTTTTAACGAGATTTTAAAATTAAAGTATTTAAAATATTGATAGGTACAAACTGAAATAACTGCTTACCAAGGCTTGCCATTTTTAACAAAACTTTGTTTTTGGCTGCTCTGGATTTCAGTTGGCTTGTTTTACGGGTTTAAAAATAAATTACAACGCGCAAGAAACTATAGAAGTACAACGTGGAGCGCAATTTAAAATAAAGTATTGTGTGCTAACTTTACGATTGTGGCTTGCAAGTTTGTTTCCGTTAACTGAGTTAACAAGAAGCGTAAACTCTGGAATGGAAACTAAAAAAGAAACTGTAGGTACTTATGTTTTCTCCTGTGGAAAAGGTGAATGTTATTGCATAAATATTGTTATTATTACTTTGCTTCGAATAAAGACAAAGCAAAATCATAGTAATGGATCAGAAATCTTCGATGTTACAAAAAAAAAAATGACAACTACACGTATATAGTTGATCGAAGACTACACGATTTCAATTTGAGTAAACAATTTTTCTTGTGTGTGCTAAATTTTACATTACTTAATATATCCACTTACAGACAACGTCGAGTTTGAAGGAGTCTTCAATGCTCTGTCCAGGTAGGGCGTTGTTGTCTGCTTGGCACTTCAACGTCACCCCATCATCTTCAGGCAGAGGGGTGAACTGTACTGTACTGCTCACCCACGTCTCGTTCACTGCTTCTACTATCTGTGGAGTTAATTTCTGCGATATAATTATCACCTAAAATCAAAATTTTAAAATACTCAATAGAGGTATGGATAAGGAACGTTGATTCTATAGACTAAGAGGTTGCACCTCATTTTAATAAGAAGGAAGCAAAATCGAGCTGTGATCGAAATGTTAAATCGTTTTCGTTGAGCAATGAATATAAACTGTGCATCCGAGACGACTAAGTCATTTTCAGGCATATGTTGAATGAATGAAAACTGAAAGACGCACCTTGAGTGACACCATTATATTTTTTAAGATGTAAAATCAGTTGGTGATTTACCTTTCCTCTTTTGAATTTCCTATTGTCCCTGAACCATGTGAGCTGGGCAGGTGGTCGGCTGCCCTCTGAGACACAGGTCAGGCTGACGTGGCGCTCTGACGACATTGACACTGGCTTGTTCAATATCTGAACCAGTGTTGGTTTTACTGTAAAAATAGTAAGTATTAAATACGAGGCAAAATGTTCTTGATAAATTAATTAATCCTATTGAGCCAAGTTAAGTAATTAGATAAGTAAGCATTAATAGGTAGTTAGGTAACATTAAATAGTAGCAGTTGTCTGGTATACAAAGTTACGTTAGAAGAGCTGACAGGGACCAGATTGTCAAAAACACGATGCATTTTGAAGCCATGCTTATATCTAATATCTAATCTAAATAAATATAAAACAAAGTCGTGTTAGTTACACCACTTATAACACAAGATCGGCTGGACCGATTTCCATGGTTTTTGATTTGTTGTATTTCTCTCCGTCCCGAATAGCAGAATAACTATTAAAAACATTGGAAAATTGACGGGAAAATTCCCACGGGAACGAAGTCCCGGGCGAAAAGCTAGTGTATAAGATAAAGAGGCAGAAGTTACTTTTGTTGAGTTACATTTTTTTTGTCATACAACAAAAGTAGATTAATAAGTTAAATGCACTATCTTTTTTATGTTACGTAAAGAACTTCTACTAATGTCAGTAATACCACAGGTTATACAATTCCTTGAGTTTTTTAGAAGAACTCTTCGTTCAAATTTAGATGGTTGTAGTTGACTTAAAGCACTTACAGTTCATTTCTAGCCTAACAGTCTTCTCCTGAGGGCTGACGAGGTTGGTGTTGGAGGCGCGGCATTTGAAGGTAGTGTTCAAATGACTCCTCCTAACATGAGGTAGCTCCAACCGGTTCACCACCACGTGGGTGTCGGTCTTCTCTCCGATATACTGAGGAGCTGGAGCACTATCGATCAGCCACATCACTGCTGGAGCTGGACGCCCTAAAACGATTGTGATCGTGAATACATGTGCGTTTAGCAGCAATAATTGTAGAATCTACCAAGGAGAGTGGTTTGCATGGCACCGTTTTAAATGCCAAGTTCATTCTAATTTGAGCCTTATCAACAGCAGACACGAAACTTTGGTGGATACTTGATTGAGGGAACAGACTGTACGTCGTCTGCAAACCGTACTACTTTTCCGTGTGTACAAATTATTCATACTTGTGAATATGAAGATCGATTTTATTTATTTGTAATAGTCGACAGTTCCTGGATTAGATTTCCGTCAGGGCAAATACACAGGGAATTTTATAATATTGTAGATTGTACTCGTAGATGTGGATAACATTAATCTAAATGTTCAGTATTGATTCCTTAGAACGAGAACACATTTAGCTAGAACCATGAACAATGAGAAATTGTTATTTGCGGTGTCGTAAATCGAAGATGTACCTCCCTTAAAACATCCAACTTAGTTCGATAGGTCTGCAGGATTATAGGTACCATCAACTAGGTCTATAATTTATAACTCTGCAACTTTGGCTCGATTATTCTGAAATATCTATTTGAGAAGTTGAGCAAGTTCCGTATAAATTAATCAAGAGGCCTGAGCCGATCGCGATTGTTTCTTGGTAGAAATATTTTTGATAAGATAACAGAAAGCAGCGAATTTCTTATATTAGAGTTTAGAAGGATTTTCTTATATTAGAGTTTGCGTTTTCAAAATATTTTATTTAGTCTCATTTTTGGTAAGCTTCGCAAATGTCATCGACCCCGCTATTTGTAGGTATTATTCGAAACAAGTATACGATATATTCTCAATATTGATGTCTCCATTTATGTTTCTTTTACTATACATAGCCATAATCATATTCTAATTTTACTAAGAGATGGGCTAACTCTTGACCCCAATCTTGACCAAGGTCATAGATGAGGTCGATGATGGAGCGAGTTAACCCAGAAAATGCCAATTAAGGCACTGGTACTCCCACGCACCGACGGAACACAGCAAGCTGTTTGGCGTCGGACTTCGGTAGGAGAGTGGTCGCGAACCAGACGGCCCTTTATAGAGCCTACCACACCGCATGAGACCATAGGACGACACCTCAGATTTAGAACAAATTGAGGTGTCGTTGCCTGGGGTGGATCAATAGGAGGCAGGTCTCATTTGTGTTTCCTTAGTCGCCTCTTACGACACCCACGGAAAGAGAAGGGGTGGTGTTATTCTCAACCAATGGTTGGGCCCATCCATACTCTTACACCTATAATTCCTTTCGGGGTAGGCAGAACGATGTATTCCGAGAACCACTTGACGCCACATTTGACAATCGTTCTGATTGGAAGACCATACAAAAAGAATCCAGATTCAATAAGCAGGTACTGTATTATAAGATTTTAAGGTATGAAAGTAGAAGAAGTAAAAGAGTTATACATAACGTATGGACTCTACCTTGTAGGTGAAAGCTTAGGTATGCATGTTTTTCATTTACTACAAGTTTGCTGTCAGGAAGTGCCGAAAACTATGCCTGGGGTGGGGGTGTAGGATCATAACATCTTAGTGCTTCAAAAGTACTCCTCACCTGCTAGTGGTGGACCCTGCTGATTAACGGACGAAACTCTGACGTATTAATTGATATGGCGACTTCTCCATTCTATATTTTAATTTTAATTACAATACTCAGACATTGGCAAAATCAAACATTATGGACACCATTTTTCAAATAACTGAATTGAAATCATATCTGTAGTATATTTTTTAAATACCAAAAAATGTTTACTATCCCTTCAATTATTACAGTGTCCAATTGTCCATGAACCAGATTGGTTTAAATCACAAAAGCAACTTCCAAACCATCACCCTTTGTTGCTTGCTTACACCTAATGTATTTTATGCCGTAAAAGGAATAGTGATCAATACGCTTATCGCCCGATCGCCTGGTTATAGCACTATTTGAAGCTAATGGATTAAGGCGGGGGACCAAGATGTGACGGATTTGTGGTTGTTTAACTACGAGGACTTATTTTTAGGCCTTTTAAAATAACTTGTGAAAGAAAACCTTATATTTACAAGAAACATTTCAAAAAAACCTTTCATCCAAAACATACACTTTGCGGCGTTTAAATTAAAGTAATTCATTTTAATTTTTAAAACAAATATTTAAAAATAATTACCAAACTAGCGCTGTACCGTTTTTTGTACAGCACAATGCTGAGCTAATGCTCCTTTTGTTTAGGTTCAACTAGTTCTTACTTTTTACTGTTAATTTAGTCATTGTATCGTAGAATAAACTTTAGCAATAAATATGATTTCTTAATAATAAATTAGTAAATAATTAACTATGGTTGATCAAGTTACAGTATCTAGATATGGTCCAAGTTCCATCCATATCCTTGTGTGGCAGCTGAGACTTTTATATTGACAAAATTATCAATATTCATCACAAAAGCAAATGAATTTAGTTAATCACGAACATTCGAACAAAACATTAACAAATACGTATAAAGATATTAACCAGGCCTTTAGATGTACTGGAAAGTTAGGCAAATCAAAACAACAAATTCAGTCGCGAATATCGAAACCGGTGGACTGATCGTCATACTTTGTTTTGCTTAGTGGCAGGACAAATATATTTCATAGGCCACAAGAAACTAAAACCGTCCCTGAATCCCAAGTTCGGCAGCCTGGGCGAGGCCGCCATAATTACGTTATCTTGCCCGACTTTACCCTCATATTGATCATTCCACGTCACTTATTCCCAACAAACTTCTTCCAACTCCTACCATATTTACTTATTACTTCAGTTTCAATAGCTTCAAAACAATTTCTTAATTTGTTTTGCTTGTCAAAGGTGGTGTCAAGTTAGAAATAAATTGTCTTGTTTATGTGAAGAGTAATTTAATGCACGATTATTGTGGATGTTAATTCGTCTCCGAGCGCGCGAGCACCAATCAAATTAGGAGTCAAGTAGTCGCAATGGCCAAAATCTTTCTTACCTTGTCAGTTCATCATAACATTGAACGAAACTAACTAATAAAGGAAGTAAAAATGTGCTCATTGACTGTTGAATATGAAAAAGTGGATTGTAATATATAAATAAATAAAAAACAGATCCAAAGTTAATTTTTTGTCATCATTTCACAAAACAACTATAACGGCAAGATGATTTTTCGTGTAGGCATGCCTTTGGGTTGATAACCAACGGGCAATGCTCTGTCGATAAGCAAACCCATTTTATTAGCCTAAGGTAGGGTTTTGATACGACCACCATCAAAGAAATTAACAGGAACTGTAGAACACTTTCCAAACCATGTATCAAAGTAAGTAACTCTAAAATTTTAAAAAAAATATCACCTACGGCATTCATAACTTTTAGACGGCATATTTTGATCAAATTGGTCAGCTTTCAAACAAAAAATACCGTATCGAAATCAATCAGTTCATTATTTAATTAACTACGATACACAAATACACAGATACGTATGTATAACATCCCACTTTTTTGCCGGGGGTTAAATAGCTAAATAACATGTTACTCAAAATAAGCCAAAGTAGTGAATTATATTAGTTATTTTAACTCTACAACTATTCGCAAGGTGCTGTCTTCTCCCAAGAAGAATAGGCAAGAGACTCCGAGGAGTGGTCTTTTAAATTTCATTTAAAAATTCATAATTTTAGTATACTATACATACATCTCTTGAAGATAGTCATTCACAATCTGACCTGTGTGAGGTTGGGCATTGCCATGTATAAAAATGGCATCCTCACCCAAATTGACCATAAATGGACCAATGTGTTCATTTATATTTAGGATTTCTTTCACATATCTTTCGCTAGTTAAAGAGCCGTTTTCTATGAACACCAGTTCTGTGCGACTCTCAGAAGAAATTCCGGCCCACACAAGTACAGACCCACCGCCATAGGCTACTTTTTTTTTCGATGCGTGCTTACTTGAACCTTTCCCGTGGTCTTCTATACACTCTGTGTCTTCCATCGTGCTTGTATAACATAAATTTTGATTCTTCGGAGAACATAACTTTTGACCAATCTTCAATATTCCAATTCAAGTGGTTTTGGGCATACCTTAGTCTTGAAATACGATGCCCACGCTCCAATTTAGGGCCGTTTGCAGGTCTTTGTGGTTTCAAGTTAGTCTCAGCAAGTCGTCGTCTTACCGTTCATGCGCTTGAGTTACTTCCTCCGAGGCGTCGAAACTGATTTGTAAGTTCAGTTCCTGTGAGAAAGCGATTACGAAGCATGGTGTTCACCAAATATCGATCTTCTGGTGCTGTGGTACACCGGGTTCTGCCTGTTCCTGATCTGCGTAGGTTAGAGACAGTTTCCTCATAACGTCGGAGAACTCTTTGTATTGTTGACAGCGACACACCGACAGTCCTGGCTGTATCGCTCTGACTCCGGCCAGTTTCCAGCATTGTGAGAATTCTAGTGCATTCTTCAGGTGAAAGAGACATGATTACAGCTCGCATAATAAATATTGAACACTATCAACATGGTATGTATGTATACCCACTTAAACGACAGATTAGAAACAAAAGCAAAAGTAAATGCTGAAATTTTGAAAGTTCTATCTTAGAAAGTATTCCTTTTTCAAATTTAATTTCTTTTGTCATAATTTTACAATAAGTATAAATTTTTCATACCTTCATTTAAGGAGTATTAAATGGCCTATTAAAAACAATTTATTTAATTAGGCTAGCATTTTCAGTTTCCGAGATTTTTAGGATTATGGTTTATTCTTCAGTGTATTTAAATCTGAAATAACTTTAGAGTTGAGCAATTTATTTACACGGTTGCTTGTCTTTCTTTTTTGTGTATCTAGAGTTTCTGCCTCAGTTTCTCATAAAAATATCAGAACAAAAAGTAAATTTAGTAATTATACAATCGAATAATTTCACTGCGTAAAGTCCAAAATAGGTTGAGTTATTTTCGTAGAGGTGACAGTTCAGTTTCAGTAATAGATGGTAATAGTAATTTATTATTTAACTGATTTGAAGTAAAGTACATCGATGACCTAAAATGGTGATTGATTTATTGAACAAGGTACTATAATAGAAAGATCAAAAGATGTACAATGGATTTTATTTCTGGCAGATTTGTAAAATAGTGACGTTTGTAAATTGTTGCTAGGTCAACGTTTATTTTCGTTGTTTTAATCCAGGTTAGAATTTTGTTAGGAAAGTGAACTTTTACCACCTACTAAGGAAGTCATCTAAAGTGCCATGGCGGGATGACAACCCGCTAATCCCGGGGCTATGCATAATACCATCCCGAAACATTAAGCGCTTAGGATTACCCAGTGTTTACATGAACGACTTCAAACTTCCTCATATTTGTTCCTTTCAAATACTTTAAAGCGTTTCTCGCAAAAGACGTGCTGCGAGTAGATAAATGAATTTTGTGAAGTACCTGGAACGGTTTTTTTTATTTTTTTTAATTATAAGATGGGTTAACTCTTGACCTCAATCTTGACCAAGATCATAGATGAGGTCGACGATGGAGCACGTTAACCCAGAAAATGCCTATAACGATTAATTTGAAGTGATAGTAGTTGAACTGACGTTATTGAGGCCGCGCTTCTCTAAACCTTTTTTTTTAAACCTGTCTTTAAAAACTCTTTTCAATCAGTAATTGCTTCTCACTGCCAGTATCTATCTGTTCATAAAGATCGTACGTATCTAAAATTAAAATATACGTACTCCAGATTCATAATAAATTTTACTTAAAAAATGAATCAGTAACCGTCTGTAGATTAAATAGAATATAATTAGCCTAGTCTCAAAATTATGAAGAACAGCCAGCTATAAAATTGAATAACTTCGTAATTCTCATACAGCTACGTCCAAAACAATCCTTAAAGAAAGTGCTTAGAAAGTTTCAAATGATTTATGTGCCAAAGAGTCGTTTTAATATTTTATATTTTTCTTGAGAACTCAAGTTTGTGGAAGACTAAGGCTCTTTGGAGTCGTTTTCTTGTAATTTCTGCAAACAGCTTTACTGTACACTGGTGACCTAATTAAAATCAAATTACGTAAGGGACTTGAAACATTTCTACAATATTGATCTTAATTTACGAATGCAAGCGCCGTGATTCGAGGAAAATTTGACAGAGCGATTATTTTGAATATACTACGTCTATAAATTTGCTTCCATAGTGCAACGGAATCCAAAAACTGTACGCCGATCCTGCGAACAGTCTTTTTTCGTTTCTCTCAAGGGTTAGCTGAAAGAAATCCTTCTGAGAGATAAGCTCGCCTTTGTTTTTTTTGTATCCGTTTATTTGTTTTATATTTCTGATGATGTGCAATTACATACAAAACTGAGGATAAGAAACTCGGGGTATACAATTTGTTGTTGTAGTTACATATCTACTATATACATTCAAAATATGGTTTCACCATTCGGCAGTTAAAGAAACAACGAATTCGTTACGCCGAGTGAGGACAGTGATGCATCGCGCATGTTCACGCCAAACACACGGCCTCTGTCCACACCAGAGCAGCTGTTACTCAGCTATACATGTTATATTTATTCAAATTTTTTCTTACCATCTTACTCTTCCACAAAATGAGGTATAAATTCAAAATCTAAAGAGTTGGCTTGATAGACGGAAATACTTTGTTACATACATACCTACTCTCGCCTTTGTCCCAATGGGGTAGGCACAAATACTTTTTTGCCATTGTTATATTCACTTTCTGGTCTGAGAGGCCCATTAAAATTTTACTACATTAAAAGCCCACACAACTTTACTACATACACATTAAAAGTTGCTATTGGACCACTATTAATAAATATATTCTATTCTTGTGCATATATGGCTCTGTCTTATATGCACAAGAATAGAGTAGACCCGAGAACAAATACTTGACACAAATCAAACCCGGATCCGTCAATAAAGAGGAAATAAAACCAGCCAGGTGCGAATTGGACTCGCGCACGAAAGGTTCCGTACCATTACCTATAAAACCGGCCAAGTGCGAGTCGGACTCTATAAAAATCATTATCTCTATAAAAGCGCCAAAAAAATAAGGTTTTCGTATGGGAGCCCCTTAAATATTTATTTTATTCTGGTTTTTAGTATTTGTTGTTATAGGACCAATATAAATAAATAATCTGTTAAAATTTCAACTGTCTAACTATCACGGTTCATGAGATACAGTCTCAGACAGATTTTCTATAGAAACGAGCAAAAAAATCACGTTTTTTGTATGGGGTACCCCTTAAATATTCATTTTATTCTGGTTTTTAGTATTTTTTGTTATAGGGCCTATAGAAATACATCATCTGCGAAAATTTCAACTTTCTAACTATCGAGGTTCATGAGATACAGCCTGCTGACAGACGGACGGACGGACGGACCGACGGACATTGGAGCCTAAGTAATAGGGTCCCGTTTTTTCCCTTTGGGTACGGAACCCTAAAAAAATAAGATTGGAATTTTTCTTCTAATTAAGGTTATGAATTCGATGAGTTGATAATTCAGTATTTAACAAAGGTTAAAACAATGAGAGATCGATTTCTAAAAATAACGACATCAGTAACTAAAATGCGATAAATCTGCCGACTCGACAAACAAACTGTGAAGACGGTAAACTTTGCAAAATGTTCAAACGGCGTCCTAGTGGGGCGTCTAATTTTGGCCCCCCTTCTTCTGCCTAACAGAAGGTATGAGACAGTGTAGTCACTCGATCGTGCATGCCTTACATAATTAAATTTGAATAAGTAAGTCAGCTAGAAACAAAATAATATTTAAAACTATTAAAGTTAGTAGATTCTTATTAGTGTAATACAATACAATTTTAAAGAAACAACGTAAACAGGGTGTGAAGGACAGCTTAGCAAAAACTAAAACTGTAAATTTAGCTTAGCAAAAACTAAAAATCTATTCGAATACACTCCAACTAAGGTCATTCTTTGTAAGAAAAAACAATAGTAACGGCGTAAAATACGAAAAACAGCCATGTACATCGCATTCTGACGTCGCAGCGGCGCCGGCGCGGCGCGGTGCTGGAGGACCGCGTGCGGAGCTCTGTTTCGCGGTACATTGTGTAGCGCCAAAGTAGGTAACTAAAGAAAACTTTAAGTTTCCGGGAAGTAAAAAAATATTTGTATCCGATCATAGTTATGGGTAGATTCCACCATTTCATTTTTTGCTAAGCTGTTCTTTGCACCCTCTATCATATTTGATTGGATCCCTCAAAAAGAGACAAAAACTTTGTGGGTAAAACTGTGTGCGATAGAATTATTCTAGCAATAATGTAGTGATGTCTAAGGCCTGCTTCCAATTTACATAATTGCTCTCTTGCCTTTTCGCAGGCGTTGTTTTCAACGTTAGTTTGAGGCAAATCACGTTGACGATGATGACTACGTGGCGTAGTTTTTCATTTCAAGACTTTACCGAAACGTTATCTACTGTGGCCGTATCTTGAGGCGATGGATAACTTTACACCGGGTGCCATTTGGAGCCGATCTCTCACAGAGTGACTTATCGGTAAGTTTAAGGGCGATATATCAAAGTAATCGGTTTAATTTCTCATCTCCCACTTGGGGGAGAACTTACGCTCATTCTGAGTGATACTGTCGTGATTTATGATGAAGTGGTTTATTGGTATGGGTTGTCTGTGTGTTTACAAGCCGAGCCGAGCCGATGTTTATGAGCGGTAATTATAACGTGCCGCATATCTATCTGTGGTGTCGGCTTGACAGCGTGAGGCTTGTACTTTCGTACTAACAAGTAGATGTGTGAGGAGTTTCTCTTATGATATAAACGCTACACACTCAAAGGCCCACACTAAGTTTTCCCTTGTGTCATGGGTCCCTTGGAACACACATAAAGATAAACACAAACACCCATATCCTTGGCCCTGTATTATTTATATTGTATACTTCTGATCTCGTCAAATGTATTAGGAATAGTAGGTACCATTTATACGCAGATGACTTACAGATTTATATTGATTTCTCTACGGAGGCTTCTTGTATCGCGGATGCAGTTGATAAGATAAATGATGATTTAAATAGAATTTCTCGGTGGTCACAAGCGAATGCGCTCGTTTTGAATCCTGCTAAAACTAAATACATCGTACTGGGTTCCCAAAACATGATCCGACGTGTTGCTGACTCTTGCCCAAAAATACAGCTGATGGGTGCAGACGTTGAATGTGTTGTTAAGTCACGTAACCTAGGCGTTGTTATGGATGGTGAGCTGCGCTTTGAGGAGCACGTGCGCGACATTGTACGGAATTGCTTCTACCGGTTAAAAGTACTGTACAGATGTCGTGACTATTTAAGTGTTGACCTTAGGGTACAGCTCTGCGAATCTCTGGTTCTCTCAAGGGTAAACCACTGTCTGTCTGTCTATGGGCCATGTTTGCTGGAAAGATCGCAACGCTTGATTCAGCGTGTGCAGAACGCATGCGCGCGTTATTGTTTTAAAATCCCACCTAGATCGCATGTAACACCGTACCTTAATAATTCCAGTCTTTTGAAGATGAAGCAACGCCAAAACCTTGCATGCATGTTGTTTGGCATAATAAAAACTAAAAAGCCTAATTATTTGTTTAGAAAGCTCTCATGGCGTGAACACATGCGCAGCTGTGCTGTATGTGTCTGCTCTATCCCTTTGGTTGTGCCCCAGCATAAAACGGCAGCATTTCGCGGAAGTTTCCGGTACAGTGCTACTAAATGCTGGAATAACATCCCCCCACCGCTCCGTACTCTTAATTCACTCGTGACATTTAAGTGCAAACTTAAAGAAAATTTGATTTCAAAACAAAAACTTATATAAGAAAACTACTATCCGGAAAAAAATTGGCCTTCTATTTTAAAATACACTGATTTATATAATTATTGTTTTAATTTATCATACCACAATCCAATTATATATTTATGTATCTGAGGTAATTTCTTGTATATACCTCTTTAATTCTTTTTTTTTTTTTTTCTCTGTTAATATTTTATATTTTACATTACATAATTTATCTCTAATAAAGCATATGTATATTCATCGTATCTATGAATAGATACGATGAATAGGTGCGTTTCGAATGCTCTGGGTATTGGCAGAATTATCAGCGTTGCAGCTCTGCTGTAACATTAAGCTGAGCCAAAGCCCATTCACCGGCACAGTACACGACTCTCTCTCTCTAACCTGTCTGATTCCCTAATTTTGTACTTGTTTGTGTTGTGTTCCATGTTCGATTTATTTTTGTGAGTTGTATTGCTTTATGTTGATTGTTCGTGTGCTGTGATTATGTGAATAAATGTTTTTATCTATCTATCTATCGAAAACAAACATCTGCTTTTTACAAAAATGTTTGCTCCGACTGGGGATCGAACCCAGGACCCGCCGAGCAAGAGGCAGCGTCACTACGACTCGACCAAACCGGCCGTCAAATACATCTTGATATATATATGCCACCGGAAAATTGTGAAAACCGTAATCTTGCAATTTCCTAACCTAACTTAACTCATCCTAATGTTACGGTGAGATATATGTAATAAATAATGTGTATATAATTAAAGTAATGAGACTAAAAGACTTACCTCCCCGCACTTCGCAGACGAGCACTAGTTCATTGCCCTCTTCCAGAGGTCCTACCACTCCCGATACGTCTCGTCCAGACTTGTCGTACAAGATCAGCTGATGTGGTGGCACTGAGGGACAAAAGAAAATATTAATAACGAGTACTATTGGCCTATGGTTTTTTTTACCAGCCCATATACGTCCCCATCGAGGGGCACGGGCCTCCCTTCGAAACACGAAGGGGATTTAGGCCATAGTCCACCACGCTGGCCCATTGCGGGTTGGTGGACCGCTCGTCTTTCGAAAATGAATTTTCTTGGACGGACGGGTTTCATCACGATGTTTTCCTTCACCGTTGAGCAAGTGATAATTAAAAATCCGTACATAAATCCGAAAAGACGAATTTAGTGGTACAGGCCCGCACCAGGATTTGAACCCGCGACCTTCCGATTACAAGTCTGGTTCATTACCAACTGGGCTATCACCTCTGCGGCCTATGGTTGGTCGAATTTAATTAGCTTATGGATATAAAAAGAGGGAGGAGGGAGGCCTTCTCTCAGCAGTGGGACACATCTGGCTAAGTAATTTTTTTAGGCTTACAGATTGTATAAGACATGAAAACATTATATTGGGTGAGTTAAAATTAGTTAGCGAAAATCAAGGATGTGAATCAGTCCACGAAACAAAACAACTTTCCCTAAGAAACATATGTCGAAATATGAAAAAAAAAATTGTTGCCTCTCCACACAACTTGTGCGATCAGCTGATTTGCCTTTGTATGAGCAGTTAAATTTTATTTTGTTAATTTAAAATAGGTTCCTCGGAAAAAGTTGTTTTGTTTCGTAGGCTGATTGATATCCTTGGTTTTTGTTAACTAATCTTTAATGTACTCAACAAATCCGCTTCCCGTCCTGTATGAAAAGTGAGACAAAAATGAAACATCTTCGTTTGTATGACGTTTAGTCCATTTCACTCACACTCCATTGCAGAAACGTTCATATAGTAACGCCGTCCTTGTTTTTATCAACTAGACGGAAACTGACAGTATGATATTTAAAATAGCTTTGTCTTTGATGGATGCTTCTATGTATAACTGGGTGTTACCAAGTTACTCATATAGATTTTAGCCTTTCGTCCCTTACTCGCGGCCAGCACGCGAGTTTCTTCTAGTTGCCTTTCTACATTTTAATCTGTCGGATGTAATTATTTGATTTACGATGCTTACGTTTACGTTCGCACATCAGAAGCATTCTTATTTTATACCGCTCATTTCTTCGATTTACAGCTTCGCTATCACAACGTATCCTCGCTTAGCTCTCGCTCAGTGTAAACGTTGGCTTATCATGATATTTTGATATTATATTGAAACAAGTACTTTCAATTTAGAACCTATTAAATATTCTATTCTTAGGCTGATTTTGTAACCAAAATTTCAGTGCTGATATATATATACAAAAAACTTTTATTACTCCCTAATTTAAACAAACAAAAATGAGACACTCCCAGTAAGTAATAACATACTTGTGTTGGGGTTGTCTCGCTCGTTCTCCATTCTAGCGGAGTTAGTGACGAAAATGAAACAATAATAAATTGCTCGTTTTTTAAAGTACATATTTTAACAACTACATAGCCTTTTGCGGACGTAATTAACGTACGTGTAAGTGTATGTGTGTGTGTGTATTAAAAAATGGTTAATCATGTATTTCTTTAGGTACCTACAGCTAATTTTTAGAATTGAAAGTTGAAGAGAGAAACACTCAATGAATTCAAGCTGTAAGTTTTCCTTAGAAAATTAGTTTCTACTTACATTTCAAATTGGCCCAAAGTAAATCACCAGGCTGGTAAAGTTTAAACTAATATCATGGTTGAGAGTGCTAGCCCAATTTTCGTAATGTTTCATTTTGGTTTGCTAAAATTATCGTTGTAGAAAGCCCAACGATTCGAGTGAAACCGCATTCAGTTTTTGATGGAACCATTTTATTTATTTATGGGGCATGGCATCCCACTACTCAGCAAATGCCTCTCTTTCTGGCAGATAGCATTAGGATTGCAGTGTAACCAGTGACTTAAACTATATAGTATATCATAATACAATTAAAAATCGTATTTCATTGTTACCTGTAGAGTAGAGGGTTGTCCCTTTTCCTCATGTATATCTCTGTTTCTCCTAAAGTAAGGTTATCTTAATATTTTTTATGACGTGGTGGTAACTGGCTTTGATCTAAATCAACCTAAGTATACGCTGTCTATAAATCGACAGTTCCTGGATTCGGTTTCTGGTCGAGGCAAACAAAGAGCCAATTTTTGTTCTTGGGTCTGGGTTGTAATAAGGGACTCTCGACACAAAGGAATGTGGCCTTACCTGTGGCCCAAGGGAGTTTTTCAACGTTAGTGTGGGCTTTTGATTGTGTGACGATACTAAAGAAATTTTATTTTTTATTTTTACTTGACCATAATCTATCTGGCTCAAGGACAAAGATGCGGTCGAGGATGTTATATTTTCATGTAATAACGTTACATCAGTATTCGGTGACCCAGCGATGATTTAACGATTTTGTTTCGTTTCATAAAACAGGCATGTTGAACTCAATCTTTTTATAACTAAAATATATGACTTTAATTACAATTGTTTTAAAGTTAGTAGACATGTTTGTACTATTTAGATTGTATAGTGTTCATAAAGTTTATACGTTCGAAGAATCGGAAAAACAAAATGTTCGGAGAATGCTTCTTCGGGGTTTCTTTGTAAATCTGTGTAAGTAATTCTACTGTTTTCTGTGTTGTAAGTAATTCCACTAAAATATTAGATTTTTAATGTTTGAGAAAAGTGAACATTAGTTAAAATATTTTAAAAGTTTTAATCATAGTTATACAGTATTTTTTATTTTTAGTACATTTGGTTTTGTACAATATAATTAACAGATATTTTATTGGTAAGAAAACCGAACTAATAAACGATGTTTCGATCAAAACTGCGTAGGAAGGTCATTTTATCCTGTGAATTATGTAGTACTATTATATATTTTGTGATTATGTGTTCATTTATAATTGTCATATGTAGCAGTGTACGAGACTGAATATATTATTAACAATATGAATGATGTTGGTGATCCTTTATAAATAAATAAATATGTTTTGAATTGTAAGTAATTGCGCTGTAATCACGAGTAATACAGTAAAAAAAACATAAAAACCAAACAATCTTAATTGAAGCGCTCGTAGCCCAGTGGCTCTCGCTGATCTCAACCGATCAGTGAGGTTAAGCAACGTACACAGAGGCAGGGAACCTTATGGGTGACCAAACTGGCAATTTATCACGAGCGTGTCCGTGCTTCGGAGGGCACGTTAAGCTGTCGGTCCCGTCTGTTGTCGATTGACTGCAGTCGTTAAAACCAAGTCAGAGGCCATTGTGCGGTTTGAAAACTCTGACACCAGGGTAAGCCAAGTTCGCCACATACTTGACTATAACTACACGATAAGAAGAAGAATTCTAAATTAAAAGAACGAAGTTGCTTTAGCGGCAAAAGTCGCAACATGTTAAAATTATTCGATTTAATTGACCAAAAAGTACAGGAATTTTAAGTTAAATATGTACATTGGTTTTATAAATATAGTTCGGTTTCCTGGAAGAAATTAATCTTTAGCAAAAATATTGCCGCGTTTTACCTTTTTCATGGAGACAATTATTTCATTTGCAAGAACGTGTTTGTATTCCATTGTATTCTTTTATTCGATAGAAATCCCTTCAAAACGACTCTTTATCTCAACTAAAGGGGACTGAGACATCGTTCAAAGTCACACGATATGTGATACAAAATAACCGTCATAATAAACATTATGTAGACGTTATATGTAGAACATTTCTCAGAAACAAACAGAGTATGAGAGACAGGACGGAAGAAGCCCCCGCGCCCCCACTTAGTGGGACAAGAACCGTTTATGCCTCGCGTCCCCTATCACTTGTAAATGCTTTGTATTACACATACCGTGCTCTGAAAGCCCTTCCCCGCAATATACTATCGTGTCGACAATTGAATAATGCAACGCTCTCTGACAACACAATGGGAGGCCTTCGGTAACCTCACTTTGAGCAGGGTTTTTGCTTTGTTACAAAAAACATGACGCCCGATATTACCACGATCCCGGATCCAATTGTTATTAGCCTTCTAACACCTAAAGGTATTGATAAAGGTTTCTAGTCAGCTTCAATCTTCATAAATTATGTCGAAGATGGGTCGTCGTAAACTTGAGAAAAACCACTATAGCAGGATGACAAACGCCACTAATTACGGTCAGACAAACAAAACAATAGTTCAGAAGCACGTAGCAGGGGCTGACCGCAAAACCGAATTACGCGTTTCAGGCCTTTCTACTATTGGCAAGGAAAGTAAACCCCCCAATGGGTCGAAATAGTCGAACGGAGGTCCGGACTATCCACGAGGCTAGTTAGTAGTCATTACAGGGGCGGCTATTCGCCAACTTTGTCCTCGATAGCGGAATCACTGGCTGACAAAACAACGTCCAATTTAAAGGGAATTTCATAGTCGACGGCGGCAATTAAATACGGGTTCGCCGCGGTATGACGTTTGTTTTTACACCACTAACTACTTCTCAACCAATTTGTTTTTGATTCATTGTTGTGTATTTTTCTCTAAGTTTTCCAATTACAGTCTCTAAAGAGATTTTGTAATTAAAACTCTATTAGTGACCCATATAATCAACTACAATTACACAAACTATGACGCTATTCGGTTAAACTGAAAAATAATTGTATGTTTAAAGGAAACGAATGTTAATAGTCCCGTTAATATACCGTTTCTTGTCAACTGATGACAAGGTTGAAATCAGAACGATCTTGGATACTATTTAGGGATTGACCAGAAAGCGTGATAATGCAGAGGGGACCACTATATCTACCTACTCCTCTCTATTCATGAACAGTTAATTACTTACATAGATATATTGCAGTGAAAAATTTCAATTAGGTAATGCATGTACTTAACTTTTTTTAACCGTCTTAAAAAAAGGAGGTTCTCAGTTTCACCAGTATGTATGTATGTATATATGCTTCAAAAAATAATAGATAAGTTAAAAAATAAATTACGTCGTTAAAAATACAAAATAGTAGTAAAGTAGTTAAATTTAATTTCAAATATTTCGTTTTTTTTTTATGTCACTCACGCCAATAATTTAGTTGAAAGAAAATATTATTTTTTGTTTTATGTGGAAGGAAACTCACGTGCCAAATCTAGTGTTGTTTTTAATGGTACTAGCGACATTAGTCTAGGTCAGTAGTACCATCAATGGTACAAAACGATTGTACTTCTGACCCGGCGGTTCTTTAATATGTACGTATGTAGAAATTTAATCGATATCATTTTACATTCGCTTCGACTTTTTATTTAAAAGCGATTTAAATGTACACCCCTAGCAGTGGCTGCTAAGTATATATTGTTGTCATTTGACCAACTGAAAGGAATATAGAATCCAAACAAAATAAAAAACTGGCTTACCTTTTAAAGGCAGGCATTGCCATAATTAAATATATTTTATTGATGATTATGCAAAACAATAAATAGATTTGGCTAAACATTCACCTTAATCAAGTATATGTAAAGGACTAGGATTAAAAACATCTGCAAAAGGGTTCCATCCTCTGTAGCAGTCGCTGACTTCAACACATAGATAGTTTCTTTCCAACTTCTGAGCAATTTCTTTAAGCGGAGACATCATTAAGGTCAAAGACTCTGGGGGCATATCAGCTTCAATAAATAAGCTGTAAAGGTTTTTGCACTTTTCGATAAGAAGAACTATATTATCTACATTGACATCGCTGTCTCCCAAAGCTCTTTCGTACTCACATATATGAATGTTCTCCAGCGTCAAACAATTGCTTAAAGTTTCAAAGAGTATTTCATATTCAATGTCTTCAGACGTAAGTTTTAAATTTTTAAGATGTTTAGCGAGGTGAATCGCTTTTGATAGCGAAAAAGTGTACCCCCTGAATATACCTAGGCGGCTTCGTTTTTCAACATAAATGTCCAAAGTATGAAGTTTACAACATTCAGTAAAGACGATAGTAAAAAAATCTTCTTTGATACAAATATTGCTAAGTCTCAAAAAAGTTATATTTTTCAAAGTTTTCGAAGCTGTTACGGTTATGGGACGATTACTTCGTATAACTACACCGTCTTTTCTGCAAAAATCTGTTAATGTTACTTTTTCTGGCAAATGTTCCAAAGTTTTTTCAAAGCCGTCACAAGCATCTATACAATACCAGTCACTTGGAGAATTCGTCACAAACATCTTAACTTTAGTATGCATGCACACATACGTTGGGAAATAGTTTTTAAGCTCCAATTGTAAGTTGTTGAAGAACTGAACGTCGAACTTTGTTGTGTCTTTATTCCATGCTTTGAAAACAATATTTCCATCCAACATAAAGTCAAGAGGCAAGTAAGGACACATCTCTAGTCGTAAATCACTACAGTTTACTTGAAATAAAGTCTTGAAAAGAGGAGAGACGTATATGATGATTTTCTCTAAATACATGATGAAAATATATTCCAGCTTCTTGAAATCCAAGTTGGAAACTCCTTTCAAACATCTCGACGTCTTGTGTGTGACACGGCAATCTCTGAATATGTACGACAGTTTCGTAAAGTTAATTTTAACTACGTGATCGAGGTTCAGAGGCACGTCTTCTAACTCCCAAAAATCTTTATAATTATCAGCAACGGTTATTTTCAGGTCGTTAGTGAGCGGAACATCTTTCAGGAATAATAATGGCGTGTCAGAGTCGAGGAACTCAAATATTACGAAGTGTATATAGTCAAACTTCTTCTCTCTGAAAATGTTTTTGCATTTGTCCCAGATGCCATCTTTAATGCACTTTCTGGGGTATTTAAAGAAGTTAATACTGAGGTTTTTCAAGCTGTTTGGACATACATCGTCCAGGTTTGATAGATAAATGTTCGTGAAAGTGACGTCTAAAGTTTTGAGGTTCACGAATTGATTAATGTGGGGCTTTAAAGTTTCGGCAGACAAATCAGAAACTCCGCTAAAGTCGAGGTCCTGAATGTGTTGCCCCAGATCCGCGAAGAAATCCTGATCTAAAGTTTTCACCGTAGCTAGCGTGCTTCTCGACAAAACTACTTTTTTCATGTGACATGGTACGAAAAAGTTTCTAAGAGCATAACAGCTGTTATAAACGTTTACTTTTGATTTCGTATCCAAATAATTAAATATTATAATCCCCACTTCGATGGGCAAGTTTATTAGATTCATTTGTTGTTTGATTTACCTTTTTAAAAAGTTTTAAAAATATTTACAAAAAATAACATCCAAAGAAAATTAAAAATGACATTGACTGACAGTTTCCATTTTTCTTTCTCGAAAGTTCAGCAAAGGAGATTGCGCATGATTATTGAACGGAGGTCAAATTACTTTCGTGTCTGTAGAAATGGAAACTTTTCTGCGTCCGTATTAAACATTGTAGAATGGAAGTAGAATGGGCTACGTCCGTATTTATAGTTATCGCAGCCTATCATTGGCGTTTAGTAGCCCCGAGCATACTATAATAGCAGTAATAGCTGAAGCTAGGATCGTTCGCGCGGTCTCCGCAGTACTATATAACTCGCATTTGATGTAACGATAAATCGCATAGCTGAGACTACAGCTGAAATTATGGCTTTTGAATTATGCATTAACCGTTATACCGTTGGAGGTTGTAAAACTGTAGTGGAGCCATGAGCGGTCCGGCAGCCGACTCTACCTACTTTTGTACACAAATTGCTATAGTTTATAGTAAGTTGTCGTTTATGAGCGGGATATTTTATGAGTTCTCAACACTCACTCTTTATGTGGTTGGAAAATTTGTCTACACTCTCGAAAGCGAGACTTTATGACATCCTGTAGTTTATTTATAGTCACATATTTATAAGATAGTATAAAACACATTTATGGTAACATGAGAAATATTCAAGTCATTATTTATTAGGCAGTTAAATCCGTAACTACGAGTTAATAGACTGCACACTTGATTTTTGTGACTAAGTTTGCCACTATCTGTGTAATTTAACTCGTAAATTTAAAATGATTTCTCTTTTAATTTAAAATTAAAAGAGAAATCCACTCTTCACGTAAAATTCGACTGTGTAATGAAGGGACCGACGCGAGTACATTCTGGCGGTTCATTTCTTATAAGCACAGATCGATATCCGCTCAGCTGCTCGCAGCCAACTTGTTTCATTAAATTCAAATTTCGTGTTGTACTTATTAATTCAGCAGCGCGTTTTCCGCGCACGTAGCGACTTGTAGTAGCGGGTGCTTTTTATTCTCATCGCCTCCTCGAACGAAGTTGTCGAGAATTCCTAAAGCGCTCGGAAAGGGTTGGAGATTGCTATTAATAGACAAGTTTAGACAATTTTCAACAATTTCACTCACTCGCTCTAACAAAGCTTTCAAACCATTGAATTTCGTCGTGTTTGCTCAAAATCATGTTTGCTTCTTCATACTGTATGAGAGCAAAGTTGTGAAGCCGTTTAGCTATATTAGAACAATTAAGTATTCCAAGTTCACTTTAAGCAATTCACTTAAAGTTACTTACATAATCACATTTCATGAGGACAAAACTTGGGTGGGTCTCTGGGTTGCTGAGAACTTTCACAAACTTGAAAATACTAGGAAACAGATAATGGGAACTATTTTCTTGATACTTTTGAAACGTACTCGTACCATCATTTAAGAAATGAGAATTTCCAAGAATAATTTAAGAAGTATCTAATTGAAGAGGTGTTTAGATAAGAGAATTACGAATAAATTGTTGGTTTTAAAAAAGCATACAATCCGTAAATTATTAAGTACCTAGAAATAATGTTTATGTTGCATTAACTGCCGTCAAACACGTTATTTTTCAAGTTTTTTAATTAACATCAAGTCAGCATCTTGTTATTAACGGTTAAAAATCCATGCTTTAAAGTGATGGCTTGAATAAAGTATTCACTACTTACTATAAATCAATAGTTGCACGGACGTATCGATCAAACAATGCTGTAACTTTATAGTCACTTGAAATATGCAGGGAACGTGTAATGTTGTCTTACCACTTATACCAACCGCGCCCGGTTAAACAATGTGATGTATAGGTTTGCTCTGCAATACCCTGCCATAAGTCGATGACTTACGATACACCGCAACCTCCACTTAACCGTTACATATTGCTTCACTTAACTCAAAACCACAGGAAAAGAATTATTTACGGAAATACGTACTACCGCTCTACTTACCTAGACACGAAGTTTTATACTACCAACCCAGATACATTATACTACCGGCCAAACAAATTGCCCAGCCTACTAAACGGCAACTAATAAAGTGAAGTCACATACAAACGAATAGGTTTGCGCCGAATTCGTGATGGCGAAAAATGAGCTCGCATTTCCGCGTCAGGTCATTCTCCGACCAAAAATAGAACAAAATTCGCAATGAAATATTAACAAAATTAAAAGTAATTTACAATTTACATTTGAGTCGGTACGGTAAATGTAGTGCTGGACTGACTGGTACTTCAAGCGGGGCTCGTTTACAATTTAAAATTCCGCGATAAACATATGTAGATAGGGGAGGCGTAATAAATCGTATGGCGAGGCAGCGAGCGAAGCAGTCGGCCGCGAGGCCGTCGAGTTAATAAAATCACTCTTTTAGACGATTCCACAGTCACTGGTGAATACGTCTGAAAGGGTATCGCTCCCACTCAGTCATTTGTTAAGGCCCTTGACTTGCACGCGTGCAGCTCTCTATAGGCTTCCGAGAAAGCTTATTCAAGAAACCTTCGCACTCCCCAACTTGATTGATGAAACACACTCGAAATTGCGATGACAAATTGAGACATAGTACAATGAAACCGTTTAGGCAAAAACAGACAATCTAATGCGATATTTGAAAAGGGCTTGAAGCTTGAGTATTTATTTACTAATCAATTTTTTATTTGAGCTGTGGCGTTGCAAGAAAACACGAACGAAACAGCTTGTCGACTGAGTCTTGATTTGTTTATTTTGTCTCTCAGTGCTCCCGAATTGGCGCTCATATCTGCGCGTAGCTGAAAGCGGCCGCCACTCCAAACGTGATATCGCAGTACATTATTGTAATAACAGCACTCTGAGGCTTCTTTGACGGGGTCTACGGTCGTGTGTAACCTCTCATTTTCCTTACCAAAATTCAAAGGAGCTCTAACAAAGCTTTGTTTTGCATCGCCCGCGCGCAAGCTGGTGAAAGGCTGGCTTTTTAGATAAGGTTCTCTTATAAATTTCCAGCATGGGCCAGACATTCACGCTAAACTTTTTCAGTGTGGGAATGCGAACAGCTGCTGCATTCCCCATTCTAGTTTGGAGGGTCGACGTTTTGTGGGGAAGTTATTTGCGAAACCGTTTCACTCGTTAGAGGCGGTTGTAGTTGAAATAATGAGATGGAATTAAAAGATTCATTTTACAGGTACCTACCGCATTTGAAACGTTCGAAATAGGCACGGTTAATTGAGGTAGATTGCAAAGGAGTTGAAAGCTTTATATTCAGAAATAGCTATTCTCGTTATCACACACTTTGCACTTATTAAGTTGTCTAGACGCATTGTTAAGCTATTCTTTGTTACAGTAGCCCTGAAGCACTTGGTAGGGTAATGAGGTAATTACGTTTTTTACATTTATCGTTGGTAATTTAGGTTGAAACAAAGATATTGCCTGAAAATATTTCTGAATCAGAATTGTTCCTTTATACATCTTTTTTCCTGAAATTTAATAACGAAGGCACATAGATGTTTTGGTATGATAATGATGTTTGGTTTTGGAATAATATTAGTATCATTTTGAAATGTTTTGGTAGTTTCGACTTAGAATATAATACATTTTTTTAAATGACTTTACAGGGTTTTGGATGATTTTTCGTTATGAAAACAGTATAAAGAAAGGTTTAGGCAGTTAAATACGCAATATTATGTTTTTGGCTTACTTCTAATTTTGATTAAAAAAACTCTTATTTCTAGTTTTACAAGTTTTGTGCACAGCCAGTTTGAATACATTTTCTTTATGGATGGCAGTACAGCTTACGAAAAAGATTTCAAAAAAATATGTATAGACCATACATATTTTTTTGAAATCTTTTTCGTAAGCTGTACTGCCATCCTCGTTTTACTACATTTAAGATTTTAAAAAAAAATATATAAGGTCCTAATTTATTAGTCACTTTCCTTTTAACACGTTATTGTGTAGGTCAAAATATATCATTTGAGTCAAAAAACAAAAGCATAATATTAAATTTAAAAGGTCTTGAAAAATTTTGTTATGATATTTTTTCATTACTATGTTGAATAAACCCATCCATTCAAACGTAAATAATAATGGCAGTAGTAGAACGGGCGAGCGGGGAGTGGACGGCTATAATCGAAAGAGAACCATTCCTTTATCTTTAATTTTTTTATTTTTTTTACAACATTTAATTTTCAGATAATTAATTTTTATGTTGTTTTTTGGAATACTATCAACCTATACAATAACGCCTTAGAAGGTAAGTGACTAATAAATTAGGACCTTATATATATATATATATATATAAATAACCTCACCTATAACATGCAATCGAATCTGGAAGTTTCTGGTGGGAGAGTTCTTGAAGTCGACCCTGCAGCGGTAGATGCCTTCGTCATCCAACTGCACGGTGTCAAGGGTGAGGGCGGCAGGGCGAGCCACGGTCGCGAAGTAGGCTCGCGGCCCGAACGCGTTTGGATCCGACCATTGTAATGCCTTGTTGAATGAGCGCCCGCGCACGTCGAAACTAGAACAAATAGAAATTTTATGAATATATAATTTGAAAATAGCAATTTATCATGGTTGTGAATGTGTATCATAGGTAGCCCATAACAAACATGTGCGGTAAGTAAGTTATAAAAATAAAGATACATATAAACTATTCCACAAACAGTCAGTCTTTTATTACGCAAATTTGTGTTATCATCGGTATTCTAGGAATCTAAATCTAACTATCACTATTTATTAAGTTGTCAGAGTTTAGAATTAAATGGTGAATAGATTAACAGACCTAGCTATGTTAATGACGACAAGTTTCTTGGGAATAGCCGGAAATAGGCATCCTCTTGTACAAGATGATGTGCATTGGAAATAAGACGCTAAACACTCAAAGGCCCACACTAAGGTTTTCCTTTAAGGATACCTTGGAACATACATAACAACAAAAATGAACGAACACCCATGACCCGAAAAAAAACATCTACTTTTTATACGTACAAATATTTGCCCCGACTGGGATTCGAACCCAGGACCCGTCGATCAAGAGGCAGCGGCACTACCACTCGACCAAACCGACCGTCCGGCTTGGCGCTGCCGCATAATTGAAGTCAATTATCTTCCCAAAATATTTATCCTAAAATGCCTTTCAAAGTATCAAAGTATTTATTGTCCATAAACTCGATAATTTATTTTTTGTTAGTCCTACTTTCTGTCTTAACCAAAACTTTTTCAATACAGAAAAAGATATCATTAATAATCTTTGATTAATAGACTCTGATAATTGTGTTTGCCGAAGAAAAGTTTCTTGAAAAAATATTATTATAAGTACTTTTGTTAATTATGGAAGTTTTTGTTAGTAAATTGTTTCGGTCAGCGTTTTCTTTTATCAAGAGGTAAGACCGAAACAAGAGTGTATTTCACTGTTTTGTATAACAAAGATTACTAAATAAGACAAAGATGTAATCGTTGATAAAATATTGTCTAAATACATTAATGTTATATTTTTTTACAAAAAAAGCTATTTATAGTAGATTGTTGCACCGAGCGCAAAGTGCATTAATTACTCACTTTAGCATGGTGCGTAATCTACTTTTCTTTCAACTACCGTTATAAAATATACCAATCCAAAAAAAGTCAAGTTAATGGAAACAAAGTTTAATTCATCTCCTCAAACATTTGCCTAAAACTTACAATTATTAAACGTGCAGTTATTAAAAGTGAAATTTACACTTTTACTTGGAACATTCAGTCTAGTATTTGTTTGGTTTATTTGTGAATAATGATTTTACACGTCTTTCTTTCTCCATTTATAAAAAAATCACAAATTTCATATGCTTTCAAATATTTCTCCCGTGATTTTTGAGGCAGAAGGTTAGCAGCAATTTCATTTGCACCTGTTTTTATACTTTCTGGAGGAGAATTTATATCGCTATCGCTGTCTTTTTCCATTTTCTAAAACTTCCTAATGTTTAGTACAAACTTACTAGAATTTTAAAATCGAATAGTACAGAATGCGCGCCATTGATTTTTTTTCTTCACCAAGAAGGTTTATTCAGCCGATTTTTGTTTTCTGCCAGTATCCTTTTGATCGAATGCATACATTTTATATTATACTTAATGGGAGACATTAAACCTCAGTGGTAAATTTTCATCAAAATAAAAAAAAAAACAGTGCAATAATGAAAAACAGTGCAATAATGAGATTTCATATAACATTACTGCAGATTTAATTACTGAGATTTCATATAAAATTCCTGTGTCTCCCAAATAAAGTTTCATTCATTCTTTCACTGTTTTGAATCTAAGCAAAAAATACGTCGTTTGTGATCGGTATTGTAGTGATTAATGATAAATGTTATTGCGTAGTTGAAAGAAAAAGTATTTTTTTGAACCGAATGTGTTATCAAATGGCCCTTGACTTCTGACTCGGTTTAACGATGAACAATAAATATGTTTTGTTGGATGCAATAAATAGTAACACGCAACTTAAACTACCAAGCATTTAACAAAAAGTATTTCTTCACGAAGATAATCAAGCGGCCAGTAACTAATGGCTTCTAAGTGTACACAACTGCTGTTTTTACTACACTAGTCTTGTTATTCTGTGCAAACATTCTACATTTTTCGTAGCTATCTGGTGTAAGCTAGTGCAAACCAGTTTTATGCCCTAGTCATTAATCACCAGGTTGCGCTCCCCTATTATTACGATGTGCCGACGGCTCTGAATACCACCTCCATAAACCTGGTATTGACCGATAAACGGAATGAATTGTTTCTTAGAAAATCATAGGGATGTATGTACATATATCCTGAGACTGTTATACCACGAAGTGGTTCTAGAAACACTTTCATTTTCAATTGATTTATTGATTTGAAAATAGTTTTAGGGTTAATGTGAGGATTTTAGCAATTTCCATTCCATTCGGCTCTGAGAGATATCTTTCAGTTACCTATAAGTTGACACTCCCATTTTTTCTTTCAACTGGACGCTGAATCGTCTTCTCGGTCGCCCTCTACCTCTCCTTCCTTCCGCATTGCCTTCCATAATTACTTTGAAAAAATCATCATGCCTAAGTAGATGACCCTCTTTTGTTGTCTATTGTGGTCAATATTGTCCTCTTTTCATTTACTTGTTTCAAAACTTCTTCGTTTGTTATCCTTTCTATCCAACTAATTTTCTCCATTCTCCTCCAACACCACATTTCAAAGACCTCTAATCTCTCTCTATCCTTTTGGGTCATACTCCATTTCTCAGACCACTTCATTTTTCAACACTCCAGATGTATATTTTAATGATTCTCTTTTTTACTGCTTTTGAACCAAATGAAAAATTTTTTTGCTTGTTTTTGAAGGCTTTTTTGGCTATTGATATTCGTGTCTTTAAGTTTGTGCTACATTTTTGTTAAAATTGCAATGATAACATGAAAAAAGATTCTTGAAATTAAAAGGAGAGGACTGCTTCTTAGTAAAAATCGAACTAGACGACGCCCACGAGAAAAGAAGGTGATGTATTTAAAATAAAAAAAGGTAAATATTCAAATGAGAGGCGCGGAACGAATATAATGTGACGCGGCGAAGAGATTACAGAATACTGCAGGGAAATCTTCAAGCTAGGACAATGAGGAAAACTGGGAAAACAATGTATCGCCCTCTCCGCACTAATCGCGCGAGACAGCGCATAAAAATATCATTACCGCATCCATATTTCATATTAAAGACGATTATTTATCAACCTGTATCAACTAGTTCCTGGTGAGATTTATGTTACAGGGGATAACTAAAAGGCGCAGTGTGACTAAAAGAAGTGATTACACCCTGAATAGGCTTTTAGTAAAGGAAAGATGACATATTTTTTTATTATTTTTATTATAAGATGGTTTAACTCTTGATCTCAATCTTGACCATAAGGTCAAAGATGAGGTCGGCACTGGTACTCCCACGCACTGACGGAACACAGCAAGCTGTTTGGCGTCGGACTTCGGTAGGAGGGTGGTCGCGAACCAGACGGCCCTTTACAGAGCCTACCATACCGCATGAGACCATAGGACGGTACCTCAGATTCAGAAAAAAATTAAGTGTTGTTGCCTGGGATGGATTACTAGGAGGCAGGTCTCATTTGTGTTTCCTAAGTCGCCTCTTACGACACCCATGGAAAGAGATGGGGTGGTGTTATGCTCAACCGATCACCACACGGCTTAAATATACTAAGGTATATTTTACTTTTTTTTTGAGTTTTCTAAATGGTAATCATTATCATTCCAGCTGCAGGACATCATAACTTGCAATGTTTGTTCGAGTCATCTTGCCACTGAATTTTAATGCAGTTACCCATGAGTTACCCTAAGTCGATTGATCTAATGTTTACGCGTTTAATTTGGATGACAATGCATGGTTAGCAAAGTGACATAATTCGAAATCCAATATGGCGGATTTGTTATTTTATTTTAATCTTCCATGACATCTATATCTAATGAAATAGTTTACTTAGAAGAATACGAAAAAGAATTTTTTATCTTTTTAAATAAAAACTTGGTTTTAATTTTTTTTTCATCAATTAACTTGTTTGATCTCAACATTGATCAAACTTGTGGCTAAAATTAATGATATTTTGTATACACAGTAAAGAAAATAACCATTTTGGAGTACCTACACTTCCTCGAACCTTTTGCCTTCCAAACGTAAACTATTTGTAGTTCGTGAAATAATTACCAAGTGCGGAAAATCCGGTACGAATTAATTAAGGAAAACACCAAATAAGTAGTGAATTTATTAGAAAAACTTGATTTATGGCGGCCGTAAATTTCAGTCACATATTATCAGATCACATTTTATGGCGTGCGTGCTTTCGAAGCCACAGTTCCACCCGTGTTTGCCTTTATTTCAAAGAGTTGGAAACACCTTAGCCTCTAAATTTTAACCACTGTCTATCACACACTGGTTTTTAATTTAATTTTTGAACTGATGAGAAACTATTAAAATTATCGAATTTTCTTAGATATTATTATATAAATACATCTTTTTTTATTGAACTGCAACTTTTTAAATTTGTTTTTTTTTGTCTCCAAACTAGGCCTTTAAAACTAATAATCCTCAAAATGTATGTCATATGAATAATATGATGCTTTGCCTACCTTGTTAGGAGTTTAAGGCGTGAGTGTATGGATTGAGGGAACTTTTTAAAGAATTTAAAGAAATTATACGTGTGGACCTAAAGCTAGAGTTAAGTTGAATTACATTCTAGTTTTTTTTTAACTTTTTACTTATTAATAAAAGTTCAAAAACGTTGTATGATCTGCTGTTGCTTTTTCTCCAGATAGTTAAGTTAAAAGTAAATACCTATTACATTTATGAAAGTTAAGCTACACGGGTTTCTTATGACACGTTTTTGCTTTCCCATCCATGCAACTATGCTGTTTTTTAATGGTAATTTCGTCCATTAATATAAGTTGAGGCATAGTTTTGCACCAATTAACCGCAGAACTAATTAAAACGTTGCTTTTACTTACGGCAATTTTACCCTTCTATGAGTAACTCTGGCATTCTAAGAGTTTTTTTTTAATTTTTACACATGAAACGTCCTTTTTTCACAGTACTAGTTCTTAGTTAGATACATTTTAACAATAATCGTTTAATTGTTTATTGAGATAATCAACAACATAATACTTAACTCTAAGATGAATAATTTTGTTTCACCCCCGGCTTTCTTAGCTTATAACTTTTGCAAGACTGAAACAATTTTCATAAAATGTAGCTAAGAGCTATCTTGATTACGTCATCTTTAATAAAAAACACATCAAATTCTGTCCATTTGTTTAGGAGCTACGATGCCTTAGACAGACACAGTACACACGTCAAGCTTAAAACACCCCTATTTTTTCTCGGGGATTAAAAAAGACCTACCTAAACAAACTTTAACTTAACATAAGACCAATTGCAGGTTTCCTTATATTACCTTAACATATTTGAGAGGGATGTGCATCAAAGAATACAATATCTATTTCAGGAACGGGAAAATTACGCAAACCTTAGAAATATAGGAAAGAGATGAACATTTTATGAACTTCCTCCCACACTATCACACTAAGCTTGTATTATCGACACAAAAAGACAGACAGTACGTTATTTTACGATTATGACTCCTATCCCATCGTTATATAGACCATTCGAGAGTGAACTTAGTAACTAATACGTTAGGGATGAAAATTGGGTCTGATGTAAAACGGAATTCGAGATTTGGTTAGAGAGTGAATCCTTCATTGTACATCAAAGGAAAAATTTACAAATTAACCATTAACTTCTAAGATGACATTTCGTACAAAAGCGGACTTATCCCGTACGGGAATCTCTCCTAGTCAACCTTACAAAGTTGAGAGAAACCTAGAATAGGCGGGAAGGTACAACCGGAAATAAAATATTTAAATAAAAAATAGAAAAAATAATGTACTTAAGCGTAACTATATAAATATTAAACGTATAATTTAATGTAAAAATATATCTGATGTTTCTTTTCTCTATAGGGTCTTGCTGTCTTATCTATGTTTCAGTATCCCTCAAAGATTCAGATTAGATAGGTCAAGATAAGGACATTCCCCGGGCGTGACAAAGGAGAAAATATTTACGCAAAATTGTTTGGTATTTTTTTCATACGAGTATGATCCCTAAAAATTTGGTCTGCAGACATTTCATTTTTATTTTTCTTTGAAGTTTTACATCTTTTTTATATTTATATATATTAACGAATCCCTCATATGATTTTATTCAAAAATATAAATGTAGTCTAAAAATGGTCTGTATTTTTAAGCGACTTCAAAAAAGGAGGAGTTTCTATGTTTGTCTGTGTTTCTTTTTTTTATGTATGTTTACTTTCTCCGCTATTTTCTTTCAAAATTATTTTTTTGTTCGAAAGAGTATACTCCAGAGGAGAGGCTCCATTGTCACCAAGTCAGTATCTGATGATGAGCAACCTTCGAATTTAACAAGCCTTTACAAAGTTTCTCATGTACTATTTCTATTATTTACACTAAAAATGAAAAAAAAACTAAACCGACTTCAAAAAAGCGAAAAGTAAAGACAAAATCATTTAGTATGCCACGTATTACCTACTGATCTGTTTGAAGTCGGTGTAAAGTCAAATAAGTGCAATAAAATGCTCATCATTATTAATAGTTGTTCATTATTTCGTATGCTTTAGGCAAAGCTTTGTTCAAACTCAATGCCCTTCTTAAGGCAATATTGGAACATTTTCAGCCTCTCAGCTCTGTCCTCTCGAAGGTGCCGCCCCTTACCAGTGGGCAGTTACGTTAGAAACACATAAATTTGTCAGCAGATGATTAATGCCTCCAGATACAGCCTTATCGGAAGCTGCAGCCCAAAGCGAGCCTTAATCACACCGATTTGAACGTCAATTTGACCACTTGATGTATTTGTGAAGTGATGTTTTTTTATGCGCGATGTTTGCGTAATAATGTTACCTACAGTTGAATTGTAACTGTGTTTGACTGTTTGTCGTAGGAATCCTACTACATAATATTATAAATGCGAAAGTAACTCTGTCTGTCTGTCTGTCCGTCTTTCACGCCTAAACTACTGAACCAATTTTGTTGAAATTTGGTACAGAGATAGATTAGAGCCTAGGAAAGGACATAGGCTACATTTTATCCTACAGTTGGGCACGATATAACCTGTAGTCCACGCGGGCGGAGCCGCGGGCGGAAAGCTAGTATAATATATATTAATCCTTCATTCGCCCACAGAATTAATACCTCAACTTTTGCACTCGTACGTTTACAACGACAGGGGACCTGATGGGTGACCAAAGTGGCACTTCACCACGAGCGTTTCCGTGCTTCGGAGAGTATGCTAAGCAGTCGGTCCCGGCTATTGTCGATTGACTACAGTCGTTTAATCAAGCCAGAGACCATTTGGCGGTTTGAAAATTATGACACTAGGATGAATCTAGTTCGCCACACTCTTGGTTAAATCTACACGATTCTGGGTTAACTCGCTCCATCGTCGATCTCATCTTTGACCTTTATGGTCAAGATTGAGGTCAAGAGTTAACCCATCTTATATAATAATAATAATAATAAGACTCGTATACACATATAATGTATACTCGGTTCATAATAAGCTGAGCTGATGCCACTTGAAAGTAGTAAGTGCTGCTATCTCGTTTAACTATTGTTTTACAAGTGGTTTGGTATTGTAGTGTTAGACAACACCTATTTTTTTAACCGAGCGGTCCGTACTGTTCTGCAATTTTGTACCTGACTTGTACCCTTGTCTATTGTCTATTATATTTGTCCGATTGTACTTAAGGGTATTGCACTTAACAGAGTTGCAGAGTTTAAATATCTGTTTGTTTTATTATTAGATGGGTTTACCCTTGACCTCAATCTTGACCATAAGGTCAAAGATGAGGTCGACGATAGAGCGAGTTAACCCAGAAAATGCCTATAAAGGCACTGGTACTCCCACGCACCGACGGAACACAGCAAGCTGTTTGGCGTCGGACTTCGGTAGGAGGGTGGTCGCGAACCAGACGGCCCTTCACAGAGCCTACCAAACCGCATGAGACCATAGGACGACACTTCAGATTCAGAAAAAAATGAAGTGTCGTTGCCTGGGATGGATCTCGGACAGTTTGTGACTGGCGACCTCAAAGACAATGTAGACATAGACAGAGAGCGTAGAGCGCTGGCGATCAGGTGTAACATGCTGGCTCGCAGGTTCTCCAGGTGCAGCAATCAGGTGATGATTACACTCTTTAAAGCCTATTGCCAAAACCTATACACCGGAAGTCTGTGGACTCGCTATACGCAAAGGTCGCTAGGTGCTCTACGCGTCCAATATAATAATGGCTTCAGAATGCTGCTGAGGTTGCCCCGCTTATTGCAGTGCCTCGGGAATGTTTGCGTTGAATACAACAGATGATTTTTATGCAGTAATACGCAAGAGGACTGCATCCCTGCTTAGCAGGGCTCGAGGCAGCACCAACAGCATTCTAGAAGTACTTGCTAGTAGGTGTGACTCATCGATCACCTGGCATCTTGTGAGGCGGGTAATTGGAGTCACCACCTAAACTAAGTGTTGCAAGGTGTTAGTTATTAATTTAATAAAATTTCAATTAGCTTTAAGAAATACTAACCTACTAACTTAGCTATAAGACAAACATTGTTACTAATATTATACTAACATTGTCTATGGATCCCTGTTATCCGAAATAAACGTTTTCATTCATTCTATTGTTAACAGTAATTGCCGCCTCAAGTGGCATCAGCTCAGCTTATTATGAACCGAGTATATGACTATATTGGATGACTTTAAATCATCATATCATCATCATCATCATATTCAGCCCACATCAACCCACTGCTGGGTATAGGCCTCTTCTCTATAGCGCCAATCGTCACGGTCCTGTGCTAACCTCATCCATAGAGGTCCCGTCAATTTGACGAAATCGTCTGACCATCGGGCTGGTGGTCTGCCCACTGCCCACTCTTACGACACCCACGGAAAGAGATGGGGTGGTGTTATTCTCAACCGATCACCACACGGTTAAGTTTAGTGAACTGATTCTCATCCTTAATTTTTGCTAACTAATTTAAAGTCACCATTACGTAGATGGATGTTTCGAACCAGTTCTATAATAATTAGGTTGATTATTTAATGCTATTAAAATTATTTTTATTATAATTTTGTATTTAGACGTCATAAAAGAGTTATTAGAATAATAAAATATCTTCCGTGACGTTCGATTGCTTATAAATTTTAAATGGCTGAACCAATTTTGATTAAATATGTATAAATATGTAACTAAAAACCAACTCGATTACGTCAGTTGCCACATACAGACACAAAGATTCACAGAAATACAGATACAGACGTCAAACTTATAACACTCTTTTTTTTTTGTCGGGGTTTAAAAACACATTCTAACAAATAATAACTCGATAAGTATAAGCCTTTATAATGTAATATGTAGGAATCATATGAATTTAAATGCAAGCTTGGTCGTCGATAATGTCTCCGTAGTAGCGCCTACGTGAATGTGCTACGCAATTTGCTACGCGGCTACGGCGTAGCAATGTATTTGTGATTTTATGCCGTGAAATTACGTTAGTGATATGATTTTGTAATTTATTGGCTTTGTTCATTATTTTATTATCAAAAACAAGACAAAAATATTAAGTTTTTAATGTTTTTATTTTGTTATACAACCGGTATTTAAAAATGCTACAAAATGTAAGCTTAGAAGGTGCTTTGCTTATACTTACACTATTCGGTTGCAAGATTCTTTCTAGCTCAGCCTAAGGTCTAATATTGAAAGTCAAACTTTAAACAAGATTATAGTCATCTACAGGGCTTTAATATTCTGGGCGTAACGCGGGTACATGCATGCGGTTTGTGAGGATTCAGAAAATGTTTTCTCTCTACTCCCCCCAGTATTATTCTTATTACCCCATATTAGAGCAGCCAAGGAGCACGGGCCTCCCTTCCAAACTGTGAAAGGGATTTTGCCACAGTCCACCACGCTGTGCTGAGGTTTGGTGGGTCGTATTATGGATGCTATAGTTTGACCATTACTGCTATCCTGCGCCTTGGGTAATGCGGGGCGAAGCGGGGGTCATGGCAGGCCGCTCCCGCTATGTCAGTTTGTTGGCAATGACGGCGAAACTGACAGCGGGAGCAGCCACCCTCGTGACGTGAGAAGATACAGTAAATAATTTAAAATTTTATTGATAATCCTGTTTGAATTTATGGATTCCATCTGAAAATCTGCCCCAACCCCCGCTTCGCCCCGCATACCTATGACGCGGTACAGAGATAGATAGATAGATAAAAATATTTATTCACTGAAATACAACACAAAGGAATCAAAACATTAACACACACAACACAAGAAATAACATAAAAGAAAGTAAAACTATTGGAATGTGGAGCGTGTACTGTAAAAAATGTTTTTTAATTTTTTTTATTATGAGATGGGTTAACTCTTGAACCCAATCTTGACCAAGGTCATAGATGAGGTCGACAATGGAGCAAGTTACCTAACCCAGAAAATGCCAATTAAGGCACTGATACACCCACGCATCGACGGAACACAGCAAGCTGTTTGGCGTCGGACGTCGGTAGGAGGGTGGTTGCGAACCAGACGGCCCTTTACAGAGTCTACCACACTGCATCATGAGACCATAGGACGCCACCTCAGATTCAAAATAATCTGAGGTGTCGTTGCCTAAGATGGAATACTAGGAGGCAGGCCTCATTTGTGTTTCCTTAGTCGCCTCTTACGACACCCACGGAAAGAGATGGGGTGGTGTTATTCTCAACCGATCACCACACGCCGTAAATATTCATGTTGCAGCAAAGCTGCAGAGGTAACGGTCGTACTATAAAATTACCTGTAGATAGGTTTCCCTCCTGTGGCTTTCCCTGCCCGGAACCAGAGCACCATGTAGACGCGGTCTTCATTGGTGTCCGGTGTGACGTCACAGGGGAGTGACGCCGTGCGCCCCAGCACCGCGTCCACGTCCACTGTTGATACTGGAACAAGAGAAAAAGCTTTTAGTGAATGTATCTTTTACCAGCCCATATACGTCCCTACCAAGGGGCACGGGCCTCCTTTCAAAACACGAAGGGGATTTAGGCCATAGTCCACTACGCGTGCCTAATGCGGGTTGGTGGACCGCTCGTCTTTCAAAAATGATTTTTTTTGAACGGGCGGGTTTCATCACGATGTTTTCCTTCACCGTTGAGCAAGTAATAATTAGAAATCTGTACATAAATCCGAAAAGACGAATTTAGTGGTACAGGCCCGCACCAGGATTTGAACCTGCGACCTTCGGATTACAAGTCTGGCTCATTACCAACTGGGCTATCACCGCTACTACACCATGAATGAATATTATATTCTTTATTGCATTTAGATTATATGGGGTACAAAAAAAGAGACTTATAGATACTAATAATGATCTGTTCCAGCCAACCTGGTGCAGTAAGAGTGTATCGAAACATCAGATTTGTTACTTTTCACATTGTCTAAATTGAACAAAATTTTAAGAATCACATACTTTATAGATAAAAATATCGTGTACTAGACTATGCAATTTATCAGTCTACGATTTCGCTTCTGTAGCCTGTCAGGTTCTCATTTCACGGTACAAGTAATTGTACAGACAAGAAACAAACATCATATATGTAACTGTGACCTTAGATTTGGAAATTTAGAGGTGTAGTCCAAAAAATCCATTTCTACGCATGAAGGAAAAATTTAAATAAGTTAATTTTTATTTTTGGTTTGCTGGACAAACTTCTTAGTAAACGTTATATAAAGTTATTGTCATCATCATCATCAGTGTATATTTATCCCCGCCTGTCTTCGAAGAAGGGAGTTTAGGTCACAGTCCACCACGCTGGCCCAATGCGGGTTGGTGGACCGTGAACTTACGGAAGTCTAATTCTCCTTTGCGTGCGGGTTTTATGTCGATCTTTCTTTTCACCGCTGAGCAAGTGATGGTTAATAAGACACCTGTATCTGCAAAGACGAATTTAGAGGTGCAGGCCCGCACCAGCTTTTGAACCAGCTTCCGTTAACAAGTCTGGCTGATTACCAACTTAGGCCATTGCTGCTGTTGTATTATATTATGTATATTGACATCGGGCAAATCGTAGATTTTTATTGCTGAGAATATAACTGGAAATATTTTTAAAGTATCCTCCCCTATTCCTCTCTAAGTTGGTGTAACGTATATTTCTGTGCAACGGAGGAATTTCATTTTATTCAGCTCAGACGAAGCGCTCTCAGATACCAACGATTCGCATGTCATTTCGCAAAACGGGAGAGCATATTATTAAACATCTATGAATAATTAAAGTACTTATCCACTCAACTTGCGCTTACAACTTTTGAGTTTTAATATCTTTAGTATATTTTACTGTAAGTATGTTAAAAAATGTATACATTGAACATTGAAAGATTGAAAGTACATTGAAAGATTGAAAGTACAATAATTACGATGTGTACTCTTTTACTAGAAGATGCCCGGGATTTTTTTCTCTTGGAATTTTGTAATCTTTCCTTTCTCCTTGCCTACGTTATATTTTTATTTTTAAATTGTATAATTGAAATTAATTTATTAATTTATAACTCTAAGCAATAACCCAAGGACATAACTCAAAAGAGTTGTATAGAATATTAAAAAACTTAGAACCTTTTTAAATCTCTTTAAAATAACACAATTGGCACATAGGACTTTAAACGACTATACATTATACTCCACTATAAGTTTACTGACTAGAGTATTGGCCGGGAAAGCTGGAAACAAAATGCTCGATAAGCTTCGGATTGCACGATACCTAAGTATCATTATACAGGACAAGTGTAGAGCAAGCGGCAACCCTCCACTCCGCATAATCGAGTACAAGAATGACTAAGTGAATATCTCTGTTTTCTGTATTTACACTGTTATGACTCCTGGCTTTCTTTTCCCCAGCGATAAAAACCCCATGAATATAAATAGAGGTAATATTAAAACCGTTTTCGTTGCGCATGGAATAATCCTCTTTTCTTTAAGGAAAAACTGTCACCGTGTTGGGGCAAGTAATGTGCAACATCAGTCATACTTAGGTGGAATTTTCAATTTACTTGCAGAAGACTGTGGTAATAAAGACGGATTACTTGTACCTCGAAGCGTGCACGTATCAATTTGGCCTTCAACTCCGTCTTTGCTATTCACTTAGATACTATTATAGATCGTCTTTGTTATATCTTACCTAATAAGATTAGGAGGTGAATTGTATTGGTGTTGTCGTTTCGAGAACAGAAATGCTGATTGTATTTGATAAATAAAGATTTAGGATACCTTCCTGAATACGGGCGTAACAAAGGTATTTATTGCAGTTACAAAATAGTTTCTGACGTTAAAGAATTTAGAAACAGAGCCCTTGGACAGAATTCAGCAAATAGGTTTAGAGATTAAGATTACTCATAGCAACATTTTTGAGAACTTTTTATTCTTTCATATCTTGTAATATGGGTACACGGTTCCCACTTGTCAACTAAAGCTACACCGGCTGCGAAATGTGCTTTCCCAAATTCAATTTAGTCCCGTTTTTATTTACGTCGGCATTCTCATACACACATGAAAATTCATAAGCTCTTAGGTTTTGTGACGTGTTATGATAATATTTGTAAATTCGTGAGCACAAAATGCAAATTTAAATCGCGAAAATTGCAATAGTAATGCACAAACGACGTAAACAAACAAGTGCTGCAAACGCTTCAATGAAAATAAAAAAGAAAGCACAAATCCCACGTAGCACGACACAGCGCCAACTCGCATTAAGATAAGAGTGGAGAAATGAAATTCCAAATCGGTCCCGCCCCTTTATTTCGATGTCACCGCCGCATTTGAGTCAGAATAATTCCACAATAAAGCTGTACTGACAAAGCTGGAGTTTCGTCGGCGAATGTTACGCATAATGTATCGGAAATATAAATTATATTAGATTGAGGCTTTGGTGGTTTAATGGGTGGCTATAGCGCTGCAGAGATGTGTCGTGTTGGAGGGCACTAAAGAATTGCGGCACTCATTACTGTGGTGCCGAACGCGGTTCGTGAGTGGTGGCGGTGTGTCACGACATGCGATATTCGTAGGTCACACGTGACGTCCACGTGGTCAGTTTAGCCATACGACCGCCATAGGTCCGCCTAATGTATATTGTGTACCTGTGACCAAAAAAGTGAGCAATCAAATGGTAATGGAATCCGAACGTGACTTCGCCGCGTGTTCCAGGATTATGTGCCTGCAAGGGTTTAAATGGTTTCTAGTATTATTTGAACTGTATTTTAAAAGTGTTATTAATAATTTTAACCTCAAAACACTTATCTCAAGGCGATTTAATGTAACATTTGAAATTAACATTGTCACCGTGACTATTTGTTACAACAAATATCATTTAGGTACTTTGTGTGATTTGATTAAAATTTTTGGATAAAAATTGACAGTATAGACTATGTTATACTATTTACCAAAATAAAATATTTTTGATAAAAAGTTTTTATTTTTGGCTGTATTTTATGAAGTTATTTTTTGTTTGTTTTTAATCTCGTCTACACAAAAAATTGATTTTCAATGTTCATGAATAACAAATACATTTTTTAACAATGGCCAGTGTTATTACAAAGTTTTGGCTTGCGTACATGGATACGGAACACAATGGCATGTTCAAAATTTTACTACTGAACTTAGATTCTCATCGAACAGTTATTGCCGGCAGCCCTTAAATTAGATTACTACCTGGGTCAATAAAATCTACGGCAGAACCGTGATTCAACGTAATATAACGCAAGATATACCCACGGATAGCTCTGAATATTACATGGAAATATTGGTGGGTAGTGCGAGAATCCGTCACGTGTCAAAAGGGTTCAGAACGAGCCATCGAAGACCCTTCAAGCCACGCGCCCTTCTTTATTTTTTCGTCCTTTGATCAATGCCGCTTTGACATTGTCATTGTCAATAGGCTGATCATTTTGGAGAAATGTCGAGGTTTCTTAGTTTGAAAATGTTGTCATTGTAACATGTCAAAATGAATAAATTAAATGTCAAAATGAATAAATTGATTTGCTTAGTTCAATGGTTTATCGTTTCCATGGATTGACGGTTATTTGGTTCTTTCCAGATGAGGCAAATATTTGTGTAAACAAATGCTACTTCACGGGTCTAAGTATTTATGACTATCTTTGTATACGGCCGGTTTGGTTCTGCCGCTGAATCGAGGTACCTAGGTTTGATTCCCGGTCAAGTGTTCATCTCCATAGAAGGACCCACGATATAAATATTGGAAATCTTTAGAAGTAATTAGTGTCATATTCAAGAGCAAATTAACGAAACTCTTCAGAAATTATAAAAAGCGTCTAGTCCAGAGCGTCAAAACCTTCGTGTTTTTATATTTTTAAGCAATTTAGAATTTTGATTAGGTAAATTAAATAACTTAGTTTAGCGTTTTAATGAAAACTCAAGCAACCAAATTTATTTTTGTACAATGTTTTACGACTAAGATTCTAAAAAAGGCATTTGCAATCGTTTAGATTTCAGTTGTTTATGACGGCTTATTTAGTAACACGAACGTTTTAGTATAAATGTCAAAGTCATGACTTTGCTTTGCCTTTTTAGATGTCAGGACGTATAATTATGATAATTCACGACATATTAGGGGTTAAACTGTGAAACTGATGATTTTTTTCAAGCATTATTTTTAGGGAAAGGAACTTGAACTTGAATAAATTTAAAATTATTTCCTAAAAGATATTAAAATAATATCCCTCACGGCGTTTAAAAATACTAAAGCATTGTTTTGTTCAAAGTTTCTTTGTTTCAACAGTTATTACAGAAAATGTCGTATTTTCGAAAACTTAGCAGTACTAAGGAGATTTAGAATACAATTCTATTCTAAATCTCCTTAGTACTGCTAAGTTTTCGAAAATACGACTGAAAATATTTGAATATTTTCATCTGTCGTCCGTTGCATTGATTATATTTGCTCTAACACTGTTACACTTTTCGCTTTCAATAAACACTAAGAATGCCCATAAGTTAATTTTAAAGACTGTAGAACTACCCCTTTTTGTAAATAACACTGAAATCGTAATCAAACAGTCTGCACTCAAAGACATCTCCAATACGAATAAACCATTATCTTTGTCATAATGTAATATGAAACAATACAAAACTTCCTTTAAAGCATTTCACTTACTTCCGTCCTGACATAAGTGGAGGTTTAACGACACTAAAAAGACGCTGAACTGCCAAGAGGAGCTAAGAAAAGCTCTTACGTCTCTCGTTCTCTCAATATTTCATATTTTTTCCCGACTCTGAAGATATACGAGCGAGGTTTCGCGCGTGACAGGCTTCTGGGGGGTAATATTAATAAAATTATTGTGGAGACACGTCGGGAGCCCCGAGGCTGACCTACTGCGACTACTCTACAGCTAGAACTTATGTTCGATGTTATGTAGTATTACGAAGTATTGCTACGAAACTTGTGGCCTTGAGTGGTCTTTATTTTTCTGGCAAGATAATTTTTTTTCGTTCCCTGAACATGAAAATATACTTTAAAACCATATCTTATAATTATCATTTTGACAAAAAAAACAGGCATTACATATTCTAGTTAATTACTTCAATGCTAAGTTATGCCCGTAACTAGCCTACTTTGTTATTTATATGTACAATCTAATTTAATATAAGAAATAAAATAAAAGTGACAATTTTTAAATCTTTTTTCTATTTTCATTACCTTGTAAATTTTAAAAAATTGAGTAAACGTAAGAATCAAACCGACTTCAATCTCAACAATACATATCAAAAGATAGGCACGAACTAAAACGTCATCAAAATGTATAGTGTACATTTTTTTGTTTGTCCTGATTTTTTAGAAAGCGCTTAATAAATTTAGATTAAATTTATATGAGACCATCTCAGAAGTATATTCTTTTTAACAAAAAAATAATTTTGAAAATCAACCGACAATTGACAGAGTTATCGCGTAACAAACCTACAAAAAAGTAAAAAACTTTCTCCCTTTTTGAAGTCGGTTAGAAAGAGAAAATATCCAATCAATCGAAACATAGAAAGCTTATACAGGGAGATACTCTTGTAAGGTTCGTTTGGTAAATATCAATCTATCATTTTGATGGGCGAGTGTGTACAGTGTTTACTCCCCATTCGACACTTGTTTCATTTTGGAAAGTAGATAACTCTACGTCTGGTCGGCAAGTGAAAGTTTGTACAATGTAGGAATGTATTCTCAGATTATTTCCTTACTATGTAATATCCTTGCTAATATTATAAATGTAAATGTAAGATTGTTTGTTTGTTACGCTTTCACGCCTAAAGTACAAAACCGATTTTGATGAAATCTGGTTTAGAGATAGATAGACCTTGAGGAATGCTGGAAAAATAGGCTACATTTTATCCAAAAGCTGGGCATGATATAACCTGTAGTCCACGCGGGCGGAGACGCGGGCGGAAAGCTATTAATAATATAAACGCGAAAGTGTGTACGGATGTATGTATGGATGTTTGTTACTCTTTCACGCTCAAACGGCTTGACCAATTTTGATAAAATTTGGTACGGAGGTAGCTGAAACCTTGGATTAACACATAGACTACATAATTTTCCAACAATTTCCATTGGAACGAAGTTCTGGGCGAAAAGCTTGTAATTAAATAAATAAAGCTTGTCTCTTTCGTTTTTCAACTTCGCGACAACATGTTTAAACACAAAACGAGCGCCATCTTATTTCGTCCCAGTGTCTTACAAACAATAATTTATTTTCTTGAACAAATGTAATTTATATGCTTACATTTCACAATTCGCTTTCAGCGTTGTCAAGATTCGAAATCAGATATACTTTTGCCACCAAATATGTATTTTCTTTTTTGCAAATTAACTTGTTGTTTCTTGTTGCCATGCAAAATCAGCTGTCTAATCATGGTTTGCAGAGACTTCAGAAAATTGATGTAAAGTTGGACCGAGGCCAGGCCTTTACATTGTTTTTAAACTTAGATGATCGATCGTCGGATTTTAAATTTTATTCGACTAACTATTTAAAACTAGCTGACCCGGCCAACTTCGTAACGCCTTTTTTTTTCATATTTTCTCACCTTTTAAACCTTCCCTGGACTTCCACGAATATTTCAAGACTAAAATTAGCCAAATCGGCCCAGCCGTTCTCGAGTTTTAATCAGACTAACGAACAACAATTCATTTTTATTTATATAGATAAACGACACCAAACCCGAAAACTAAATCACACTAAACATATGACACTAAATATACACAAAAAACACAATTTTAAATAATTAGTATATCTTTTAAATATGTTTTTATTTACGGCCTTTTTCACCTTCTGCTTGTTAACCCCAAACGCTAAATGTAACTTTATATATTTAGCCAGTTTATATACTTAAACAAAATCAACCTTAGCTTAAATAGAGCATATATACAGCCGAAAGCGTGCCGCTGAATCAATAGGCCAGAAAAAGCTGAGTCAGCGTACGCACAGGGAAGAAAATAAAGAAACAAGGAGGCATAGGTAACCCAATATATTTTGTCCAATGCCACAGGGATCGTTATTTATTACCTCTGGCGTTTATGTTTTTTGGTATGGAACGTACGCATTGAATTGCCAAATCAAGCGACGGATTCCAATCACATTAATTTTTTCATTTATCACGTTTACAATCAACGATTTTGCGCTTTTGATTAGATTCGACATTATTCCAAGCCAGTGGTTCCCAAGGTAAACGAACTAGGAGTTTATTAAAAATATGAAAGACCTCCTTTATACCGACTTCAAAAAAGGATCTATGTTCGACTGTATGTTTTTTTTATGTATGTTCACCGATTTCTCCGCCAATTATGGACCGATTTTTAAAATATTTTTTTTTCGAAAGAATATAGTTCCAAGGTTGTCCCATATAAATTTAATCGAAAATGGTTAAGCGCTTTTAAAAAAAATCAACGAAAACAAAAAATACTACAAACCAGAACATAATCTAAATAAATGAGTGATATTTCCGTTTGTGGTTATCTGATAATAGGCATTGTAGTCTGCAAAAAATACTAGTTATCTACTTTGTGCGAACTGTTGTTGGGATTGAAGTCGGTGAATCATACGTTTTTAACATGGAAAATTATTTAAAAAGTTAAAAAAAGTTTAAGAAAATTACGAAACGGCGTTATGATATTATGACCTGGTTGTAACGAAGTATAATTTTAAATACTTAATTTTAATAATTTTATAATTTTAAATACTAATATGAATATCCCATTGCAAGCTGTCTTTTGAAGTCCGACAACTAAGCTTAATAATTAAGTTCGCAAATTAAGCAAATTGTAGCACCTACTATGAAAATGATTGCTCATTAGGTATGAATAATTTTTGCAGCATTTATAATAACTAAGCTTAGATCAAATATTTTTGGGGTTTCACATATTTTTAGTCTCATTTTGACAAGTACTGATCAAACCCCTTCATCGCCGAACCTCAAAAGCTCGGTGGGGCCCCGTCTACCGACTCTCGTTTTCCATTCGTTCCGCTGTCCAGAAATTTTTGCAATAAAATTAATCGTTTCAATAAAATCGTAGTTGAATAGAACCGACCATGCATGAACACTTTTTAATTGGGTCTCTCTTTTTGCTCCTTTCGCGGCAATCCAAACGAGAAATTGAGCTCGAAGTTCGATAGAGAAGTTTGGTTTAAGTCGCTAGTCGATACGTAGGGTCCCTTAAGGTATTTTAAACAAATATTTTATGTTATAACTAGCTGATGCCCGGAACTTTGTTTGCGTGTTAATTTTTTTTGTACAGAGTACACAGATTGAAAACATCTATCTTACGTGATTTAGATTTTTACGTGCAAAAGTTTTTTCCCGCTAACTCCCGTTCCCGTGGGAATTTTGCAATATTCTGAGCTGCTGTTTTGCAACTGAGCTTTAAGTTTACTAAGATACCCGCATGCCAAATTTCAAGCGTCTAACTTAAGCGGTTTAGATTTTTCATACAAAAGGATTTTCCCGCTAATTCCTGTTCCCGTGGGAATTTCGGAAATTCCTTTCTTAGCGCACCTCTACGGTACCTAAGCTAAGTCCCTTCCAAATTTCAAGTGCCTACGTTTAGCCGTTTAGGCTGTGCGTTGATATGTCAGTCAGTCAGTCAGTTTCTCCTTTTATATATTTAGAAGAAGAAGATACAATGTTTCATTCGACACTTCGATTTATTAAAGGAACTCTAAAAGAGACATGAGTTAAATACTTTTGCCACAGCACACTGTAAATTAGACTAAAGTTACCCATACATAATAGACTTTTTCAGATTTTTGATCTGTTGTGAGAAATAACCAGTCTTTATTTACGACTCGAAAATATTCGCTTTATATGGCTGTATTGTTATATGAATTAAGTTCATCTATAATCTTCGACTTAGCTGTTTTTGAGTGTACGAAGGAACTAATCAATATTACAACTGACCCAATTGAGTTGTAGTAATAACTACTAAAATATGACTTATGCTATCGACACGAAAGAAGAAGTAATAACTCAATATTAAAAGTTCTGTAAAATTATAGAAACATTTTTCAAAGCAAAAAGCCAACGTCAGAACGTGGATGTAAAAACCAAAAGGCGTCATACTAGTTAGACGAACGTTTGTTTTTGCAAGCGAATGCTCCGCAACAGCTTTAGCGGATCTGTTTTTTTTTATTTTATACAGCAGGTTTAAAACACACATTGGATGTTCGATCAAAAGTGAGCAATTTGTTGCGTGCGGACGCTGTTCCCGATGGATCGCATGGAATCAGAGGCGGGATTCGTGGATCTCTAGACTGCTTTATACTCGAAAAGCTTTAAAAGTAATCCTTGTTTTTCATTCAATACTTTTCAATTTGGAAACTTTAAGATTCGGGAGAGAACTAAAAAAGTAAGGAAACTTGCGAAAGTATAAAAAACAGCAAAAAATCTTATACATGAAAAATATTTGCTCTGTCCGTCTTTGTTTACTCGACGTGATTATTACTAAGAACAAACGGTAATTTTTACATGTTGATTTAGTTAACAAAATATATACAAAAGTTCTAATTCAAATAAAGTAGCGTGTACAGACAGCTGCACAGATACCAGACCACTCCTATGAAAAAAGGATGAAGTATTTCACGAAATGTTTTAAGGTATTTCAATGATATTTCGTATACTTTGTGTAATATTTCAGCTAGTTACTAACTAAAGTTATATTTTAGAACACGCATTATAAATATAGAATCGGTGTGAACTTGTAAAAATAAAATATATAGTTTTGTCAACTAAACAATTACGCTAAATCCCGATTTTAAAATTTTATGTTTTATCATAGACAATTTCGCCGTTTTCTCGTGGTCCCAGGATTTTGTTCCATTAATGGGACCACGAGGGAGAACTGTACTTCATCTTTATCCGGTAGGAGTGGTCAAGTATCTCTGCAGCTGTCTGTACATAGCAAATAGATTGACCAAGATCCTCATTTTTATTTTGTTTGTTATAAAAAAATTAAATTGATTTAAATACTAACTTTTCCACAGAAATTTAACGTTAATAGACCGTTTTCGTTATTTTAATAATAAAGTTAAATATTTAATATACCCTTTTACTGACTGTGAAATAATTAACCCTCACCAGATGTATACGCGCGCTGTTAATAAATAAAATGAAAATGTTTGGTTTTCAAAGGCTTAACTGACTGAAAGAATATTCTAGAACTAAAAGGAAAAGCGAAATGAATTCATGAAACCTAGAAAACGGGTCATCTGATAAATGAAAGTCGTTAAAAATATAGTTACGAAGTTTAAGTAGCTTAAAGAGCTTATTAAAATATTTTTTTAAGTCACGATTATTTTCTACCGAATCCAGAATTAATCTGTAAGCAAAAAACACGGAATAACCTCGGAACAAACGAAAATATATTCCCCCATTTTCATTTTCGACAAGCAATCGCGTTTAATGGGTTGAGCTCGATTCCCACTTGAGTTCGTTCGATTTTGTTTCATTCGATCTCTGTTTCGAGGTGTTTTCGTGACGTAATGAAATTATGACTTTTCGGCGTATTTTTTGCCATAAATTAATCACAAAATTCTCTCTGTTACAAGATTATGCGGTTTGAAAGTTTAACTTTATAGCACGCGATGCATGGGATATAAACACAAGATTACTTTAGTTTATACAAAGTAAGTTTCTTTGTTATTTTTTTAATGCTCTTTTTCTTAACAAATTGATTTTTTTTAAAAACAATGTTACAACAAAACATATTTTCACAGAAAATACCATTTTAACAAATTATCAGTTTAATAACCGTACTTACAATAAATATATTCTCTTATTTATTTGCCTAAACCAGCGGCACGCCATGGTGGTCGTTTTGACGTTTGTCCACTCATGAAGTTTCGTGTTAATTACAATACATTTGAACAGCACTTAGCTCTTTCAAATGTATTGTAATACGAAACTTCATGAGTTGTCAACGGCCATCATTGCGTGCCGCTTTATAGTTACTTGAAAATACTGAATAAAATAATACAGTATGGAATGGCGCACTTTAATGTCGGAGGCCAAGATCCAGCAAACTTACTTACTTGAAAACAATGCATCATAAGTGATAGGGTGAAGTGTTTATACCTGAATTTTTATTCCCACGGACCAGATGTAAACAATGGTGATACCAAGCATGGAAAATATTTTGTGATTGGTAGGTTTATAGTTTACATGAAAAAAGACTCCTAGATTACTATTTTATATTTGGCCTAAGAGTTTAAATAACTTTTAACTATTGTATAGTTCATTTATATATAAATAATATGTTTTAAAATTGTTATATCTATTAAACCCTTTTTTCGTATTAAACTAGTTTATATTACTGGCAACACTTCAGGGCTGATGTAATTTCGGGTTGGTTTAACAAAAATCAAACATTTGATTTAATTTTTATAACACATTAAAACATTTTTTATTTTATTTATCATCCATATTATTGTTATAAATCTATACTTCTATACTAATATTATAAAGAGGAAAGATTTGTATTTTTGTATGTAACGAATAGGCTCCGAAACTACTGGACCAATTTGAAAAATTCTTTCGACGTTAGAATGCTTCATTATCCTTGAGTAACATAGGCTACATAATTATCCCAAATTTCCACGGGAACGAAGTCCTGCGCGGAAAGCTAGTAAAGAAATATGTTAGGAAACAAAACTGTATTCACGATCTGAGATTGTGAGCGCTCTGTCTGTGTCTTTTCGTGTCGGATTAATTTGTTGCCTAGTTGTTTTTGTTATTTGTTACGTTTCGTATTTTTCTGTCGTTTCGTTTTGTTTCTTACCTGTTAAATTGTTATTTTGTTGTTGTTTGAGAAGATGGATCCTGGTTCAAGTATTTCTTGACAAAGGAGCGTGTCATTTGAACTAAATTGTTCAAATGATAAAATTTGAACTAAATTGTTTCTTTCATATAAATAAATGTACTTAAATAATCTATTATTATTTATTAATTTCTACAGACCCTTGGTGTCATTATCCCTGAAACGACACTTTGACATTGTTTACATCTAGTCCGTTGGAATAAAAGAAATAGTATACAAATACAAACAAAGTAGTTAATTATTAAGACAAGGAAGACTATTACATAAAAATGTTTTGAAAACAGAAACTTTATCTTTCCTCCCACCACTTCATCTGCGTGGAAAAGCAGCCATTTGGCCTTTTTATAATTCGAACGGCAAGGCACCTCATTGCCTCTTGTGTTTTTAACTACAAAAATCCCTAGTGTGTAGGAGACAATGGTAGTATACTTTTGCCGTGCCGTTTTCGAATTATAAAAAGGCCCATTGACCAACCAACAATTGCTACACTATCATATGTTTTAAGGTTATACAACTCACTTACGACTTAATTCGTCAGGTCTAGTCATTGTTCCGTTACGACGTAAAAAAGACAAACAAACATATTGTTACATTAAGGACAGAGTTGGCTCTTAATGCTTTTAAGTGTCGCTCATTTCACTATTTTTGATAATTTTTCCAGTACTTAATTGCTACATTTTTAAGAAAAAAACTTACCAAGATCTTCCGCATCCTCACTCCATTCGCCTTCCTGCGCGCTACAGACCGCCAGCATCACCAGCAACCGAACCCACTTCACCTGCCACATTGTCACTACATCATGACGTCACATATCATACTGACGTCACACCACCCCTCACTCCGCACTGCGTCCGCACTCTATTTATATTTTTTAATAACGTCAGACACATCACCATTTTTTCCCATTGTAATCCTTCGGGGTTCGACGCTTGACGTTTTCAGCCTGAAAATGCCGGTGAGATTTTAGACAAGAATAAAAATGTCATATTTTTTATGAATAGTCGCCATTTTGGGAGGTTATATCTGAGCTGTGTAGAGATCTAGGTATATAACTCAGACTTCTTTGTAGCTGACAGTTGACGTGATTAATGTTTTGTTTTTTCAGCAGATTTTTATTTCTGTTGATTTTCTTGAACAAGTAATAAGTAGGCACTTATTTGAATTTAGGTTACACACGTTTTGTAGAGATCAGCGTGTTTGTATGAATTCGCTTTTGACAACAATCTAGCTTAGGAGAAATATGTGGTTGAGAATGTTGCAAATAACCCATGATAACTTGAAATAGGAGTCTATAGCTTGAATTTAATTGATTAATTAGAACCCATCACCATAATAAAAATAACGTAATAAGTACACCACTATCACTTAATTAAATTATTGTCAAAAAGTGTTTGAATCCACCAGAAGGCGAACCTAAGATCGTTGAATTGGGAGCTGGTGGAATACTTTGTCGGGCAGGCTACTAAAAAATTAATAATTCAATTGGTAAACAAATTTACATGGGTAACTGAATACGTCTGAGGTCTCTCCTACAAAGAAACAGGTCTCAACGATATCAAAGGAAAGGTATGGGAGTACAAACCTTTAGAAGGTTTATCTATTTCTGTCTCAATAAACTTTAGTGGAAAAACAGATTTCAAATAATAATCCACGTTAAAAACGTTAGAATGAACCGACTTCCATCCCAACAATGCCTACCTGCTAAAGGAAACCACTAACCAAAACGTCACCGGTATTTAATTTGTATACATTTTTATTGGTTTTTTCAAAAAGCGCTGAAACAATTTCGATAATATGTATAAGGAACCACCTCTGAAGTATTATAGCCAAAGTTGAAACACGGCAGGCGGGTATTTATTCTCTCTTTCGATTCAGCTGTCACTCTCGCACGAATAAGACGTCGGATGTCATTTCCACAAGGAAATTGACTTTCATTGGGTTTTTAGGGTTCCGCGCGTGAATACGTGCCGGTAAACTATTGTTAAACACTTCCTTTTGTTCACCTAATTCGTAATTTCTCGCCCTATTTGATTTTAACATTTCAACCGAACCTACCCTAATCTGCAAGTTGAAAAGTTAAGCAAATTGGTTTTCTGTAATGATTTTTGGGTTTACTGTTTAAATAGAGAATTATAATAAAGGATGTTAAGGATTATACGTATTGTTTGATTTCGGGTATATTAAATTTGTATTGTAACGTGGAACAAGGAAACATAAGAATTCTATTTTCAGCTTATACATTTTGTTCTTGTCTTAGAAAAATAATGTTACTTGAAGCTTTATGAAGTTTTGGTTACGTTTGGAGATAAATATTTTATTTGATAAGAGGGTATACTACAGTCTCGCTAGTTCACATATTGTTGCTATAAGGTCCTAGGCTATAGGCCTAATTAAGATATTGTTGCTATAACTATAGGCCCTAGCCTTTGTTATAGTAAATTCAATATCAGGCCTTTATTAGAAAAACATAACATTTCCAGAAAAGGTGTGATATTTTGCTGTGTCAATTTCGAGAGCGTCGGTGGTGGTGTAACGGCTAGTGGATCACACTAGGCGAGAGTTACCGAGTTCGATTTCCAGTGCCGCTATGCACCAATGACCCTATTTATAAGTTATATAACTCACTAACCGATGCTCTTACGGTGAGGAAAAATATCATGAGGAAACCTGCTCGTTCTGGCGACGGAACGTGTAATCATGATCAAATCCGGTCAGATTCCCCTGTTGGCAGGGCCAAAGAGGTCAGATGGCAGTCGCTCCACTGTTATTACTCCACATCGTTGACTTTAACTAGATTGTGGTCAAGAGCGAACCCATTCTTAATAAAAAAATCTTGATCTGCCAAATCCTAGATCATGGTCACCCGGAATAATAAACAAGATCAAATACAAGGAGGAGTCAAATATATTTTTAGTTGAAATAACGATTGCCCTACTTCTAGGCAAAATCCTCGTTTGTGTATATTTGGGTCTGCCATTCGTCATGATTTAGGCACACAACGATATAATTAATAACTCATATCAATTCTGAGGCTCTTACATTTACGACTATATGTTACTAAATTTGTAAGCTCTTAAATACCCTTTAGACGCAAATTACTTTGAAAATAAAATAAAATCAATAAAAAATAAGCTCTTGATAATATTTTGATTTAGGAGTTCTTGGCGTGTTTTACAATTTAATGTTGTGTACAGATTATTTTGTGTATGGCTTGTGTGAGTCTCCTTATTACAGGATTATTTATCCATGTTTTATAATGATACAATCATCAATTTATCACATTAACGGAGCACTGGACCTCTTATCTAACAGGGGAACCTTGCTTTCGACAGAATAGGGATGTCGACTAATTTTTTTTAAATTGTTTATCTTAAAAAAGACCTAAATCCAAAACCCAAAACCGAAAATAATTTTTGAAAACTATTGAGAAATAAAAAAGTTACAAGCTATTAAATTTCAATAGAGGGGGAAACTGTCAAACAACGAAAAAGAGATTATGTGACGTCACCGCCATTTGTTTGCGTAGGTAAAAACGAGATAGCTAGCTCTCCCCACAAAACGAGATAGCTAGTCCTTACGTTATTGTAAATGCTAATAACTTGTTCATTTATAAACCAATTTTAATGCTGTTTTTGAATACTTATTAATATATTTCTAGCATTATTTTTTGTTTCACATACAATAATTCATAAAATCAAACACTGTCAACATCCCTATTGTTCGGTATTTGCTAATGCAATATCAGGTAACAAGTATTTATTCTTCCAGCGACCTTACTTTACTTTCTTACGATCGTCCATCAATGATTTCACTAAACCACAGAAATCTGCTATTATTAATCGAGAATAAGATATGTTTCTAATTTGCGTAGTAATCCCGTAAGTGTATTTACTTTTAGGGTAAGTCTGGGAGACAAACTCAAAGCGTCGCATGTGTACCTTTCACTCTTGTTGTACCTCCTGTGTACTCATTCGCTACATGGCACTTTGTGTGAGGTCTTAATTAATTATGTTATAAGGGCGAACCTAGCAACGACTCCTCTGAAACACACTCTAACATTTCTGCCTGTGTTTTGTCCCGTTTCTCATTCAGGGTATGCTTGACCATCATCCGGGATCTGACAGGTAATGGAGTAATGGATAATGGAGTAACTTCCACTTGACCTCCGGGACCCTGCTAAATGGTTTAATAATAGTTACAAATTCAGTGTTGTGAATATGCAACTTTCCTCATGATGTTTTCCTTCGCAGCAGTGCAATTTCTGAACATAATTCAGAAGAAGTTATTACTATCCTGGTGAAAGAACTCGGTAGCTCTTATTTAAGAGTCCGACCAGCTAACCGTGACGTCACAGACGCTTTACACAGACGATAAACACACTTTAACCAATGGAACACATGTCCGAAGGGTCTATGCGGTCCCCTGTCAGAAATATAAAAGTTTGACGGTCGGTTACGCATACACGGGTAAATAATGTCTTTTAATCTCTTTACAGAAGCGGTTGACCCTTATCCCCGGGAATAAAAAGTTTCCAGAAACAGTAACGGGAAATTTATTTTTCGATTATGTTGTATAATATAAGGTCAGAGAGACGGACGCGATAAGGATACGAACAATTGTAACGTCTCGGTAGAATGGCTTGTTAGATGTTGAACAATAGAAAAGTTGGAAGTTCCAAATGTTTCGAACAAGTTGTGAGTTCTGAGAAATTGTTACATGGAAGATTTTATTGGACGAAGATTTGATCAAGAAATCTTAAGAATACCTACTCTATTATAATAATTAACGCGCTTAAACAAATCTAATAAATAACTTATTTGATAATATCTGCGCCTCTGTCTTTTTGTGTAGCAATAGTTAAGTAAGTGATAAGCTTAACCAACGCTGGTATCAGAGTTTTCAAGCCGCTAAATGACTTCTGACTAGATTTATCGATTGTGGTCAAACGACTAAATCACATCCTTAGAACTTGCCTTTTAAAATTAGCTTTTCTATTTTTAGGGTTCCGTTCCCAAAGGGAAAAAACGGGACCCTATTACTAAGGCTCCGCTGTCCGTCCATCCGTCCGTCCGTCCGTCCGTCTGTCACCAGGCTGTATCTCATGAACCGTGATAGTTAGACAGTTGAAATTTTCGCAGATGAGGTATTTCTTTGTGCCCAATAACAACAAATACTAAAAACCAGAATAAAATAAATATTTAAGGGGGCTCCCATACAACAAACGTAATTTTTTTGCCGCTTTTATAGAGGTAATGGTTTTTATAGAGTCCGACTCGCACTTGGCCGGTTTTATAGGTAATGGTACGGAACGGAACCCTTCGTGCGCGAATCTGACTCGCACTTGCCCGTTTTACTTAAAAACTATACTAGACATATTTTTTATGTTTATATTAGAAATACGAGTACCTACATTAAATACAGAAAAAATTCTGTCATAACATAACATAACAAAACAATACATTAGTAGCCAAACAAATGCACTTTATAAATTCACTTAGAAACTGATTCTATCCCTTTCAAAGGTATCTTTGTTTTGGAACAATGATTGTAAATGTAAAGGAAAATGAGAAACTAATGTTAGTACTATCAAATCAAAACATAGATTTGATTGAACTTGTTCCATTCTTATAATGACATGAACTTTTACATCAAAGTGGAATAGATACTATATCTCAGTCAATTACTGAATATACTCCTAATGTTATTTTAATCATTCGAAAGGCTTTCGAAGCAGTTCTATTTTTATTGAAAGTTTATATTCCATAAATCGCGCGACCATATCGTAAGACAATTTAGTTTATCTTATTTTTTATTGAATATAAAATGGCTGAGTGCGTACCTTTCTCTTATCCGATCGGGATATTTATTGCACAAGTTTGTTTTTGACCGCCTCACGTACTTTATAGGGCGAACCTTTCTATCCCCGAATTGGCAATTGCTATTTGATATATACTTTATTCTGTAACTTTCCGATCTCATATTTCTTGGATTTTGCTCTACGTGACTCCAAGTTGTGTTTTTATATGCTAATCGGTTTTTCGGTGACTCATAGACTTGTTTTAACCATTGACTTCCACGTTGGACATTAAAACAAATTAATTTGTAGTTCCTTGCTAATACTCTGGGAAAGACTGCACATTTGGGAATAGGCATATAGTAATACTAATCTAATTCACTTATTTGACTTATTTTAAGTAAAATCCTGAATGTTCTATGAAATAAAGCTATTTTTGACTTTGACCCAGCTGCTAAAACTTCTCAGGCATACAGTACTCAAGAGTCAATTAGGTAGAGACTGTAAATCGCCAATTGTATACGATTATAGGTTCATAATATGTTTCAAGCATGCTGGTCGGTTTCGGATTAACTTAAAAGGGTTATAATTTTTGCCTTTTTAATAGCCAGCTGTTTTGTTTGTTTATCTCGCTCATGAAAAAAAAACTTTATTTTCCATTTAATTTTACCTGTAACGCTGTAGAAGTTTTAATGAAATTGTTTCAAGAGCTACTGTTTTTCTTTATGTTTATTTTCGAAGCCTCATTTTACCGAGAACCGAAATGTTTGTATAAGCTAACATCTCCATGACTGCGTGATTTGCGCAAAGCTGAACACATTTGCGATATTCACAAATAGAAAAAGCCATATATCGGAGATATCTCAGTTTTTTTTCCATTTAGTGTACTCGCGCAATGTAGAGTAATATCTTTCACTATTCACGTGCGACGAGAAAGATATTGCTGTTTTGTTCCGCTCAGACTCAAACAAATAAATAACTTATTTTGAAGTTTATAAGGCTAAATTTTTTACAGTTATATGATTTTGGGCAGTTTCTAACAGAATGTGCTTTTGACTGTACGCTTTCATATCAAAACGTAAAAGAGCTGAAAAAACAAACGAAAACTGGATTACGAGTCGTGTTCATTGTGAAAGGCATACCCGCGATAATGGCGGGCGAAGGTCGGGCCGACCTCAAACGCCTCACAGCGTACACCTACACTCTCCAGCGGCAATGCTCTGGAAATACCCTCTTTTGCCCAAACGACAATGCTGAATCTTTTATTAGTTTCGTGAATGGACGGCCAGTTGACATAACCGTCGTTGACATCTGTTGTGATATTGCGCCATCGCTTCCAGAAGGTCTGCTCCTGGCCGTATTCACTATTTTTGTGCACGTGGAATTTCTGAGGGGTTGAATTCAATTCGAAGGTACGTGAATCGCCTTGGGGCGTGGGGAGGGAGGGTGTTTCTGCTGGCCTCTGCAAATATACAGGGTTTGCGGATCTCTGACGTGTATAGTGCTCGTTTAGGTGCCGCGTATTTTAGTCGGCTGCTAGGGGCAAGCCTAGATTAATCCAGCCGTGTCTAGCAACTCCGCTGTACAACGAAACGTGTCTAACTCAATTTGGGATCAAAAAGTGTCTGAGAGTTTTACTTAAAAGGATTTTAATGGTTTGCCAAATTTCAGTGGAAATTGGTAGCAGATTTTTTATTGAGTTAGAGATAAATTAACTTATACCGTATTTGTAAAAGCGCCGTAGATTCAAATTAAATTTCTGTGATTCGATTTTGATGTTACCTATTTCAATTCAAAGTCCTAACAATAAAATACGGCTAATTTTAATAACAGACAGGTATCGAGTATTCCCCTGGCATTAAACTAAATTCTACAACAATCAGAACAATATTACGCCTTAATATATGCACATAATTTATAACAAAACTCGTATCCATTTGTTTAAATTGTACTCAGAAGTTGGCAAATTGACGGTCTAGATAACCCTCGGAATTAAACAAGTGTCCCCAGAGCCACTGAGGCAACATTGACTATCTGTGCCTTCCGGAACCCTCTGAGTTTGCCCTCCAAGGACTAATTAGAATAAAAGAGTGTTAAACTTCTCGTAACTGATGAACGCGTTTGGGCAGAGCTTTGCAACATTTTCTCCCTAGAGACGCAAGTATTGCGACAACACGAATAATTTATTCTTTCTAATGTGTTCAATTAGTTTGTGTTCAATTAGTGTTGCACAAGTGAGACAATGATAGTAGAGTATTTTCCGGAAAAAGGTAATTCAATTCTACGACGGACGGTAGCAACTGTTTTTTGTTTCATTTGACTAAATTATTTTGTGTTTGACTAAACTGCTAAACTATTGAGGTACTGAACCTGACGGGTGACCAAAATGGCAATTTATCACAAGCGTTTCCGTGCTTCGGAGGGCACGTTAAGCTATCGGTTCCGGCTGTTGTCGATTTACTACAGTCGTTAAAACCAAGTCACCAAGTCAGAGGCCGTTAAAACCAAGTCAAAACCAAGTCAGAGGCCGTTGTGCGGTTTGAAAACTCTGACACCAAGGTTAGCCAAGTTCGCCACATGCTTGACTATACCTACACGATAAGAATAAGAAGTCTGAGGTACTTTACTTGGGGTAAGCATATCATATGAAAAGCTTTTTATTAAAATAAATTAAAAACGAATAAAAGGATCGCAAAAATTAAAAAAATAATTTACTTAAAACTATTTTAAATTGAAACTGGCTTTTTTCTCGCAACTATTTTTCAATGGAAAAGTAGCCAAGGTAACTCTTGGGGTCCACAACGATTTCTATGCAAAATACCAGATCGAACCGTTTTTTTTACGACCTGAAGAAAGGACAAACAAACAAACATATTTCACATTCATAATATTAGTAAGAATTTATTTTTAGTATAATTTAGTTACGCACAAACACAAAATTGCTAATTCATGCTTGCTGTGTTCCGTCGGTGCGTGGGAGTATTAGTGCTTTTTCTGGGTTAACTCACTCCATCGTCGACCTCATCTATGACTTTGTTCAAGATTGAGGTCAAGAGTAAAAAAATTAAAAAAATAATAATTAAAAAAACAATAATTTGAAAAACCAGGCAAGCAATATAAAAAACAACATTCAAAAGAAAGAGAAACTCGACCTCACAGTGTTAGGACTGTACTAAAACTTAATCACGTAGCATTTGGATTACAACAGCAAGTAATATAGTTCATTTCAAAGTTAAAATCCCTTTCAGAATAGCCCTGAAGGGCAAATCTGTCACAACGTCACTGAATGGCGGACCAACAACGAGGATTATTTTTATTTCGTGCCAAGATTTATTTTCCTTAGATTAGAATTCTTCTTATTTATGTTAATGTAATTTTAATGGCACCGCCTTTTCCGGCTAATTTCGTTTTAAGAAAACTCGCAGGATTTGTTTTAAACCTTGGCTTATTAAGACGCTTTGGTGACGGTTTTGCTTTAATAAAATTTGAATTATTCGGCTTTATTTACAATTTAATTATAGGGCAGTCTTAGGAAAAATGGACAGGGGCTTTGTTCTAGAGTGACAAGTGGTAGGTTTTCTTACAAAGAAACGAATGAGTATTTTTGGAAAAAGCGTTTTTAAATTAATTACTTCAATTATCATAATGCATAGAAATGTAATAGACCCGTACTTTTTGTTTTCTATCGATTTACGTAAGTAAAAATTTCAAGCAATATCATCCAATATAACACTTCAAACTTTTGCGATTTGAACACATAATTTAATTCTAAAACGGGTCTAAATTCGCGTATATTAGTATATATTTATTTACCCGTGACCACGGCGTGTGCAACCGCGTCGAAACATCGGGAATAGGTTAATAAAAATAAATATATACGCGAATTTAGACCCGTTTTAGAATTTTATTATCAATATCTTCCAGAGCAAGAATATACTATTTTAAAAATGTTGTATGGAAAAAAAATACCGTTCAATTTACTTATAACTAAAAAGTACTCTTCAATACAATTCGTAAGACCCTTATTTCTGCATTTCTAAAAATTCATCCCCTAAGACGTTGAAAAGGGGTAATAAAATATGATACTGAGATTATTTTTTCCTTAAATGTTCCATCAATAATACTGATTACGTAAGAAAAATATGAACAGTGATTAAAAAGTTGTTCTGTATGTAAAAGTCACCACAAAAAGCACGAACAAAATGTTCTCCTGGTTAGCAGTGTGGTTCTTGTAATTAAAAACAGCAATGTATTTCTAACTCTCGTAGCCCAATGGTACTCGCTGTTCACGCTTGTGTACTCGCTGTGGTACTCGTGTTGTCATGAATAAATGTATTTCTCTCTCTCTCTCTCTCTCTCTCTTTCTTAACCGATTCGTGGGGGTGACCAAAAATGGCATTTATCATGAGTATTCGAAGCACGGCTTCGGAGGGCACGTTAAGTCGTCGGTCCCGGCTGTTGTCGATTGACTGCAGTCGTTAAACCCTTAAATTAAACCATTTAGTGGTTTGAAAACTCTGACACCAGGTTTAGTCAAGTTAACTACATTCTTGACTATAAACGATAAGGAAGGAACGCTCTGTCTCGATTCTATAATTCGTTCTATATCTATATCTATCTGTATCTATTCTATACATAATATAAAGAGGAAAGATTTGATTGTTTGTTTGTTTCTTTGCATTGAATAGGCTCCAAAGACCGATTTGAAAAATTCTTTCGTCATTAGAAATCAACATTATCCCCGATGGACATAGGCTGCATAATTTTCCCGAATTCCCACGGGAACGAAGTCCCGGGCGGAATGCAAGTCTAAAATATATATATAGTTCTTTTAGTTTATCTCCTCCCTCGAGGAAGTCCTAGTCAGTTTAAATATTGGTATAGCAGAAAAGGATTCGAGTTTAAGGAGCAAAGAATTATATCTGCAACTTATAAGTAAACAACTTTGACCCAACCCTTATCCAAGCCCTGTTCTACTAAAATAGCTGTAAAAGTGTAGTACAAGAGTCAACCAGTCACGAACAGACCAGTATCGGGAAATTTGGATTGAAAGAAATACGAGCTAGCAAACAGTGGCGTGCGCCAACAGCCGTAATTGTCTTTTGCCTTACCACTGGTCCCCTTTCCGCAGACAATTGCTGTTGAAATTGACGTCGACTAAGCCGGGAGACCGCCAGTGATTGGGTTTGTTTTAGCTTTAATAGTATCGACGTATTAGATACGATAAAGGAGTTAGTATTAGATAGATAGCAAGAAGATGTATTAGATTTTTGTTCAATGACAGGTGTTTTACCTTTAGATTGCGGTTGAATTAAGATAAAAAATTGTGTGTTATGCTCTGTACTAACATCCTTATATTATAATTACTATTAAATTATTGGTAAATGTGAAAGTATGTGTATCTGTTAGTTATTCCTTCACGTCTAAACTGAGCTACTGATTAATATGATTTTTTCACAGGAACCTTTGTTTATGAAAAAACATAACATTAGTTTTACGCTGTGGGAAAATATCAATATATTATATAATATATTATGTTATGGAAATTATATTATGTACTTGAAAACCATGGTATCGGGTTAAAAAATCAGCTTTCTAGTTCTACTAAATTCTGTTAAGATTGCAAATATTTTAAATGTGAAATCTTTTAATTTGCGAATGCAAGAATATGTACCATAGCTGTAAGAATTCCTAAGTAAAGAAATAAATTAATTATAAATGTAATAAAGTGCTATTAATGTTTCAAAGGAACGCCCGTGCCCCTCGGTGGGGACGTAATTATGTAAATCTTCTAATTAAATATATAAAAGGAGAAACTGACTGACTGACCGACTGACATATCAACGCACAGCCTAAACGGCTAAACGTAGGCACTTAAAATTTGGAAGGGACGTAGCTTAAGTACCGTAGAGGTGCACTAAGAAAGGAATTCGCGAAATTCCCACGAGAACGGGAATTAGCGGGAAAATCCTTTTGTATGAAAAATCTAAACCGCTTAAATTAGACGCTTGAAATTTGGCATGCAGGTACCTTAGTAAACTTAAAGCTTAGTTGCAACAGGATATTGCAAAATTCCTACGGGAACGGGAGTTAGCAGGAAAAAACTTCACGCGGTTCCCGAAGTAAACGCGGGCGAAGCCGCGGGCGGAAAGCTAGTGGGTCGATAAAAAAAGGCTCCGGTGACCAAACCAAACCATCGTGTGGAAAAAGTTTACCAAACCTTATAACTTTGAAAATAGATTCGATGCGGGTAACTGTTACAACTGTTATTCCAACCATTCGACAAACAATAGTAGAAAGTTGAATTTATTTATTTACAATGAAAATAGCTTTTATGGCACAACGATTGTGGTTGCTATCACCAGGTGGTGTAACATAAATGCTATTTGTTTGTTCTGGTTATACACTCATGGATCACTACATTGAAAAAGCAATCTTATTTCGTCTACATAGAATACATAAGAGAGGTTGTAGTTTTCATCGATGTATACTCATGTTTGGATGCATAAGACGTTTATATGGCTTGAAGTTAAAAGTTAGCTTCAATTTCTTCGTTTATTTGAAATACAGTGAATAAAAGCGAGTGTATGTGTTGTATAATGTATTTAGACATTATTTTTCAGAAACAAATAAGACGTGTTCCGCCTCTCTCATTGTTTATTTGTACCACTGAGGTATTTTCAGTCTGCTTAGCTGGTCTATCTTTTGGTTGAATAAAGTAAATACAACGGTACTGACAATTTATCACAATTAAAAATTTCAGTTCATTTATTTTCAATCATATCCGACATTATGAAATAATTAAAGCCATCCTAGGGTTCCGGTCTTTTTATTTTTTTAATAAGTTGTAAAAATGTTCTAACATAACATTATAAAATGAACTCCTGTCCTTTAATTGTGGCTTCCTAAATTGAAAAGTTTGGACTGGATGTTGATAAGTCAGTAAGTCAACTTTTTTGTGATTTCAGAGTTGGTGCTATTAAATTAAGTCTTTATTCACCACAAGCAGTATTTGATATCATTCCAATTTCTGCGATTTCTGCAGCAGTCCTGAAGAGTCCTATATCCTTTTCTGTACCCCTGACAATTTAGTCATATGTATTTTTCACCGTAATGAAACCTGCACATTCAATCATCTTGTGTTACCATTATCCAATCCATTAGTACTTCTATGCTGGACTGGGAGTAAAATAATAACATAGAATGTGCCAGCTGCCACTCTTCTCAGGCATACTGTAAAAGTCAGTAAGTGGGACGCGAGGGTTTTGCTGTAATTTGGGGAAAAGGCTGCCAACCTCTCACCACTTACGTCATATTGTTTATCTTATAACCCGCTGAATTTATGACAAACGTGGCATTAAGGGGTTTTAAAACTACTGATGCTCTGTCTACTTCGATAGGGATTATAGGTGTGAGCGTACTTATGCATGTGTTATACAATCCGGTCAGGTTCTCTTGTCAGCAGGGGACGGAGATCAGATGTTCTACTGAGCTGACCTGCCAAATTCTAGATCTTGGTCAAGCGTACCCCGAATGGGAAACGGGACTAAGCGCTATGAAGAAGATTAAACGAGGAGTGACTAAACAAAATTAGTTAAGTACGTGATGTCGTAATTTAGAATAAAGGAAGAAAACGTAAATACGTTATGTTGGAAAATATACTTTTTACTATGTTTTTAACCACTTTTGATTCGTCGTTCTTTATCTGATTTTACACAGAAGTTAGCTGATTTTGTACCGGTTTCATTTCAGAATCCAGTAGGATTTTAAAAACTCGAGGTCATGTGTCATGCCATTTTTTGTCTTTTGAGTAGTTAACTAATTTTGTTTAGTCACTCCTCAAACACATATTATATATTTTTTATTACATTATATGTACTGGTCGTGACCGTGCTCTAATTTATGATACAGTGTTAAAAACTCATCAAAGTTTAAATACGGCTGCCAGACCTAATTGTTAGTGATGGTAAGAGGATTAATTTTCCATTATTGAGTGTCACCGGCCATCCCAGTAAGTATCAAACTGTCAATCTGTCTGACTCACATCATAACAGCTTTGTTTGATCAACATTGTTTAGTTTTGAAGGGTTTTGATTAGGGCCCAGATTATAAAAGTTACCCTAATGCCCGCGACTTTGCTCATGAGGTCATTACGAACAATCTAGCCTTACTTCGTGCCAAGCATCAGAAAAGTCTTTGCATCAGAAAAGTTTGGGATAGGTTTTCATATTTTTTCAAAGTCATTTCATGCGTTGCTCTCTGGTCAACCGGAGTTAATATTTAATAATGCCACTTACAATTTAATTTTAAATAAGTAAGCAATAAACCAAAATCTTAATCTCTACTTCAAATGAAGTCTGTTAAAAATGACTATGTATATCTGCCATAGAAAAGTTCGCCAATAATTTTCTACGTCAAAAACGTAAGAGTCACCGACTTCAATCCCAAAAAGACAATTTTTTCGAGTGTTTCTCTCAATTTCTTCAGGATTCCACCATCAGATCCTGGTTTCCTTACCATGGGACCACCCTTGGGATACTCTCCCTGTCATAAACGACGAAGTTATCCGCGGACATACATAAAAAAAAATATACGGTCGAATTGAGAAACCTCCTTCCTTTTTGAAGTCGGTTAAAAATGGCCTAGTAGATGCACGAAAACGCCTATGAAAATTCCGTTATGGTTAGTTGTTTTATCTTTGCTACGAGCGCTTCCTTCACAAAGAAACTTTCATAAGGAGAGCGGTAATTTCATAACCGTTTTTTGAAAATTAAATCGCAAGAAAAGTTTCCTTTAATTGAATTTCATAGAATTTTTATCGATAAGTTGATGTTTCTTGTTCACATTCTTTTCCTTCCGAGAACTTGTAGCATAACAAATTTACTTCAAAACAGATGTTACGGATATTGCTTCGAATAAATTTATTTTCTACACAATATCTTCAATCAAGTTTGAGTTTAGCCCTCAATTCGTTCCGCGGAGATCGTTTTTGAGAAAATACAAATATTTGTTTTGTAAGAGTAACTCTAACTTGAACTTTTACACACACATCAATAAAGTCACTGTTAAAAGGGCACCGGAAATTTCATAGCGATTTTAACTTAAGGGATGTAGGAGTTATTCTTATTCTGTTATAAACAAATGTCTTATATACTCTTAGGGCGACTTTCACCAAAGTGCTAAACGTATTTAGCAAGCCTAATTTTAATTAACTTGACAGATTTAGTTGCTTTGACAGCCGAGTTAAATGTGTTTATACTGTAAAATATGTATATTAAAAGCTGAAAGTCGCTCTTAGTCGTTAAAATTATAGGAAACATTCCAAAAATAACTTTAAAAAGATAAATCATTTTTAAATTACACTACAAACTTTCTAATAGCTGCGTTTTAAAAAAGATTCCGAGTGCGTAAATATTTAAACAGTATTCCAAAAGTCTTCTTCCAGTAATAATTTATGAACGGACGTCAAAAGAGAGGGGCAGAGTGTTGTAGTTTTGTAAAATATGATGTCTATAAGACCCGTCAGCTGGGGTGGAAAATGGCCCATCTGGAAAACGACACCTTTTTGCTGACTTCGGAATAGACAGGCAAGTAGGTACTTTATAATCCAATCTATAGGTAAAAGTACGGATAATCAAACGTACACTATACAGTCAATGTAGATAAATTAATTTCATCAATTCATATTAGCTCATCTATATAAAAAAAAAACTAAATTAAATCATAAGTTTCTTCACAAAAAAGTATCTTCAAAATGATTTGAAACTCTTTAATGAATAGGCTCTCTTACACCCAACGGCTATGATTTAAGAATCCTCAATCAGGGAAAACAAAAATAAAATCTCAAATAAAATTTCCTTTTTATGAAATTGTTTAATTGAGTGCTCTTGAGTCTAACGAGTTTTTTATGTTTAAATTTATAATGTAATTCCATGTACATTTTAGGTGCTGCTTACTCAATTTTAGAAAATATAGTACGAAGATATAAGATTTTTGTGTTTATTTTATGAGCCAAAAATTGTGGATATGAATTCAGTAATGATTTATATTATAATACTCATACTCTCATACTCATAATATAAGATCATAATCATGTGTATGTCATAGTTATAAGTCTGATTGTTGTCATTGTCGACCATCCTTAGCCCACATCATCCCACCGCTGGGTATAAGCTTCTTCTATGTACCCAGCGCCAATTGTCACGGTCTTTACTCCAGTGTCAACTTCGTTCATTGAAATCTCGCCGATTTGACGGGATGGTTTCTTTGTGGTTTTTTGTCGTATAGTTTTAGATAAATAATAAAAATGACCAAAGTACATTAATTAATTCAGCCATTAATTAAAAAAAAACAGTCAATTCATTATTTCTACAAAAAGAAGTGACAATTTGTGATCTGTGTCTAACCCGACGCGACATAAACGTTAATTTATAAACCTATATTATATCAGATAATTGTATACACATATGTAAACAATGAATATTATGTTTTTCATATTGTAATGAGTGTGTGTGTTGAGTGTGTAGCGTTAATTAATTTATTTAAAGATGAAATGTAAAATAAAATTAAACGTGTAATTATTCGTAACCTTGTAGAATCACTAGTTACATGAATGTTTATAGGTGACGATAGACAAGAAATACTAAGATATTACAATCTATACCATACGTCTTAAAAGGGGACACACTGATTTACGCACTCAATAACCCATAAAAACCCAGCTCACGTCTTTGGACCTAGATAACTAAACATTTCGTTTAGAAGCTTTCTTTAAGTCAAGAACTAAGAATGAGGCTGTATTGTTTTTATACAAAATTTAAGGCAAAGGACCTTTTTATAATTCGAACGGCACGGTATGGCACTTTGAAATTTGAATTACCATTGCCCCTATGTTCTCAGCTTCTAGTATTACAAATGCATAAGAGGCAATGGTAATACAATTTTTCCGTGCTGTTTTCGAATTATAAAAGGCCCATTTGGCAGGCAAAGTCTACGGCTGTCATTTTCTTTTTCTCAAATAGTCAAGAACGTGACCGAATTAAAAATTCTAGTATGAGATTGGTAATAAGAAAAAATAATAAACCGTAGATTAAGGTAAGTAGTAATATGAATTTGACCTTGTTTATTTTATTTTATTTTATCAGCCCCTTTTTGACCCTTCCGTGATAGAAGTCATTGAAGATAAGCGCCCGGCTCTACATCACAAAATATTATACAATACTAAAGTAATCACGTTACCTGATAAGAAGTATTCAAGTGATATAAAGAAAGTATGAGTTGTTTACTTATTTTTTATATTAAAACGAAAGAGCGAGGTTACGAAAACATTTACTTTCTTCCTTGATGTCTACAACAGCTCAATCAAAAGAAATTCCAAGAAACATTCTCATAGAAAGAAATCGTATTAATAAATTCTTTTTCATTTACGTATAGGTACTTTATACTTACAAATCGCTTTAATCCTTCCCCCAAGCTTTTTAATTATGTTTTGTATTTTTTTCGCATCCTAAATAAATAAGGATGTGTTAAATCCTTTTTCTAATTAACAAAGCACAGATTATTACAAAACAATTTTTACAAACAAGGTTTTACAGACACAGTTATGTATAAGAATGTATTTCTAAAGTAATAAGTAGGTAATTATTAAATCACTATCGAATTTTGTTTGGTCATTGAACACACGTGTTCGAGAGAGCCGGTTCAGCGCGGCTCACGACCTTTCGCGACGGCACACGAACGAATACTGAGTCGGCATTGGCTGGTACTTCCCAAAGGTGAGGTTTTCGGGCACCCTCGGCACCCCTCGGTAACCATCGGCCCTCATCTCGATTCGATTGTGAAAAAAGAATTTCATATTTCACGTAGGTAGTACCTTCTTCCTGCCTTCAGCTTTTTTCGTAAATTAAAGGAGTAATGGTGACAAACGGATGTGAAATTTAATTCGAGTCCGGCAGTGGTGCAATTTCCTGTTTTAAATAATTAATTACTTACTTAAGGAACTTGGTCTATCGAGTCGAAAGAGATGCGGTCTTGATTCGGAGGTCGTCAGTTTTTAACTTGTAGGAAAACACGGAGTTACACAGAAGTTGATTTTGAGTGTTTAGTTTCTCAGCTTGTTTATGAATGTATAGTTTTCAGCAAACATCATCTAACCTTATATTACTCTTTGCATCTAACTGTCCGTATAGTAAAGTGATATCGAGTTTTATGCTTGTTGTAAAAATTTCACTCTACTAAAGAAAAGCTTATCACTATTTATCATCAATCGTAGCGCTTCCTTGGATCCATTTGATCTTATTAATATTAATTAATTGAGTCTCCTTTCAAAACTTACACCGTGTTTCATCTTTGAAGACGGTTTTCCTAGAAATCAGACAATTAAGTTTTATCTCTGTCGTATTTATTTAAAAGTTTTTCACCTTTAGAGTTCGACAAACCTCTCATTATTAGATTTGGTTTTTTATCTATTACAAAGTAAGAAAAATTAAGAAAAAAAGTTATAATGAAAACTTGATATCCGAAACAAGAAAATCAGTAAAGTTTTGTCCGCTAGGATAAATACTAAGACCAGCGGCTTGAGCACAACCTGCCAGTCGAACAATCAGGTAACGGTATGAACCGTGTGGTGATCGGTTGAGAATAACACCACCCCATCTCTTTCCGTGGGTGTCGTAAGAGGCGACTAAGGAAACACAAATGTGACCTGCCTCCTAGTAATCCATCCCAGGCAACGACACTTCATTTTTTTCTGAATCTGAGGTGTCGTCCTATGGCCTCATGCGGTGTGGTAGGCTCTGTAAAGGGCCGTCTGGTTCGCGACCACCCTCCTACTGAAGTCCGACGCCAAACAGCTTGCTGTGTTCCGTCGGTGCGTGGGAATACCAATGCCTTTATAGGCATTTTCTGGGTAAACTCGCTCCATCGTCGACCTCATCTTTGACCTTATGGTCAAGATTGAGGTCAAGAGTTAACCCATCTTATAATAAAAAAAAAAAATGAAACTTCAAAGTGGCAGCGATCGAATGTGAGTCGTTCCCAAAGTTAAGTTTACCGCGGGGTGTGTGGGGTAATAACATCTCAAGGCTCCAAAATCGTCATCCTGACCTGCTAGCGGTCCACCCTGCTGATCATCGGACTAGACTGTCGTACTGCAACCTGTAAATGGTTTCTCCACTTGATATTGGCGACTTCGCCATTCTATATTTTAATTTGATTAAAATACTCAGACAATGACATTGATTGACGCCATTTGCACTCCGGGAGTGCCGGCAAAAGTGAAAACTTGAACATATATTATTTCCTTGCGGTCTACTCTCCCTCCGTCTTACGAATTTTTGATCAGGTCACGTGTCCTGACGCGAGTTTAACATATTTACCCATACTTCAAAGTGCACAACGCCGCTAAAGAAGTTTTCACTTCAAAAACTTCGTTTTCTTAAAGCAGCAGATCCACCGCGGCGCACGAGGAGGCTACGCACGTATCTTAAGGCGACTGCAGCACCTAAATTACGATTTTATGATGCGTAGATAAGCATGACGCACTGCATTAAATCGAAGAAAAAAAATACTACGATAATATTCAGGACATAAACTAGATAAGTAGTTTACTGAAAACACGATTCAGCACTTTTGGTTTGATAGAAAAAGCTCACAAAGTCACCTCTAAATACCCAATATTGTGTATCTTTTAAGCTGTAAATACGATAGTAAAATGTACACAGGAACTTGAATTTGCTATCAAAATGTTTGTGATAGAACACTCTCTATAAATAGTTAACGCATTTTTCGATTTAAGCTGTTACCTTTCCATAAATCTCATTTTTCTAACTTTCGAACATGTTTGTACGCACGCACGCTTTCATAGTCCGTAAACTTTGTGTATCGACACTGTTCGCTCTGCCGGCCCAGGCCTGTTGAGAGACGGAGATGGCACTATTCCTATGTGTGCTGCCTTTATCGGGTGCTGTAGTCGCCTCAAGCTTCGCTTTGTAAGAAAATGTATGTGATTGTGTCCATAGCAACCTACGAACACGCTACGCACAAATACGACCAAACGCCAGGTGATTATCTGCTCTGTGAGTATTAGATTAATGCACAAATTAGATTTTGATCTAATCCACGCAGCTAAAATGCGCCGCGTGCTCGTGCACAGCATGCGCAGCGGGGATCTGGAAGCTTATTCCCTAACTGCGATAGAGATAATGATAGTGATTGCGATAATTCAATGCGATAATAATATTGAATGCAATGAAAAGCTGTCATACCTATATCATTCAGTGGTAAAATATCATTCATTTTCAACATCCACTTTTGCTATTGCATTCAATATCACTATCGCATTGAATTATCGCAATCACTATCATTATCTCTATCGCAATTAGGGAATAAGCTTCCTGCACCTTAAATATAAGATAGCTTTCTGTGTCATCAATGACAGCAACGGTTAAATGCGTATGCATACATATTTACTACGACACAACGGGCAAAGTGACAAGCTTGGCTTTCCAGATAATATCTTAATCTTTTAGCGATAAAGAAAATCAAAAGTTACGAAATGTATGGGATAACAGACACAATAGAAAAGTTCCTTAAGTGGTTCATATCCCATACATTTCTGAACTATCGATCTTAGTAATCGCTAACACAATGTGATTTTGTCTAGGCCACTTTTATGCGCTTGAATATAAAGTCTGTTCCATCCAAGTTTCTTATTTACTGGTGATAAGGTTCAAATGAGAATGAACTTAGCTATTTCACTTGGGGCATCGAGTGTAGGTACTGTACATCCTATAAAGAGTGTAAGGGACAGCTTACCAAATACTTAAGCGGTGGAATCTATCTATAACTGTGATCGACTATAAGTGATTTTTTTTCCCGGAAACGTCAAGTCGAGGAGTTTTCGTTATTTACCCACTTTTGCGCTATACAATGTACCGTGAAATCACACCCCACGCGCGGTACACGCCGCTGTCAGAATGCGCTGTACATTGCTGGTTTTCGTTTTTTACGCTGTTACCATTGTTTTTTAAAGTAACAACAAAAAAAATTGAACATTTTCCTAAGGAAAATTCCACTGGAAAATTATTTAGAATGTTGGAATGAGTTCGGGGTTTTAGTTTTTGCTAACCTGTCCCATACACCCTGTATGTCGACGTAAGGTGAATGCTGTAATTGTATTGGTCAAATATTTTGTTTGATTTGTATTATCCCAAGAGGGATACCTCAGTGGGTAATTAATTTTGTTTGTTTACCCAACCTTCTGTATACAGAACAGCTTAGGTTTGGGTCGTGTGTTGTTACGCACGTTGTATATTGTACACTCGCTGCAAATTTTGCGAAGCAAAAGTTCCACGATTTTTTAATCAAAAAATCGGATAATACAATACAATACAATACAATACAATATACTTTATTGCACAATTTGAAAATAAATACAATGATGAGACAATTACAAGTAACTTTACAAAAGGTACAATATAGGCGACCTTATCGCTTCAAGCGATTTCTTCCAGGTAACCTTTGGGTATGAAAAGTCGCATAGTGAAATCAAGAGCGGGCGCAATATATAAACCTTAACAATATATATTAGACATAAAAGACATAGACATAAAATTTATTCACAAGCACAGGTACACACTACATTACAGACAGAAATAATACGACAACAAAAATAAAACACAAGTACACACAGGACACAAACACAATGTAGGCGCAAGAGTCATAGTGTGTGCACCGCACCTATGAATGGGCAATGGCTCAGCTACATGTTGCAGGAAAACTGCAACGCTGGTTTTCAGCCAGTTGCCCCGAGTACGAGCGAGCTTGAGACGCAATGATTTTGGCTCCAAGAGCTGACATAATTTTAAGTTAATAAAAAATGCAACATATAAAAAATAAAAAGTCCTAATAAATACTAATAATAGAATATAATTACTTAAATATGTATAGACGAATGTATTTACAATAGAATTTAATGTTTAATGTGTATACATAAATATACCAAGTATAAAATAATATATATATATACATATATCATACATAATCAAATATATATGCATATAAACATCAATTTTGCATCCAACAACGCTTATTTACTTTTGGAGTGTTTACGCCATCAGAGCAACAACTGTTGCTCTAATATTGCTGATTTTAAATGTCGTTTGAAAGTCTGTTTGGACATTGGCTCTTTTAGCGGTGGTGGCAAGTTGTTCCAACATTTCGTTGCCTGGTGGCGAAAACTACCCTCAAATGCGCGCGTTTTGTGAAACGGTGTATTCAAAATCTGCTTTCCTGTCATTTTGGAATTGAAATTAAAACTTTTCCATTTCAATTTGTCGTAAAGGTATTCAGGGTGCTTGAGTTTAATTACCGAACGAACCAAACTGGTGAAATGAAGAGTACGCCTAGAATCCATATTTAGTAGCTCCTTTTTGTTTAGTATTGGTGTAATATGGGATCGTGGCAGAATATTATAACAAAACCTGATGCATGCATTCTGTACCCTTTGTACGACTCGTTTTGACCTTTCCAGCAAGCATGGGCCTATGACAGTATCACAGTAATTAAACTTAGAAAGAATCAGGGACTCACACAACTTTAGCCGAACTTCTGGACTCAGTAGGTCACGAATTTTGTATATCACTTTTAAACGAAACAAACAGTTTTTAGCAGTATTAAGTATATGATCTTCAAATTTCAGGTTGCTGTCCATTAAAATACCAAGGTTTCTAGCCCGCGAAACTATCTCAACGGGGGTACCCAGAACAGTTACCTTAGGTATAACAGAATGAGTTCTTTCTACTTGCATCTTAGACCCAAGCACCATACATTTTGTTTTATCCGGGTTTAAAATAAGGTCATTATTATGCGACCAGTTGGCCACACTACCCAAGTCAGAAATGAGTTTATCAAGGGTTGGTAAGACATTTTTAGGGTCAACGTGGATATATATTTGCACATCATCAGCATACATATGGAAATTACAGTAATTTATGTGAGAAACAATATCAGCAGTATATAGTATAAAAAGAATAGGTCCAAGGATTGATCCCTGCGGTACCCCTTTCGTCAATAATTCTTCCCTCGATCGTACCTTGGATCCATCTAGAGTTTGTATTTGGACAATTTGAGATCGACCAGTTAAATAACTTTTGAACCACTGAACGGCGCGATAGTCAAGTCCATAATAAGACATTTTACTGAGCAACAATTCAATGTTAAGAGAATCGAAAGCGCGAGAATAGTCCAGTAAAGTTAGTATCGTCGATTTCCCTTCCTCCTGTGCAGTGAGAATATTGTCAATTACGTCCATTAATGCAGTTGCAGTGCTAAAACCTTTCCTAAAGCCTGATTGTACACGCGGAAGTATGTTATTATTTTCTAAATACCTACTTAGCTGGTTGTGCACAATTTTTTCCAATACCTTGGACAAAACAGGTAGAATGCTAATAGGTCTCAAATCTTTTAGTGTTGTTGGACTTGGACATTTAGGCAAAGCAGTAATCAAAGCTGTTTTCCAGGTATGTGGAAATGTTGACGTGAATAAAGATTTATTTATGATTGCTGTTACCGTAGACAATGTATGGGGCAGTACAAGTAACAACATATCCATATTAATTTCGTCAAAACCGGTGGAATTAGATTTAATTGACAATATTGCATTACCTACAGCCAAATCATCCACAGGCGCTAACTGAAAACTCGTGTCTTTAAACCTATTGGAATTAAAGTATATAAGTCTAGAGTTATCAACACCTCCAGGACTAGGAACATTTAGAAAATGTTTGTTTATAGTGTCAGGGTCAGAAAGATGTGATGGGAGACTGTCAGACCTTGACTCAGGTAGTACATCCTTTTTTAGGTTTTTCCACAAAAGCTTGGAGTCGTAAGCGTGCCTATTTATATTGTGGTCAAAGTAACCTTTTTTTTCCCTAGCCAAAGCCAATTCAACCTCATGCTTCAATTGTTTATAGTAAGTTTTGTGTGAGTCTAACTTAGTACGTTTACATCTTTTTAGAGCGTCATTTTTAGTTTTTATCATTTCTCTAAGATTCGCAGTAATCCAAGGAGTCTGTTTGCCTTTTACATAAATCTTCTTAATAGTTGCATGTTTATCAAATAATTCAATAATTTTATTATTAAAAGTGTCAACCATGTCATCCACTGAGTCCATATTACTAATATTATTCCAGTCATAAGCAATTAAATCTTTATTAAATAGGGCAATGTCAATATCTTTAATAGGTCTAAAATACACATAGCGAGGTACAGGTTTGTCTTTTCTTATATTAAAAAGTACACTAACCAATTGATGGCCCAGGAGTTTAATGTGGTTAACGTCTACTTTGCTTACACTGGCATCCGTACAGACAACATCTATCAACGTGGCGCTGGTTTTTGTGAAGTGTGTTGGCTCCTTCACGACTTGGGTCAGTCCAGCAGTTAGAAGAAAAGAGTTCATCTTGCGGCAATTACTACTTGCTGAGTCTAACAGATCAATGTTAAAATCGCCGAGAAGTATAATTTTGTCAAGGTAAGAGAAAGAAGTAATTGAATCTGTTAGCGCATCCAGAAATATATCGACTGATTGCCACAGAAATATATCGATATTAAACAAAACATAAACATATATTTAATATAAATACATATATACTCATATACAATATATACAGCTTAACAAGAATACAGTTTTACATGTAACTATTCGATACATAAGACACACACACACATAGTTAAAGAGGAGATGGAAACAGGAGAAAAAAAACAACTAAGTAGGTAAAAGGAATACGGAAAACAAGAGAGGAAAAGTAATTAAAAAGTAAAAAAGAAAGTTAGGAAAGGAAACCATTTATTTATAGCCACACTGGGCTTCAAAGTAGCCCTTGAGACGCTTCTTGAAAGTATCCGCTGTTTTAGCCATCCTAACATCTGGAGGCAAGGAGTTCCACAGGCGCACTGCCTGCACAGTAAATGACTTGCTATAAAAGTCGGTGCTGTGGGAGGGACAGTCCAGCATCATAGCTGTACATGTACGAGGTTCTCGCCCACTGGCCTGAGCTCGCACTTGAAACCTCTCCTTAAGATAGGTGGGAGTCAATGGGTTATGGAGAATATTGAAGAGGAAAGAGAGGATATGAAGATTACGCCGAAGCCTGACAGGGAGCCACTTCAGTTGAGCCCGAAACTCTGAAACATGATCAAATTTCTTTAATCCGAAGATAAAGCGTATCGCTACATTTTGTAGGCGATCTAGTTTATTAAGCTGCTCAACAGTCAGGTCCAGATAACAGGTGTCGGCGTAATCAAGGATAGGAAGAAGGAGAGAATTGGCCAAGGCAATTTTGGTTTGGATAGGCAAGAAATTCTTCAATCGTCTGAGCGAACTCATAGACGCAAAGATCTTCCGACTAACCTCACCTATTTGACGAGACCAGGAAAGGTTAGTGTCGAAGAAGACACCCAAATTTTTCACAGAGGAGCAGTAGGGAATAGGAGTATTAAGGAAGGTAACAGGGGGAAGCTGAGTCATGTCGATACATGCCAGCTGCCGAGAACTGCCAATCAGAATGGACTGAGATTTCGCGGGGTTGACAGCTAGTCCAAAGGCTGCCGTCCACGACGCGATAGCATCCAGGTCTTTGTTTATGGCTGCGACAGCATCGACAATGGTGTGAGCTCCAGATTGAGAATAAATTTGCAGATCATCTGCATAGAGGTGATAGGAAGAGGAGATGTGGGAGGTAATACTATTTATAAAAATGGAAAAAAGCAAAGGAGAAAGGACACCACCTTGTGGAACACCAGCCGCAACATCACACCAGTCCGATAATTTATCATCAACTCTGACGCGCTGGCGGCGCTCACACAGGTAAGTACGGAACCAGGATGTGACGGAATCGGAAACGTTTAAGGAAGAAAGAATAGAGATGAGAACATCAAAATCAACTGTATTGAAAGCATTACTAAAGTCTAAAAGTGTAAGGACTGTAACCTTTTTATTTTCCATGCCAAGCCGGATGTCATCCGACACCTTAACTAAAGCTGTGGTAGTACTGTGACCTGGGCGGAAACCAGACTGTAATGGGCTCAATAAGTTGTTCTTAGATAGGAAAAGGGATAGTTGGTGGTGAACTACACGTTCAAGCACCTTGGAAAGGAATGGTAAGATGGAGATCGGCCTAAACTGACTTGGAGAAGAAGGATTATTGACTTTTGGCAGTGGGATAACAAATGCATGTTTCCAAGCTGAAGGGAAAACACCAGAAAAGAGTGAAAAATTCAGGATATGGGAAAGAATAGGGAGAAGGATATCAAGGATGGGAATTAGCATCTTGCGACTGATATCGTCACTACCAACAGCATCGGAAGAAATAGATATGATTATCTTCCGCACGGAATCGACAGAGACAGGCACGAAAGTCAGAGGATCATGGGCCGGGGCGTCCAAAGAAGCCAATCGCGCTAGAGTAGAAGATTTAGTAGCCGTGTCAAAGCCAGCAGTGCCCGACGCAAAGTGCTTATTCAAGGCATTCACATCAGTCACCTCACTTGCATCCTGCCGAGATTTCCCCACGCCAAGCGACTTAAGAAACCGCCAGACCCTAGCTGAGTCAGCGTTTTCGACAGAAGAGTGGATATGCCGGCGTTGGGCGTCTCTGCATGCAGTGTTGCAACGGTTTCTCAAACTTCTGTACCTGTCCCGGTTAACAACGCTAGCCTGAAGTTTGTACCTGGTTTTTGCCGCATCCTTCTTGGCCATGAGATCTCGAAGTTCCCGAGTGAGCCACGGTGCTGGTAAATGTTTCAAACGAATAGCACGAACGGGAGCATGCTGATCGTAAAGATTAGTAAGGAGAGAATTGAAAATGTCTACTTTAACGTCAACAGTCTCCGCCTCGTACACTGTGTTCCAGGGCACTTTCCTGGCGTCACACCTAAGAAGTTCGAGATCCATGGCATTGAAGTTACGCTGCAGAACAATTTTGGGTTTAGGCTTGGGGGGGCGGATTTTATATGATATGTATATTAAATCATGATAAGAGAAACAGTCCGCCGCAAATTGCCCGTGGGATTCGACATGCTCCAGCGACGACACCATCGCAAGATCAATCAATGAGGGACCACAGTTAGGAAAGTGATGGGTGGAATTAGAAGGTATTATATGCAAGTCAACTGTGTCAACAATAGATAGAAGGCGTTGTGCACGGAAGTCCTTCTTTAAAAGGCACGTGTTAAAATCCCCCATAATAATAACATGACCGTACATGGGAGAAAACCTTTCAAGAAGGTTTTCAAAGTTGGAAAAGTAGTCCGTTTTTCTATCGGGAGAATAGACTACCCCAAGTAGCACCTTGGTATGTGACAAAATTACCTCCAAGAACAGGTGTTCGGCAGATCCGGAAAAATCTGAAGGCGATTTGCTAATCACTTGAAATGGAATATGACTGCGTAGGTAAATAGCAACACCACCACCTCCCTTACCAGTCCTGTCATTCCGTACCAAGTGGTAGCCTGGAAGCGGATAAAACGAAGAAGCGAGACTCGGTTTCAACCAAGACTCCGAGATTAGTACAGCGTGAACATTAGCATTCTCTTCAAAGGCTGCCATTAAGTCTGTATAGTGCTTAGAAACACTTTGAGCGTTAATGTGGACTACATTAAAATTTTTTGGGGCGTCCGCAAAGCAGTCCCCAATCATATCAGACAAGGGCGTAGCCCCAACTGCACTGTGGAAACTGTCATCAGATGAGAGTGAGAAGAAAGAATTATTAATACCTAAGCTGTCGTCATTCGACATTTTGTGTGTGTATTGTGGGATAACAAATATATATATCAACAAAAAAATAAATAAAAAATGAATTAAAATAAACTAAACTAATTACTTACGCAAAAAAAAAAACAATTATAAACAAAAAAATCATTTACGCTACCTGCCAGCAACCGGAAGATGATCAATTAATATTATGGCATTTCACAGGCATTAAAATAGCAAACCAAACTAGTGAGATATATTGGGTTCATGCCTGAACACATTACACTAATTAATTCCAAGCCCAAGAGTAAAAAAAACAAATAAAACATTAAAAAAGAAAGAAAAAAAAAATTACATTGGCTCCAGAAGGGCTCCATGCTTTGCCAAAATTAGGTAAACAAAAAAGAAAAAACAAAAATACCACCCAACAAGCCTGCTTTGTTAACAACTTTAAATGAGACAAATTAAATGTACGAAAGAGATAGAATAGCCGTAGGTTATCCTTATCTATATAACCTAGTGACGTAAATTTCTAATGGTTAAGATTTGTTGACAGAAAAGGTTTCTAAACGAAACATTAAACTTCAAACTTAGAAAATTCAATATAAGAAGTAAACAAAAACAAGTGGATTAATTTTTAGTGAAAAATTAATGGAAAAGAACAGGTACAAGAAAAAAACAAAGAAAAACTACTACCTAACATTTGAAGTACCCGTATCTTCAACAAAGTAAAAAAGATTAAAATTGATTGACCCACTTATAAACATTGAAGATATCTTAAAAAATAACCTAGATTTAGAAAGATTTACTTCTTTGGCGGAACACGCTTTCTCTTATCAGGCATTTTTACCGGCTCCTTGATGACTTTGGGAGGGTCAGTTCTGGATCTTTCCATGTTCACACCCACTCCCATACCTGAAGATGTTGTACCAGTGGGGATTTTGTCCAAGTCAAGCAGTGTAATGACTCGTCTGCGCTTGCCGTCTGCACCCAGTACATAAATATGTCCATCCTTGGTCCAACATTTACTAACCCCAAAGCGTTCCTATTTTTACGTAATCTATTTTTAGAGCTGATTTTTAGGCCTATTGTTGGCTCTGATATTTTGAGAAAATATGTTGGTTCTCGTTTTATATGTTAAAATATTAATAAATTAAATACCTACTGATATTGACTTACCTGGGCCCCCATTCTGTAACTTCAGTTGTGTGTCGATAGAATAGTCGCCATTTTATCCATTCAGGTGGCGAAATTGAGAAGTATCCAAATTTCATACATCTATTGACGGCTGCTTTGACTTGTGGCGCCACCGCCAACAGAATTTTCAGTTGCTCGGTAGTTGGAAACTTTACGTTCGGTTGGGGGTGACAGATAATATAGCGCGGGAAAAATAGCATATTTTGGAACTTTGTTTACATTTTTATCTTGGCATTAGAAATGAGGATCAGCCGAGTCCTACCAAAATTTTGGGGTCCAACCCCCTCCACTGGGTTTTAAGAAATTCCCATACAAAAGAAGAATCGTAATTTCTTACACACTAACAAAGATTTCCACGCAAAATCAAAACTATTGAAGCTGTAAGTTTGAAATTTTGCTTAGATGATATTCAGATATTGTGGGAGCTTATTTAAAAGAGATTACACGGAATTTCCATGGGAACGAATTGTAGGGCGTCCTCTAGTTGATATGTTTGTTTGGTTTTTCAGTCGCAGACCCTCTATCTTTTCAACTATTATAGACAGCATTTTCAAGTTTTCAGAAGATACGTGTTATGAAAGTGACTATCGTAAAATATAAAAAAAGAACTTAAACCACAGTGGGGTCCCCATACGACAAAAATATCGCATTTTTTTAACAACTTTTGTCACTGCTCTATTTCAAAAACTATATGATGCATATATTTCTAACTTAGTACACATTTAAAACACACTTTACGTTGTTAAAAAAATATATAAAAAATAGTCAAGAGTAAGTCGGATCCAAGCTAAAAACGTTTAAACAGAAACACGCACTTGAACTGTTTTTGTAATTTTTACCTGGTTATTTGTCATAGAATTACTGCGATTTTATAATAAAACGAAGACATATACATCGAATGCACGTATTCTAAAATTTCTGAGTTATAGTGTAAATAATAACAGTCATCCTACGACAAATAACCAGGTAAAGGTAAATTTTTAATAACCAGGTAAATGTGACAAAAACAGTTCGAGTGCGAGTTTCTGTTTAAATATCTTTAGCTTGAGTCCGACTCACTCTTGACTGTTTTTCATCTTTTTTTTCAAATTAATATAAAGTAATTTTTAAATGTGTACTAAGTTTGAAATGCATGTATTACATGGTTTTTGGAATAGAGCAGTAACAACATTTGTTAAAAAAATGCGATAATTTGAACGTTTGTCGTATGGGGACCCCACTGTGGTTTAGGTTTATAATTTTATTTATTATATTTTACGATAGATATTATCATAATACGTATTTTCTGAAAATTTGGATTCGCCGCCTCTAATAGTTTGAAAGATAGAGGGCTGCGACTGAAACACCAAACTTAAATATCAACCAGCGTCTACCCTAAAACTCGTTCCCATGGGAACTCCGTGTAATCTCTTTTAGGTAAGCTTCCACAATAATTTAAGATCATCTTTGCAAAATTTCAAACTTATAGCTTCATTAGTTTTGATTTTAATCGCCTAGTTTGTAAAATGTGCACTTTTAAAAATTTCCCCCTGCCCATACTTACCCCCTGGGAGGGGGTAGGACCCCTAAATTTTGGTAGGACTCGGCAGATCCTCATTTCTAGTGCCAAGATAAACTTATAAACAAAGTTTCAATGATGTACATATTTTGCCGCTAAACAGACATTTTTAATCTTTCTTTACCCGTGCTAATATGGCCTCCATTCCATCGACACACAACTGAAGTTACAGAATCGGGGCCCTGAAGGATTTAGTACTTAGCCACTATTTTTCGAAAAATGAAAGCTTCATTTTGATGAATGATTGTTTAGTACAATTTCTTTGTCACAAAATGTGAATCCGGTTTTTTTTTGTGTTTGTTTCTTTTGACAAACAACGGCTAATAAAGTGCTAGACGGGTATTGTCAACAATAAAGGGCATCGGTTCTATGAGACTACGACCGATAATTCAAAACATCGGATGTCAGTACATCTATGTACACTGGGCGTCAAAAATAAGTAGTACAGTTTTAAAATTGCGATTTCTCCCAAACTATAAAACTTAGACCTTTGAAACAAAAAAGGTTAAAAAGAAAATTTAATCTTATTCAATAAAAACTTCATGCATTATAAGAACTTATAATGCTTGACTTTAAAAAAAACGAATAAATAAAAACACTTTTTTTAAACTGTTGAAAGGTGTTGTCTTACTTAGGATTTTTGTGTTTGACACATTCGCTGCTGATAAAGCAATTGTAATTGAAAAGCATAGGTATCTTCAGAGAGTAAATTTGACTAATCATGCCTCTTTCACCAGAAGAATGTGCAAGAATCTTAGCTTTTCTCGAAGTGGGCATCAGTATGCGTCGTACTGCAAGGAGGGTGGGTGTAACTTTAAGAACGGTTCAGCGAGTAAAGCAAAGGTACGAAGAGACTGGAAACCATCTAAGGAGACGAGGTAATGGCAGACCCAGGTGCACAAGTACCCGAGAAGATCGCTTTATTGTTTCCACTGTGTTAAGAAATCGACACCTTAATGCAGTTGAGGTTCAGCAACAGCTTCTTCGGACCCGAACAGACTACATCAGTGAGAGTACAGTGAGAAGAAGACTTGCTGAAGCTAACCTGAAGCCTCTAAGACCAGCAAATGGCCCCAAACTTGAGACAGAGCATCGCGTAGCAAGACTACGCTACGCCCGTCAACACGTACAATGGGGCGAAGAAGAATGGGCTAGAGTTTTATTCACAGATGAGTCTCGATTCTCTTTATACACTTCAGATGGACGGCGGAGAGTCTACAGACGACCCGGTGAGCGATACATTCAAGCTTGTATCTCGGAAAGAGTCCAATATGGCGGGGGCTCTGTACACGTATGGGCTGGTATCTCTTCAGAGAGTCGCACAGAGCTTGTGGTAATAGAAAATGGGACTTTGACTGGTGAAAGATATGCCTCGGAGATCCTCAACGAGTATGCAGGGCCATATTTAATAAATATGGGTGATGGAGCCATCCTAATGCATGATAACGCCCGGCCACACACTGCTCACCACGTACAAGAGTACATTCAGGAGGTTGGCATCAACTTGATGGCTTGGCCATCGAGAAGCCCAGATCTCAACCCGATTGAACACGCCTGGGATGAGCTTGGGAGGCTAGTCAGAAGGCGCAGTCCACCTCCTGCCACACTCAGGGCTCTAAAACATGCGCTGATAGAAGAATGGGAAAATATTCCCCAACACCGCCTCCGAAACTTAGTGTTCAGCATGCCAAACCGGATCCAAGCTGTAATTAGAGCCCGAGGCGGCAACACAAGTTATTAAATTGTGAAAAAGTTCCAAAACGTGAAAATTAAGTGGTTGACATATCGTTAAAAATTGATACTTTTTAGTATTTATCTTAATTTTAAGTTTGAAACTTTATTCATGCCAAATAAAATATAACTTTAATAAACTTCGTTAAGTTTACTATAAACTGCTTTTTATTTCATGAGTGTAACTACTATAGTTTAGGAGTAATTGCAATTTGAAAAGTGTACTACTTATTTTTGACGCCCAGTGTAGATGACATTATCGGTTTGGTAAAAATTATCGCTAGTATGTCGGCCGAAATCTTAGTAGGCGTCTGTTTCACTAATCAATGGCGTCTTCACTAACAAAGATGATCATTTTATCAGTTCGGGTAGCAAAGTTCAGAACTATCGAAACCTCATTATAATAGGTCTTTACCTATGAAATTGCCGATTTTTTTGCCAGCTTTATTTTATTCATAATTTATTTGATTGAACAGCTATTACTAAAATTGTTTTTTATTTAAAACGTTGGCCACATAACGGAGATATTGAGTCAAATTAATACACATTTACTTTAGATTTATTTGCTGAAAAAGAAGCTCAAATATAGGTCGTTTCATCCGTTGCCCGTTTCATTGCTTATTTTTGCTGTACCGTTGTTACAGTTACAACTTTCAATAAAGTAAGTATGATGAAAATTAACTTAATGTTGTCCAAAACTTCCCACAAAATTTTGCTAAATTTGGATTTCGCATTCCCGAGAAAAATCCAAACGCGTTAGTATGGAAAATTCAGTTTTGCAAAAATATTGTATGAAAAACGGCAATTTCATAGGTAAAGACCTATTACAATCGCCTCATACGGTGACAATCGCCCCGATCATATTTACTTAACGAAATGTTTCTTGTTAGCATTAAAACAGACGAAAAATTCGAATCTGGAATTTACAGTTCAAATACGAAAACGATAACAATAAACAGAGAAACCAAATGGTACACGTGTTACCTCTGTAGAGTTGTTACAAGTTGAGGTAAAAATTTAGTAACCCAACTTTAGTTGGGTTAATAAATTTATAATTAACCCAACTTTAGTACACATATAAATGGTAGAAACTTAAATTATAAACTTAACACGACTTGCCGGATGTTTTTCCGGAGGTGACAGCAGTTTTGACGGCTTCCTGGGGGTAAGATACGATTGACTTGTCACTACCTATCACTATCAACTACATTATTAGATAAAGACAGAGATGTACGTCATGGAAACAACTATGTTCCAATGTATTGGGACAGACTAAGATGCCCAATTGTTCAGTTACATTACCTACCACGCTTTTGAGTTGTGTAAAAAAACATACTTATTTAAAATTTTAAACTCACAGTAAAAACTTCTAAGGTATTCTACAAACCGGCATTTGCTTGTAAACGCCCTAAACTTTTCTAATTCCGAATCCCAAACATTTGATGTAAATCGTATCGTAGTTGCAGCCACAAAGAGATCTTGGGTCTCCAATAAACGGTTCGAATGTTCAATAGGATTCCGATCGCGTTGCCAAATGCCAAACAGTTACGAACAAACAATAATATATTATTACCCTCAAAGCTTGTTCAGAGTTCATTCTGGAATTTTATAATGTGGACTGGTTTATTGGTCCGCTTACAGCGAGTTATTGAAGCTTCGTTACCGATATATCGAATAGGGATTGGGCTTTTTTATAATTCGAACGGCACGGCACGGTACTTCGTAATTTGGATTATGATTGCTCTATGTTCTCAACTTCTAGTATTACTATTACATAGAAGGCAATGGTAATACAATTTTGCCGTGCCGTTTTCGAATTATAAAATGGCCCATTTTGTGTCATGTTCCATTGAACAGTTGAACACTAACAATTGGCATTAAAAGAAAGAGATATTACCTGGAATCACCTAGAATAAAAGGAAAGAGATATTATTTTGACATAACTTCAAGACAAAATTGCTTCAGATTAACTGAAGTTTATGACGAAGAGAGTTAAATGCTTTTAAATTATTCCAAAGCAACTGATTTGATGACGGTTAACATCAAAAAAGTAAAATAATTTACGAAATTAATGGCTGAAATTAAAGTCATAGAAAAATAGTTTGGAAGTAGATTTTAGCAAAATATCTAACTTCTACTTACCAACAGACAATAAACGCTACTCTATCAGATCAAACAGATCAATTTCATCATCCCAATGGCTAATAAATATTGTTTTCCAACTAAACGAAGGACCGGAAAAATTTTCAAATACCACAAGCTTCCTTATAATACAAGTTGCTTGCAATAAATTACCAGATAGGTACAAGTATAATATCCAGCTTTTAGCCCTGCGACAGATAAGGCACGACGTTGCTGCGACCTTCCGGAACCTTAGCGCAGTAGACAGAAAGATAGACAGTTTGCGACGGCTAGAGACGGCAGGAGCACTTTAAAAAAAAGATAGACTAAAAAAAAAATATTTAAAAAAATTGATGATTTTTATGTTTATATAGTATCTACTGTAAGCAGTATGCTATTTTGTGTTCGTTTTATTGGATTATTTGTTGACGCAGTGCGTGGTCTGACTCGATCACGCCACTTTTGTGCGTTGCTAGCTCACTGAGTCATCAACACCTGCGCGCTCGCCCCACCGGGCGGAGCGCCTATAAAAGGAGACGTTCACCCCTCTTCGAGGCAGAAGCGAGTTAGCCGTTGTACAGTGAAGGAAGGGAAGTTTTGCTGATGGGGACATTCGTTGCTTGGCAATTGAGGAGAGTAGTCGTGTCCTAAGAAAGTTTCCTTTGGACAGAACAACGCTTACAATTGTTTCTTGTGATGCGAGGCTTGGGACGGCTGTGAGGGGAGTAGGGAGGCCGTTTGGGCGTGTAGCCCATATTTTCCCAATGATGAGTCCAACCTCTGAAAGTGTTCCTGATTTTTATTGGTCATGTACGTTGGTGACGCTTACATCTCAGAAGCGGGATTGAACAACGCATAAACGCGTAAGTAACACGCCCTAATCATTTTGTTTCCTTTTGATGTAGATATTTCATGATTAATTCGACACAACTGGAAAAAGCGACCAATTATAAAAGGGAATCACTATGAAGGTAACTGTTTTTAGTAATTTTTATAATTCTACATTTTGGCAGAGCTATTTTTACAACTATTATGTACAATTCGTAGAATAGTCCTTCTTTTACATAGAATGACGTAATCGATGTCTTAAAATACCAACTCGGTACCTGTACATACGTAAACGTACATTTTTGAACAATAATTATGAGTGCTTTGAAATTTTCTCTCTACCTACATTCAATCTATGATCGAGAACAAAACTGTTACCGAGGGAATAAAATATGGTGGCACCGGATTACTCGAACTGTGTGTAGGGGTTTCTTAAAGGGGGCCCGAAAATTGGTTATTTTTGCGCTAGGAGTAGCCGTTTTGAAGATATGACCACTTTTAAAAATGCCTTATACATTTTCATTATAGTTTTCTAGTTTGAATTTTGTTTGTTTTGTGATGTTGTTAGCAAGGCGAGTAGATAAGTAAGACACCGAATCTGGTTAACTACTACTGTTTATTTAAATTTAGGGGAGCTTAAATACTAATTATGACGTAGGTAGGATTCGTGTTACATGTTATGGATGGAGGCACAAAAATGGTGTCAAGCTTCTGTGAATATAATATGATATTACTGAATTAATTTGATATATTCCTTTCCATATAAGAAGACACGTGGACTCATTTCATAGAACCGATCTTGAAATGTTACCTGATATTATTTGAAGATATTATTTAATATTCTAGTTATATTTAATACCTACCCTACCTACACTACAGTTTGTTCTAGATTGAATACATTCGTAACGTAACTGTAATTTTATTAGCAGAAAGAATGGATGTTTGTGTTTTTTTTTTTTGTGAGTTTCAGAGAACATGCAGCAAAATGATGAAGCGTCGAGCAGACGTTTGGCTGCCCCACCGGTGGCAGCAGGGTTAGAGAGACGGTGGCGCGGCCGCATTCATGGCCGACCTCGAGGTCGGGGCGGGCACCGCAGTCGCGGCCCAAGACCCCAGAAGCGTGGATGATGTCGGATGCAGAGGTCAATAGCGAGGTCAAGGACAAGGTCAAGGGTTTGGCCTTCTGAAGATCTACGGAACAGCCGTGAACGTTACACAAACCTGCAAGTAACGGTCAATGTCATGGACCGGGCAGGCGAGTTTAGTGCTGGTAACGGTCAAAGTCATGGACCGAGCACAAAAATGATTCTGCAGGTAACGGTCAATGTCATTGACCGGGCAGGCGAGTTTAGTGCTGGTCACGGTCAAAGTCATGGACCGAGCACAAAAATGATTCTGCAGGTAACGGTCAATGTCATTGACCGGGCAGGCGAGTTTAGTGCTGGTCACGGTCAAAGTCATGGACCGAGCACAAAAATGATTCTGCAGGTAACGGTCAATGTCATTGACCGGGCAGGCGAGTTTAGTGCTGGTCACGGTCAAAGTCATGGGCCGAGCACAAAAATGATTCTGCAGAGTAACATACGGAGCAATTGTCTGGTGGCATAAAACCACCATACAAGCAAACAGGAATGAACTAGCGAAAGTACAAAGACTGGCAACCCTAATGATCACAGGAGCGATGAGAACCACTCCATCAGCTGCCTTAGATGTATTATTGGGATTGCATCCTCGGGACTTGGAAGTTAAAAAGAGAGCTATGGAGCAATGGTATAGGATGAAATAGAAAGGGAACTTCATGGATAAAGGACACACCATATTAGATGGAAAGTATGGAGAGAAGTTGTCAATGATACTTTCTAATAATGACCTCATCAGGAAAAAAGTAATCTTTGACAAAAAAATACAGGATCCATATAGGAGCTAGAGAAAGCTGGAGCTTGGCTATACAAGATCCAAAGATAGTGTGTTACACTGACGGCTCCAGGAAAGAAACAACAAAACTATCAGGACTGGGAATACACATCATGAACCAGATAGACGGCCAAGTTACCATGCACCTGGGAAGATGCGCTAGCGTTTTCCAAGCTGAGGTGCTTGCTATTACAGAGGGAGTTAGAATCATAGACAGTATGATCACTGAAAACAAAGAGAACATCATAATATATAGTGATAGCCAGGCTGCTTTGAAGGCACTAAACAGAGCCGAAACTAACTCGGCCCTAGTAACAGAATGTAAGGAGGCTATTAACGCCTTAGCCAAAAAGACTAAAGTTACCATTGCCTGGGTGCCGGGGCACGAAGGACATATAGGTTATAAGATTGCAGACGAGCTAGCAAAGAAAGGGGCCGATGAGACATTTATTGGCCTGGAACCCAGGTTACCTATATCAAGTAAAATCAGTAAAGGAATAATAAGCAAGATAACAGAAGAAGCCAATTTAAGATGGAAGCACAACAAACATCTTCCTAAAGACATATGAAAAAAAGAAAGTCGAAGCAACTTCTAAAGCTAAATAGAAAGGACATCAGGATTATAGTGGGTCTGCTCACGGGACACTGTCCCTTGAACCGACACCTAGCAATAATGGGCCTACAAAGTGATCCCACATGCCCAGAATGTGACAAGGAGGAAACAAGTCTCCATTTCCTGACTGAGTGTCCAATGTACGCGCTGGTAAGATGGGAGACAATAGGCATGGATGAGGTAAAAGAAGAACAAATACAAGAGCTTAACATAAAGGATATAATCGGGTTTGCTAAAGCTTCGGGTAGGTTCAAAGAGGTGGAACTATCAGTGCAGAGGTAAAACTCACACGCTGTTGTGGGGAATTGGGTGAAATGGTCCCAAATAAGAGGACTGATCACCCGCCTGTGTCAGGCACATAGATAGATAGAACGGTCAATGTCATGGACCGGACAGGCGAGTTTAGTGCTGGTCAAGGTGAAAGTCATGGACCGAGCACAAAAATGATTCTGCAGGTTACGGTCAATGTCATGGACCGGGCAGGCGAGTTTAGTGCTGGTAACGGTCAGGGTCATGGACCGAGCACAAAAATGATTCTGTAGCCAAAGTCAGGGGCTGGAAAGTAACGGTGAGTCGGTGAGTCTGGACGTGAGCAACGAAGCCTAAGTGCGGCATTGTCGTTGAAGAGCACGCCATGGCCACCTTGGGTAACAGGAGAAAGCCGGCGATAGGACGAGAAAAAAAAAATAGGACTTTCAAGTGAAGTTAGTATGAGTGATGTTAGTATGGTAACATTGGATTTGCTATTGCAGAGTGAGAAACTACAAGTATAGTAAAAGTTAGTATGGTAACATTGGATTTGCTATTGCAGAGTGAGAAACTACAAGTATATTAAAAGTTAGTATGGTAACATTGGATTTGCTATTGCAGAGTGAGAAACTACAAATGTAGTAAAAGTTAATATTATAGTTTAGATTTGGTATTTGAGTATGAGATATTGATGTTACAGTGTTTGAAGTTGGTATACAATGGGAAATCAGTATTATATTAAGAGAAGTCAGAATTGTATTAAGGGAAGTAAACCTAGTACTGTACTCTTTGGTAAATGTTAGCACGGTATTGACAATGAACAAATAAATAAATCTGTAAAAAAAAATATATGACCCATTTGGACAAGTATTGCCAAAAAGTCCAAAAGTATTGTTTTCAGACATATTTTTGTTTAAACTCAACATAGATATACCGCGAGGACGCGATCTGTGAGTCAGTATGGCCGAATGTAAGCAGTATGCTATTTTGTGTTCGTTTTATTGGATTATTTGTTGACGCAGTGCGTGGTCTGACTCGATCACGCCACTTTTGTGCGTTGCTAGCTCACTGAGTCATCAACACCTGCGCGCTCGCCCCACCGGGCGGAGCGCCTATAAAAGGAGACGTTCACCCCTCTTCGAGGCAGAAGCGAATTAGCCGTTGTACAGTGAAGGAAGGGAAGTTTTGCTGATGGGGACATTCGTTGCTTGGCAATTGAGGAGAGTAGTCGTGTCCTAAGAAAGTTTCCTTTGGACAGAACAACGCTTACAATTGTTTCTTGTGATGCGAGGCTTGGGACGGCTGTGAGGGGAGTAGGGAGGCCGTTTGGGCGTGTAGCCCATATTTTCCCAATGATGAGTCCAACCTCTGAAAGTGTTCCTGATTTTTATTGGTCATGTACGTTGGTGACGCTTACACTACTGAAACTAGACTGTCCTGCTACAAATGGTCATTAGTGTTCTAAGCATTGTGGCCTTGTACTGTATACATACGCTGTCACTTTTTAACATATATTTTTAATATGTAAAACTGCAGTTCCAGACTCAGTGACTCATCAACGCCCAACCCAAATCTTTGGACCTTTATAGAAAGTTTGATCTAAACGTTACGTTTAAAACAGAGGCAAAGAATGAAGAAGGATTTTACGAAATTCCTACGGAAACGAAGTCCCGGGCGTCATCTAGTATCTCACAATCGAAAAGCAATATTTGGTTTAGTGATGCTACTACTTGTGAGCTATGTATATTATGTCTTTAGCTTCTTGAGGCACGAATAAATCTTACAACACTGTTTTACATAATTACAAACACTGATTTTCATTTCGGCAACGAGATTGTGTTCGTAAGTTGAAAGGAATACAAAGGACTAGAAAGTGCTTTCAGTCACTAATATAATAATAGTTTTGAAAACTAACTCAGCTAAACTCATGCTGTAAAGAAATTTCTTGCAATTCTTTAGAAGAAAATAACTTGGAAGTTTTTTTATGTTTAGTTGAAACATGTTATTGAAGGCTCTGTTTTTGTGAATATATAAAAGTAAGATTATGATTTCAATTTCGTTTTATGTAACATTGTATTTAACATAGTTTTAAGATAATTGTTGTTAATAAATAATCATAAATAAATATAAAAATGTTTTAGTTTAATATTTAGTTATTATCTCTCCGTGTCTCCGGTATCCATTTCCGTTTCATATTAAATTGTCCGTCCATACTAATAAATGCGAAAGTAACTATCTATCTGTTACAATTTCACTATTTCGTATGGACATGTTCAAAGTACGAAGATGAACATAGGCTACATCCATCCAGAAATTTTGAAGAATTTTGTTGGAAGCGTAAAATAACCGAATTTTATCCGAAAGCGGGCGGAAAGGTATAATATAAACGGCTTAGTTTTTCTATCAACCTTCAAGATCTGTATAAAAACGAGCATAAATGCTCGATCTAATATGACGAGAGGGCTATCTATATTTTCTAAGAATAAAATCAATGTTCGACGCCTTGATTTTTAGAACAACTAAGTAAATTTGTATGATTGAATTAAAAAGAGCACCCTCGTAGTTTCTTGCCTATTATTTTCTGGGGAAGACTGCACCTTTGCGAATAAACGCAAAGTTAATAATGCTAATGTAATTCACTACTTTTAATTATTTTAAGTAACATCTTGAATATTCTATGAAATAAAGTAATTTTTGACTTTGACTCCATTGCATAACCTGTATATCATCACGAACAAAAGAGATAAAAGCGACATTGCCCTGGAGAAAAATCAAAAGCAAGGAGAGAGACGTCGTCCTGGGCAAGTGGGACCATCCACTAGGGATACATTAACATGTGAAGTCTGTTGCGCGATATGCAAAATGATATTATGTCAGAAGTGGCTTCGGATTTATGACAATAAATAGACAAGATAAAGTAACTCTGAAATTTTGGATTCAGATTTAATTTCAGCAGAAGATTGACTCACTTTACACTAGGAATTCTCACGAAAAATTATGTATATATTAATACAATTACTTTAGGTTAAGCACTAATTATCTAAAATTAAGAACTTGTTTGGAATAGAACCTTACAATGGAACCTTTTAAAACAATATGCTTTGTTATTTTAACAATAAAATGAATTTAACAAAAAGCCAAATGAATGAATGGTGGCTAGTTAAGGTGACAGAGATGTTACGAACAACCCGGTTTGCCAAGTTTTTTGGTATTTTTTGTTTTTCTTTATTTTAAACATTCGTTTTGCTTTTCAGAATTCTGTCTTTCTCCCATCTATTTCCTTTCATGTATATTTTACTTTACGTTTCAATAACTGGTTTAACCCTCGGCATACCAGGTGAAAATTTGTAACATGCCATACAAGGTGGGGTGTGACATACCCTAACAAAATGGTCGCTGTAATCAGATAGGAATAGGGGTACTGAATTATTATTGCATATTTTTGAAATTGAACATAACCTGAGTAGCACTATATAAAAAAAAATGAAATAGATTAAATGGTTTGTTGAAAAAGGGTAAAGAAAATGCCATCTTCTGACTACTAATTTAGACTTGAAATTACCCTAAGAATTGATAATTACCAATGTTTGTAATTAAACTGACTAAATTTAAAAAAATTGAACAACGATGAAACATCTTTAAATTTTTACTTATTTATCTTATTTTAAGTCCGCATTTCTTAAATTTCTCGTGTTTTTCCCCATTTCTTAATTATCGTAAGTAAAATCTATCATTCGAACAAATATTAACTTTTAAGCTTTTGTTTAGCTTTTCCCTGGATTTCTTAGTAAACATAGCAAAGTAAAAGTAAATTATAGCAAAGTAAAAGTAAATTAAAAACTGCCAATTAGCGTCTAGCCTCATAACGACTCTCCACCTTAGGATGACCGTTTGAATTAATTGCAAGGGAATTAACTCAAAGTCGTTGACTTTTTCGCTACGTGTTAGTTTTTATAAGGTACTGTTTATTTTTTTCGTGTTTTTTGCAATGCTATGTGTAAAAATGTAATAAAATCATATTTAAAGTAATATTTTTTTTGTTAAAATATTTCATTTGCTTTTAAAAAATAGTTCATATTTATAATTATATTAATTTTATTGTTAAAGTTAATGAGGTCTTCTTCTTCTTATCGTGTAGGTATATTCAAGTGTGTGGCGAACTTGGGTAATCCTGGTGTCAGAGTTTTCAAACCGCACTATGGCCTCTGACTTGGTTTTAACGACTGTAGTCAAGCGACAACAGCCGGGACCGATAGCTTAACGTGCCCTCCGAAGTACGGAAACGCTCGTGGTAAATTGCCACTTTGGTCACCCATCAGGTTCCCTGCCTCGGTGTACGTTGCTTAACCTCATTGATCGGTTGAGATCAGCGAGAGCCACTCGGCTACGAGCGCTTTGTTAAAGTTAATGAGGTATCGCTCATCAGGCTACCACACGCTCTTATCGCAACTGCACTCTTTGCAATTGCGATAAGAGCGATTTTACAATGAAAATGGAGTAACCTGATGCGCTGGACTCTGTATTTGAAATAATTATTTCATACTTCATGAAATAACATATTATCTACCAAGTAAAAAAGTTGACAATGTCTAAATCAATTTATGTTTTTTTTTTAATTCTCTTTACATTGTAAAGGAATTGAAAATTGACACAAAATACTGGTTTAAAAGATATTTTTTCAGAGAAAACGAGAAAAACCAAAACCAAAAACTGCTCTGTAAAAACAGGATAAAAACACCAAAGAAAAAGCAGTGTCTCTATAAAGAATCTAGACGTTCCTGTATTTAAATTGATCACCTCAGGTCCCAACGGCGACTGAGCGTATTTTTCCACTCCACTGTACGTTTTCTCTTCGGCTTAGTATACAGCTTGGCTGGTATGGACAAAAGTGCTGTTTTTGCTGCTTTATCCCACACATTCCTTTAAGGATCTTACAGGGGTGAACACAGACTAAGATTTCAGGTGGGGTGGTGTCAATTGAAAAAAAAAGGATTATTATTGACGTCTTGACGTTTCCGGTTGGGGGGGGATAGAGTAGAATAGAAAAATCTTTATTTTATAGGACTTTCAGGATGTCACTTAAAACAAGTCAAGATTACAATGAAATACATACAAACATACATTAAACGATTTAAATACATACATACGCATTCGTTCTTTTGACCCTACTGACTCTACGCCTATTCGCAAAGGTGCAGTCTTCCTCAGAGAAGAACAGGCAAGAAACTCTGAGATTGCTCTTTTAAATCGCATTACAAATTTTCTTATTTACTAATTTTAACTAAATCTGAAATAACTCTAGAGCTGAGCAGTTCATTCCCATGGCTGCCTGTCTGATAGATAATCAGAAATTTTGTAATAGCCCTTTTTGCAACTCTTAGGATGGAGGACTGCCCCTTGGATCTTAGGTTTTTCCATGGTGAACGGTCAGACGGACCGCACCGAATCTTGGGAGACGCGCTTAGCTCGAGGCTCTTTCACTTTCTTGAGCTCCATACTAAATACAGATCAGCCTCTTTGTTCTCTTGGCATCTCTACTGTACGCTTCCCTTTCTGGAGCTCGTCTATATGATATTACGACTGCTTCGTTGTCTTCCTCATGCGTCTACATCTAATAATAAATATCTTCAGTACCGAATGTACTCTTAGACGCCGAATAACAAAAAATATGAGATAATTTGTACACAAACCCATACACATACGCACACACACATAGACACAGAATCTTACGCCTATATATCCCTGTGGGGTAGGCAGAGCATCTAGTAGTTCTTGAAAGCAATTAGGTTTTAATCATCGTGTGGATAAATCATCGAAATTGAAAAAACTATTTCATAAAAGTTGTTTGAGTAAGCTATCATTGAATAGACGAAAATCTGAACCGAACTCGACAAAAAACTTAAATCATAACCTAACACTTTTCACACACCAACTGTTCCGTCTATAAAAGTGCCAATGAACCTGGAAATAAATTGTTTGACCTAATGGGCACTTTAACACATATCCGAGGTGGTAAGGTTATTCTACGAGAAAGGTTCAAAGGTCTTTGAGGTCGGTGTCGCAACCTACAGCCGTGTTTTCGGATCAGCTCGTATCTTTAGAAAAACGTTTTATTTCCATTCCATTTTTAACCACCGACAAAAAAGAGGTATGTTCTATGGATGTCATGTGTATACAAGGTGTTTCAAAAAACCCAAAAAAATAAATAATTCAAAATAAATTAAAATTAAGCTTATTGCGCAGCTCTATTACAAATTGACAAGTATGTCATATTAATTATATGAAACTTTCATTTTGTAAATGTCAAACCGTGCAACTGATTACTACAGTTGCGACTATTTCACTTTTAAAAATATATATATATTTTTTGTTTTTTTTTGAAAAACCTTGTATATGTGTAGCTTCTAGACGAATGGTGGTCCATTCGATGCATTTTTATGATTTTGTTTGAAAGTTAACGTTATTGAGATGGTTCTTTGCTATACTTGATTAGTCGGGGGTGATAATAATTTTTTAACTTTAGAGTTAAATCCTTTTGAAAAAGTGTGTATTTAAAAAAATTTTGAATAGAATAGAAAAACTTTATTCATATAAAACTAGAACTAAAATTCTATTAACTATTTAATTATGTTATTTGGCGTTCAATTTTATATACATATACCTAGATTAAATTATAATTTGATTCTCAATGATAAAATTTTTCCAGTATTGGTAGTAGCCTATAAAATATCACCTCTCCAGCTCGAAAAGAGAGCTTTTGCTTGTCAAAATCATTGAGCAAAATCGTTGTTTGCTGCGAGCATTTTTTTGAGCTAGAGAAAAAGTGGTTTGAATTTGGAACACTTTAATGACTTACTGCCGTACTCAGAGACGTCAATCAAAGTTAAGAAGTACTTAAATGTCATGCTATCCTTGTTTATATCAACAAGAGTGAAAGAGACAAAATCAGAGTTTAATAGTACTTAACTTTAATTGACGTCTCTGAATACGGCAGTTAGTACGGCGATTTGTTCTGAAACTAATTTAGGCCTATCAAATCACGAACTTTTATATTATTTATTGAAATCAGAATTACAAAAATGTGTTAAATATGGCAATAAAAGGTCATTTAATATAAATTCTAATAAACAATTTAGTTTTCCAAAAAAATATTTTTAACTTTGTAAAAGTGTTACGAAGTGCAATTTTTGAACGCAAACTGGCCACTTTTAAAAAAGAAGAAAAAACACAGCTATTTGTCAATTTAAAAAAAAAAAGAAAACAGCGGCTTTGATAGTTTTCTCGCTGCAGAGGTGAAAAGTGACGTGTTTAACACGAGAGCAAGTTTTTTGTTCTCGTGCCTTTAAATCACTCGCTAGGCTCAGTAGTCTACTTTATAATCACTCGATTTATAGATTGCACTCGGGTAGCAAAAAACTAATTTTGCTCTCTTATTGAACAAATAACTATTGTTACTTTTTAGCCTGTAGAGCAAAGATATTTGCTGCTTTACCACAAAATATTTAAACACTACTTAGACGATGTCTAAAACTGACTTTAGACATTGACTTTAAGCCGGTTTTAAACATTGCCTAAGTTTTAGTTTTATCTTTTGCGGTAAGGCTCTTTATGTTTAGGATTTGTTCTCAAAATAATGAGCCATTCCAATTTACATTAAACGTTGTGTGAGATTACACTCGTTAGCAATCCAAAAAGACCTTTTTTGATTTTACCTTTATTTATCTGTACTATTCTACAACTGAGTAAAAATCATTTTGCCACCAGAAAAAAAATACAGATTGTTTTAATAGTCCATTAAATAGTATACCGTAAATAATTAACTACACTACTGTTAATAATTACATACAACCTCGAAATGGCCATCAAAGATCGAGACACAGCCGTCACGGATGCCTTGAGGTTTGGATGCAACAGCGATCTGATTTTGCCATCGGCACGATAGAAGAAGAAGCAAAGAATCGTCACTGGTTGAGACAATACTTATTATATACAAAGATTTATTTTACAGTTGTTTATAAATTGTACCTACACTAATGATGGAGAGTATTTTATTATAATTATATAGCAAGAATTAACCAGAAATTTTAGTCTAGACAAGGGCACGGACTTAAAGTCTGTGGATGCTAATAATAAAAATAAAATTTTCATAATCTCTGCTAAGCCGATTGTTACTTTTTTTACCTTTATTAATAAGAAATTATTTATAAAAAGGTTAAATGTTGTAATTAAACCGTTTCAAGGTCTATTGCCTAATTACTAAATAGGACGTTTTTTCTAAGTATATCGAATTAAAAGTTTAAAGGCCTCTTTTTTGTAGAGACTTCTTCAAGACTTTACTGTAATACGGGCCACTTTTTATACCAAGAGGTCTTTGTTAATGTTTTGTTTCATAAAACAACTTATTTTAACCCCCGTCAAAAAGAGGGGTTTTTTTATTTATTTTTTATTAAAAGAAGGGTTAACTCATGACCTCAATCTTGGCCAAAGTCATAGATGAGTTCGACGATGGAGCAGTTTAACCCAGAAAATGCCTATTAAGGCACTGGTATTCCTACGCACCGACGAAACACAGCAAGCTGTTTGGCGTCGGACTTCGGTAGGAGGGTGGTTGCGAACCAGACGGTCCTTTACAGAGCCTACCACACCGCATGAGACCATAGGACAACACCTCAGATTCAGAGCAAATTGAGGTGCCGTTGCCTAGGATGGATTGATAGGAAGAAGGTCTCATTGAGTTTCCTTTGTCACCTCTTACGACACCCACGGAAAGAGATGGGGTGGTGTTATTCTGAACCGATCACCACACGGTTTAAATTTTGACGAGTGTATATGTGTGTCTATCTGTGGCATCGTAGTTCCTAAAAGAATGGATCGATTTTAATGAGGTTTTTTTTGTTTAAAAGCTGACATAATTTAAATGGTTCTTAACTATATTTTTTCATAATTGGTTCAGCCGTTTACGAGTCATCGTAAACGATACATGTCGGGGGTTATACATTTTTTTAAATTTTATAGTTATTTTATTATGCTCAATTAGTATTGTAATTTTTGTGTTTGTACAGTGTACCGATAAATATATTTTATTATGATTAATAAAATTTTCTATTTCAAAAAAAAATTTGTATAAGTATCAGATTACATACAATTGGTTCTAGAGGTAATAAAAGTAAAAAAAACAGAAACGGACTGATTTAAGGATGATAAGAGTTTGTCATAGAAAATAAGTCCAGAAACCTATCAAGTTAGTTTTAAAGATACAATTCTTTTCCTAGAAGCATCTCGAACGTTAGACGTCACGACTACGTGCCGTATCACGGAATGCATCGCAAAGACGGAGGCGAGGAGTGACCGGACACTACAGTGACTGTCGACCTCTTGTTATGTCGTTTGAGTAGCTTGACACACAAAGGCTTATTAAGACGGGAAAATGTTTTATATGACACGTTAAATGCTATCCGTTTTCGAGCTGATGTCACCTATATTTTGTTTCGAATAGGGATGTATTTTGTAGTACTGGTACCAAAATAAAAAAGTACGCTTTATTGATGGAAACCAAAAATGCATCAAGCACGTAATAAGTATAAGTGTCATCATCATCATGACAGCCACAAGACGTCCATCATCGTACACTGCCCTAAGGATCTCCACCTCGATCGGTCCTGTGCCACCGGCATCCAGTGGTGTCCCGCAATTTTCACCACCTAACTTTACTACTTGGTAGAAGTAGATTGAATATTTTGTTAGAAATAAATTCTCACCAATAGCTGAGGTAAGAACACGTATCCTATCTTGCTTGCGAGAAAGAGAGAGATGGAATGTTTTTAAGTATTGTCGGTCGAACGTTATGTTGATCGACTGTTTGACGCTCCAATGTAATATCAGTCAAACGTTACATCGATTCAACGTATTGTCGGTCAATTTGTCTGACTTAAGTTTCAGAACCGAATAAAACAAACAAAAAATTCAAATCGGATTTAAATCCTACAAGTGATTTTATTGTTTTAATAGCTTCATTTGTAGCCAAATATGACTATCCTAGATTTTCTCCCTCTGCGGAGGTGTGCTTAAATGATGGGGGGAAATACCACAAAAGGGGTATTTTAGCGATTTTTCGGATTTTTCGGTCTTCATAAAAGTTGTAGACCATTTTATCTTGCGTAGAATAAGACCAGATTCATTTTTTTTGGACTACCCGTTCTCATGCTTCAGCTCATCAAAGTTGGATAAAGGATCAAGCAGTCTAAACGAACAAGAGTGGCCCCCCAACGACGGATTTGGTCATTCTTTCAGGTGGTGCACTGAAAGGCCCTAATAACACTCTGTGCTTAATATCAGCCCTCGATCTTCTTTTTTTTCGAGTTATTTAGGATAATGTCAAATAATCAGGGTATCACTTAAAGTGACATATTTTGTAAAGTGTTCAAGTTAGATTAACCAAACCAAATCATATCTAATAATAAAAAAATATACTACTAGGAGAAATAAAATAAATGATGTCTTTGTTATACCATTTTCCAGAAATATACCTATATAACACAGTAAAATTCTATCAATAGGAAACTAAAATAACTATATATTTGTTATTAATTGCATTAGTGCAATGACTTCAAAGAATGAAATGGGTCACTTCATTCTTTGAAGCTGCTTCTACAAAGTAGTAATAAATTCTGAAAGCACTAAAATCTTTTTACAACACAAAATGTGCAAATATTTTTCTTTCATAACTTAATACTTAAGTTGTCGTAAATAATAAAACTGCATTTCTTATACGACAAAAATACTCCGAGAAATTTTATACAAATCTCTTACAAAGCCTTTATAAAACTTTATGAATTGTTATTATATAAGGTTTTTCAAACATACTCATTAAGACGGTACAAAAGATCGCGAGCACATTGCTAAGGCTGTGAAATTAAAATGTCGCGCAGTCGAAGTAGAGCGACGAAGAAGTAATTAAAACTTGAAAGTTTAAAGTATTTCACAGGGGTTTATTTAATTTCATCCGATATCTTGAAAATAAAATGAAGCTTGTAGCATGTAGGGAGAGAAGTGAGTTAACAAGAATAAATTAAATTTGCGATATAACAACAAACTCTAAAATGAGTGTTTCGAAATGCACGATTATGTAGAAAAACAAATTACTATAATTAAGATAAGTTAACTAGCAAACAAAGGCACGAATAATGGATGAAAATAACAACGTTGAAAAAAAAATAGGATTTCAAGATTTTCCTCATAATTCTCCATACGACTTTTCAATTTCCAAAAATTAAAGATAAACATAAAAATTGTGATAAAAAAACAACTTTACCGGCCGCAAAAAGCACCAATTTCAAAATAATTGAAGCCCGAGAGAGATAGACAGATATATTATAATCAAAGCTTCATTATTTCCTATGATCGTAAAATACGCAAACCTAATAAAATGAACACAAAGTACATATAGCGCATATTCAAAGCCACAAACCTAATGCCAGTATTTGAATAATAAAGGGAATTGGTTTCGCATTTGAGGCGAATGAGGGGAATTCTCCAATAAATTTAAAGTTCATACCGTTCCGGCTTTGCGTACAATGAGGCATAACTCTGTAGATTAGGCATTTCTATTTCAGGCTAGATTGAAAATGAAAACTTAGGTAGTATCTGTAAGCTACAGTAAGTTCTAAACGCTCTGAATAAATATTTACATTTGTTGAGAGAGTTCTTGAGAACCAGTGTGTACTTGTTCAAAACTAACCACTTGTTTTGCCATTCATTATGAGGGTTTGTGTGCATCCAGAAAAAAAAAGTTTACTTTTCTATGGTGAGCATTGCAAAATATGAAATTTCTTACAACTTTATCCAAATAGTATAAGACAAAGTCGCAATGGGAGTTTGACTGTTCGTCCATTGACTTTTTCTAAACTAAGCTACGGATATGAATACGGGTTTTACAGTAATTTAGGGATATTATAAATTACTTACATAAAAAATACTTAAAATCTTTATATTCTTGTAAAACCAGGAATCGTTAGTTACATAAATATCATAACATGATATAATTATGATGAATTATTGGCCTAGTTGGCCAAGTAGGCTAGTATTGAAATCGGATTTAAATCCTACAAGAGATTTTATCGTTTTACTAGATTCATTTGTAGCCAAATATGACTATCCCAGGTTTTCCCCCTCGGCGGAGGTGTGCCTAAGTGGTGGGGGGTAAAAATGTACCCCAAAAGGGTATTTTGGAGATTTTTCGGTTATTTCTCGTAAAGGACTCAAAATATCAAAAACTGTTCTTCATAAAAGTTGGAGGGCATTTAATCCTGCATAGAATAAGACCAGATTCATATTTTTTTGGACTACCCGTTCTTTGTTTTAGCTCATAAAAGTTGGATAAAGTGTCTAGCATCTGAAAAAAAAACTAAATGTCATTCCAATATCTCTGAGATGTTTTGTTTACACATGCAGATACATTTTTTATATTTAAAAATTCAGACGTATGTAGCAAATGTTTTTATTTCCGTAAAGGCAAATTTATTTAAAATTATTAGTGAACAGGTTTTTGATTGAAACTTGTAATTCTTTCTTAAACTCGGCTTATCCATAAACTAAAGCAATATCCTCCAAATGTGTGTACCTAATGTTGCAAAAAGGGGCTCACAAATTCGGGTCCAGCGGTAAAAATGCCTATTGTCATAATATAAAACACCTTCTGGATAAAAGCAACCGCTTTCAGACACTTCCACCATAAGAAATCCAATTTAACTTTGTCGTCGAGCAAAATGTTCCAATAGAAATAATTTCGTCAAGAAGCTTGAGCAGCTGTACGATTCAATCAGAGATTTCTGTGTTTTTTTCTCCCCTCTTGCAGTGTTTAACGGGAGTTGGTTAATATTTCGAAACCACCTGTCGCAAAAACTTTTGATTGATTTGTTTCAGTAATGAAATGCGGATATTAGTTCGCGTAACTGGGTTTTATTTTGTTTCCGATGATTCTAGAAAGTTACATTTAAGTTACAGGTAAATTGTTGATTGAATTTTTGGACTAAAATTAAATTTTTAATTTTATTTTAATGTTGTGACAGTGAATTGAAATCAATTATTAAGATAGTTTTATAGAAATAAAGTGTATCTAGTATTGATATGATTTTGATTACTCTATAGAATAAAGTGTATCACTGATTTTTTAGTCATTTGAACTCATGCATTTGACAATGTTTAATTTGTTAGTGTATTATTAGACTATCTATTTTGCGAGATTATGAAAATCAATAACACTTGATGATATTATATTTTACTTCTTTAAGTGCTGGTTTAATTCAGCTGGTTAATTCAATACGAAATCAGTCATTATTATGATACTCCAAATTGTTGCTGTGCAATTTTCACACGTATGAGTACGTAATAAGAACGGTACAAAGTTCAAACTGCATAGCTTAATGTGTTCTTGAATGTGGCACCTCTTCTTCGCTTGTAGTTACGGAATATACGTGAATGTGGGTAGAATAGAATAGCAGATATTATTCTGGAATTCAGTTAAAAGCCAAGGCTCTATTAATTAACTCCTACGAACTATCTTGTTAAATGTTTTACTCTGATTTGAAAAGGCAACTGTTACGATAGCACCGTATGAAACTATGAACTTTGCCAAATTGATTTTGTATCCAGTGATGTGCTGAAATTATCGTTGCATGATCATTTACGAATCCATACTAATATTATAAATGCGAAAGTAACTCTGTCTGTCTGTCTGTCTGTCTGTCTATCTGTCTTTCTGTCTGTCCGTCTTTCACGCCTAAACTACCGAACCGATTTTGATGAAATTTGGTACAGAGATAGATTATAGCCTGGGAAAGGACATAGGCTACATTTTATCCCACAGTTGGGCACGATATAACCTGTAGTCAACGCGGGCGGAGCCTCTGGCGGAAAGCTAGTACATAATACATCGTTTTTGCTGGAAGAAATTTCTTTTGAGAGATAAGCTAACCTTTTGTGTCGTATTTCTATTTGTAACTTTATCTAAATCTGTCATATGTGCAAAGAACTGTAAACAAATAAATAAATAATACAGGCTGTAAGGGACAGGTTAGCAAAAACTTAAACCTCAGACCATTATTCTGAATAATTTTCCAGTGAAATTTTCCTCAGGAAAATATTTTCTGCTTATAATTAAATCATTTATCCTAATACAATCTTATTTTTATATAAAAAAAAACAATAGTAACAGCTACATCGCTTTCTGATAGCTCGCTGGGTGCGCTTTCGCGGTTTATTGAGTACAATGTGTGTAAATAGGTAACGAAAACTCCTTAACTTGACGTTTCCGGGGTAAAAATAATAATTGTAGTAAGCAGATTCCATCATTTAAGTATTTGCTAGGCTGTCCCTTACACCTCGTGTATTCGTATACAAATACAAAGTGATAAAATATTTTATTCTCAAAAATATACACAGCTTAACAAAGTAAAGACAGAGTTTGGTATTACAGTGTAAAGCAGCCTTGTTCAAAGAGTTTCAAACAAACTTTTGCAGTTTGAGTGCTTAAACACTACAATTCAAACAAAGTTACGGAACGTCAGCTACCTGAAAATTATGATATGACAAGCAAAAAGTGGGAGATAAGTCATATAGGACATTTTGTTCAATTACCAACCAACGTCCCCACCAAGGAGCATGGGCCTCCCTTCGAAACACTGAAGGGGTTTTAGGCCATAGTCCACCATGCTGGCCCAATGCGGGTCAACGAATGTTCTTAGACGTGCGGGTTTCTTAAAGAAAAATATGAATTTAGTTGTATAGGCCCGAACAAGGTTTTAAACCCGCAACTTCCCGACTACAAGACTGAGCCATCACTGCATTTGCTTAGATCAAACTAATATTTTTCTACTCTTGGAGCTAAAAAAATACTTATTATTTTTTAGTTATGAGAGTTTGCATACCAGCTATCCCCTAAGTAGTCTCGATTTTCATAAATTATAAATTGTGGTGCTCGTAGCTCAGTGGCGCTCGCTGGTCTCAACCGATCAGTGAGGTTAAGTAATGTTTACAGAGGCAGGGAACCTGATGGGTGACCAAAATGGCAATTTATTACGAGCGTTTCCGTGCTTCGGAGGGCGCGTGTCGGTTCCGGCTGTTGTCGATTGACCTCAGCCGTTAAAACCAAGGCAGAGGCCATTGTGCGGTTTGAAAAACTCGGACACTAGGGTTAACCATCAAGTACACCACACACTTGACTGTACCTACACGTTAAGAAGAAGATAAATTGTGGAAAGTCTGGTGAAAGTAACATGATATCCCTACATCTATTTTTGCAAACGCCGTGGGCTGATAAACTTATCTATATCTATCTATACATATTATAAAGAGGAAAGATTTGATTGTTTGTCTGTTTGTTTGTTTGTTTGTCTGTTTGTTTGTCCGTTTGTTTGTTTGCATTGAATATGCTCCGAAACTACTGTACCGATTTGAAAAATTCTTTCACCCTTAGAAAGCTGCATTATCCCCGATGGACATAGGCTACATGATTTGCCGAATTCCCACGGGAACGAAGTCCCGAGCGGAATGCTAGTCTGCAAATAAAGTAAAATTATCAAGATTTTGCCAAACATTAAATGGTTTCGTATGTCTGTCTAGATGTCCGGCTGTCTGTCCGGCTGTTCTCGGCTGTTCTCTCGTATTTTGCAACCTATTCTCGTGAAATTTTCTGAGCAGGTTTGATTATAATACAGATTTTTTTATGTCGGAACTTTTTTTTTGTCGAAAATATTAAAAAAAAAAATATTTCATCAATTTCAAAAAATGTTGAATCGCCATGTCTTCACCCATAGTTCACAAGAATGTGGTTGTCTAGTCTTTCTCAAGGCTTTTTTTCACTTTTATCAGCTTTTGTTTACAAAAACCCGTATGTCAATTAATTTCGCAGGGACCTTTCTCAGCAGATGCTGTTGTAAAATTGTTCTGGCTAATAATACAAATTTAAATGTTAATGATAACCGAATAATTAATTATCTACCTTTTTTTTCTAATGTCTGTGGGTAACACCGAGAACCGGTCTGCTTACCTGAGAATGGAATCACGTAAAATATGATTTTGTCGAACGTGTCTGAGGTATACACAAGCTGGTAAGCGAGCTGCACTGTACACGCTACCAGACCTCTATTTCTGAATCATTGTTTTTTAAAAGTTTTTATTTTGTTTCTCCTGTCTCGGTGTCTGTAATGGAATCTGCAAAGTAAATTTAACCCACTTCTCGGTTTCCGATTGAGCTGAATTTGTTTTGTTTTTATTTCTTATAGCGTTCTGCCCGGGACTTGGTCGGAAGCTGGGGAAAACTATGTAGTCTATGTGTTAATCAGGGTGTCAGCTATCTCCATACCAAATTATATCAAAATTGGTCCAGCCATTTGAGCATGAAGAAGTAACAGACATACAAACATACACTCACAAACTTTCGCCTTATAACTAAGTATTTTTATTATTATTTGTGCACCAGACCATACCAGACCATAGAAAACCATAGATTGAAGAAGAAAACATAGTCGAAAGAACGTTTTTCTCCTATTTATATATTTGGGACTACAAAAATAGCAGAGTTAATAGTTTAATATTTTATTTTTATCTTCAACCGAAACGACGTTTTATGACATTTAGGTTAAAAAAAAACCGGCCAAGAGCGTGTCGGGCCACGCGCATTGTAGGGTTCCGTAGCAACATGGTTCAAATCTGCAGCTGGCTTCTTAATTCTACGAGCAGAATCCCAACTAACTTGGTCGACTATTACTCGCAAACTTGAAGAGCCATCTTATGTGTGATAGTTTTCCTTTTAATTTCGTTGTATATACTACCACTGTGATTTTTTTCACATTTTTAGAAACAACCATTTAGCTGGTAGAGGGGGGGACACTTGTGTTTGACAAAAATTTTCACTTTAAAAATTAATTTTTCGCAAACGGTGTGCTGAATCGAAAAACGTTCGTAGTAAACCCCTTTTGTCTTTTAAAAAGCTGTCCTATGACACCCCATTTGATGATATAGGCGAGAAAAAAAAATTCATCGCCCTTTCACATCTATGGGAGATACCCGAAAAAAATTTTTTTTCTAAGATTTTACTCTACAGACGGACATGGCGAAACTATAAGGGTTCGTAGATTACTACGGAACCCTAAAAAAATCAATCTTTTTATTTATATCATGCCCTAAATTTACATGCAATTACTAATTAAATATACTAAATTTATAGATTAAGTATAAGTAAATTATAATGATCTCTCACTCTTACCTTTGATAATTATTAGACAATATTTTTTTTACAATATTATAATAATAAAATAGTAAAAGGTGTTAAAGCAGTTTGTCTTCAGATGCCAAATATGTTATGTTACGTCATGTCAATGAATTTATACAAAAGTTGTTGTGTAAATCAACTCAATTTTTTCAATTAAGGCAGCATTTTATCCAAACTGACAACCAAAGCGCAAAATTAATGAAAAATTATAGAAAAACGAGTGATTCAAGAATAAAACACGAAAGCAGTCAATACAACTTCCAGTAACGGCCCCGCAGAGAAACGTAAAATTGCACACGTATACACAGTTTTGCATATAACGTTTTGAATTAAACTTTATGAAGCTTGTAAACATTGCTTTGGACACACTGTATATTTGTGTATGTTAAACAGTTTCTGAAAATGCTATAAAGTTTTCAATTGTGAATCATATATGTATTTGGTAAAACATATAGTATGACTTGGAGAACCAGTTTGGTTCTAAATATTCCCTTTTTACCGTCTTCAAATAACTTTTAAAGTATGTGAACACTAGCATTCCGCCCGGAGAATGAATTATATAATACACAGCCTTCCTCTTCAATCACTCCTCCCATTGGTGAAAACAGTATAAAAATCCGTTCAGTAGTTTTTTTTTATTTTATCGCGTTCAGACAGACAGACAGATATGGCGTGGGACTTTGTTTTAAAGTATAGAGGCAGTATAATTTAATGTAAAATTTTTTTTGCATATTTTCACAAAATGTGCGAAAAAACGTACAACAAAGATCACATTTATTTTTATATGGGCTGATTTTTAATGAAACTGAACAACTTTCCCTAAAGAATCTATACGAAATTCTCAAAAAAAAACCTGTTGACTTCCCATATTGTATCAGTAATTTTGTTTTTTTTTTTTCATATTTCGAAAAATATCAAAATTCTTGGAGAAAGTGGCCAAGTTTCATGGGCTAATTCAAATACTTAATTTTCGCTTCCTAATTAAAAGTCATTGAATAGAAAGTGTTAGATTTATAATAAAAAAAAGTGTTAGACAGTATTTTTTTCAGAAAAAAACAGATTATTTTAGAAAAGAATAATTTAATCCATACATTATATTTACATAACATTTCCTAACTCTAATAAGGAGAAGTTGACCGGATTGGGTCATGGTTACGTCATAATACTCGTAAGTCTCTTGAGTAAGCAAGTTTTCTCATGACAATTTATCTCTCTGTAAAAACATTGATTATTGTCCTATAAATGCACAACATTTATGAGAAAGATATTGGTATAAGTTTATTTTAGAGATCAAACTCGGTAAACAGCTTACGAATCAGATGCGCTAACAAATATGCCAGCGAAGAACGCTCCTATAAAATGTTAATTTGTACAGTCAAGAGCAGGTCACGCTTTACACTACCAGTTTTAAGCTGGGCTCTGATTTATACTGCGCGCCATACAATGCAGGGTCGGTCCGAAGTCCAAAATGTCAAGCTTGACGTGCTCTTGAGTATACGATATAAGTAGAGACAGCAAAAACTACTATTATCATACGTCACAAAATACCACAGCACAATAAAATCCACGCTCAATTATTAAGAAAGATGCCTTCCTACATCATTGTTAATCCACTCTCCGCGAAATAGATCCAAGGACGGTATGACCCTATCGAAGCAACAAATGCAATACCTCTCAAGTAAGCACGCACTCGGAGGTTATTGCCGCCCCCCGAGACCCCTCTTACCCCTCCAATAATAGTACCACCCGGTGGTAGTGATACTCCCGTCTTTGGTATCTGTGTTGCCAGTATACTCGTATTTTGTATTATCATATTTGTTTTTCCCATAACATTTTAAACGTATTCTCTTCTTCCAATCCTTTTATTGTCTTGTAGTTAAAATCAAATGTGTGGCTAACTTGACAAACTCTGGAGTTAGAGTTTTCACACTACCAAATAAATAGCCTCTGACTTGGTTTTAATGACTGCAGTCAATCGGTAACAGCTTAATGTGCCTTAAACGTGATAAACAATGCTACGATAAATGCTACACTCTTAAGGGCCCTTATTAATGTCTTCCCTTGTGTTGTCCTTTGGGACACAAAGACTCGAACACCCATGATCCGAGAACATACATTTAATTTTACATAAATATGTACCCCAACCGGGAATCGAACCCATGACCCGTTGATCAAGAGGTAATGTCCAAACCGGCCGTCACTTTCATGCTTCCGATGATCTAGCTTGAAATTTTTGTTTGAAATGAAAAAAAATACGGGTCTGTTAAATTTAAGTAAAATTTGCCCAGTATTAAAAACTCACCCTGTATCTATTCTAAAAAGACATGATCTTTGTGAGAAACATGATCATTTTTGAAATGTTTTACTTATAGCTGTTATTAAACTTTCTGGGAAAAAGCTGACAACACTGCTCTCAGCTATTCGATAGATATGACCCTCAGGAAATGATGAGAGTGGTCTACTATTAGGCTCGTCGCGAACTCTTCCTTTATTTATCATTTTCTTGTTTTGCTTTTTCTTGATTAATGAAAGGGTATAAACATCGATGAGTAAGAAATGTGTCTTGCGGCTCTTGTTTTATATCATGTCTTATTGATATTGATAGTATAGATGGAAACCAGGTTTATCTTAGTTTGGAAACAGTAATAAGTAATTTACTGAACTGAACAATTCTCCCCGAGGAACATAAGTCGAAATTGAAAAAAAATATGTTTGTCCATAGGTGTGCCACAAGCTGATTTGCCTTTGTATGAGAACTACTGTTAACTCATCAATCGAACCACATGTACACTCATTTTTTTAAATTCATTTTTTTTACCAGCCCATATACGTCTCCATCGAGGGGCACGGGCCTCCCTTCGAAACATGAAGGGGATATAGGCCAAAGTACACCACGCTGCCGCTGGCCCAGTGCGGGTGGTGGACCGCGTTCGTCTTTCGAAAATGAATTTTCTTGGACAGGCGGGTTTCATCACGATGTTTTCCTTCACCGTTGAGCAAGTGATAATTAGAAATCCGTACATAAATCCGAAAAAACGAATTTAGTGGTACAGGCCCGCACCAGGATTTGAAACCGCGACCTTCGGATTACAAGTCTGGCTCATTACCAACTGGGCTATCACCGCTCAATGCCGCAAGTTAATGGGCCAAATTCATTTTAATTTGAACCTTATCACCATTAGACAAGCAAGTATGGGTGGATACTAGAATAGTATAGAAAAAATCTTTATTTTATAGGATATTCAGGATGCCACTTAAAACAAGTCAAGATTACATGAAATACATACAAACATTACACATTCGTTCTTTTGACACTACTGACTCTACACCTATTCGCAAAGGTGCAGTCTTCCCCAGAGAAGAATAGGCAAGAAACTCTGAGGGTGCTTTTTTAATCGCATTACAAATTTTCTTATTTTCTAATTTTAACTAAATCTAAATAGAGCTGATTGAGAGAACTGACTGTACCTTTTAGTCTTTGAAATTTTCTTTTAAAATTATCAACTATAGTTAACATCATTCTCGCCCATTTATACTTGTTATGATAATGCATGTATTGTGAAAAAAGTTTTGTATGTTGTTGATCGATTAATGGTATAGGCATTAATGAAAAAACTCAGAATCACTTATAAGTTGTCAATCCTTGGAATTAGAAGTAATTTTGCACTCAAGTTCCTTTTGTGACGTCAACAAGGAGATTTTCGGAAATATTACGAGGAAGACAAAAATCAAATAAATCCGCCTTTGTAATAATTAAAAAAAAAAACTTATTTTGTAGCACACACATGAATAATATGCAATCCCAGTTTGACTGAGAGCATCACACACAGCTAATTCTAATTAGACTTTGAAGTGTATATCTAGAATTTAATGTAATTCTACGTAGCAAATTGCTAAGAAAGTGCTACGAATCGTAGAAGTTGTGCGGAAATATTCCGATGCAGTGTTGAATAAAGTTCGTGTACCTATGCAATTATTATTGTGCACATGATTTGGATTTTTTTTATGTCAATGAACGATAGCTAAGTAAAGCACCAGGGGGGGTCGTGGGTTTGCGTTGTCGTTCGGCTACTCACCGCCAGAGGCGCTTTATAATTTTTCTTAAAAATATTTTTGCTACTGAGGCACTTCGTAATTTTATAGTTTTTAAATATTAATAAAAAAATCCTTTTTAGTTGTCATTTATAATATTAAATAAAAAATTGAATCGCTGGAAGTAACTGTGACAAAATATGTTATTTAAATTTGTTGAAAGGTTTCTCAATGCCTCTTCATAGCGCATTTCAGGTAACGCGTCTTACCATTAACTCCGTACAATACTAAATACAAGTAGGTAAACTAAGAGTCCATCAGTTTGTATTTTCCAGGACATAATTTTGTTATCTTGAAATTAAAACTTTTCTGAGTCCTCAAATTTTTTCAGCGTCAGAGTATAAAATATAAAGTAGTGGTTCTTAAATAAATCAAAAGCATTAAAGATTAATGCCGTTCCTTCATGAATCAAAAATTTGCTGCTACGTTTTAAATTTAGTCTTTAGCTGAACGTAATTGATTTCCTTATATCGTCCTAGATTTCAAAGAAACAAAGATAAGGTAGTGCAGTAGACAGTACTATTATTTCTTTATAAACAGGTTTCGTTTATAAAACAGCTTTAAAAGGTAAACTAGATAAACATCTAAATGGGTACAACACAGGATTTGAGTAGTCTTGCCGCCGAAGGCATAAAACAACTTTTTTTATTTTTATTTTTTTATTATATTTGGGGAGCTTACAGCAACGTTTACAACACAGAAACTTAATTAAATAACTAGGAGCTAATAACAAGCTTCCACATATTGAAAGAAAATAAATACTAGGTTCATATACTATACGTTAATAAATAAGAAGACAGATTTGAACAACTCAGTACTTTCACAAATTGATCAACAAGGATTCAAATTAAAGTCGGCTGCGAGCGCATTCTTCATGCCACATATGCTACCAGAAAATAAGTCAAATCTACTGTCGTCATTTAGTTGGTTAAATGAGTTCATGCTACGTAAAAGAAAGCTATTTCGTCTGTACTGTGTGCGAGATAGAGGAACATGTAGTAGTACCTTTTTTCTCAGTGTGCGTGTTGGGATTTGGATGTTAATTTTGCTGAGCAGTAATGAGCTATCAACGATACTCTGGGCTATTTTGGCTAGGAAACTAATGTCAGCAATATGTCTACGTTTATATAAAGGTAATAAATGAAAACTAGTACACCGTTGTAAATAGTCACGCTTAAGTAGATTAAATTTAAATGTTAGGAACCTTGTAAACTTTTTTTGTATTTTTTCTATGTTTTTAGAATATTTGTCATAACAGGGATTCCAAATTTCAGACGCATACTCTAAGTGACTTCGTACATATGCACAGAAAATAATTTTTATGGTTTTCATATTTCGGAAGTCTTTAGAGGAGCGAATGACAAATCCCAATGCCCTGTACGCCTTATCAACGATAGCATCGATGTGCTGATCAAAGATTAATTTACTGTCGTGTAAAACTCCCAAGTCTCTGACACTAGTGACTTTATCAATCCTCTGATCTTTAATTTGTAATTGAAATCTACTATTTTCTTTTTACGCGAGAAGTTTATGTAGAAACATTTAGATACATTTAGGTCCAATTTATTACGCTCACAGTAATGGTCCAATCTTTCAAGATCCTCTTGCAGTTGAAGAGCGTCAGATAATGAATTCACAGCTTTATATACCTTCATATCATCAGCGAACAGGACAAATTCTGAATTACGAAAACATGAATTGATATCATGTATAAAAATTACAAATAACAAAGGCCCCAATAAGGACCCTTGCGGGACTCCTGACGGGACGTTTACCCAGGAAGAAGTGAACCCATTTATTGCAACCGCTTGAGACCTATTCTCAACATAGGATGAGAACCATCTATACAGGTCACCGTGAATACCTAAAGCGGCTAATTTAGAAAGTAGAATATTATGATCTATGCGGTCAAACGCCTTACTATAGTCAGTGTAGATGGTGTCCACTTGAAATCCACTGTCCATTTTGCTTGTAAGGTAATCATTAAAAACAACCAAGTTAGACACCGTTGATCTACCCCTGAGAAAACCATGTTGTTGCGGAATAAAAACGGATTTAACGGATTTGTATCATAAAGTTGGTTAAAGACAAGTCGCTCTAAAACTTTTGCTAGTAAACATAATTTAGAAATAGGCCTAAAATTTTCTACATTTTGTTTCGAACCTTTTTTATGAATGGGAGTGATTAAGGCTGACTTCCACAGGGTGGGCATTATACCTTCTCTCAGAGATCGACCAAACAAAATACTAATTGGGCCTGAAAGTTCTTTCGCACAATTTATTAACAATATAGCTGGTATACTATCGGGGCCTGCTGATTTATTAACGTCAAGTCGCTTCAAGTGTTCAAACACATCATTCGCACTAACATTGACTGAGGATAAATTAAAGGGCGTCGGTAAGTCACTTTGATCAGGTGGAGTCGATGACCCAGGATCTGGTTCTAGAAAAGTTGAATAAAAATATGAAGAAAAATACTCACTGATCTGATTACCCTCATCACTAGACTGACCCTTGTATGACATCGTTGCCGGGTACGAACTGCTACCTCTTTTACTCTTAATATATGACCAAAACATTTTGGGGTTCTTGGTTATAGACTTTTCTATTTTATTTAAATAACTTCTGTAACAATTGGTTTCTACTAATTTTACTCTGTCACGGAGCAGTTTAAAGGTGTTACTATCTGCTTTATTACCATACATTTCGAATTGTGTAAGATACTTGTATTTTTCTTTTATTAATTTAATAAGTGGGACATTATACCAGGAGGGATATTTACCGTCTTTAGTTTTACTTGTGGGTACGAATTCATCTCTTAACTTGTATATTGTAGAATAAAAATAATCTATTGCGTCGTCAATACTACCCTGCTTGAGAATAAAATTCCAATCTATTTGAGATAAGTGGGAGCAGATACTATCGAAATTACCACGATGATAGGAAAAAACTGTACGTTTAGGAGATTCGAGAGCTTGAAGTTCAATAAATGTAGGCTGAATTAGTAAACTAGGATGTAGTAAATCTATGGGTACAAGTGGATCTTGACAGATGGTAACTGTAGTGAAGTCATTACAAAGGACAAGATCCAAAATTCTATTTTTATTATTCAGTTGACTATTAAATTGTTTAAGATCACATTCGTTAATTATGTTTAAAAATTTATTTTTCTCGGATCTGTCACTCCCATTGGCTGCAGGCCTATATTAGAAGGAGACCATAAAATGTCACTCATGTTAAAATCGCCCACAATTAGAAATTTATCAGAACAGTGAGCATCAATTTGATTTTTTAGTTTTTTACTAAAATTTTCTAGCTGTTGGAAAAAGGAGTATCCCCCTTTTTGATCACACAAATATAGTACACAAATATGTAATTTAATATTACGGTTATTGTGACAACGAATTTTAATAGAAACCCAGATATCTTCGGCAGTAGAACACCATTCTGTGGTGAGGGTGGTTGTAAATTGTTGACGAACTGCAACTAGTACTCCACCGCCCTTTGTTTGCCCCGTTAAAGAGTAGTTACGATCCGATCTATACACCAAATACCTATCATCAAATAATTCATTATCATAAATACTATCTAATAACCAAGTTTCTGTTAATAAAATAACATCATAATTATTTAATCTTAGATTACGTTGAAATATTGTGGTTTTTGTTCGTAGGCCTCGGCAATTTTGGTAATAAATATTTAAACTAGCCATTGTAGAAGTTAAAGGCAATTACTAAATAAGTTAAGTAACTTTTAAATTCAAGATAATAAGCCAAGCGAAGGTACTCACATATAATGCACACTCAACAACACAAACACAACAGCAAACTCAAACAACACACAACCACACAAAACTCATAGCAAGCAGTATTAAATTTAAGTACATTTATATAGTTGGTTTTAATCAAGTATAGAATAATTTGCAGAAATAAAATAGTTGGATAAACTACAGCAGCAGGAATGCGCCCGTTAGCTCTGTTAGTATAAAAAACAAATTTCGAACAAAAGATTTCGTCAACAAAAGCAACGATTCTCAAAGTTTGATTGGATAGGAAAAAAGTGTTATAAAAATTAATATAATACAACAAGAGAAAAGCAGCCCCTTGGTTGTACATGGATGTTAGCGCATTTTCTGCAGGTCCTCCAGGTTCCTTATGGCGATAGCTTTGGACTCGGCGTTCTTCCGAGCAAAGATTTTCGAGTTTTTTACCCACACATATTCGAAATCTCTTTCATTTTTGAGCTCTTTGGCTTTCTTTAGTAGAATTTTATTTTCGACCGTTAAGTTATCATTGATAAATATTCGGTGGGTCCCAGGAAGATTTATATCGCCAGCACAAAGGTTTTTGTATGTGCGGGCAGCAGCAACGAAGTCTTCTTTGACATAGCGGTTCAGGAACGAAACGATTATTGGCTTTGATTTATCATCGCGTGATGGTACTCTTGCAAGGAAGTTAATATGTTGTTTGCTTATTGCGTATTACTGAATTTTTTTGCCAATATTCATGACTATGTCGAACAGATTCTCACGGTCCTTCATAGGCACACCCTTGATCTCAACATTGTTGAGGCGCATCCATTGGTTCTTTTCATTCAAACTATTTTCGAGGTAAGATATTCGGTCTTTTAATTGCAAAACTTCAGTCTGAGCCTTTTCAATAGTTATAATTCTATCCTCAAGTCCTTCAATTTTTGCTGATAAATGGCCCATAGAGCTCTTGAGGTCACCAATATCCTTCTTAATGTCCTCTATGGCTGCTACGGAGATGGATATAGACGCCAAAGTCGCTTTCATGCTCAGCAGTTCCTGCATCATCTGATCCACACTTGTTTGCTTGGGAGAGGCAGTACCACTACTAGGCTGTGCATCGCCAGCATTCAATTTGCATGACGGGCACCTCCACATGGTCTGCCGTTCAGCGCCAAGCCTACGGTAGCCAGCCTCGGTGATGCCCGAGCATTGGAAATCAAAATATTTAGTACAAGTGTTGCACTTAACTGCATCTCTTGTTTTTTCTCCACATCTTGAACAGGTGTACATGATTGAATAAATTCGGGAAAAAACAAAAAAAAAGTAAAAGTTTGAGAATCACAGGCTACGTGCGGAGTCGCAGTACCAACGCACAGCTAGCGCACCAACTTGAAGTGTACGGCAATTTCGCTCAGCGGTAACCGGTTGTGTTTGGCGCAGTGGTAGCGATGCTTGCTTCAACTGTCTCCGCTCCCTATGCAGCAGTCCCGAAGTTCAAATCCCAGACCGGTCAAACTTTTTTCACGATGAACGAGGCAATTAGTGGAGAAGCGCACACAACCGTTCTCAACAAAATCCGAATAAAGACTGAAATAAAGACTGAAACTTAAGATAAATCACGCAGACTGTCCTAAAGATGCTAAATTTCTGGTAACTGTCTATAAAGGGAAATTCCTGAATTGGTATACGGATCAGCAAGCACAATATAGAGAGATACCTTATAGTCTGAAATTAGCGAACTTTGTACAGATAATTAAACGATGCCGGTAACTGTAAGTGAGCGAAACTGCGTTTGACTTGTTCAATTTAAACTAAGTTATGGGCAAGGAGTTAACTTGTGCAATCTACTGTCATTAGAACTTCACCTTTGACAATAAGTGAATGGTTCCCGAGTAATTGGAGACATCGAGGAATATACTACCTATCTATTAATATAATATGTACAATGCTTCTAATTTCTAGCTGTGTCTAAGCAATTATCGATTTTCCGAAATTTTAATACAAATTAATATTATTAAACACGATGACAGTCGAAACACGGAATTTGCCAAGCCACAAAAATGAAATGAAGAATTCTATATTCAGTCTTCAGTCTGAAATAAATAACTAAAAACATAGGTACCTTGATATTTACCTACATTGTTACCTAGAGACCCTACAGTGTTATTTATTAATATTGATTTGCCTATTTTATTATCATCTAACTGCCGTACTCAGAGACGTCAATTAAAGTTAAGTACTGTTAAACTCTGATATTGTCTCTTTCCGTCTTGTTGATATGAACAAGGATAGCATGACATTTAATTACTTCTTGACTTTAATTGACGTCTCTGTGTACGGCAGTAAGTATTAGTATTTATTCATTTATAGTTCCTCAAATACGTCTGTCTCCTATTGTACAGTCCCACCTAATCAAAATTCCTTTTAACGTTACAAGGTTGACTGGAAGAGATCCCCTTGTAGGATAAGTCCGCCTTTGTATGTTACTTTATATTTCTAAGTCAGTGACTGAATTGTATTTTCATGTACAAACAGCAGCACGTCAGGTTATCCATTAGCACTATGAAATCCGGCGCTATTACGAGCGAGGTAAGGGTGACGTCAAGGTACAACATGTATAGCCTGATATGCTGCCGTGTACAGTTAAATTTACAAATATACATACCCATGTAACATAAATATGATCGCTACGAAATAGCAGACTTCTTAAAATTCAAACCTTTAATTTCGCGGTACTGTTGAAGTGTTCAATATAATAGTCAGTTTCTAGAGGAGTTGAAGAGCATCACTTTGGCAAACAGACGCGTCACTTGGCCATTGTTTCTTGTCAAATATACACTTTGCTAGAGTAAATAACCGGGACCTTTACAATTTCATTCGCAAGTTTCAACGATTTGAGTGAACGCGGTGTAAAACTACGAGTTCTCGATATTGACTATTATTGTGAGAAAACTGTGAGATCTACTGGCCTTTAATCGGTGTCAAAATTATGATTGAGGAAAGTAAAACACCATGGGCACTATTATTGAATCGCGAGGCTCGTGTCGATCGAATTCTTTACTTGATTTGGGTGGATTGATTTTCAAATTTTCCAATTACTAAAAGCCAAGAGTTCTTAAGCCAATTTGTTGAATTGTAACGATTAAAAGGTTGAATCAATAGAATCAATGCAAATCAATAGAAGGTACCTAAGATGAAAGAGACAATTGATTCTAAAACGTTGCCCTACTTTAGTTGATGGGTGGCACTTATTACAGACTAGCTTCCCGCGCGGGACTTCGTTCCCGTGGGAATTCGGGAAAATCATGTACCCTATGTCCATCCCGGATAATGTAGCATTCTAATAGTGAAAGAATTTTTCAAATCGGTCCAGTAGTTTCGGAGCCTATTCGATGCAAACAAACAAACAAACCAACAATCAAATCTTTCCTCTTTATAATTTGTATAGAATATAATTTAAGCGAATTATTGCAACTCAGGCTAAACTGTTGATGTTCAGTGTTCTGACACGTAAAGCATAAAAACAACAGAAGGCCAAAAAAAACTTGAGGACACTATATTTTATTTGTTCTTAAGGTCACTACATTTTTACAATGTGTGGTCTGGTTAGAAGCAATTTAATAAGCAAGACTACCTACACGTTTGTATTCAGCATCCAAGCGGTGAATTTCACTTTGACGTTCGATCATTTTTGAAGTTTCACCACTGTCCGACGTGCATAAATCGATGTGTTTTATTTTAATTGCTTTATAATTTTCATAATAACACTACAAAGTAAGTAAGAAACCTAAATCAAAATCAATAGTAGCAAACTACCAATCAAATCAAAGACACTTGAATTAAACCTTATGAATGCTTTATAATGGAAAACTTTAAACGCTTTAATGAAAGTGTGCCTTCAAAAGAGGCTCTGTGAGGCCATTTAACCCCCCAATGTCAATCGGCAGACTCTAATTAAAATTTATAAGACTACAAGCGAGACAAAGACAATATATCTGCAATCAGGGTTGCCAGCGTAAATATTTCTTCTTTTTAACTTCTTTTTAACCTTTTAAACTTCTTTAGCGGCGTTTTGCACTTTGAAGTATGGGTAAAAAATGTTAAACTTGCGTCAGGACACGTGACCTGATCGAAAATTCTTAAGACGGAGGGAAAGTAGACTGCAAGGAAGTAATATATGTCCAAGTTTTCACTTCTGCCGGCATTCCCGGAGTGCAACCCGTTGTTTTTTTTTCTGTCGATGCTCTGGGTGTGTCTTTAGGAAAGCTTTTATTAGTATTTAGACTTTTCTAGGAAAAGTAGTAAACGTCACATATGTTAGTTGGGTTAATAACCACAGTGAGCTTTAAAAATTCATACCTATGAAATTGCCATTTTCCGTACAATATTTTTGATAAAGTGATTTTGTCATACTAACGTTTTTGCGAAATCTAAATTTAACTAAATATTGTGGGAAGGTTTGAACAACATTAAGGTTAGTTTTATTATACTCTGAGTCATCGGTTTCTGTATTTGATTCTCGGTGGGGCAAATGTTTGTAAAAGTAGATGTTTGATCTCGGGACTAAGTGTTCACGTCTGTCTTTGTATGTGTCACAAGGGACCCATGATACAAAGGAGAGTCTTCGTGTGCGGCTTTGAGTGTGTGGCATTTATTTATTTGAGTTAACGACTATTAATGAGTTAATTTTTGGCCTTGCAAGACGGACTTCTTTAAGCAACATTTTCAGTTGCTACATAAAATTCAGATGGTTGACAACCCTATCTCCAATTAACTGTGATCAAATATCTTCAGTTACTTTATAAATTTGAAATTGCTTGACGATCTTTCGAATTTTCGAACAAAGATAGAGTATAATGTAGAGGGGATGCTTTCGAAGCTTATAAGGCAGTTTTTGTACCGCCCCCGCGATTAGCGAGTACTTGTACGAGTAACTAGAAACGAGATGTCGAGTAGTTGTTTTTATTTGATGGTTGAGATAGTAATGGGGAGAGATTCCTCACTGGTGCAGTCAAGAGCAGGTTACGCTTTATCTACCAGTTTAAGCTAAGCTCTGATTTATACTGCTCGCCATACAATACGGGCCGGTCCGAAGTCCAAAGTATCAAGCTTGACGTGCTCTTGAGTGTACTATAAGAACGAGTAGAGGGTGTGTGAGGTCATAACATCCTAGTGCTCCAAAATCGTCATCCTCATCTGCTAGTAGATGAGGACCCACCCTACTGATCAACGGACGAGGCTCGGCGTACGTAAAAGGGGTTTCTCTACGTGATATTGCCGACTTTGCCATTCTACATTTTACTTTTTATTAAAATGCTCAGAAATTGGCAAAATCACGTCTGTGGACGCCATTTTTCAAAGTATTAAAGTTTTAGTATGGGTAATGAAAAGGTCATTATTGTTTCTATTAGCGCTGTAACAATAACTACATATTGTTTAAATTTGTGGCTCTTGAGGTGAATGCCATTTTGTAATAAATAAATAAACGCTACTCACTCAAAGGCCCTTTTCCCTTGTGTCGAGGGTCCCTCGGAACATACATAAAAACAACACCCATTAACCCAAGAACAGAAATCTGCTTTTTACACAAACATTTGGCCCGACCGGAATCGAACCCAGGACCCGTCGATCAAGAGGCAGCGCCATGCCACTACTACCCGACCAAACTGGCGTTTAGTCGAGTAGTAGTGGCGCTGCCAATGTTAACGTTGCACTACAAAACGTTGTAGGACTCATTTATGTAATATGGCACACTTTTATGCACGCAAATCATTTATCTTTTTTAACCACGTTCCATGAGAAAAACTGTTCAAATTTTTGGCACCAAATCTATCGAGACATAGACAAATAGTTGGGCCTATTTCATAACTACCTATCTACGATAAAACAAGGTCACAGAAGAAACCAACCGAGTGGAACAGTTTAGTAAGTTCATCCAATCTGGAAGCCAAGCAGTTGACCTAGTCAAAGGCTCTTTGATAACATTTGCTGTTGACGACTTGCAAACTTAATTTGAATAAATCAAGTTACAGTCAAACTATACCAGATTTGAATAGGCTCTGTTCAGTTAACCACGGTTTACCTGAGAGTATCTTGATACTAAGTTCTGTAAATTTTGTCACAAATAAAGTAATCCAATCACCAATGGTACAATTGTCATGATAATAAGGGAGGTAAGCGATAGGGTTCATAATTAAACACTGTGGCCCATTGTACATGTATTATTTAAGATTTTTAACTATTTTTTTTCTATCTATACATATTATAAAGAGGAAAGATTTGATTGTTTGTTTGTTTGTATTGAATAGGCTCCGAAACTACTGGACCGATTTGAAAAATTCTTTCACCATTAGAATCCTACATTATCCGGGATGGACATAGGGTACATTATTTTCCCAAATTCCCACGGGAACGAAGTCCCGAGTGGAGTGCTAGTTTTATTTTAAGATGGGTTAACTCTTGACCTCAATCATGACCATAAGGTCAAAGGCGAGGTCAACGATGGAGCGAGTTCACCCAGAAAATGCCTATAAAGGCACTGGTACACTCACGCACCGACGGAACACAGTAATTAAGCTGTTTGGCGTCGGACTTCGGTAGGAGGGTGGTCGCGAACCAGACGGCCCTTTACAGAGCCTATCACACCGCATGAGACCATAGGACGACACCTCAGATTCAGAAAAAAATGAAGTGTCGTTGCCTGGGATGGATTACTAGGAGACAGGTCTCATTTGTGTTTCCTTAGTCGTCTCTTACGACACCCACGGAAAGAGATGGGGTGGTGTTATTCTCAACCGATCGCCACACGGTCATTGTCCATTTCTTTCTTAAAAAACGAAATCGTGTATGGAATTTATATTTTAACTATTTTCAAAACTTTTTAAGATTTCGAAAAGACCTAATTAATAATCTAAATTTAGAACTTGTTGCAGTATTTGTAAAAACTGCAGGCCCCTTGTCTTTTTAATTTTAACAGAGACAATCAGAGTTGCAATAACGATATTGTGATTTTCTTCAAACTACTGCTTATAGAAATTCTTTCGCTAAATAAGAATCTTTCTATTTAAATCTAAAATGAAAAAAAAAAAAATTTTAGGGACAGAATACATGTTCGGTGTGAACATTTTCCTTTTCCTAAAATTATTTCTGAGTATCCCATCACGCGGGTAAGTTTTTTCAAAAAACTAAATAAATAATAGTCAAGAATTGGATAACTAAAATCTCATTTATGGGTGCAGACGTTCCCTAGAAGTAACTAAAAATAATTTATAAAATTTATTCACTATTACAATACAACGTGACGCATAAATGAAGCTTTATGCAAGAATAAATCTCTCACGGCTGTTAGTCCCACCCCGGATGGCATAAAAGAGTATAAAAAAATAAAAAAGTAAAAAAATGCCACGGTGCCGCTTGCCGACGTGTCGGAAATATTAACTTGAGAATTTGAATACTTTATGATCAGTAAAAAGAAAGATTTGAATCACAAATGTGTTCGCATTTTAATCAAATGCCTGTCGAGTGTGCCGCCTTAGATTTTGTCTTACATTTTTACGTAAATAATGAAAACGAAAATCATTTTGCAGGTGTTTCATTTGTTTATTTTCATTTCATTGGAAATTTAATTGAAAATCAAAAGATACCTGACAACCGTTCTTTAAAGATGAAATATTTCGCAACTGTTAAATTATAAAAGATTTTTAAAGAATTAATTAAAACATATTTTAGTCACCTATTCAATTTTCCTTCAAATATAAAATTTGAAACATTTTAAATTAGTAATTTTTTTTAGGCACTTAGCGTTGCTTTTAAATGAATGAATGTTTTTGTAAGCAAAGTAGCGCGCAAGTGAAATAAGGAAGTGAATACACCTACGAGTCTCGATAATTTCACTCAGGAATATTTCAAATAGATATTTGCATTTGATCGGTATTAAAAGGTTTACGAAAAGTTTCATCCGCGGGGCAAACAAGCCGGGCAACGGATCTTGTAAGAAATACAATCTAACTTCCTCCACCAACACAAAATGTTTCATCTGAAAGCGTTTCCTCGAGAATTCCAACAAATTGAATCTCACGCTCGCTCAATCCTTTATTTCATCGCCTCCCTTTAATGCGTCCAAAAAGATTATTAATCGAAAATTTTCCATTGAAATGTTTAGAGTCGCTTGCTTGGATTGTTAAGAAAACGAATCTTAACTTGTGATGTTTAAGGGATTACTTTTGTTTTCATAACTTTGCGAATTCGCTGAAATGGACTGTCTCTCTTGTGAGACAAAGAAACTTTGCACCTTAAAAATTTCGTATTACTTGAGTTCCTCTTTTTGTGATTTCAATTAGGCTGAAAGAGTTTATCCCTTTATTCTAAATTGTAAAGCTTTGGAAACGGGAATTATTAATTAAAAGTTACTAAATGTTCATTTAAACAAAACGGGAAGTTTGTATAATTTGTTTTCTTTTTTGTACGTTCCTGTTATGTTCAGTTAACATTCGACTGTCACGATAGATAATAAAGGAAACCTCGATTTTTCTTAACAGTTGGTAAAAAAAAAACTATTTATTTTTTAGCTCCTCAAAACTTTCCTAAGTAAGTCATCGTGTCATTTTTGCGGGACATCACGGCGACATGCAAATGTAAGGAAGGTGCCCCGTACAAATATTTGTATGCGTAAGGCATAAGTGTTTGTCTCGTAGCTAAGTGCCTTGTTTGCCTTGCCATTGTCTGGCCCGTCGGCGTCACAACCACTTAGGGGTCTCTAGGCAGTTTTTTGTCAGCGTTTACCGAGAAAACAGTGTTATGTGGTTCTAGAACGTAACGTTAAATACGTTTCAAAATGTTAACGTGGGGTAACGTTTACGACTCGTCTCTTATTACTAGAAAGGCCACGGCTCATATGATACGTCAGAATAAAGGACAGGGCTATAATGTCCAGTAGTGGGTCATTGTAACATCACCAGCGGCCACAGCCTGCCCACAGTGAAATGCACCGCGAACAAACGTCGAAATGACAATACCAGAGGGCGGTAACGTCGCGCTGTCAAAGTGAAGTCGCACTTAAAAGAGAAAATATACTAAGTCCATGAGTCGCACTCATCTGAGTAGCGTGACGAGCGTGTTTGTTGCGGGTCATACTATTTAGCTAAAAGGCCAGTTAGGTATTGAAAAAAATCACCCTACAGGAATAAATATCTACTTTCTCTATAAAATCAAAGTGAACAAATATGTTTCTTTCGTTGGACTATATTTTATGTTACTTAAAATACGTCAAATAACTACAAAAAAAACTAAAATTTTCAAAAAAAAAATTCTAAAAATTGTTTATATTTTACCAAAGTACATTAGTTCTCTTAACTTTATGTTTACAAAAACATAGCAAACCAGTTCTCTGTTTGACTCCAAGGATACAATGGAATCTTAAAATCACCATCTCCAAAAGCAGTCCCAACTACGCAACTTAACCCAACCCAAAACATCACACAGCGTATCCGTTGAATTCCATAACGCAAATAACTGAATACCAGGCGTGTTATATTTCGCAATTCCCCACAACGGCTAAACTACGTAATAATATTGTCGGGCCGCAGTCGGGAGGAATCATCGATAGTCATTATTGGAAAGCGGGTTTAAGAGGCGTCCCAGCCCCTATGGGACCTTTACGAAGGTCTCATCCCGTCGTTCGATAACTATGCTAATGTTATTTGGCTCGTGGGTTTCGGGAATAGCAACCTCCACTACCGATGCTTTCCTAAGGCCCCCTTAAGGTGGGACTACAACGCAACTCTACCCTCCTTATGACCTATAATCTTGCGAAGAGATTCCGAACATTGAACGAGAAATGGTTGTGTTTAACATGTTAGTGTGTAAACAGCTTTATGTTCTAGTCATTTACAAAGGAATTTGGTTTGTGGGTAAATTTTCATTCAAAGAACGTTCTGCTCGCAAGAAATTCAAAAAAGTGGCCTAGTGCGAGTTAGTTCTGTAGGTTACCAATAAATTGATGATAAATAATTTATTAACTATCCATTGCGTTTATATTTCTGATAAACCTCAAAATGTTAGTCAAATGTAGCGTGAAGTGGTCTAGAACTACAACATGATGATCTGTCTATCCCGATAGGAATTAAAAGCGTCAGTTAATAGATGGATGGGTTGGGCCTTTTTATAATTGGAACAGACGGCACTTCAAAATTTGAATTACTATTGCCCGCTATGTTCTCAGCTTCTAGTATTACTATTACATGTAAGCAATGGTAATACAATTTTTCCGTGCCATTTTAGAATTATAAAAAGACGCTATATTTGCCGCCCTTAAAACTTTGTTTGTGTTTTTACACGGCGCGGAGCAGAAACGTCAGTGTTGTTACTAAAAGAAAAATTATTTTAGACAAATTCATTGTTTATTTTAAAAAATGACAAAAAAATGTAATTCGCTCAAATGTAACAACCAGTTGCAGAAACAGCAATTAAAGTTAATGCCACTTTAAATACCATACTGTGCGGTTTGAAAACTCTGACAATAACACCACGTAACCTACACGATAAGAATAAGAAGAAGAATATCATACTGTCGCTTTCTGACTTGTTTACTTTAATGCCCTTGAAGAAGCTTAAACTTTAATGCCCTTGTTTGCAACTGAGCGTGAAACAACTAACTAGCAGTAATTTTAGAAGATTCGAGTTTTCACCCATCCATCCTATAGTCACGGCTATAATTCCATTCAGGGTATGCAGAACACTTCATGTAGTTCTAGAATCACTTGGCGCTAGATTTGATATTTCTTCTGGGGGTTATTAAATGGAACATAAGATTTTCTTAAATCTAGATATATTTTTAAACCATGGACTTAGTATTTTCTCTTTTATTAGATCCATGTTTTAAACGCAACGTAACTTTGACGGTTTTTTGATGTTACTCGGATTTATAGTAAAACCGAGTTAAATACTCACTAAATTATGATTTTAAAAATACTGCAAGTCGCCTTTAGTGACAAAATTACGCCTTTGATTTCTGTAGGTCATGATTATAATAATAATATCCAGCCGTTCCTACGTATACAAAGAAAAATCGGCGTTTACCATTAAACCCACAATATTCCTCGAACAACTCCACAATAGGATTCGTAAGCAATTTCTAAGGAAACTGAAGACACGAGACAGTTTTATGTGTGAAAAAGGCCAATAATAAAGTTTCCAAACTGTCATTTCCTAAGTGACCAACAGTCGTCAATTTAACTGTATCAAGATGAAACAATAGAAATGTTCGGCGTGTATTGTGTGCGGAATAATAAGAGAACCCATCTGCACCATTTATGTCCCACGTAGGAAACACTATTCAGTAGATCGAAAAACTTTTCCAATAGTATGCGGCCGATGATAGAAAGTAGTTGGTCGGAAACCTACCCCTGTATACTACATACTTTCAGAACCTCCCATTTTGTTCCAAGTTTATCTAAATGTGTTGCGGTACCGATTTGAGGTGAAGTTTGTATGAAGCTGTAGATTTTTTTAAAATCCTATAGCAGTCCTCAAAAAGGGATAAATTCTCCTTAAGCTGCAGAATAATTTTAACGCCCGCAAAAAATAAGGGTGTTTTTTTTGAAATTTTAGCTTCATTCTTAGTTTATTTTGACCACGGAAAAAATTGTGTTACAGGTCGTTGTTATTTGCAATTCTAGGTAAATTTTACGTATGAATAAATATATGCATATACATTTTATTAAACATTAAACGTCTATATAGGTTGATTAAAGCAAAGTTAAAGGTTCGTTACAATAACAACTAGGGATGGGATTCGTATCGAGTCTACAAACTTGGCCGAGAATGAGAAGAAAAACATGAATATTTGTATTAGAAAAAAAAATTGAAATGGTTTATTATTATTATTTATTATTTACAAACAATTATCTTAAAACTATGTTAAATACAATGTAACATAAACGAAATTGCTTTCCCGCATTGCATAGTTCCTCGCCGAGGATTTGTCCACGTTTGTAGATGTTAGCTAGTAAGTATGTTATGTTTCATTTGTGTGTGTACCTTTAACTGTGTGTATATAGTGTTCCATTTGCCCTCAAACTACTAAGTAATTTTTGGTGACTGCTGCATCAAGTCAAGTACCTAATATATCCATTTGATGCTCTGCCTATCCGTTTGTAATCCTTTCTTTTTTCCTTTATCATCCTGATTGTGTGCATAATAATTTAGACAGTAAAGGTTAGATAAAAGGTAGGACTGCAACTTTGTGAATAGGCGTAAACGAATAGGTATGTGTGTAAGTATTTAAATCCTTTAATGTACTTCAATACTTTGATTTCTTTTAAGTAAGTAATATCCTGAACTTTCTTCGAAATAATGCTATTTTGACTTTGGATTAGTTATTCTAAAGTTTAGTTTACAGAAAAGTTACCTGACATTATCCATACCAAAAATAAAGGGCATCATTCACGGCCCATACAAAAAATACCAAAATTTTTAAAATGGCGGCCGAAAAAGGTAAAGTTATTATTTCGAAAGAACATATTATTCTAAACATTTTTTAGTATGATAGCTAAGCTGTACGGCCATTACTAAATTTGTTCTTGACACTCATAAATCTGGATTTTAAATGTTCCGGCCTTAGAAAATAGTGTTTCAATAGATTGTGATACAAAACATTTTTCGTTTTAGGTTAAAGGTGTAAATTCTAGATTTAAAAATGCATTTATGCTTGAAAATCTAGATTGTTTAAGCTTAAAAAAGGAAAATTCGTAAAAAGTCGTACAGCTTAGCTGTCATAATAAAAAATGTTAAGAATAATGTGTGCTTTTGAAATAATAACTTTACTTTTTTTTGAAATTGTTATAGTAAATTATATTATATAAACATTTTTTATTAACTTATTCTCGAGTGTCAAGAAGATTTTCAGTTCCTTGTTATTCTGAAGTTCTCGAGCTTCCATTGACTAAACTTACGCTAATTACATATTTCGCAATTTGTTCAAATTGTAAATGCTTACCCACGTAATTTACTTCGAATGAGTAGTGTGAGTCTGTAGTTCTCAAAACGAGATACAGATGGAGCTAACTTAACTTACATACAATTTTTTCTTAATAGGGCAGTGAAATTTTTGTCCTCTTGACTTGAAGGCACGATAGCTCAGTTGGTTAGAGTACAGGGGGTCTTGGGTTTAAGTCCAATGATGGTCGCCATTTTTTACACAAATATTATTTACAAGGCAAAATAATAATTGTATTAAAAATAGCGACCATCACTAAAACAACAGCGCCCAAAGATACGACAAACAAGCTTTCGATAATGACAACACTATCGGGTTACTTTTATAAGAAAAACTTTGATAAAAGCCTTCACATTTCCCCGTTCCCCGTCCTGTTAAACTTTTGCTTATCCTATATTTAGCTTTTGAAGTACCCAGTGAGGTTGTTTGTGAGTTTATTAGGAACAACAAGGAAATATACTAAAAAATATACTTACATATAATGTTCCACAGTCTGTTTAAAAAACTTCGTTTATTCCATGTGTAACCACCAAGAAGTTACATACTTTTGGAGATGCTGGCATAGATTAGATAAATGGACTGGAGGAAGTACAACATTAAAATAAGTGTTAAATGTTTGCCCTATTTTTCTTTCACTTGCTAAAGGAGAGAGGAGAGGCGAGGTTGCTTGCTAAGTATCTAAAATATCGATGTGAAATATAAAATGTAACTAATTTGGACTACTGAAAAAATTAAGAAATAATCGATAATTTCTAGAATGTTGCTTTTAATCACAGAATCTCTTTCCATTGGTTTGCTAAGATTGCTACTTAAAATTAATTTGTATGTGCCTAACTTTCTACCTACGACATCGTTGCAGCCTCTTCAGCTAACTCTTTGCTCTGCTTTGACGTAAACGAAAGATTTTATTAATATTCACTTTACTTTTACTTTTCAAATAGATATTTTAAGAAGAGATTGACGTTTTAAGATTTTACGTCTTTTTTTTATTTTGAAATCTAATCTCTTCTAGGCGAAGGGATTATACAAAGGAACCGCCATCGTAATTGCTTCGCTTGACAGGCGGACTTACATTCACAATGCAGTGGTAACTTTCCATTACAGCTTACCCTTCGCTACTACATCTTAATGTAAAGTTTGGAATAGTTTGTCGCAACAAAACTCATTCTAGGGTCTGAATAAGGGCAAATAATCTTGCTAATGTTTTGGGGAAAATAAGGATATAATTAATAAAGACGTTGTCGGTTTGGCGAAGTAATAGATGTTATTGTGTACACTATTTTGAAGGTTCTGGGTTAAATTTCCTGTTAAAAGAAGTGTTTGTGTAAAAAGTTATTGTTGTGTACCAATGGGCCTTTTTATAATTCGAAAACGGCACGGCAAAATTGTACTACCATTTCCTCCTACATACTAGGGAGTTTTATAGTTAGGAACATAAGGGGCAATGATAATTCAAATTTTGACATACCGTGCCGTGCCGTTCGAATTATAAAAAGGCCCAATTTCGAATGATGAATCCTTAGTAGTGTTTCCATTTTATTATTGTGGTTCGGCAAATTTTGCATTCCAAATGAGTAAATTGATTTTCAAAAGACAAGAACAAGACAGACACTTTTTGCTGAGAGACATTAGAAGTACTGTAATTAGTTTTATCAATAAAGTATGAAAGTATATTTTGTTTCTTTGATTGTGTTTGTCATTCTTCAATACGTCGACCTCATCTATGAACTTGGTCAAGATTGAGGTAAAGAGTTAACCCTTCTCATAAAAAAACACGATTAGATTTGGATGGCGCTGTGTGAATTGTCCAAGAATACCTTTTTCTTTTTTGGCCTGTTTATATTTTAACCCGATAGAAACCGAGAGAATAACACTCTTCTTCTTCCTAGCTTCCTAGTCCCGTTTTTCATTCGGGGTGCGCTTGACCATGTTCCAAGATTTAGCAAGTCAAGTCATTACAATGAAGCGATTATCATCTGACCTCCGTGACTCTGATAAAATGGGAACCTGACTGGATTGGATTATGGTTACGAATTCAGTCTTTTTTTTCCTCATCGTAAAAGTATCGGTTATTGTGCACCTAATGTACACGAGTCATTAGTATAGCGGCACTGGAAATCGAAATCAGTACTTCTCGCTTACTCTCTAACCATTTGCCGTTAGACCACCGTGGGAAGAAAAATTTACTAATATTATAAATGCTAAAGTGGATGTTTGTTACTCTTGCATGCGTAAATGGCTGGACCAATTTTGATAAAATTTGGTATGAAGATAGCTGAAACCCTAGATTAACACATAGGCTACATAATTTTCCCAAATTCCCACGGGAACGAAGTCACTGGCGGAAAGCTAGTAGTTTATAAATAAATTATTGTCTAAAGAAGATTGTAATTGTAAGACGGGCTGGTTTCCGCAACTCGACATCAACATGCGCCTATTTTGCATGATTAATTATTTAGGATGGCTGTCAGTCTAGCCACCCCAGCTCCTCCAGAAATTGTAGAAGTCGCTTAGTAGGTAGAAAGGTAGTTGAATGGTTTACTGTAAATAACCTTCTTTTGAACGAGAAAAAACCAAATGTGTTAAATTTACCTTGCCCAATGTTAAACAGGTTAATACCAATGTACAGGTTAGGAATGAAAAACTGGACATTGTGGAATCTACTATATTCTTAGGAATAACTCTTGATGCAAAGCTTCAATGGGGTCTTCATATTGATAAGTTAGCGAGCAGACTCAGTTCAGCAGCCTACGCAGTTAAAAAAATTCGTCAATTATCGGAGGTTGCAACCGCGAGAACCGTATATTTCAGTTACTTCCACAGCCAAATGTCATATGGCATTTTACTGTGGGGTAATGCTGCGGATATCAATAAGATCTTTGTTTTGCAGAAAAGGGCTGTTCGCACGATTTATCAAATGAGACCTAAAATGCCTCTTAGACAAATGTTCAAAGAAATAGATATTTTGACTTTTGCATCCCAATATATATGTGACAATATTTTATATGTGAAGAAAATTGAACATTTGTTTAAGAAAAATAGCGATAGGCACAATGTAAATACTAGAACCAAGCATAAACTGGATGTACCAGACAGTCGTCTCCACAAGGTCACGAACTCTTTTATGGGTCAATGTAAACGGTTCTATAATAAGATTCCCATGTGTATTCAAAATTTACATTTGGACAAATTTAAGACAGTAATTAAACAAAAACTTTGCAAAAAGGGCTATTACAAAATTTCTGATTATCTATCAGACAGGCAGCCATGGGAATGAACTGCTCAGCTCTAGAGCTGTTTCAGATTTAGTTAAAATTTGTAAATAAGAAAATTTGTGATGCGATTTAAAAGAGCAACCTCAGAGTTTCTTGCCTGTTCTTCTCTGAGGAAGACTGCACCTTTGCGAATAGGCGTAGAGTCAGTAGGGTCAAAAGAACGAATGCGTATGTATGTATTTAAATCGTTTAATGTATGTTTGTATGTATTTCATTGTAATCTTGACTTGTTTTAAGTGACATCCTGAATGTCCTATAAAATAAAGATTTTTCTATTCTATTCTATTCTATTCTTAGGGTCTTCCACCACCTCCGGGAGGGACCCGGGTGTGCCCAGGTGTTTGGCTCGGTAGTTGGCCACCTCCTTGCAATTCAAGATGACGTGGACGGTCATGCATGCTCTGGATAAAGGACTGTCGGTGATACTTAGAATGTATAGATATTTGTTTAACATACCATATCCTGTTATTACGCTCGTGACGAAACATAATTCTAGAGAAGAAACATAATTCTAAACTAATAATGTTGATAGTAGCTAAACGAAGCTTTCATTACACACTAGTTAGTTACCGCAGTCGTTCTTGCAGTAGGCGATCTCACACGTGAGCTTATTAAGGTAGATGTACTCTGCTTACGACTAAGTTTTTTTATTAACCGTGGTATGTAAAAATGGTATGGTATGTTTTAAGCGATGATAGCCTAGTTGGTAATGAGCCAGACTTGTAATCCGAAGGTCGTGGGTTCAAATCCTGGTGCGAGCCTGTACTTACTACTAAATTCGTCTTTTCGGATTTATGTACGGATTTTTAATTATCACTTGCTCAACGGTGAAGGAAAACAGCTTGATGAAACCCGCCAAGAAAATTTTCGAAAGACGAGTGGTCCACCAACCCGCATTGGGCCAGCGTGGTGGACTATGGCCTAAATCCCCTTCGTTTTTCGAAGGGAGGCCCGTGCCCCTCGGTGGGGACGTATATGGGCTGGTAAAAAAAAAGTTTTAAACAAACTTAATGTTAGTTAATCAATGATGACCTTTAATGACAGTTGCTTCCACAAGTCAGTAAAATATATGTTTTTTAATTCGGCTTACAAGATGGCTCCTATTCTGTCCTTATCAAAATTTAACACAAGACATTAATAGCCTGGCCTGGTATGGCCATTTTAAACTCTTGACAAAAAAGACGGGTGCTATAAGTTTGACGTGTGTATCAGTGTGTATGTCTGTGGCATCATAGCACCGAAACGAATGGACCGATGTCGATGCAGTTTTTTTTGTATGAAAACTGGGTAAACGAAATGGTTCTTAGATATATTTCATCAAAATTAGTTCAGCAGTTCAAAAGTTACAAACAATGCATGTGGGGGGTGAAACAACATTTATAATTTTAGAGTTATTAAATCAGATTACAAGACAGCTCCAATATCAAAATTTAACACAAGATTCGATAACCTGTCCTGGCACGACCATTTTAGTCTTCATACTGCTTTACGGTACCTATTGCGATCCTCATTCGTTAGTCCAACACTCAGTTTCAGAAACGTTAAAGTTAAAGCTGCTTTAAAAGTAATGCCGTCCTTGTTTGGTTCAACAAAACGGAAAGAGAGTACGATATGTACAGCAGCATTAACTTCAATGGAAGTTTCTGCAACTGACCGTAAGTATGTTTCGTTCCAAAACACAAATGTTCCAAAAACTATTTTGGGTTTCAGTGACATCTTGTGGGTATCAACAGCAGTGTACCCCGGGTTAACATTTAGATCGGCTTATTCCGATCCGTCGTGTTCGCTATGAATACAAAGGACTCGACATTGAGGCGCTCGCTAACGAAACATGCCTTTAGAGTAGCTTAAGTAACTGGTAGGCGTTTCAGCTGACGAGCATTCCTGGGCTAGATCAAAGCATGAATGGTGACTTTGAATTAGGGGCAAATAATGTGTGGAGTAGTAGTCCAGTTGGTAATGAACCTGACTTGCGGGTTTAAATTTGAAGGTTGCGGGATCAAATCCTGGTGCGGGCCTGTTCCACTAAATTCGTCTTTTCGGATTTATGTACGAATTTTTCATTATTTATCACTTGCTCATTGGTGAGGGAAAACATTTATGAAAATCCGTTTTCAAAAAGCGCGCGGTCCACCAACCTGCATTGGACTATGGCCTTAAATACCCTTCGTGTTTCGAAGGGAGGTCCGTGCCCCTCGGTTGCGCCGTATATGGGCTGATGGGATGGGGAATTGCGTGAGAATAAAGGAGAGGCCTTTGCCCAACAGTGGCTACATTAAAAAAAAAACATTACTAAGACATTTATAATTTGCAAAAAGTTATAGGTACAGACAGGATATTCATTCAATAACTAGTTAAATTTACTTATCTTTTGAAACACCCCGAGCAACTTCCTATAATGCCTTTCAACTAAGGCACTTGCGTTAGTCGTCTTATTAAATTTATGGAATTAGATCTTGCCTCAGCTTGCCAATATTATAAGCATTAAAGACCCCGCGTTTCCAATATTACATTATCTAATGGAAGGCTTTAACAACAAAATTGCCTTCTTCAAAGCCAGATTTAATATCAATTCCAAGATAATAAAATACAATTGTGTTACGGCACTACTGGCTAAGTTTCTTGTAGTTTGTCCCATGAGGGGTAGTTCATAAAGCACCTGACTTGACTCGTTTCAAAGAGAATTCTTCAAGTGGGTTGTGTGAATTGTTCTTCTATTTTGGTTGTTTTTTCCTTTTTAGATAGGTAATTGTTATTCTAGATTAAGTTGTTTTTTGTTATTTATCCTATTGAACAACAATGACAATTTAAGTACTTAGATGTTAAAAAAATTAAACCTAGTAAAATATTTTTGTCTCAAAATTTAGGTAGGTATTATAACATTTTTATTTCTTCCAAAAATTTGACTTGAACCTACACAGTCATTGCTTTAGTTATTGTTTAAAGTTTATAGTATATTGCGTGACTTTAAATTAGTTTGGAAAAATTAAGTATGTCAGCCAGCCAACGAAACTGAACAACTTTACCCAAGGAACGTAGGTCGAATTTGAAAAAAAATATTCGTCTCTCCATACAAATTGAGCGATTGAGCAAGAGGTGAATTAAAAAAATATATAGGGGTGCCTTGGAGTAATTTGTTCAGTTTAATGGGGAAACTCATATTCTAAACTTTCTCTAACTAATTTAAAGTCACCTCATAATTGATAAATGTAATTATCTATAAAATCAGAAGTCCGCAAATTGTGAAAATTATTATTTTAATAAACTATGACAGAATAGTAAATAACAACGAATGACAAATCAAAGCATTAGAAAAATAATATAGGGTTATCAAAATTGAAAAAAGGAGACTTCTAAGAAGATTCTTTAACATCCTCCCTTTTTGGCAACCCTATTGCATTAGTCCAATCTGTACTGCTATTGCTGATATCCGTGGCTTATGTAATGCCTTGGTGAGCAGGTCTGCCAACTGGAACTCAGTAGGTATATATTGCACACGTAGTTCGCCTTCAGCGACAAGCTCCCTGACATAAAAGTGTCTAATAGCAATATGTTTTGTCCTTCTGTGGAGCTCTGGATTGTGCGATATTTTAATAGCAGCATCATTGTCGACCCTTAGTTTTGGCGTCTCCTTTAGGCTTGAAATTTCAGCGAAAAGTCTCTTGAGCCAGACAATTTCTCGTGCCGCCTCACTTGCTGCAACCAATTCGGCTTCCGTACTCGAAATTGCTACGCAAGTTTGTCGTCGACTAGTCCATGAGATTGCTCCTCCTGAATAAATGCATAAAATGCCTGAAGTAGACCGTCCGGTGGTTCGGTCACCGCCGTGGTCCGAGTCACTAAAGCATTCTAAAATGCCAGTATTACATTTTTTCTTATAAAGTATACCGTAGTCTAAAGTACCTTTAATATATCTGAAGATTCGCTTCAATTTAAGTATATCATCTTTAGCTGGTTTTTCTAAAGATCTTGATATGACGCTTACAGCATAGGCTAGATCAGGTCTGGTTCCAACAGTTAAATACGCAAGAGCACCTACAGCTTCTCGGTACGGGTATTTTGAAACATCCGATTCAACAGATTCTGTTTCTGGTACTCCATCCTTCAACATTGGGGTAGAAACCGGTTTACAGTCTTTCATTCCGAAACGTTCTAGTATTTTGTTTGCGTAATTACTTTGAGATACTTTAATGTTACCATCCTGGTTTTCTATTTCAAGGCCTAAAAAGTATGTAGCGTCTTTAATTGTGATTTTGAATCTTTTCTTTAGCTCATTTATGAATTTTTCAGAGTCTTTCTGATTGGTTGCTGCGACTAATCCGTCATCAACATAAAGAGCAAGGATTATCTTGTTATTTGTTCGGTTTCGAATAAATAGGCATGGATCCGTAGTACATTGTTGGAAGCCAATGCTTAACAAGTAATCGACCATACATTTATTCCAACAGCGCGGTGCCTGTTTAAGACCATATAGGCTTCTTTTCAATCTGCACACCTTATTAGATCCATCTGAATATCCGTCAGGTTGCTTCATATAAATCTCTTCATCTAATGAACCATACAGAAATGCTGTTGAGACGTCGAATTGAGTGAGTTTTAGCGCTTCGTTAGCAGCAATACTTAAAACTGATCTTATCGTAGTCATCTTAGCAACTGGACTAAAGACTTCATCATAGTCAATGCCCTTTTTCTGTGTATAGCCACGAGCAACTAGTCTTGCTTTAAACTTGTCTAGTGTGCCATCAGCGTTGGTTTTAATTTTGTAAATCCATTTACAAGATATGGGTTTTCTGTCTTTAGGAAGATCAACCAGAGTCCAGGTTTTGTTTTCTTTTAAAGACTTAACTTCACTCTCCATTGCTTTGACCCACTGATCTTTTTGCGGACTATTTATTGCTTCTTTATAGCTTTTCGGTTCATTGATACCTCGAATATCATCTGCTGACATCATGATAAAATCTTGGTATCGCGTAGGTGGTCTTAGTTGACTTCTATCACGTAAATTCATTCTATTAGCTATCTCAGCTATGTCTTCTGCAGATTCTGGCATCTCATCATCAATATCCTCTAATGCATCTTCATATAGAGGAGATTCTGGAGGAATTTCATTATTAGATGTTTGAAGTTCAGTAGGATCGTCAGGACTCCTTTCAATTCCTTGACTTACGACAAGTCCAGGCGATGTGGGAGGCACAGTAGAGCTGGGGAGCACATCAGAATTGCTTTCATTGCGTTCTTCCTCCCTTGCATCACACATCGGCGGCGTCACGAGTGGGAAATTTATCTCGATTGAAGAGTCATCTTCATCCGAATCATTTAAGTCAATCGGATTCAAAACTGATTCATTAAATGTAACATCTCTCGATCTTATGAGTTTATCAGTATTACTGAGCAAGCGATAGCCTTCATCACCATCGTAACCAATGAGGATACACTTATCTGCCTTTTTTGACAGTTTGGTTCGCTTTTGTTTTGGAACATGAGCAAAACATTCACAACCGATAATCTTCAGGTGTTTTACTGATGGTTTCTTTTTGAACCACAGTTCAAATGGTGATTTCCCATTTTGTGAAGTTGGGCCCGTTCTGTTCAAGACATATGCAGCAGTATTTATCAACTCTGCCCATGTTGCAGCTGGTAATTCTTCATGAGCATGCATCATTGTGCGAGCTGCCTCGACTAAGGTTCGATTCTCACGTTCACTTAAGCCATTTTGTTGTGGCGTATAAGGCATAGTGAGCCTTTGTCTGATTCCAGCTTCACGAAGAATGCTTCTTATATTCTCATTATCGAATTCTCCGCCGTTATCACTAAGAAATTCTTTGACACAGTGTCCAGCAACCTTACATTCTTGTAACATTTGTCGGAGCTTCTGAGGAACTTCCGATTTTTGTCGCATGAAGTAGACATGTCTGTACTTGCTGTAATCGTCTTTGAATAAAACGAAATAACGATTTTTATTGAAAGAAGGAGGAAATGGACCACAAACATCTGCGTGAATAATTTCCGCAGGTACTTTAGCACGTTCTCTTGTTCCAAATTTTCGTCTATGTGTTTTGCCATAAATACACCCAGTACATAATTCAGAATCTAGACGTACTTTAACACCAAGTTCCTTTTCAATAAACTGTTTTACATGTTTCTTATTCTGATGGGCTAACCTTTCATGATAGAGTTGTAGCAGATTACTTGTTGACACAACATTGAAGTCAGGAGTCGGCTTAGATATGGTTTCTACATCAAGCTTGTATAGGCCTCCATTCTTGACTCTTTTGCCAGTCAGTTTCACTTGTCCATCAACTCTTAAGGAGCAGTGTTCCCTCTCAGATATAAAAACACTATTTGTTAGTCTGTCTTGAGTGGCCAGTACAGAGAATAGGTTTCTGGCAATGTCAGGTACATACCATACATCACAGAGTTGTATCATGGATTCTTTTCCATTGACTACAGTTTTCAAGTCAACTGTACCTTTGCCAACCGCTTTTATAGCATTTCCATTAGCAACAGTTACTGCACGAGTGTCATCAAAATATTGGAAACTTGAAAAGAAGTCGCTTCTACAGGTAACATGGCTAGTAGCGCCATTGTCAACGAACCAACTTGTAGTATCACAGTTTGTTTGTATCGAGTTTACTTCTTGACCAGTAGTTACTTGCATGAGCATAAGGTTTAAGTTACTTGATGACTGTTTCGTCTCTGGCTTGGATGGTTTACCGTCAGCTTTCCATTTTTTACATTGTCTGACCTTATGACCAAATTTTCCACAATATCCACACTTTTTCTTTGGTTTATTACTGTTTTGAACAGCCAAAGCTTCAGCAGGTTCACTACTTTTGGATGAGAGCGAGCGTTCATAAGTACAAAGTTGCGTTGTCAGATTGTCAATTGTTTTGTTGGTCCTTGACATAAGCATCCAACTTGACTTGAAGGAGAAGTATGTTTCAGGTAGAGTATCTAGAATCTTGCAGATTAATAGGATATCTGGTAATTCAGCCTTCTCTATCTTAACTAATTCAGCTTTCAAATCTGACCATAGCGTCTTAACTTTCGAGATATGAGTCGTAATATCATGTGACGGATCTTTACGATAGCCGAAAAACTCCATACACAGCGCATAGCTCTTATCTTCAGATGTACCATCAAACAAACGATGTAGCTCATCCCAAACATCTTTAGACGAGTTAAATCTCATTATTTTTTGAAGAGTTTCGTCTGACATGTTCGCAGATAGTAATAGTAGTGCGGAACTATCTGTTTCGTTGTATTTATCAAGGGCTTTTTCATATTCCGAAATTGCAGCGACGTCAGATGAATCAGGTCTCACCGGTTTTACTAGGTTGCCATTTATAGCATCTAACCCACCAGGCTTACCTCTTAGAAGTAGCATAGCCTTAAATTTCCACGTCGACCAATTTTTCGTGCCTTCCAGACGACCAATATCAATTTTACAACTTGTTGATTGCATTTTGAAATTACGTCTTGCTGTCAGACTTTGAAAAAATTTTCGGAAAATTATTTGCTCTTATTTATTTATTTCTATCAAATAACAATTTATTTCACATTTCACAGCGTATGCTACCATGATAAATGTAATTATCTATAAAATCAGAAGTCCGCAAATTGTGAAAATTATTATTTTAATAAACTATGACAGAATAGTAAATAACAACGAATGACAAATCAAAGCATTAGAAAAATAATATAGGGTTATCAAAATTGAAAAAAGGAGACTTCTAAGAAGATTCTTTAACAATAATAACATGAAGATACTTTTATTTTTTCTCTCTTTTGCTTTGACAGCTCAGCATCTCTTGGCTTTCGAGCTTTATGTTAATAGAAAGTTGTCGTAGTATTTTCATTTGTTTATTGTTTGTAAACAAAATCATGTAAAAGTATTCATAGTTCATAGTTATTAATTTTCTTTAAATCATTTTCTTTAATCATCTCTAACCCCTGACAAAAAGGGATGTTTTTGTTTGAAACTGACGTGATCAAAAGGTTCTTAGCTTTATTTGATCAAAATTGATTCGTTTAAACGTTATAAGCGATGAAAGTGGGAGTGATACATGTTATTTTTATTTTATTTTATATTTTTATTGTTTGAAAACAAAACCATGGCAAATAATCAAATCCCTTTAAATCATTTCTTTTACGTACTAATCCGTCTAAAAATATGTTAAGGCAAAACGTAACTCTATTCAGCTTTCAGCCACATGAGTAAAAAACAATTTATTCCTTTACAACACAAAACCGATACAAAATAAAAACATGAAGTATTTAAAAATAGCTTTTATTTTCTTCTTCCGCAACTTGTGCACTTTCCGAACAGCTGGTCATAAAGCTGCACTTATTCGTGGGTTTCTCACTAACGACTCGTCTTTATTACCTTTAACGTAAGGTTCTAAATGGCATTAAATGTTCTCGTGTAATGGCAAAATGTAAATTGCTGCGGTGATGGGCAATTTTTATGTGTCATACAACGCTCGAGTGGCGTCCGTTGGCAGATAATTAAGGAACGTCCTGTTTTATGCTTTCGACAAATTTTCTTACCGACAGCAATAAAATTAACGATGAAACACCTTTTATACTTGACTAATTAGGTAACTGTGCCCTTTGTGGTTGTAAATGAAGAACGACAGGTTCACTGAAAAGGGGTTGTGTAAAGTTTTAATTTTATTTTTATGAAGTATCTTTGGTAAATATTGCTTTTCAGTACAGATTGGGAAAGACTTCAACGCGTCTATTCCACTAATCAAAGGCGTCGCCATGGCGGTTGAGTGACTGTGATGACAATTTTATCAGTTCAGATGGCAATGGTCAGAACTATTGAAAATTCACCGCCTGACGAGAGTCGTTCCGACCACCGGCAACTGTAAGTAAGTAGCAAACTACCTAGCAATTTAACATTCAGTTGGCGGTGGGCCCCCAGAGAAGTAGCATTCATCAAAATAATGTATGCGGTTTAGATAGTTCACAATTTTGCCACCTGAACGGATAAAAGGTCACCACTCTCATTCAACCGCCATTGAGGTGCCATTGGTTTATGGAATAACCATCGTAGTTCTTTGAATTTTTTTTTTAGGTATCTACAGATGACAGGGCTCATAAAGCTTTTAGCGCTACTATAAAAAAACTACTAGTTCACTTCTTCCATAAATAAATAGAACAGGAAAGTTCATAAATAGAGTTAGCTTTAGTATTTTTTAAATTTTATTTACCTAACTGGCCGGTTTTGTCGAGTTTTGGTGGCGCTGCCACTTTATCGACAAGTCCTGAGGTCGATTGCTAGTCGGGAATAACATTTGTGTAAAAAGCAGATGATTATCCTCGGGTCATGGGTGTTCGTGTCTGTTTTAGTGTATGTTCCAAGGGACCTACGATGCATGGAAAAATCTTTATAGTGGGTGTGTGGCGTCTTTCACCTAAGTCCCAATAGCAAAAAACATCGCAAATCTAGCTCAAAATAGATACTTTCATTAACCCTTTTCAAACTTATTACAAAGTTTCGGAACACAGGTAAACGGGATTTACAATTTTACACAACGGGTTGTCTGAATCATAATTATACCAAGTTTGGGTCCACTTTTGCGATAAATTTTCATCACATAATTAGGGTTAAGAAAGACAAATGGCTCTCTGGTCAGGGTTTGGATGACAGCAGTCAGGATTGGTGAGTGGAGGTGCCGAGATTTACCTCGTGATATAACTTTGACCTCTTCAAATTGGGTTCACAAGAGTCCGTTATCAACGTCAAGGTACAATTTTTCGTGAGCAAATCTTAGTGTGATGTACAAAAGTGTGGCGTTAACTAACTGCAGAATAAAAAAATACGAGACTTCTTATAAAAAACAAAATTCTGAAAAATTTCGTAGCTATTCAATATTTCGTAGACAAAATAACAATTTAATGTCGTAGCTTTTTGTACTAAAGAAGTAACAAATAATTGCTACTTTTTTTGTAGTATCCATCAATTTTTTTTTTCACCTCTGGCTGCCTATAATAGATCATTGTTTAGCGATTAGGCCAAAGTTGCACATTTTAGCTGATAAGTTTACTCTGTATGTTTTTATCCTATATACAGTATGCTTTTTTTATTGTAAGATGGGTTAGCTCTTGACCTCAATCTGGACCAAGGTCATAGATGAGGTCGACGATGGAGCGAGTTAACCCAGAAAATGCCAATTAAGGCACTGGTACTCCCACGTACCGACGGAACACAGCAAGCTATTTGGCGTCGGACTTTGGTAGGAGGGTAGTCGCGAACCAGACGGCCCTTTACAGAGCCTACCACACCGCATTAGACCATAGGACGCCACCTCAGATTCAAAACAAATTGAGGTGTCGTCGTCTTTAGTCACCTCTTACGACATCCACGGAAAGAAATGGGGTGGTGTTATTCTCAACCGATCACCACACGGCATGAAGTTAATTATGTCTATTTACTTTACAAAATTATCTCTTTTTAACACTTTGAGTACTTTTCTCTACACAGTACATAAAACACAGCGAATTAATATTTTTGTTTGTTCAGGACACCATTACTCATGTGTGCAGAGGCGAGTGGGCTAAGACAGAGACAATTTACAAAATAAACAGCAATTTGAATGACCGAATAATTTGTGTACACATGTTATTAAATCAAAGTAAACTCATTTGTTTTGATAGCAACTTGGTACTAATTGCCAAGTTATTTTTAATACAAATGTCTCAATAGACTAGCGCAGTTTTAACTAAAACAGGTATTTAATTTCCAGACTTAAAAACTGCAATTAATTTTATAAAGAACAAAAAATTTTTAAACGACATCAATATAAAATTATGACTAAATTCAATTTTACTTATTTATAGCTATTCGATTAGTGATTGAAAATGTTATAATATAATATGAAGTGCCTTGATATTTTTAAGATAAAAATTTCATTTCATATATTTATGCAGAATATACGTTACCTAGTTAAAGCCTGGGTCACAGGTAACAGTTCTCAGTGATTAAATTGTAATTAGAGTTTAATTTAATTAGAGTTTAATAACACATCAGCTTGTTCTAGGGATATTGCACGATTTTTCATACAAAAGAGGTCAGTTTGAGAAGCTACAAAAGCATACTCGAGATACATGGAGCGCTTAATTTTCAGACGAGCAAGTGCTGAACCTGAATTTTTAATTCTAGTTAATAATATTTTTTTTTTACTTTAAAGTTGTGAAAACGTGACGAAAATGAAAAACAAATTGCGTAAATTCGACTATTTTCATACAAAAAGTGCATTTTCGTTTTCGTTTCCGTCACGTTTTCACATTAAGTGGTATTAAATTAAAACCATTTGATGCCACGTTTGACATAAATTTAGAGGGTTATATGAGAGAGGTTGTCAGCCTTTCACCCACGATACAGCAAAACCCTCGCGTCCCACTTACTGACTTTTACAGTCTGCCTGGGAAGAGTAAGCAGCAGGCACATTCTCTTTTACTCTCAGTCCAGCATGGAATTAATTTCTATATATAATGTTACATAATAAATAAATAAATAATAAATAATTTTTATTTCCAAAAGGGTAAGTTGACATAGGTAGATTGTTAAATAATTAACTTACAATTAGCCATTACAAAGTCTGCCGACAAATCAATTAACCTGCGAATCTCGCACTAGGCTTTCGCCTGTATCGCGAGATTCAGTACAAACGATTCTACTGACAAATAAGTAGCTTATAGTCAAAGACGAACTAATTGCTATGTTACATACCTTATATTTTAAAACAAAGAATTGTAAAATAAAATAATAAAACAAAAAAAGGGAAAAATCAACTAACAGTGCGTGTACGTCCACGTGTGTGCAATTGTGCATGTTTGTGTGAGTTAAGTTTAATCCTATTAATTTTAATCACTCGATTACATTCTCTTTATTCATGTCTTCCCAAAATGTCTGTTGCTGGGCGATGCAGCTGCATTTTCATAATAGATTAACCGTAGCCAAACAGCAATGTAATCTTTAGTGTACACACAGATTTAATTAATTCTGCCGTGACATCGCAGTGACCCGGTATATGTCACGTTTGGCTCATGTCCCTCCCAACAAACTAGGTAGGATATTTTACAATATGGATAGCCAGAATATGGTTTTCAAATATTTTGGGATATTGAATCTTGAGATTTATCTAGAGCTACTTTTATGAAGGTTTTGTCTTGAAGTTGACAAAATAAATAGAAGCTACACACTTAAGCTCCGTACTTAGGTTTTCCCTGTGTCGTGGGTCCCTTGGAACATACACAAAGACAGAAATACTCGTGATACGAGAACAAACATCTGCTTTTCACACAAATATTTGCTACGACTGGGAATCAAACCCTGGGCCTGACGATCAAGAGGCAGCGCCACTACCACTCAACAAAACCGCAGTCAACTAGACCAAATCTTTATACAATTTTCTTAATAAAAGTTTTATCCCTAATCGGCGAAATTTATGAAGTAACAAAATAAGTTTTAGGAAGCTGGGATTCTAACAATGATGGTTGATTACTTTAAAAGTCATTAAAACGTGAAATGAACGGTAAAATATTCGCTGCTTTCTTTAGTATTTTACACAAAGCGTAGGCGTGTTTATACAACTAGTAACTTATTCAGCTGATTAACTTATAAGCGCATATGTGTTTTTTTTTGCTGTAGCCAACTTGAGTTACCAATCATAGTGCCAGAGACAAGTATAACTCTAAAATTATTGATTTTGTATCTCCCCCAACATTCGATTGCTTAACGGCTGAACCAATTTTGATTAAATATAGCTAAGAAATATGTCAGCTTTCAAACACATAAAACCGCATCGAAATCAGTTCTTTCACTTAGGAGCTACGATGCCACAGACAGACACACAGGTACACAGATAGATAGATAAATTAATACTTTACCTATTGCATACTTCAATTCCATTTCACAATAGATGACCGTAGTCAATAGCTCTCCGTTGATTATTACAAGACAAAAACCTACGATAAAAACTTACAATCAAAAGTGTGCAAGGGCGGCCTTATCGCAGACTTACTACAGACTTACTTACAGACTTACAGGTACACATATACACACGTCAAACTTACACCCCTTCTTCTTTGTCTTAGGTTAAAAATCCGCTGTATTCAGTTAAAACATAAATAAAAACCAATAATGAACAATTTGGGTGGCCGTCTAGCATATTACAAAACCCGAGTGTGATCCGTTTGAAAACGACTTCAGCAGTTTAGCACCTCAAATCCACATAACTCTAACAAACTCCGACTACGCGTCGACCACGTACTGCTACTACAGTTTCAACATTTGTTATGATTATGAGTTGTATGCATTGTGAGCTGCCGAATAGTGCATTTTAATTCATACTCTAGGCTTTAATAAATTATTGCGTCACTTACTAAAAAAGTTGGATTATTTTACAGTTAAGTGCTACTATTTTTATTTAACTCCATTAATAACCAGTTAGCTGGTTTCAATAAATTGTAAACCAGCTTTACAACCTCAACTTTAATTCAACTTTTATGACCTAATTAGCATGACCAACAAAAACCTAACACTGTCAAACTCAAAATGTTTTCGGTAAATGTTTTGAAATATGTGAAGTACCTATATTTGTATTTGTGTTTAGTCCAGATTAATATCTGATCAAATACATTGGTCATTGTTTCTTTTTAGTGTCAAATCATTAATATTAGGTTATTTTTCTTTCTTTTTTACTGTATTTATGTATTTTCGTGATTCACTTTTTATATTTTTTTTCTCAAAATAATGCGTGAACTATTTATTGGTCAAGCTAAAAATGCAATTATATTTTTTTAATTAAATTGAGGCATGCTTGCAAAGCAACAGATGGAGTGTGCTTTTAAAAATAAACGTTAAGGTGGTCTCGAGTCGCGGATACACAACATTGTACGCAGTTCTGGTGTTTGTAACTAGATGGAGTGGGCTTGCAAACGGTTAATACACTGCTACTTATTTTCATCATTATCAAAATTGTGCCCTTTGGATACCCGCCATTGGAAAAGAGCTTTTAGGAAATTAATTTAGAGTCGCGTCAATTAAGGTTGCTGTAATCCAGTCGATTTTTTAAAGTGTTAACCCATGGAAAAATATGTGTAATATACTTAAGTATAAATAAGTAATACATAATATAGACATGGTAACTTTTTATTCACTCGTTATTTTTCTTGCTGATAGAACAAAAATAAGAAGAAAAAAAATACTTTTTTGAGAATTTTTATACTTGTGTTACAGTATCAGGGGATGAGTTTTTTGGAACGCAGAAATACGAATCTTATGAATTATGTTAAAGACCATTATTACCAAGATTGAAGTAAATTGGAGGATTTGTTTCTCATACAAAATAATAAACGTATTTTCATGCTTTGGATGATCTAACAATTTCATACTCTTATCTAACATTTATTAAAATTGTGATTATAAATGTATATGGGTTTACTAATAATGTAATTATTTGACGGAGAAGCAAAAAAATGAAGAATTGTTGGAATTCATGAAGGAAAAGCGAAGTTGAAGGAAAAGCGAAATAAATGAGTAGGTTGAGGTAATGTCGTATCAAGAGGTCAAATCACTAGCAGAGGATAGAGGTGTGTGGCGTTTACTTCACCGTCAAGAGCGCGGCTCTATTTAAAAAAAAGAGGTATTCATTACTTTTGTTAGCTTTATGACAGGTTTGAACTACTGAGTCCACCTAAACCTTATTGTTTCAATGTAAATTTTCTACGAGTTGATTGTATCAATGCTAAATACATTGTTCTATTCATAATTTAATTTTGTATTTGTATTCGATAATTCGATTATCTATGTCTGCGTTCAGTTGTCACCAGTTTCAGTAATTGTTTTATTATCATCAATCATTATTTTAATAGACCTTACAAAGATGTTTAAAATTAATCAAAGTTTTATAAAGTTTTCACTTAGTGATGAATTGCTCCATAACTTGATTAGGAATCCCAAGTTTATTCTAGTAACATAATTCGATATGAATTATCTAAACTTTAGTTTGATTGCCTATTCGAATAAGAACATTGCTGTTTTAAAATAATGAGATTTTGAAATTGTTTTAGTTTCACTTAGATTTTATTGTAATTAGTTAACAGTTAGTAGCTGAAAAAGAAGAGTCGCTGATCCCCGCGAATTTGTTCTGGTTTTTTTACCATTTTTTGCTAGAAACCTACGTGGGAGTTGCACTATAACTCAACAAAGTTTTCATTAGAATCGGATGAATAGTGCACCGAACAAACATATTTACAATGATTTTTATTTAATTACCTATACATATTTATTTTTAATATCACAGATCAAAAAGCCCGCCCCTTTTCATGCCAGATAAAAAGGTGACCATGAAATGTTTTGCGGCATTGTGACGCTAGATGGCGATGGCCAGTCTTTATTTAAGTAGATTAGGTTTTGGTTTGAAGGACTTAGGAAATTGACGATTTTTCTTTACGAAAATTATTAATTCTTTAAGAAATGGCAAAATTCATTAAGAATAATTATTAATTCTCTAATAAATCCACAATCATGATTTTGCCAATGTCTGAATGGCGATGTCGCCAATATTAAGTAAAGAAACCCTTTACGGGTTGTAGTAGGTCAGAACTTCACCCGTTGATCAGCATTAATAAATAATAAATAAAAAAAATAATAAATGAAATTGTTTATTGGAAAACTAGAGTGACAATAAATTAAACTTAAGACTAAACATATTTATAATAAGACAAATTAATAACTATGCCTGAACTAGACTAAATGCCTGTATCTCAGGCGGTAAAGATCTAAATTTAGGAATAAATAACCCAAGCAAAAATTGTTTCAAAAGTCTTAAGATACTGGAAAATAAGTTATGTTACTATTATTTTTACTATTTTAAACATAAATAAAACTAACTAGTAACTTATCTATATATGGTCTATATATAATAATAATACCTTCTACGGGCATAGTATTGATTATTTATTACCCCATACACCCCTCAAATCTGTTTGTGTCCACCATATTCAAAGAATTATCAATTTTTCTGAATTACTGCTTAAAAATACAACAACAAACAGTTTGTATAAATAATTATTTCTCATGTTTGTTTTACCTAGCACCTTAGGAAAATAAATCAAAGCGCCGAAACTTGCCGCGATATTTAGGTAAGTTTACAATACCGCACCAAAACTTAGTAGAGCACAGAGTAACATAATAGAAAACAAAACAAGTCGTTTTCGGTACCAAGAAACTGCGTATCGTTGTATACATACGGACTTTGCGTTTGTTCAGCTTTTAGGTCGATTTTATTACTTATTATTAAATGGATCAATCCAATTTTTTGCACAGACATAGTTAGGGACTCTGAGAGTGACATAGGCCACTTTTCCAAGCAAACGAGGCCAGCGCGGAAAGCCAGTACACTACAAGACTCCGTTCAGTGTAGTCTTCCATAAGTCAATTATAATTACACTCACCTATTACCTATATGGGGTAACTTTAACTTTTTACTCCGACGCCAAACAGCTTGCTGTGTTCCATCGGTGCGTGGGAGTGCCAGTGCCTTTACAGGCATTTTCTGGGTTAACTCGCTCCATCGTCGACCTTATCTTTCGCCTTATGGTCAAGATTGAGGTCAAGAGTTAACCCATCGTATAATAAAAAAAAGCAAAACTTAAGAGGATGATTGTTCCCATGAAACTGAACAACTATTCCCAAGGCACCAATTTGAAATTAAAAATAAAAATTTCGACTTCTTATTCTATCACATTGCTCAAGGTTTGATTGTTCAAGTTTTATGAAAGCGTTTTTTTCCATATTTTGATTTTTAAAAGAAAGTTGTTTAATTTAGTTGGCTAATTAACCCTTCTGCTCGTAATTGTATCATGATGTCGCATGAGAAGCTTTCACACTACAGCGCCATCTTTTGAGTGGTCTTCTTAAGTGGCCAATGGAGTTCATCTATCACGATAATTCTATTTTCTTTGGAAACTTCGAAGTTACTTGACCAAGTGAAATTATTTTGAAATTTTTATGCGTTTTGTTCTCTCTGGCTGTCCTGTTACTTGCTCGAATCCTTCCTCAGCAGTGTGTAGATAGTGTGTTGCATCGCGCTTCGGGAGCAAAAGTACAGCTCTAACGACCGTAGCCAGCTCAAAGTTTTAATAGCACCGCCGCACTTTTAGCTCCTAGTTACAGCCCAGAACTGGGTCAGAATTAGATGCCACGTCTATAGCTATCAAGCGCTGGTGATCTAAGCATTCTTAATTTGGTGTTTTTTAAACGTAGGTTGACTTAAACTTGCCCCAGATTTTGATCGCATCATTTCAAGTACCCAAGAGTTCATTAACAAAGCAAGTACCCTCAAAGTATTTCTGACTCTATTCTTCAGTGACTAGATAATGAACAGTTCTGTAATTCTTGAGTAAACAAAAAACAAGATACGAATGAAAATGAAAGTAAATAAAAAGTAAGAAATTAAGGCACATCATGAACTAATAACTTCATGCCTTTTTTGTATTTCCTAGAACAGAGTAAGGTAAAATTTTAACTAACCCATCGCGCACTTGTTTACGCCGCGTGCGATACAAACCCTGCAAACACGGGTGTGCATAAATCGCGCGAGGGTTAAAAGAAAAATTTTAATTAGATTATAAGTAACTAAAATAATAATAAGAGGCTGTCAGTCAAAAAGGCTGCATCAACTGGTCTCGACTGGAAGAACACCGAAGCTGCCACACAAAGGGCAGATTAGAAAGCCCTATGCCCCTGATCAGGAATAATAGGATTTCATTATCATCATCAAGAGAGTAATTGATAGAAGATTTTGATATTATTTTGTTGAATATTTTATCACTAATAATATTTCCTTGCTGTTCAATACAGCACTAAAGAGACTCATATTTCCAACACACGAGGAGCAAACTTTATGTTGCTGTTTCAGTGTGTTGATTGTGCTGCAATTATTTATTGACTACCGAGATAGCCGGTTAATTAACTAATATACTGCTGTAAATACAGGCTCCAGTTAATTCTGTTTCATTTCGGCGCTGCTGATAAATTGGGTACGAAAACATTTAATGTAAGAAACAGTGTGCCCACCTATGCGTTGCAGTGTGTTTCACGCTCTTGCGCGTTTCACTTTAAGTAGTTGTTCAAAACATCAAAACATTTTTTTTTTATCAAAATGAAAACATTTTTTTAGAAAGATCGCAATTTCTTGATATTACCTATGTTTTTGGTAATAATGAAAATGTTTTTGTCAACATTTGGATACGTAATCTCTATAAGATTCAACTTGCGCAGTGTCGGTTATCTCATTCTACCAAACTTATTATCTCAATAGAAACTTGGATACTTAATTAAGGACACCATGAGTGTTACTTGAGGTACTTAAAAATGTCTTTGTTAATATTTTTTCATGAAGTTATATAGCTCAATGTTTGGCCTGCCTTATGCATGAATAAAATAGTCAGATGTGATTTTTTCGATGTCTTTTTTCATTAAATTAAGCAAGATACAATGTAAACGTAATTTCTATATTTTATTTAGTAATACCAGATTAATAGAAAGATTACTTGCAAGGATACTGCTAAACTTGAAAAAGTAAAGGTATTTCCATAAAAAAATGGAGTACCACCTATTTACAGTACGAAGCATTTGGTATTTATCTAATCATAAGTCGGGTTTTTACTATACCCTTACTGAACTTTGCAGGGGGAAGCGAGGACGACCAATATTTTTCATTACTATGCTAATTCCATTGTCCCAATAAACGGGAATGTCCCGCGCCGCCGCAAAGAGGTTAGCCGTTTCACGACCGTTTTTACTCTGTCCACCAAAAAATTTGAATTCGTCAAACGAAAAGCTTGGTTAATTTTAACAGTGTGGCGATTTTTCGTCGGACCAATTTGAAATTGTAAATTGGAGCTTGCAGTATGAACTTGTTTTTTTATACATGTCAGTTTTTTGTTCAGTCAAGTTGGAGGCTTAGGTATTTTAAATTGTTAAAACTGAACGGTTTAGTTAATCTTAAAAGCAATTCTTCTTAGGCCTATGGGTCTCTAGGGATTGCATTTTAATGAAATTTCTGGCTTTTAAAGCCTTTTAAAGGAAGACTTCATTTAATATTTAAACGTCGATGTAATACTGCTGGGAATTGAACTGGTTAAATACAAGACAAAACACGCGTTAAAAAGGCTTTTTATTCAATTCAGGTTATTTTATTATAACTTTTTAAAAATTCAGCACTTTTTTAAAACACTTACCCGTGTGAGGACTCATAAACTATTACCCGCGTGTAGTTCTGCGTACAAGACATAGATGGCGCTAACCTACATGCGCGACGTAATGTGCTTGGTAAGGGAATGAGAAATTTCACCACTTAACTTGAAGGCACGATAGCTCAGTTGGATAGAGCACCAGGAGATCTAATCCTGGGGTCATGGGTTCATGTCCTATTCGCGCCGAACATTTTTCTTCACCTAACATTTTTTTTTTTCATCACTTTTTGTAAAAATGCTCAGTCTATATTTTCAAATACTGTTAAAGTTGTATTCTGTGAAGATAAAGTTTCATAAAATGGATTTTGACTCTATATTATGGAAGTTGTGTAAGCTCTTAAATAAATTATTTAAATAATTACATATCATAAATATGTATTGACTATAAACCCCTTACATTTCCACAATCCTTACAAATGAGTATTATACCGAGCACAATGCAGCAATGATTCAATAGCTCGAGGCCCAGTACTGCAGTATTGTCACGTATAAATTACACTACATAGATTTCAACCCACAGTAGTTCATCCTCTTTTGTCGAAAAGCTCTGCATACTGACTATGGGCCTTTTTATAATTCAAACGGCACGGCACAGCACTTCAAAATTTTAATTACCATTGCCCCCTATTTCTAGTATTACTATTACCTAGGAGGCAATGGTAATATAATTTTGCCGTGCCGTTTTCGAATTATAAAAAGGCCCATTGGATGCTCGTATTCATCAGTGATTGTACAGTTTTGTAACCCCCGACAATAAAAAAGGGTGTTTTTATATATAAAAATAAAAAAAGCATAGTTATAACACCGATTTCAATTTCGATGCGGTTTTTGTGTTTGAAAGGTGACGTAATCGAGATGGTTCAAATTGGTTCAGCCATTTAAAAGTTTTAAGCGATGAATGTGAAGGGTAATACAATTTTTTTAAAGCGTGAAATAATCTCAAATTTGCTACTGTTGTTACTGCTAGGAAATACAGTACACTGTATCATAGTAGGTAGATCACGTAGCACCCGGGGCGTTTGCTACCCACTGTCCGAGTACATCTATTATTCGATTGTTCAAGACTCGACGCATTTTGTTTTATAAACGTCATCTCTTTTTGCTAACTCTATTACTTTCTTTGTTTTTAAGAAAATGAACCAGACTTGTAACCGAAAGGTTGCGGGTTTAAAACCTGGTGCAGGCCTGTACCACAATTTTTTTTATATGTATGTATTTTGATTAATTATCACTTGTTCAGCGGTGAAGGATAACATCGTGATGAAACCCGCACATCTAAGAAAATTCATTTTCGAAAGGCACGCGGTCCACCAACCCGCATTGAGCCAGCGTGTTTGACTATGGCCTAAATCCCCTTCGTGTTTCGAAGGGAGGCCTGTCCCTCTTGGTGGGGCTGATAAAAAAAGTATGTACACGTAATTTACTTTATACACCACCTGCATCTGGAGCACGTATTATACGTCAAGTATTCTATATTTAAAAGTAAGCCATTAAAGCTTAAGGGAAATAAAATTGTATGGAACTTCCCTTGGGCATTAATGACATTTAAATATGGAACGCCAAAATTTCAACAAAAAATTCTATCAAAAATAATTTCGAAAAAAAAACAAAGCTATTGAAGGCTTAACTTCCTTGGTCCAAGGAGATTTTAACTATAAAATTTGACACATCAAAGAGATTTTACTTTTATGAAAAATATTTAGTATAAAAACTTGTCTGTATGTCTTAGCTATTGACTTTCCTTTGCCTACGGAACTAAATATTATAAGAAAACGTCATCGTTGATTTTGGATCTGTGATTTTTACCGCGAATTACTAAATTGTTTGGTAAGCTTTTTTAATAAATCTAAAAAAAAAGTCCAGTATGTAGGTAATTCCAGCGACTCTGACATAGAAACGGAGGCTCAAAACATTATTGATGGATGAATTTATGATTTCTTTTTTATTTAACCTCACAGTAGGTGTATAAAGTAGACTAAGCTCCTCGGGGATAAAAGTGTCTTAGTCTTGGGCAGACCAGAATCCTTCGCTTCATTCAGGATTCTTAACATAATTCCCTCGCTCCGCTCGGGAATTAACATCTTAATTCCTTCACTACGTTCGGGAATGAACTACAGAATCCTTCATTTCGCTCAGGATTCAATGTGCTGCCCGTGACATAATACACTGTTTTATCCCCTTGTTGCTTAATCTACTATTAATAATAAGTGAATATTTAGTCTCTTCAGGTGGAGGGACCTCTCATTTCTTTACTTCAGTGTTCATTTTCAAATGTATTGACTGCAAAAAATTTATAAAAGAGGAAAATTTTCATAATACAAAACAAAAAATAATTTCCTCAAAGCTTAGAACAATTTCTATAAAAAGATCGGGTAGCAAAATCGACGCCAATGATCAGTTTACCGGTAAGATTAGCTAATTTAACCAGGAACATGGCTGATTTCTAACTATTTGACAAAGCAGTCTCTGATCAAATGGATAACGAGAATTAAGGTTATTTTGAAGAGAATCTGATATCTACTGGATGTTTTAGCAACTTGAGATAAAAAGAAGAGATAATATAATGTTTAATAATCTCGCGGTTCATCCGTGATCATGATGCTTGCAACAGCTCTGAAATATTGGATGATATCGTTAAATGAAATGAAATTTATTTGCTCGAAATGTGGTACAAAAAGATCTTACAATAAACATAGCCATCACATTTCGCCATTATTGTAAAGGCATGCAAAATAATATAAGAACCTGTTATAATAAGATGCTATAAATTGATTGCAATGTAAATTGGTGCCTTTCTTCCTCGTCGTGTAGGTATAGTCAAGTTTGTGGCTAACTTGGCTAACCCTGGTTTCAGAGTTTTCAAACCGCACAATGACTTGGTTTTAACGCCTGTAATCAATCGACAACAGCCGGGACCGACGCTCGTGATAAATTTCCACTTTGGACACCCATCAGATTTCCTGCATCTATAAGGTGCTTAGCCTTACTGACCGGTTGAGATCAGCGGGTGCCACTGGGCTGCGAGCGCTTCAAATTGGTTTTTTGGTAAATTGGTAAATTGTCTTGTAATTGATAAATCTCCATTTATAGCGAAAGTCGGAACCCAGCAACTCAGAACTCGGAAAGTTTCAGTATTAGAGTAGATACCTCGATCTAGACGTAGTTTTTGACGACCTAGGCAGAATCATACGATGTTCTACTCAATAGAGTGTATCAGAATTTTTAGGTAGACATTAAAAACAAAATGGAGAGATTTATTATTATATAACTGCACATTAGCCAAGTTTGCCACAAACTATACCTACACGATAAAAAGAAGAAGCTAGTGCATGGCTAAAAATTTACATAAAGCTTACATGTAGGTAATATAATAGTTACTCTATGTTAATATGTAAAGAAATCCGTTTCACTTAAAATAATGTACATAGGATATGACTTTTTAAAATAAATCAATCAGGCTTGCTGGCGTTGACATTGCGAGTAAAACCAATCCATTTTTCACTGTACAGTCAGCTACTGAGTGAACTCAACCCTCTACGAAGGTTATTTCACGAAATGTTTTAGGTATTCAAATAATATTTTGTACGCTATACAGTTTTTCAAACTAAACAATTACGCTTGGTCACAATAAAAAAAATTCAATTTTTTATGGATAACTTCAACTTTATCTGGTAGGTATCTCTTCAGCTGACTATACCTAGCTTTCTTAAAAATTCTAACATCCAATTTTTATAAAAGTATCGTTTTCGTGCCTACCGAGTGCGACGAGAGCAACGCAAAATAAAATAATGTAAAAAAACAAGGAAGACATATTGTGATGTTTTAGAAACTTGGGCGGCTTACTTTTGGTTTTTAGATAGGCGGTTCCAGTATGCACGTCATTTCATCAAGCAATTAAAAAAAAAAAATGTTTGTTACTTTCTAGATTTTCACCAATCACCCAGCAAAAGCGTTGAGACTTTTACCAGGAAAACATCGCATATTTAAGTAATTTCAGCATGGAAATAACTGCATTTGATATAAACAATAAAAATTGTTATCATAAGAGTCAGTAATTGGAATATGAGGGTATTGTTATATTATAAGTGAAAGGTTGACAATCTATCACTATCACTACTATACACATATTTATATTCCATCTCTGATAACCTTCAGAATGCATGTCAAACGTGACTTCAAGTAGTATAAGAACTACATAATGGCCTGCCTCCCCCAACTGGTATGTAACGCATGTGTGTATGTTATGTTACGTTAATTGAAATCATAAAGTTGAGCTTTAGAGAAAACTCCCAAACCGTTTCTAAGTAGATAGTAACATCAAAATTAGGCAGCAGATAAAAAAGTAGGACTAAACTAGCGAATCATTCGGGCAAGAAGCTAAGTTGGCCTCGCCCCAACACGAGCATAGGGTGCTTTTGATCCTAGTTTAATTAGAGACGATGCCTGAGGCAGTGCCAAATCTACTACACCTTGCATTTGTTTTTGGCAATCGTTGCGAGACACGACAATGACTAAACTACGACATTGTTGTGTCTTTAGAGCGTTTCCACATGTCCCGAAACGATAATGTCAACCCTCACGCACATATGCTCACATACACCCCTACACACACTTACATGAATACTTTTTATCGTATGCCGTATCTTTAGAGTTTAATATTCAAAAATCTCGATTATTGGCATGAACAGGGCAATAATCGAGATTGCAATTCTACGAGATTTCATCTCATAATAATAACACTAAGAATGATTGTCAATAATGTGGTGTCAAGTGGTTCCAGAACCCCATGACGTTCTGGCTACCTACCCCGAAAGAGATTATAGGCGTGAGTGTAAAGATAGACTAACCTAGATATTGTCATTACGTTCCTAAAAAATTTTTTGTCTAAAAATAACTAGGGATATAAATTGTAGTGGATTTAGAATTTACACAATACACGATAGCCAACAATTCGTAGCTTGGCAAAATGTGACAAGTGCTCAGATAAGGCAGGTTGTACTCATGATGCAGGTAGCCAGCAGCCCCCAGGCTACAGCCCGGATACTATCCACCTCTGCTTCGAATTTATTTTATTTTGTTCTATTGTTTTTATATTTATCCACGTGTGCCATTTTTACAATGTTTCCTTCTTATAAAAAGTAGCGTTTTAGAAATGAGAAAATAGGATTTTTTATTTTTTATTTATGTAGTTTCAAAATGACTAAGTTAATAGATACATCAATAAGGTAATTTCAAACAAATAAGCAGAAACAAAAAAAATAATCACCCTGCTAAATTAAAACATTTTCTCTAGAAAAAGCCTTAGATGTTGTTCAAGTTTCATGTGAGAAAAAGTCGCAACTTGAAATTTTGAGAAACTAATAATGTAAAAACATTATTAGTTTCTCAACTACTTTTTTTCATATGGTAAAATTTGCCTTAGCTATTTATTTTGTATGTGTTAAAAACATGGTTATGGAGATAATTAAAATTAACTCATGCTACAAAGATAGTGCTGATTTTTGTTTTAATACTACATTGAAATTTAGCCTATCATTGTTGCTACATTTTAAAATATACAGGAAAAGGTTGCGAAAATCAATATTAGATGTTAAACATGATAACAAACTGCAATCTTTGCAAAACTTCAAATGATCACGTACAGTGTGCGTCAGCACGCATAATCCGGTTTTTTGATATAAGAATGATATTCATAAAAGCCATTTATTGTAAAAAGGGTGGGAATTCATTAACCAAGGAACAGCTACGTGACTCTCAGGTGATAAAACTGAGACGCTGTTAAAGGGTCTGTCCTCGGCTTAAATTATTAAGCGCCCCTACTTTTCCCCTTTCATGAAATTTAATAGCCTTATGTGAACAAAGGTTTAGACAATATAATAATAAAAATACAGTATCTAACGCTGCTCAATAGAAGGAAGATAAGATCTGAAACACGTTTATTGAGTATCTTGTATATAATTTATGTATACAATTTATGTATAATTACAAGATACTTAATAAACTTAATAAAATTCATAACTGTGCAAAGTCCCAATGGTTTTAAAGTGTTAAAATTAAAAGGCAGACCCTTGAAGTTGAAAATTTATCGTAATATATAAGAAACAATTTCAAATCTAAGTATAAAAAGTTTGTTACTACAATGGTGGATGGCTGCAATTAAAATGAACATTTGACTTAACTCAATACTATATCATAAGAGTAAACATGATTAAAATTAAACACAAGAAACTTGCTTCCCAGGACTAAAAATAACATTCCAAGAACTGTTCTTACAACTCTCAAATACCCCGGTAATCTTTTCCGCCTCACTCAAATTGAATTTATAGTCAACAAACCTGCCTTTACCGCGAAAAGATAAACTGAGATTTGCCAGAGAGCAATTAAAACTTTACCTTAGAACTAACTTCGTTAGCTGCTAGTGTTTCCTGTGTTCCTGTTTTATAAACGCAGTAGAGAAATATGTCTGCTCCCTACTTTTCAAAGGGGGCTCTGGATCGAAGCGGCCAACTGGCAAATTAAAGCGGAGAGTTAGTAGTAATGAAAGGACCCGCGTGAAATAAACTTGGCGCGTTTCTTGAAAATAAATGACATAATGGAGGGAATTAATGGACACACAAGGTCATTAAACGCGTTTTATGTTGTATATTTTTATTTATCTGTTTATTTTGTTTTTTGTTGTGGATAAACCATTTTCATTTATAAATTTAATAAAGCTAGAAGCGTCTTATAATGTCTTATATAGACTTATATAATGATAAGTTATTTGTAGGTATGCTTATTAATTATAACATAATGTCTGATTTTCCGGTTATAATTTCCTCTGTTTAAAACAGATAAAGAATATTAAAGACCACATACGTCTCGTTTTTACAGAAAAATACGTGTAATGCTAGACAATTTTGTCTTCCGCTTACTATATATCAGTGTGATCAAAAAAGTTGCTACTTAAGTAATAAATCAATCAGTTATCGTTTTTTAGTAGAAAATAAAAATTAACTTCTGTATTAAAGAACTTTTTTTTAAGCTGATGAAAATAAAAATACCTATAGTCTAATCGAAATCGATTAATTGACTTTAAGTGTGACTAATGATGATTAATTATCAAATCAATGAAATATGATTTAAAATGATACTATGATTCCGCACCTAAGTTATTTAACGGCGGGTGCCCACCAAGGATCTCGAAAAATATTACCAAGCAGTCCATGTTTCTCAACTAGATGCCTTAAAGTTCTCGATTCCCCTTTGCCACCTTCCCACCAGGCATAATTCAAAGAAAAATCTTGGATTAAAATCACCAGTAGAGTGCCCTGATTCTACTTCATTGTCAGATATTGGGGTGATTTTTTTAATTTTCCGAGACCTACGTTTAGTTTTAAAACAAATGCTTCTCTTTACAAATTGCATCATCAGCATAATCATTTAATATCTGTGTAAAATATAATTTTTGAGTTTCTCTGCAATATGCATCGAAGGGGAAATGTAATTATTATAGAAAAATATATGTGCTAACTGATTTATTTATTTGCCTGTAACGTCAAATTGTTCATTTAATTTTATTATGGGCTTTCTTGCAGAAGAATAAATATTTTGGAAAAAAATTACGTAGTAGTGCACAGGCAGGAAACTTACCCCTCCTATAGGCAATGCTTCCTGTCTTCCTGAATTCTCATCACCGAATACAGAATGTCCAACGATGAAATGCAATTTTTAACCAATGGCATTTAAAAACGACGATGATAAACTTTTGGTAGGTAATTGATCACTACAAATAAAACTTTCTGCTAAGAACTCTAAAAAATGAAGTCAAAAGCCAAAACCTACTTAAAGAAGTTTTTTAAAAACCAAGCACGTAAGTTGACCTCTCAGCTCGTTCATAATACATAACATTGTAAATCAGTACAATAGGGCCCTAAACGAAACGTAAGCCATTTCATTTCAAAGTTTGTTTTCAAACCTTAGTAGTGTAGTGTGCAAAATTTATGACACAGTGTTGCATTTTCCTTAGTAGAATAAAACTTGAAAGTGCTTGAATTTATTTCGCGCGACAAAATTGCTGGCGGTTGGTCTTCCTTCCGCTACCTTCTAGAAGATATATAAATAGCGTAAAATTTCAACATCCACCTCAATTTCATGAATTTTTGTAGCTTCATATCTCGTGGGGAATTGTTAAGTGGCTTCTGGACTTTCTGATGCTGAGATTGGATTTTCTGACTCTTTTGAATTTATTTGAAATGCATTTCGTTTGAAACACACACCTTTTTGATGCAATGAGTTCAATCTTAATGAACTAATAACATGAAGATAAGAAAAGAAATTAAATTACTAAAAAATAACTACACATAAAAAGAAAGGACAATTATTTTTTTAAACATACACTTAATCGAATGATTAGATCTGAATGGCTTTCCTTTTTACTGGTTATCAAGCATATAGTATTGGTTACGCAATAAGAGTTGAGGAGAATTTAGCCGCACACAGACGTAATAATTACATACAGGACAGTTGAAAACAATCGATTAATAGCCTCCTCCTTTTGCTAAAGTCGGTTATCTTATTCAAATATAGATAGAACATAAATTAAACAACCTAAATGGGAAAGTTATGTCGGTTAGAGTACCACGTTCTCAACTCTCGTTGCGCGACCTATACCCGAATGAGAAATGGGAATAAATTTCTCCCTAGAAAAAGAAGACTGGTAACGAATAACCACCTCAATGTGTAAACCTTAGGTTAACACCTTGAATAATGATGACATCTGGCATGACTAAAATCTCCGTATATTTGTGGAAAGATAAATACTTTATTGCATACTTATAAAAGCGATGATAGCCCAGTTGGTAATGATCCAGACTTGTAATCGGAAGGTTGCGGGTTCAAATCCTGGTGCGGGCCTGTACAAATTCGTCTTTTCGGATTTATGTACGGATTTCTAATTATCACTTGCTCAATGGTGAAGGAAAACATCGTGATGAAACCCGCCCGTCCAAGAAAATTCATTTTCGAAAGACGAGCGGTCCACCAACCCGCATTGGGCCAGCGTGGTGGACTATGGCCTAAGTCCCCTTCGTGTTTCGAAGGGAGGCCCGTGCCCCTCGGTGGGGACGTATATGTATGGGCTGGTAAAAAAAAATTTTTTAATATGTATATAAACTGAAACCACAAACGAAATTAAGTAAAGCGTGCCCACAAAGAGAATATACTTGAAATCAAATGTAATGTGAGTCACAAAGTGGTTCAAAAGCGAAGTGAAACGGGCAATTATGTCATATCATTCGGGACAAAGACAACATTTGGTCAGCAGATATAATTGTTTTGTCAGTAAGGTTTTGTAAGCAGTAAGCGAACTGTTTGTATATTAAACTTGTCATTTAGCACAATTTACTTTGAAATTAGCAAACTGCTACAGAATTTGCAGGAACGCGTACAGAAAATCTTTTAGGCCATGAATCGAAGGACTAACTTAGACCAAAAACTTTTGAAATAATCTACTACCTATCCCTCACAGTATTTTTGGTTGTATTTGAAATATCTTTGATCTTTATCTACATATTTGAAATATTTTCTTTATATTTACTAACCTTACTAATATTATAAATGCGAAAGTAACTCTGTCTGTCTGTCTATCTGATTTTGATGAAATTTGGTACAGAGATAGATTAGAGCCTGGAAAAAGACATAGGCTACATTTTATCCCACTGTTGTTCACGATATATCCTGTAGTCCACGCGGGTGGAACCGCGGGCGGAAAGGTAGTCTAAAATAAATAAATAAATCTATGCCGCCTATAAAACAATTACTACAATCTCAGAAAATATAGGTGTTAGTTTTTCCGGCGTTTAAAAAATGTTAGTTTATGCTTATGATTAGAAGAAAATATAGAATTGGACCAGAATTTGCACTCTGATTGCAAAATAATCTTCTTAAAAAGCAAGTTTGCTGCGTTACTCACCAGTGGAAGCCGATACAATTATTTCTTCCTCATAAGACTCATTAGCTGTTACATACAGCGCCATCTATTCGTACTACGCCCTACCAGATGGTTTGCTTTATACGATGAAATTAACTTTACTTGATAGATACTTGCTAGTTCACTTATCTGAATGTTGTAATGTTTCGGGTCTTGCTCAATAGATGGCGTTGTAGTCAAGATAGTTTGGTTCCTTTTTTCCTCTTTTTATAAACATTGTACTCGGACGCTGCGTTCTTTTTCGCCATCAACCACCGCTCAATTAACGCTTCTCTTCTAGTCCCACATCTCAATTTCACAGTAATTTACATTACTGCTAACTAAAACATAGTACCGTACCTTTAGTGAGCGTACATGACGACAATAAATGATTCAATGATTGTGATATTGTTGTGCACCGTAATGATGGCAGTATGGGGAATGACAAATTTGCGGGTAATGACCTGGGCACGAAGCAGGAATATCAATGATTTATGGCAATAGCGCAATTGTCCTCTTGATGGGTTGCTGTTATTGATGAATAACTTGTAACTGACCTGAATTAAGTATAATTTAAGTAGTACTATAAGCAACATGTACGAATAATAATACTTTTAAGAAATACACAAATAACAATGTTTTATCTGACTTTGTTTGTATGCCACGTCTGGCGTATTTTTTATTTTATTTAGATTATTGCATTAGTTAGCTAAAATTCACAGATTTCATGCCTAACACGACTGTCAAGCACATTAGAAATGAGTATACGGAATTCGAAAGAATATTTTCACTGAGCGACTAGAAAGTCGGGATATGTGAAAAATGTCGTTCTGACTTATTGACTTTTTTCAAAAAGGTTAGGCTACAGGTCAAACCCTTAAGCCGATTGTCTTTGTTTTAGGCTCAAATTGTAGCTGACTGAATTGTCCAGAGGAATTTTTCTAAAATTTTTGGTATCATTCTTCGTTTCAAAAATATCGAGCGCCAAAATCAAAAATTAAGAAAAAATTTTTTTTTCACCATTTCGGCCCTAACATTTTTCGTTTTTGACTTTTTTTCTTTTTGTACCTTACAGATCTCGTAAATACGTGTTTGTCTTTTTTGAATGTCATATCTTCAGGAGACCGCACTTTTTTGTGAAATCGGAGCCTACACTGGAGCGAACGAAAAGACATTTCCAATGTCAAAATTTTGTATGTGGAAATATTAATCTAAAAAACTTTTCTTAAGGAAGAAACATGAAAAAAATGTTTCACTTCTCAATACAAATTGAACGATCAGCTTTATTATAAGAAGTCTACAACTTTTTTGGGAATTTTACGTGGGTTCCTCGGGGAAAGTTATTCAGTTCCATGAGAAGAATAACTAAAAGTTTCGTTAACTAATTTTCTCGACAAATTATCACCAAATGTTGGCTTTCTGCAGCCCAAGGCAAAAAAAAATCCGTGGTGTGGCAATAACACAGAGCTACATAATATGTTGTAATTTGATAAAAGATTTTAGCAAAATATTTGTGTTTAACTTCGATTATCAAACCACACGTGTCAATCTCTTTAGTACTTGAATTTTAATTAAGGTAACATCCATGAAACACGTTAAGATAAGATCGCATCACCTCTCCATTAGTCACAGCAGAGTATGCGTAAATCAATGTCGATTTCAGGACCTGAATCCGTTTTACAGCCACCCAGGGAACCAATAAAAGAGAGGAAATTACACCGTGTAGGCGGTGTTTAATACTGTGGGTTCTAAACTCGTGAATTGATCCACAAAGAAAAAGTTCCATCTATAAAAAGTTCTCACAATCCCTGATAGACAGAACACTTTGAGTATGTAGTATTTGACAGAACACCATATGATAGAAATGACACCACGATTGTCATATGGGGTGGGTTAAAATTATGTAGTTAGAGAAACTGGTGATTTTACTCATGAAACTAAATAAATAACTTTCCTTCTAACGGAACCACATAAAATTGACAAAAAAATGTATCAACTTCTTATACTACGGCAATCAGCCGGACCTTAATGTTATATGAGGCAACCATTTTTTTAAATATTTTGACCTATTTTCCTTGGAAAAAGTTGTTCAGTTTAGTAGACTGATTCACATTCTTAATTTCCGCTAATTTAAAGTCACTCTGTTTATCAAATTGGAGACTGCAGCTAAGCTTTCTAAAGGATATATGAAGTCATTATATCCTTTAGTAATTTACTTAGCTGCAGTCTCTAATTTGATAAACAATCAGTTGCAGAAACGTACATTAAAGTTATAAAACCTTGAAATGTAATATTGTCCTTGTTCATGACAACCGACGGAAAGGAATATAGCAGTAATAAACAAAACTAAAATAACATTAACTTTAATTGACATTTCAGCCACTGGGTGAAAGACTCTAAGACCGAAAAATTTGTATTATTTAAAAAAAAGTAGTAGGTACATCCTATAAAAATAAGACGTAAAAATCGTCGAAAAGTTTAATTTAACTCTAACAGAATCATGACACAAACCAAAGCAAATAAGTTTCAACTAGGTTCAGAAACTGGACCCTAAAAAGGAAAAATTAAGCCAAGAAAAACTTTATTATGAGTTGAAACCCCCTTCCCCCTAAGCTTGTAAAGTGCCTGTGGTTATATGAAAAATTCGAGCCAAGAATACAAGAACACTACTTGAATTTATAGTGCCACAAGAAACCGAGGAAGGAACTGTGTCTCGGATTTTTATAGTTTATAAAAGAAATGTAGGAACACTATCAGCTCGAGTGACTTTAAACCTTTAATGGAATCTACGCTCTCAGGTCAACTGTCATAAAGAATACGGAATACTAAGTTAATGCTGAAGTGATGAAAATTTAAGATGATTTTAAAAGAACTTCGAGTTTTAGGTAATGTTTTAGTTGTCTACACTTTTATAAGAATGTAACAACCGTTGTCTGTACATTGAAGATTTATGAGAAAAACTATTACTGGGGGTCCTATATGGTCAGTTTTGTTGAATGGTATAACTGCCTCTTGATTGACGAGTCCTGTGTTCGAATCCCGGTTGGGGCAAAATATTTGTGTAGAAAATAGATATTTGTTCGTGGATCATGAGTGTATTTCTGTTTTTGTGTATGTTCCAAGAGCGACACAAGGGAAAACCTCAGTGTGGGCCTTTGAGTGTCAACCCAAAATAATGTTGGTTAAATATTTTGTCTAGTAACACCAATTTAAAAACTCACATCGATCATTTTTCTATCAAAACGCTTTAAAATAACACAAACGAAGTTACGGGCGTCAGCTAATTCATAATTTTTTTTAAATGTGAGGCTACGAATATCTTACTATAAGCTACAGAAACTCGTAGCAAAATGATACGTACTTACTTATTTATCACGAAATGGTGTTGTTATTAACTGAAAGCACTGATAATAATATTTATTATTTATATTTTTACATTTATTTATATTTATATTATTTGTATTTATTATATTATTTTTTTATAATAGACAATAGTAAATAGACAAATCTTCATAAAAAACACATACGCTCATCCCTATAATCCCTAACGGGGTAGGCAGAGCATCAGTGGTTCTAGCGAACTACTTGATGCCACGTTTGACACAGATTGTGAGGGTTATTAGATGGAACCAATTTTATAATGGTGAGAGGTGGTCAGCCTTTCGCCCATTATACAGGAGAACCCTCGCATCCCTCTTACAGACTTTTACTGTATACCTGATTTAGCTTCCTAGACCCCCTGATCCGAAATGGGGAAGAGTAGGTAGAGTAGCTGGCACATTCTAAGTTTTTTTTCACTACCAGTCCAGCATGGAAGGAATATAAACAATTAAATCAAGCATGTACCGACGGCTATATTTTATTTTATAAGTATCCCTATGAGGTGATTATACTTACCTTAGTTAGCAAGCCTCAAATGACTGCGACAGGTGTTACAATTTCGCATTACAGAAGGGTAGCATAGGGTTATAAAGGTTACAAAAGGTATAGACTACCTTGAGATATACTAACAACATGTTAAAAACTGTAGATACATGTGCAAAGGTTTTTAGTAATGTTTAAAATTATCGTACTATATCTACCGCTACAACACAATCGGCCATCATTAGCTTCAACATGCAGCTGACGCGCTGTGGCGGACGTGACTCTATTACGTATATCACATCCATACAGGCAATCTCATATACAATACTATAGAAAGTATATTAACACCTATTATGTGAAGTTAAGTATTTCTTAAGAGGGAACCGCTTTGTTTTGCGCTTTTGCGTTTTTGTAAGTTGGAAACATTGATTCCCAAAGTGGTCCAGGTGGACCAACAGGGGTCCACGGGAAACTCTAAACCCCCGTGGGCATGACAAAAAAATGGAGGTTCACAATTTATAAGTCAACGAAAATTTATCTGGTGTCGATGTTTTGGAAGTAAAATTGATTAACCAACTTTACTTTTTTGACATCCCATCACAGCACTATCAATTAGTTAGTTAACCAAACCATCAATTCTCCCTTTTTTTTTGAAAACTGTTAATTCGTGGTTGGAACTCAGCCGCAATGCAAATTTCATCTTCACATTTTTGTCGAGTTTTGGGGATATGGTAGAAATGTAGCTACAGTACGTCCACCGGAACCAGCAAAATTTTGAAAGCGGTATATAAGAAAAAAAAACCTCTAGTTTGAAAGCTTGCATAATTGAGATGGTTCTTAGCTATATTTAATGAAAATTGGTTCAGCCGTTTAGGAGTTACAAGCGATGAATGACGGGAGGTACATTTTTTAAATTTATTTTAGAGTTAAATCATGCTTCATGGTATAATTTTCAATTAATTAGCGAAAGTTTAACAGCGTGATTCTTTCCATAAAACTGAGTTACTATTCTAAAAAAACCTATTTGAAATTAGAAGTTCAAAACATTATTTTACAAATATAATTTTAGATAATATAAATCTATCTAGAAACTAAGCAAACAAAAAACAATTTTCCATAACATTAACATTCATTACCTAAAATCAATGCATCTTTAAATATCATACTGTCACTGTCTGTCTTGTTGACCTTAACAAGGACAGCAATAAATATAAAGAAGCTTTAACTTCAATGAAAGTTTCTGCAATTGAGTGTAAGGTTTCTGCATTAGACATTCTGGTAGGTTTTATACAGAAACTATTGTTTAATTCTGTTTAAGCTTGATACGTTTCCAAACAATTCTATTTAAACACATTAAGCATGCATTGGATGCGTTTACTTGAAGCCTACCCCAGGCTCAGGCGCGAGATAGAGCCATTTGTCTCACAGACATACAAAGACCAGCGTATTCGTCACCACATTATATGTACTTGAGCTATCACGATAATAACAATATTTCTACAAAATGTAGACCTAATGCGCAATTAAGCCCTTGCACAAATGCAAATTATAAATCTTAATTATAAAACAAAGTCGGGTTTGTTAGAATACTTATAGAACAACTGGACCGATTTTCAAGATTTTTAATTTGTTGTATTTGTCTCCGTCCCAAATGACAAAATAACTATTTAAAAAATTGGAAAATTCCCACGGAACAAAGTCCTGGGCAAAAAGCTAGCAAAGAAGAAAAATAAATGTTCCAATATCATTTGTAAAGGCATTAGATAAACAGATATATTTTATTGCGTTTTACAGATAAAACCATGCGTGGGTTTTTCCAAAAATGGTAGGCCACCTATTTATATTATCTTTTTCTTACTAAAGCAATATTAAATTTAACGTTACAATACAAATCTCAATAATACAAATTTCAATAATAAAAATTATTGGGCACCTATGAATGCTTATATTATTTATTTAAATAAGTAGGTAGGTATCATGCTTTTTGCAAGACATCCATTGTTTGAGGACAAAGAGATACTAATTATCTTTAATAAGACGGGCAAGTGTGAGTCGGACTCGCGCACGAAGGGTTCCATACCATTACCTATAAAACCGGCCAAGTGCGAGTCGGACTCTATAAAAACCATTATCTTTATAAAAACGGCAAAAAAATCACGTTTGTTGTATGGAAGCCCCCTTCAATATTTAATTTATTTTACTTTTTAGTAATTATTGTTATAGCAGCAACCGAAATATATCATCTGTGAACATTTCAACTGTCTAACTATCACGGTTCATGAGATACAGCCTGGTGACAGTCGGACAGACGGACGGACGGACGGATAGCGAAGCCTTAGTAATAGGGTCCCAATTTTTTCTCTTTAGGTACATTAAAAAAATATATATACATAGGTGCTCGATTATACTTACTATAGAGATTTGTATTGCCATACAACATAGTTTCAGTAAGGAAGAGATCATAATATGTATTATTAACTCGGTGGCTAACCATTTTTGGAACAACCTCGTAAAGCTTTTCGCTGAATAACGATCGCTTCCAAGTTACTCAAAGCAAGAAGGAAATAAATATCATCGGGGAAATTAATTCAAAAGAAAATAACATAAAATAATACATACGTGGCATTGGCATTACAAAATTGGTTTTAAAGTAAGTTTATTTTTCACTTTGTTCAGTTTTAGGACCACAGGTTTTGGCTGTACAATTATCTTAACGTCAAATAATCAAGGCTCATTTATTTAAAATTGCTTTGATATGAATTATTTTCTCCGACAGATAAACATAAATTATTCTTAATTAGAAACTAACAAAATCTTATCTACGAGTAACATTGCTACTTTTGCTTTTTCAGAGCAATTCTCTGCAATCCATCAATCTTTCTGCATTAACACCGTGTCTAGATAGAGTCTCGCCACTATCCCGTGACCTGAACAAATGCAGGTGCTGCCTAATTACCCACTGGAGGGAAAGAGATAGTTGTTACACCAATGTATTGAGTAAGAGAGAGAAAGGGTGTCGGAGTCAATTCGTCACTGTCGTATTGGGTAATCTTGTAAAGAAGAGTGATAAATCCGACAGAGGCATTGACTTTGCCATGATTTTTGCGTTTCCTATTATTAAATAGAGGCTGACGTGTGTCCCGTTTCATTTGTACTGTAATACATCTTCATGTTACTGTGTTTTTATAGACACAGACAGTGTTTACTCTATAGTCATGAAGCTTTGTTGGCGTATTGTTATTTTCATAGTTTCATACTAACCAATGTTACGATGAAGTAAACCTAAGAATCCTGGACATTCAGATTACTAAATGATTATTTGAGTAAACATGATCGATGCGGTGATAGCTCAGTTAGTAATGAGCATGACATGTAATCGGAAGTTTGCGGGTTAAAATCCTTGTGCGGACTGTACCACTAAATTCGTTTTTTCGGATTTATGTACGGACTTTTAATTAATTATCATGCTTAGCGGAGAAGGAAAACATCGTCATGAAACCCGCACGTAAAAATTGTTTTCGAAAGACGAACGGTCCACCAGCCCGCATTGACTGGTGTGGTATGGGCTGGTAAGAAGAAGAAGATGGAATCAGATTAGGTTTCCCTGTTATCAGGATCACGGAGAGCAGATGGTAAGTGATAAGTGATATGAGCTCCTATTTCCGCATTTAGGCTCTTAAGTGGCCCATTATGCGTGTGGGTCAGTGGCTATTCCAGCCACTTCAGCTTCGTCCAGAAGCTCAGAATCCTGCTGGGGATTTCGCAGGCTTCGCGGAATGACCTAATGTCTGCAAGGATTTTTGCCCGGTGTTCTGCCACTCCCATGCAATCCAGGATTACATTGGCTAAATGGAATCGGGATGATTGGCACATCCCGTCGCTACGATGTGATTACTTGATCAAGTAAGCCAAATTTTATAAACCTTGCCACCTGAATGCTTGTAAGAACTGTAACTTCTAGAGCGACCCTAAATTGAAATATATTTACATTCCCTTTTAAATTTTACATAGTTATATCTCGTGGAAACATAATTAAATTATTATTTCAAAGACAAAGTTAATATCTTTATAAATATTAGGATGGAAAGACGTAGGCAGCAGAGCGTAGACCATACCGAGTTAATTCTGATCGAGTTAACTTTGAGAAGCACAGTCGGTACAGATGTACTTTAAATAAGAAGAAATTAGTATTAGAATAGAAGAAGAATAGAAGTCACCATTTTGTTTTGTTTCATCAATTAAGGAATCGTGATAGACAACTAAAGGTAGAAACACGCCTTAGAAACACATGATGAAAAATCTTAGTTAAGAAAAAAATTGAAAAAATTAAAACTTAAGTGAACTAAAATAGTAGAACTCACGAGTAGAACGAACTATTTAGTTCACTTTCTCCCTGGACTTTTTTGTCTATTATTGGTTCATCCTATCCCTATGCCTATGCGGTTCTTACTTCTTCTTACAAGCGTATTTAAACTTCTACGGTTGCGTTAAATACAAACAAGCTGATTAGGGGCCGGCAACCGTAACGCCTCATGTTAAAGGGGAATCTTATTTATGACAAGAGGCGTGCACCACTGATCTTCTTACGAAATTTATTTAATTGTTTACGAAAATTGTAAATGATAAAAATAGTTTATAGTGTAGTAAACTATAAACTATACAATAATGTTATCAGTTCATCGAATCAGGGTACAAAAGTCTCATCGCTTATTATGCTAAGTAGTCAAGAAGTTATGAGGGAACAGATAAATACAATCGTAACGATCAAAATCATATTTTAGTGCAAGAAACCAATGTTTTATCTTTTTATATTAAATTTTATTATTAATAAAAATAAATTTTTACTATTGTTTATTTATAATATAAAAATACAAGCCCTGACTCACTGACTGATCAATGCCCAGTCCAAATCCTTGGATCTAGAAGACTGACATTTGGCTCAAAGGCCGCTTTTAAAACGCAGGCAAAAATAAGCAAGGCTTTCACGAAAGTCCCACGTGAACGAAGTCTCGGGCATCTCCTTTTAGCGTAACTTTTCATAAAAATATAAAGAGTTAAGTATACGCTTATATTTAACCTGTTACTGTCTAAAATGAAAAAAATTAAAGCTTTTTGGTTTTTATCATCAGACAAATGTTTATGAAGCAGTGAATTAGTTTGAAAAATAAAAGGAAGACAGATGATCTTCCTTTTATCCCAACGTAATTATCGTTCAAACTTTCAAGATTCGAGATAAAAATTATATTTGAATAGCTTTTATTGTTTATCTGGCACAATCCAGCCGAGTACTTGTCCAATTTCAGATAAGAATAATCTTAATGTTTCGACCTGAGTCGGAATTTACCGCAATGCGTAAAAAAAATCTTATTTTCTTTCCTGTTTTTTAGGTTTGAAGTCAATTAGGTAAAGCGCGTGTTAAGGAAACAAGGCCTGTGATTATAAGTCCTTTTGTTATGTCAGTATTATGATATTGAAATATGAAATTCAGAAATATTCGTGCTTACAATTTGATCACTTATAACATTTCTGTTGGGGTCTGGGATCATAACATCTTAGTGCTTCAAAAGAAAAACGAACGAGGCTCTGCCATACTACAACCTGTCATGGGTTTTTCTACTAAGTACTTCACGTTGGCGACTTCTCCATTCTATATTTTAATTTTTATTAAAATACTCGGACATTCGCAAAATCACGATATCGTAGACGCAGTTTTTCAAAGAATTGTATTGAATTTTAAATTTTAGTTACTTGTCGTAACTTCTAAGTTTATATATTTTAATCAAATTTAAAGCAAAAAATCCAGTCTAATTCTTTCGAACAATTAAACAATTTTGATTTTGATATTGAGAACAGTAAAGACTAAAAGTGTTTACTAGGCAAGATAGTGATAAAAGTTTAAATGAGATGCGATCGCGGTATTTCCTTGGCCTCTGTTGTGTTTGAGTTCGCTGAAGCTATCAATACTTTGAAACTCAAACATGAGAGGACTTAGCTCTGGGAAAATTTCTGAGCCATGGAGCTGAGTATGCGTTAATAGTAAATTCTTATTTCTACACTAATATTATAAAGAGGAAATATTTAATTGTTTGTTTGTTTGCATTTAATAGGCTACAAAGCTTTCTATTACCACTAGAATGCGGCATCATTCCTGAGTAACATAGGCTACATAATCTTTCCGAATTCCCACGAGAATGAACTCCCGGACGGAGTGGTAGTAATACAATACAATTCAATATTTTTTGCGCTTTTAATACTAGAACCACTTGATGCCATATTTGACATTAATTCAGACTGTTAATTAGATAAAACATGATTTATTATATTGAGAGGCTGTCGGCCTATAAAACCCTCGCTTCCCTCGAACTGACTTATACAACGCCTGGGAAGAGTAGGCAGGGCCCTATTTCATAAAGCTGATAATCTAACAAGTCGACATATGTCTAAAAGTGTCAATTTGACAATTTTTCTGTTTAATAAAACTGACAGGCGACATATTTGTCGTAGTGGAAAATTTTGCCCGTTGGTATATTCAAAAATTTTCCTTAACTTTTAGTCGGGTATGCAAGCAATTATGCATTAAAAAAATTAAATCATGCAATTTAAAGTACCTTGATATATTCAAAGAACAGATGGATACTTTAAACGTAGTATTCGAATGTTGTCGAACCTATTCTTTGACCCTAGTCTAACTAGAAAACCCTAGAGGACAATCAATGAGTCAATAAATTAAGAAGCTCATTTGACCGAACGAATGGGACCGTAATAGAGTGCGAACTGTCACCGCGCCCCTCCACAAGAACAAGAGAAGTAGAAACGAGACGGTTTCTTTGTTCTTAGTAAATCGAGTACTATTGGAAACGAAGATTTAGAAGCAAATTGCAAGATATACCAAGCTCCTATCATGTGCCCGATTGGTAGACTCTCACTTGTTGTATCTGGATTTCTAGACAATGTCACATTATTTTAGCGTTGAAAGAAAAACAAAAATTTTTTTTTTTATTATAAGATAGGTTAACTCTTGATCTCAATCTTGACCATAAAGGTCAAAGATGAGGTCGACGATGGAGCGAGTTAACCCAGAAAACGCCTATAAAAGGCACTGGTACTCCCACGCATCGACGGAACACAGCAAGCTGTTTGGCGTCGGACTTCGGTAGGAGGGTGGTCGCGAACCAGACGGCCCTTTACAGAGCCTACCACACCGCATGAGACCATAGGACGACACCTCAGATTCAGACAAAAATGAAGTGTCGTTACCTGGGATGGATCACTAGGAGGCAGGTCTCATTTGTGTTTCCTTAGTCGCCTCTTACGACACCCACGGAAAGAGATGGGGTGGTGTTATTCTTAACTGATCACCACACGGCACAAATGTATTATAAATAATTATAAATGTAGCGGTATATAAATAAGTCACGTGGTCAAGGTCAGTCCATGTCAGCCCCATATATTTCATAACTATAAAATTTAAAAAAATGTTTCACCCCTGATATTCATCGCTTTTTTTTTCAGCCCATATACATCTCCACCGAGGGTCACGGGCCTCCCTTAGAAACACGAAGGGTATTTAGGCCATAGTCCATCACGCTGCTGGCCCAATGTGGGTTAATATTGGCGAACCGCGCACCTATAACTATATTCGTCGCTTAATATAACTTTGATATGGCTGAACCAGTTTTGATTAAACATAAATAAGGACCATCTCTATTAAGTTAGTTATTGGTGAAATATAAATAATATTGTGCCATTACAGAGGCTTTACAAGTTTCTCTAAGTCAACGTTCGAAAGTCGTTTGTCGGCCTTATATCACGCTGATTCGACGTTAACGGCCAACCTGCAGCGTCTAACGGTTACTCTTGATTTGGACCTACTTACGTCGTTATTATTATAAATCCTTAGCCGAGAGAATAGATGAGATCTTCACTTGTTTACAATGCTTCTATTTTCTTAATGCCTCTCAGAAAACAGTACCTGTCTCGTTCTTGTCTTCTGATAATCAATTTATTTATTCGAAATACGAACTTTTCCGAACCACAATAACAAAATAAAAGCACTGCACCTTTACTTGTTTATGTGATCAACGATTGAAGGCCTTTACTTAATGGTATGCAATTACGGTACACCTACTTACTTATCGTGTTTCCAAATTATAACAAAAGAACAATAAAGTATGTTATTCTGAACTAAAATTGGCAGTTCGTATGCATTCGGAAAACCGATAATTGTCAAAATTCAAGAAATTCTACAGATGTTTATGTTCTGTTTTCATCAACTTAGTGTGGACGCAGCTTGGGCTCATCGAAATCATTTGTTCGGTTGGATAAGAATGAATCCGGTTAATTTCATTTTGCCTGAAAGAGTAAGTTAGAATTTTGATTTATGGAGTATACAGAGGTGGAATCAGGTAAAAATGAGGACTTCAAACTTATTTATTTCTACTTTTCGTATCAAAAAACAATTTGGTAGTTTAGATTATATTATTGATTATAATACCATTCACAGTTCCTCGTTTATCATTTTCTAGGGTTTTACTTAAATATATATATATATAACGTTTATTCATTCGTAAAACAGAGCATTAATGATAAATCACTAATATTGAGAAGGACGACGAGCTAATTCTTTTGCCTTTTTCGTAAAAATACGGCAATGTGAAAGTTGGGTAAATCAAAAATAAATTATCTCAGTTAAAGAGTAAACTTTTAATATGCCTTGCAAAATCACGCTAAGCGTCTTATCAATCTTATCACTGATAATTTTAAATATACAGAAAGATTTTTTTATCATCACCCAAATTTTTTGTACGTAAACTTTATAAAAATTGAACAGACTCGTATTTTTTTGTTTCTACGTTACATATAAATATTTCAAGCTAGATCGTCTGAAGTATGAAAATAAATCAAAATTTTTGAATGGAAAAAAATAACATGAAACTTTGTAAATACTCTTCAACATAATTTGTGACACCCGTGTTTCTGCGTTTTATAAAATTCATCCTTTAAGACGTTAAAAGGGGTATCAAAATCAGAACATTTTGGAAAAAAATATTTTTTTCCCTCCTTATTTACATTCTATTAACGTCAGGTACTGACACCGTAAGAAAAATTTGGATGGTGGTAATAAAATCACCCTGTATTTATCAACAATAAATATCAATGTGTTTAATTTAAGAAATAGTATCTTTTCCTATTATGACGTAACATCGTTTAAAAAAAACCGGCCAAGAGCGTGTCGGGCCATGCGCATTGTAGGGTTCCGTAGCAGTATGGTTCAAATATGCAGCTGGTTTCTTAATTCTACGAGCATATTGTCATAGTCGATGTTAAAATCCCCAAATACTATAGTATCAAAAAGAAATGTATTAAAAAGTTTGTAGTTTCAGAAATAATTGTAGTTTTGATCAAAATATAACAGAATGGAAGTATTTAATGCGCGAGCGAAGCGAGCGCGAATTTATTTTTTGGTTTTTTTATTGTTTTTTATTGTTTTTTTAGTTTTTATTTTTTTAATTTTTTTGAGATAATATTATTGTTAGGCATAATATAATAATATCGAGCTGCTACTAAAGCAGGTCGCGTGGTGATCGTGTATAATTTTGATGCCATTTTCGTAATTAGCACCCCCAAAAACCTATTCAACGACACCTGAAATGTCAATATGTTACAGCTTGGCTTTCGGCTCGCCTCACTTTTAGCGTGGAACCTTGTATGACAGCCATTTCGGATTGGGCCATTTCGTCGTAATTGCTACCCTCGTGAATTATTCCACATTTTTTTCATTATAAAAATTAATGTTTCTCAAACGGATTTCTGAATCGAAAAACGTTCATAGTAAACCCCTTCTATCTTTTAAAAAGCTATCCTATGATAACCTACTCGATGATATCGGCGAGAAAAAAAATCCATCGCCCTTTCACGTGTATGGGAAACACCCGAAAAACAATTTTTTTTCCACTATTTTATTTTGTAGATCTATCAGGGCAATCAATATGTATGACCATGCCAAATTTTAGCTCTGTAGTACCAAGGATCTAATATTAGTGAATATATTCTTATTAATCCCAACAACGTTAAGCACTTGGTCGACTATTACTCACAAGCTCGAAGGGCCAACTTATGTGTGATAGTTTTCCTTTTAATTTTGTTGTATATTCTATCACCGTGAATTTTTCCACATTTTAAAAACAATCGTTTTGCTTGTAGTGGGGGACACTTGTTTTTAATAAAAAAAATCACTTTAAAAATTTATTTTTCGCAAAGGGAATGCTGAATCGAAAAACGTTCTTAGTAAACCCCAAAAAGCTATCCTATGACATCTCATTCGATGATATCGGCGAGAAAAAAAAACCATTGCCCTTTCACGTGTATGGGAAACATCCGAAAAATTGTTTTTTCCAAAACTTTATTTTTTCAGTCTGTTGGCGCAATCAATATGTATGACCATGCCAAATTTCAGCTCTGTTGTACCAAGGATCTAATATTAGTAAATATATTCTTATTAATCCCAACTAAGTTTGGCACTTGGTCGACTATTACTCGCAAACTTGAAGAGCCATCTTATGTGTGATAGTTTTCCTTATAATTTCATTGTATACACTAGCATCATGAATTTTTTCACATTTTTAGAATCAACCGTTTAGCTGGTAGAGGGGGGGGGGACACTTGTGTTTGACAAAAATTTTCACTTTAAAAATTTATATTAGGCAAACAAAGTGCTGAATCGAAAAACATTCTTAGTAAACCCCTTCTGTCTTTTAAAAAGCTGTCCTTTGACACCCCATTTAATGATATTGGCTAGAAAAAAAAATCATCGCCCTTTCACGTCTATGGGAGACACCCGAAAAAAATTTTTTTTCTAAGATTTCACTCTACTGTTCTAACGGCGTAGTTAATATTTATGACCATGCCAAATTTCAGCTCTGTAGTACCAAGGGTTTCTTAGGAAACCCGCGGACAGACGGACAGACGGACATGGCGAAACTATAAGGGTTCGTAGATTACTACGGAACCCTAAAAAACTATATCAAGCGGGTATTATCAAATGTGGTGTTTGTATAAACAATATTTATTACATTTACGGCCTAATTTCGTGGACCCTACTACTTGGACCCGCAATAGCTGGCTATGTTTTATCGAAACAATCGATCCGAGCCGAACGTAGTGTGTCAAAACAGTAATTTATCATGGCTATCTCCCTCGCCCACCCGTATTGTGTCGGTGCAATGCCCTGCACTAGATTTTGCACTGTAATTCCGTAATATATTGCTATTTTTGTTTCCACTGATATGTTCATCATCCATTCCTATGCTGCAGGCCTGTACAATATTTAAAACTAAATAAGTTTTAATTAAATAATTGTATTTTTTGACGTAATCGTGTAGTATCTATCTGTCACAACTAAAATCACTCCATACAATTCCATGTGTCGTAAAAATTCACTTAAGTCGTAAATAAGCAATCAGAAAGACAAGTAGGAATTGCTCTGTGATAGCCCTAACTAGCTTGCCTTACGTGGCGCTTATGGGGTATCAACCTATTGGAACTCTTGTCTTGCCTTGCCTTAATTTTTATTTACTTGGAAAAGGCAACAACTGTTTACTGCGGCTATGTACTCTTTTGGTAGCAGTTATTTACAATATTTCAATAATGGTCCGTAAATCTACAAAATTATAAAAGCAGATGGTATATTTTCTTTAATTCCGGTTAGACCATCGTGAGTTAATTTAGAACGAAAGAATTTATCTACATTTTTTTACTTACTGCTCAAAAACACAGAACAACAGGAAAATATGTAAAGGGAATGCACTTAGCAGTAAAGGTGGACTTATCCCTGAATGAATCTCTTGTAGTCTACCTTAGAGTTGAGATAGGAAAGTTTGAGTAATATAACGACACCTTGAAAATAATTTTCACTTTAGAGACAGCTGAAATTGCTTTCGAAAAATTACGAAAGACGCTTTATTAAAGTAATGATTAGCCATAAAACTGACAATAAATAGCTTCCTTGGTAATCCACATAAAACTAATGGTTCGAACCGCGTCAACTGGAGTGAAAACTTGCGATAAAAGTAATCAAAGTGCCGTTAAATTATTTTAGCGCCAATAGCTGCCATTCAGCTTCGAATAATTGAATCAGTTACTTATTTATTACGGCCCATTTTAGAGAGTGAAGTAGATATCTGGAAATTAACGTCTCTAATAGACGTTTTTCTAAGGTTTTAAAGTGATTAAGACAGTAATTATTTGTGAAAGCTGATTGAGGTCTTGACTCAAAGACATAAATTCATCATGAAGATATTTGAATAGAAAATTAATTAAGATCCTAATTATAATCAACTGCAGTCCTACAGTTTTGTTTGGTCATGGTGTTTGCATTAGCGCCGAATAAATATTTAAAACATTTATCTTTTACTTACTTAGCCTTAGCCCTTGTTATTGTTAATATACACACATACACTTTCATACAAAAAAGCCTAATCTCACTCTGTACTCAATCCATTCTACCATAGTAGGGGCTGCTCGGAGGCTCATATAATCGAAGATCAGTCGGAGTGAACGTCAAATATTTGTTTCATTTTTTCGCTTTCACGAAACAGTTTCAAATTTATGACACTAGAAGAGTCGAGTGTTCGGGCCCAAGGGGCTTAACCTGAAACGGACGCGAGGCCGGCGGGAGGAAAATATATTTCCGAGTTTACTCTTCCATAAATAACAGTAGAGTGACAGGCCGATGATAAACTCTCGAGCGAGAGTTCATCGCGCGTCGCTTACTCACTCGCAAATGTGAAGTCCACTGTAATTTTCCAGCTTATACTTTCCGAGGGGTTAAATCGGTTTCTAATATGTCGGTTGGGGTTTACGTTTTTTTTTTGCCTTAGTCTTTAAATTTAAGCGTTAAGTCATGCTTTACATCAATTAAACATTTATAACATTTAAACAACACACGTCTATGGTCTAACTAATAATAAATAAATTATGCACTACGTATAACATACCCACTCTTTTTCTTAAGTTTTTGTTATAAGCGTATAAGCTTGTACACGCAATGTGTAAGAATAATTAGTTAGGCTGTTAGGCTTTAATTATTATTAAACTAACTTCCCGCCGGGACTTCATTTTCGTGAAAATTTAGGAAAACTATGTAAGCTATGAGTTATTTTGATGTCTAATCCAAGTTACAGCTAAGTTTCATCGAAATCCGTCTTGTATTTTTTGCGTGAGGGACAACATTCATCCATCCTCACTAAGTCAAACTTTTACATTTATAAATTAACTAGCTTTTTCCCACGGCTTCGCACACGCAAAGAACTTTTTTAGACACCCATTTCATTCTCCAAATTGTGCAACACAATTTTTTTGGTTTACTGTTTTTTTTTCATACTCTTGTGTTATTTGTTAGTGTGCCAAAATTCTGTATTTTATAGTCTAGGCGTTGATAAAGCAGAAAGTGATCCATCACCTTGCATTTTTATTTTTTTTAACCAATTTCGACCCCTTAGGGGATGATTTTACAAAAATGGCGAAACACGTTTCATTTTATTTGTTTGAAGGCATACGAGTATCTTCACGAAGTTTTGAGTCAAAATATCCAAAAAAATTGTTTTCTCCATACAAACTTTAAACCCCCATTTTTGGGGGTTTAAAGTTTGTATGGAGAACTTTAAACTCCATTAGGGGTTGAATTTTAGAAAACGCTGAAATATGTAACTCAATATTTTTGCCGTACTCAATTTTTACGAACTTTTATACAAATATGTCTATGGAATAAAAAGTTTAATACAAACTTTTATCTCCTATTTCACTCTTTTGGGGGTTGTATTTTGAAAAATCCTTCCTTAGTGGATGCCTTCGTCGTATGAGAAATACGTGTGCGAAATTTCAATTATCTAGCATTAAGGGTTTGGCCTGTGCGTTGATACATCAGTCAATCACCTTTGCCTTTTATACATATATATATAGATATATAGAATACATTATTTTGTCTTTTAATACCGAATAATTGCCGCAAAAAAGAAATGTTTTTTATTAATTTATTTACCCTTTGAACAGAAATATACATAAATAGGCGATCAATCACTATTTTATCTTGTCAGTTACAATATCAACTATTCACGTCACGAAGTGCTATTTACATTTCAATACAGAAAAATCAAAATACCACCAACATGCACCAACTCACATTTTATTTCGACTTAACTCTGTATAAATAAAACCGTTCTTCCAATCCAATAGCAAACAAAATCCTCGAGCGTTCACTGAAACTATTTATTTATTTATTGGAATAAATACAATTTCCAACTTACAATACCTGGGTTTTGTTCTTTCTGAAGAAGTTCTGCACCATGGGCTAATATTAAGTAACAAGAGGACGGACGATCGCCGTTAGTTGAAAACATGTTAACTTTACATTGGTGTATAATTACGTAGAAACTGACTAAGTAATTATTACTACGTATGAAGGTCAAGTAAAAAATAATGGATTTTAGGGAATGTATTACATTGAATATTGATTTAGGTTATTTGTAACTTGATGGTTAACAAATATTTAATGAACAATGTTATCGCTTTAGTTTTTTCTAATTTCCTTGCCTGGTAACACCATCTAGTTGTCATGATTAAAAATAAATGCTATTTTCTGCAAGTTCATAAACTGTCTCATGGCGGCGTTGTGTTAATGTACAGTTCAAAATCTACCGAGTCTGACGTTTTTGAAATAATGTCATCCATAATCACAGTCAAAATTTTTTGAAATGGCTAATATTTTTTTACGTTTTCAATCAAAAAAATCCAAAATTTGAATCGACAAAAAATTCCACGTTATTATTGAACCTACTCACAAAATGTCACGAGAATCAGTTGAGATAATGGGACCTATAGAAGAAAACAGCTGGACATCCGCCGGACAGACATACGAAAGCATTTTTGCCCAAGCTGAAATGTAAACGCTTTGCTCGCGCTTCGCATTCGCTCAGTCAATGAACATCGTCAGACCTCTAGAGGTGAATTAAGTCCGTTCCTCCACTTAATACAGTTTTCCAGGAACTTCTTTGTCTCGAAGCGCTTTGTTTACAACATTGTGTGTATACAAAAAGACAAGTTCGAATTTGGTTGATAGGTGTGGGTCTCTACGATGGGAACCAAATACCAATGTGCTTCACCATTTCAATAAGTAAGATTGGAAAGACGAGAATTGGTATTTTTTTTTATTTAAACACATATAGTTCAATGAATATATACTTGCTTTTTAAACACGCCTGTAAGAGCGTTTTTATGTAAATGGTAGATTTTAATGTGACCATACATAGTTATTATTAAGTAGTCTGGAACATTAATGTGAAAATGGACTTCTACAAGAAAATAATTATCATCATATATCACTTTTAACTCTCTTGATTTGGACACATAATAAAACTTTGGGATCAAAGGTAAAAACAGAATATATATTATGCGAATTTTGACCCGTATTAGTATAATACTTGTATTAACTTCATATTTATAGTCAGTAGTTTTTTATGTGGGTCATTTTCTTTATGTTCATGTTGTATTTATTTATTGTAAGTAGGTGACTCATTGGTCGCCTACATAATATTATAATACAATAAAAAAAACTTAAAATGTATGTACCAAATTTAAAAAAAAAAACAGAGAACTGAAGTGGTATTCCATACACTTTCAAATTGAATATTTTAGCTACATTGATCACTTCAATTTCCTGTTTATGTTTTGTTTCAGCAAAACGTATAGAAATAATGCATAAAAAAACAGTTAAAATTGGGCATAAAAGAAGTCTATTGAACCATTTTTCCTAAGGAACTCTAAAAGATCCGAAAACATAGCGAGTACAAGTTTTAATTGCTTCAGAATAAGTCCACACCTCCCAAGCGATCGAACTAGTTCGGTCTTTCGTCTCGATTCGCTCTCATTTGCCTAAAAGGCTGGAAATGTTTACAGATTGGATAAGGACTTAAGGAATGTCTTAACTCCTATATTCGAGCTAATTGGGATCTCCCGCGATGAATTTAGTTTCGAACTTGAAATTTTCTCGAGTTTCCAGATTCAATTCTGGGTTTCATTTTCAACTACTTAAAGCCCTTAATAAAACGTAAATTCAAAGTATTTTGGTCAAAATATTGCTCTGATTACCCTTGTATTTAGAGGGTGTCATGTGTGAACATAAATTATATTTACTTGGTAACAGAACCGAAGTTGTCGAAAAAGTATATCGTGTATTTTTTTTCAAGTTTTAAATTGCGAAGCTTTGGTTAAGCTGCCGAATCCCAAGTTGTTGTTTTCATTTTCCTGTAACCTGTGAATTTCTTAGAATACCAAACCAAGTCAATACAGTACAGACCGACAACGTACGAACGTAACGAAGTTTACGATGGCCAGGTGTGCGCCAGCTATAAATTTCTAAGAAAATAACGAGTGCATTTATTAAGACTAATAAAATACAACGTATTATTGTTACTTGGATTTGGCTTGAGTTTATATTGGGTTCAAATTTTGCTGCACCAAAGTTTTGAGCGGAGTTTTGGCAGGGAAATTGGATTCGAAATTCAAATAGCAAGTGATGAATTTTCAAACTTCTGTTGCTGATGTGTATTCAATGGTCCTCGTTATAACAATATCCGGTAGTGAGAGGATTGCTCAGATATTTAAGGAATTGCACGTCTTTTGTCTCCTGTTTTACATCATCGTTGAAATTATCGACATAATATAAAAACCCCCTATGATGAGAAGATGGAGAGTGGAGAGAAATGTATAACCGAGAGATAAAAGAGCTAGTTTCTGAGTCAAATATCATCGGAGAAATAAAAGCTTCCCGATTTCGCCAGCTCGGCCACGTATAGAGGATGTACCTACCAGGTACCGCCCGGTGGGTCGTCCAAGATCCCACTGGAAAGATGAAGTCGCCAAAGACCTAAAAGAGTTGAAAGTGCTCGATTGGCACAAAACAGAATGGAACGACATATTGTAATATCGGAGGCCAAGAGTTATACTAATAAAAAAAACATTTAGATTTGATGTGTTTATTATTTGTCCTTGTTTCTCATCTAAACAGTGAAAAGGAGTATTTTTTAAAACAGCTATATAATAGGAGAGAATATTAAATTCATTACAAGATTTCCAAATGAAGCACCTCTTAATGACCCTGATGACAACGATAGATACATATTACGCGTCTTGTCAGTAGATGGTTATTTATATACAGCACCAGGGAAGTGAAAGTCTACAAATTCCCGAATTGAAATGAAAATTTATAAATATCAAATAATTATGGTAGCTCGCGTGAACATTTTCCCCTAATTTGTATGAACATGAATAACAAAAAGCCAGCTAAAGAAAACAAAAAGATTTGGGAAAAAAGTTAATAGAGTGGACTTGTTCCCAAATCAACTTGACACGTTCAACGAACTAAAGGAGCTTAGAGAAGTCTTTAGAAGTAACAAGATGAAACATAATGAGTACAAGGGGGCAAATTGGAAAAGTCCACACAATATCACGTGGTTACGACGTTGTTCCTACTTAAGAAGAGGCAGGAACGAATTAAGGTAGTGAGGTGGCCTTAAATTTAAATATAAATATAACCTATTATCTCTTTGAATGAAAATCGTCGTTATAATTCCAAACTAATATTATTTAAATTGAGATAATAGCAATTTTATTTGACCTACTTGTTTCTTTTTGCTAAAAATATACTATGAAGTGCGGAAATACATAATTTGTTCTTTATTTAAAAGATTGTGAAAAAAACGAAATAAAAGTCGTATAGTAGAAATCTTAATTGTAGACATCTATTTAAAATAAATGAGTAACTCTATTCACACATAAATATAAGATTTTCTTGAGTCGTAGGTCTCTTTTGACACTCACAAATACGAACATAATCATTTTGGTTTTTATTAACTTTTTACATAATATAAAAAAAGTTTATTTTACTATGGAGCACACAGATATCATTTCTGTTATAAGAATTCTTTTATTCCTCCTTCATCAAAGAACCGTGAAAACTTCTGTAACGAAACCTCCTTGTCTTAGTCTAATCTCAGTTTAATTAAATTCATAGGGACCCTGATAGAACTTCCTTAAGTCCGACCCTGGCCCAGGTCTGCCAAACATCTGCGCCAAATTCACACATTCGCGAGAAATACGACCGGCCTTATTAGTCCACGTGTCACGTTGTACGGTCGTTCGACTGTACGACTTTCGTATTGCGTGCTTACGCTTTGAATTTTCTATTTCTAACCTAATTTGTTGCAAGAAAACTTTCAGTAACTAAATAATAAATCGAATCCGGTTGCAGAATGTATCCCTTTAAATTATGAGGTGTGAAGATTAAATGGATGGATGTTTGTTAATTCAATAAATCTTATTGGAAAACAATTGCAGATCGACAAAAAATCAAAACAAAAAGCCGATAATATATACAAAGTAAAAGAAACGGACACAGAAACGGAACCCGAAGACTTAGATTTCTACTTCCAACCAGATAATCAACAATGAAAACAGCACAATAGAAGATAAAACAAAGACACGTCGGTCGGAATAAGAAACAATCCATGATCATAGGTTACAAGCAGCTATATTCCCGCCCATTTATATATCACACACCAAGTATAGAATGTAGCCTCCATATGTTGGCTCGATGCTGGTATTCTTGTCGACTCACCTTTCCTATCCACTCCACATCCTGCTGCAACGGCCTTATACAGTCACAGACTTTATCTTATGGTGCCCCGTCGATCATTGACCGCGGTGATATACAGATCGACTGTACTAGTTGGTACGAATGTCGGATCACTCAATCAATTACATTTCTGAAATGTAGCATGAATAGTGGGATTTGTGCATTCGTGCCACAGTGGTCAGACCGAGGTGAATATCGTCGTTGAGTCTCCGTGGCAGAACTGCTGGGCAGGGTGACCATTGTAACGGTAACGGAAACGGAAGTTTCTTAATTCAATAAAAAACTTAACTTTTATTATTTCAATTTTACATCGCAATGTACTAGACTGGCCGTATAGGAAGTTGGAACATGTTTTTTTAAATACTTAATTTAACAGCTGTCAGTTGAAAGCGATTCTCCCTAGGCCTGAAAAGTATTACTTTCGAGCCGCTCCGCAAGCAACTTCAGACCTACTTTCTGAGTATGAGTAATGAAAAGTTATTATCTATCTATATAAATTACTTAACAGATTGTTGTACAGAGGGAAAATGTAAAATATATCTACAGACTGACAGAAAAACGAACAAAAAAGGCACAGTTATTTTGGTTTTCATAGATTACTTCCACAAATAAGAAATAGTTACCTTTACACGTATCTATTCCTATATCCCAAAAGTTATACGAGTTCCACTAAATGTTCGCTTCAAACGCACCCTAACAGGTCCGGATGACACTGCACAACTAACAGAGCGACCCTTATCACCATTTAATCAGATGACAAAGCATCCGAATCGCCCGTGTGCTCAGTTAGATAACCACTAATTCTATTATTAGACTCACCTCCTGAATGCGATCGGGTTTTGTAAGCATTAGAGAGATGCCATATACATTATTTATTCTGTGCCATAGATAGTATAAATAGCATTATTTTTATAGCTCTTTATCAGTAAATCTCTATCTGCTTACATAAATAGAGTTATAACTGTTAGGTGTAGTAACGTTAAAATAAAATGAGATAAATCGTTTTCAATATGATAAAATGTATTTATTTTTCTACAGTTTATACAGTAGTAGGTATCTAATGAATTGTTATAAATGGTATTGACTAAACAAAATATACTTATCAACACGGTCTAGGGATATTGCACGATTTTTCATACAAAAGAGGTCTGTTTGAGAAGCTACAAAAGCATAGTCGAGATATATAGAGCTCTATAATTTTCAGATAAGCAAATGTCAAACCTGAATTTTCAATTCTAATTAATAAATTTTGTTTTTCTTGAAATTTGTGAAAACTTGACGAAAATTAAAAAAAAATTGCGTAAATTCGACTATTTTTATACAAAAAGCAGACAAAAAGTGCATTTTTGTTTTCGTTTCCGTCACGTTTTCACAAATTTCAAGTAAAACAAAATTTATTGACTAGAATCGAAAATCCAGGTATTTCGAGTATGCTTTTATAGCTTCTCAAACAGACCTTTGTATGAAAAATCGTGCAATATCCCTAGACCGTGTTGATGTGTGTATTTGGGTGACTATAAATAAGGATGTGAATCAGTCCATGAAACTGAACAACTTTCTTCAAGGAAACATGTCGAAATATGAAGAAAAAAGTAACGCCTCTCCTCTCCATACAACTTATGCGATCAGCTCATTTGCCTTTGTATTGGTAGTTGAAATTGTTTAAAAAAAAATTCAAATTGGTCCTTTGAGGAAAATTTTTCAATTTCATTATTTTCTAATTACCCCCAAAGATTCGCCTATTAATTTAACGTCACTGCTGTTTACATACCAAAAAATTAATCAACTGTATCTTTCGTCCTATAAAATTAACAGATTTTATAAGACGATAGTTGCTGATAATGGATGGGCGGATACGATTTTTGAGAAACTGCAGTGGTAAGAGTATGGCAGAGTTTTTAAAATGCATATTGACTTGGTTTTGTATGCAATCAACGACGAAAAATTAGGTATAAATCGTCAATTTAGTACATAATTATATTTTTTACATACAAAAAGTAAAGGCCTACAATACTTAATAAATATTGCGAGAGTAGACAAAGTGAAATGAAAAGTGTGCAAAGGCTTACTTTATCGTTGAACTTTATGGACATTCACCATGGTGCACCACTCCACTCCACTGATGGTTTTCAAATGGTAAGCGCCACTAGGTTACGAGTGCTTCATGTATCATAAGAATAAAGCTCAGTGGGCACGCGTGCGAAAACTCGATATTTCCAGTATCCTCAACGTTCCCGATTGCTGTAATTGAAGGCTTAAAGGAATTTATTTTCAATTTCCTATGATACGAGGCTTTCACATCAGACACATACATTTTATTTAATTTACAACTTTACTCTGAAATAATCATTATGCTGAATTATTTGCTTTAAACACGCATTTCAGACACATTTGTTGTTTGTGCTAGTGTAATTTAAAATTTAATGAAACCTGCTTTTAGTTATATTGGCATCACTTAACACGATTAATTTATTTTATTTCGTAGTAAAATTCGAGAGAAGAGCAAATATGAAGTGAATTATGAATATATAGGAAGCGAAAGAGGTGTGTTTGGATCGTAACAGGTGGCAATCTGTGGTCTATGCCTACCCCAAGGGGACAAAGGCGTGAGGTTATGTATGTATGTAAAACAAGAGAGTGCGAGCCTAAGTCTGACACACGTCAACAGTCAGGTGCGTTTTAGAGTGGCGACGGGATTCGCTAGTGATGTCAAGGTTCGTCGCTGTCCCGCGGTAGTTCCGCAGAACCAATAGTATTTTTGTAAAGAGACTGAGGCGGTGCGAACGTTGGTATAGACAACGTAAGCGTTTCGAGCTCTTAAGCGAGAGAAACCAAGTTTGATCTTTTGGTTATTTTCTGAGTTTTGTGCTTTCACGAAAGGCTTCTTTGCTTGACTCATCAGTCAAGATTAAAAGTGCAATGTTGATGTGCGTTTCTTGAACATCCTGAAGAAACTAAATGTGTTATTGATCAAATTGTTAATGCTAATGACCTTCAGTTGTCGTTCATAATAAAACTGTGAAATCAAGTGTGATGTTCAAGTGTACAATAATAATTATCATTGCGTCATAATCATAAGTGTCATAATTATTGAAAAAACCATGACACAAAATTTAGTATCAAGCGTTGATAATTACATTTTTATATAGCCACAGTCGTCAGTTATAACGATTTAACTGTAGAGCATCAAAATAAGAGCGAAAATAGCAATCCTTTACGACGACTATAAAATTACCATAATATTTGACAGCTAAAACGCCTTTCGAGAGCATTTTATTGACAAATCCCTATAAATAAAGTCTATCAGGTAGATTCATAAAATGATAAACGATTGTTTACCACATGGGACTTAAGTACATATTTTTGTACTTGGATGCGACGGAAGCTGCCATTATGATCAATTACTGAACAAGTTGAAATTGCCATATTATTAAGCGGGCCTGCGAAGTCTACTTTTCTTCTTCCTAGGCCTATTTAATTAGAGGAAGATAATTACGGGCCTTTGGTGGTAGAACAGTTAAGCTGTGAGTTTAAATTTGACATTGAAATATTATATGAAACATTATGTATTACTTTGTACGTGCAAGTTTTCTATTCCAGCTGAGACATTGCAGGTTGAAACATATTAGCTGAAAAATAATTAAGAATGTTACATACTTTGGAAGGTACATTAAGTTGATAGACTAAAAGTGGTACACACGACAACATAAAACCTATATGAAAACCTTGACGTTACGTTGTAACTTTGCATTAATGCCCTAATCTCTGAAGGTTTAAGTATATGGAATATTTTTTTTTATTACACATTCATTTTTAATGCCAAATTAGGCTGTTTATGTAATTAGGGTTTATTTATCTAATTAGTTAACGAAACACGTAGGTTTCATAGGAAAAGTTGATCGGTTTCTCCCCATGAAACCTACATAAAAAAACGGGTTGCACTCCGGGAGTGCCGGCAGAAGTGAAAACTTGAACATATATTACTTCCCTGCGGTCTAAGAAGGTTTCACTTCACACAGGGTCATGTGACCCTGACGCGAAATTAACATTTTTTACCCATCCAAAAAGTGCACATCGCCGCTAAAAACGTTTTCACTTCAAAAATTGCTATACGAAGGCGAATTTGTATTGTATGGAGGGGATAATTTTTATGTTCCTTGGGGAAAGTTGTACAATTTAGTAGGCTTATATAAGTCCTTAGTTTTCGCTATCTAATCTAGAGCCACCCAATGTACTGAGAAAAAATTGTAAATTATAGAACAACTGGTAAGTAAGTGTCATCTTGTCTAAAACTTGTAACTAATTGAAGACGATATTACCAAGACACATGACTAGTACACACCTTTGAGCGAAATACCTAGGACCGAAAACTTTGTCGAGTATGCTATCGATCCCTTAGTACGCTGCCAATATGTCTGAGACTGCAGTTGGCAATATAGAATTATTAATCACACTTCCAAACTTATTTGGAGGCAGGGGTAGATTCGGAGATTATGTTTCTGTTATATGGGCTGAGTTTTAATGAGGTAAACTTAAAGATTGATTATCACAAGTCTGATCTTGAAACTTTCACGCTGGACTAGGAATGCGAACTCTTTCTAGGCATACTGTAGATGCCAGTAAGTGGGTAACGAGGGTTTTGCTATATTGTGGGCGAAAGGCTGACAACCTGTCACTGTTATATTCATATTCCATCTAATAAGCCTCAGAATGATTGTCAAACATGGCATCTAGTGGTTCTAGAACCACTGATGCTCTGCCGCCCTCATTAGGGGTTATAGGCGTGAGCGTATGTATGTTTTTTTTTTTACCAGCCCATATACGTCCCCACCGAGGGGCACGGGCCTCCCTTCGAAACACGAAGGGGATTTAGGCCATAGTCCACCACGCTGGCCCAAAGCGGGTTGGTGGACCGCTCGTCTTTAGAAAATGAATTTTCTTGGACGGGCGGGTTTCATCACGATGTTTTCCTTCACCGTTGAGCAAGTGATAAATAAAAATCCGTACATAAATCTGAAAAAACAAATTTAGTGGTACAGGCCCGCACCAGGGTTTGAACCCACAACCGTCGGGTTACAAGTCTGGCTCTTTACCAACTGGGCTATCACCGCTGTATGTATAATCTTGAAATTAAACAACCTATACAATTCTGCATTATTGGTTCGATATCATATTTAAAGTTCTAGAGTCTAGACTAATGGGTCTTTTTATAATTTTAAAACGGCACGACAAAATTGTACTACCATTGCCTCTTATGTAATAGTAATACTAGAAGCTGAGAACATAGGGGGCAGTGGTAATTCAAATTTTGAAGTGCCGTGCCGTGCCGTTCGAATTATAAAAAGGCCCAATCGTAGAGGTAAGGTCTAGAATCTAGACGTTACTTCCCTTTGTTCCCAGTAGTTCTGTTGGATAGTTCTGTTGGCCGAAATTTCCACTGTTGTAGGTCTTTACAACACTTCGCCATTTACTTTGAATGTAACCTTGATCCGACTCTGCTAACAAGTAAACTCCCTCAAAGTTACAATTCAAACTTCTGTATAAAAGAGAGAGATGGTGTATACTAGGCCTGATTCTACTAAAGTTTGAATAACACCACACAATTAATGTGTTGATCAAGCTATATAAGCAAAATACAAGAAAATATGCTTTATTTGCACACTTGGATACACAATATAAGACATAAAAATAGTCTACGAGAAGGCGGACTTTTAGCTTGAAAGCAATTTCTCCCAGGCAACCTTAAGGACAGCCCCGGATCTATGATTTTTTCGAACCGGGACAAAAACTTTATAGTAGCGCCCCCTCCCTTCAGTGTTTGAGAAAAACTGTTAAAACTGACAAATGAGTAGCATTTTTTGTGACCCTTTGTAAAAATAATACGACGGGATTCCCCTGGCAGAAAGATCACGCACACTTCTCGTTCAATAAAAATTACTTGATCTGTTAAGATGCGTTCATAATCATTAGTATGTGTTCAAAAACTAACTGGGCGTAAGGAAATACATAAGTTTGTTTTTCAACCATATTATAATATTAAGACTCGATTACTTGATAAAAACCTATGAGATTGTAGGAAAGAGGCTTCACTTGTTCGATATTTCGGATTCTTGTCTCAAGGATTTGGCGTGAAACTGCCGCCCGGGGCAAGTGCCCCGGTTACTCCCCCTTAGATCCGGGGCTGGTTAAGGATATCGCAACTGGAATTTATGAGCAGGTGGTGCATACGTCACAATATATGTATACTACATATGACATGCAATAAAAACATATACAAGCTAATTTTTTAATCAGTACCCAAATTTTTCGTACGTAAACTTTATGAAAATTTAACAGACCCATATTTTTGAAGCATGAAGTCTGAAGCATGAAAATAAATAAAACTTTTGTATGGAAAAAACATCGTCCAATTGATTGAAACTTGGTAATTGTACTCTTTTACACAATTTGTGACACCCATGTTTCTGAGTTTTACAAAGTTCATCCTCAAAGACGTTAAAATCTGAAAATTTTGCAAAAAAAAATTTTTTTTGATATAGCTTTGATAGAACGTTACTGACACCGTAAGAAAAAATTGGGTACTGATTAAAAAGTCACCCTGTATATATAAATATAATAATACCTAGTAAGCGCAGGAATGTTGATAAAGATTTCATTGTCACCAAATCAGGATCTGATGATAGAATTCCAGAGAAATCGAGAGCAACCCTCGAATTTTATAAGGAGCATTTTAAATAACAGCATAATTTACACTAAATATGTAATAAAAATAACAAAAAATTAAACCGACTTCAAAAGTAAAATAACAGTACTAAAAGCCAAAAATAGAACAGAACAGAAAACCGGAGTGATGGATATTATCCAAAAGTGTAGCAAGCTGAAGTGGCAGTGGGCTGGCCATGTCTGTCGCAGAACCGACGAGCGTTGGAGTAGACAGGTTCTCGAATGGAGACCACTTCTTGGCAAACGTAGTGTAGGACGCCCCCCAGCCAGATGGTCAGATGACCTAAAGAAGATAGCGGGTAGTGGCTGGATGAAAACAGCGGAGGATCGTGCAAAGTGGCGCACCTTGGAGGAGGCCTATGTTCAGCAGTGGACTGCAATAGGCTGATATGATGATGATGATGACAAAAAGCCAAAAATAGAGACAAAGTTATTCGACGTACTAGGTACTATAGCGTTGCTATTAAGGAGCAGGTATCGGGTATTGTCCGATTGAGACCGCGGCCGAAGCCACCGGAGATAATGCGTCACATACGTATTTCCGCGCCAAAAGCTGCGAATGATTTTGATTACAGAATCTTTAGCAAAAGCCATTCTTTAATGTGTATAGACCCTCCACAGTATAGGTAGGCCCAACGCGAGCAACACGGTCACCAAAAATGATAGAAGGACTAGTCATCGGCAATTAAACCTTCGCGTGGCTTTATAGTAGAATCCATTAGTTACACAGACCCGTATCAAAGGGTCACTAAGTGGGGAAACTGTCGAATCCACATGTCAATTTAACTATTAATTCGGGTTTGTTTGCTGTCGGCACTGGCAGGTTGCTCGTGCCGAAGTCAAGTCCAGTTGGCTTCACTTTATACTAATCACTTAGATCATCGAATAAGATTATGCTCCTTTAACTTTAAAGTAATGCTTTGTGCCGCCAGTTTCTAACACCACCAGATTTTTTTAAAGGATCGCACTTTTCAATTGATGATTATTGATCATTCTTAATTTCTTTTTGAATATTTGAGGTAGCTGCATTAAAATACACAAGATGACGCCATTCTCCCATCCAAATAAGCAGAGACCATATATTCCCACTTAGTACGATTCGTCTAGATCACCTCTTCACATTAAATGTGAATGGCTGTCGTGAAGACGGTCTTTATTTGTTATCAGCCCATAAACGTCCCCACCGAGTGGCACGGGCCACCCTAATATGTAACACGAAGGAGATTTTGGCCACAATCCACCACGCTGCCTGGCCCAATGCGTGTTGCTGGACCGCGCGTCTGCCGAAAACGATAGACGTGGTGCAGGTTTCATCACGATATTTTCTTTACCTCTGAGCAAGTGATAATTAATTAAAAATCAATTAGAGAAGACGAATTTGAGCCCGCAGCCTTCTGGTTACAAGTTTAGCTTATTACCAACTGGGCTATCACCGAAGACGATCTTGTAATACTTTACTTTATAAGATAATTTTCCACGTTAAAAACGTATGAGTCACCGACTTCAATCCCAACAACAGTTCGCACAAAGTAGATATCTAGTTTTTTGCGGACTACAATGCCTATTAGCAAATAACTACAAACAGAAATGTCATTCATTTATTTAGATGATGTTCTAGTTTGTAGTATATTTTGTTTTTGTTGATTTTTTTTAAAAGCGCTGAATCATTTTCGATAAAATGTATATGGGACCTCTTCAGGAGTATACTCTTTCGAACAAATAAAGAATTTTGAAAATCGGACAACAGTTGCCGGAGTAATCGCGTAACAAATATACAAAAAAAATACAGTCGAATTGAGAACCTCCTCCTTTTTTGAAGTCGGTTGAAAATGACACATACGTCACGTAAAGAGGCCGAGATGGCAATACTTCTGACCACTGACATTATTTTTTCTGTCTATGCTTCTGACTGATACTACTATCAAAGTCCAATAAAACAACAGAACGACAATAAAACAAACTGACCAATACTCGCTGCCAATCAGAACAAAATATTGTTCTTTTATTTCAGCAAGTTTTTTGTTAAAATGAACTGTTTGCGTAGTCCCAAAAAGGTTTTTAAACTCCCTTAACAATCGACAGCAAATTGTAGTTTCATGGAAAGATAAATGTTTATTTTAATTGTTAAGTTGGATGCAATTTACTCACTATACAAAAGCTTTTCGAGATTGAAGGACCTTTTGTACTGCGCTGAATTAAATGTTATTGTTTGTTGTTGGACTTGGTATTTTTTATTGACTGTATATCAGTTTATATTTATGGTTACATTTGCAATTTTATCTTTTGGCTATATCCAATTTTACAATAAAGAAGCAACGGACGATGCCAAATGTTTCTTAATAATCCTGAATGCAAATGAAGAAATTTTAAAATTCTTGTGAAGGATCTAAGTTTCTAAGTCTTATGTATGTATGTATTATTTTTCTGTACTTTGATAAAACAAAGTATAACAAGATAGGAAGTTTACAAAGGCGGACTTATCTAAAAACTCTTCCAGTCAACTTAGTGTGAGTACTAAAGAGAACAAGTAATAACTAGTCGGCATACATATAGATAAATGTATTACTTTGTAAAAAAAAATACTTTTACTGTGTCTTTCTAATAATACTTATTTATTTTAAATACTTTTTTTACTACTTGTTTGGCTACATTTTGATTGGTCACTGGTGTTTTATCTTCTTTATCTATATCTATATCTATACTTCTATACTTCTATATCTATATCTATACTAATATTATAAAGAGGAAAGATTTGTACCTATTTTTGTATGTTTGTATGTTTGTAATGAATAGGCTCAAAAAGTACTGGGCCGATTTAAAAAAATTCTTTCACCATTAGGATGCTACATTATCCCTTAGTAACATAGGCTACATAATTTTTCCGAATTCTCACGGGAACGAAGTCCCGAGCGGGATGCTAGTTAAATATATAAAAGAAGAAACTGACTGGTGACTGACTGACTGACATATCAACGCACAGCCCGAATCGCTGGGTCTAAAGATTCCGAATTTAGCACGTAGGTTTCGTATGAGGTCTAGAGGAACCCTAAGAAAGGATTTTTCGAAACTCACTCTCTAAGGGGGTGAAACGGGAGTTTAAAGTTTGTATGGAGAAAACATTTTTTTTGGATATTTTGACTCAAAACTTCGTGAGGATACCTTAAAGCAAATAAACGGACACGTATTTCGCAATTTTTTTTAAATAAAAAATTTAGAAAATGAAATGGGTGACAAAAATAATTCTTTGTGTGAGCGAAGCCGCGGGAAAAGGCTACTTTTATGATAATGTTGCGTGCTAGGTTCCGATTCGGAGTGAAACACCAGTGACTATGTTTTAGGAGTTTATTGAAGACAGCCAATCAGTTTCAGGTCCTCGCAGGAGCAGTTAACCCAAACGCAGAGTCAAAATCGTAGTCCGATGTCACGCCGTGGTCGTAGGTTCCTTCCGTAGATCAGAGTCCGAATCGTAAGCTAAACGTAGTCCTAGGTCGCGCTGTAGTCGTAGGTTTCCTCTAGTTCGCTCGGATGTATCTCTTGTATCGCTTGAGATCAACTGCGTCCGCTAGGCGCGGCTCATCCTTATTTATATTCGGCCGGAAGGGGCTCTGGAACAATCCCGATAGTCGCTCTCGCAAAATCACGCGCAGTTAGACGTCCACGAAGTAAACAACTCGTTGCTAAGGCCGGTGTTCTCACGGTGTGTGCACGGGATTATGCCCTTTACGTCCTACGTGCAAGGGTCAATCTTGCGTGTACTCTGTGATGACGCAGCTTTGTTTTGTTGCTACGCAACCCTTTTTTTTTGGTTGTTTACGTCGCCGATCTATTTTTTTTTGTATGTGAGCTTTCTCGAACTGGACTTGCTTATTGTTCCTCCTATTTTCTCTCAAATACTCGGGCCCGGCCGCAACAATAATTACCTGGTTACACTAGTGTTTTTTTGTTAGGATATTACCTAAAGCGAGAAGAATGATGATAACGCGGCATCAAAAAGTAGTGTAAAAAGTATTTCACATCACATGTGAGACTCGAACAATAAAAGAAAACGAGACGCTCGACTTCGATAACATCTAAATAGAAAATATACACTTCAATTTTTGAAAAAAGTTTCTTCATTTTAAAAACGGCGAGGCAATACCATACCATAACTTCCTTGGAATTGAGTCCACACGCTCGAGACCAAGGAGTCAGCCCACTCATATTCTCAAATCGTTCGATAATTGTCGCATACCTTGAATTGTCGACGAACAGGTATACATAAACGGCTCTATTGAAAACCCAGCTCACATATTGTGAATTGGCAGTCAGCCAGGGGATTATCCCCGTTCCACTGCAATATTTGTGTCTCACGTACCCGGTACTATTGAGGGGATCGAAAAACTTTTCTAATATTCTGGTCGCTACGAAAATAGTTGAGATTGAGATTTGCTAGCTGATCAACGTGCTTTCCATTTCTGGCTCACGTCGGACTCCTGTTGGAAAGTATTTGATCAATCGTTTAGAGTTAGAAAGAATTTTGCTTTGAATTTTTAGATGTTGAAAATTCACATTTGATAAAAAAAATTGTGCTTAAAATTGATCAAATGTGAACTTCCTACCATCTAATCTAACAAAATTAGTCTCAAATTTAAAATAAACGTACTTAGTTTGTTTTACTATTTTTGTGAATTTAAAATTGATCAAATCTGAATTTCCAATAGCTACAATTTATTCTAATGTAAAATTCTTGTTTTCTTGATTCCATGTTAGTATATCAAAAATAAGTTTTGCAATTAATCTATATAGAAGTCTTAATCTTCTATATAGATTAATTGATATATAGATAATAGATTTTTGCCCAGCAGAGGGACAAGAGGGAAATCAAATTTCATCTTTATTAGTTAAATGATCACAAGAAAGTACGTAACATTAATTATACTGAAGAAACAAACAATCAAATCAAACAAAGTCTGACTTCCCCCTACTTGAAGAAGGAAAGTCATGAATCATGTCCGACCGAGTGTCGTTACCGACCGGACACGGTTTCAGTACCATCGCTCACCCGACACTACCCGGATATGAACCTTGTATCACCACCACTTGGCTAAGTGATCACTAATCTCTGCTCTCAGGTGGAATTGGATTCTCTCTTATATCAGATGACTAAGGGTGATTTTTTAATCCCCAACAAAAATAGAGGGGTGTTATAAGTTTGATGTGTGTATGTGTGTTTTTCTGTAGCACATACGCTCTCGCCTAAAATCCCTATTGAGTTAAGCAGAGCATCTATGGTTTTGAAACCACTTGATGCCACATGTGACATAAAGAGGGTTATAAGATGAAATATGACGTTATAAAGCTATAAGCAATGAATGTCATGAAGACTTTGAAACTGACCGTACAATACAGGTTATACCTTGACATACTCGTAGATTTTATTTCATGTGTAGTGGGGAGGATTCTTTGTTATTGAAGCTCATGGCTAGAAAACTTTACAAGCGATTTAGAACGTTATCGTCATTAAATGACATAGAAATAGAAATTATTTTTGCTAGAGCAAGAGTTACTCAGCACTGAGACAAGGTATAAAAATAAAGCTAATAAAAAATAAAATAAAGCGAAACTGCGGACGTCTCGTGAACGACGTCTCTTGAATATTCTTATAAAAATATTGTTTCACCGACGTCGAGAAAAAAGAAGAATACAAATTAAAGAGTAAGGATCCCAGGAACGTGGTTAAAGTAAAATATTTTTAGTTGTTTTTTTATCACTACATGACGCTCTGCCTTTTATTTTTCCTCAGTTAGATAAAATTCAAAATGAGATTTGGGATCATAAATAAATGTACCTATCATATTTCCATACAAAATTAGGGATGAGAAAAATGTCTCAGTTTCCTAGAAAAACATTAACAAAGTTCATCTGTCTTCACATAGCTTCGATTAGGCGCACTAAAAAATCCTTCGTTCCTTATCGTGTAGGTATAATCAAATATGTGGCGAACTTGACTAACCTTGGTTTCAGAGTTTTCCAACCACCAAATTTTACTAGGGAAATCAATCGACAACAGCCGGGACCGACAGCTTAATGTGCCCTTCGGAGGGAAACGCTCGAGAAAAATTGCCGATTTGGTCACCCATCAGGTTTCCTGCCTCTGTTTACGTCGCTTAATCTCTGGCTTTGAGCGTTTCTCTATCCATGGAATCTAAAAAACCACAGCAGAAATTTTTTAACATGTCTCGAGAAAGAGTGAACTGTGAACCTTGTTTACTGTTAGATACGTGTACAAGGAAAGGCCTTAATGAACCGTAATTCCTGCTTCTTACGTTTCGTGTGCACCTCGTATTTTGCTTCTGAGAATAATATAAATAGCACCTCATTGAGGTTACCAGGTTGCCGCTCCCCACTGACAATTCATCCAAAACATGGGATCGAACACCCACAATTTTGGGTGATTTTATATTTAAGAAAATAAGAGGTGTAACATAAGAAAAAAAATAACGTCTCTCCTTACAACACGGAAAGTTAGAATTTTTTTGAAAATTTATGAATTCGTCATTCTCAAAAATTGTTGCCGTGGGAAAAGTTGCTCAATTAAAGTTTCGCTGACAGTTTTAAGGTTAAAAATGAGACTTAGATTATGTCTTCAAGTGATTTCTGCCCCTCAGTTGTCCAATTGTCCAGTTGTGAATTCCGAATGCGATTTTGTCTACTTATCATTGAAATAAAAATTAAAGTTTATTTCAATGAATATGAAGAAACATATTCAATGAAATAAAAATTAAAGTAGCCTACGTTTTTGTCTAGGCCTATTTCATCCAAATCCATTGATTTCTTTGGCAACATTCCAAATATTCTTGTAAAAAAAGTCATCACGAATTGTCATAAATATAATAGAAACTAGTTTTTTCCTAGTGAATTTGTTTTGAAATATCGATTTTTCCGATAAATATTTAGCCTGAGCCATCTACGCCACCCTACTTATGACAAAACTTAACATATAGCTTGTTAGTTTGTTTTGATGCTCGCTTTTCCCGAAATTATTTTTATCATGTAATTATTTAAACAGAAAACTTTATTACGAAGTGGTACAGTGGGCTCATTAAAAAACCGCAAAGGAGCAAAAAGTTTTGAATTTAAAATTCATTATGCCCTCACCATCCTATAAGAGTTGATTTCCGAGCTGCATATTTCAGATTCCAACAACGAATATTTTAAAGCACAGAGCTGGCTGGTTTAATTAAGTATGCGATATGAATATATCTAGTGGTAGACTATTCATGACCCCCGGTTCAAACTCAGCCATTCTCTTGACCAAAATTCATATGGCGTGTTACTCTATAAAAGACCTTATTACAAGGAAATAAATGGAGTTTGGGAACTAAGAGATCTTTTTTGCTGGAAGTGAATGAATGTTGATTTTTCTTTGATACATTTTACACTTTGAGTGGTTTGCAGCTTGCATGTTTGCTCTTTCACTTGCGTTATATTATTTGTGACGCTGCTTGCGACAAGGTGTATGACGATAACATTAATAGATTTAGGAAAAAACATGACAATAACTTTGTTTAATTAATGATAAAACTACATTTGTTACAAATTTTAATTTCGCAATCCCGAGAAAATATCAAAAACGGCAGTATGAAAAAATTACTTTTCCAAAATAAAAATAAAAAAATGCCAATCTCATAAGTAAAAACCTAATATTAGTAGGATAGTATCACCGACTAAATTCTCTATATCCGTCTATCGCCTAAGTATCCCGGTAAGTATACATAGTTCGGTCAGCGAATAATATCCGTTCGGAAGTCGCAGTGTCTTGAGTGATGACGTAGGCATGTCCTCCCATACGTCTTGTAGAGGACACGACGGAGGGGCACGTCTTTTGAGAACGGTAATGAGGTATCACCTTTGTGTCTTCTTGTTTATTCGTGCAATATTTTCTGTAATAAAGTGGCCTTTTAGGGGTAGAGAACCTTATGAATTACCGATGCGACCATATTGGGTAATTATCAAAAGCGTTCTTCGTGCTTCAGAGGGCACGTTAAACCATCGCTATCGCCTTTTTTCAATTTTCTTCAACTTTCGAACCAAGCCCAAGGCCGATTGGTGGTTTGAAACTGACACCTTCGGTTCTCATATTAAAAAAACCTTCTTTCTAAGCCTTCGGTAATTAGTCAAGTTTGACATAATAGTAAGTATTATATTTACATGTTATGTTACAAGTGCGACTCTCCATGATTCGTACGTAATAAGAACAGAATAAAGTGTAATTGATTTGTTTTGAAGTGTACCAAAAATTATTAAATATATTTTTTTTAATTAGCTCATTATAAGTCCCAACCGAGGGCTACAATTTTTTTTTATATTATAAGATGGGTTAACACTTGACCTCAATCTTGAACAAGGTCATAGATGAGGTCGACGTTGGAGCCAGTTAACCCAGAAAATGCCTTTAAGGCTGGTACTCCCACGCACCGATCGAACACAGCAAGCTGTTTGGCGTCGGACTTCGGTAGAAGGGTGGTCGCGAACTAGACGGCCCTTTGCAGAGCCTACCACACCGCATGAGATCATAGGACGACACCTCAGATTCAGGACAAATTGAGGTGTCGTTGCCTGGGATGGATTAATAGGATGCAGGGCTCATTTGTGTTTCCTTGGTCGCTTCTTACGACACCCACGGAAAGCGATGGGTTGGTGTTATTCTCAACCGATCACCACTCAGTTAAAGCCTCTCTTTAAAACACGAAGGTGATTTATTCCATAATCCACTACACTTTGCTGGCCCAATTTGGGTTGATGGACGAATTTTCTTAGATGTGCTGGTTTCATCACGATGTTTTCCTTCACCGCTGAGCTAGTGATAATTAATGAAAAATCCGTACATTTATCTGAAAATGGTCCATATATAAAGAGTTTAGTGGTACATGCCCTAAGGAAAAATCTACAAAGCGTTTGTCTTTCGTAAAATTATGCTTCAAAAGGATATTCCACATGACATATTTCTTAGTATTTAGGTAAAGTTATTTGACTACTAAAGGTTTTCAGCTATCCTAAAGGTCTGAGCACAATATGATATTTCTAGACATGATAAAGGTCTTATACCATTTTCAGAAGTTACTCCATATTTTGACTTAATTCTCAGAACCTATTTAAATTATGCTTATAAGTATTCTCATTTAGTCATTACGGCCCTGTAAATTGGCGACAGCTTGTTACATTGTCTAGTTTTCAGACAACAAAGCCTTATTTATCTTTACTGCGAGTTTCATAAAGTGACGTATGTTTTAGAAATTGGCCGAATTTCGTTTATTAAGACAGATTGCTATTTTATTTAGGTATGAGCCTAGAGCTCAAAACCTACGCAGAGTCCTTTGTTACTTTGTGAAATATTCTACGAATGAATCTGCGCCAGGACCTAACTAGGTTACCTTCTTAGAAATAGTTTTACACTCTCTCGTGCCTATATTACTTGATAATGGAAGGCAGTAGAATTCGACGCCACCATTAACAATTATTATATTATTTTGCCATGTGGAGTTGCTACTTACCAGGTATATAATAACTTTAAAATTAACTATTTTATATCAACACCGACTTTCATCGCTTAAATGTTTGCAAATTTAGCTAAGATCGATTACGTAGCTTTGGAGCAAAAAACCTACGTTTAAGAGCTACGATGCCACAGACAGATACACAGACGCACAGATACATACGTCAAACTTATAATACCTCACTTTTTCTGTTGGGGATTAAAAATGAAAACCCTGACTTACTGACTCATCAACGCCGAGTCTTCCATTACTTTTCGGAAAATTTTGCAGACAAGTAAAAGAAGGATTTTACGAAATTCTACGGGTACGAAGTCTCAGGTATCCTTTGGTAAGTAATATAAAATGTAGGACTAGTAGTCATGCATGATCCATCACAAAATTTTGATGGATAAATCGGCTTTTTGTTTATTTTTCCCAACTATTTGTCAACATGTTGCTTTTAACAATACCATATTATTATTTTAGAAAGAAACCCGCTTTGAAAAATTTGAAAAAGTGTTTTACATATTAATGAAACTGCGAAGGCTTTAGTATCCATTGAAATCGACAAACATATGTTTTTGCATCTCTTTTTTAAAGACCCACATGCTTATGGAATAGGGGAGTTCGAAATTGAAAGAAAGATACAAAAATATCTCTAAGTATTTTTCTATTTCATCATTACCTACAGCGGACTGCAAAAGTATTCGATGGAAAATCACTCTTATTACAACTACAAAGAATACATTCTACATGATATTAGAAGACATACTTTATGTCCATACATATGTCACAAAGCCGATTTTTATTACGTTTCAAAGCAGCAAGTGCAGATTACTGTTATAAAGACGAATTCTTTTGAAAAAGATCGTTTATTGGAGTTTTTTCAAATGTCTATTGAAAAACATGAAGGTGGTTCTAACATCAACGTTATTACATCTTCTTTCATGAAGCTATAAATCGAAGCGTGGGTGTGTAATAATTTTGTAGGATGTGATATTTTTGACATTTACGAGTAGTTATTATTTGCTTTAAACCTTAATTGTAAAAATTATTTTATTTTACCGTTCGTGACTTCTTCTGCATGGTAAAGTAGCCTATGTCACTTTTACACTCTCAAACCATTTCTATGCAAACAATCAGATTGGTCAGTTACTCTGTTACAACTTGAAAGAAGCATAAACACATTTTACATTTTTATCCAAATGATACTTCTTGCAAAACATTTTTTGTTAGTAATATTACGGTTAAACGCTCAAAAATCTGAATTTGCGTGTAGGCTAGGTTGTAGTATAAATAAATATTTGCTACGAGCTCGGCGTACCTTTCCACAAACAAAAATAACAGATAAAATAAACTTGATGTTTGTTCTAGTAATAAAAACCAAATGACGTCATGGCATCAAAAGTTTTCAGTTCCAGTTAAAGATAAAAGCGCGTTTCTATACAGGGTGACTATTTAATGAGTACGCAAATTTGTCCTACGGTGCTAACGTTGATTAAACGTGAATAAGGAGGAAAACATTTTTTTCCAAATTTTTCAGATTTTGATACGCCTTTTTTTTACGTCTTAGAGGTGAATTTTGTAAAACGCAGAAACACGGGTGTCACAAATTGTTTTGAAGAGTACCATTACTAAGTTTCAAGTCAATTGGACGATGTTTTTTTTCCATACATAAATTTTGATTTATTTTCATGCTTCAGACGATTTGAAATTTTTATATGAAACGATATAAAACAAAAAAATACGGGTCTGTTAAATTTTCATAAAGTTTACGTACAAAAAATTTGCGTACTGATTAAAAAATAACGTGGTGTGTTTTTAATCCCTGGCCAAAAAGAGGGGTGTTATAAGGTTTAGGTGTGTATCCTGTATGTATCTGTTTCTGAGTGTTTTTCTGTGGCATCGTAGCTCCTAAACGAATGGACCGGTTTTTCTTGTTTGAAAGCTGAAGTAATTGAGATAGTCTTTAGCTATATTTAATCAAAATTGATTTAGAATTATGAGCTGTGAATGTTAATTTTTAAAATAAACTTATCAATGCTGATTCGCACTGAGCGCTTTTCATCATCTTTCGTATTGCGCACTGCTAGGGAATGGAATTCCCTGCCTGCGTCTGTATTTCCGAGTTCATATAACCCGAATCTCTTTAAAGTTCGAGTGAATAGGCTCCTTCTGGGTGAGCTTGCTACATCCTCGACCGCATCTTTGCCCTTGGGCTAGATTGTGGTCAAGAGCGAACCCTTCATTAATAAAAAATAAAATAAAAAGTATACACGATATCACATGAAGCTACACATGATGACTTCACCCTTATCTCATTTAAAATAGTGCTGGCTTTGCAATGCTAATGTTTAACCTGAAGTGGTGTTGTATATACAAAACCTACCCGTGCATACATTTGTAGGGTGTACCGTGTACACGTTTATTAATGGAACCTTGGCCAATTGTAACAGTGCAGCTATTATATCGGTCAATTAGCGTAACGTTTAGTCGAGAATTTAACCCGCGTTTACTTTAACTAACACAAAATAACAGCGATTTCTGCTATTACATTTCGCACAGCAAACCCATTCGTTATAAAAAAAACCGGCCAAGTGTGAGTCGGACTCGCGCACCGAGAGTTCCGTACAAACTTGTAAGTAAAAGTTCAATTTAACACTTCTACGCGTTCATGAGGAAAGGGGTAAAGTTTAAAATTATTAAAAATATTTTTATTATATGATGTAACTAAAAATGTACGGTTTTCGCAATTTTTCCTTTATCTGTGCTATAAGACATTGCTTCGCACCAAATTTCAAGATTCTGAGTTCACGAAAAGTACCCTGTAGGTTTTGATTCCCTTGCGAGTGTCGAAAATTTGCGGAAATTTTCGGCATAAACGGCTGTATCTTCTGATTGCGTTGGCTTAGAAGTTTGATTTTTTTTACAGCTCTAAGGGACAGTAAACCTGAGTAAGTATTTTATATAAATTCCAGCTTGATACCTCCCACGCGTTCGTTAGAAAAAGGGTCTTGACAGACAGACAGACGGATGGACGGACCTATAAAGTGAAAGTGATCCTATAAGGGTTCCGTTTTTTCCTTTCGAGGAACGGAACCCTAAAAAGAAACATATGGCGATTTGAACGGTCTTGTACCAAAGCTCATATTTGCCATATTATCTAAGCTTATTTGATTGAATACACCTATATAAGTATCTATTTATACATTACATAGGTACTTTAAATTAGTTTGAATGACTTTAAATAGTGAGCAAAAATTAAGGCTGTGAATCAGCCCACTAAATTGAACAACTTTCCCTAAGAAACACATTTGTATATACATATACAATATATCACTATTTTAAAGTCAACATATACAGCGTGATAAAAAACCTCCTAGCTATATTCAAAACTCAGGACCAGAATAACTTAAAGGGCTTTAGGTAAATTTTTTTCAACCTCTCGGGTGGTTAATCAGTCCATGAAACTGAACAACTTCCCAAGGAACATAGGTCAAAATACGAAAAAAAAATTTGATATCCCATACAAACTTCATCAGCATATAGCGCATTTTGTATGGAAGATATTTTTTTTTTTTGTATTTTGACCTATGTTCCTTGGAGAAAGTTGTTCAGTTTCATGGACTGATTTAGCACCCCAGAGGTTGAAAGAGATTTACCTAAAGCCCTGTATATATAATTTGAGGTCCTAACTCACTGACCTTTGGAAAAAATTCCTTGGTTACATTCCTTTTTTACGTAGGCAATTTCCTCAGCAGCGAGGAAATTTAATACAATTTTGCCTGATAAAAGAGTTCAACAACCAAAAGTTTTTTATGCATATTCCCCATTACATATTTTCAACACAAACTCATGGTAACCAGCCTCGTCGCTACGGGATGCAGACGAAACGCCTGAGGCGTCGGATTAGCCAATTTTACCGGGACATCCATTAAACAGCCAACCGTGATTCACTCGATGATTGAGTAGCCGAATGGCTACCGGCCGTAGAAATGTATGAATACAGAGGGTTTCACTGGATGAAAAATAAAGCTAGTTCCGGTTTTTGCACCTTTCAGCATTAAACCCTTTTAACATCTTAACATTCCTTACATACACTCACTCCTATAATACTTGACGGGGTAGGCAGACCCTATGTGGTGCACCTGATGCCACGTTTGACAGTCGTTTTGAGGGTTATCATGGAACATGTTTAAAGGTTAAAATAGTCCGGTTTGGAAGTTAACCTTCCTAAAATGATTTTCTTTTCACAGGTTCAGTCTTAAAGAACTAAGTTTAGGTACTACATCATTTCTATCTAACCCTCGCGCATTTCTTGCACACCCTCGTGTGCAGGATTTATATTGCACGCGCCGTAAATAAGCACGCAACGGGTTATTCAAAACATTTTAATTTTTCGTGTAGATATAGTCAAGTGTGTGGAAAACTTGGCTATCCCTGGTGTCAGAGTTAACTAAAAGCTTAGAAAAGAACGAGTTTCATGGCGATATCAAAATAAGATAATTTTCCAGCTTAATTTCAAAAAAATGTGCGCACCCTCCAAAGTGTACCTGCTACTGCTACCTCGATTTCTTTAAAGTTATAAACCATATGTGAGGGCCTCGTACAGTCAGTTTCCTCAAAAAAAAAGATGGATTCAAATACGGTTACCCCGGTTAATTCTAATTTGAACCTTATAACCTGAACGATAAAATAAATCGAATACAATTTGAGGTAACTAACTGGTCATAGTGAAACAAAAAAGTATACGCCAATCATATTATCGAATATCGAATATTGAAATTGCAAGCTAACGGCTAGTTTTTTATATGTTATTAGGACCACTACCAGTATCGTATATCCAAGTTTGTAGCTTCGAAATACCTGTGTTAATTTCGGGTAAAGTACTCGCGAAACCGAAAAATTTTCACACTTTTTTTGGTTGAAAACATTGCGTGGAAAGAAACGTATTCTTCGTTTGAGATTTGACAGCCAGCTTTCTTTAAAATTGTGAATTTTAGTTATTAGTACAGAGCTGGTTCTTAAAATTTTGGTCTACTGTATAAACGTATATACTTATTTTAATTTTAAATGCATAACTTAGGACTTATATTGAGAAATTTTGCGGTTCTTCGGGTGCTGCAAAGTTAGTACAGGTCTTTCGATGCTGTAAACTTGGATATACGAAACTGGTAGTGGTCCTAATAACATATAAAAAAATCAGAACTAACCGTTAGTTTGTTATTTTAGAAATTTCTAGTGTTAGATATGACAAGCGTAGTATACCAAAGGTGGGCACAGTTAATACAAAAGTTAACTTCGTTAAACGTTAAACCGTAAATTAAAAAGTTAACTTCGATAATCGTTAAAGCGTTAAATTTTCGAAAATTTAACGGTAGTTAAAGTTAACCGTTAAAAGTTATAAATCTTAGACCCAATTTCACCATACTCTGTTAGTTATTTAACAGACAATTCGCAGCTAACCCGAGATTTGACAATGTCATTTTAAGAAGTTAATCAGACGTTTTGTCTGATTAACTTCTTAATCGTGGATTAATTAACTGACACAGTATGGTGAAATTGGATCTTAACCTTGCATAAGGTGCATGTTGCCCTTCATAAAAATTAGCTTAATAAAATTGTCATCCGGTCGTTTAGTCCGTGAAATATATAATAGGTATTTGCCTGTAGAAAAAAGATGTTCTACTGCAGCATTGGATGGGATAGCAGTGTTATATTTTAATTAACAGATTTAATAAAACTGGTTCACTTATAAAAGCCGCATCTGTAAAAGATTCTTTAGACTATGTGTCTAGCCAAGCTTTAATCAAATTCTGAGCTTTGTTTTTCAGGGATCTTTGGCTTCCACTAGATTATTTTAATTTAACAAATGACTAATGTAACGGACCAAGTTAACGGAAGTTAAATTTAATGGAAGTTAACAAGAGCTTTAACATTTTTTGAAGTTGACTTAAAAGTTAATCCGTTAAGAAGATTGTTAACTTCGTTAATTAACGATTTACGGATTAACGAGTTAATACCCACCTTTGCAGTATGCAACATCTCGCCTTTAAATTTTATGGGCGGCCGTCATACCGGAAAACTGTTCATTTCATACAGCAATGTTTGAGGTTCAAATTACCGCAAATAAAGTTGTTATCAGTGAACGTGTTAAATATTGTTTTTTAATTACAGAAACCAAAACATTGCAGAAACAACAAAAATTTAAAGTATTTTTTTTGAAGATATAGTTCTTAGCATTTTTTATAAGATTTTCTACAAAGATCCTGGTTGCCTGGATTGCTCTTTAGCATTAAATATTGTATTATAAGATTCAAAATAAACTAGCCCCAGTTTGAATCAAGGACTTTTACGAAATGTTTTCTCGTTTATGCATTTTTTCAAGTGGAAAGTGAGTGATTTGTAAAATAAGTAAAATAACATGCTAAGTCGACTTCGGTTTTAAGTTTTAGCAGATTCCTAAAACAAACAGAAACTAAAAGTCTAATGGCTTTTACATTATAAAGAAAAAGAAAATATTTAAACACAATTTTAGCTCAATCGGTTGAAGACATCTGCTTCAAGATTGAGTTGCAAGATTCCACCCGAACAAAAACAGTTACATACATTGGTTGCAAGTTTAATAAAAGCTTATAAAATATAGTTTTTTTTTTCCTTAGACTAACTATATGTAAGTTTTTTTCATACAGTTTTTGACTTGGTCAGTCATTTTGTTTTAAACTTGCGTATTCTAATAGTTTGAGTTGTAAAATTTATTCATTGAATTCAAATTGACAGCCGCAATAGGTGGCTCACGGATTTATGTGACCTAAAACATAATTATGGAATTAAAAATAAAGTAATTGCGTAGCGTCCATCCTACCACGCGGTCCACCTGACAAGCCAGGCCGAAGGACCGGGCCTGCGATGATAAATCTTCATTTGCCTTGTTCGCACATCCGACCCGCCCCTCCCAATTAGTTCACCCGCTTGGCATTAGGCCGGCATGACTAGTCGAGGAGCTTGCAGTCAAATGTGCTGAGGTATCGGACTCAATTTATTATATTTCTAGCTTTTCGCCCGGGACTTTGATCCCTTGGGAATTTTGGAAAATTATGAAATTGGTGTTTTATTCTGATGTCATAGCTTCTAACCTTCTTAGATTAGTTTAAACTTCTTAGATTATTACCATCTCTAAGTTAGATCGGAAGAGATCTCTTCAGGGACAAGTATGCCTTTGCAAATAGTTATGTTTTTCTTTTAGTTTATAAGAGTTAGCAATAATGAGTTAACCATTGACATAAATACATAAGTACATACAGTAGTTTTTGCGTAATTCATATATATTTTTTTTGAATATACAAATCTAAAATATGAATCTATATGATTATTCGATTTTTCTACTCAATGCGGTGCTTTAAATTTGGTTTTTACCATTGCCCCTCGAAAAAGGGTCCGTTATTCTTCAAAAACAGTGAATAAAACGCTGTTTATTTCACTGAGTGAATAAAACATTTTGAATTTGGAACATGCGCGAATATACGGATTTTAGTAAGAAAACAAAAGAAAATGTGCAAGGAGGTTGCATACTCTCGCTATAAAAACGTACTAAAACTTGGCTGTATGTAATAACTAGCTGTATGGAATATGGCTCGGTCAAAAATTTTAAATTTAGTATAAAGAATTCAGCTAATTTTCTGTCTAATTTTCATGCAATTAAAAATTTATGTCAAAAGTTTTTGTCTCAAAATCATAAAATGAGTTCGATATCGAGTGATGAAAGTGAACCTCTCGTTCCAGAGTCATTTCGCGTTAAAGCAGCAGCTATTGTTTATAATTTACTGTCACAGAGTAATTATTTTCTTTTTCTCGTAGTCAATGGTAAAAAGTAGAGTACCTAACACGTGAAAAAAAAATTCATCTCGGCTCTTGTATCCCTCGATCCGCTCAGGATTCTAATCTAGAATCCTTCGCTCCTCTCAGGATACAACTCAATGCCTCGAAAAGAATTCACCTTTTTTTCACTTGTTGGGTAATCTACTATTAGTTTTAAATGATTAGGTCAAAAAAATATTTATCTTTCTAAAAAAATTTTTATCATAATAAAAGAACGAACACCTCGTTTCACACTACGTCTTTTTGTATAGCGCCAACTCTCGAGCTTGTCGCCAAACCTAAGTGGCGAACAAAAATAGTCACAAGTTTATGTTTCAAGCTCTCAGACTATTACGTACAGGCTCGGATTTCCGCTGCGGTCACCTATATCCATTTTCTGTAAGCATTTACACGAAATTGGGAGGTCTGGTGATCCGAGGAAGTAATGAACGTACCAGACTAATTGCACAGAAAATCGTCCGGTTTCTTACTCCTAATAAATAGCCTTTACGGTATTCATTTTATTTGGGCCAAAATTCTGGCATCATTCAATTGATATCATACCTGTTGGTAGTAATGTTATTTGTAGGAAAAAGTAAACAGAATATTACAGTAAAATATCCCATTACAGTATCCATATGAGGAATGTGCCTCAAAGTCGCGTTCAGTAAGAAAATGAGTAAGCGAAAGCATTTCACGCGCCACAAATTTTCCTGTGAAAACAATCGTAAACTGTTTTTATTACTGAAACATTCCCCATTGATTCACGGGACGAAACAATAAAAATACTGACTCAATCAACCTACAGAATTTTACGAGCTTTGTAGGTGGGTGAATTTATTGTCCGAAAGCCAATAAAATAATGTTTCATTTACACCTCCGAAGGGCTTACTTAGCGGTGGCTAATGGTTTATTGGCCCCATGACCATTTGTGAATGAAACGATTTCTGCATAAACATTTGTGGTAATTGGGATTTTATTTATTTAACATCATTGTGCAGTGAGCTATCACTCCAGCATTGTAAGATACGTAAATATATTCTAGTTCCTTGAAATAAGAGCGTTTTTACATCGAAAATGTTAAACCTGGTAAACTTAACAGTATTATAGCGATTAATTTCGGGGATGTAACCGCATTGCTGCAAATTGCGCCATATTGAAATAAATAACACTTGAAAAGTAACATTCGGAAAAACAACTTTTGAATTTATGAACAGTGTATCGTATTTGTATAATATGTCACCATCAGTCCATATATGTACGTTCCCACCAAGGGACAAGCGCCTGCCTTCGAACGGGCCTGTATGAAATAGTTTTATTAATAAGAATAAAGTATAAGTTTAAGCGTAATTACTTGTATGTATTAATCATCTACCTTTCACAGACATTAATAGCGAGGACCTATACCATGCCACTGATAGCGCTGTATCAGTTCCACAAAAACATGATCTCACATCAGCCATAGGATCCACAAAATATAAGAAAAAGACTTCCATTCATTACTTTTTGAACCGTGATCATTTTCTACACAATAATAGGTTAGCTGGAAGAAAACTCATTTCTTGAATTAATCTCGCCGTTGTATATATCCTTTCTCTTCTGTAATCTGAATGTTTAGGTGTGTACAATAAAGAATAAAGAAAATCGAAGGTGACTTATCAACGCCAAGTACGCACTCTTGGAGCTGGAAAGCTATAACTTGGCGCAAAGGTGCCTTTTTCGAGATTTTACGAAATTCCTAAGGGAACGAAGTTCCTGACATCCTCTTGTTACCTATTTTACAGTTTTATGCGGGCTAACTTAACTATACTTACTATTATTTATTCGCTGTTGGAAATCTTAAACTAAATAAATAAATAAAAGACGAACAATGACGACATAGGTAATAAATAATAAGTCTGATGAAAATCCACACATAGGATCAAAACTGTCACTGAATTCGGCTAGCAGTATAGTTAAAACGCTTTAAACAATAAGGTCACTATACCACTGAATCTTATAAAACGAACAACTATAAATAAAAATAGATTCAGATTAAAAATTGGAACGCACTTCAAGCGAAAGAAGAGCCTAATTAGGGTAAATAACACATGAGTGGTGACATAAGAGACCATTTACCTCAATAAGACGAGGACAGAGCGGCGGCACGGTGTCCCTTGCCTCTGTTGTTCATTTTTCTTCCTTTTTCCGAGGCCAAACGGTAAAGAGAAACTTAATTGGAGGCTTTCCCGCCGACTCTCAGGCTCAATGAAAAATTACGAGCTAAACGAGCACACACTTGGGAATTTCGAGCTCATTCTCTGCGTCCGAAAGAAATACCAAGCCTACATAAGGCTTCCTTAAACTTAGATAAATGTAAGCTGACGAACGTAATCTCAAAGAAATGTACCGTTCATTAGAAGAGTTAATTTAATTTGGTTCATTCTGTGACGGGTGTGACACGTGTTTTCGTGTTAGCGCGTGTTTTCTGCGAGTCATGACATTTTGTGCGACACGAATTTTATTTTTGTTCTCGTGTTTTGTGAAAGTGGTTTATATTCAGTTTCATTTTAACACATGTGATATTTTAGGACTGGCAGTCTAAACTAAGTAAATAATGGTAAAGCAGGAACACGATAATTGTAATTTTTAAATCTACCTATTTAAAAAATTATATCTTTGGTTCTTGATGGAACTTCATATTATACCATAGAAGACATGATTTTTACACTAGTCCCACTTGTTTATTTTTAATTTTTATGCGACCGGTGTCGATTATATTGAAAATGATGTCTTATGTAATTGAAACCGGTCACATATAAATATAAAATTAACAAGTGGAACTAGTGTAAAAATCATTTCTTCCATTGGTAATATTAATTCCATTTGTTTCTGAAAATTGAATGCGATTTCAAAAGCAGCTTTATTTAGCGCGTCTTTGCAACGTGATTTATTTCAGCATAATTTTGTTGCAGTTCCAAATTCTAGTCCATCCCAGGAGAAAGATTATGCCATTGACTAGGCCCTGGATGTTCATTTAGCTCGCTTCTGTCCTTAGAGGCTGCATAATTCATTCTCCCGATTAACCTGCGCTTACCGCAGACAGTATAGGCTTTATGCTACAGTGTGGGTTGCTTTTACTCGAAAATTTTGAAAATCCAGCACTATTTAACCTAATGTATGTACTTCATTTCTAAAGTTTGTGTACGGGGTCATTAATTTTTAGGTTTTGTTCTAGACACGCGGTAGCGTGTCACAGCCAAGTTCAAGAAACTGGCGAAGAGCACCGTGTGTAATTTTACACGAACCATTTGGAGCCACTTTTGACCCCCTCATAATTCAAAAACTACGGCACATAAATATGTCAAATTTGGCTCATATAATGGAACTTGCAAGATACATATGTGCTTCAAATTTCATAAACACACCTTAAACGGTTATTTAGATATTAACGTCCAAAATTTGTCATTTTTATCACTGACCTATAAATCAAAACTATAACCCAGTTCCAGACGACCTAAAAAGTTTAAATTTGGCATCCAGATAAGTAGTATGGTGAATACAAAGGAATAAATTAGAAACTAGTATTTTTTATCATTTATTATAATTTTTAAATTAATTGATTATATTAGGAACACTTACTTAAAGTTCATTTTTTTCTGAATCTGAGGTGTCATCCTATGGTCTCATGCGGTGTGGTAGGCTCTGTAAAGGGCCGTCTAGTTCGCGACCACCCTCCTACCGAAGTCCGACGCCAAACAGCTTGCTGTGTTCCGTCGGTGCGTGGGAGTACCAGTGCCTTTATAGGCAATTTCTAGGTTAACTCGCTCCATCATCGACCTTATCTTTGACTTTTATAGTCAAGATTGAGGTCAAGAGTTGACTCACCTTATAATTAAAAGAAATATGTAAGAATCAGCAATCAAAATTACCTACTAATAAGTATCTACTAATAATTTCTGAACAAAAAGTAATGATATCCCATCAAAAACATGAATGTGAAATGAGAGCCAAGTTCAATATTATGATATATGCCTTGGTTGTAGGTACTTTATAATATTCGTATATAAGAAAAAGCCAAGTCAGACCTTAGGCTTTAATATGTTATCCTAAGTTATAACAAGAAATGATATTTAAAGTTATTATAAAATATTTTATGTTGTGATACATACATTTCAGGACTGACCATTTAGATCTCACTTCTTTTGTCGTTGAAATCAACAACCAAGGCAACCATATATCATAATATTGAACTTGGCTCTCATTTCACATTTATATTTTGATGGGATTAGGTTTTCTCATATTAACTAACCAACTTTGGACACGTCGTTACACACTGCTATCAAATGTGACTACTGCATAATACATCATACTGGTGACAGCTTGAATGTGCGAACAAAATAGTGTAAAATTGACAACTGTATTAACCACATTTCAGCGATTTATTCGCAATTTCATTTGGTTTGATTACTTCAGTGATATAACTTTCAATAATAAAATTAAAAAATTATATAATCCCTGACATTTATAGCTTAAAACTTTGAAGTGGCTGAACCAATTTTTGTAATAAAATTCAATTACGTCAGCTTTCAAGTAAAAAAAAACCGCATCAAAATCGGTCAATTCGTTCAGAAGCTACGATGTCACAGCCAGACACACAGAGACACATGCCAAATTTATAACACCCTTTTTTGTGCCGGGGGTTAAAAATGGTGATATAACGAGACCGAAGCCGGTTTCTCATGTTTGTGCCATAGTCGAAGATCCTGATTTTTAGCTAGTATGAAGTGGGGTAAAATTTAACAATTACATTATTTGTAACAAAAATTACGTAGAAGAAAACGGTGAAAGGTGAGTGGAGGGTTAAATAGTAAGATATTTTATAACACATTTGCTCGTAAAGGGTCTCTTATTTCACCAATTTCAATATTGTATTGTATCTCATTACGAAATTGTGCGGTAATGTAATGTAAAACGCACGGTTTATCAAGATGCTCCGTCTAAAAACGAACGGTACTTTTTAAAATCTTAGCAAAGAGTTTTATGTCAGAAAAGTGGTCAACATTTTGTCAATAAAATTAACTTTGTGAGATAAAAATATAATACATAAACATTTAATTCTTTAATTTAATTAATTTTGACAATAAGTTACAAACATTTATCTATAACAAAAACACAAAAATATTAATTTACTTTATTAGTAAAACTGACTGTTTTTAGTGCCTTTGCCTAAAAACAAAAGCGCTGATGCGCGTGCATCGCTAATTAGAGAAGAAGTAAACATTATTCCGCGCGTAAAAATTCTTCTTTTCTTTGTATTGTTTTTATTTACTTCCTCGCAAATCTATATATATAAAAGAAAGTCGTGTTTGTTACAACACTTATAACTCGAGAACGGCTGGACCGATTTCCATGGTTTTTGATTTGTTGTATTTCTCTCCGTCCCGAATAGCAGAATAACTATTAAAAACATTGGAAAATTGACAGGGAAATTCCCACGGGAACGAAGTCCCGGGCAAAAAGCTAGTATGTTATAAAACGTCGTATGACATACGTGCGCTTTGACAATTACAGCCTCTGCTTTCTTTTAGCTTTCAACACAACGCACTTATATCATAATGTACTATTACAAACCCATGAAATTACTTGAAAAGTGAGATAGTTTACAAACCAATGAAGTTACTTTTAGAGAGCTAGTTACCAACCTTAAACAAACGAAGTTTCCATTTTTTACCAGCCAACGCGTGGACGCTTTAATTAGAGCAAGTATCAAAAGGATCTGTCACACGATAACATATACCTACAAACTTTATCTAGCCATACATAACAGATGTAAGGGACAGCTTAGCAAATACTTTCACGGTGGAATATTTCCATTGCCAATATGAACCACCATTAATCTTTTTTCCGGGAAGCCTTCAAGTTAACCATTTTTGTTAGTTAACTTATTTAGCGCTACGTAGTGGGCTGCGAAAAGCCGTACCACGCGTCCATCAAAAGCGATGTTAGTTTTGTGTTTTTACGCTCTTATTATCACTTTTTTTATTATATGGCAACATTAAATTTATTCGAGTAAATAACTTAATTTTAAAGCAGGAAACAAAGAATGCTACTGGAAAATCATTCAGAACAAAACCCAATTCAGGGTTTCATTTTTTGCTAAGCTGTTCCTTACACCTTGTAATGTATCCTCCCTTTCATTAACTATTCCCATTAAGATAATTTGATTTGATGGCGTTATGAGACGTTTTCCTATACGTGTTCCGGAAAATGATTGGCTTTAATGGCTTTCTTATTAATTAGTAGATGTTTTAATGTGATTTATTTTTGATGAGATTTTAGTAGATGGACACTATGATAGCTATTGTCGATTGACTATAGTCGTTAAAACCAAGTTGGAGGCCACTGTTGCGGTTTGAAAACTACCATGATACCAGGGTTAGCCAAGTTCGCTACACGATAAGAAGAAGAAGAAGTAGGTGGATTGCAGATTTTGCTCATGTATACTAAATGATGATATTTTGAAGTGAAACCAACGCTCGATTGCCTGATACCAAATTATTTTTTCTGCGGGTTGACAAATTTTTTGTGTTTTTTGCAAGTAAGACAAAATATTACTGTTTTTATAGGTATTTATTCCTTTTTATTTTCATCTATATTTATTTACAATTATCACAATTCAGACAGTCAGTATGTACAAAAAGTTTTCTAATTACAATTTAATTCTCTAACAAAAACGAGTTGGGATCTATTTACAAAAAAACATTAATTTTTACAATGATACAATTTTTCCTACTTCGTTTGACTAATATTATAATCGTTATGTACAGAGTTAATAAAAAATATATATAAAATAAGTAGACAACAGAACATCAGAGTACTGAATAATAACATTTTGACACGTTTTGCATTTCATTTATTTAAAATTGAAGATCCCGTGGCCTAATGACATGATACACAAAACATTAGTTTAAGGAGATTCAATAAAAGTACATACAAAGAAATTGTTAATAAATATAAAACTTACTTTTTGATGAATGGTAATTCAAAACATTATGCTAATAGCTGATGTAACAGTTTCATCAAAAATGATTAAAAGTACTTTTATAATCCACCTGATATGGCATTTTCTTCAGAAAAAATTAAGTGCTCTACCATAGGGTAGAACAACATGCTAGCTGAATTGGAACCGTTTTTGTCACTATATCACCCATTCATTCTTAAACTTAAAAGCTTGTTACATTTGAGTGCTAAAGAAACAAAGTATACGCTATCCCTGTCTAAAAAAGAATATTCCATTAGAAAAAGAGTACATTTGTGTTTTAAAACCACGGGATTATAACCTTTAAATCTCAGCTTATACCTATAGTATAGAAGTAATATCGAATTTCCTATACACAACTTTCTGGTCCGGGTATTTCTTCGGCTATAAGATGTTCTCGCCTTGTCAACGTTGTGCTGGATATCGGCAGCTTGCTCGTTGACGACCGAGGAGATAGCAACTGTATGGAGGAAGAAAAGAGTTACTTTACAAAGACAACAAAAAATGATCACTACTGCAATTTTTATACACTTAACTTCCAACTTTATTGACTTTATTTATTTGCTAAATTACAGTTACCGTTTTGTAGAGGAAGTTAAATATACTAAGTTAAATATAGATAGGATATTTGATTTCAGTATCCCGTAGAACTTCAAAAAGTAAGAGAGCAAAACGCAAAGCGTCTGAAAATTCCTAAATCGTCATTTCATGAAAAAGTCTAACGCTGCGTTTTAGGCCGAGCTCAACCCAAATACGGACGGGAAAAATATGGCGAGGATCCAGCTTTGGATGCTCGGTAGTGCGCTCGCCTGGTTCTAAAAAACGAACGATAAAAGTTTTGTGTTTGTGATCCCGTAATAATAAATATTCTAGATGTTCTCTTAACCAATGTACATACTCATAGAAGTACTGTGAAGCGGAGGTTAAGGTTCAATAACCAAAATCAGTTCGCTAACTTTGCCACGCTATTGTTATATTTTTACTCAGATCTCTCATGGCTTCAGTTCAGCGTAATTGTTTTCTCTAAATAAAATACTTAAAAGTGAATCCTTCAAAAGAAGGAAAAAAAGCCCAAAAGCCCAAGCCCTTTTACTATCCTACCAACTACTCCTCTACATAATAGGTCCATACTACACATAAAATATGAATAAGATTTTTTTGCGTCTTTTTAAATTTATGTGTAACTGTGTAGCTTTCCGCCTGGAACTTCGTTTCCGTAAGAAGTCGAAAAAATGTTGTAACCCATGTGTTAATCCATAACATATGCTACCTTCATACCAAGTTTTATCAAAATTAGTCCAGTCGTTTTAGTTTGAAGTAGTTTTTTTTTTTCTAAATGACTACACTGTTGGCCGTCGCTGGCCTTTACAGCTTCACCGAGCAAATGGCGAGCGCAGATGGCTCTCAGCTCAAAAACAGGCCTAAGGGCGCCCCCTGTGGGGCTCAAATCTCGGCTTAGGGCGTTACTGGGAGAGGGGAGTCGGACATATGTTTGTGGAGAGAAGCGGCCGGGTACATACCGGTACCGCGAATCGGGGCGGAGATGATGGGGTATTTGAAGTAGTAACAAGCATGCGTACACACACAAACTTACAAACATACATATTAGTGTGATAATATTCCCTATTCACTCTGCCTCAGACTTGGCACTTTTTAAGTTCATGTTTTATGGGATTCTAGCTTACCGTGCGTTCCTCACCGACGTGCACGGCGCCGCGCTCTCGGCCCCACTCGTCACTTACTTTGAGTGTCCCATTTTTGACAGCTGCCTCGGAGCCACACTTCACGTTTGGAGGGTCCCCGTCTAAAATGCGAAATTGATACTTTAGAGTATGCTGTATGTAATTTTTGAAAGCACGTGAACGAGTTTTAGGAATGTTGGAAATTTTGAAACTTTTTCTCAATTGACAGTTTTAAATGATCAAGTGGTTGGCCGTTACACTCGTAGCTGTAAGTAGTTGCACAAAAATTAAATTCGATTTTTAATTTAGCATTTTTAAAACGTTTACCCGCGTGAGATTCATAAAAAAACCTTTAAAAAATGCGAAATTTCGCGGCAAAAATCCTGGTTCAAGTTCCAATCGCGCCGAACATTTTTCTTTCCCGAAATTTATTTGTTTAAAACAGAACAAGAGTTAGAATTTCATATAATATTTATATTTTTTTAGCTTTTAGACTTAAAAGTATCATTGTTTTTTTTGGATGGTAGATATTGATTCCACGAGCATGTAATCGAATGCTTTTAAATGCTTTTTACATTCTCTAATTTGTATTAAGAATATGCTCACTTAACTTTTTATACATACCTAATAATAACCTAACCTATAGTTAAAGTAGAAGATCTGATTGAAGGTTATATCGTCGGGTATACCTGGAACCGTTGTAATAAACATACCTGGAGGTGGATTTAAAATATCTGGTTGAGCTTGTTTCGGTGGTTTGAGTGTGTACGCTACCACATACTGTCCATCACCAGAATTTAGCTGGAGTTCCGCAGATTGCTGCTTTAGGGGTTCTTGTCCTGTGTAGTAACTTTGCCTTGCCCTTGGAAAGCAAAAACAAAACTATAAGATCTCATTCCATTACACGCTAGAAAACTAGCAGAAGAATACTTTTGCGAGATGAAAAAGTGCGGTCGTCTAATTAAATTTCAAAAGCTGTATTTAAACCAATTGAAGCGAATCCATTTTTTTCCAATTTTTTTTTTTAATTATTTTGATCAAAATAGATCCACAAAAAATAGGAAAAATATATTTTACACAGTCAAAGGCCTACACTAAGATTTTCCTTGGAACATACACAAAGACAGATACAAACACTTATGACTCGAGAACAAACATTTGCTTTTTACACAAATACTTGCCCCGACTGGGAGTCGAACCCAGAACCCGTCGACCAAAAGACAACGCCGCTACAACTTGACCAAACAGACCGTCGAAAAGTTAGTCTTTAAAAATCAATTTATGCTTTAACAAAATATTTTGCTTTCAATTTAATTCATTTACTGATTTCTTGGATTTGTGTGAAAAAATTTTGTACAACCGTTGAGGTAAATTACTATAGCGTATCTCAATGTGTATAACTTACCGTTTTCTCTGTAAAAAGTATCCTGTCAAAATAGCTGCGCCTGAGCATAGTAACGCTGTGAAAACTATAGCCCAAAACGCTGCGTTAGATACTCCTGCCATCAGACTAGAGCTCCCATCTACTTAACAAACAAATAATAAATTTACTAATAGTAATTTAATAAATAACTAGATAAAGCACAACGGGGTAGATGCAGACGTTATAAGTAAAGTACAAACACTAGTCCTTCTATTTCGAATTTTGAATGTATGTGCAAGAACATCCTCTTTTTTAGGGTTCCGAACCTCGAAAGGAAAAAACGGAACCCTTATAGAATCACTTTGTTGTCCGTCCGTCCGTCTGTCTGTCTGTCAAGACCCATTTTTCTTAGGAACGCGTGGAGGTATTAAGCTGGAATTTATATCAAATACTCAGATCTACTGTCTACCTACTGTCCCTTGGAGCTGTGAAAAAATGAAACTTCTAAGCCAACGCAATCCAAAGATACAGCCGTTTATGCCACAAATTTTCGCAAATTTTCGACACTCGCAAGGGGATCAAAACCTTTAGGGTACTTCCCGTGAACTCAGAACTGTTTAGTACGAAGCAACGTCTTATAGCACAGATAAAGGAAAAATTGCGAAAACTGTAAATTTTTTGTTACATCATATAATAAAAATATTTTTAATAAATTTAAACTTTCCCCTTTCCTCATGAGCGCATAGAGGTATTAAATTGAAGTTCATATCAAATACTCAGGTCTATAATACCTTATACCTACAGGTTTGTACGGAGCCCTCGGTGCGCGAGTCTGACTCGCACTTGGCTGGTTTTTCTTGCTTCATTAGTATTTTACTAGTACATGATTCAGACCCAGTTACATATTATCAGAAGTCACTCCGCTAAATCTATCCGTCTGCCTGAACGCGATGAACTTAAAAATGACTAAACAGAATTTTATACGGTGTTTACCAGTAGAGTGACTAAAGAGGAAGGTTTTTGTGCATCATTTCATAATGTTTTTTTGCAAATTTGAAGAAATACGACAAATTATTGAAGTTTTCATCGAAATTAATTTTTGAAATCAAGACGATTTTGGCCTTTCATCGAAAACGCTGCATGCTATCCATTCACTAACTACACTGCTATACTACATTCACAAGAATGCATACATGACCACACAATGCTCTACCTAGCTGGTTAGGGATTATGTGTTTAAGGTAGAGTCCAATTGTCAAAAACAGTAAACATTTATCCAAGCATCCATCAATTCTTTCAAACTTTTGCGGTTTTAACTTTAGTTGAATAGGATTATGAGCTCCCACGAAGAGGCTTTCTTTGAACTTGTTATAATCCATCTCGTAGGCCACTTGACGTGCAATGTCTGACACTAACTAATACTGAAATAGAGTACTTTCTTAAGTAGCTTTGACCCTCAGACACACTCAACAATAATGAATTTTCACTGTCGCCTGTTTTTTGACTGTTGCGACTGGATTTTTTGAAAGTACTTTACGAGTAATATAGAAGTCATGGATTGAAATATGATACTTATAAAAAAAAAACTCTTGTTACAATTGTATTAAAATCGTGTGCACTAATTGGAAGAGCAAAGCAAATTCACCAGGCAGACGATAGAATCAGAAAATAGATTCATTACCGACGATCCTATTCTATAGTTTATGAAAGATATATTTATATTATTCTGTACATAGGTATTTACAGGTGCCGAGTTCTGAAAATAGGATTCAGGTCTTTAAAAAATATGTCGGTTATTGACCAGGACACGCAAATGTGTTGCTTACTACTCTACAAAAAAATTATGAAACATTTATAATTCTTTTTTTTCGTTTTTTATTAGTTTACATATACAGGCTTTAGTTAAATCTCTTTCAACCTCTCGGGTGCTAAATCGATCCATGTAACTGAACAACTTCCCCAAGGAACATAGGTCAAAATATGAAAAAAAAAATTGAACTCCCATACAAAATGCGCTATATGCTGATAAAGTTTGTATATGGGAACTCAAAATTTTTTTTTCGTATTTTGACCTATTATTGGGGGAAAGTTGTTTAGTTTCATGGACTGATTAACCACTCGAGAGGTTGAAAGAGAATTATCTAAAGCCTGTTTACATTACAAAAGTGGCGTCAGAACTAAACAAAGTCTAAATCATCTGCGTGCCGTCTGAAGACCACCTCGTCGAGGACTTTAGAAAATAAGCTCAGTTTTTATTGGACATTCCGAAATAATTGTGATAGTTGGGATTATACTTTGTTTAAGCATTGGCTTAGCAAGTTTCTAAAAAGAATGAATAATTAACAAATAAGTTTTTAACTGAAAACTTGGACCCTCCGATGGGATAATATTGAAAACCGAATGTCTGCTTGTAACGCATAAGCTATGCATTTTACGGAAATAGTCTTTGCATAAAAATAGAAGTTTATCCTATACAATTTTGTGAAAAAAAGAGAGCATTACCCTTAATACTTACTGTTTTTTATATGTTTTAGTTCGAAATGATATCTCAAACCTCATGACCTGTAAATGTATACTTACCAGTTCTTCGTTCAGGATCTTGATAAGCCAGAGATTGGATCATGATTCTTTCCGAGGCGCCCTTGTCATTTCTAGAATGTACTGTCAGACGAAGACTTTGTCCACTCGACCAGAGCACTCCAGCTGGTACCAGAAATACTGCCACACCATCTACAAGACGCAAAACATAAGTTTTTTTCAAAATGAATGAGCACGAAGAATCTATTGGGCGATCTCTTCGTGTTCAAAATTGTTTTGGGTAAGCACATATAATTACAAAATGATAAAAAATTTTCTTTACTTGATGTCCACAAATACATATTAAAACTACCAATACCTACTATAGTTACGTAGCTTAATGTGAAAGATGTCATTTTGTAAACAATCTAACACAGGGTCGATTTCAGCTACCAAATTCAGCCAAAACTGCACATTAATATCATAGTATCTATTCTACGTCTACGACCGACAGCTCCGAACGTCGGATGTCAATAAATATACTGGGTGAAAATGAAAAAACCTCCTAGCTATATTCAAAATCCTGAACCAGTATCACTCAAAGAACACATTTAAGAAAAAAAAAAAAAATTTTTTTCCATGGGAATAATTCATTTTTTGCCTAACCGTAGACATTACTCCTACACCAGGCACGCGAGGGGTGCAGGTAGCGCTCGGGAGGTGCGCCCAAGTGGAGTCTACGTTAAGGAAAAAAAATACCACCCCCCAGAATTTTTTTTTTTAAAAAAGTGTTCAGTAAGTGATACTGGTTCAGGATTTTCAATAAAGCTAGAAGGTTCTTTTTCAACCTGTACAGATGATATTGACAGGTGGTTGCCAAGTATTCATCGTATCTCGGTTGTACACTTACAGAATAGATACCCAGTAGGCCAATCACCAACCCGAGAGTCGCGCCACTGAAACGGCAGTAAAAATTCACTTTGACGGTGATTCACATTTGTTTTAAACTCACGTTCCATTATCAACGTGACCTTACTTGCTATTGTATCGCTTAGAAGAAGACCATGCGTGATTCGGGCGGCGCGACTCGCGGTGTTTTAACAGTCCCTGCAGATTGAATGGCTCACCAGTCTCATTGGCCGTGACATTAAACCTCAGCCGTCCAGTGGTCATGTCAACAGCCTCCAACACCACAAGCTGAGGCAGTCCACCGTCATACCCAGCCACGCACCGGACCACCAGGAACTCACTCAACTCCTCAATGATGGAGTTCTCTATCCAAGGGCTAGAACTGTTGCTGGCTGAGACGGTACAGTTACGCGGGGGTGAGGGGCGGGCTAAAGGGAGTAAAAAGCGATATGTTAATACTACTATCATCAGCATTTAATTTTTTATTAATCACACCGTGACGAAGATCTCTCTAAGAGTAAGAATCTGTTGGATCAACTGAAGCTGTAACTAAGGTACCATAGGACTGACTTGTACATACAGTATAAAAGTCCATAAATAAATAAAGATTGAAAATAAAACAGGCTAGTGCGAGTCGAAATCACGCACAAAGGGTTTCGTACCTAAAAACCTATAAAACCGGCCAAGTGCGAGTCGGACTCTATAAAAATCATTATCTCTATAAAAACTGCAAAAAAATCACGTTTGTTGTATGGGAGCCCCCTTAAATATTTAATTTATTCTATTTTTTTTGAATTTTTTGTTATAGGACTAATAGAAATAAATCATTTATGAAAGTTTCAACTGTCTAAGTATCACGGTTCATGAGATACAGCCTCGGACAGACTTTCTATAAAAACGAGCAAAACAGTTACGTTTTTTGTATGGGAGCCCCATTAAATATTTATTTTATTCTGGTTTATAGTATTTGTTGTTATAGGGCACATAGAAATACATTATCTGCGAAAATTTCAACTACCTAACTATCACGGTTCATGAGATACAGCCTGGTAACAGACGGATGGACGGACGGACGGACGGACGGAGAGCGGAACCTTAGTAATGGGTATCGTTTTTTCCCTTTGGGTACGGAACCCTAAAAAAAAGCTGTGACTACTCCTGAGATTTGTTGACATTGTTCTCGTGGTAAACCATGAAAACTTACCAGCTGGTACAATTTGGAAGACACAAGGATGTGACTGAGCCCCCACTGAGTTGCTTCCTCTACAAGTAAGGGCCCCATAATCTCTTTCACTGGCCGGTGTGTATTGGAGCTCACTTATACTGCCATTAAATGTCTCTGAGAAAGAGATATAAAGATATAACAAATGGGATACAAAAATTATGACAACCATATCAACCGCAAAGCATCCACTGCTTGACGTAGGCCTCCCCAAGGATCTCCACATCGATTGGTCCTGCACCACCCGCATTCAGCGGCGTCCCACAATGTTTATCAAATCGTCCTCCACCTTGTCTACGCTGCGCTTTCCGGTACGCGGTCGCCACTCGAGGATTTTTTTCTCCAACGGCCATCAGTCCTACGAGCAATGTGCCCTACCCAGTCACTTAAGGTTAGCAATTCTTAAAGCTATTTCGCTGACCTTAGTTCAATAGCGTGGTGAAATATCATTAGAGCTCTGATTGAAATATGATACTATCAAAAATTCAACGCTGACTAACGTCTATATGGTGATTTTTATTTATAAAGTTTTCTGTTATGTATAACTGCCAACAAAACCATTGTCATTGTAGTCATTGTCATAGTCAAAACCATTGTAGTCATTGTCCAACCGCAATAAATTCTTCAGTATTTAATTCAATTTTTAAAGCAAATAAACAGAGTTAAATCAATAAATAAATAGTTTATTTATTTCTCAAACTACAAGAGTGTCATATATGCATATAGACCAAGATCCCAGGGCCGCCAGACCTTACTTATTTTCTCATAAACCAAATGTGTGAGAAATAGTAGTGCTAGTACGTACTAGTAATGTATGAATACCAGCTAACCTGGGCCGACGGCCAATTTTCAGCTACCAGGTACTAAAGGTACTTCCAAAAATTGCTTACTTGTCTTGAAGTCTGGGTGCTATAAAAAGTATTGTTATAGTTCCCTGAACATATACAAAAATCACAGTTTAGACTGTTGGTATAATCGCATAATTTACTTGCGAACTGTAAAGCGTCTGGCAGAAATTACAGCCGACGGAGAGTGTCTGGCGGTGTTGAACATTAATTTTTATATTTAATTAATTATATTCGATAAGACATCAGCAGCCAGACTTCAAGACAAGTGAGTAATTTTTGGAAGTACCTTCAGAACCTGATAGCTAAAAATTGGCCGTCGGCCCAGGTTAGTTGGTATTCATACATTACTAGTACGTACTAGCACTATTATTTCCCACACATTTGGTTTATGACAAAATAAGTAAGGTCTGGCGGCCCTGGGATCTCCGTCTAATACTTTGTGTTACACTATCACACTAACACAGCGCTGCGTTCCAAACCCAAATCGCAGACTTTTCAGAAAAAGCCGCTAATTTGAAGTGGGTCTTGGCTGGTTATGTAGCCGAGTGAGCTGTGGGCTAAAAAAGTTTCTGACTGGGTGCCAGGCGTAAAATGAAGACGAGGTCGACCACGAATAAGATGGTGTGACGAACTTGTCTTTTTCACGCAGAACTGGCAGGAGATATATAGATATAGAATAGGGAGCCCTTTGCCCAGCAGTGGGATCCAGAGGGCGAATAAAAAAAAATCTCTCTACTGAAGTTGGATGACAAAATTATTTATACAATCACAGCTTTACACTCACACATATACTCTTATTTTTTTTAATTGTGCATATTTTAATGGGAAATATTTTAAGTGGCGAATAGAATGTGTTATTTATATAGAGTATGTACTATAATCTAAGATTTCCTAAACAATTTTTTTAATAAATATAATAAATAAATACAACAATGTTTCAAAAGGTGGCCCGAGCCCTTCGGTAAAAAATGTACTATATGGGCTGATAAAAAAAAAACAACGGGTTGCACTCCGGGAGTGCCGGCAGAAGTGAAAACTTGAACATATATTACTTCCTTGCGGTCTAAGAAGTTTTCACTTCACCCTCCTCCTTACGAATTTTCGATCAGGGTCACGGGACCCTGACGCGAGTTTAACATTTTTTACCCATCCAAAAAGTGCACAACGTCGCTAAAGAAGTTTTCACTTCAAAAAGATAAAGCAATATTTTGACCCATTTTATACACACAAAACTACCAAACTGTCTATTTTTAAAATTTTCTTCTCTATGGTCTGTTTAGAGTCATTTAAAAGTTGCTCCACTATATTTCATATGCACCTCTCGTTTCAAAGGTTCCCTTGTCAAATAACTAAAATTTGTAGAGTCAAAATAAAATTCTAGACTAATACTTTCTAGAGTGGTAGTCGAGTACATTGACTCTGGAAGCAATAGAGTTATGGATATAAAGCCATTCAGAGTTCAGTCTGAACGGTTCAGAGTATATTGCTGCACTAAACCGGCTCCGATATGTAGAATGTAAAATAAAACCATTTGAAACTTTATCCAGATCCTCCAACATTTAATTTGAATAAATTCATTTCTGAAGTTACACGTTTGTGATAACGGTCTTTTATAGACAGGGGAATTCGCAGGTTTAATTGAATTTGGGGTCTTAATTGTTTCTTGGGTATTTTGGTTTTCGATCACAAACATATGTCTATGAAATTTAATACTACTAATTTTTTTTTTTGAAATCATGTATTTCACTGCAGTGGTTGAATAACTCGCATTACATTACTAGGTATGATATCAACGTTTTGACATGAATCTACTTTAAGACTAAGGGTTTAAATTTTGGCAAAGAAACATACTTTTTACGCAGTATGCATAACTTGTCGGCTTTTTCTAAAAAGTTATACACGTTTTTTTAATTATATGAACCATCATTATAATAATTATGATGAACTACTTATACACAATACTGTCTTCCACTTATCAGAGATATTTGTTTTCATTGCGTAGGTGAGTGATTTTATTAAAACAAAGAGCGTTGCGCAGTTTCGACACCACATGATTCGTCATTTTAGTTCTGACGGCTAAGATAATACTTTTCACACATATCTCGCATATTCACTACTTACCATATCTAGCCGGTGACACATTAAAACTCTCGCCACTGTTGTTGAACTGCCAGAGGAAGGTGACGTCAGAAGGATCAGCGTGCACCAAGCAGCGCACGCGCAGGGCTTCGTCCAACGCAGCCCCTACAACTTGCGGGGATGAATCAACGCAGACAGGGGCAACTAAGGAAGGAAATTTTTATTGTTAGTGAAGCTTTAACGGGTTATCCTCCCTATGAAACCGAACAACTTTCTCCAAGAAACCTACATTAAATTGTCGACTTCCCAAAGGCTGACCGCACAAGTCATGAAGAGGTGATTTTTTTTTAATTAGACATGTTTCTGAGGAAAACTTGTTCAGTTTCATAGACTTGCTACCTTATATAAGTATACAATAACAATATATAATTCTATCTTACTAATTTATATTTTTCTTTTACTCTAGTACAAATGAAGATTTCAAAAATCTCTACTAATATTATAAATGCAAAAGTAGCTCTGTCTGTCTATCTGTCACGCTTTTACGGCTAAACTACTGAACCGATTTTGATGAAATTTGGTACAGAGATAGATTAGATCTTGAGAAAGGACATAGGCTACATTTTATCCAATAGCTGGGTACGATGTGACCTAAAGTCCACGCCGGCGGAGCCGCGGGCGGAAAGCTGTTCTAATATACAATTTTATCTTACTAATGTATGTTTTTCTTTTACTCTAGTACAAATGAAAGTCTGTAACAGAATGCTCAGGCAATGCCATTACCGTGTCCATACATTTCGGGAACTTTACTTCAATGTTTAGTTTTAATTATTTTAATTATTTATGTGAACAAAATAAAGCATTTCTTGATTTCTAAAACTTCTGCTAGAAGGAACTCGTGATTGGAAAGCCATTTAATAATAAAAACATTGTTTTCATTAAATTTTCATATCAAAAGAAGCAATTACATTCTATTGATCGTTTTCGCCCGTTATGTCCGTAGAAGGAGTGTAGCTAATTAACAGTAAAATAAAAGTAAGGGAGCATAAAAATAGCATTTCCATGTTTTCGTGTTTCGTTCACCACTTGACTATATATGACCGGCAATCGTAAAGAGTCGAAACCCATAAAGGCATAAATTTAAAATATCCCCGTCCGCCTTTCCTGCGTAGAGCTGTAAATATAAATCATGGCAATTATACTGTTTCGTATAATTTCTTGCTACGCATTCGTAGGTATGTAGTAGTAATTAAAGGTGGGCCCCACGCTTGAAGGCAGGACATGGGTCCGATTGAAGATGTTTTCGTTTTATGGTGTGAGGGTCCTTGTAAATTTTCCTGTTAGATAAGTGAATTTAAGTAAGGGCCTTGTGTCATGGGTATCTTGGAAAAATTATAATATTTATTTTTTTATGTTGGTATCCCATTTTTTTACAGTTTCATTTACAATCGCGAAGGTTTAACAGGATTAGGGGATTTACGAGGTTTAGAAGATTTGCCTCTAAGCTAGATTGTGGTCAAGAGTGAACCCATTCGTTATAAAAAAAACATTGTAACTAGACAATCCTACTAATATTACAAATGCGAAAGTTGATGTATGGATGTTGTATGGATGTTTGTTACTCTTTGATGCTCAGACGGCTAGAGCAATTTGGATAAAATTTGGCATAAAGGTAGCTGACACTCAGGAGTAACACATAGGCTGCATAATTATTCCAAATTCCTACGGGAACGAAGTCCCGGGCGGAAAACTAGTGTTTTATATTTTATTCTGAAAACATACTCTTAAGAAGTTAATTTAATAGCATTTTAAATTGATTGAAAACCTACATAAATACGCAAAATGTACTAAATTGTTCGGTTATAGGTTTTATATCTGTGTATACAGAATGTACAGAACAGCTTATCAAATTAATGAAAAGTGTTATTCCACAAGCATGATCGACTACAAGTAAACGGCCAGTAGAGTTTTCGTTATTTAAGTACGACTTTGACGCTACGCCATATACCGGGAAAACGCGAATTTTCAAGCAGAAGTTTAAATTAAAAAAACAAAATACCCGACTGCACACTAAAATAAAATGTATCCTATGACACTCCCGTAATCAAGACAAATCTAACGATACCTCATACATCAAAATCCATCAAGCCGTTTAGGCTACAGGAGGTCACAAAGGAACAGACATACATACATACTTACATACACTCGAAAAACATTACCCTCCTTCTTTGGCAGTCGGGTAAAAAGAAAGAAATTTAATATGGGTTCCTTGTTCGGTTCATGAGCAGAATCGTCGTCGAGTTTCACTTGTAAATTTAACCGCGTGATTGGTGGCTCTCAGGGTTCCGGTATGATGTGAAATCCTTCATATCTTCTAAAATATGAATGTATGTCAACTGTTCCTTTTGGTAGCTTCAGTTTATAAAATAGCTATGCAAACAATTCTCTTCCGACAATTCTGAGTTGACTTTCTTCTAAGAAAGACATGCGTATAGTGATTTACGTACTGGTAGGGTCTATCCGAAAATTTTGTTGACTTATTCCATATACCTATCTCTGTTTCAAAAAAGATAAATTAAGTATAAAATATGATTTCTTTGTTTTTTTCGTACTCTTAAATCCATTCGTAAAAATATAAATTTTAAAAAAAATATGACATGAGAAAATAGTTTATAATTTTTCTTAATAATAAATAAATAAACGCTTCGCACTCAAAGGCCCACATTAAGGTTTTTCCCTTGTGTCGTGGTCCCTTGGAACACACAAAGACAGACACGAACACCCATAACCCGAGAACAAACATCTGCTTTTTAGACAAATATTTTCCCCGACTGGAAATCGAACCCAGGATCCGCCGATCAAGAGGCAGCGTCACTACCACTCGACCAAACCGGCCGTCAAAATGAATAATGGACATGAATGAATATTCTAACCGAATCTCAATAAAAAATTGTTGAGTTTCAAATCTTTTTGGTTATTAAATATGTGTTTGAACTGGGATCTCTCAGACCCCACCAGGCATAATGAGGTCATTGTAATTCACCAGGCATGCCAAGAATTAAAGTTTCCCTGAATACTCTATACATTTACTCCAAGTACCGGTCAGAAGCGGAAGGAAGCTTCACGAACACGATGCGCTAATATAGGATCGAGCGATATATCTCGCACCGGACGCGACTGTTGATTTACATAGGCCGCGGTATAATAACCGCCGTGATTGTATGTTATACCCCTTCAATTTTGTACGGCCAAATACGTAAACAACATAAATATAAAGGACGAAGGATTTAATGGTTTATAAGGTCGTGTTTTAGGAGGGAGTGACAAATTGTTTTAGCATAAAACTTGGGTTTTCAAAGGCTTTTTTTATTCTTGTTTGAATTTTCAGTTTTCGGATAAAGCATATCCCTACTTTACAAAAACACATCTTAGCTACATCCTCGACCGCATCTTTGCCCCTAGCTAGATTGTGGTCAAGAGCGAATGAATTATTGATAAGATAAAAATAACCAGCATTATCTTCCTTTACACATTCTATGCAGAGAAATATAATTCTGGGAGTTTTTTTGCCATGACCCTTGGCCTTAGCCATAATCCAGGATCAATTAATCACAGCTGACCGATTGCATCTTAATTTTTCGTATTTTTCAAAATCGAAACTAATTTTATTTCAAAAAATATTGTAAAATTCAAGTGTTTCGTTGTTATAGTCACATTAAGTAAGCTACACATCATGTACAGAAATCAAAAAAGTCTAAGCAACACGCACGATTTTGAATGAAAATGAAAACGCAGTTTTTCTTGAAATGATGAAATTAAATTTTCATTTTCGTATCTTTTTCTTAAATTCTAAGCTAGATAAAGTTCATTTATAGGAATTGAAAACTCAGGTATAGAACTTGCTCACACTAAAGATTTTATTCAAAATACGTGTCTTAAATACTTTTCACAGTTTCTCAAAAAGGCCTCTGGTGTATGAAAAGTCGTGCGTGTTGCTTAGACTTTTTTGAAGTGTGTTTTTTTTGCATTCACTATGGACATTTCAAGAGGACTTACAGCCGCTAAACTAAAAACTCATTCCGCAATTACACAATAACCGTATAGATGTTGCATGTTGCGGATTTTATTCAAAAATAGTTCTTATTTACGCTCACTTCTTAAAGTTTCCTCGACAATAAACGCCATCTAGATAAAATACTCGGAACTAAATTCTCAATGACTTTTGCTATTAACCAGCTCAAAATTTAGCGCTATAGTTAGTGGGCGGAGGGGTTTTATTCAGTAATTTGGGGGCTTTTATCTCTAGTATGGTGATTTTCAGTCCTTTTAGGGACAGCTAATTTCTTGTTACGGCAATCATCGATTTTCCGAATGCACACGTATTATCTATGAATTATTAGATTTATCACCAACAATTTGTTAATTTTATGTTGTTGTTTTGATTTTTATGTCTATTACTTATACTTAATTATTGTTTTGTTATAATTTCGGACACACAAAATTTCCTAACACACAATTAAAAAATAGGAGCACCGTAAGTGTGTTCTAGACCATGCACATACACTAATCCTTTGCCGTCGTTATAGTCACAATTGCTGAAATGCCCTCCACTAAACTGCAGTAGCCTCACTAAAAGAGATAAAGCTACGGGTCATACGTACAGCAAAATAAACTTTGCAGCTTGTGAGATTTTTCAGCTTACCTGCATAGCAATAACAGTTTCAATTGCCAGTTCCAAGGCGGAAACCACCTCACTAAACACACGCGCGAATATTTCACAGGGATTTAAGCGGAATTTATTTCGGGCAGCGAACTAAAACAAAGCTCCGAGAATTAAAGCGGAACAGAACCTCCATTTCTGGATCGGTAGACAATTTTGTTGCTCTAACGTAATTTGATGTGTTCCGCAAAAAATCTTTTGACGATTCCAATTCGGTTTTTGAATATCGAATGCTAAAACGGAATGGAACTCGAAACAATAACCAAAAGAATGTTATTTTTTTAAAATTGAGGGAAGGGAAAGCTGTATTTGCATCGGGGAGGTACAGGGAGGTTTCAAGTTAGAAGTTTAATTCACCATAACAATGTTGGTTTTTTCAATAAAAAAAACAATTTTCTTGAGATGTTCTAATGGTAGGTGTATTATTAGGGCCAAAAATAATAATGTAGAGTCCCAAATAAAGCAATGACTCCGTTTTTCACCAACAAGAGTTAAATCAACTTTCGAGCAGGAAACATTCAACTGATTTAAAAATAGCACTACTGCCGCAGAACAGATTGCGAACAACGAACTGCTCTAGTAATATTAGGCAATAATTTTGATGATTTACTGCTTTGCTCTACCTCCCCTTGCCAATTACATTGTAGGAAGGAAGTGCGCACTAGGTCGATCTCCCCAATCATTTGAATACACCTACTGTGTATTTATGCGGTTGTAACTCACGCGGGAGGACATTTTGCTACAACATACATAGATGATGTATGTCATTGTCCGATGTTTATTATAGAGGAATATGTAAATGAAGAGGAAGTGTAAGGTTGTGTTGACTGCTTCTATAAAGGCATATAAGTTACGCTACCCATTTTTATTTCTAATCTCTAGGTTCGCTCAACTTGTTTAAAAAAAAACTATTAAGCCGAAAAGCAAAAAAAAATCATTTTGAGATATTGAGATTTCAATTCTAGGGGCCACATTACATCATTTACTATCAGAACCTAATACCTAGGCTAAATACTAAATGTTAAATTAAAAATGATTTTTCAGGCGACGAATAAAATTAAATGTAGGAAAGAGGATTTAATTTAGTATTGCAGGTACGTGATACCTGTACCTCTGCAATAACATAATTTTAGTAAAAATTTTAAAGGGTACCAAATTAAAAAAATCTACACTGCATTTTGAAAATTAGTTATTCCGCGTAGGTTCTTAAAAACTTTAAAGAACTATTTTTTCCAAGGAATACAGGTAAAACTTAGAATTGGCATGCAGTACAAAATTACAGGTAAGCCTCATTTAGAAAAATGAGCAAGTATGGAACCTAGTAGTTTACTTCACAGAACCAATGAATAATGTTTGCAGAATGCGCCAAAATGTTGGCAGAATGTAACACTACCATTTGATTTATTGTTTTCGTAAAAATAAAATTAAATAATGTACAGCTCTAATTACCATAGAAAAGAGAAAAAAATTACAGCTTGAAGTACCATGTGAGGTCTATAAATTACCTAGTAAGCGAAACACTAGCATAAAACTAAACCAATCCATGTGTAAAACCAAAAAAAAAACACTTTTCATCCATTCGCGCGCGTATATCAGTTAATCGCGTAATGTTATGTTGGTAAAAGTTATTCAAATAACGCAACGGAGACTTCACAATAATATTCCTAAATATTTGAGAGGAAATGACTGTAATTAATCAATTACAGTCATTTCCTCTCAAATATTTAGAAGGGGTCTTTAGCAGTGGGATTTCAAATGCTGGGTATGATACAGTGATATTTAACTACAATTATTAATAGTCCTAGTTGTTATGACCATTTTTTCCCAGGATGCTGCATTTAATGATAGGAATATGCCGCTTTGCATAGTGATAGTAGGGATCAATATAAAGGATTTGACTCGAGGATAAACGAGATTCCCCCATTTGGAACAGAGATGGCGCCACTTACTCGATTTTTTTTAAAAAAATTCTCAATCCTGAATGGATGCTCCGATTTGCATAATGAAGGTGTTAATCGACAGGAAATCATTTGTTTTATTCTAATAAAAATAAAAAAGCGCTCTAAAATAAATATAAGATTTAAAAAAACTGGAATAAATATATATAAAGTGTTTTTTTTGTATTAACGAAATTTTTTGAACAGTGTGTAAGGAAATGGAAGTTTTTATTTATATACATATCGTCACGCAATCATTTACACGTTTTGCGCAAAAAACCGTTACTCAATATCTTGTCTCGTTACAAATTTATTGAAGAATTACCGCTGTCGTCCGCAAGACTTTGTCCGAGTATAATTCGTTAAAATGAAAATATTTTCTCTTCCCGTCATCCGATGTTTATAAAACTTGTACCAATTTGTAAATCGCTCTCAATCAGTCAATATTCCAGAAATAACATGCCTATTTTAACCTAAGTTAGGTATATATATATTAACCTATAGCCAGACAGACGTACGAAATTCTAATGATTTTTTTGTTTCTATAAAGATCCTATAAGTTTACTATTTTTTCTTCAAATCATTCTATGTTCTTAGGGTTGTTATAATTCCCAATATTTTTAAACGAGCAATTCTTGTATCTTATACTTTAAACGAGCTATTCTTGTATATAAATATATATACATTTTTAGGATCTCGGAAACGGCTCCAACGATTTTCTTGAAATTTGGTATGTAGGTTGATTCGGGGGCAAAAAGTCGATCTGGCTAGGTTTCATTTAAAAAAATAACCGTGCGAAGCTCGGTCACCCAGCTACTATAATTATATATATATTTAGGATCTCGGAAACGGCTCCAACGATTTTCATGAAATTTGGTATGTAGGTTGATTCGGCGGCGAAAAATCGATCTAGCTAGGTTTCATTTAAAAAAATACCGTCACCCAGGTACTTTTATTTATTTACATTGTGTTGATACTGGCGCCACAAGTGCACCTCATGCATTGATAATTAAACTAATTATCTTCCATTTCAAAGGTGCTGGAAACCCTGAAAATAAGGTCGCTATTAGTATAAAATACCAAAATAATAATAATATTAGGTAAATGTAAAATAGTTTTAGAACTGATATTTTACTTACGTTTTGTTGTCACATTGGCCTTTGCACGTTTTACACTGTAACGTGCAAGGAAGACCTACGCGTCGGCAGCCACAATGCATCGAGTTGCAGCTCAATTTACAGCCACAATTATCAAAAAAGCTTAATTCGGGCCAAATTGGAGTGGCTTTGAACCATAGAGGAGTCCATTTTCCATCAACATTGTGCCACCCCCAGACAGATGGACTTGGGGTTGATGCGTCTAAATCTAACGCGTTGCCCCAAATATGGCCCGCTTGAAACGCTGCACGTAAGGCATGCTGTTTAAGGGCAGCGGAAGTAGGGGGCAGGCTCGTCACCATCCTGTTTTTACTTGAAAACAAATCTTGCCGAACCTCATTTACCGTTGAATGTTTGGTTTGCACGTTCGATTTCCTGTCGATTGACACCTTCATTATGCAAATCGGAGCATCCATTCAGGATTGAGAATTAAAAAAAAAATCGAGTAAGTGGCGCCATCTCTGTTCCAAATGGGGGAATCTCGTTTATCCTCGGGTCAAATATTTTATTATGGTCCCTTCTATCAATTTGCAAAGTGGCTTGTTCCTATCATAAAATGCAGCTTGGTTTCCATAACAACTAGGACTATAAGTAAAATGACTAACGACGGTATTACGGTTACGGTATTACGGCGGACCTATTTATAACGATTCGTTAAGAGTAAATGTAAGCATAAGAAAATCGAAAGATAAAATCGATGGGTTAGTCCATGTCGATTCAGTACATTTTAGAACTATGGGATCTTAGTAATCGCTAACAGAACGCGACTTTGTTTATGCCTCTAGGAATATACCGCTCTATTCGTATTTTCCTTTCTAGCTATCTAAATAGAAATGGCAAATATTAAGAAAAGGGTTCACAGATAAAAAAAAACAGGAGATCCAATCCTGGGGTCATGGGTTCAAGTCCTATTCACGACGATCATTTTCTTTTCCTAATTATTTGTGAATATCTCTCAAATGAAATTCCCTCAACAATGAAGCCGTTTACGTCAGAACATACAAAACTAAAACTAGATGTATAGCAATACAATAAAGTGAAAACCAACGGTTCCGCACGTAGTTAGCAAATAAATTTAGTGTTCATGTAACTTTCATTCGCAAAATTAATAACGAGGACTGACAGTTACATAATTTAAATTCATGGAGCAATGTATTAAATATTTCGTTAAGTTTGGTAACGCACATATACGTTATGTATTTTTTTATTCCAGATTCAATTTCAAATATATTTATTGCAATGTTACAGGTAAAGAAATAACGTAAGATGTTAATATAAAATATAACGTGCGCTGTTACATACATGCATTTTTCTATATTTAATATGTTTGTTGTATTATAATAAGAAACCTATTCTATATATTGCACTTTAAGATTATCTGCTAAATATCCCTCTGTGTTGTAATAATATTTACTAACTGAAAAATTGTACAGTTTTTGTTTAAAATGTCTAATATTTAAGTCTTTTATACAAACGGGGAGGTGATTTTACAATTTAAGAGCCAACATGAAAGCTGTATTTTTATAAAATTGTAGTTTTGTATGGTGTAACGGCATAACATCTATTTTGTTTCTCACTTTACGTGGGTGTTGGACTTTTACTAACTTAAAATAATTTGGATACTGATGAACAAAAACATGCTTCAAAAATGAAGATACAAGCGTAATACTTTTAATTTTTTGAAATGCAGTACACAAATTGCAAAATAAAATTAAATCTACCAATTCTGGTTACTCACATTGTACTCTCAACTTGACGACCTCACTGGATGTCTCCCCTCTAGCATTAGCAGCCTTGCAAGAATATCCCCCAGCGTCTTTTCTGGTCACCTTCTGCAGCACTAGGGATTTGGTGCTCAGGATCACCCCTGACGTCATGTTCTGAATGACTGGTTTATCCTGTTCATGAAAGAAAACGATGAAACAAAAATCAATAACTAGAGCAACAACTCTCGCGATCGTTTTAGGGGTATTGACTTTGTCACTAAAACCCCTTTCGTAAATTATATTCACTAAAGTAATTGAACAATTATCAAAGCTAAGAAAGACAAAACAACCGACTTCAATCCTGACCACTTCAAACATGAGATAACTCTCAAAACAAACAAAAATAACAGAATTCGCGCCAAATATTTTTCTGTCCCTAAAAATTATTTTAAAAAATACAAAAAATTACTGCTTTTAACTTTGAGACACGTGCAAAAAAAATGTTTATGAAGCAATAAGCCTACAAATATTTAAAAATAGATACATTTAGTCAAATTGAGATTTTTCATTATACGAGTCAGCTCAAAATGCAGTAACTTACATCGTGGTACCAAGATATCCGATGTTCCCTAGGGTTGGCGCGGACGTTGCATTCGAAATATACATCATCACTCTCCTTTATATCGTTAGGGTTTAGTGTACTGCCCAGTGTCAGGTTCACAAGTGGACTATCTGAAAATAAACTATTGGTTAGAAAGCCTTTATAAAGTAAATTATCATTTACTGCTTTTAGGACGCTGCTATGAAAAACTAGATACACTTAAATTTAGGTATATTTTTAAGGATGACGAAAGGTTGCGGTCATTCGACTTCCCATAAAAAGGCAAATCAGCTGATCGCACAGGTTGTATGGAGAGCCAACATTTTTTATTTTTTATTTCGACCTATGTTCCTTCAGGGAAAGTTGTTCAGTTTCGTTGATTGATTCACATCCTTAATTTTAGCTATTTAATTTGAAGTCACCCAATATAGTATTTTTCGAAGTAATATTAGCTTCACAACATTTTTTTTTATTAGTCAGATTAAGTCCTCCCCTGGAAGCTCATAATTTATTTGGACTATGTTATAGAAAGAACAAATCATACTAACATACAACATTGAGCTGCACGGTATCATCGATGGCTTTGGAAGGCAGGGTAGGGTTAGCAGCAACGCACTTCACAGTAGAACCATTGTCCTCTGGCTTCGGGATGAATTTCAATGAACTTACTGACCACGTCTCGTTGGATTTTTCTGTAACCTATATCGCAAAGACAACATTATGTATTAACCATCAGTGAAAACCTTTTTGGATTAGTGTAATAATAATAATCATTTTAATATCTGTTCACGTTATTATTGTTTAACCTGTGTATTTCCCAAATAAAGAAAATATGAAATTAATGAAATAAACGCCGCACACTCAAAATACAATGTTGAAGTTTCCCTTACGAGTATGTTCTGAGTTCCGGACACTAGCACATATGTTTCCTCAGATCGGAAATCAGATCCAGAAACCATAGTCGGTCTACGAAACATACTAACCACTTATATAGGACTTTAGGTAAATCTCTTTCAACCTCTCGGGTGGTTAATCAGTCCATGAAACTGAACAACTCCCAAAAGGAACATAGGTCAAAATACGAAAAAAAATACAAACTTCATCAGCATAAAGCGCATTTTGTTTGGGAGATCAATTTTATTTTTTCATATTTTGACCTATGTTCCTTGGGGAAGTTGTTCAGTTTCATGGACTGATTAACCACCCGAGAGGTTGAAAGAGATTTACCTAAAGCCCTGTATAAACCGTGTATGGGTTTTTATTACTGCATCAATCATTAATTTACAGTCGGGAAAAGTATTTTGAGGAAACTATTTCCTATAACATTCAAGTCTATTACTTAACTTTTACAAATAAATTGTGTTTAGTAGTGACGTTAGCAAAATCGATCGATGGACTTGAGTTTGATTCTCGTTCAGAGAAAAATCATGTGTTTGTTTTCAGGTCTAGTGAGTGTTACAAAAGAAAACTCGGTGTAGATATATGAGTGAGTCATTGTTAATATTATATTTAAAGTTAAGGACACTAAAATTACGATTACTTCGTCGAAATAAACTTTTGGAGTAATCTGGCTGCCTGAAGTATTTTTTTTAAATTTCGCTCAAAGGACGAAGATGTAGTCAAGGAATTTGTATTTCTCTAGCAGTACAACGCCGATGGATACCGCTTGCCAACAAAATTTAGTTCCGTAAAGTATTACCAGATGGCGCTAATTGATTTTTAAAATGCGGTATCTAAGCTTTACATAGATTTGTATAAGGTGACACAGATTTTTAGATTTTTTTACATAGTTTGTCTTTTTAAACTGCTAAATATAACGTCTTTCCTAGTATTCGGATGTGTCATTATTGAACACCATCACAGTACCCGGCGATAAATATTGCACATCGACCTGAAGAAAGATACATTCGGATAATATCGGTTTCGTAGATCTATGTCGCACTTGTAGGATATATGTGATAGATGTAACCACAGACATAGACACGGAGGTAACGCTCTACGAAGCCGAAATTAGCTGATAGTCTATTTCCAAAGGCCTATGTGTAATATACTCGAAGCTGCCTTAGTGCACCTATGAGTTTGTATACGAGCCTTTTGTTTACTCGAACTACTGAATATGTAACCATGCATGATCCATCAGCCGATTGCAATTACTTTACTGTCATTACTTGATCTACCAAAACCTAGATCATGGTTACTTATACTGCGAATCTGAATAATCTGGACATCCTTCCTTTTTATTTTTTTGAAGTGAAAACTTCTTTAGCGGCATTGTGCACTTTGAAGTATGGGTAATTGTGTCCTCATATGTTTCCACATACATACATACCACAAACTCGCATCAGAGTTTCGTGTCTGTCACGTGACCCTGATCGAAAATCCGTAAGGCGGAGGGGTGTTTAATAAATATAGAAAATTAAAACTGCAAAAGTCAAGATGTCATCTGGTGTCAACATAGAAAAAAGAAAATTAAATATTAATGCACAACGTTAAATGTTCAAGTTTTTACTTCTGCCGGCACTCCCGGAGTGCAACTCGTTGTTTTTTTTATTATGAGATGGGTTAACTTTTGACTCAATCTTGACCTCATCTTGACTAAAGGTCAAAGATGAGGTCGACGATAGAGCGAGTTTAACCCAGAAAATACCAATTAAGGCACTGGTACTCCCACACACCGACGGTAAACAGCAAGCTGTTTGGCGTCGGACTTCAGTAGGAGCGTGATCGCGAACCAGACGGCCCTCTACAGAGCCTACCACACCGCATGAGACCATAAGACATCACCTCAGATTCAAAACAAACTGAGGTGTCGTTACCTACGATGGATTACTAGGAAGCAGGTCTCATTTGTGTTTCCTTAGTCGCCTCTTACGACACCGACAGAAAGAGATGGGATGGTGTTATCCTCAACCAATCACAACACGGCGGAAAAATTATCGTGAATATGTAATTAAGTATATAGAGAACTTGACTAACCTAGTTATCAGAGTTTTGAAGCCGCCAAATGGTATTTAACTTGATTTAACGACACCGTGTCTGTTTTTGTGTATGTTCCAGACCCACGACACAAGGGAAAACCTTTGTGTGGGCCTTTGAGTGTGTAGCAGCTATGACAGCATGAGTGTACAAGTATGAGGTAGTGTAGAACATGTTTGGGGACCTTACCTTACTCTTATCAAAGACCCTGTTGTCCTTATACCACGTGATCAGCGCTGGTGGTCTACTACCTTCCGCCACGCAACTGAGGGCAGTTGGAGAATTGGCTATCAACTGCTGAGGCCGGTTCAGCAGCGATATCGATAATGGTGCCACTGTTAAATAACATGAAACAATTATTTTAAAAACATACAGGTAAGCAAATACTGTATTGGTGGAATTTATATTCGAATAAATGATTTAATTTTAAAGCAGGAAATATTTATATCATGAAAATGTTTTAAATATTTTCCGGAGGAAAATTCCACTGAAAAACCATTTTGCATGATTGTCTGAATTCAAGGTTTCAGTTTTGCTAAGCTGCCCTTCCAGACTGTATACTAGATAACTAATCGTATTGTGGTTTTTAAAGCAAGAGAACCAGATATTAAACCCAAATATAGAATAACCTTGTCCAGTAACGAGGTACAGTGCTTCTTTTTTAATGTCTCTCAGCAAACAGTGTCTGTCTCGTTCTTGTCTTTTAAAATTAAACTTATTCAAAAAACTTGAATTTAGCCGAACCATAATTAGAAAATAGAAGTACAACGTTTTTGTTTATACAGTGTACAGTTTTTTTCTCTTTCTCTGAAGCTCGAGTACGATGGTGACAGTGAGCTAATGCGCCGCGGTCCTATGTAAAAATGTCAACATTGACAACGACAGAGGGCGAGCAGGGGGGCCCTCGCGCAATCAAAGTGAACTTTCAGCGTCAGCCGATTGGCGCGCCGCGCGAGTTTGTCGCCATCGTGCTCGAGCTGCTGATCCTCTTTCTTTACTCATCTTTTTTCTTAAGTGCTTAAATTTAGAAAATTAAAGAAAACATCAAGCCCTTGTACCAGTTATTATTTCGGACGCTCATAAAAAAAATGTGTATTTTACTCAGCGAAAAATGAAATTTCTCAGAAATCGTAAAGGGGTTATTTTAATGAATGTAACACTGAAACGGCTTCAGCTTAGCATAATGTCGCGGCTAAGGCTTAAAGGATTTTCACCAACAGACTGACAGATTCACAAAGAATGTTTATGTATAGATAATTATTGGAGGTATGAATTCAGTTGTATTGATAACTCTAAAATTTAAAACAATCGTCAGTACCGACATTCAGCGCACTTATAACTCTTAAACGGCTGAACAAATTTTAATCAAATATAGCTAAAACCATCTCGAATACGGAGCTACGATGTCATAGACTGACGCACAGATACACACGTCAAACTTATAACTTCCCTCTTTTTTGTTGTGGTTTAAAAAGGCTCATAAGATAAGAATAATAAATACGAACTAAGATAAGAACTTTTTTTTTATTATTTATTTCTTATTTATAATTTGTAATTTTAATGTTTAATTCTGAAATATTGATTTAATATAATAATGTAAGCTTTGTGTGTGCAGAAATAAACGATTCATTCATTCAAGAATGGTGATGACTCGGTTGGCCTGGAGGTCTTTAGTTATTGTACGAAAGCTGTATGTAAAAGATTTTAACTCAAAACAGTCCTTCCAATTCAAGACAATATATTTTGTGTTGCCTATCTATCACCTCACGTTTCTAAAAGAGTCATAAAAAGTTTTTAAGAAGAAGTAAAGACTCTTTCATTCACGTGTCTTCGATAGTAACTGATTTCTATCTTCCCTCTATCTATCTATTTTAAGAAAAAGCTTTATTCTGACTGACTGAATGGCGGATTAAAGCACAACCTAAACCGCCGGTCGTGTAAATTTGACATATGGAACGGGTATTTCTTATAATATCATGTAGGCATCCCCACAGGAACAAATTCCCGGGAATAGTCTTATCTTTTTTTAAACCCCAAATCCTATATTCTCAAACTTCACGATCTGTAAGGCTTACTATTTAAAATTGCCACACGCCATTTAACAGATAAACTAAAGAATTGAAGCAATTGTGCTGAAAATTTCTTCTCCATTTATCAGAGTTTTGTCGTAATAGGTTGCCCATTACCACTATTGCTACTTGACCTTTATTCACTTGAAATAACGCGCAAGCGTTTGGATAATGTGACGATACCATGACTAATGTTGCGTGAAATACAAATACCTTTTTTGTAACTCTGACCCTTACATAGTCATGCGAGGAATATGTCATAAAATCACTTAAATTAAAAAAATTGTATTACCTCCGACATTCATAATTTATAACTTTTAAACTGCTGAACCAATTTTGGTAAAATATAGCTAAAAACTATCTCGTTTACGTCAGCTTTTGAAGCATCAGAATCGGTCTATTCGTTTAGGAGCTACGATGCCAAAGACAGACACACAAATACACAGACAAATAAATACAAACGCCAAACTCATAAAACAACTAGTTAAATCACTTACAATTCATTTCCAGCCTCACAGTCTTCTCCTGAGGAGGCACTAAATGCGTATTTGCTGCTCTACATTTGAAAGTGGTGTTCAGGTCATCTCTCCTTAGATGCTGGAGTTCCAATCTGTTCACCATCACGTGCGTGTCAGTCTTCACGCCAATGTACTGAGGTGCTGGTGAGCCATCGATGTGCCATGATACCACTGGTTCCGGGCGTCCTGGTGAATTAAAATGTTAATGAACACTTAATAATGCAAATATTTTATTACTATAATACTTTGCTATCTATTTTAAAAAATCATATACAGGTTATATCATGCCCATCTGTGTGATAAAATGTAGCTTGTCTTTTCTCACGGTCTAATCTATAGCTGTACCAAATTTCATCAAAATCGGTTTAGTTTTTTAGGCATGAAGGCGTAACAGATAGATAGACAGACAGTTACTTTCGCATTTATAATATTACAGGTAGGGATATAAGTGTGTTAATTAATGCGTCACTCATTTGTTAATGCAAGAATATCGACCAACGTTTTACAATGAAGTTGCTGAGGAAATAACAAAAAAAAAAGTTTTATTTACATTACCATATTTCTTCTGACTTGATAGGTCAAATGCTATTTATTACATCATTCATTTTTGTCAGTGTATTATTGACTTTTTTCTTAAATTTTAAAAGGGTAATTGAACTTTGAGTCATAAAATATTGATAATACCTAGCAGAATTTTGTTCTCTAAAAGACTATTTGCTGATTAGTATAAAAAACCAGCCAAGTGCGAGTTGGACTCGCGCACCGAGGGTTCCGTACAAACCTGCTTAAAGGTATTATAGACCTGAGTATTTGATATGAATTTCAATTTAATACTTCTACGCGTTCATGAGGAAAGGGGTAGTAAGTTTAAAATTATTAAAAATATTATATTTATATGATGTAACTAAAAAATTACGGTTTTCGTAATTTTTCCTTTATCTGTGCTATAAGACGTTGCAGTTCCTTCTTACCAAATTTCCAGATTCTGAGTTCACGGGACCCTGTAAGTTTTGATTGCCTTGCGAGTGTCGAAAATTTTCAGTTTGCGACATAAACGGCTGTGTCTTTTGATTGCGTTGGCTTAGAAGTTTGATTTTTTTCACAGCTCTAAAGGACAGTATACTTGAGTATTTGATACAAATTCCAGCTTGATACCTTCACGCGTTCCTGAGAAAAAGGGTCTTGACAGACTGACAGACTTTTTTGACATTTGCGACCCAGTATATATTTAAAAACCTTTTATATGTAAAGAAAAATGAACAATTGTTCAAGAAAAATTGTGATAGGCACAATGTAAACACTAGAAGCAAACATAACTTGGATATACTAGACAGCCGTCTCTACAAAGTAACAAACTCTTTTATGGGTCAATATATACGCTTCTACAATAAGATTCCCATGTGTAGGTATTCAAAACCTACCTTTAGAAAAATTTAAGACGATAATTAAACAAAAACTTTGTAAAAAGGGCTATATAGAATTTCTGATTACCTGTTAGACAAGCAACCATGGGAATAAATTGCTCAGCTCCAGAGTTATTTAGATATTAAGTCAATTAAAATTAAAAGTAAGAAAATTTATATGATTGACTGAAAAAGAGCGACCCTCGGAGTTTCTTGCCTATTCTTCTCCTGAGGAAGACTGCACCTTTGCGAATAGGCGCAAAGTCAAAAGTGCTAATGTAATTCATTATAATATTGACGTGTTCAAGTATCATTTTATATGTTCAATGAAATAAACACTTTTGACTTTTTGACGGATAGACGGACAACAAAGTGATCCTATAACGGTTCCGTTTTTTTTCCTTTCGAGGTACGGAACCCTAAAAAATTAAAATATTTCCAAACACTGCTTTGTAAACATTTTTAAGGTATTCAAGAATTGCAATTAAATTAAAAATATAACGTTTCACAACGTGGTTTCAGATTTGACCACAGCCATTAGTATTTAGATGCCGTACTGATACTCGTATTACTACGTGAGACTTGTGGTTCCACTGAATTAATAGATAATCGACATCATATCATCATACTAAATTAAAAAATAATGCCTGCCGCCACCTCTGTCTGTCTGAACGCAATAAACTCAAAAACTACTAAACAGATTTTCGTACGGTTTTAATCAACGCATAGATCATCAATTCAAGAGGAAGGTCACCCCCCAAGCGCTACCCGTACCCCTCGCGCGCCTGGTGTAGAAGTAATGTCTACGTTTAGGCAAAAAATGAACTATTCCCATTGAATTTTTTTTTTTAATTGTTATTCATAAATGTGTTCTTTGAGCGATACTGGTTCAGGATATTGAATATAGCTAGGAGGTTTGTTTTCACCCAGTATAATTCATTCCCGAAATTCCCACAGGAACAAAGTCCCGGGCGGGAAGCTAGTAAGCATAATAAATGTTAAAGAATTAAAAATTACTACGTATCTCTGAAATAACATGCTTTATTTATTGTTTATAGAATATTCTAGTTCCATTTAGAAAATTGAATAAGTTTCGACAGCAGGACAGCTTAAAGTCACCGGCAATGTAGGTAAGTCTAGTAAGTGGTATTAAAAAGTTATGCAATCCGTAAACAAGGGCAAACTACGAACTTATCTTCTAAGTGGGTTACTGAAGAACAAACCTTCTTTAACCCTTTGAAAACTTCCCTTTTTTGGTATTTTAGTTTGAAGTGATCATTTTATGGATTTCTCAAGAAGAATAAAGGTAAAACTTAATGGTGAAGGTAAAGTTATTAGGGATTTTTTAATTATTTTTTGTTGGTTTGTTGAATTTGCCGAAAATGAGCTTCAACTTGTTTGCTCAGGAAAGTTGTTTAGTTTCAGTAAAGCTTTGATAAATCTCAAATAGAATATGTTCTCTGAAGAAGACTGCACCTTTGCGAATAGGCGTAGAGTCACTAGGGTCAAAAGAACGAATACGTATGTATGTATTTAAATGGTTTAATCTATGTTTGTATGTATTTCATTGTAATCTTGACTTGTTTTAAGTGGCATCCTGAATGTTCTATAAAATAAAGATTTTTTCTATTCTGTAACCAATCACTATTTTAACAATATATAGTATTTGAATCCAACCTAAAAAAACTTTTAAAAATAATCTCCAACATCATTAAAATATTTGTCAAAATTTGTAAAGCTTTATAATAGTTGTAATCTCATGCACAAAAATAATGCGGGTTAGTCCGTAGAAAAGCCATTGGGAACTTGGGGACATATGGACTGTTGGCTTTAACAAATAACTCCGAATCTTGGGGGATCTCACAGTCAATGCGATGCTTAAAATACGAGAAGGTAAAGGACCAACTTTTGAGATACAAAGTTCTCAGTGAAGATTTTCGCAGATTGGTTTTCGGGACAGTAAATTAGTTGGGTAAGTATAGACGGAGTTTTTTCATGAGTAATTTTTACAATAACCAAAAGAGATGGGAACTTTACTAATCCTGATATTGAAGCAATATTCCAAAAGTTTCGATATTAAAATTTCTGATTAATCGGAGAGATCGGATTCTTTGTAGCGAAATGTGGTAGAATTTTAAAAGCACATTAATTACTATGGAGTCGATATCGGAGCTTAAATTCCCAGTTGTACGGGCCGCTGCATCATCACAATTGGGCACACAAGCAAAGATAATCCACACTGGCCCGCCGCCAACCGGCCATACTGCGGACTTTTCAATGAACCCATTCGAACGGAATATCTCTTCCAATGTTTCCATAAAAGAAATCAAGCAATAGAAAAATTGGACGGGATTGGACGTCAACTCTTTTTGTGTTCTGAACGCGAGTGTACCCTATCGCGATTGTGTTCAAACGATTTCAATTTTAGAACCTTATTGCGCGCGAAATGTGTTAAATTAAACAGTCAGTTTGTTGGTGGAAATATTATTCCTCGCAATCTGACGCGGTGATAGGCTAGCGTTATGGGTATCTGTCATAAGAGTTGGTAGCGGGAAGCGATTTATTTGGCTGGAAATAGGCAAATATAGATCTGTGCAAATTTAGTTCTATTCCTTTTTTTTTGTAGCTTGTATTTTTAAGTGAATATCTGCGGTAAAAAAATTACCAGTTTGCCAATGAGTTAAAAAGTTCGCAATTATTGGTAACGACTTCATTGAAAAATTCCGTAAAGGACACCACAGAATGGACCATAAAACAAAATACGTAATGACTTCTCCAAAGTGCTTCTCAAACATGTCAAGAATTCATGATATTGCTTATTGAGAACTCTATTTGGGGAAACCTACATATTTACAAAACACATGAATCAAAATACAAATGTAAATTCGTATATTTTATTAACAACATTCTAAAGTAACGCAATGAAAACTCATATTATGTGCAGTGAATATGAGTTTTCATTGTGTAGAATTTTAATAAATCCTGGTGCTTTACTAATGCACTTCTATTTTGAGAATTCGAGCTGAATTCCAATAGCAAGATTTATTTAAATTGCACGTCAGTTTTAATTACAAAAGCAAAATACCCGGTACTGTCGTGAACAGAAGAGAAATTATATCGGCGATCACTAAACATTTCTCGACAACAATTTATTCTCATTCTTTGTTGCGAAAGATAGTGAATTGAATTTACTGTTACAAATGCACGGGTAAATGGTGGATTTCTCTTTTTCAATAACAACTTCAGTTGAATGTTGATTATACTCTGTGCTCTGGTATTCAGAGCACTATTTTCTTGTTTGGACAGAAAATTCCTACTTACGGACTTTAAAATAAATTTCAAGTGACTTAGATCAAAAACTAAATAACTGATCAAAATATTCAATCATAGCTTTCCGCCCGCAGCTCCATCCGCGTCGACTTTAGGTTATATCGTACCCAGCTGTGAGATAAAATGTAGCCTGTGTTGTTTCTTAAGGTCTAATCTATCTCAGTACCAAATTTCATCAAAATAAATATTTAGTTTAGCCGTGAAAGCGTGACAGACAGACAGAGTTACTGTCGTATTTTTAATATTAGTGGGGATTAAAATATTTACTAGGTAAGAGAAAACGTTTGTCAAATGTGTAGGAAAATATGACGGCCGGTTTGGTCGAGTGGTCCTGGGTTCGATTCCCAGTCGGGGCAAATATTTGTGTAAAAAGCAGATGTTTTTTCTCGGGTCATGGGTGTTTGTGTCTGTCTTTGTGTGTTCCAAGGGACCCACGACACGAGGGAAAACCTTAATGTGGGCCTTGAGTGTGAAGCGTCTTTTAAAAAAAAAAAAAAGAATGTTTGGCATATATAGAGTACTAGTTGCACATACCGCTCCCAACCCGTGGTCCACCTTATTTATTCACCTAGGTGGACCATGGCCAATTATTATTATTATTTTTACCATTGGTTCACCTCAATTACAAGCAGAAAAAAGAAGTTAGTGTGTGAGGAAAAAATAGCTTGTATTACATTTATGAGAAAAAGAACTGCTTTATTTGGTTATCTTTGATATTGGTAAACATTTTTTGTACCCGTCCGTTCCTCTATTTTCTCACAGGCAAGACGGACGGGCCTAGACGCTGCCTTCTAAAGGATGCTAAAAGCTTGTATGGTAATTTCCTTCAGGCTCAAGCCGGGAAATATCTGAAGCTACTTTAAAATGAAGTGAGCAAAGGTAGCAAAGTCTCAAATTTGTTAAAGGCATTGGAACTAGGCCAACCATGAAAGCATGTGTTTAACTTGTGTAGTTGGAATTCACATTGCATGTAGTCAAAAGCTGTTTATAGGTTGGAAAGGTTCTATTAAGTTTATTTCTCTGTTTCCGTATTACTTTTCATAGTTCAGTTGTGTTTGATAAGTTGATATGTAGATAAATTAGCCCACATTACAATAATAAGTTTTTGGCACGCAATGTGTTTTCGATTATCACCGAGTACATAATACTTGCAAAAATACTTCCTGGAAAACTTTAGCCTGTGAATTTTTGCTTTGAACTGAACAAATTGACAACTGAAAACTGAAAAATTGTTAGAAATATTAAGTAGGTAATAGTCCGATCAGCTAAAATGAAAAAAAATGAAAAATAACATGATCGTTTTTAGGGTTCCGCAACCAAAGGGCAAAAACGGGACCCTATTACTAAGGCTCCGCTGTCCGTCGGTCCGTCCGTCCGTCCGTCCGTCTGTCTGTCACTAGGCTGTATCTTATGAACCGTGATATTTAGACAGTTGAAATTTTCGCAGATGATGTATTTCAGTATAATAAATATTTAAGGAGGCTCCCATACAACAAACGTGATTATTTTGCAGTTTTTATAGAGATAATGGTACGGAACCCTTTGTGCGCGAGTCCGACTCGCACTTGGCCGGTTTTATTTTCATTTCGTTTGTAGTATTCCTTCATATTCGGTGAATATCCATGTGCTGATTCATGTGCTGATTCATAACCTAAAGTTGCAATATTTTTCAATTTACTGATTTCGATTTACCTCCTCGAACTTCACAAACGAGAACCAAGGCAGACCCTTCCTCCAGCGGTCCCACCACACCTGACACGTCTGCTCCAGACTTGTCATACAGCAGCATTTGATGGGGAGGCACTGAAACAAAACATAAATATCTGTCACCGTCACGTTGTCAAATCCGTAATATTGTTATATGACTTAGTAAGAATATAAACTCATTTTCGTCACGTTGATGGACTTTTTTATAATATTAATGCAACCTAACCTATCCGAACCCAAAAAAGCCATAACCTAACTCATACAGATGGCTCTTAAGGCGACTACAGCACATAAATTATGATTTTATGATGCGTAGATAAGCATGACGCACTGCATTAAATCGAAGAAAAAAAATACTACGGTAATATACAGGACATAAACTAGATAAGTAGTTTGGTGAAAACATGATTCAGTACTTTTGGTTCGATAAAAAAAGCTCACAAAGTCACCTCTAAATACCAATACTAAATATGCACACAAGAACTTGAATTTGCTATCAAAATGTTCGTAGTTGAACACTCTCGATAAGTAGTTAACGCATTTTTCGATTTAAGCTGTTACCTTTCCATAAATCTAATTTTTCTAACTTTCGAACATGTTTTTACGCACGCACGCTTTCATAGTCCGTAAACTTCGTGTATCGACACTGTTCGCACTGCCGGCCCAGGCCTATTGAGAGACGGAGATGGCACTATTCCTATGTGTGCTGCCTTTATCGGGTGCTGTAGTCGCCTTAGCCCGTCGCGCGCTTGTTTACGCCGCGTGCGATACAAATCCTGCACACACGCGGGTGTGCAGACATCGCGAGAGGGTTTAATGTTTCGTAAATTTATAATTGTACTAGGAAAATTGTCATATCGCGGGAGATTATAATTTCACTAGTGAAATTATTGTTTCCGGTGACATATCCACTTCACTGAACCAAAATTAAATGCAGGGCCCTATTCTTTATGTTACTAGCTTTCCGCTCCCAACTTCGTTTGTGTGAAAAAGTAAATAAAATAATTAAATTTAGGTATATCTTGGACAATTCACGCAGTGCCATCTAAGGGTGCTAGAAAACCAAAAGGACCTCGACCATTTTCCGTTATCGTCAACTTTAGAAACATACATAAGCTCATGACTCTCTTCCATTGGGGTAGGCAGAGACCACAGATTGTCACCGGCTACGATCACCACAAGGATCGTCAACTTTGCTACTTATATACTTATTTTTTATAAATACATAAAATAACTTAAAAAAATACTTATATACTTAATACTTATACAAATTACACAAAAAAAACAAACTTAGGTACATGTTCTTATTTTTGAAATATTCCTACGATTTGAAAATACGACAGCAGCTTAGGTTATTCTGCATTTAAAACAGTACTTTGGTTAAAATATTTAAAAATAATGTAGAAAAAGATACAATGTTATGGTATTTCATTAAAAATATTTAACAAAAGAAACTTTTTTCATTAAACGTCATTTATTACTTTTTGTAAGAAAATAACTAGGTCCGACTTAAAATTATAGGTACATAACAAAAGCAAAGTTTTGGCCTTTGTTAGATTATTTTTTATGAAATATTTTCTTTGTTTAATTTAAATAAAGTGATAAAATATTAAAATTACGAAATAATATTTTTTAAGTCTAACTAACATATCACTGTTTTTTGTGCTCTTTGCTTCAAATACAACTCAAAACAGCTTAATATGTTCAACTAAACTTAGGTACATATTTCAATGAGCGTATATGCATAAAATAGTTGCTTTTGGAGTGATTTTAATAGTCCTGCTTGTCAAGTGTTATTCTTCTTCTTATCGCGTAGGTATAGTCAAGTGTGTGGCGAACTTGGCTAACCCTGGTGTCAGAGTTTCCAAACCGCACAATGGCCTTTGACTTGGTTTTAACGACTCGCTCGTAGCCCAGTGGCGCACGCCGATCTCAATCGATCAGCGAGGTATAGCAACGTACGCAGAGGCAGGCAACCTGATGGGTGACCAAAGTGGCAATTTATCACGAACGTTTCCGTGCTTCGGAGGGCACGTTAAGCTGTTCGGTCCCGGCTGTTGTCGATTGACTACAGTCGTCAATGTTATAAAATATGATTACCCTCTTAGTTTCATGTTTTCTATAGAGCTAACATACAAAGTGAAAATTATTTTATTCGGATCGTCACGATCCATTTCATGTTATTAATGAACTTACATTTTACTTCAGAGACGTCCATTAGAGTTAATGCTACTTTAAATGCCTATCACATTGTCACCTTTCGTCTTATTGACATAAACAAGGACATTATTACATTAGCCTTAATGAACGTTTCTGTAACTGAATGTTGGTCACCAAGATAAATCAAAACACATGTCATTGGATGTATGTAAATTATTTATTGCTCGAAAACTGTTTAAAATACTAAATTGTGTTTTGTGTTCCTTCCCTGTTTTGTAATTTTTTGTGTTAAATAAAGCGTGCAACAAAGAATCCGCCTTATGAAAAATATAAACATATGTTTTATTTAAAAATGAAAAATTTTGAACGCTCCAGTGAGGCTCTCAACCATCACTTAAGTTTAAATTATGTTAATGAATAAGGCGGTATATTATGTCTATCTCTAATGACTAAGTTAATAAACACATCATTCTTATTTCAAGAAAAGAAACAGACTATTCATCAACAGCCTTAATTCCCTTACTTGTTCACAATGGCATTCACCGAGACTAAATTCAAAACGTCGTGCACAAAGTATAAATAGAGGCGGTAAAACTGCGAGCAAACTACGGAGCTTTTCAAAGAAATTACACCATTCACGATGGAACGCGCCAAAGGAGATGAGAGAAGTAAATTTCTTTTGCGTAGAACAAAGCATTTAAAGTAAGCCTACAGCCCACATATGCAACGCTGGAGTCCATTAGAATGAGCGAGGCAATTTGCAATCTTTTGTTAAAGAGGCGCCTCCATTTACAATGAAAAACCCCAACACTTATTTTAAGCGTCTATAACCTATACATGTTATGTTAAATATTAATTCGCGCTTATTTAGTGAAGTGTAAAAAAAATTACTTAGCAATTTGATTATTGCATTAAAACCATTTCTGTAAATCTTATATAAGCTAGAAAATAACAACAACAAATTGTCGAGTATGATATGGACATGGACATGGTTTGAAACGTTTTAGTAGAGCGACTGACATCTGATTTAATGAATGGAGGATGTCCGCGACGCTTTGAGTCAGTAGGGTCAAAATAACGAATGTGTATGTATGTTTTTAAATCCTTTAATGTATGTTTGTATGTATTTAATGAAATCTTGACTTATTTTAAGTAAAATCCGGAATGTTCTATAAAATAAAAATATTTTGAGTTTAAGTTGACTTCGTTCCCTGGGTAATTTCATAAAACCTTTCCTAATATCTTGCCTCAATTGTAAAAGGAACCTTTGTACCAAATTTCACCTTTCTTAGTCCAACGTAACTGGTTGGACCATGATGAGTCAGAAAAAAAAAGATTGTCTGAAATAAACTATTTTTGTTTTCAAATACCTACTTTGAGAACAAAACGGGAAATGGCAAATCTGTCAATATGTTAATGGCTTACGGCCATATTATTAATACTTACACATTGCATAGTACAAGATTATAACAACCAAGAAGCTATGAAAAATAGTGTTTGCGCATATTGTATGCAGTTGGTGATTTATTATTAGTTAGCCAAAAATGTACTAATGCAAAGTAAATAAATATAAAAAAATTAAATTTAGTAATGTTTTTCTTCTTCTTTTTCTTCCGAGAAAAATATAAAATATAGTGATCTTCTATTTGTTATCAAAGTGCCATGCCGTTAGCCAAACAATAAACGAATGTGAACTTCACAAAAAGTCATTCAGAGTAGGTAGATAACGTCCAGCGTTTTGAACTATTCAGATCCAATTTCCCTTTAAATTCAACCTGTCTCCAGCAGATTTTATCTGTGTCATCGTGAGCGTTTTTATCAGCTTGGATGGAGCAACGTTAGCATGGAGCTGGGATAAGATGTAGGAGCACGGCTAGGTGTGAAATAAAATGAATTTGTTGTAGAGTTAGGCCAACAATTTTATGATTTACTGGTATTCCGCATGGAATTTGGTTCCCGTAAGAATTTGGGAAAATTATACAACATATTTGTTAATCCAGGGTGCCAGCTACCTCCGTACCAAATTTTACCAAAATTGGTCCAGCCGTTTGTACACGAAGAAGTTACAAACATACATCCACACTTACAAACTTTCCCCTTTATAATATAAGTGTGATGTGATAAGTCAATCAGTAACCAATTTTATTATCGACAATTAACTGTCTTCTAACAATGTTAATTTTAAAAAAAATGTTTTTAACAGCAACATTTTATTACAATATTATTTTTTTCTTATGATCTTCTCAGCAAACGTTTTCATAATTTAATACCTATATCATTGGAGTGCAAAATAAATAAACAAATAACTGGTCCCCCTCTTTGGCGATCGGCTATATAATATAATGAATTTAGGACAATGTTAATTAGCTAACTATACTTTACCATCGAAACTAAATGTGTAATCTTTCCGATCAACCGGTGGAGCAAAACTGCCCTAAATTCAGCTGCTAGATTTGACCCGAATACTTACAACACATACTTATATTACAAAATAATGAAAAACGTGTAACTTGTAAAATTGACCTACTCCACAAATAGAAAAAAAGAACAAAAATGACGCTATTTGTGAATGATCATTGTCAGTCAAAATAATGAATAACCTCCTTTATAACATGCCATCGGATACTACTATTCAGCCAATTTTGAGTTCAGTCATTTTAAGATATAGACAAATTTGGATTCATTGATATTTAAGGATCTGGTAATTCAGGATTAGGTCGTAATATTATCTAATACAAAAATATCTATCTACCAGAACAAAAGCCTAAGATTATAATACGATATTAATTTGAATAACAACTCATTCGCTTTGCGGTTGTTAAACGATCAGCGGACGCATTAATTTTTTTTTTTTTTTAATCGGACACAAGATTGTTTTCTGTGGTGTGTAAGTATCTTATTCATCTATATTGAGTTATGTTCTATGCTTGAGGACAAGTTCAAGCTTACTATAAAACTTATAAACTTAAAGATTCCTCACAATAAATTATTAATCATGTTATAAATTCTAGATATCTGTTGTAGACAAAATTGTCTTCAGGCGACAACTTCCGCATCTCATATACATTTCTTGGTCTGCGCGTAGTGAATCCCAACCCGACAGTTCATAATTAAAATGTCTGCGGCCCGTCATTACCCACTGTGGCTCACGATTTCTCCGTAATAACTAAATTGATTCCCTGTCCTCGCTTCATAAAATTTTCATACCAGATAAAAAGTTTCACTCATTCCCAGGCCTTTTCTCTTAATTGTCTTTTGTTTTACATTTGGACAATATAGGCTTGGACAGGTTTGGACTGCTTGACAGTTAATCGAATCGACTACAGCATAACCAGCGAGTCGCTCCACTCAGATAACGCGCGGTGAAATTTCTCTTTTACAATGATTGACGTTTGATGACAAACTCTACTGACTTATAAAGTTTCATTGCCATCATCTGTGTGGGGCAATCCGTGTATTGTACTTGGGATGCTGCACGACTTAAGTGATTTAATATATAACGGAAAAAATAGATTTAACTAGTTACTAACATCTTGTATACATAAGAAGATCGAAGATTCGAAGATTCTCGATCTTCTTATGTATACAAGATGTTTTCTAAGATTGTATTTTTACTTATGTATTAGCGATGTAAGCGTTGGCAAATCTTTAAATAAAATAAAATAAGCTCACGCCTTAGTCATATCACAGATTGCCACCTGTTACAATTCAAAGACATCTCTTTTGCTTCTTCTTCATTCATAATTCGCTTCATACACGCTCATCGGATTCGAGTACTCCATACTTACATCATATATACATACACACATCAGTCGGTTTAAAGCTACCTAAGGATAGCTCAAAATACGTGCAATGTAATAAATGTAAAAACATATTAGGTCAAAAACTTAAATTATTTAAATCAGTCAAAGGTGCCCATAACACTTGCGGTCTTACCACGTTGTATGGCAATGGACAACCTTTGCACCAAGTATAACCCGGAGCGGGGGTCACAACTCTTATCTCTAAGACGCCGACCTAACTCGGCGATGAAACCCTTGGCCTCACTACCCCATTTCTCTGCGGTCTCCACAGCGAAGGGAATAAAAATGTAAGTTTGCCCTAGCGCTGAGTATTGTTCCCTTTTCTCTACCTCAAAATTATGTTTTTTGTTAATCCCCCGCCATCCATCGCTTGTAACTCTTAAACAGCTGGACTAATATTGATCAAGCATAGCTAAGAACCGTCTTGATTACCTCAGCTTTTAACCAAAAAAACGCATCGAAAACGGTCCATTCGTTAAGCAGCTACGACGATGTCACAGATAGATACACAGATTCATAGAACACGTCAAACTTATAACACCCCTCATTTTTAGTCGGGGGTTAAAAAACCCTTTTACAAAACGTTTTGATAGTTTACTATTGTGCCACAAAAAGCAAATTTACTGAAAAGCATTACTTCCACCGTTCATGATTGCGTAAAGGTTCAGCCTTTCCTCATTAAATTGGACAAGGAAAACTTCTATTTTCCTTATCCTAAAAGATGATGGTCACTGTAGCGTGCGCAAAGTTCAAAGAAACCAATCTCCTTGAGCTGATTATAGAGGTAAATAGAAATAAATGTATTATTGCCAAGGAATAAACTGTTCTTTATCGATTGCATGTTTCAATTACCTTAGATTCCCGTGGTTGGATTTGTGGGTGTATTTTAATAAAGTAATCTGCAAGAACCTTGAAATTGTCTGGGTTCTGAAGTGAGAAAATCAATTTCTGTTACTGCAACTCTAAGAAAATGTAATAAAAGATACCTTGACTATAACAGTCTGCAAATGTTGAAAGTAGGTATTAAGCAATAAATGAAAAACTATGGTAAATATAACGGACAGTTACTACTCCATATATTTGTACCTTAAACGGTTTGGTCGAGTGTTAGTGGCGCTGCTTCTTGATAATCGGGAGTACAAGATTCGATTCCCAGCAGTGGCAAATATTTGTATGTAAAAAGCACAAGTTTGTTCATGTTCCACGACCCTAGGATAAAATTTAGTGCGGGTCTTTGCGTGTGTAGCGTCCATTTTCTGCCGATGTTATAGTGTGATTCATGATAGGGTATTTTAGTAATAAAAAATACGTTTAAAATGAAACAGTAAAACACTTACCAATAACAGTTAATTTAATTTGAAAATTCCTAGTCGGCGAGTTCTTGAAGTCGACCCTGCAGCGGTAGACGCCTTCATCGTCAAGTTGGACTGAGCTGAGGGTGAGGGCGGCAGGGCGAGCCACAGTGGCGAAGTAGGCTCGTGGTCCAAAAGCTCCAGGATCTGACCACTGCAGCGCTTTTGTGAAGGGCCGACCGCGGACGTCGAAGCTGTTACAGAAAAAATATCATTTTTTATGACTTATGATCGGAAGCAGAGTCATTGTTCTTTCGAACTGGAGTGAAAGTGAAAGAAAAATGTAGAATGTGCCAGCTGCTGACTTTTCCCAGGCATACTGTAAGCCAGTAAATGAGACGCGAGGGTTTTGTTGTATCGTGATCAAAAAGCTGACAGCCTATTGCCACTATACTCATATTCCATCAGCTAATAACCCTCAGATAGAACCCCTCAGAAATATGTCAAACTAGCTGATGCCCGCAACTTCGTTTGCGTGTTAATTTTTTTTGTACAAAGTACACAGATTGAAAACATCTATCTTACGTGATTTAGATTTTTACATACAAAAGTTTTTTCCCGCTAACTCCCGTTCCCGTGGGAATTTTGCAATATCCTGTTGCAACTAAGCTTTAAGTTTACTAAGGTACCTGCATGCCAAATTTCAAGCGCCTAACTTAAGCGGTTTAGATTTTTCATACAAAAGGATTTTCCCGCTAATTCCCGGTCCCGTGGGAATTTCGGGGATTCCTTTCTTAGTGCACCTCTGCGGTACCTAAGCTACGTCCCTTCCAAATTTCAAGTGCCTACGTTTAGCCGTTTAGGCTGTGCGTTGATATGTCAGTCAGTCAGTCAGTCAGTTTCTCCTTTTATATATTTAGATGTGGCGTCAAGTGGTTTTAAAACCATTTCATGTTCTGTCTACCCCGACAGGGATAAATAAGCGTGAAAGAATAGGCCTTTACATTCATGACTTTACATTCATCCATAGGACCTTTTTATAATTTGAACGGCACGGCACGGCATTTCAAAATTTGAATTACCATTTCCCTCTATGTTCTAAGCTTCTAGTATTACTATTACACATAGGAGGCAATGGTAATACAATTTTTCCGTGCCGTTTTCGAATTATAAAAAGGGCCTATGAATGAATGTAAAGTCATTGTAATATTCTGAATACTACGATTACCAACCTAAATACTCTGCTTGGCAATCATTAGCAAATTTTCCACTTTCAAGAGACTCTCTCCAAAGTGAGGGGTTGATTAAAAAAACAATGTTCTTCAATAATAATCGAGTGAAAATAGGTTATAATAATTTTAATGGTGAGAGGACGTTGACCTTTGGATGTTGGCCTACTACAATCCTTTTACGTCCCACTTACTGTTGATTTTTAATATTTAATATTTGTCTCATTTAAATGTTTCATAAACTAAAAATCTACATTTAAAAAATTTGTTTTATGCATCAAATTTCTGATCCATAAAAAGTAAATCAAAAACGATAAAAAGAATGAATGCGACAAATTTTAATAACACATTTAACAAACATTGACATATTAATGAATGAATCTCATGACCGCAATACTTGTTTAATTGTATTTGTACATGACGTGGCTTTTACTATGACATTATATCTTGTTCATCAAACGCTCAGTCCATATTATTTTCTATTTTCCCCTGTTTACTACTAAACATAATAGTTTTCATGAATTAATAACATACTTATTTACCTAAAATCGTCAAATCGATCTAAAACGATATTCGACGCTTAGATTAAACATCACATTCCATCTTATTCTGTTACTGCATGGCAAATATAATACTACGAGTGCTACGAACATGGAAACGTAGTGACATTACACTACAAGGTGCTACAAAACACTACGACGTAAAACAGCATGACGTAATCATTTGCAACATTCGAAAATCGGATTGTAGGCAAGTTTGTCACACACTGACTATACCTACACGATAAGAAGTTAAAAAAGAACTTGGGGTGATGTGTGGTGTCAAAACATCATAGTACTCCAAAATCATCATCCTGACCTGCTAGCGATGCACCATGCTGATCAACGAAAGAAGCTTTGGTGTATTTCTTTACGCCGCCACTATCTATTTTAAAACACTTCGAAATTGGCAAAATCATGATAATCGTGTGCGCCATCTTATCAAGAATTGAATTGAAATAAGAACCAAGAATTGAATTGAAATAAGAAATAAGAATCTAACTGTCACTTGCTCAACGGTGAAGGAAAACATCGTGATGAAACCCGCCCGTCCAAGAAAATTCATTTTCGAAAGACGAGCGGTCCACCAACCCGCATTGGGCCAGCGTGGTGGACTATGGCCTAAATCCCCTTCGTGTTTCGAAGGGAGGCCCGTGCCCCTCGGTGGGGACGTATATGGGCTGGTAAGAAGAACCTATTAGTTCCTCTCCACAAAAAATTATATGGAAATATTATCAGTTTCATACTAGCAATCTAAACTTAAATTAAATTTGTTCTTCCTGTAGGATGAACTTATACGGGTATATTAGTAACCTATACAACTGACACCTAGTAGATTTTTATAGTTATTAATACTAAATTGTAGCACCATAAAGAGATGATTTCAATTTTCATAACGAACGAAATGGTTTTAATACGGACCAGCTGTTCATAATCAGTACTTTAGGCCCATTTAAAATACTTACCCACGAAATCAGCCCCAAAAACATCAGATAAAAACATGATAAATTGCATCCAAATAATTATTACGTTTAACGGAGTCGGGTCACGTACTGATAAAACAATCAGGTTTAATAAAACACGTAAATTGCTACGTGGTCCGTTCCTAAATTCATTTTCCCTAAAAAAATGTCAAATTCTAGAATAAAAAGAAGATGGAGCCCGGTGAAGTTTTTCAATTTCCGGACAGGCTACATTTTCTCAATTTTCCGACCTTTGCCCTAATTTATACAGCAAGGAGCTTTGAAAGAGATGATTTGATTGTACACCCTGCTGTTCTCAGGTAAATTTAACAATTTAAGCACGCTTTTTATGACGGCATTATCCCCGCAAAACGTTCGTTCCGGCCCTCCTTTATTGCGTCGGAGATACTTATAATTGCAATTTCACGTAATCGTTGCCTCAGTAAACAGGCTCACAGGCTACAGTCGATGATTTAAATTTGGAACGAGAGTGAATGAAGAAAATTCCCTTTTGCTTCGTTTTTTCCGTCTCTTTTTCCAACCTTGTTCGCGTTAAGTAGCTGGGGGCCTGTTCACACTTAACAAATATTTGCACGCAAACACGTCGTTTGCTGTCCGACCGCTGTCAGAGTAAAAAACATTTGTTTAGAAACTGTCGAGACATCGAATTTGAAAACATGAATAAATTTCAATATTTCTCGCCTGACTAAAATATGAATGACCTTACCCTCGTTAATGCTGTCGCCAAATAAGAGTTTATTTACGTTGGATATTCAATAAAATCACTCCGAAAATTCAATACAAACAGCACGATGTCAACAAATATTTTATGATCTTTTTAAAATACTTTTACCATTTGCAAAGAAGTTTCAAACTGCTATAAAAAAAAAACAAGTTTTCGGGCAAAACAAGGATATAATTTCGGTTACTTAGTTCTTTTTTTATCATTCCATCCTTACACGTGCCCACCGACGTCCACGGGCATCCCTTCCAAAATTTAGTTCTACATTTTACATTTCTTCTCTATATTTTGATGATATTTTATCACTGGCACTCCTGCTAGCTAAAGAATGTTATGTCACTCTAAATTCATTAGATGTATGCAGTCTCAATAAAACTATTATATAGACGTGCCCTTAGATCACTCATACATGCATTGAGACTTAATAACAAGTAGCGTTATTCAGAAGTAATAAAATTGGTAGAGAGTAATTTTTTATTCTGAGAGCTTGAATGTCGGAGCCTTCTGTTACGGTTAAGTAACTTATCTAGTTTTATGGTTTTATGGTTAATATTTGTATAATAATATAATGCGAATTTCTTCAGAAATTTCTAAGAATAAATGCGATTAGGAGTCTAATGAACCGTCGGCAGCCTTAAACGGATGAACAGAAGCCGACTTAAGCCAATTACGGCTTAGAAACACCTACAACGAAACACACTTAAGACGGGAACGGATCGTTAGTCAAATCACGCTTGAAGATTTCAGCGGACAGAAGCCCACGTGCGAGGATCTACGTACAGGATAAGACATCTTTGGTGTTTTATTAATAAAATAATGCACAAACAAGTCCAGCCGGGCCTAGTAAGACTTGCGACAAACTCGCGCGTTACGCCACTTAGAAGATGGTGACAATTAAATAACGCGAGGGCGCTTCTTGCTCGCCTTTTGGAGTTGTCATTTCAACATTTGACCGCGGCGCATTTCCACTCGAGCTGGTTATGCTTGAGCCGCCGTTGATATGGAGAGTTACCTTAATTTAACGAGTACGTATAAGTAAATAAATGCATAATCTTTCCCTTTTTCTAAAACTTAAATAAAACTTGACCCAAACAACGATAAGTACTTAATGTTTGCTTTGACGAGGAATCACCTGAGACTAACAAAAATTATAACTTTATTTTTCAAACGGATCCCTGATTAAAAAACGTTTTTAACAAACCCTTCAAAAAAACTATCCAATGTCATCACTACAATGGAGCTGGCGAGTAAAAAAAGTCATCACCCTTTTACGTGTAATGGACACCCGAAAAAAATAGTTGAGATTTTGTTTTACAATTTAATCGCCCTGATAAATATGTCAATATGACCATGTCTTGCGATGTTTTCCTCACTATTAAAGCCTAATCCGTCAGAATTCAAACAGTTGAAGTAACTTAAAAAATCAGTTAACTTAAAAGACCTTACTCTGGTCCTTTCCTTTACCATACCAACTAAATGGGCCTTTTGTAAACTGGACGGCGCGGAACGGCACGACAAAATTTTACTAACATTGCCTCCTATGGTCCCAGCATGACTAGGAACATAGAGGGCAATGGTATCAATTTTGTGCGTGCCTTATCGAATTATAAAAATGCCCATTGACTATTGCATGATATCAATCACAGTTCGAGGGTTAGCCTCCAGGCTAGAAAGTAGAATTTAAATTCCTAGAAAGACACTGTAGATTTTATGGTTTTCCCTAAGAGCTAACTTAGAGCTTAACTAAATCGATGGTATTTATGAACGAACAATTTTAAATCTTAAGTACCTGTAAATGGGTTTCCCTCCACTCTTTCGAAACCAGAGCACCATGTAGACGCGGTCTTCATTGGTGTCCGGTGTGACGTCACAGGGGAGTGACGCCGTGCGCCCCAGCACCGCGTCCACGTCCACTGTTGATACTGGAACAAGAAAAAAATGATTTATTTAAAATTATCTCTATCCTATTCATAAAAAGACGGTAAGAAGAAGATGGACGATGCACATATTCCATTTTTTTTACTTCAGCTACAGCTACTCATCGTATTTAGAGAAAATAGTAAGGATAATTTGCTGACTACTTCCTGACAAGCCTGCCAAGTAAAATTTCACTAAGCTAGGTGTATAGACCGTTCCATTTCTACATACACACATCAAAAAAAGTTTACGATCAGTAGCAAAATCAGGTGTATTCTTTAAAATATAAATTATTTAAAGAAACTGTTTACGTTTTATGATTTTATGATGAAAATGCACTAAGTAAATAAAAGAATCATTATTAATTATTTACTTTTTATTAACAAAAGCTAGGAAATGCAATTTTGGCTTAAATGTAATGTAATGAAAAATTTGAATTAATGAAAAAACAAACAAAATTTATTACGAAAAAATTAATAGTTAGTATAAAATGACTCCTCCCCTGGCTCGCACACATGCGGAAACCCTTCTGGGCATGCTAAGAATTAAGTTATCTAGCATTTCTTGTGGTAACCTGTCCCACTCTTCAATAGCAGCTGCCCTGATTTCTGACACTGTTCGCGGAGGTGGCTGACGGTTCCAAACAGCTCGCTTAAGAGCATCCCACGCATGCTCGATCGGGTTTAAGTCAGGCGAGCCGGCAGGCCAGTCTAACCTAGTGATGTCGTATTGCTGGAGAGCAGCATCAACACGTCCGTTTCGATGTGCGGGCGCATTATCATCTACCATTATGAATTGGCGCCCGTGGTTGATGCGGAATTGTCTGACGTACCCATCGATTGCAATCGTTTTGTACATGGCTCCGGTCATGGTGCCTTGATACGGGATTAAGGGCGTCCTAGCCCCAATCATTATCCCGGCCCAAAAGGACACTGATTTCCCGCCCTGCTGAACGGTTCCAGTGGCAGTTCTCTGCCTTTCAGAGTCGCCAGGTCTTCTCCAGACACGGACACGTCGGTTATCTGGATGTGTACTGATCCGCGTTTCGTCAACGAAGAAGCAGTTCTGCCAGATGCTTTCGTCCTCAATTTCTTCATTTTGACGGAGCCTAGCCCATTGCAATCTGCGCCGCTTCCGTTGCTGTGAGTTCAGAGGTGCTCGCCAGGATCTCCTTGCTCGTAATCCAGCTTGGTGTAAGCAATTTCTAATCGTTTGGGTGCTAACTTCGCGGCCGGTGGCAGCTCGCAGCTCTGCTTTCATTTTAGTAGCGTTCATTGTTGGGTCACGGGCAGCCAGTAATCTGATATATCGCTTCTGAATTGCAGTAAGAACAGTTGGGCGACCACTGCGAGGTCGATCAGCTAAATCTTCCATGCCCTGATACCTCTCCAACGTGGTCACCACGCAGGATTGGGATACATGAACTCTGCGTGATATTTCCCTCGTGGAATAGCCTTCTCCACTTAAAGTTAGAATTCTGGCTCGTAAAACTGCAGTTAATCCTCTCGGCATCGTTACCAACTTAATTTTTTTTTTTTAATTGAAAATATTGATAAGTTGCGACTGTGTCAGATTTCTGAATGAAAGCAAGCAAGGGTTGATTGTCTTTTTAAATGAAAAAACATTTGAATTACGAAATTATTTTATATTTAAATTTCATATTTTTAAATAAGGAATCAAAAGATAAAAAGTGATTAAGTTTTATTCTTCTACAATAAAAAATATTAGCACTTTTCCAAGTGATCGCAAACTTTTTTTGATGTGTGTATACTGTAAGTAGCTAAAATAAAGTTATTTCTCATATAAAAGGTTAAAACAAATATAGCATTCAAAAATATGCTCAAGTCATACTTAGTAAGGATAGCTTTCTACTCCGTAAAAGGATTCTTGTTCATAATTTTTATAACGATTTACATGTCATATTTTTCAAATTCTACTATATACTTGAGCCTTGATTTATGTTAGTTATTCACAGTGTATAATAAATTATATTTAATAAACGAATGATCAAAAAATGAAGCTATGGCGATCAAATGGATGCCGGTATAATCACGAAAAGAGTGGGAATTTTCCAGCCGATATTAAATGGCAATTACTGTTGGCGCAAGGCTCATTTCTACGCAAACAAAGTAACCACTGTATATTCCGGCTAATGGGGACTCCACAAGCCGTTTTGATGTTTCGGAATAGCTGGGATCAAAGTAAGTCCATTAAAAATAAGTCCTTGGGTCCATTAAAAATAATATCAATCTCGTTAACTAATTACTCAAATTAAACTTAATTAATTTAAAACTTTATCAGTAAACAATTTAATTCATATTTAAACTCTAATTTGAGCGTTTCTTTTTATTCTACTTTTCTTTTCTCTGAGGGTTATCGTTCTTCGCTTTGCTGCTCTGATTTGGGCGTACTCAAGCGTACTAACTCGAGTTGCGGAGTGTACAGACAGACGAGAGAATTCGCTGCGAATTATTATAATGCATGCCAAGTCAACGTCTCAATCAGGGTTGTCGATTAACGAGCTTCTTTTGTTCTTTGTAAAATTATTTATTTTAAAGTTTCGGTACATGGTAGAACAATTGATCTTAAAATAACTAAACGTTTGCAACCTTATCGCACTCTCTTTTCATCGAAAATAAAAAATTAAGGAACTAAGTTTACACTTAGTTAAACCCAACTTTATTATTATAATTTTTTAATTGAAATAATTTATTTTATTAATTCTTTCTTTACTGAACATGAACTTTTTTTTTACAACAGTGTAATACAACAACCTTGGTTACCCTATAGCTCGTGTTCGTTTTGCCGTTTACCATTTCACGTAATAAAGGCAACACTTATATAAGCACATCTAAAATAATATCATAAAACGTAAAAGGGGTTGGTAAAATTTAAATAACCCTGTTATAGATGCCTTGTTTCTAATAGTCTAAGTGATTTTGAACATTATTTTAAAAAATACGCTCTCGCACAAGTTTTATAATTCTAAATGCTCGTTTTTTTGTGAATGTCTTAAATTCAAAATTAAACAAAAACCTGCTTAAAGGGTATGTAAACGTAAGTTAATTGATCGAATCCCTTTCTTCATGATTTAGTTTTGCATGAACAACCTGTAAAACCATGTTTGAAATAAGCTGTATTGACGAACTCCTGATGTTTCAAACTTCTCTATAAATTCATACATGAAGAAAGTTTGAAAGTTCTAATTAGAAAGATTATTCATGGAGGTGTACGCGTTACAAAGCTTTTGTTAAAGTATTTCAATATTTGAAATAAACTACTGAAACTAGATTTAGTTAGTTATGCCAACAATTCGCTGTATGCCAATAGTTTGAAAGGATTTATATTTGCAGCTTAAATAATTTGATTTATTACTAAACCAATAAACGAGCAAAGCTCGTATGTTTATTTTGTTAATAAACATCATGCAGGGTCCTGACTTTCTTATCCATCAACGCTCAGTATAAAGGTTAGAACCTAGAAAGCTGAAATTTTTGCGAAAAGGTTGACAAGGATGTAGACAAGGAATAAGGAAGAATTTTACAAAATTCCTACAAGAACCAAGTCCTGGGTACTATCTAGTATAATGTTATTGGTTTCTCTGAAGCGGCTTTAATGAATTTGGTGTAATAAACATTTCACAAGTGTTTCGGGTGAACATTCGAATCGTCGTACTTTTAGTTTCAGTACATTGTATTTTTTCATTTTTTTATCAGGTTATCCCACAGCAGCACATCAGGTTATCCCACTTTGACCTTGAGCTCGCCCTTACTGCGCTCGTAATAGTGACCGTTTTCGTGTAACCTGATGTGCTGTTGTGTGTACTAATGTTTTGGAAACTTGTTGTTTTACTCATGATCATGATTTAATGTTTTGTATCACGATCTCTTGTGATTCTTTAATATGTAGTTTTTGTAAAGCTTCACTACAGTGCTCCTTTATTTTAATTGTGTCTCGGCAAAATTTGTGTTTTCAAAATTATACAATACAACAATAAAGTTGATGTAGTTTTAACTTAACATTTTACTGTTTACGAAACAAAATAAGTTATAGACGTGAAAATTAAAAAGAAAAGGGAATAAAGAACGTACTCTGATTTTAAATTATTCTAGGCGATAAACCAAATGACTAGTCAGTAAAAAAATTATTTTGGATTAATTCTTACAGTCTTGATTTCTTTTTGTAAACAATCTTTTGATGGTTTTAGACACCCTTATAAAAATGGTGGCTCACCCCTCCAGAAGAATTATGAAATAGGGGAGGAAATAAACTTAACGGGTTTGCTCGAACACAAAAAATCCTACAGTAGGGATTAGTGTACACATTCAATTATTAAGAGATCACTATCCTCTAAATAAACTTTCTCCAGTTTTTTATAAGAGTTTCCAGTCATAAAATAAATTTTAGCGTATTTGTAAAAAAAAACTACTTACAAAATCATACAAATAGTGAAAACTTGGGAATACAAAAACAAAGTAGTTTAGAATGTATCTGTAAGTTTTCACCAAGGTGACTTAAGCAGAACTAATTAATTAACGAATATGTTCGTCTCTTTTATTGTTTTTGTACCGAGAGCAAAATTGTACATAGAATATCTTATTTTACCTATAAATTTCTACATGTGAACAGATAAAGATTAAATTATCTCTAACTTTTGCTAAAAGGAATAAAATGATTTACATAAAAATTAAAAGCGCGTGACCTTGAATGCGCAACTCGCTCCTGGTCCGCCGGGTCGGTGTGCGAATAGGATAGAAATATATCAGCACGTGCACGCGGGCCGGCGCGGCGGCGGCGGCCTTTTAACTAAGTGCGTTTCTCCACCGGGACCAGTTGTCAAATAATAATGTGTTCTATACTAAATTTTAAGGCATAAATTCAGCAATTCTGATATTCAGTCTTAGAATTACAGCATCAAAACTTTCGATACTGCGACCTGAAAACAGTGGGAAGCTGGAGAAAATCTCGTCACCGGCGCCATCTGTATCTCAAAAACTGCTAGCAGTACGAAAATGATTTATAGTTCAATTTTTCGAGCAAAATTTCAGCAATCAATACCTCAAAAATTGATTCCATATGTTTGACCGAACGAGAGATATTTGCCGCTAAGTACTGGTAAGCTGGAGAAACGTTTCCCCAGCTTACCAGTACTGGCCACTCTATATCTCGGAAACTACGATAGGTACCAGTGAGTATTATGGCTCAAAATTTCACTCCTTGTCCTAAACTAGTGCTGTAAATATTTCATAGCCTCAGCTTCAGTACTTTTGAAGATAAAGGCAGTTTTTAATGGTAAGCTGGAGAGACGTTTCCCAAGCGGGCCAGTACTGGAGATCGAAAAGTATTATGCCTAGCCATATGATTTTAATATCAGATTATAGCTAGTAATTACAGCACTTGGCTGTGAAAAAATTAGGATTCCAGGTCTTTTGGTTCATGCGCCAAGATGAAAAAACCTTTTTCCCGCCAAAAATGAATAACGGTCACTGAATGTGCCTGTTGGGCGACGTTGCCAGTTTGTGCGATGGGAAACGCGCGTTAGGTGACATGCCAAAATGAATCTTCTGTGCTTAGATTTAAAATACATTTTAAGTAGTTTGTTTACGTCATAGAAGTTAATGTAGTCTGAGAGTCGGGCATAAAAAATATATTTTGAAATTTTATGAATATACTTCTCAATAAAAAGTAACAATGGTGTATGTTATGTGAAAGCAAGCAATAAGCGCTTATTAGAGCTAATATAGTTCATTTGTTTTTGTAGTTACCTACCTACTTCTTCTTTTCAATTCGATGACTTCATCGGTAATTAAATAATGTAAACAAACAGGCTGTCAAAATACAAACCAATTGTGAAATTATTGGTCATGTAATTATAATTGTTGCGGTTTTCTGTCTCTCTCTATTTATGTGTGAACAATACAATGTTTATCTATTTTGCCTTTATAAAGCCAAAGCCGGGTTTCGCGTTTCAAAACCCCTAGGTAACATTATTTGCTAACCGAATAGAGCTAATAGGGACGCCCCTATTCGGTTAACAAACCATTTTAGGCGTTTTCGTCTTTGCAAGCACATAAAGTCGGGTCCGCTGCGCCATGTTTTCGTGTTAGAAGACTAACCGAACATTATTTACTAACCGAATAGGGGCGGGCATTGTGGTGTTTACGAACACGAAAACACGGCGCAGCGGACCCGACTTTATGTGCTTGCAAAGACGAAAACGCCTAAAATTGTTTGTTAACCGAATAGGGGCGTCCCTATTGGCTCTATTCGGTTAGCAAATAATGTTACCTAGGGGTTTTGAAACGCGAAACCCGGGTTTGGCTTTATAAAGGCAAAATAGATAAACATTGTATTGTTCACTCATAAATCGAGAGAGACAGAAAACCGCAACAATTATAATTACATGACCAATAATTTCACAATTGGTTTGTATTTTGACAGCCTGTTTGTTTACATTATTTAAGGACCGATGAAGTCATCGAATTGAAAAGAAGAAGTAGGTAGGTAACTACAAAAACAAATGAACTATATTAGCTCTAATAAGCGCTTATTGCTTGCTTTCACATAACATACACCATTATTACTTTTTATTGAGAAGTATATTCATAAAATTTCAAAATATATTTTTTATGCCCGACTCTCAGACTACATTAACTTCTATGACGTAAACAAACTACTTAAAATGTATTTTAAATCTAAGCACAGAAGATTCATTTTGGCATGTCACCTAACGCGCATTGCCCATCGCACAAACTGGCAACGTCGCCCAACAGGCACATTCAGTGACCGTTATTCATTTTTGGTGGGAAAAAGTTTTTTTCATCTTGACGCATGAACCAAAAGACCTGGAACCCTAATTTTTTTACAGCCAAGTGCTGTAATTACTAGCTATAATCTGATATTAAAATCATATGGCTAGGCATAATACTTTTCGATCTCCAGTACTGGCCCGCTTGGGAAACGTCTCTCCAGCTTACCATTAAAAACTGCCTTTATTTTCAAAAGTACTGAAGCTGAGGCTATGAAATATTTACAGCACTAGTTTAGGACAAGGAGTGAAATTTTGAGCCATAATACTCACTGGTACCTATCGTAGTTTCTGAGATATAGAGTGGCCAGTACTGGTAAACTGGGGAAACGTTTCTCCAGCTTACCAGTACTTAGCGGCAAATATCTCTCGTTCGGTCAAACATATGGAATCAATTTTTGAGGTATTGATTGCTGAAATTTTGCTCGAAAAATTGAACTATAAATCATTTTCGTACTGCTAGCAGTTTTTGAGATACAGATGGCGCCGGTGACGAGATTTTCTCCAGCTTCCCACTGTTTTCAGGTCGCAGCATCGAAAGTTTTGATGCTGTAATTCTAAGACTGAATATCAGAATTGCTGAATTTATGCCTTAAAATTTAATATAGAACACATCATTATTTGACAACTGGTCCCGGTGGAGAAACGCACTTCTTTCAACTATTTACTTTCTTCGCTCATTTCAGCGTGACCACTTTTAGTAGATTTCTACTTTTTTGGTAGATTTGGGGTAAAGTAAATGACAATTTAGTAGTCTAAAATCGTTTAGTAGATTTTAGTAGAAAATTGAAATTAAAGAACATTCGGAAAAATGGTCATCAAAATGCAAGTATCCAGTCCAAAAAAAAAAAATCTGCGAATCTGGCAACACTAAAAGGCAAGCAGTATTTACCAGGGAATTTCCCGTAACTTAGAAAAGTTTTATATCGGTCTCTTTTCTGTATACGATGTTATGATATCGCTAGCTCTGTCATTTGATTTAGTAAGGCTATTAGTTTAGTTCATTTCTTAGTCGGAATTCATTTTGGTTATTAAGATTCATAGTACAAATCATGAAAAGAAAGTACGAACAGCAATATCGTAAACAAAATTAACACAAAAGAAAATTAAACACAAAATAATCACAAAATTTTGTTTTATTTTACTTTAAAATGCTTTTTAATACTTTAATTATTTTTGGTAGAATTTCAGTAGAATTTAAAACTGGGCCTAGTAGATTTTGGTAAATTTAATTTAGCCAGTTTACCTCCAACAAACTCCGCAGCTAAACAGCACTCACTCTGGGTCTACCACCAGGTGCAAATGTGGTTAGGAAATACACTCAATCCAACCGAGTATGGTTGGCAATTAAATGGCAACATTCTGACACCAGTCACATGTTCAATGAAACCAGCACCCGACAATGTATTAAAAATGATTTTCTGTCGATGCAAGACAAATTGTGGTGTCCAATGTGGCTGTCGAAAATCTGGTCTGAACTATTCAGATGTCTGTGAAAACTGCAAAGGGCAATCTTGCACGAACGCTCAAATAATATTTAATGACTCAGACGACGACGATGAAATTTTCGATAATAATGAATGCAGCGACGCCGATGATGTAATAACTAATACTCCGTCTGTTGTAGAACAATCTAAAAGAATTAAATTTTGATGATCAGATATAAAAAATGTTGATTGTTCTATGTTAACTTTGATTTAATTATAAAAAATGTAGCTAGTAAACTTCCTGGCAGCGCCACCAAACCTGGTCAAAATCTCGTAAACTAGGATAAGACAAATTTTTCCAAACCTACGACTAAATTCGACAAATTTTCGTCATTTTCTGTGCTAAATTTTATTCAAATCGCTTTTGTGGCACTGCGGGGTAGTATCACACCATGAAATTGCTCCAATCTATAGTTTCCGATCCGAATAAATACTTCTGTGATCTGTCACACGATCCACTCCATGTCATCAAATACCATATTAATAAATATTTTAATACCTATGAAATTATTTTAATTTTTTGTTTTATGTTAAATCATGCAATGTTGAGAATTTTTTGTTACTTTCTTACGTGTCTGAAAATAGACACGTTTATAGAGATAGGAACGTGCCGAGATGGGAATACTTTTCTAGTTAGAGGTTATTTAATTTAGTTTATTGTCTATAGTTAATATATATAATAAACTGGATAACCTATTTACCTTTAACTTACCTATCTAAACTTATTAAACGTACCTACTTATTTTGCTATCTACGCGCTGCCGCTTAACGCTGATAGCGCTCTGCCCGCGCTACCGCCACGCTGTTGCCCCCCGCCCACCACCTACTACTGTATCACTATTGTTTTTATTTTATTACAGGATTTCCTCTTAATATCCATCGGAGATTTTTTTATACTCGATTCGTAAATTGCTAATTTATGATATTTTAAATTAGTCTTGACTGTAGAATTAATGCGTCGGCGTGAAAAATAATCAAACGTTAATTTTAAAAAAAGTGCTGAAGTCACCCAGGTGAAAATGTATGGTCTTGTGTATTACAATTTTACAATACTAAAATACAAAAATCACCATTATTGAATTTTGTATGTGAGTACAGGAATTTTTTATATTCGTTTTCTTAATAAAAAAAAAACCTCTTCTTATTTAGGGGTGATTTCTTAAAACCAGCTTTTATTAATAATGAGTAGTCATGGGATAAAAAGTCTCCTGTGTAGAAATTATTTTTCTAAAGATAAAACTTTATGAGTCGTATAATGGCATTAAAAAAAAAGTCTTTAATTATTTTTGAGGGAAAACAAGGAATTCTTACTTAAAATAATATATTCTAAAAATTTCAAAACTTTCTCCGCTGTAGGTTTTATTGTGAAAATTCCATTCAACTGAAAATTCCCAGCCTCGACTAAAATAATTCAACAAAAAAGCACTACTTAAACGTCATTCCGTTTTTTGCGACCGATTGCCATTTTTAATGAATGACAATCGGTCGCATAAAACCGACGATTTCCTAAATGCTTTATCATTGACAATCATTGACAAATTATCACTGTCAGTTAGTTTTAGATACTCAATCGTCTCATGTGAGCAAAGCTTCAACTGTAGTAACTCGATACAACATGAGCAACTAAATTGAACTACCTATACTGAGTAGATACAACAGTACACGCAATATTCGAGCTGAGTTATTCAGTATTCATTGAAATCAAAATGAACACATCACAATAGCAATTTCGCCGTCGACGCTTATGTCTGCCTTTGTTGCCCAGAATTGAGTTTCGAATTGTTTTATTCGATTTGTATAAAGTTCTGTCAAGACATGCGTTGTGTGTAATTTACGTTAGTATTTGTTGCAACAAACGCGGTAAATGGAGTGGAGTAAATGGATTAAAACAGTGGAGGCCCATCCCAGCAGTGGGACCTGATAGGCTAGTTAAAAAAAATATCGTAGAGCACAAAAAATAAACAAACGTTTACACGGTAAGTAATCTGTATCACAATGTCGTATGACATTGATTAAGAATAGATCTTCGTAACGGTTTTGTTTACTAGCAGAGCCTTTTCTATTCAATTCCAGGTCGGGATAAATATTGTTTGTGAAAATCGTACGTTTTTCCCAAGTTCCTATTACACCTATCTTCTTCTATACATATAATAAAACTGTAGAGGTCGAATTTCTGTACATAGAAAAAAAATGCTAAAAACCGAGTCAGGGGGATGTAACAGGAGAAATAAAACAAATCCCGATTTTTTTTAATTTTTTTGTTTCTCTGTTTGTCTGTTTATCTGTTTGTCTGTTTGTCTGTTTGCACGGGCTAATCTCCGAAACTGTTGGACCGATTTAAATGAAATTTTGCATGGTGGTACCTTATATCCCCGGTCAACATTTAGGCTACATAAAATCTCGAAATTAAGTCGGTAAATATAAAACCAACAACAAAAACCAGTAAAAAATTTCAAAGCTAGGTGTTTTTAGTACATTTTACTCATACCATAGAGATCAACGTATTTTTGACATACATGAGCTAAAAACATGGACATGTTGTTTTTTAAATTTATCTCTTTCGAGAAAGGCAAAGGAATCTGTGTCCATACAGCCAGGTCTTCAATATATGTATATCTTAGCTATGTCTTCAATTTATTTCTTCACTCCTCTAATTCTCTGTAAGCCGATAGTGTTTTGTTTACGAAGAACTATGGCGGCGAGAACACTGCCGCTGGATCTTTGCCGACTTCCAAAAAGGAGGAGGTATGTTCGACTGTATACAGGGTAGAATTTTGTAATGCCACCTGAAGGGAAAGTACTCTTAATACTGTAGATAGAAAATTAAACTCAAAGAAAACATTCCTTTATTTTTGAAAAGAAAGAAAACTGCATTCAAGGATTTTCGAAAATTCGCTTGCCACAACCGGGAATCGAACAGACTAAAATCTGTAAGAATACCATGTACTTTTATTGCGTCGATTATAAGGATGAAATCTTTCTAACAAACTTGGTAAATTAAATGAAAGAAAAACCATTAAATCTGTGAAATCCTGACTTATCAATTCAATGAGTAAATACCAACATGCTAATTCAATGGTTTAATTTAAGGTTTCATAGTTTTCCTTTCGTTTAATTTACCAAGTTTGTCAGAGAAATTTCATTCTTATAATTGACCTCGGGTGTGGTAAACGAATTTTCGAAAATCCTTGAATGCAGTTTTATTTCTTTTTAAAAATAAAGGAATGTTTTCTTTGAGTACAATTTTCTATCTACAGTATTAAGAGTACTTTCCCTTCAGGTAGCATCACAATAAGTGAGTCGGAAGAAATTAAAATTATAGTAACTGACCCACAAATATCAAAAAAAAAACTTCTATGCTGAACTGGCACTGAACAAAAAATTTGGGATGTGCCAGCTGCCAACAAAATACATTACATTTTTGGTACAGAGGCCAGCGCAACAGGTTACTCCATTTTCATTGCAAAACCGCTCTTATCACAACAGCACAGAGTGCACGCGTGTAGTAACCTGAGTTGGGGCCGTCCGTACATTGCAAAATTTAGACAACGTAACAAATACTCATATACATCATGTCATTTTTAAAATTTTCATGAAATGTAAAGTTATGTGACTGCAGAAACATTTAATATCCTGCTTACCCCAACAAGGATTATAATTGGAAAGCTGAAAAAAGTCGCGATATGTTATAATATCTAAGATATCGAGACTTTTTTCAGCTTCCCCATTAATAGTTCGCCCATTCTGCACTTTTTTAACGAACCAAAACTAAATAGGTACTTCATACAGTGTTAATAAGAACAAAATTGATTAAGTATTCAGTCTTCAAATCTCAATTCGGCCCTGTCGGAGAAACTAAATGACATTATTCTATCTTCAGGATGTAACTTTTTGAAAACAATAAAACGGCTTATTTTTATTTTTAAGCAAAGTAATCTATGGCTGTACAGCCGGTGTTTTCAATGCATTTCTTATTTTTAAAGGCGGGAAACTCAATAGAAACTGACAAATGACATTTATTTTATTAAAACCACTATGAATATGGTCTATATAGGTTTGATCTATGGCTTTGATGTTATCACATGAAATAAGATGTACATTTGGATGTATGGCCCTTAATCTTAGGATGAAAACTCCGAGAGATTCGCTCAGTGATGGATAAAAGACTTCATATTTGCATATTGAAATAATTTGTGACGCAATGTTTCAAGAATTATTGGCAAAAAAGTATGGGCCACACAACCAAATGCCTGAAATTCTCAGTAATGAAAATAAGATGAACCGGTTGACGGAGCCCCAATTTTATCATTAACATCTACAGTGACTCATTAAAAAATCGGTTCTGGCTATAAATCAACCCAAAAAACCGAATACTTTGGAAAATATTTACATTTATTTATGGGCCACAGGATTACGTAGGGCCCACTTCATATCTGGTAAACCAGCAGCCCGAGATAAAAATTAACGACGCTGGCTCTATCACATATAATATGTGACAGCATATAGCGGCAAAAATCTTCTTATGAAACTCTCATAACAGAGAAAAACGTGAATCAAATTCTGAAGCATTTGGATGGGTGGATCACGTTCAAAACCTTCTGCTTCAGCCAATACTGCGTCACATAAGTTGCGAAGGTGTTACAAATGAAGAGAATTTCCGTTACTGAAGGTGAGTATAAAAAAAAATGCAAAACATTCAGTATTTTAGGCGATATCGAGGTTTCATTTTTGTATGGAAAATTCGTCAGGGTGACAATGACGTAAGGAATCTTTTTCAGGACAGGAAAATTATATTATGGTGGTGATTTATGACCATGTTAAAAGCATGATTCGTCGTATAAATAAAAAATAATAATAAAAAATCCATTTTATTTATCCAGCATAGTACAGTCAAGAGCAGGTCACGCTTTACACTACCAATGCTACTCTTTCCAACTGGACACTGGTGTATGATTTAAGTACAAAGGAGAGTCATAAGTAACAAACTCGATTTTTGAAATAAGTATTTATCCCAACATTATTTATTCATAGTTACCCTAATTCACGATTTTAATACAAAAATGAAACCTCGATATCTCCTAAAATACTGAATGTTTTGCATTTTTTTTAATACTCACGTTCAGTAACGGAAATTCTCTTCATTTGTAACACCTTCCCAACTTATGTGACGCAGTATTGGCTGAAGCAGAAGGTTTTGAACGTGATCCACACAACCAAATGCTTCAGAATTTGATTCATGTTTTTCTCTGTTATGAGAGTTTCATAAGAAGATTTTTGCCGCTATATGCTGTCACATATTATATGTGATAGAGCCAGCGTCGTTAATTTTTATCTCGGGCTGCTGGTTTACCAGATATGAAGTGGGCCCTACGTAATCCTGTGGCCCATAAATAAATGTAAATATTTTCCAAAGTATTAGGTTTTTTGGGTTGATTTATAGCCAGAACCGATTTTTTTATGAGTCACTGTAGATGTTAATGATAAGATTGGGGCTCCGTCAACCAGTTCATCTTATTTTCATTACTGAGAATCGCAGGCATTTGGTTGTGTGGCCATACTTTTTTGCCAATAATTCTGAAATATTGCGTCACAAATTATTTCAATATGCAAATATGAAGTCTTTTATCCATCACTGAGCGAATCTCTCGGAGTTTTCATCCTAGGATTAAGGGCCGCACATCCAAATGTACATGAAATAAGAGCTATTTATTGATTTTAGCGTAGTTTAGTGTATATAGTTAAGCCATGGATAAATATAATAATATATTACTATTCTATAAGTTTCTTAGTTTGGATCAAGCATTGACACTTTTGCTTATTTCTACAAATTTCCATTAAAGGGAAAAGCTAAGTCATTTCTAACTTAAATTTAAATTTGTGTTGAATCATTTTTACACAATTAACGCAAAGCACAATAAAAGCAGCGTGCTAGCTGAAATCTCAAATGCACGGGGGTTGTCTCAAATACTGACATAGATGACCTGTTTTAGAAACTTTTTTTCCACTGAAAATCAAAAATAAGTCCGTAATCAGCACTTAGGAGTTCGTGTGTCATTTATTGTACTTACCTAAGTAATAGGTCTTTCAACATACAATTTTCGTAAATTTTTTACTCCACATATTTTTATTATATCAAAATTGATTTTCTATACAAAATCTTTACGTTTTTCACAGAAACGCGAAATACAATATTAACCACTTTTTGTGAGATTGTTAAGACAACATAAAACTTTTTAAAGAAGTTTTAGAGGCACCACTAAAGGAGACTCAAGTGTTGAGTTAAGTGTTGATTGTCTATCTCTCTCACTATTAAAATAACAAAAACGACTGCTACTTAAGTATAGATCAGAGTCTGAGTCGCGTTCTGTAATACGGACCTTAATCTATCAAAAGCAGCAAGTGTAACAATGGTATAGAAAATATAAGCGATAGAGGAAACAACTATGTTTGAGCTTTGTTTTCAGACCCAAAGTAATGTATTAAGTATCAACCTAATATGACATAGTTAGCCAACTTTTTAAGTAAAAAATATTTTTTGAAATTGCTGTTCCTTAGTTATCATTAAACGAAAATATGAACGAAATTGTTGCTTTTAATAAAAAAACGGCAATTCATGTATCTGTAGTTGTGTCAGTGTTCAAATTCGGTCTATAAAGTCTGTAAGGTATATATAGTCTGTAAGGTATTTATCTATGGGCCTTAGATGCCTGATAATAAATGATTTTATTATTATTATTATAAAATACATACAACACGCAGACGAAGTTGCGGGCATCAGCTAGTCTGATATAAAATAATATTTAACATGGGCCTTTGAGTGCGGATTCGTTATTATAAATTAGATTACATTAAAAAAGGATTATAATAATTATAAGGATAAACATACAACGGGTTCGCACCATGATTTTTAATTGATTCAGCGCTTTAAAAAAAATCTAAATACATTAAGTAGATGAAGTTTTGATTTGTGATTAACTGCTAATAGGGATTGTTAGAATTGAATTCGGTGATTGATAGATTTTTAACGTAAATAATTCTGTTTTAAATGAGTATTGATATTTCGGCGCTGTTGCAAGTAGCATGATAACGCATGGAACTTATGAAAATAACAGCGACACTCTTAATAGAATGAAAACAAAAGGAAGAAGAATCCATGCACAAATTTCCTCAAAGTAATGTTTGATGCCGCTGATCATATATATTTTCAAACTTAAAAATATTTGCTATTTCAACCGCGCTCTTGAACATTTCAAAATAATCTGTATAATGGTGAACTCACCCAGCAGAGCTGTATAAATATGTATAAGGCAGCTAACAGGGCCAATTAACTTTGTGAGATAAATGCTGGTCCTAAACCACCGCCAGTTGAGCCAAAAGAGTCACTTCATTCGGCAGCGTAGACCTTTTTAGGAATCCTTGTTTGGAGGAATCAACGCTAAAAATTATAAGTGCCGTCAAGACTTTTTTTAAACCGTTTTAAATAAGTTATGTTTTTTTTTTTCATTTTGTGTTAGACATGTTAACTGCTACTTATCTTAAATAAGATGAAACAAGTAGCAATATAGGTAAAATATTGATGATATGTAACAGGTTTATTTAATTGAATTCATTTTTTTTCTAGTTTAAAGTCATACGATGATATTAGGTATATATAAAATTTACTTTTTTAAGGTTAATAACCACAAAAAGCAGCTTTAAACTAGCAATTTTTTGACACTCTGTTCCATAACTTCTTATCAAAGTAACATGCCGATGAAAACAAATTCATTTTGCACTTTGTCTTGTTTACCGAATTAACAAAATTAAAACATTAAATACATTTTTTTAAGTAAAGCAGTTTTTTTCAAATGGAGCTAAAACGAGTTAGTTCATTTAAAATCTTAACGCATTTGTTAAAAAAAACCATCAGTTGAACCTACTCAATTGACGTACTAAATTAAACCTTCGCGTGCTTTTTGAACACATGGTGTACGAGATTTTAATCGCACGCGGCGTAAACAAGAATGCTACGGGTTAAACTTGTGTCGTTATGTTTGTTGTTATCAAACGATAAACTTTACATCATAACAATAATTTTAATTCAAAATTCTTAACACATGGGTTACAATTGAAAATTTAATTAATTTTCGTTGCCACAAGTCGCCGGCGAAAATTGTTCGGAACTCTAATCGAGCGTGATGAGCTCGCTCTTGCCGAGTTTTTCATTAAATTACTTTCTTAATGAATAAATGTATTACACCAGGGATTCCTTTCTTCACTTTTTTCTTCCTTATTTTATTATAAACCTTAGAAAAGTGTCTTATGGCCTGAAGCTATTTTTTTATCTGGAGTGTAATAAATTTTATTTAGACGTCCCCTTTCTGGATTAATTCTTAAAAATGCAAATGACTGACCTCCCATTGTCATCCGCTGCCTAATCTTATTTTTTTATTTCTAATTAGCAATAGATAAGTAAAGTTATGTAAGTATTTTCTGTGACTAAGTTTATACGAAAAATTTAGTGAAAATCTTGATAAATGTTTTACCTAGATATACTTTTAGAGTGAAAAAGTATGTTACGTTCTTTTCAGCCCTATCACCTACCAAATAAATGTAAATAAAACCGGCCAAGTGCGAGTTGGATTCGCGCACGAAGGGTTCCGACCATTATCTCTATAAAAACGGCAAAAAAATCACGTGTGTTGTATGGGAGCCCCCTTAAATATGTATTTTATTCTGTTGTGTAGTATTAATTATTATAACTGCAATATCAATACATCATCTGTGAAAATGATAATTTAACTGTCTAACTATCACGGTTAAGTTAATGAGATAAAGCCTCGGACAGACTTATCTATAAAAACGGCAAAAAAGTCACGTTTGTTGTATGGGAGCCCCCTTAAATATTTATTAATAGGTCTTTACCTATGAAATTGCCGTTTTGCAGTACTGGCCATTTCAAATCAAAATAATTTTTGTTTGGCTCAGAATTCTAATTTCAAATTAATTTTATTTTAAAAACATGGAATCCTTGTTCCAAAAGTAGTCATTTGTTTATTGATTAGTGTTACATTTTCATCGCATTTCAATATTTTTCGTCATCATGGATACGTTAAAAATTCGAGCAATTATGGAATATGAGTACCGTCGTGGCAGCAACGCGGCACAAGCGGCACGCAACATCAACAAAGTTTACGGAGCTAACACTACAAACCAACGCACCACCTGTTATTGGTTTGCTCGCTTCCGTTCTGGAAATTTCGATCTGAAAAATGAACCTCGCGGTCAACCGAAGACTTTAGTCGACAATGACGAATTAAAGGCGACTGTGGAAGCTGATGATACACAATCTACGGCTGAATTAGCAGCAGCTTTCGACGTTAGCGTCAAAACAATATTGGTCCATTTGCGTCAAATTGGCAAGGTAAAAAAGCTTGACAAATGGGTGCCCCACGAACTCAATGATCGCCAGCGCGAAGTACGCGTCGAGACGTGCCTTGCACTGCTCAACAGACACACAAATGAAGGAATTTTGAAGCGTATTGTTACCTGCGATGAAAAATGGATTCTGTTTGATAACCGCAAGCGCTCAGCAAGTTGGTTGGATTCTGGTTCAGCACCTTAACAATGCCCTAAACGAAAACTTACCCCTAGAAAAGTGATGGTCACTGTTTGGTGGTCTAGCGCCGGTGTGATTCATCACAGCTTCTTACCAAACGGGGAGAGCATTACTGCAGATGTGTACTGTGAAGAACTGAACACAATGATGGAGAAGCTGGCACATCTCCAACCAGCATTGGTCAATCGCTTGTCTCCGCTGCTCCTGCACGACAACGCGCGACCTCATACTTCACAGCAGACGGTCTCCAAGTTACAAGAATTGGGGTTGGAAGCTCTCCGTCATCCGCCCTACTCACCAGACCTTGCGCCTACAGACTACTACTTTTTCCAGAATTTGGATAACTTCTTGGCGGGAAAAAAATTCAATACCCGAGAGGCAGTACAAAATGCCTTTGAAGAATTTGTTGCCTCCCGTTCAGCTGATTTCTTTAAGAAGGGCATCAATAAACTGCCACTGCGTTGGCAAAGATGCATTGATTGCATGGGTCATTACTTCGATTAATACAAATAAAAAATACATGAAAAAAATTAGTTTAAATTTTTCCATACAAAACGGCAATTTCATAGGTAAAGACCTAACTATATTCTACTTTTTAGTATTTGTTGTTATAGCGGCAACTAAAATACATCATTTGTGAAAATTTCAACTGTCTATCACTGTTCATGAGATAACAATTTCGGACAGACTTATCTATCAAAACGAGCAAAACATCACGTTTTTGTATGGGAGCCCCCTTAAATATTTATTTTATTCTGGTTTTCAGTATTCTTGTTATAAGTTCAATAGAAATACATAACTGCGAAAATTTCAACTGTCTAACTATCATGGTGCATGAGATACAGCCTGGCGACAGACGGATGGACGGATGGACGGACGGATAGACGGACAGCGCAGCCTTAGTAATAGGGTCCCGTTTTTTCCCTTTGGGTACGGAACCCTAAAAATGCGTAATGTTTTGTTAAATGATGATAAAAGACAGTCACACTTTTACATAATTTAAAATACTTGTAGTACGGATAATTAATAGAAAACTGATCCACACCATAAACCTGCATCAAGTATAAAGTTATGAATTTATAATATAGTATGTACTTTGTATACTTATGTATTAGAAACAAGAATAGGGTAAATGCGCTCGTAGTGGCCAAGTTGCCGCATCGAATGGCTTGGTAGAAACGAACGACTTCGATCACGCGACGAAAATAATCACAGCAGGGCAGCTAAAACATTCTCGGCCTTTGTAATTTTAGGACAAAATTAAAACTTTCAACTTTTTTTATTTATTATAAGATGGGTTAACTCTTGACCTCAATCTTGACAACAAAGACAACAATTTAACAAAATGGACAAATATGGGTATGATAAGTCACCTTAATTTCGTTTCTCTCAAGGGTTAGCTGGAAGAAATCCCTCTAAAGAATAAGCTCGCCTTTGTACATTTATCTGTATTCATCTCTTTTGTTTTGTACTTCTGATAATGTGCAATAAAGTGTTTACATACACACATACTCTTCGAGTAGTTGTGCTTTAAATTCTAAAACGGGTCTAAATTCGCGTAATTCGTGAAAGTTTCAAGTTTTATAGTTGTGCTTTATTGAGATTCTTACATTATTAACACCAGAGTTATTTTAAACTTTCTCTCTATCACAAGAAATTATTTTCCTATGCACAAAATTAAAGGTTCAATCAAAATTAACCATGAAATATGACTTAAAAGTCTGTCTGTTACAGTTTTTTTTAATAAAAAAATACGTTTACACTATTTGATAATGGAGAGACAAAACTTTTTTTAAAGTTCAATCCATTCCATTTTAAAATTACTACATGTTACATCACCGAACTTACTTTAATTCCCTGCAGTTCTAGCACGATAACGACAAACTCGCGCTCGGCTCACGCTGAAACTTCACTTTGATTGCGCGAGGGTCCCGCGCAAAGGCTTGATCGCCCTGTGGCGTTGTCAATGTTGACATTTTGACATAGGACCGCGGTGTTGCGGCGGCGCTGTCTCTATCGTACTCGGCCTGCTGTTCAACAATGCCATCTGATCAGCAGACCTTATTAAACAGGCCGTTGATTTTTGACAATTCGTAATCAATAGCAGATTGCGCGGCTTGTATTTTAAAAAATGGAGTTTGTAAAAGCTCGTGTTGCGCGACATAGAACAAAAGGTGACTCGATTCGTGAGTCAAGTCACGTCGCGTCATACCGCAGGGAGCCGGAGCGCCGCTGACCGATTTCCAGGCTCACGTGAGATGGATTCGAAACCGATGATCGATTCCAACCGACGCAATCCTTTGCTGAATAAAATTAGTCGGGGACCTCGATGTCGATTTGGGTGATATCATTGTGTTATTAAGATGAGACTTTCGTGAACATGATTCCGATTCTGGAAGAGATTGTTTTGGCTTTTGTGGTGAATTTCTGTGTTCGATTAATTCAGTAAAAAAATAGAGTAGGATGATTAAGAAAATTGTGTTAGTAACGTAATGGTAAACGACTCTATCTCGTATAAGTGAGATGTACCAAGTTTGACCCCAATAACCGAATGAGAAACATGTGACCTTTTAAAAACTATCAAAATAGTTATCAAATATATTGGGTGATTTTAAATTAGTTATCGAAAAGTAAGGATGTGGATCAGCCCACGAAACTGAAAAACTTTTCCTAAAAAACACAGGTTCTTATACGAAAAAAAAATTTCATCCCTTCATACAGCGATCATCTGATTTTCTTTTGTGTGAGAAGTTGAGTTTTTTTTAAAGAATTTAAATAGGTTCCTTGGGAGAAAATGTCCACCCTCCTACCGAAGTCCGACGCCAAACAGCTTGCCGTGTTCCACCAGTGCGTGGGAGTACCAGTGCCTTAATTGCCATTTTCTGGGTTAACTCGCTCCATCGTTGACCTCATCTATGACCAAGATTGGGGTCAAGAGTTAACCCATCTCATAATAAAAAAAAAAAAAAATGTTCAGTGTCATAGGGTGGATCATGGGTTTCACACACTAATTTAAAGTTACACAGTTATGCACACATCAGCTTACGGCGCTGACAAAAATCACGATTATAGCTTGACTCAACTCGAATAACCTCTTTCGCATTATCCAAAATAATGTAATGACAAAAAACTTCTTCTAGAAACTAGTTTTACTCTTTTACTCTAATAAATAAAATATTTTCAGCTAGCTAATAAAAAAGCTTTGCAATAAATAACGTTTCTCCCAACTAACGCAATACATCTTGTACGTGTCTATAACTGAATATAATCTTGTTCAGACTACGTATTGAGAGAACATCGATGACCGACTTCAATATACTATCTTGTAATTCTTTCACGTATTTCGGACGTGGATGAGAAAAATCGCACGAAAGGAACGTCAGACAGAAGTTTGGTTTGCCCACCAATATACATCTAGGTAGATCAGAATACTAAAAAGGACAAGGACAATTACCGAATTGTTTCTGATGGAATCTTCAGTAATGAGTTACCGATTGAGAACATAAAGAACTTGTCTTTAGAGCTATTTTGTTTATTTGTTTTGCGCGACTGTGTAGGTACCTAACGGATGTAAACAAGGTCATTCGAGTACGTCAAGTCTTAGTCTTTTTCAGGATTTAAAAGGAAATTGTTTTTTTTTGACAGCCTGCATGGGTTAAAGTAGTTACAGTTTAACTGATTTTTGAATCGCTTTATCTTGAAGCAAAGCTTTTTTATTTTGTATCATCAATTTACTTTAGAATTTATAATTGTGCATGAACTATTCTAGAAACCTACGACCGATTGTCATCCAATGATATCCAAGGCTCCGAAATATCTATCTGTCGTTGACTAAAACCTCAAGATGTCAATATCACTCTCTGTCGATACAGTGGTTGGACGTTGACGTAGTGACAAGTATCGGTTGTATGTCATCATCATCATCACATCAGCCGCAAGACATCCACCGCTGAACATAGGCCTCCCCCAAAGATCTCCACCTCGATCGGTCCAGCGCCACCCGCATCCTTCGGCTTCCCGCAATCTTTACCAGAGCGTCGGTCCACCTTAAGGCGACTACAGCACCTAAATTACGATTTTATGATGCGTAGATAAGCATGACGCACTGCATTAAATCGAAGAAAAAAAATACTACGGTAATATTCAGAACATAAACTAGATAAGTAGTTTGCTGAATACATAATTCAGCACTTTTGGTTCGATAGAAAAAGCTCACAAAGTCACCTCTAAATACCAATATTGTATATCTTTTAAGCTGTAAAAAACGATAGTACACACAGGAACTTGAATTTGCTATCAAAATGTTCTTGATTGAACACTTTCGATAAGTAGTTAACGCATTTTTCGATTTAAGCTGTTACCTTTTCATAAATCTCATTTTTCTAACTTTCGAACATGTATTTACGCACGCGCACTTTCATATTCCGTAAACTTTGTGTATCGACACTGTTCGCACTGCCGGCCCGGCCCAGGCCTGTTGAGAGACGGAGATGGCACTATTCCTATGTGTGCTGTCTTTATCGGGTGCTGTAGTCGCCTTAAGGGAGGCATTACTACACTGCGCTTTCTGGTACGCGGACGCCACTCGAGGTGTCAGTCTTTACTAATCTTTATTACTAAAACATGTTGTATAAACTGTACATTAATTTATGCTTCCATTTTATTAATTCGCATCATTAGTACGATTAGGGCGAGCACTGCTGCTGCTGTAATGTTATAAATGGAGTCACGCGAATTATGTTTTGTTCGGAGAATTGGGATCGGCTACCAGATCATTTCACCTGTGGATTTGGATGGTCATTCATTCATTATTTATGGTAATATTGTGGTCGCTTTAATTATTTTTATAATAAGACTTTAAAAAAGGTAGGTAATATTATTTATACCTAACCATAGCTTGACTTTGCTGTTCTAATTGAATAAATCTTAGCAAAGGTAAAAAAAATACAATATATACACGAATTTTGACGATTTATGTATTCAAATCGCGAAATTTTAAAGTTAATCTTAGCAAATGCCGATGCTTCCAGTCAACACTATGGCAGTTATTTTTATTTTAGAACCAAATAAAAGCAATTTTAATAGAACATTAATTGCAAGAAATTCAGAAATGTAAACTTAACAAACATGTAATGTTAATGTAAGTTAATTATTAAGAACAAAACGCGGAAGCTCAGATAAACCCAAGAGGTATTTATTTCATTCACAGTAATACAATTTAGTTTGATTTGGCTTTTGATTATTTAATTTTAGAAAATAAGTTAACCGAATACCGATTAAAACGTATAGCGTCACATTTCAATATTCCGATTAGATGACAGTTGCTTACCTGATCTGCAAAATCCTGATCCTGATGATCCTGAGTTATTGTCAAAATGGTACAAAGCGATAGGGAGAAGACATCGTAGACATACACAAATAATAAATATTAAAGTAAGCTGTATATGTATATATATAAAATATATTGTATCAGCCATTTACATTTTTGTAGCTATTCTTCGAAAGCTTCCTAGTGACATGCATCGAGAATTTAGAAATAAATTGTAGAATAGTTGATTGGTGGTTAAATAAACCACTCATATACAAACTTTACATGTATATTTTGTCAGCTTTTCTTTACCAAATAAATATTAACTGTACCTTATTTGTGTTGGAGTGCAATAAAGTATATTGTATTGTATTAGTTATTTTAAGTTTTTTACAACAATATCTTAGGAGTTTATGCGTTCTTAGCATAAAACAGCCCTTTATACGAACTCAATGTAGGCCAATAGCCCTGTCCTGCCATAATAACACACAATTGCCATAAGTCGGCCATCTGTAATAGCTCTAACACTCCTCATGGCGTGACTTTGGCCCCTTTCCCACCGCTACACATTGAAGTATCCATTATATTCGAAGCTGCTTAGATACTGACGTGCCAGTTAAACCGTTATGTTCTATTGTAAGAATTCGAATTGGATTTATTAGCTAGTAATAGCGAAACATACTTAAATGGAGCTCAAGTTTTCTTTTTCACATGGGTTTTTTAATTTTTTTTTGGGTATTGATTTATGGTATTCATTACTTAGAATAAGACTTCCGTTAACCTCAAGATTTTCTAAGAAAACTTCTCAAAAGGTTTTTCCTTAGGGTCATTACTTAAATGCCCATATTTTTTTCATTGTCATTATTGCCAACTGCCAAATTTTTCGCTTCGGCCGTCTACGAAACCGGAACTTCGCAAATAGTTACGACACATAATTTTATAGGAGGCAGCAAGTGATACGCGATGGTTTTGCTTGCGGGCAAAAAGCTGACAACCTATCACCACTACACTCATGTTTCATGTAATAATCCGTCAAAATGTCTTTGTTCACGGGACGTCAAGTTATACTTTCCCGTTAATAATGAAAGATTACTGAGTATGCTAGCTCTAGTGCTGTGAAATTCGGAAAAGCAATTGTGCAAAAAGGCAGATGTTATCTTCTTCTTCTTCTTATCGTGTCGACCTAAGGCTAAATCTTTGTAGACCCGAACTCAGCCACGCGGATTGCGTTATCTGTTGCCTTGAGAGGTCTTTGCAAGAACAGAAGTCAGGACTCGCGGGGCATGTCAGTAGGTGTGCCATAGACTGCGGAGAAGTGCCACATTCGCAGGCTTCTTCCACGCTGTACCCCCATCTACACAAGTTTTCCTTGCAACGGCCGACTTGGGTCAGGAGTCTGTTAAGCGACTTCCATGTCGACCATGGCAGATTTTGTCCAGGTGGTAAGGGTGTTATCGGATCTAGGTGTATTTGTGTCTGTGATAACTATCACCTTAGGCCCAGCTCTACATCTTGTCAAATGATTCCAGCAACATTTGTTTTATCATTGAGGTCACGGAAACGTCTTACTTTTATATACCCCGACAAAAAAGTGGGGTGTTATAAGTTTGACGTGTGAATTTGAGTGTCTGTCTGTGGCATCGTAGCTCCTAGACGAATGGACCGATTTCGATGCGGTTTCTTGGTTTGAAAGTTGAAGTAATTGAAATGGCTCTTAGCTATTTTTAATCAAAATTGGTTTAGCCGTTTCAGAGTTATAAACGTTAAATGTCGGAGCGTTAAAAAAACATTAAAAAATTTATTTTATTATAGAGTTATTAACTGTACACTAAACAACTGTACACTAAACACAAATAGGCGCTATTAACCCACAAGCATAACAAAATTATGGTACGAAAGGGAATGAGACATTTCGCCGCTTGACTTGAAGGCACGATTGCTTGTTGATTAGAGCACCAGGAGATCTAATCCTGGGGTCGTGGGTTCAAGTAACGTGTGGTGATCGGTTGACAATAACACCACCCCATCTCTTTCCGTAGGTGTCGTAAGAGGCGACTAAGGAAACACAAATGAGACCTGCCTCCTAGTAATCCATCCCAGGCATGGTCTCATGCGGTGTGGTAGGCTCTGTAAAGGGCCGTCTGGTTCGCGACCACCCTCCTACCGAAGTCCGGCGCCAAACAGCTTGCTGTGTTCCGTCGGTGCGTGGGAGTACCAGTGCCTTTATCTATCGTCGACCTCATCTTTGACCTTATGGTCAAGATTGAGGTCAAGAGTTAAACCATCTTATAATAAATAAATAAAAAAAACGTTCGCTCCGAATGTTATTATTTCTCTAAAAACTCTTAGTAAGTGTACTAAACAGTAATCTAATAACAGTAGCAAAACATTTAACCTACTTACTACGATACCTATCGTAAAGATTGAGATGAAGCATCAATTCGCTAATGAAGCTGAGACTCCTAACGAACCTCCGTAACTGCACTAGCGTTGACATCTAATGAAGCGTAGGATGTACGAGATACAGCAGCCAACATGTTATCAGGTTGAAACTTGATACCTGTAGGTATATACACATGTTGTACACTCTCGATTATAATCTCTATCAGGGCAGGCAGAGCATTAAATGCTCGTAGAGCCACTTGACACTCATCGGATAATAATTATCACAGTATTAGGATTTCTTCTGTTGTGTGTTATATGCATGATGCTCACACTGATGCCTACACCGATAGAGATTATAGGCGTCAGCGTATGTATATTATGTAACCTTGTCGAGTAGATAACATGTAAATAATGTTATTGGGAATTTTAGAAATAAAAAATTGAGTTGAATGTAAAAACGTTAAGAAAAAAATGTGGCCTATCGGTATAACAACTTGTGCAATCATGTCATTCGTCTTAACTTTTAAGGAATTTCATATGGGAAAAGTTGTCATTTCTTTTATGAAAAATGTTTTTTTTTCTTTAGCACAAGAGTGAACCAATTTACAAAACACAAAAATTGTAAGCCCTGGAAAAACAAGTAAGTATATTTACGGTTTTAAAAAATGTTACTCTCTCAATTTTTAAAGCAATTTATCATTTTAATGCACAAAAGAAATCCTTTGTTTCAAATTAACTGCATTCCCTGCTTAATTAAATTTTATGCAAACATAGTACCTTACTGTGATTCTAGATTTCCCTGTAGCCTTTTCAGGAACATTTCAACTGGAAAACAAACGTTTCTCTTAGTTAGTCTATACATTTAGTAGCTTTGATGAGTTCAGTTTACCTGCGTCGCGTTGTTTCAAAGAGCTACTTTTTGTTAGAATGATTGAGTTTTGTTTTTCTAAACAGTTTCATCTTTTATCTTACTCTAATGACTGAGGTTTTGGAGAAAACCTTGATATTGTGATTGTGTTTGTCACAAACAAAAACATAAACATTAAATCGAATAATTTTCCACGTTAAAAACGTATTGAGTCACCGTCTTTAATCCCAACAATAGTTCGCACAAAATAGATAACTATAGTCTCAAAAAAGGAATTAATTTATGAAGTTCAAAAAACATTCAGGGGAGCTATCCCTACATAATCCTGCAACTTTTGAAACTACATGGTTGTATTTCCTCAGTTTTTCTAATTTTTGCGGACTACAATGCCTATTAGCAGATAACTACATACGAAAACGTTATTCAGTTATTTAGATGACGTTATGGTTTGTAATTATTTAATGTTTTTGTTTATTTTTTTTAAATTGCTGAATCATTTTCGATAAAAAATTTATGGGACCACTTCAGGAGTATACTCTTTTGAACAAAAGAAGAATTTTGATAATCGGCCGACAGTTGGCGGAGATATCGCGTAACATAAATACAAAAAAAAACATATAGTCGAAATGAGTACCTCCTCCTTGAAGTCGATTGAAAATATTATTTTTTTCAAAACTTACTAGAAGTACATGGAGCGGAAAATTACATCTTATCGGTCTAAAGATAAAAAAGTTGTTATGCGTACATTTTTTAAACCTAAGTACATAATAAATATTTTAAAAATTACATTTTAAGGAAATATAAAAACATCGCATCTAAATTCGTTCAATTTTACATGACTTAACCGACAATTCAGAGGAACGTAAAATCGGAGTCACATTTGCAACACGTTTTTCAACAAATTAAAAACAACGAAAGTGTACCCTCATCAAACCCGAACTTCAAAGATACTGTAAATTAGGCGTTATAAAATCAGGGAATTAGGGTCAAAATTACAAAAGTCTCAAATGTTTGGCGGGACATGTAACGTGACCATTCGACTTTTATTGAACAGGACTTCTGTTATATTGAGAAACGTCCATTAACTGTTACCTTAATTTATCATATGTTAGTAAAGTTCGCCACATACTTGTTTATACCCAAAAGATAAGAAAAGAAAGAAGGAAAAATAAATTTAGTCACCATATTAATCCGGACAATTAATAACGAGGTGAAAAGGTGCTGCTTCAGCCAGGCTGTTTTTAGTCAGCGCCTGAGATACTGCCATGCATGTAGGATCCTGTAAGTACACGAATCAGGGATTCATTGTAGGTTTAGAAAAATTCTGTCTTTGTAAGACAGGAACGAAGAGTTTTTGTCTGGGTCTATAGCTAATCGTTTTATACACAATACCGTTTATGGGCCTATTGTGTATAAAACTATTTTTAACTTATGGTTTAAGATTTTCGCGGTTATTTTCGTTAGTTTCAAACAGAAATATGGGTTCTTACCACCATTTTTGTTTTAAATAAATATCCGACATTGTGGCGCTGTTTTGTTTAAAACAGTTCTAATTTTCACGGTTAGTGAAATAGCCAAAAATGTCGGCAATATATTACTACACTAAGTTCGATTAATAGTGAAATAGCCAAAAATTTTGGCAATATATTACTATGATAAGTTCTATTGATTGATTTTATCCTTTACATGTTTCAACTAAGTTTTCCAATTCTTCGCGAATCGCAGTCGTCCTATTTTAAAGAAAAATAAGTGGTCACAATAAGCTTGCGTGACCAAAGTATTATTTAGTAACATGTCGAGAGACCCGTGTCTATCATACAACGTGGCACGCCCTCTTGTGTCGGTACCCTTAAACAAATTAGGACTTAATCCCGTCATGCGTGTTTAACAGTCGGATTACTGATTAGACTCAGTTCGGGCTCTTTGATTTACTCGACCTCCAAAAATTTGGCGGAAACCTCGGTTTTGGGTTCAGTTGTGAATTTTATAAATGCTTAATTTTTTTAACATACTTTATTTTACAGAATTTAGTTCTCAGCTCGTAGCGTAACTAAATAAGTAATAGCCATCATGATAAAGATTGTTCATTTTTAAAACTAATCTTTGAAATAAAAAGATTGTCGCTCATTCGAGACATAAAACACAGGGTAGTGTATTAATAAATTGCTAGTAATTAATTACTTTGTGTGATCATTTGTTATTATTTAACTACTCAGTGTTAGGTATAGCGATCGCGTAAATTGTAAAAAGACTTCACTGTTCTCATGTAGGTGTCATTTTTGTCTGTTTCTTAAAGCCCACCTTAAACCAAAGACGAAACGAGAATATTTTTTTGATCCAAAAAAATTGTTTCTTATCAGTTAATGACACAACTTATCTCCACACTTAAGGTATGTAAGCATTTAATAGTAGATTAAGCAACAAGGGGATAAAACAGTGTATAATGTCACGGGCAGCATATTGAATTCTGAGCGAAATGAAGGATTCTGTAGTTAATTCCCGAACGTAGTGAGGGAATTAAGATGTTAATTCCCGAGCGGAGCGAGGGAATTATGGTAAGAATCCTGAATGAAGCGAAGAATTCAAGTCTGCCCAAGACTAAGACACTTTTATCCCCGAGTAGCTTACTCTACTTTATACACCTACTGCGAGGTTAAATAAAAAAGAAATTATAAATTCATCCCATCAATAATGTTTTGAGCCTCCGTTTCTATGTCAGAGTCGCTGGAATTACATACTGGACTTTTTTTTATTTATTTAAAAAACTTACCACCAAACAATTTAGTAATTCGCGATAAAAATCACAGATCCAAAATCACCTACGACGTTTTCTTATAATATTTAGTTCCGTAGGCAAAGGAACGTCAATAGCTAAGACATAGAGCCAAATTTTTATACTAAATATTTTTAATAAAAGTAAAATCTCTTTGATGTGTCAAATTTTACAGTTAAAATCTACTTGGACCAAGGAAGTAACAGCCTTGTTTTTTTTTCGAAATTATTTTTGATAGAAGTTTTTGTTGAAATTTTGGCGTTCCATATTTAAATGTCATTAATGCCCAAGGGAAGTTCCATACAATTTTATTTCCCTTAAGCTTTAATGGCTTACTTTCAAAAATAGAATACTTGACGTATATTACGTGCTCCAGATGCAGGTGGTGTATAAACAATATTATACTCACGCTTAATATTCTCTTTCGAATAGCATTAAGCAAACACAGAGCCAGTGATCAAATATTCTGACCGTTGGATTTTACTATGAAAATTAAAATAACGTGTCAATATTTAAGGCTACCTACAATCAATATTTAGCTTGTAATATTCAAAACATTTTATTCATATTTATAATACATTTATAATAGGTATTTAAAAAATATTTTCAACATCAAACAAAATTCTGAAATCTAAAGTGGTTAGTTATGATGAGTACATTCATTATTTATAAGAACATCACATCAAAGACATACTTCATTATATGTATGCCATATTTTTATGAAACACTTAAAATTTTTATATATGTACCATCTTTTCGCCCGGTACATTGTTTCTGTTGAAATTTAAGATATTTATATTAAAACAAATAAAACGAAAAAACAAGTAAAAAATGAAATTCTAGCCTCTTGTAAGGATTGTGATAGTGCCTTGCAGATCTTACTAACTTTGATGGAGGGTTTTGGTCTTCTACCCCCCTCAGGAACCAACCGTATAGGGGGAGTTTGTAATTTTTTTATGCTCATAAAAGTTAATCAATTTTATAAATAAAATTGCATGTAATAAAAATTGTTTTTGGAATACTTTCACGTTTAAGTAGGATTTCTTCAGTTAAATGTTAGTCAAAACGCGGACGTACTTTTTATACTCTACTCCTATTGTAATGAATTCATAGAATTAGCAGGTCATTTGTAAAAATTCTGTCTGAAAAAGACGTGAAGTTGGAGCAGAAATGGCGTCTTTATTCAAAGCTTTGTGAAAGTTGAGAGATGTTCGTGAACCAGGGTTGCTGCAAGGCTCATTAAATTGGATCTTCTCTTCGTATTGGTTTTTAATGGTCGGTAACTGGATGAATTACACTAGGGTTCTTCATGTTTCAGATATCACGGCAATCACGGCACCTTTGTGATTGATCTTACTTTTCAAACTATTGATAACTCGGTCTGTAGCCAAACCTAACGCTGACCATCTATAATTTTGTTATATTTTTTTAGTTTATTGAGAACCAACAAACAATGGTTGGCCAATGGTTGGTTACCACAGAGAAACCTGATTTATTTATTCAATAATTTTACATTAATACAGTGGTCAAGTTGATCTATGGAAAAACCCTGAGTTAGGGACAATTATTCCTGCCATCTCATAGTCCTACATATCTCACGGTTTTATCGACCTGGCCAAACCTTGGGTTATGGTTATTGTCAGGGTTTTCTCACGCTATCTACAAAATCCAGATCCAACATCCTCGCTTGCTCATTCACTATTTCTGAAATTTTATAAAGTCACCCAGCATATTTTTAAACCCCGACAAAAAAGAGCGGGCGGGTTTGACGTGTGTATCTGTGTATCTGTATGGCTGTATATCTATGTATCTATCTGTGAAATCGTAGCTCCTAAACGAATGTACCAATTTTGATACGGTTTTTTTTATAATCGAGATGGTTCTTAGTTATCTTCTTAATCTTAAGAGCAGCGCTCTTGTCGGTGTAGTGATTTCTATTCCATTCGGTTTTGAGACATATCTTAGCTATATTTGCTCAAAATTGATTCAGCCGTTTAAAAATTTTAAGCACTAAAATTTAATTTTAGAGTTATTCAACAACTATCCTTAATAAGTTAGATCATGTTCTTCTTCTTATCGTGTAGGTATAGTCAAGTGTGTGGCGAACTTAACTATTTATTTATTTATTTACTTTATTGCAAACTTCACAGCTTATACATGTTACATTACATAGCCCTTATATTAAAAATGTATACAGCCAATTAAGAAGTTAAACATATTATAAACTGTAGATTTAGATTAACGGGTAGCATAGATATATGATTAACAAAACAAAATAGATTGGATGAGTAATGTAAAAGTAAGTACAGTGTAGAGTTTTCAAACCGCACAATGGCCTCTGACTTGGTTTTAACGACTGACGTCAATTGACAACAGCCGGGACCGACAGCTTAACGTGCCCTCCGAAGCACGGAAACGCTCGTGATAAATTGCCACTTTGGTCACCCATCAGGTTCCCTGCCTCTGTTACGTTGCTTAACCTCACTGATCGGTTGAGATCAGTGAGAGCCACTGGGCTACGAACGCTACGATCATGTTAAAAAGACCACTTATGTAGGAAATATATTTTCCCAACTACACTGGGCGTCAAAAATAAGTAGTACAGTTTTAAAATTGCGATTTCTCCCAAACTATAAAACTTAGACCTTTGAAACAAAAAAGGTTAAAAAGAAAATTTAATCTTATTCAATAAAAACTTCATGCATTATAAGAACTTATAATGCTTGACTTTAAAAAAAACGAATAAATAAAAACACTTTTTTTAAACTGTTGAAAGGTGTTGTCTTACTTAGGATTTTTGTGTTTGACACATTCGCTGCTGATAAAGCAATTGTAATTGAAAAGCATAGGTATCTTCAGAGAGTAAATTTGACTAATCATGCCTCTTTCACCAGAAGAATGTGCAAGAATCTTAGCTTTTCTCGAAGTGGGCATCAGTATGCGTCGTACTGCAAGGAGGGTGGGTGTAACTTTAAGAACGGTTCAGCGAGTAAAGCAAAGGTACGAAGAGACTGGAAACCATCTAAGGAGACGAGGTAATGGCAGACCCAGGTGCACAAGTACCCGAGAAGATCGCTTTATTGTTTCCACTGTGTTAAGAAATCGACACCTTAATGCAGTTGAGGTTCAGCAACAGCTTCTTCGGACCCGAACAGACTACATCAGTGAGAGTACAGTGAGAAGAAGACTTGCTGAAGCTAACCTGAAGCCTCTAAGACCAGCAAATGGCCCCAAACTTGAGACAGAGCATCGCGTAGCAAGACTACGCTACGCCCGTCAACACGTACAATGGGGCGAAGAAGAATGGGCTAGAGTTTTATTCACAGATGAGTCTCGATTCTCTTTATACACTTCAGATGGACGGCGGAGAGTCTACAGACGACCCGGTGAGCGATACATTCAAGCTTGTATCTCGGAAAGAGTCCAATATGGCGGGGGCTCTGTACACGTATGGGCTGGTATCTCTTCAGAGAGTCGCACAGAGCTTGTGGTAATAGAAAATGGGACTTTGACTGGTGAAAGATATGCCTCGGAGATCCTCAACGAGTATGCAGGGCCATATTTAATAAATATGGGTGATGGAGCCATCCTAATGCATGATAACGCCCGGCCACACACTGCTCACCACGTACAAGAGTACATTCAGGAGGTTGGCATCAACTTGATGGCTTGGCCATCGAGAAGCCCAGATCTCAACCCGATTGAACACGCCTGGGATGAGCTTGGGAGGCTAGTCAGAAGGCGCAGTCCACCTCCTGCCACACTCAGGGCTCTAAAACATGCGCTGATAGAAGAATGGGAAAATATTCCCCAACACCGCCTCCGAAACTTAGTGTTCAGCATGCCAAACCGGATCCAAGCTGTAATTAGAGCCCGAGGCGGCAACACAAGTTATTAAATTGTGAAAAAGTTCCAAAACGTGAAAATTAAGTGGTTGACATATCGTTAAAAATTGATACTTTTTAGTATTTATCTTAATTTTAAGTTTGAAACTTTATTCATGCCAAATAAAATATAACTTTAATAAACTTCGTTAAGTTTACTATAAACTGCTTTTTATTTCATAAGTGTAACTACTATAGTTTAGGAGTAATTGCAATTTGAAAAGTGTACTACTTATTTTTGACGCCCAGTGTAATAGCATTGAGCTATTACGCTAGTACATAATACTTTAATGACTAATAGTCAAAAGTTTTTCGTTGGCAGCCCTAAGTAGGTCTTGAGAGAGGAACTTGAGAACGAGTGTGAAAATGAAAAGCCAGTTGTTTAGGCCGAAGCGAAGCCTTGATACGAAAACTTTGTCAAATTTCCAACTAAGTTCATTCCACTTAGTCTAGTTTAAATTCAAGGCAATCCAACTGGGATGTGTCAATGTGCAGAAAAAAAAACTTTTAAAGTAGATTTCAGAGTTTATTGCTCTGTAACTAAAATAAAAGGCATAAATAACACCACTTCATTAATTAAGATAAATAATGATTCAAATCATAACTTAAGTTTCAATTACCAAGAAAAACACATCTGGTACCAGAATTTAAGCTTTATTGGTTGTTAATGAAATCAAATTACACTTTTGAATAGAATTTCGTCCCAACATAATCTGATTTTATTTACATACATACATACACTCACGCCTTTGTCCTATTGGGGTAGACAGAGACCACAGATCTTTTTGGATCCCTTGTTTTAAAATAAGTTAGATCACGCGTTTTGTTGTCCAATTAACCCCCGACAAAAAAGAGGGGTGTTATAAGTTTGTCGTGTGTATCTGTATGGTGGCATTTTTGTTTGATAGCTGACGTAATGGAGATGGTCCTCAGATATTTTTGATCAAAACTGGTTCAGTCGTCTTAAAGTTATAAGCAATCGAATGTCGGGGGAGACACCAAATTTTAAATTTTAGAGTTGTTTAAAATATTCACATATTTTTACAACATACTTGTTAAATACTTTTAGGGCTGTAAGAGTCTGTCTAAGGTCTGCATTACAGAACGCGACTCAGACTCTGATCTATACTTAAGTAGCAGTTGTCTTTGTCATTTGATAGTGAGAGAAAGAGACAATCAATCTTATATATAGATCAAGACTTGAGTCGCCGTCTGTAATACGGGCATAATAAGTCTAATAATAAGTCTACTGTAAGTATACCCATGCTTATTAATTATTTGAATACTAGCCAATCATGCTATACACATATTACACAACATGTATTTCAAGAACTGTTATAAAAGCAAATAAGCCTCATCGTGCCTAATTTAAACAAACCTAGCAGTGTATTTCAATATTAGAATTTAGAACATTCTATATTGACACAGTATAGAGCATACAGAAGTATATTACCCAGATAATGAAATACACATTGCCTGTGTAAACAACGACCGCAGACAGTCCATAGAGCAACAATATGAGTAAATGTGGCTTGGAACTTTTGCGGCTTGGCCCAATTAACCGGACTCACAGGCTGGGTTAATTGCAATCAAAACATCGTCGAAATTGTTAATAGCATAAAAAATAGACATTCAACAATCCAAAATCTTCACCCCTGGGCCCCGATCCTGTAACTTAAGTTGTGTGTCGATGGAATGGTAGCCATTTTATTCGTTCAGGTGGTAAAATTGAGAACTATCCAAACATACATCTAGAGACGGTTGCTTTGAATGGTAGCGCCACCGCCAACTGAATTTTCAGTTGCTAGGTAGTTTGCAACTTTACGTTTGGTTGGCGGTGGCGCTGTCAGTCGCGGTGGCTGTCAACAAGTATATGACAATTAAATAGTTTTTAAATTTCGCCACCTGAATAGATAAAACGGCCTCCATTCCATCGACACACAACTTAAGTTACAGAATCGGGGCCGGTTAAATTGTGATCAAGAGCAAACCCGTATTTTTCAAAAGTAAAAAGAAATACATGTTTTATTTTTGTAGTGTGGAATAAAATGGAACAATAAAAATATTAGCATAAGGGTGCATTTGACTCTACAAGTGCCTGTGGTGAAGAGTGTCACGCACAATAACACACTCAGTTACACGCGTCTGAACCTTTTATCACGCGAAAGTTTGAAGTCAGTGTATCAGCAGGCAATCACCATATTTGTGACTTACCCGCTTCACTAAAATGTTTGTTTTAATTTGACCCTTATCAGGAATAAACAAAGTTTTGCTAAGTTGAATAGAAAATGCAGATTTATTTTCTTAATTTTGTGTATGACAGTGATTTTTAAATCTTATTTAACCGTTTTTTTCGGGGTCAGTCGGGGCCAGTCTGTAGCAATTTTTACCCCTAAATCGTTTAGCCCAATCCCATTTGAATTTTGCAGCTGCTTGGGTTATATCAACAGTTTCAAAAGTAGGTAAGATTAGTAGATTTTACAACAAGTGCACAAAACGAGTCATTTTTATCCGAGACTTAACGTTGATAGTAACGTTGAGGATAAAAATGGTTTTGTGGACGAGTTATAAACTCTGCTTTTCACTTCGATTGCGAGGAAATAATAAAATAACATATAATAACAAATTTTATCTTTAAACTTCTGATTATTTTGGCTGTATGGAGTTTTCTATGCCTTACTATAGACCCATTTATGAGTAGATCACTTTGTGCACTAGAGCACAAAATGCGATTTTGTGCAGCCTATAGTAGATCGTTTTGTGCTCTAGAACACAAACATCGATTTTGTGCAGCCTACGATTTTGTGCAGCCTATAGTAGATCGTTTTGTGCTCTAGAACACAAAAACCGATTTTGTGCAGCCTATAAGCTGCACAAACAAGCACTTTCCGAGCATGAGTAGTGAAAAATACTTTTCTAGCATTTCGTATTGCATATTGGTTGTGCAATTAAAGGTAGTAGTCCGGTTGAAAAATTATACCAGTCAACAATTTTTTTGTTTGCATAGCATTGTTTTATTAAAAGAAAATGTTTGAGTACAGCCAAAAAATCAAAAATCAGAATGAAAGGTGTTTGTCAAAGTAGATTTAAAAATTTATCGTTTTAATTTGTTTCGGGCGAGTGGAGACAGAAATTGGGGCAACTGAGCAAATTTGATGCAGGTAGAAGTAGCCGCGTGACCGCTTACGGCTTGTGAAAAGGGTTGTCAAACTGTCGTTAACTTCAAATTAATTCCATCTCCTCACTAATTGAAACCGGATTAATACATTGGAATTTTTGACGAGAAAAACCTCAGGTTATTTGATAGGTTGAAACTGCAGATAGATAGATGGTGAATGTAAATAAAAGAAAAGAAAATAAAAGAAAAGATTTATTCGGAAAATTATACCTATAACAGGTAATTATTAAAAAAACAAAATAACAGATTGCAGAAATGAATGCAGCTCAGCATAATGATACAGCCTGAGCTGGTTTTTGGCTGGTTTTTAGCTGCAACCGGTTATGCAGACTAGGTGGAGACAAAACTTAAAAGTAAAATATTACTAAGTGTGTATGGGCCTTTTTATAATTCGAAAACGGCACGGAAAAATTGTATTACCATTGCATCCTACGTACTAATGATACTAGAAGCTAGGAACATAGAAGGCAATGGTAATAAAAAAATTGTCTAGCCGCGCCGTGCCTTTCGAATTCTAAAAAACCGGCCAAGAGCGTGTTGGGCCACGCGCATTGTAGGGTTCCGTAGCAGCATGGTTCAAATATGCAGCTGGCTTCTTAATTCTACAAGCATATTGTCATAGTTGATGTTAAAATCCCCAAATACTATACTTAGTATCAAAAACAAATGTATTAAAAAGTTTGGCCTAAATATAACAGAATGGAAGTGTTTAATGCGCGAGCGAAGAGAGCGCGAATTTTTTTTTTTTGCGTAAATTTTATTGTAAGGAATAATATAATAATATCAAGCTAAGCAGGTGTATATTTTTAATGTCGTTTTCGTAATTATCACCTATTAAACCACAAAAACCTATTAAACGACACCTGAAATGTCAATATGTTACAGCTTGGCTTTCGGCTCGCCTCACTTTTAGCGTGGAACCTTGTAAACATATTCTTATTAATCCCAAAAACGTTTGGTCGACTATTACTCGCAAACTTGAATGGCCAACTTATGTGTGATAGTTTTTCTTTTAATTTCGTTGTATATTCTATAACCGTGAATTTTTTCACATTTTTAGAAACAACTGTTTAGCTGGTTGTGTCCCCCGGAAACTTGTTTTTAACAAAAAAATTCACTTTAAAAATATTTTTTTCTCAAACGGAGTGCTGAATCGAAAAATGTTCATAGTAAACCCCTTCTATATTTTAAAAATCTATCCTATGACATTCAATTCGATGGTATCGGCGAGAAAAAAAAATCCATCGCCCTTTCACGTGTATGGGAAACACCCGAAAAAATGTTTTTTCCAAAATTTTATATTTTAGATCTGTCGGCGCAATCAATATCTATGACCATGCCAAATTTCAGCTCTGTAGTACCAAGGATCTTATTAGTAAATATATTCTTATTAATCCCAACAGTGTTTGGCACTTGGTCGACTATTACTCGCAAACTTGAAGGACCAAGTGATGTGTGATAGTTTTCCTTTTAATTTCGTTGTGTATTCTACCAACGTGAATTTTCCCACATTTTTAGAAACAACCGTTTAGCAGGTAGAGGGGGGGGACACTTGTGTTTGACAAACATTTTCACTTTAAAAATTTATATTTCGCAAACGGAGTGCTGAATCGAAAAACGTTCTTAGTAAACCCCTTCTATCTTTTAATATGCTATCCTATGACACCCCACTGAAAAATATTGGCGAGAAAAAAAAAAATCATCGGGTGTCTATGGGAGACACCCGAAAAAATTTTTTTTTCTAAGATTTTACTCTACAGTTCTGTCGGCGTAATTCATATGTATAATCATGCCAAGTTTCAGCTCTGTAGTACCAAGGGTTTCTTAGGAAACCCGCGGACAGACGGACAGACGGACAGACGGACAGACGGACATGGCGAAACTATAAGGGTTCGTAGATTACTACGGAACCCTAAAAAGGCCCTATGGATCGTATCTGTGGATTCTGGGATAATCATAGCCCAATAGAAGAACGAATGCTTTCGTATCTTAAACTAGAACACTTGATCGCTTCCAGTCATCGACCCAACTGGACAAAAACTTGGGTTTATATTTTGTACAGTCACGAGCAATAACATTGAAACACTCTTAAAAGTCAAATTGATGTAGCAACATTAGATTTCATAAACACAGGTATTAAGCTGTGTCAATTAGGTAAGGTCGTTAAGAAGAAATTGTTGACGAAATATTTTTTGTGGTAAGATAGTTGAAAAAATGTATCAATAAATTAATGCTCGAGACTGTACTTATAGCCGTTTTTATTATAAAAATACACAGTGTATATAGAAAACTACGCGAGCATACTCCGAAGCAAGATAAAAATAAAGAACGTAAGTAAAATTTTCAATTTAACGGCTTGAAATTAAATACTGCCTGGTTTTTCTGCAATAAAAAGATCTCTCAGCTTTTCAAACGGCGCACAAGAGCAGGTCAAATTAAAAGGCGGAGAGGTCTCAATTTAGCTTTTGAAGGTGGTAGCCCTACTTGACAAGTTCCCAACTCGGGAATTAACCCAGGCTTGAGGCATTAAACAAAATTGACTTCAATATAATTTTACACTCACTACGCGGATTGGACTTATGGCTGTTAATAGCGTTGAGATAGGATTTAGAATTCGTTGCTTTTAGTCACAGAGATAGGAATATTAAGTTCCTAAGTAGAACGTTAAGAATGGTTTTGCATCAACTAGCTAGAAACTGAATCATGAAATTCTCCAAAAATTATTTCGACTTCCCATACAAAAGCAAATCTGCTGTAAGCACAGGTTGTATGAATAGGCGAAATTTTAATTTTCAGGTTACGACCTATGTTTCTTGGAGACAGTTGTTCAGTTTCGTGGACTAATTCACATCCTTCATTTTCTCTAACTAACTTAATGTCACCCAATATATGAGGTAAGCAGCAGCTCTAGCACGATAACGACCAACTCGCGTTCGGCTCACGCTGAAACTTCACTTTGATTGCGCGAGGGTCCCGCGCAAAGGCTTGATCGCCCTATGGCGTTGTCAATGTTGACATTTTGACTTAGGACCGCGGTGTTGTCGCGGCGCTGTCACTATCGTACTCGGCCTGCTGATGCGCTAACGGTATAAGGCTAAGAAAATTTTAACCAATAAAAAATTTAAACAGCAAGTCGAGATACGAACAATTAACGCGATGATTGCATTTTATCGAAACGAGAGAGCTTCATGCCATGGAGTGCAGAACTGCATCTGCAGTCAATTGTTTGCGGTCGGCGCTCACCAGCCCATTACGCGTTAACGCACACCTCGAATTACAGCCTGAACCTCCGTAATTTGATCATTTGCAGACGTTGAAATGCTTCCGGACAAGGTGTTAAAAGTTTTAGGACAAATTATCATTCTAACGTTTTAAAAGCGAGAATGGTTGAATGCATAGTTGGATGGATATTTGTTACTTCTTCATGCAAAAACTTCTGAACATATTGTGTTGAAACTTTGTAGTAATGTAGCTTAGACTTCAAAATAATACACAGGCCATAGATATTTTTTTTTTCAATTTCCACGGGAACGAAGTTTGAAGTATAAATAATATTTGCTGCTTATCAAATGTGACTGTAAATACGAGTAAATATCTTTTAGTGTTATTTTAATTTATAGTAATTAACAACAGACCGACATCATTACCTTCATCTTGGAGTAAGAACGATGAGTAACACGAATGCTATTTCAAAAAAAAAAGTTTAAAGACGGAAAATTAGTACGCTCATAATAAGTCTAAAGTATTAAGATTTACGGGTATTTGAGTTGTATGTACTTTGTATATGTTGCGGTTCTTATCAAGCCCGCATCTGTCACTTATTAAATTACTTTATTTAATTCAAGAACCGCACCTCGAGCATGATCGCGACAAACTAGCGCGGCACGCCACTCGGCTGACGGTGAAACTTCACATTGATTGCGTGAGGAACCCGCGCTAAGGCTTGCTCGCGTTGTCAATGTTGTCATTTTGACATAGGACCGCGGCGCATTACGCGCGCGATGACATCATGCTCGAGCTTCTGCTGACACATTGACTGAACATAACAAAAGGCGATCGAGCCAGTAGTACTGAATATTAAATGTAGTTTTGGTATTTAATTACTGTGTATTGTCGTATTAGAATCCGAAACTGCCTTCTCTGTTCTACTTTTCCATTGTTATCTCTAGAAATTCCTGGAAACTATACATACAACTCCTATATTCACGACAAATATTTGGGAACAATCTGTTCTGTTGGGATTATTGAAATAGAACAGTTTGGAGGTCATCCAATAGCAATTTGGGCACAAGTATCTGCTTTATTATGCTGATACAAGCAATAGGAAGCTAAGATAGAGCAAAACTATTCAATAATGGGCCGCCTGCGATTAGTATAACATTGTATTGCTGAAATGCTGAGTTTAACTGCCGAGATAAGTACGTGTGTAGTGAGGTATGTAGATAACTAATTATAGATATTGTTAAAGGTAAGTCAAATATGCGACACGGATTGTAGTGGTAAGGCGTTTGTAATACTGTATAGAGTCTATTGATTTGAATAACTGCATTCCTATACATATGAATCAAAACTGTCAATGCAGAAAATTTTATTTTTATGAGCCCATAAACACTTAAAACAAATGTTAGTTGGTTGATTCAATTCCAAAATTTTTGCTCATTTAAAGAAACTCGTCTAAAGAGACAACACAAACAAACCTCTATTGATGACCTCGCCCAAATTGGATATACTTCGTCGAATACACAAGTTACGGTGGCAATCAATAATGCGATACGTACCCAACTTTTCTCTTCAGCCAATAACTCAGGTACAAATCAAATTACATCTTCTTTCTACAAATAGAACGGTGAACCAAAGATTTAAATATGAATAGAAAAGGCTTTGCTTTGCTCGCGTTAAAAACTTCAATGCGATTGTACAGTTTTATTAACATTTTAACACGTATTTTATACAGAATTTTTAGGGAAAGAAAACCATTCGGGATCAAATCTCCTGGTGGTGTACCTATCCAATAAGCCTATGGGTCTTGAAATCATATGGCGAAATTTATCATCGCATTTTCATCATAATCACATTTTATAGTTGCAAACAAACCGTCATAAAAGGAGGTCGGCTTATCCTTTTTTAAACGGACCAAGATTTTTTTTTATTATAAGATGGGTTAACTCTTGACCTCAATCTTGATCATAAAGGTCAAAGATGAGGTCGACGATGGAGCGAGTTAACCCAGAAAATGCCTTTAAAGGCACTGGTACTCCCACGCACCGACAGAACACAGCAAGCTGTTTGGTGTCGGACTTCGGTAGGAGGGTGGTCGCGAACCAGACGGCCCTTTTCATAGCCTACCACACCGCATGAGACCATAGGACAACGCCTCAGGTTCAGAAAAAAATAAAGTGTCGCTGCCTGGGATGGATTACTAGGAGGCAGGTCTCATTTGTGTTTCCTTAGTCGCCTTTTACGACGCCCACGAAAAGAGATGGGATGGTAATATTCTCAACCGTTCACCACAAGGCAAACATTACCTAAAACGGTTACCAACTGGCTTAATTAATGCTTCATTTTTCTTTTTTTTTAAGTTATATACTCAAAAGCCCGCATTAAGGTTTTCCTTTATGTCATGGGTCTCTTGGAACATACATAAAGACAGACACGAACATCCGTGACCTGAAAAAAACATTTGCTTTTTACACAAATATTTGCTCCAACAAATGAGAAAAAGAAATTCTGAACATAAAAAGTGCTATTTATATTTCTTGCATGATATCATTAAACGAGGAAATAATTGTTCATTAACTTCTTACCGATCCTTTAACTTAATTCTTCGATAGATGAAAAGTATATAAAAATAAGATGCAGTGATGGATATTTACTTTTTAACCAACTCAATATAAAACGTTCCAAGTAAAATTTACTTAATTTCTTATATTACAAACTAGATAAAAGAAAACAGATACAAAGATAACTCATACCTTAGTAAAAGTGCGGAAGGGTGAATGAAGTACGTACAGGACACATTCAATATTTGGAAACAGAAGAACTAGTGTGTCACTTGTTAATTTTCGAGAAATACATACTTATTCTGTCAATGCGACAAAACAAATGACTATCACGGAACGCCAAATGTTTTTGAATATTTTTTTACGACGTAGGATGTTTTTTTGTTAGCATAGAAACTCCAGCCGTTTTACTGAAATGTGGAAGGCTGTTAACATGAGGTGGGGGTTTGCAGGCAAAAAAATTTTTTTTGCCTTTTCTCTTGCAATTGAAAAGAGAGAGCGTGAATTCAAGGCCTTTAGAAAGTTTTATTTTGTGACAAAACTTATTACTGTAACGAAATACACGTAATTACTAATATGAGTAACTTTAACCATACCTACCATACACTCACGCTTGTAATCACTTTCGGGGAAGGCAGAACGTCATTGTAGTTCTAAAACCTCTTGACGTCACATTCGACACACATTCTGAGGGTTGTTAGATGGAACATAAATATCTTTTTTTATTTTCAAGGTCATAGATGAGGTCGACGATGGAGCGAGTTAACCCAGAAAATGCCTATAAGGCACTGGTACTCCTACGCACCAACGGAACACAGCAAGCTGTGGACTGTGGCGTCGGACTTCGGTAGGAGGGTGGTCCCGAACCAGAGAGCCCTTCACAGAGCCTGCCATACCATACCGCATGAGAACATAGGTCGTTGCCTGCGGTGGATTAATAGGAGGCAGATCTCATTTGTGTTTCCTTAGTTGCTTCTTACGACACCCACGGAAAGAAATGGGGTGGTGTTATTTTGAACCGATCACCACACGGTACAATCGCGGTAACTCTAAAATTAAAAATGTTGTATCACCCCCGACGTTGCTTATAATTTATATAATTTTTAAACCGCTGAATAATTTTTGATCAAATATATCTACAAATTATCTCGATTACGTCAACCTTTAAACAAAATAAATCGAAATCGATCCAATTGTTAAGGAGCTACTATGCCACACACAGATACACAGACATAAGATACACACATAGATTCGCGCCGAATATTTTTCTTTCCCTAAAAAATATTTGTGAATAAGATACACAGATACACTTGCCAAACTAGTCGGTCACTCCACCGCCATTGACACGACATTGATCAGTAGAATAGCTGCATTGATACCGAATATGGTGACATACACGACGTACTTACTACACCCCTCTTAAAATATTAGTGACATGTTATCTAAACTTAGAAGGCTTCCGACTGCTTAGCGTAACCTGTGAACCCTGGCTTTAGAAAGAAGATAGGTCACGTGCACACCAATGACTGGCTGGTAAAATTGTATTACAGCTTCCTCCGAACCAGTTCATAGCTATGCACAGAAATACGAGGAAACATTTTTCTCGTCGCCTTAAAGCGACATTGAAATACATTTTTCGCTTTAACTGTTGTTCAATATTTGCACGAGGAAAGCTTGCAATGCTCCTTAATATTCCGATATTACCTCATTTCATTTACAAACGAACGTCTATATTGCCTTGTAATAAGACCACATGCATCTTGTTCCTAACCTTCTTTATTATGAGCGTATTTACTCCTTTAGTTCGGATCTCCATTTTCCTATTCAAAATTACCCGCTCTTTACTTGTCTTCCTGAAGGTGACGCATTCTGTTTGTAAAATTAGTCCGGTTAAGACTTTTTTATTATATTTTACTATTTTGTTTCCCTAATAGTATGTGATAGCCCCATATCCATGCAATGAACAGTGATTTCTTTTAATTTAAAACCTACCCTGAAGAGTCTCCTGAGTGCTTAGCCGCTGCACTAACGTCGCAACCTATAAGGGTAGGCAGATCATCAAGAGGTCTAGAAACACAGGTCTCTCGAATGTACAACAAACTAGTATTTTGTCTGTATTATCATACTTAGGTATTCTTACAGTATGTCTCGGAACAAGAAAAACAGCAAAATGATAGTTTTTTTTTTCGGTTTCATTGAAACTGATCTTCATAGAATTTCGAGATTTTTATTAAATACTTTTGTCTCCAAAAGCATACAATGAGTTTTATAACAATCAATGAGCCTCTGTAGCTTTGTTAATTTAATGAAATGTGCACTATTTACTGCAGCACAGAAATAATTGTTTGTTGTTGACCTTCACTAATAACCTCCATTTTTTATAATCTATATTTTCGCAAATAAATCTTTCCGAAACGTTCCAAAATAATCTTCACTAAAATTCGCTCTAAAATTGCCCCAGTTGCCTCGAAAATAATGTTCGACAAATTCCCTTCCATTATCTCTAGCATGTAATAGTGAAGTTATGAACAACATGGGTTGTGTCGTTTAATAGGACACGGGCCGCAACCGCCAATTCGTAGCACTGCAACTACATCGAACGGAACACTATACAATACGGGCTGAAATTAACCGCATAGAACCCGAGATCCGTAAAGGATAACTGTACTAGCCTATGGAATGTATGAGCTAGGAAAAAAATATATATGTGAAATGTAGACGGATAGATTTCGGTTGCTTGTTTAATGTAGACGGATAGATGTCGGTTGCTTGTTCTCCTGACCACTTTGTTTGTTTAAGGAGTTTATGAAAAACCTGGGATCCTGGATTTTATCTAAATCAAGTAAAAGGGACCGTACTCTTTTACTTGATTTAGATTTAATTCATCTTGAATCAAAATCGGGACTAAACGTTGAGAAGTACAGAAAGTAGAACTCAATTCAAGGCTGAATTGAGTTGTGAATTGACAAGATAGCCGATAAATATATACCTACTATATCAAACAGAAAATTATCACCGATCTCCCATTGATCACAATTGCTAGAACATTTCACTAGGACACAAGGCTTTGCTCTACATTGATCGGACGACCACATGGGCCAATTGTGAGAACGCTCCAGTCAACGCATTCGTTTGTACACTTGTGTTCAGAGGCTGATTGGAAACGAGAGACAGGCTTTTAGACAGGGCGGTAAAACCTTTACATTTGTGAATATACAAGGAATAAAAGCAGAAATACCTTTAAGCGAATATAGTTTAAAGGACTTATATTCGTTTTAGTACTTTTAAAACACTTAACACGCGTGAGGGATATATTCACAAATAATTTAAGGTAAAGAACATTTCGCGAAGAATAGTTAATTTCCCTAAAGTATGACTGTAGAGATGTTTAGATATAAGCAGTTGTTAATTCACTAAAACCACTATAAAACCACTGTAACCTTGACAGTGACCTTTGACACATAAGCTAGTCAATTTTGTCACATACTTAATTATATTAAAATGATATAAATATTATTTTCTTAAAAAAATAAAAATATAAGTACTTAGTTAAGTATTGCAAGCCTTACACACTATACAAAGTACATATTGTGCAACCGTTACATTGTAACATAGTGACCTGTGTTGAATTCCACAAAAGCCCTAATCTGTTCACCTAGTTATGATCCTTCCGATCATAACTTAGATATTTAATGACTCGTTTTTGACATATTTTAAGAGTATTTTATATTTCGTACGTGATAGAGAAATGTTACGCCAATTATTAGAGGGGTGACTAAGGAAACCTCACGTTTAAGGACGCATATATAAGCTGGAGCTGCGTCTCCGAACATCATTCTGCTGCACCTCCTCTCTCCGTACAAGTGGTTATAATACTAATCAGTTTAAATCAATATAATTTTATTAATCAAAGTGCTCGAGTTTTAATATCTCCACAAAGAAACCGAAGGCTCGCAAATCAGCCAAGATCATCAACAGATCACGTCCTCGGCAAAAAACGTGAGTCATCATTTTATTTTGATGTAACAGAAAAATCTCACACTTACAAGTCAAAAACATAATAAAGTTATATCACATTGATCAGTCAAAGGTGCTAATTACACTTGCGGAATGGTTTTTATAAATATTAATGGGTTGTATATATGTTAATGGAAATCATTGAGACTTTATGTATGTATGTATGTAAATTCTTTATTGCTCAAAAACAGTGTCATATAATACATTTCAAAGGTAATTTAGTAGCAAAGGCGGACTTGTCCCTGAAGGGATCTCTTCCAGTCTACCTTAGAGTAGTTGAGAGAGGAGACACAGGTGTTTCCTCTCTCAACTACTCTAAGACAACAACTTTAACCAGTTGTCTTTATGTTGTTGTCTTTTAGTTCCAAATAATATAGCAAAAATCAACTCATACAGGACTAATAATTGTCATTTTTTGTTCTTGCTCCATGGATGGCTAAAAGAAAATCTTCTACCGTACAGAGACAGTTAAGAGTTTCACAAAAAAAAACTAAAATATAAAACTGAAATTGCTTTACACTTGCAGCTTAAAAATAACGTACAAACAAGGGAGTTTGCCTCTATTATACTTAAAATATCAAAGTTAAATTTTGCCAGCGTTAACTTGTTGAGCTACGCTGTAACGCCGTAACTTCATTCGTGAGAGAAGGAACTTGTGAAATTTATATTTAAGGCGGCAACTTAAACCCGCCCCCGCCTCGCAAACTCAGAGACAACGGCAAGCAAGGAATTGTGGGAGTATTCTACTAAAACATGGTTTTCTAATATTGAAGGCAGTCAGTGAGTACATAAGCAGTTAGTTGCATTCAACTTCATTATTAAGAGATGTTTAAAAATGTGTAACATTGAAAGCATATTTTTCGTCAGTAAATTATAATTATATTTCAATTTATATTTTTAGACGTCTACATGCATTAAAGTAGAGAATTGAATTAATGTCCTCTATACGTTTTGTATTGCATTTTTTATCAGGGCATCTATTTTGTAAGTCTGCTACCTATATTTCAATCACTTATCATTATCAACCTTTACAGCACAAAACATGGATGTCTGACAACCGAAGGTCGCCAAAATCGGTCCCATGGTGGACGTATAATCACCATTGGCAATTTTTTGACATTACTTTTCATAATTTCGCATGTAAAGCAATTGAAATTGTGTCCAAAGCCTGTTGTCATATCCGTAATTTGTATGCTGTTATTGGTAACTACCATCGGAGTTTTGACATGTGTATTTTTTGTGATAAGCGAAATCACAATCTCACAAAGAAGGTAAAATTCAATACACAATACTATACAATGAAGACCACAGAAGTTTATGAAGCTATAAAGAGTACTTATTTTATTTTGTCCCATCTTTTCAACTAACTTTCAATCAACTTGTAATTATTGTAACTCTGTCTCAAAGCAGTTTTTATTTTATTTTTAATTTAAAAAAAAATTTTTTTGGCGTAATAATAAATATAATGTTAAGATAAAAATCACAAAATATCTTGCTAGCTTTGACGTGTAGTTACGTCACGTTTCGTATCAGAATACATCCCCCAACACACTTTAGAATTTTAGAAAATTTTCTCCCAAAAACTTGGCAATTTCTCTCGGACGCAACACGACATAAATCATAGAAGTTGCTTGTTTAGAACAATGTAAACTTTGTCGACGATATTAACAGGAATTTACTATAATTAAAATTAGTCTCTGAGTGAACGGAGTTATGTCAACTCGTGTCAACTTTGTTATGGCAAAGCTTTCAGACTGTTTAACGCTTAATTATGAGGACTCTTGTTGAATTATATTTTGTGAGATCAAGTTTTATTCGTTTGAGATGAAGAGCTACGCTAATTCGTAGCTCGTAGCAATTCGTAGCACATTTCGTAGTATTATGTGACTGATTTTAGTTTCCATTATTATTCCTCATTTCAAAACAAAGTCATTTTCGACAAAAAATTATTTGAGTACCTTAAACATGTATATAGTTCAAATTAGTCAAGGAAAAGTTAGCAGCAACGTTTAGGGAGTGAAGCTTCGCATGAAATTATTAAAAATCTGTATAAAATCTCAATTTTTTTTATACACACATCAATCTATATATTGTTAGGCTTTTTATACTAAGACTATTCACTCAAATAGTAAGAAGGCGAATTTTTTAACTCATATTCCGACCTAAGTTCTTTGGAGAAAGTTTATGAGTTTAGTAGATTGACTAAGATTTTTAATGTTCGCTAGCTAATTAAAAATCACCAAATCATATTGTTACACATTCATTTGTATGTAACATTTATTAACCCTTAAAATAATAAACCGTCAGATTCTTGCACACCCATGTGTGCAGTATTTGTATCGCACGCGCCGTGGTTAGCCTACCAGAATTTACAATAAAGTGCTTTGATACCTTTTCCACAGAGTTGATTATCACTTAACATTTCATTAAAATAAACGAAAAAAATAAACGCTACACACTCAAAGGCTCACACTAAGGTTTTCCCTTGTGTCGTGGGTCCCTCGGAATACACATAAAGACAAACACAAACACCCATGACCCGAGCACAAACATCTGCTTTTCACACAAATGTTTGCCCCGACTGGGGATCGAACCCAGGACCCGCCGATCAAGAGGCAGCGTCACTACCACTCGACCAAACCGGCTGTCAAATTAAAAGCCTGACAGTTGAAAATTGCATGATAAGCACGAACTCATGAAATTCAACAACTATAACTCCAGGCAACATACACATGTAAAGGTAATCTTCACTAATATATGAATATGGCTCAATAAAGTAAAATTACCGCCTCCGTCAGCCGTTCCATCATTCTAGCAATACCGGTATCAAATAAAACTAGGGAACAGATAGCATAACTGTCACATCAATATAGATAGTACAGAGTAATAGTCGTAATTTTGAAGGCACAGGTGTAGAGTAGTATTTCACAGTCTGAGCCTGGATCTCGTAAACTTGTGCAGTAAAGGGTTTGGAGTCTCAAAGTTTCGCTTAGCGCTAAGTAAAAACTGCTTAGAAACTGTACCTTATGAGATTATGAGCTTGACTGCGCTCAACCTTATCATAAACTTAATAATACCTTTTTTTTTCAAATTTGATGAACAGATTTTTTTATCCACTTTTATGAATAACACCAGCGACGGTAAACTAGAATATAAAATAGAAACATAACTTATTCGTCTCTTTCAGCACATCATCAATTCAAAAAAATATGGCCCATCCTTCACAGAAACGTAATAAAGCTATCTAATCTAATGTATATTTTTTCTCTTTTATGGCTGCGAATCCTAACTACTTTTCGCAGTAAATGACATATTTTTCGATTAAAACTTGTTACGGTTCTTCTATTTTGTTAATTTCTGCCATCAAAGAGACAGATCTCGTTCTTGTCTTTTGAAAGTCAATTTACTTATTAGAAATACAAAAAAAGGAATTAGAAGCACTGTAATTTTTATATTGTCAAACCTACCTATTTTAATAGGAATTAAAAATGACGCAAATATTAAAATCCACCAACCGGAACCATACCTGAAGCCACAAAAGTGTCCTTTGACCTAACGCGTGAGCGGGATAAACATATGTTCCTCCCTTTCACACACATCAATCTATGTCGCGTGCAACATGGACTGTATTATTTTTACGCAACTTTTTTTTATTATACGTCCCGTTTATTACCGCTAGGGAGAAATTCATTTATCTACTGTCCCACCGCGAATTTAATACAGGTTTATTGGAGTAATCAATATGTCCGCGACACGACACCACCATGTTTTATGTCCTTTTTGCGGTCGTGATAATTGAATATGAGTTTGATGCGTCATAAAACTATTTTGCTAGATTATAGAATATAAAAATGTGCTTTTTTTATATTTGCGCCCTTTATAACCAAAATAAAAACGTAATTAGGTTATAACGTCGTGAAACTCGAATAATAAAACCTAATGCAAAAATAAACCGTCAGAAAATTATATAGCACAATAAAATATCACTAGCTCTGTCTCCTAGAATAAATTAGGTTAGAAACACAAGATCTCTCAAAAAATTGAAGCTCAAACGTTGAAAATACAAACGTAATAAAACAGTGGAATGGATTCAGTGTATAATTTCACAGAGAAACGCGTTGAATAAAGTTACCTGTAGGGTAATGGGGCAAATTCATAGATTTCCGGGTGATTGCTAGCGTGCGTGACTTGGCGTCGACTAGGGACTTACGAACGCTGTACATGGTTCTACGGTTACAATACGTCAACGTTGTAAAATAAGAACAATCATTAAAATGTGGTACCTACAGGCAACGTGTCTTTGAACGTAGATAAATTCAGATACATAAAGGACCTCACCACAAACAATAAGATTAAAACGGGCTTATGTCAATTTTTGTATAATTGAAAAAACTATTTATTATATTTATATTATATTATATTTATTTGAAAAACTGACATAAGCCGATTTTAGACATTGTCAGGAGTTTTAATTTTTTGAGTTCAAGCAGTTAAAACCTGGGACTTGTAATTCTTATTTTATACTTAGTAACACTAGTTTGCACCCGTGTCCTCGATCACGTCAAAAGTAAACTATGCCACTCGTCAGTCCTCCAACAGTAGTTAGTTAAATAAAGCAGTGTAATACGGTTTGTCGGCCGGTTTGGTCGAGTGGTAATGGCGCTGCCTCTTGATCGACGGGTCCTGTGTTCAATTCCTAGTCGGGGCAAAAACTTGTGTAAAAAACAGATGTTTGTTCTCGGGTCATGGGTGTTTGTGTCTGTGTTTATGTATGTTCCAAGGAACCCACGACACAAGGGAAAACCTTAGTATGGGCCTTTGAGTGTGTAGCGTTTACTAATATAATAAAATAGTACTAGATAGATAGTGCAAGATAACTTTATGGTATATAAACAGGTGGCCCCTTTAGGTGGATCGATATGGGCAAGACTTAAACTATAAGACATACAAAGATCTATTCTTAGCAACCTTGTCATCGATTTTAATGAAAAGAAAAACTACTATCATGTATTATAAAAATGCTTGTTTTTAGGTTGGGAATTAATTCTTTTTCACTAATAATTTATTTGATTTACGTATATTCAATTTTCATCAAGTATAACTTGAAATATCATCAAACAGCTTATATAGTCTTAGTGTGCTTGGGCATTTAATAGCAAAGCCTGAACTTCTCAAAAATACTCACTCTGAAAATGTAAATGTGAACATTTCAAACTGGCGTTAGAAGCAGTACAAAGATCACCTTGTGACTTGACAACACAATACAACTAACTCTTGAACTCTGCTAGTAATAGCAACTGCAGCTTGAGAAGTTGCACTATGACAATTGCAGTTGTCAGTGCATACGAAACTAAGTCTCAACGAGATGTTATGTTTGTTTCTAATTGCTTACTTGCAACAAACAAACTTAAGTGAATTTTCTTAGGTATTAGTTATCTAGATGTGTTTGTATAAATATGGTATTCGGAGGATGGACCGTCAACATTTTTTGAAATACTGGTGAGATCTTTTGCTCTCTTTTTTAGGGTTCCGTAGTAATCTACGAACCCTTATAGTTTCGCCATGTCCGTCTGTCCGTCTGTCCGTCTGTCCGTCTGTCCGTCTGTCCGCGGGTTTCCTAAGAAACCCTTGGTACTACAGAGCTGAAACTTGGCATGATTATACATATGAATCACGCCGACAGAACTGTAGAGTAAAATCTTAGAAAAAAAATTTTTTTCGGGTGTCTCCCATAGACGTGAAAGGGTGATGAATTTTTTTTTTCTCGCCAATATTTTTGAATGGGGTGTCATAGGATAGCATATTAAAAGATACAAGGGGTTTACTAAGAACGTTTTTCGATTCAACACTCCGTTTGCGAAATATAAATTTTTAAAGTGAAAATTTTTGTCAAACACAAGTGTCCCCCCCCCCTCTACCTGCTAAACGGTTGTTTCTAAAAATGTGGAAAAATTCACGTTGGTAGAATATATAACGAAATTAAAAGGAAAACTATCACACATAACTTGGTCCTTCAAGTTTGCGAGTAATAGTCGACCAAGTGCCAAACACTGTTGGGATTAATAAGAATATATTTACTGATATAAGATTCTTGGTACTACAGAGCTGAAATTTGGCATGGTCATAGATATTGATTGCTCCGACAGACCTAAAATATAAAATTTTGGAAAAAACATTTTTGCGGGTGTTTTCCATACACGTGAAAGGGCGATGGATTTTTTTTTCTCGCCGATACCATCGAATTGAATGTCATAGGATAGATTTTTAAAATATAGAAGGGGTTTACTAAGAACGTTTTTCGATTCAGCACTCCGTTTGAGAAAAAATATTTTTTAAAGTGAAATTTTTTGTTAAAAACAAGTTTCCGGGGGGGACACTACCAGCTAAACGGTTGTTTCTAAAAATGTTAAAAAATTCACGGTTATAGAATATACAACGACATTAAAAGAAAAACTATCACACATAAGTTGGCCCTTCAAGTTTGCGAGTAATAGTCGACCAAACGTTTTTGGGATTAATAAGAATATGTTTACAAGGTTCCACGCTAAAAGTGAGGGGAGGTCGAAAGCCAAACTGTAACATATTGACATTTTAGGTGTCGTTAAATACTTTTTTGGGGGTGTTAATTACGAAAATGACATCAAAATTATTTTAACAGTAGGTTGATATTATTTCTAACAGTAATATTGGCGTAAAAAAAACTTAAAAAAATTCGCGCTCGCTTCGCTCGCGAATTTTTTACTTACATTCAGTTGTATTTAGACCAAAACAAAAATTATTTCAGAAATTACAAACTCTTTAATAATACATTTATTTTTAGGGTTCCATAGTAATCTACGAACCCTTATAGTTTCGCCATATCCGCCTGTCCGCAGATTTCCTAAGAAACCCTTGGTAGCACAGAGCTGAAATTTGGCAAGATCATACATATAAATTACTCCGACAGAACTGTAGATTTTTTTTTTCCGGTTTCTCCCATAGATGTGAAAGGGTGATGTTTTTTTTTTTCTCGCCAATATCATAAAATGGGGTGTCATAGGACAGCTTTTTAAAAGAAAGAAGGGGTTTACTACAAACGCTTTTCGATTCAGCGGTCTGTTTAGGAAACATTAATTTTTATAACTAAAAAAAATGTGGAATAATTCACGAAGGTAGCATTTACGACGAAGTGTACCCTAATCCAAAATGGTTGACATACAAGGATCCAAGCTAAAAGTGAGGCGAGCCGAAAGCCAAGCTGTAACATATTGACATTTCAGGTGTCGTTTAATAGGTTTTTGTGAGTGCTAATTACGAAAACAACATTAAAAATATACACCTGCTTAGCTTGATATTATTATATTATTCCTTACAATAAAATTGTCGCCAAAAAAAAAAAAAATATATATATATTTAAAAAATATAAAAAAATTCGCGCTCGCTTCGCTCGCGCATTAAACACTTCCGTTCTGTTATATTTAGGCCAAACTTTTTAATAGGTACATTTCTTTATATACTAAGAATAGTATTTGGGGATTTTAACATCAACTATGACAATATGCTTGTAGAATTAAGAAGCCAGCTGCATATTTGAACCATGCTGCTACGGAACCCTACAATGCGCGTGGCCCGACACGCTCTTGGCCGGTTTTTTTATCCGTAATACCTATGTTGAAAGAGTTCAGTCTATAGAGACATGATTTTTTAAAAAGTGTTACTTTTTTTATACTTTTCAAGAAAACAGAGAAGGGGCTTTAGGTATATGCTAACTATACACTTTTTGTAATAATTACACAGAAATACCCAGACTGCTTAAAGAAAGATAAAAGTATTTGACTTTCTTATCATGAAACATGTCATACGAGTATTTTGATAACAAAACCGTTTTTTCCTCCAAAAGTTCGCGACCCAGTAAAACGTGGACAATTTAACAGAAAACTAGGGTTTATTGTCATAACGTGGCGCTTTAGTCGAAGGAAAATCGTTTAAGCCCACAGCCTGGTGCAGAGACACCTGAGTCTCGAGTGCTGCCGTAATTTTCGGACCGGCTATTACTGCTCCGGGGTAGGCGCGGCTGCCCAACTAACAGCACTATGTTTTTATACTCTCTACATGTTTTGACAGCCTGTTACATAGTTCCTTTTATTTATACGTTAATTTGAAGCCTGGTACATCGTTCCTTTGGTCTTTTTTTCTGTTACTACGTTAATTTGAATTATCAATGAAAGGCACACACTCAAAGGCCCACACTAAGGTTTCACATGTTTTGTAATACATGTAATACACATAGAGACAACAATCAGACTCAAAAACAAACATCTGCTTTAAACAGATATTTGCTCTGACCGGGAATCGAACCCAGGAAATCGTTAAAGTTTATTTGGCTATCGCTATGGCATTAATAGCATCTTAAATGTCAAATACAGCTTATCTTAGGAGAAATTTCAAAAAGGAAGATCATTAATTACGATAAAGAGAGATAATAACTTTTTGAAAGCAATTATCGAAAGGTCATGCCCTCTCATACTTTATCAGATGGAAAATAATTTACAGAAATAATTCTTATGAATTTGTAATAATTTCTAGAAGTTCGTCACACAAAACGCCATTTGAAAGTAACTCTAATTTGGTGTTCCTCTGAATAGACTTATTAGATTCCTTTCATACTTTGTAATTACTAATCCTGGAAGTTTGATTGGTTAACTTAGCGACTGTTATTGAAATAAAATGAATTCACTTATAAACAGTTTAGTAATGAAAGTCATAACAGTGTTCAGTTTTGAAAACGTATTGCAAAATATGGAAGCGGAACTATGAATTATGGAACATATGGAACTATGAAGTGGGGCGCGAGAGTTTTGCTGTATCGAGGGCTGACTTATCACCAAACTATCAATTATCAGTTTCTCCGTTAAATTTTACACAGTCGACTAGGCTGAAACAAAAAATCTATCTAATTAAAGGAAAAAAAAACACTACTGTAGTCATGTTTATAAAACTGATAGCCTATGTTACTTTGTCGAATCTTTAGCCGTCCAAATGTATACCTGTGTAAAAATCACGTTTTTTTCTCCGCTTTGACGTAAAGGAATAAAAAACAAGCATTCTTTTATATCAAATAAAAGTAAAAAGGAAAGAATTTCAACTAATTATTCGTTGTTCCCTTTAAACCAAAGTAAAAGGGTTAACCAACATTCGCTTCAGTCGATTCTATTTTTCACAGTGTAAAAGATAGCTGTGGTAAAGTCGGCGGTGTCAGTTTGAGAAAGGGTTGGTCGATCGTGACTTGAGGATTCGATGCTTGGGAAACACGCGATTGCCAGGTTCGTAGTCCGAAACAGAACACATTGTAAGTATTTGTAAGACGTGAAAACAAAATATCAAAAATCGCCTTTATACTCTTTAAATAATTCCACGTCAAAAACGTAAGAGTCACGGACTTCAATCCCAAAAAAGACAATTTTTTAGAGAGTTTCCCTCAATTTCTTCAGGATTCCACCATCAGATCCTGGTTTTCGTACCATGGGACCACCCTTGGGATACTCCCTTTCCAACAAAAAAAGAATAATCAAAATCGGTTCATAAACGACGAAGTTATCCGCGGACATACATAAAAAAATATATACGATCGCATTGAGAAACCTCCTCCTTTTTTGAAGTCCGTTAAAAAATGTTCTGGGTCACTATCATCATTTACAATTTAATAGCTTTAATTTAAACTTTGTTCCCAAGCGAATTTGAAAAAAAGATGTAGCCTTTATGTTATTCTGATGTCTAAGCTACATTACCGTACAGTTTCATCAAATTCCGTCCAGCAGTTTTTGCCTGAATGTGTAATAAACCTCCATCCATCCTCAAAAACTTTCGCATTTCATTTTTAGGATGAATTTCATTTTTATACAGGGTTTAAAAGACAGCTTAGCAAAAACTGAAACCCTGGACTCAAACAATCATTCTGAATGATTTATTTATTTTTTCATGTTTTTTAATATTTTCTGTTTACATTTTTTATTATTTATTCGAATACACTCCATTTTGCAATATAACAACGTAAAACATTACAACGTAAAACATGAAAACCAGCAATGTACATTGCACTCCGATAGCAGGGGGATAGCGCGCGTGGCGCGGTTTCGTAATACGTTGCGTAGCGCCAAAGTAGGTAAATAATGAAAACTCCTTAACATGTCCTTTCCGGAAAAAAATACTTGTAGCTGATGATAGTTATGGGTAAATTCCATCATTTAAGTATTTTCTTAGCTGTCCTTTACACCCTGTACAGTACCTACCTATTGATTGTTTTTAAATTCTTGCAATCTTTTTCGCATCATCCCATTTCGCATTCGATAAAATGCTTGACCATAATCTAGAAGAGGTACTTAATGATGTCAAGTTATTGAATTTACTCTTAAAACATCACAAAACATATTTTTTTTTACAGAAACTCGATAAAAATTTCATAAAAGTTAGAAAAAACTCAAGGTACAAAATAAGTAGCCAGTTATTGCGAGGGTGGGTACAAAGTGCGTATCGCACCCCTAAACATCCCCGAAATCCATGATCGTATCATCATCGCAACGCATCTCACCCTCGCCTCCCGTGAGTGTGCAAATTTTTGCCCTCCGCTTGGAAAAAGTTACATCTTAAGTTTTTTTTTGTTAAATACAGATTTAAATTTAAACAGATAAATATATATGTAAGGCGACTTGACATAATTTAGCAGAAATAAAGGATTAATTAGCCTGTGCAAATATTAACACGCGTCCAGACAACTTGTCCTTAAATGAATGATTGATGGAACGCAAAATAAATAATAATAAATAAATAATAAACGCTTCACACTCAAAGGCCCACATTAAGGTTTTCCCTTGTGTCGTGGGTCCCTTGGAACACACAAAGACAGACACAAACACCCATGACCCGAGAACAAACATTTGCTTTTTACACAAATATTTGCCCCGACTGGGAATCGGACCCAGGACCCGCCGATCAAGAGGCAGCGTGTCACTACCACTCGACCAAACCGGCAAAATCATCTCATCTCTAGAATAAGTAAGTATTAAACTCTCGAGTAAGGTCTTACTCGAGCTTGGTCGAATCCGCTCTTAGAGTAGGTATTTTGCACCACTCTATACTAACCTAATTAACGACGCAGCTTGACATTCAGCCAACTAATCCTAGTGGTACTCGACCGAATATTTAAAGATAAAAATATAGTCTTTGTGACGAGAAATCAAGATATTTCAAAAAGTCAAAGAAAATAGAGAAGCAGAGATACAAACTTAGTCTCAAGCACCTCTCCCCAACCTTCGAGGCAGGAGTAAGATGTTTGTTTTTTGTCAGGAAATATTTTATCGGGCCCGAGAGAGATAAGTTCCAGGGAGTTTTATTAACGACACTTCGGCGGCCCGCTAAGATAAGACAATGCTCAAGTTTGCTCACTTATGTCGCGTTTATTGTGAGTTACTGATCCAGGATAGTTTCGACTATGTATTGTTAAGGTGAGAAAGTAGATCACTAGTAAGCACCTACTAAATAGTAGGGTTTTCGTTACGATTGCCGGCTTGACCGGTTTTATAAATGAGAATTATATTTACTTTATTTTTTTTTGTTACTGTCTTTTAAAAATTTGCAATTGTTTTGGTTCTATCTATTCTTATTGTGTAATCAAGTACGCGGCAAACTTGACTAACGGTTTTTACGGTTTTTTAGAGATATAATACCTACGATTTTAAGAAATGATTTGACAATGGACGAAGGGATCTAAACATCGCATTAATAACGTCATGAATTTCAAACTTAAATCTTTCAAATATGATTTAGCGAAAACTGTATCGTAATTTTGACATTCGTTTAAATTAGTGTTAGCACATTCACAACCTACTACATACGTACACTTACAGGCCTTCTATTTTCTTAATGTCTCTCAGCAATCAGTGTCTGTCTCGTTCTTTTCATTTGAAAATCAACTTACTTGTTCGAAATTCGAAATTTACCGAACCACAATAAGAAAATAGAAGCACCGTACACCCTCCTTTGTTTATTGTAAATAGTTTCCAAAGGACCTAGTTAACGACAAAACGCATTAGCAGGTAATATTTCACACGAAATCTAAGAACACCCAAGGGTCCAATCAGAATAAGATCAACAATACCTGAGAATTCTTACCTCATCCCTCTAGGGATGGTAAGTTAGGGGACCTTAAGGTACATAATCACCATGAAACAGCGTCACCCTAGCTCGTTTGTCACAGAGTCTAATAGTGGTTTTTACGAGGACCTTTCATTCTTTTCCTTCACTTTTTGTTGGGTCCACACTTATTTATTTCAGACAGAGCCCTGCCCTTAATTAGGATCTTGAAGTTGAAAATGTTTGCTTGTGAGTAGCAATTTAATAGAAATAGGTGTGAAAGGGTGGTTTGTTGTTTACGCAGCCTAATTTACACAGATCATATTTCTCGGGAAAGTCGCTTTCAGATGGTTTGGTTAAGAAATTACGAAATTAAATACAAGCTTTTGTCTGCATACTCTTTGATGATAACGAGATGCAGTTATTGAGTTTTCAAGTTTACGCAACTTATCATTTAAGGTATGTCAAGCGTGCGGTGAAGTTAGCTAACAATAATGTCAGAGTTTTCAATGGCCTATGATTTGGTTTTGACGACTGTAGTTATATGTGATTTTATAACTATTTCATTTTACCATCGTTTAGTTATTAAGTTAGAATTAGAAACAAATTTATTAATTAAATTATTTTCAGTTTTGTTGTTTTTCAGTATCCTATTTTTATGAGTTACATTTTGTTATTATCTAACAGCAAAGTGCAAGCTCTGGGATTCTATTTTAATTAATAAATGAAAGAACAATTCAAATCAGAATAAAATTTCAAAAACATTCTCCGCAGCATTCCAAAAATATTTCAATGTAAAAGCTACTTGTAGTAAACGAAGTTTATCAATACATTTTTTATAAAAAAATCTACCGGAAAATCATTCAGGATGATTGTCCGAGTTCAAGGTTTCTTTATTTGCTAACCTATTCCTTACACTCTCTATGTGTACATGTCATTATGCCATACATAAAAGTCTTCATAATTTCTGCGGCATCCTTTTATTTTCCCCAAAGTGATTTTTACCGAGATTACGGTCGTAAAAGGGCTGAATCCAATACGTTCCGGCTTATCTCACCCCATATTCTTGCCAAAATTGTCACATAATTAAGAGGGATGTCAGTCGTTAAACTTATCTCAAGCTCATGTGTCCAGTCGTCGTGCTATGAATCAATTATACCCGAAAAATAAAATGTTTCAGTCAATAGTTTTTATAACATATCGTTTTAATTTGACATAATTTGTGCATTTCGTGAATGTTCATATACATTCTACACTAATGTTTTAAACATTGGGCCAGCATGGTGGACTTGGGCTTAAAATTCCCTTCGTGTTACGTAGGGAAGCCCATGCCACTCCGTGGGGATGTATATGGGAAGATAAAGAAAAATATGATAAAAAGGAAAGATTAGTGTTTTTGAAACGAATAAACTCAAAAACTACTGGAACGATTTCAAAAATTCCTCCACCATTAGAATGCTACATTACCTCTGAGTACCAAAATCTACATAATTTTCCCGAATGCTTACGGGAACGAAGTCTTGATCGGAAAGCCAGTTTTTAATAAAAACATAACAATATCTGTACGAGAACTCTTTCGTGTTTCCCGTATTTTTTTTGCTTCGTGAATGAAAAAAGTCTGTTTTAAAAAGCTGAGGGATGTAATTATAACTTTAATCCACTCATATTTTGCGGAGGGTATATAGGTAAATGAAAATAACTAAGAGGAAACCGAAGATATCTACCAATTTGTTTTGCATACTTATTTAAGCTTTCATTGATTTCAACTTTAAAATATAAATTCCAAAGATGTATACGATACCATTATGATACCTGTTAATGAATATTTTTATATATAAGTAGCGGCTTGACTATAATCTTGTTGAATTTTAAATTTTAGTTCCTATAAACACAACGGGGAAATTTTCCTTCCCTTAACATAACTTATAAAGATTATTGGCTTCATAATACATTTTCTTTCCCTTAATAGAACTTATAAAGCTAAGCTTAATATATTTAATGAATTTGACAAAAGTGTACCGTATATACTGTGTGCCTTTTTAATTATTCCAAGCTGTCGTGGTGTAACATACCTGGAACAAACAAAAATGTCTTGTCATAAAATTGATGATAAAAGATAAAAATAAAATTAGGGGCTTCTAACTTATGTATCTCGGTAAGCTTAAATTTAATGATGCTTATTCCACTATCAGTTATTAGAACTTTTTTTTTTTCTTATTTTTAGTAAGAAATGTAGTTTTTTTTTTCATATTATTTAATTTTTTGAATTTGTTTTTAGTAATAAATAATATATGGATGTATTTGAATGAGTTATCAAAACTTTAAGGCGATGAAAACCTTATTTTGAGTCTAGTCAATTATAAGTAATTTATTCATAATCCAAATATATAAGTAAAACCAACCCCAAAATTAAGAGAACCTTTCCCATACGCTCTAGAGTACATTCATAAATTATCCATGTCATTACATGTGTTCTCGACCCCACATATTAACCGATTACGATGAATGCAATAACGGTTACAAGTAGGCTCGAGTGGTCGCCACCTGCGTCGCGGCTTAAGCCCTTCAGAGAGCCCTTATAAGGGACCAGACATGTTGACAGATTGCCCTATATTTACCTACGTACAGGTTATTATGGCAAAAAATATTTTGTACTTTAAAAGATTTCACAACCTTAGATTTCATATTTTCTTATTTTATTGAAAAAGTTTGAGTAATTGTGAATGAAAGTATTTAAAACTCTAAAGAGCAAATAGTGCATAACAGAAATGTAACTTCAATTCTCACGGGTTTTTGATAGTTAGTCACACACTTCTACATCTAAACGATACGAAGAAGAAGTAAAGAATAAAATAAATTAATTTAAAAAAATATATATTTTATTTTACACTTTTTAGTTAAGTCAGATATTTATATTTGTTTATTGATCTCCTCATTAGCTGTATATATCTCACTTGCATAAAAATTTAACAATTTCCGAATTAAAAGCCTACATTTAAGTTAAAAATCGGTACTAACCAACTTTAAATCGTCATAGATCCTAAACGGTAATTTTGGTTGAAAAACGATATCAGAAACTTAACAATGATGTTTAAATAGCTATTCAACGATACTCCACTCGACATAGTTCATCGATTTACATTTTTTTTCTTTTTCACATTATGGCGTCCAGAATCGGCCATTTTGATTTTTCAAATTTTTTATACTTTCTACGACACCCGCGCCGTCATGACGAATCCAACGACGTACCATTCATCAAAATCGGCCCACGCGTTTGGTCTAAATAGTGCCACAAAGGTACAAACAAACAAACATATATACATACATAGGCTGATAAACACATTACCCTCCTTTGCGTCGCGCAGTCGGGTAAAAAAGCATAAAATTTCAAGATTTGTCACCTATTATCAAACATTTTTCACAGAAATGTTTTTTGTGACTTTGTTGAACACGATAAAGAGCGTATAGGGCCCATGTGGGGTAACTTTAAATAAGTGAGCGAAACTTTAGGAGGTAAAAGTTGTTTTACCCATGAAACTGAACAACTTTTCCGAAGGAACCCATATCAAATTCTCGATAAAAGAAATCGACTTCCCACACAAAGGCAAATCAGCTGACCGCAAAATTAAATGTTGTATGAAGAGGTTTCATATTTCCAGTTATGTTCGTTGGGAAAAGTTGTTCAGTTTCGTGGGTCGATTCACATCATTCCTTTTCGCTAACTAATTTAAAGTCACCCGATATACAATATACTAGCAATTATAATTATTTACTGAGTAAACAAGCGATTATTACGTGAATAACAAATAATTTTAGGGAAAGAAAAATATTCGGCGCGAATGGGATTTGAACCCACGACCCCAGGATCAGACCTCCTGGTGCTCTAAGTCCCATTCGCGCCGAATATTTTTCTTTACCTAAAAATTATTTGTGAATATCCCTCACGCGGGTAAGCGTTTTAAAATATTCAAATAATTATTTAATTATTAAGAGTCTCATATTGACCTTATTCCTGTCTTTCATTAGAATACAGGTCAAACGGTAACCCATTTCTGATTTTAATTTTTTTTTAAGATTTATGTGACCTTTTCATTATTTTCTGAATCATCTACCGAATGTCATTGTAGCGTTTTAAGGTGATTCGGTTTAAGAACCTGCCGAACTGCCTCGCATTTGGATAGTTTTCTTGGAATTCATGGTAAGCCTCCAGTTAACTCGATATCCGTTTTGTTATCCCTTTAAGACCCTTCGTACAATATTATCTTGCTTTTCCTTATTGCTCTATGTCATGCCTTTCATCCCAGTTTTCATGGCATTTTCGTGTACCCTACCCATCATCATTTCTTTTTGATGTTAAAAGTGACATCTGTCACTACTTCGCGAAGCCCTATTTTTGATTCGCTCGTTTTTTTTTTTTTGTTCTATTCACCAAACTAAGCACTCGACTCTACAGCCACATGGTTCAATTTTCTTCATTTTCGAAGGTGACTTTTATTATCTAATTGGTTAACCCTCGGCCTCAATAATTACCCAGAAAATGCCATTTAGACAATGGTGTTCCCACGCACCGACAGAACACAGCAAGCTGTTTGTCGTCGGATTTCGGTTGGAGGGTGGTCGCAAACCAGACAGCCCTTTACACAGCCTTTACCACACCGCATGGGACCATAGGAAGCCACCGCAAAAAAATAAAAATGAGGGGTCGTTGCTTAGGATGGATTAATAGGAGGAATGCCTAATTTGTTTTTCCTTAGTCACCTCTTACGACACCCACGGAAAGAAACACGGCACAAATTTGATAAAAATCGTGAAAGATATCTCTCAAAACGTTTTAAAACTGTGGTTTATCTGTTTAAAACAACAACAAAAAGACATTAAATTTTGTATTTTATAAAAATATCAACTTAATCTTAGATCAACGTATCATCGCCTAAAATCTTATGAATGAATGTATTCTGATCTTTTATTTGATTTTGTCACTGCCCATTAACGTTTTTTTTTTAATTTAGATGTTTTAAAGAAGCTGAAAACTATCGCTCAAATAATAGACCTCCGGATCATTGTTTGTTCTTTCAGTTGTAGCACGTCCCGTATCTTGTTACTTAAGTCTGTATTTTTACAGGAAATATTATTTACGGCGCTACAGTTACTATTATAATAACTGACTTATACAGGGCTTTAGGTATCTCTCTTTCAGCCTCTCGGGTGCTTAATCAGTGCATGAAACTGAACAACTTTCCCAAGGAACATAGGTCAAAATACGAAAAAAAAAATTGATCTCCCATACAAAATGCGCTATATGCTGATGAAGTTTGTATGGGAACTCTAAATTTTTTTATCGTATTTTGAACTATGTTCCTTGGGAAAGTTGTTCAGTTTCATGGACTGATTAACCATCCGAGAGGTTGATAGAGAGATACCTAAAGCCCTGTATAAGTCAGTTATTATAATAGTAACTGTAGCGGCGGCGGCGTAAATATTATACTGGTTATATTCTACAGTTATCAAGCGTAGTGCCGCGATAGGTTTCATGTCAGTCCTTTCTATTTATTGTGCACTCGAGAGAGAGTGTGACAGTTGTAGTGCAATTTTACTCCTTACAAGTGTAAGAAATAAGAACCTTAAAACAATGTACAATTTAAGTATAATGTACTAATTTTAAAAATATTTTATAACGGGTTTTTACAACTGGTTTTTAAATCGTGGTATGAATCAGTTTTAATATGTTTCAAACTAGTGAAAATAACCACGAGAATCTTAAACAATACATATATTAAAATGTATTTAATTGTTGAGTTCAAAGCTATAACATTTTTCTTTGACTATAAAATTGGTAAGTATAAACGCACTGATTTCAAAATACCTAATTTTTTATTTTTAAAGTCTTTATCAACTATTCAAAAGTCACCGTGTTATTTAAGGATATTTAATAAGGTACCGTATCTTCTTCTTTGTTTGTTTGACATCACACAACGTTTCAAACTGAAGAAACTCCAAACTATCAAGAGACTGTGTGTGTGATGTGTAGTTAATACTTATAGGTAGTTATAGATTTGTACGGCGTCTATATTAAACTGGGTGTGTTCAGTTTCCTCAGCTAAGCTCGTAACTTGAGAGGCTTCAAGGAAACAAGCTTAAGAGCTCCAAGTATACGTTATTATGGACTTCCTGTATCAATAAACGTCGCATTATATCAACAAGCTTTGTTCTAGTCTGGGAGGTTAATCGTTTTACTATTTGAGAAAATTGAAAAGATCTAATTGAAGATCTAATTTTAAAGTATTTACCGAGGAATGTTTGTTTATTTTTATTTTAACAAATGTAGTTATTTTCATACTAGCTTTCAGTCTGCGACTTCGTTCACGTGGAAAACTACCCTCCTTCCAGTCCCCAAAGTATACCAGTCCAAAATATCACGTCGGTCAATTGCTCCGTTATAAAGTTAACACACAAACAAATAAAAGAACAAGCAAACACACCATTAGAATGCTAAATTATTGCTGAGTGACCTAGGCTACAAATTTTTATCGAATTCTCAGGGGAACGAAATCCCGGGTGGAAAGCTCTTCATTTATAATATTAATTTATCAGTAATTTACAATGCTTAGCCATCGGGGTAGGCAGAACCCACGGATGACCACTAGTCTGATGCAAACAAACCCTTTTTGCTACCTTTGCATTCATTTTACCTGGTTCTTTTTTTTAATCAGCCCATATACGTCCCCGCCGAGGGGCACAGGCCTCCCTTCAAAACACGAAGAGGATGTAGGCCTTGCTCTAACTATTTTAAATGTTTATACAAAGAGCTATAACAAAAACTAATACAAAAGCTATAGACCTACAGAAATCTTATACATTCTTACTGTCTATCTAAATATATAAAAGGAGAAACTGACTGACTGACTGACTGACTGACATATCAACGCACAGCCTAAACGGCTAAACATAGGCACTTAAAATTTGGAAGGGATGTAGCTTAGGTACCGTAGTGGTGCGCTAAGAAAGGAATTCCCGAAATTCCCACGGGAACGGGAATTAGCGGGAAAATCCTTTTGTATGAAAAATATAAACCGCTTAAGTTAGACGCTTGAAATTTGGCATGCAGGTATCTTAGTAAACTTAAAGCTTAGTTGCAACAGGATATTGCAAAATTCCCACGGGAACGGGAGTTAGCGGGAAAAAACAATCTGTGTACTCTGTACAAAAAAAAATTAACACGCAAACGAAGTTGCGGGCATCATCTAGTCTTTATATATAAAATAGCAGGGTCCAGGCTCACACACTGATTTATCAATGGTCAGCCCAACCCTTGGACTCAGAATGCTGAAATTTGGCAGGAAGGTTCTCTCTTTACGTAGGCAAGGAATTAGCAAAATTTTACGAATTTACCTCAAGAATGAAGTTTCGAGCGTCCTCTAGTAATATAATAAATGCAACAATGTGTTTGTTTGTCCTTCTTTCACATAGTAACGGGAAAAGGAATCGAACTAAATTTTGCACAGTGTTAGTTGGAAAGCTAAATAGTAACATAGGCTACTTTTTCCGTGAACAAAGTCTCAGGCAGAAAGCTAGTAGGTATCTATATCTATATCTTATATATATATAAAAGAAAGTCGTGTTTGTTACAACACTTATAACTCGAGAACGGCTAGACCGATTGCCATGGTTTTTGATTTATTGTATTTCTCTCCGTCCCGAATAGCAGAATAACTATTAAAAACATTGGAAAATTGACGGGAAAATTCCCACGGGAACGAAGTCCCGGGCGAAAAGCTAGTATATAATACAAAAGATACGTATAGAATATATGGCTTAGGTCAATGTTTATACTGCAACCCTAGAACTAGCTATTAGTTCCAGGTAATCTAGGAAATGCTTACAACATAATCGCAGCGAGAAGGCGAGTTAATCCACGAATTTATGGTTGCATTGACTTTCTATAGTAAAGAAATTTTAAAAGGTTGTTGAGTTTTAAAAATCTGACATTAAAGAAATTGTAGGTGCCATTAATAAAAAAATTGTGTCGTTAAACTTATAATAGTTAAGTTACATTTAATTTTGCATGTAAATAGCTATAGATTTCTTTTAAATTGTAGAAATAATGATATCAACTGTTGTATTTTCAACTTCGAATTCCGATCGAAACTAAATCTGCAAAAACGGCATATTTTTTCTTATTCTAACACGTAAAAAAACTTAAGGATTTTAAAGCTGCTATTTTTTTTCTGCTACTTGGCATGGCAATTACGACTTCCTTGGTTATTAATATATTAAGTTAAAATGTAACATTATTATCCGTGTATAATACCAAATTCTCATTTCTATTACATATTTTTTGATTTTTCTTAAAACATATTTTCAACTTTAAAGAAAAATACACAAAATATAGAAAAACAAAACATACAACAATGGGCGCTTTTAACCAACAACCAAAAAAATGCTTAAAGAAAATCTTTAGTTTCAGATCTTGAAATATAAATAAAATACTGTTCAATAAAACCAATCGGAAAAAAACCATTCTCAATTAAACTTCCATGAGTTTTCGCGTGAGTTTTAGTATGAAAAGTCAATGATTTTTATATAAGATTTTCGAAGTTATACCGTCTGAAAAATCGAGAGCTGATCTGCTACACATATGGCCCATTACTCATTAAAATTGTAGCAGCTTGCAAACTAATCAGTTAGCAGTACTTAATATTTCAAAGTAAAAATAGTTGCTACTAAACAGTTACTATAAATTGCAAGTTAAAAGCCAAATTGCGCTTTGGGCCTTTTTATAATTCAATCGGCACGTTATGGTAATAAAAAATTTTAATTACCATCGCCTCCTTTGTTTTCAGCTTCTAGTATAACTATTACATAGGAGACAATGGTAATATAATTTTGCCGTGCCGTTTTAGAATTATAAAAAGGCCCTTTATATCTCTCAAAAAGAATGGAAGTAGAATTATTACCATTTTTATGTTATTCTCAGAAATTTGACGCATTAGATTTACCTTCATCATCTAACGTATAATCTGACGCAATATAAGTACCCCACAAGGTAGGTACCTCGTTATCATCTCCCGATTGATTCAATTACGCTCTCCCAGCGTTCATCTCGAACGTCAGAGTGGGGTGAATAGAAGAGGGTAAATATTTTTTTGTAAAGCCTCTGAAGAGAAGTCAAGAAAAGTGAAGAAATAGTTTTATTGATGTGTTCGCGAACGACGCTCGGAATTTACTTTTCATTACGAGAGAAGTTTGTTCACAAACAGTTCGACTCTCGTTTCGTAGTTCACGCAAAAACTTATGTTCACAGACGCGAGAAAAACTGAATTTACATCAACGAGTCAGTTGAATCTAGTTTCAGTGAATAACTCATTTGGTACTTTTGTAAGTTGTGTCTGTATTTATTACTAAGGGATTTATTTTTTATTTTTCTGTTTTATTTTTACGACTATTATGTTATGTTTTGATCGTCTGATATTTTTATTCTTTTATTCTTTTTATCTTTTCATTTTATTTTTGAAGTGAAAACTTTAGCTGTGTTGCGCACTTTGAAATATGGGTAAAAATTGTTAAATGTCTGATCAGAGTCACGTGTCTGTCATGTGACCCTGATCAAAAATCCGTAAGGCGGAGGGATGTTTAATAAATATAGGGAATTAAAACTGCAAAAGTCAAGATGTCATGGAGGGGTGTTTGATAAATATAGGAAATTAAATCTGCAAAAGTCAAGATGTCATCCGGTATCAGCATAGAAAAAATTTAATTAAATATTAATGCACAGCGGTAATGTTCAAGTTTTCACTTCTGCCTGCACTCCCGGAGTTCAACCTGTTATTTTTTTTGTTGGATTATTGTATAACGCTACATGCAAATGGTATTTGATATTCTCTTTATTTATTTGTATGATAGTGCATGTATGTTATGTACACTGAACACCTTCTTAATTTAATGTCTTATAGGTTATTTAACTTTACACGAAGAACTTGTTGAAAATGTATAAAAATGGAAATTTGAAATATAGGAAGATAATATATAATCCCTGAAAGGGTAAGCAGAGCATCATATAACTCACATGACACTAATGTTTCTCACTAATTATGTTTACACCGCTATCCTATTACTCTTAAAGTGTATTTTCGTGAATATGAAAAAGTTGTATGTCTCTGCCTTTATATTATGTTTCGTCTATACTTTGGTAACTCTATTTGAGACCCTCTAATGGTATCGCGGTGTTACGACTCCTTTAGGCAAAATAAAACGACACAGGTTTTTATAGGTGCCGTGATTCGCTAGCCCCGCGGGTGCGCAACCAACCACTTTACAGCACACCCTGTACAGGCTCCATTTTATCTAACACGCTACACACAAATTGATTTGTTGTGCTTTGCGGTTCGATAAAAAATAAAAGCCCAAAACATTTTTTTAGAAAAAACACCGTGGGTGACGATCATTTTCAATTTTCTCTTTTCAAATTGAATTTAAGTTGTGAAGCCAAAAAATTAAAATTAATCATAGTCCTGCTACATTTTCCCAGCCACGTAGCAAGAGTCTACGGGCGTAGTTAAGTGCTACGAGCTACGACTTGTCCTGCAATTGAATTGGACCTTTGACACTAGAAATTTGCAGTGCTCTGCTACTTTACGCCAATTAGGAACCTGAAGCTTTTGCTTTAGTGGAAATGTATTCATTCACTGCCTTTGTATGAGTAGGAGCACCTTTGCAAGCACAGTGAATGGTGTACCTATACAACTCAACATGCCTCGGAGAAAAATAATACAAGTAAAAACGAGCGACGCCTTTCCCCAACGCGCGCCTTTCATTTAATAAAGCCAGTTCACGATAACAGGCAATAGGAGGAAATCGCCACAAATTCTCGTCACAAACTCGAGTGCTGCGGAGGTTATAATAAAAAAATCCCTTTAGACAATTTTCCATTATCTGGGCGTCTATTGTTGGGTCCAGTGGTCAACTTTATGGCTTGACGTAGTCGCAGTAACTTCTTATTAAACTGTCCGGAGCGAGTCTTGGGTCTAATTGATTTAGAGACCCAAACCGCGACCTCTCTCTTTGTTTACTTTGTACTTTCTAGCGTTTAGTTTAACTTTGGCTTTGACGCGACGGTATTTTGGTCTGGTTCATTTGCATTTAGAGAACTATTGGCCTTCATTACTGAAAGGCGCAAAATTTGCGGTGTCATGGTGTACAGTGAGCCAATTCGGTGAGTTGTGACAGGGTAAACAAGGTTTTAGCTTCACGTTCAATATTTACATTAAAGTTCATGATCCAAAAGGATTTTGGTATTTTTTTACACTTATACTTAAACATTGGACGATAAAATTGATTTAGTGGTAATAACACTTTACTTTAATTGACTATGGTACCGAGTTCGATTTCCGATCAGGGAAAATGCCTTGGGAATTTAGTGCTTTTGGTTATATTTTTTGAGATGCACACGCTACTTGCTCAGGTCTCCTTACAAAACCAGATCAACTTCTCTGTATTTATTCTATTCTCTGTTCCTTGGAACACTTAGAACCAAGACAAAAAACTTGTTTTATATTTTTTAAACACCGCGGTAATCCAACCCAAGAGCCATTGATGCAAAGGCAGCATCACTAGCCATCTCCCTTTGTAAAGTAGGTGGTTATCTTATTGTTATTATTATATTGTTATTATTATTATATTGATAGCATTGTCAATTTAACATCTCGCCATGACCAGAGTCGAGTCGCGCTTTGTACTCGAGCTACACAGTAAAAGAGCTATGTAAAGTACACCAATAGATTAACATGTCCTAAAGGCAGGGTGGCCCGGGCTGTAATCATATTATTCCCTGCGTTTAGCACCTTCCTCACGAAACAAAACACAGCTTACGTCACCCCATCCACTGCCAACTTCGACCTCCGACGGTAGTTTTATAAAGCTTTTAAGACGCCCCAACCTCAAGCTAATTGATTTAAAAGCACGACATGAAGAATTTTAGCTTCGTTAAGCACGCGACTCTTGTCATTAAGTCACCAAAATTACTCCAAATGTAATAATGCGCCTACATTTCTCGACTTAGACCCCAAAAGTTACGACTTTAATAAATAAACTTTAAAAACTAACTTGATTCGATAACAGAGTTTACTCGGACAATGGGCATTTAAACGCAAAGGAAGCAGAAAACGACGGAACAAAAATGAATGATTACAGCAAAAAGGGCTATCAAAACGAATGATAAACGAGCTTAATCCGAGTCCCATCCTTGTTTTATTACCACCGGACGATTGTAAAAACGTATTAGTGGGCGGTGCCACACCGTGCCACTGGCGATCTATGACACTTTAGTTGGCCTTTTTATGCTCAATAGGGGACATTTCTCCTAATTTATAGACCCTTTATTACCTAAATCAAATCACAGAACGAGCCCCACTATTATAGTAATGAACGGTCTCAGGTGAAATTAGTTGGATTATAAAAAACGTTTTCGCTTTTTCGTACACTTAAAAAGGTCACAGGAAATTGAGAAGGGCCCCGAGATTTAGTCGCCAAGCTGGCTCCTTTGATCTACTTGTACGATATTTTCGTATTATTGATATTTCGTAGGTATCTTGTAACTCGATTTCCTGTTCACTTTCCCTAGAGACTGTTCAACGGCCTCATTCTTGGAACTAAAAATAACGAGTAATAAATAAAGCCATAAAAAGCCGTCTCCTTCTTTCCTGAATTAAATTCAGATTCCTTGGAATAATTAACACAAGTTATGTACCTTTAAGTAAGTTTACCAAGTCCATATTAAATTATTTTTTTTAGTTTATTTTCGGGGATAATTGTACAAGTTTTAATAACGGAACATTATTTTTGTTCACCGAAATTCTACGTCCATATAAAAACATAGGGAGACAGTTACTTTTCTTTTTTCCCTAATTATCCTCACACTCACATGTAATTATCAAGAGAGGTGATCGCAGAGGGTGGCCCTTCGCTCCTGAGGAAAGGGCTCATTAAGTCGTCTAGGGTTTCAGAGGCTCTTATTAAACGGGCTGGAGACAAGAGGATACGAGAGCCTTGACGACCTGACCCCTGCACCCCCTCAACCCCCTTTAGGGCCGCAAGTGCCTTCCCCTTTGTGTGATCGCCAAATACGTGGAAGAAGGTAACTGTGGTATTCGAGCAACGATTTTCAGATCTGAAATTGGTTTTGAGGTATTTATTTTCCTCTTGGATTTCATGTTACTATTTTCAATAGTATATTAGTATGATATCTATGAAACGAACTTATTACGTCAATGTGTTATTTGATATCAAATAATTGAGCTTCCGTCTACCACATTTCACTTTGATAGTTTTAACGCGTGACATGTTCTTCATACTATAATATTTTCAGATTATACTTGGTTGCGACATTTGGTTGGACTTTGATTATTATTATAATAATATGTCCATACATTCAACTAGAGTGGCAATAACAATTATACATATAATGCACTGCAGCGACTATAAAGGTTTAGATAGTTATTATTAAAAGACGTACTTGACAAATTCTATTTCACGAACTAACACGCAAGAGTTTCTAAGTTTCTAAAAAAAACAAATACAGCAATCAATTTTTCTAAACTATGATAAAAGTAAAGAAAATAATATGGAATATCATTTATAATACTGTACCTATGCAGCATAGAAAATACATAAAGAAGTACGACAACATGATTATTACTACTAAATGATGGATACATATTTTCGTTTCTCATTTTTAAAAAAACAAAGCGTTCTAAATAACATCAAAAAGCAGCCATATTAAACCAAAATTTTATAGATCATTACTCTGAAACAGTATAAAATGAAAGCCAGTAAATCATTGCGAGTAGTTCTGTCCACGTGCCACACAACGCGTCGAATGTTTTATGAGTGGCGCAACACACCGTGACTTATTCCTGTTTTTTTTTTTATAATACTACCATATGATGAAAGTTAACACTATTCTATTTAATAAGGGTCATAATATCAACAGAGACTTGTGGTGTGCCAGACCATACAGGTGTTTTCTAAACACTTGTTAAATTGTACATAACGTTAAGTTTATAGAAATTTAACGGACTCGTATTTTTGATGTTTATTGTTTCCCAGAAAATTATCAAAATAAATCATTTGAAGGATGAAAAGACGTTTGTATGGAAGTAATAATTAAATATCGTTCAATTTACTTGAAACTTAGTAATAGTACTCTTCAGCACAATTATTGAGACCCGCATTTCTGCTTAGTTAAAAAATTATCCCCTATGACGTTAAAAAGGGTGTAGCAAAATATTGAAAAATAAAATGAGGCCATCGATTAAAAAGTCAACCTGTATAAGAGACTATTGGGGCAGTGTTGCTTAAATAATTGATTAATACATAATACGATTATAATAGGCAAAAGTAACAAGTGGCCAGGCACCGCCAAATATTTGCCAAACATTTTCACAAATATACAAAACATTTCGTGGCAAATATTTTTCGTTCATCGTAAACTCCTCAACTCAATATAATATACGTACTTAGAAACCACCATAAACTAAACGCTTAAAGCTTTACTAAAAAAAATTGTCAAACATCTGATGTAAATAATGCTATTCCTTTATAAAGAAGCGAGAAAGTATGTATATGTTTGATATAGCGTGTTGTAAGGATCATAAAACATTCGGATAACGCCCTACGTATTCCCCTGATATCGGTGCGATTGTTCACTGTGATTGTTCGAGAATTGTTCACTGATTTCTTTACTGTTATGTTTTAGTGTCTACTTGAAGTATATTTATTGTTTTCTTTTGTAAAATTGTGCCTATTTTTTGACTACATCAAATATAGGAAAGGCGCATTATTTTAAAGAACTAAATTAGTAGTAAAATCCAATCGCTCGTAAGAGTTAGTTTATTAAGTGTCTTCATTATATTCATGTGCCAATTGCAAGGAAATCTTATTCTGTACGTAATCAAAATGTTTTATTTTATCATAGAAAAAATATATTTTCTATTATTGTCGTGTCCGTCAAACCAATGATATTACAATGTAGTCGTATATATAAATAGAGACATATAAAGAGAAACAAAATGTGAGCCCTCGAAAAACACCCTGGGTCTAAGACATTAGCTAAACAGTCTGTCTTCGGAAATATTTTTAGTCGACGGATTCATGTTTTTATTTTGGTTTTGTACCATGGCAAATATATTTGCCGTCAAGGTAGCTTACAAATGACCAAATTCTCAGTTTTTTACTATGCTCATAAATGAAACAAAAACAGAGCGTAATTAGTACAACAATGTAATAAATTGTTCTCTTTAGTTTATGAAATAAAGACCATTGTCAGTGTGTACTCTGGCTTTGCGTCAAGGCGGCGTCTACGTGGCCGTACTCAAAGGTAATTTATTTCGTTTTGCACTAAATACGCTCTTTTTATGGGCATAACCAAAAACGTTATAGACACGTTTTTATCTTGATAGTTTTGAAATATACAAAAGCTCTACCTGCTAATGAGCATACAAATTTCAAATGTTTGTTGTGTTACTTCAATATCCAGTTTATTATATAAAACTTCAAGCCTTGTTTTACGCGATGAATTCGCAATTGGGCCCGAGGGCGGCATATAAAAAGACAGTCAGACAACATAAGTGTACCTAACTAACTAAATACTCTTCAGCTTTTCTTTGTAAAGATTTTTTCTATTCCCAAAACTAGGTCAACCAAAGTTCATGCCGGTAATACTAAGTAATACAACTACCTAATTTAGAGTACTTTCTGAAAATTATTGTATCGGTCGACATTGTTACAATCGCATGACATAATTATTAAGTTTTACTACTTTATTATATCTGATTTCTCTGTAGTTTGTTCTTATTTTCAGTATTTTATTTTTTTAAATGATATTAGCTGAACAAAACAACAATATACATAGTTTTATCGAGTACTTATAACCATTTCACTGGTTTGAATAGTAATAAACAGGCTGCAGAACAAACGGGCTATTGTCAGTTACTAAGAGTTGATCACATTTAAATGTTTTTTTTTTTCACACTCGAAGGTCTACACTAAGATTTCATTTTGTGTTGTGGGTTCCTTTGAACATACATACATACACAAAGACAGATACGAATATCCACGATCCGACCCGGGAACAAACATCTGCTTTTAAAACAAATATGTTACCCGACCGGGTATCGAACCCAGGACTCAATGATCAAGAGGCTGCGCCATTACCACTCGACGAAGACGATTTAGACGTGCTTAGACGATGATTTTACAAACTTTGACAAAAGAAATATTGAACACTTGAAAAAAATCCCTACGCTTTATGGATCTAAAATACCGTGCAAACCTCCAAGTTCAAGGCTCAGTGTTATCTGTCATTGATACAGTAATAAATTCCGAATTCCGAGAGGAAATATTGATCGTCGTTTGTAATGAGATGGGTATTAGGGCATGTCGAATAAGGAGATGAAATTGTCGTAATGTTTTCATAGCGAATATCTGTATAAATCTCATTTCTGTTCCTTTATTTCTAATAAGTAGATGTATGAGATAGAATTTGCTTAGTGAGAAAAATAAATAGATCGAAAATTTCTTCGTAAGTTTAAGTAAAGAAAACAATTTGTTTTTTATTACTTTGTTCTATTAGAGCTCATAACCGAAAACCGCCTTTGCAGGTTTGGCCATGTTAGCAGATTAATCAAAGACCATATGGTACAAATCGCACTCAACTGACCCGAACGAAAAATACCCGAACAGACACCAGGTCTTTGTGTACGTTCTGAAGAACCTACGACACAAAGGAAAACCTTAGTGTGGTCCTTTAAGTGTTTAGCGCCTAATTTAAAAACAAATTAAAATTTTGTTACTTTAAAAAAAAAATTACGAGATCTTTTTAATATTTGTTTCAGCTGAGTAGAACTTAAAATGCTTTCTGGAATAAGATCAATGCTTAAAATTTGATCTGAACTCAAAACAAGTTTTGGATGATTAGAGTTCAAAACGATACATGAGATACGACCAAGAATACAGGCCTTAAAGTAAACTACATCTTCCTCGGCAGCTAACTTTAATTCAAACTAATTTTTAAATTCAGCTTATCAAGATAGGAAAGTTAGGAGGAATAGAAAACTACTTAAAGTCGATAAACCTTGAAGCCGGCCTTATTGAATTCAAAGATTTAGTTAGTTTCAGAAGATTAAAATCGGGAGTTTTTAAGCTACTATAATATTTTGTGGTAACCGTATGATTTTTTTGAAACATTTAAAACGTAGACAAATTTTTGAAATAAATGATGTAATGTTATTATTTCGTGTGCGGTGGTAATTACCTGAAAATATATTCTAAGAATTGATCGTAACGATTGACTGAAGTTAATGATCTACTTAGTCGGCACGAGTTCGGCAGTCATAAGCCTAGTTTTATTCTAGTAAGTGTACCTTCGATCAACTATAGAAAACTAGATACACAGTCCCATACAAAATGAAATTTAAAAGTGTCCTAACTACAATACGTACTTAGATGGTTGTATACCACTTCATGTATTATGAAAAAGTTCTAAAGTGTCAAACATTTTAATCTAATTTAAACCTTAACGTAATATTATAAGGTCGAAAATAAAATCTGTTTAATTTGTAAAATACCACTTTTGGTTTTGAACAAAGGATAACGTAAGACAATTTGATGACACTGGCTGTCACGTAGAACATGGGAGGAGTGGAGTTGCCTTTGTTAATTTTAAAAATATATTAGTTGGGTCGATTTCACATAAAAAAATCTTCGTACAAACTTTTTAACAAATTCAAAATGCTACGAAATGGTTTGGTTTTCTTTTTAACCCCTGATTGTGTTGTGTATGTATAGGAGCATCATAGCTCTTAAACTGATGATGTTAATGGTGCAGTTTATTTTATTCGAAAGCTTCTTCTTGCGCTTGATTTCAGATATGATTTATCAAAATTGGTTCAGCCGTTTACTTTTATGTTAGTTTTTATGGTTTTTTATTATTTAAAAAATCACATCCATTTCAAATTAACCGACGATTAATATACATTACAATTGATAATCACAGCCGCCGCCATTCTTCTTAATTATTGCTTATAAACATAATATTCTATGCTTATTTTTTATGAAATATGAAATAACTTATACAAAAAGAAAAGAACTGTCTTTCCCGATTACACATATATTATGTTTTGCTTATTTAAAACTTAGTATAATTTTTTGAACAGAAATGACCTATTGAGATTTAAGAGTGGAAATTAGCTATGAAACTAAATATATATTTAAGTACAAGAAATATTTTTTTTTTTAAAAAAAGCAACCAACTCAAAAAAAAAAATTTGTCTTCTTCGCTGTCATCATCTTTGTCCTGAAGATGAAACATATTTTTTAAATTCTATTCAATACAAGAAACTCCAAAGCAAAAGTGATAAAAAGGTACATACTATTTGAGGTGCAGCTGTTTTGTGTAACCTTTTGACTCCTTTTGTAATGACATACGAGTCACTTTCTAAAAAATGCTTGGAGCAAACGACACTACTTTGCGACGGCTAAAAAAATCTTCACATCTTTGACGTGCGATCACGGATGTCCACTGTCCACATCGCACATGATCTCTAGGAAAACTAAAAATCCAATAAAACTTTATGTTTGTAAACGTCACGCACGTTAAATTTTTTATTAATTCAATTTTATATGATTAATGGTTTTGCCATAATACCTTTAATGTAAGTATAGAAAACAGAATTAATATATATACTCTTTACACTTAAATTTTATAACACAGATGAAAATGAAAAAAAAAACAATAGAAAAAAAAACAGCGTCTCTATTTGTTTTAGAACAAAGTCACTGCATAACCCGAACAAATGATGTTGAAATACAACGGTATGGATTTGTAAGTTCGGCTAGTGTCTATTCAATTTAAAGGGTTATACTCTCGCCGAATGTTATTAAATTAAACTAAAAAAATGTTTTATAACCTTTTCTTGGCCAAATACCAAGATAATTTCAATTCACATATAATAATTACAAAACTACTTATTTAAAAAATGTAATTCCATATTCCTTTAATGTTCTGGAGGTGTGATTTTTATAATTTTTCACTGCGCACTGCGGCATGGTTACTTTCGGAACGAACGAATGCTACTAAACGAAAAGACAACCCAAAACGTCAAGTGGGTGATCATTTAGTGAGGGAACTTTTTTGTTGTGGATTGTGTATCTAGTTCTTTATAGTTGATCGAAGAAGTGTACAGTTTAAAGAGAGGGCCACGGGACTGACACAAACAATCAGAAGATTAAAGCCGTCAAAGGCGCTTTTCAGATGTTTACATTAGGTTTAGATTTTTTTTTTCTTCTGATTTAACTAGCATTTTCTCGGCTTAGTGCTGGGGTCCGCTTTTTGTACTCAATTTTCTTTACACGTCAATATATAATTGTAACACGTCAATCTAACGCTTATGTTGTGTATGTTGTTGTGTGTCAATGTGAAACACATTTTTTTAGGAAAATGGGTTAGACCTCGACTACAATCTAGCTTAAATGAAGTCGAGGATGTAGGTGAAATGGTCGAAGAGGAAGCAAGGTCACCCAGTAGATACTTATTCACTAGAACTTAAAAGAGAATTTTTATAATTATAATTCGAACGGCACGGCATGGCATGACAGAATTTTTATTACCATTGCTTTCTATGTTCCCAGCTTCTAGTATCACTAGTGCATAGGCGGCACTGGTAATACAATTTTACCGTGCCGTTTTTGTATTACAAAAAGGCCCATTCGGGTTATGTGAGGTCGGAAATAGAGACGCGGGGAGAGAGTTCCATTCTTTAGCGGTGTGCAATATAAAAGATGAAGAGAAAAGCTCAGTTTGAATCTCGACACAGTAAGGATGATAATATCCCACAGAGCGTCTGGATTTTTAAATGCTGCTGTTTCATGTAGAGTAGATTTAAATACATTGCCTCCACATTGCCACATAATTTCACATTCCCTGTAGATATTACACCAGTCCCCGTTTCAGATCTAGCATAATCATAGCAATATAGATCTTATCACAACGGTATAGAATACACAATCATGTTCTATGACGTACTTTATAATATAAATTAGCATACCGCAAGCTCGGCACGTTAATCCCTTTCCATCCAGCTTATAAGAAAATAATTGTAAAGTTATTTACTGGTGTAAATTGCTAACATTATCTGCGTTCCTTAAATCATCGCCTGTGTTATCAGGCTATAAATAACAAGCTGGTGTGTTATCAGTGCACATAATCGGCGATGTTCCGTTGGGTTTATTTCCTACCACGCGGTGTGCGCTTCCCCTAACAAAAAATGTTGATTTTACAACGCGATTCTTCGTTCCAACTTGTTTTTGGGGTTCTGTAACGAGACTCGGATAATGGTATGCTTATAAATTATTGAGTTTTGTAGTCTGCACAAGACTTTAAACCCAAAATAAGACTGATGATGTTATGTTTTTACTTGCGCGTGTAGGTGTCACTGTTTATTGTCATTAAGAAGCCATGTATTTTTATTTACTTATGTAATTCGCGAATGCATTTTTTTTCATAAACTACGACGAGTGTTCCTAGATTGTCATTCTTTTATATTTACAATTTCATAATAATGAGTTTAAGTAGCCAAAATCTATAAAGTGAATTGTTTTCCAGAAGGAAACTAAAGTTACGGCCATGGTTTATTAAAAATAATGCTCTTGCAATAGAAACAGACATCACATTTAAGTATTTTCACTGACATACATTTCCAAACACAGTTGTATTGTTATCAGAACTAGAAGTGTGTGCAAAATTTCGATTCAAACGGAAATTTAACGGAATTCCAAATGTAAGATAAGTTAGACCCAACAGTGAAACTAAAAATAACAGCTTGTAGTACAGAACACTTGAAACAAAAGTAAGACCACAACTTGCTCGCTCTTCTTTTGAAATCCTATTCGCGCTAAATGGGCTGGGGTGACGGATTTCTTCTGGTCATATTGTTCGTAAGTTCATTGTTGAGTTTATTACGTTTGTTCCAATTGCTTTTCTTTATTCTTTCCCTTTTTCTGTGAAATTTAGCTTTGGTTTAAAACTGCTTTCATATTTCGAATGGGTTTTGCAGAGCTCTTTTATAAGCTGTAAGAATTAGGTGAACTTACAGCGTCTGCAAAGTTAAGAGTTTTTCAGTAAAACAATTAACAAAGATGGTTTGACACATAAGCAAACGGATGTGACATTAGGCTAACCATATTTGTCAAAAAACCGTTCAAATAATCGTGAAAAATATTGGAATCTGTGATTCGCCAAAGTTTTAAAATTTTGTTGGGCGAAAATAAAAATGATATCAGGAAAAGAAAAGAATTTTGAGGGTCTTTTTATCAGGCTATAGCACGTGGGACACGAGGATCTTACCAGATAAAATAATTTAATATCACATAAACAATGTCTAACTTCGGTGTAATTGTTTCCATAAAAAGAAAATCACTTAAAACTTGTTTTGATAAATGTATAATGTGTATTGCCATAACATAATGGATTAAATTGGCCTTTCACACGATGTGGACTTAGTTATTACAATAAAAAAATTAAAAAACACATTGAAACCTAATTTGTATAAAGAGTAAATCCAGTATCTACCTACATGATGCCCCCAAAACGGCTGGCGGGTTTCGCATGAAGATACAAGCTCCCCGGATAACACAGGGTGTTTTCTCATTTGTAACCAGGGTTTAATGGAACTTTTTCTGAGCCCTTCGCTTTTTCTCCGTCACTTTTTGCACAGCCTCATTTTAATTGTCTTCTTTCTGCTGGTAGGTAAATATTTGCAATGTCAGACCAAATAGACTTTGTTCTAACGGTGTTACGGTTTTGCTTACTAAAGCTAAAAAGAAGCGTAGCGATTTCACTATGTACTAGCAGTTGCTTTTTCTGCAAATGGATTTAATACAGTTTCCGTAGAAGATCTACAGCAACATGAATGGGGCGACCCGAAATAGGTAAAGCTTTAGGCTCTTACAACTTTAACAGGGTGTAAGTATGGCTGCTAAACCAAACATGTTTTTCCTAAGCAACCTATGATTATTTTCTAAAAAAGAAAATTGAAATTTTTAAGTATATTCCTGGTAGAAAATTGTCTGTTCCGTTAGCAAGTAGAGGGCTTCACATACTGAACTATTGAAAATCTTTATATTAGATTAAATTTGTTGTAAAAATTAACCTTATGAAATTATCTTCACGAACGCGACAGTGTGAAGGCAAAACATAAAGAATAAAAATTACATCACATGGGTTTTTCCCTAGCAATATAAAGAACCGTTTGGATTTTTTTATCGTTGCTGAATGATACACGTTCTGGAACACGTACAACAGCCATAAACTCGAATGACTGAATCATAAAAAGGGTTGAATTTATTGATTCGCATTGACGATGACTCGAGCTCAAAACAACCTGAGACATGGTGTTTGTAGAGCTGAAACAACTTAGGGGAGGGAGAAAATATATCAATACAGGAGTCTGTCTTTCTATTCCGATTACTTAGTAGGTAATTATTGTTTCGGGTTTTCAAATATAACATAACTTTGACAATTTCCTGTGGCTTATAATAAATTAAAATTTGGCATGAGTCCTCCTGTTTGTATTTCTTCTTTATTGACCGAGCGAGTGCGAAGCCCGAACGTCTTAGTTCCAGCTTAGGCATAAATGCTTTCCCATGTCTATCTGGATCCGGCTGTTCTCGTTCTTCACCCGATTCTCGTGAAATTTTTGTCGGTTCAGTTTTTGCAAATTTCTCGAAATGGTGGAGCCATGAGGATTAAAAACGTAAAAAATATCATATTTCAGCCATTTTAAAAATGTTGCCTCTCGTAGTCGGTAGCTCACAGAGACACTAGTCTTAACTGTATGTGTGTAACTATTTCTACTACATCAATAGTATCCGTATATTATATAGTGTACATAGTGTATAAGAGACTAAAGAGTTTTTCAATTTTTGTGGTCGAAAGGTTGAAAAACCTATCACCATTTCCTTAATGATTCATCTAAAAACCCTCAGAAAGTTTCCCGTACTAAAATTACTCTGTGCTTGTAGGACTTTAATCTTCAACTGTTTAACGCTTCAGTGGTTAAGCCCAGCGATTTATCCGAAGATTTTCTTTCGTCCACACCCCTGAGTGAGAGCGTAAACAATTTACATAATGCGGTATTATCATACTGCGCTATGATATTTGCCGCGCGCTGTATCTGTCGCGACTACCTATTTTCTTCGAATTTATCGGTATCGAGGGGAAAAACCTCCCAATTTCTATATCTATTCCCTTAAATTGAATTATTATTGCTTCTGATCACGTTTATGCGTCTATAGTTGAAGGAACTGTTCCCTTAGTCACAATTCTTGGGGAAATTGGCCTTTTAGCAGAATAACGGTTAGGCGCCATTCGGTATATTATATTGCCAGTCTCTTCGCACTTTTCTTCGAAATGTTTTTATCCAGTACTTCTAAGAATGATTTTGTTTACTGGTAAGAAGTTTCTTTAAGAATATCTTTAAATTAAAAGTATTATGTACTTTATTAGGATTCTGTAACAGAATGTTAAAAACAAAACTGAGTGCATATTACGTATTACATTAAGTACCTAGGTATTTTTTTTTAGAAATGAAGTGTATTTAACTCATGCTAAAACTGCTGGCCATTTCGCCTACAAGGTTATTTAATTAACTTTTTCGTCGAAGTTACAAAATCATCTTCGACGAAAAAGTTAATGAACTTGTGATTTGTCCATTTACCAATTATGCTTTCGTTAGACTTCAATAAAGGATTTAGCAGTTATGAAAAAGCAACATACACCGAGGCAGGGAACCTTATGGGTGACCACAGTGGCAATGTATTACGAGCCTTTCCGTGCTTCGGAGGGCACGTTGTCGATTGAGTGTATAGTCGTTAAACCAAGTCAGAGTCCTTGAGCTGTTTGAAAACTCTGAGACCAAGGTCAGTCAAGTTCGCCATATACTTGATAGTACCTACTCGACAAGGAAGGACTTGAGTATGAACAAAACGTATGTGGGGAGAGAGCAACTTTTTCTTGCGAGCAATATGAGTGTGTGCGTAGGGAACCACAAAAGAATACATAAACACGTAGACACGACCTTTGTGACATCATTAAAACAGAATAATGAAACACCTGCGGTTAGAAGCAGGTGGTAACTGGAAAAGGTACCTGTATTATGTGAAAGAGGAATTTCTTTTTTTTCTCTTTTACAACCTTAATACAAAACATATATACAAGGTGTAGGTGACATTACGGGAAAATTAAATCTTTATTTAAATGCACTCCGTTTCGCAATAAAATATAATAGTAATAGTGTGAAACACGAGAACCAGAAACATACATCAAATTCTGATAGTGGCGCGCCGGGGGGGGCGTTTTAGGGGAAAATAATACTTGTAGCCAATCATAGTGATAGGTAGATTCCACCATTTAAGTATTTACTGAGCCGTGTCCGTTACACCCTGTAAAGTAGTCAATGCTTAAATTCACTTAATTTATAATAATCTTCGGAATAGTCAAAGATAATTCTGAAAGTGAAACAGGGTTAAAGTGAGAAAAAAATACAAATTTCAAGGGCCTAGATATAAGGAATCTGTAGAATTTATCTTTTCTATGAAAGTGAGCAACTGAAGACTTTTGTGTTGTGTATTGACGTCGTATTTGCCAACGATACAAGATAATTATTAAATAACCAAACATACGATGTATCGTCATCAGCCCATACGTCCCCACCGAGAGGCACGAGCCTCCCTTCGAAACACGAAGGGGTTTTAGCCCATAGTCCATCATGCTGGCCCAATGCGGGTTGGTGGACATACGATGAGAATGCCTTAAAAGAATTAAATATACTTCCGTATCGTATTCGAAGCGAAAGATTTGTGTTCGGGTCGTAGCAAGTAGCAATCTATGGTCTCTGCCTACCCCAATGGAACAAAGGCGTGAGCTTATGTATGTACATACATACATGTATGTATGTGTGTATCGTGTTGGTTTAATTATGTAGGCATATTTGATGAACGTGACTAATCTTGATGTCAGGCCTCATTTACGTCAGACATAGATTTATTTAAAAAAAATTGCATGAATTTGTAATTTATAGTAACATTTCAAATCTTTTTGTTTCTTCTAGCCTTCCTAGATCCCAGCTTTTACAGGTAAGCGGTGCACAAATAATTATGTGCATACATTTATTTCCTGAACGTTTGTTCGTTGCCGCCTTGCCTCGACGCCTCTAGTACGACGTGTTGAATTATAATGCCCCAAACTTGACTAGCTTTTTATAAAGGTGTTGTAAGTATAATAATAAAATGTGTTTTTTAAGTAGCCTGTGGTGTGTTCTTCTGCTGAGTAAAGGTCTCTTTTTTTCTAGTTTATCCTATTTTGTACCACTTCTACTTAGTTCATAGGGGCATAGATGACAGAAGCCTGCCGTCTAATTAAACCGGCTTTGAGTCGAAATTACTAGAATTTTTACAATAGTATATAACATAATATTTACAATAGTATACAATATAATATTTACAATAGTATATAACATCATGAAAAAGTACCAAAAAAGTGTGGCAAAAATATTACGACTTAAATTGCTATTTATTCTTGTTTGAAGTCGTATCCTTAACCCCTTAGCGAGTACAACAAAATATCGTTCACGTTTTGACCTAACACTTTTCCACACCAGTTTCTTCAAAAGATTTACCCATAATTCCAACATTTATTTATTTACTTTCAGTAAAAAGGTCTATCGTCATTGTCGAGAGCAACAAAGGCGTACTTTTTATGCAAATAATATAAAACGGTGCCTTTGAGCTGGTGGGTTTCCACGACGGAAACTTGGATTTATATTCAGAGTCTTCTACGTTTTTGACATTGACATAGACTACAATTAACTGAACCCTCCGTTCGCACTTTACCACCAGCTAAATATTAAAGGCTGTGTGTTACACAGTGTAGTAACATATGTTTGATCGCAAAGTTTGAGACTCTTAGAAAGGCTCAACACTAGAACTAGTTAATCTTTATTAACTACTAGTACTAGTAGGCTCTACTAGTTAAATCTTTATTTCATATTTTTTATTTTTTATTATGTATGATATGAACTCATCATATGAATTATGAATAATGTAAATTATATGAACTCATCAACCCAGAAAGCTGAAATTTGGCCCAAAGGCAAAGAAGAGGCAAGTATTTCGAAGTCCCGGGCATTCTTTAGCCTTAATTATAAGCGCTAATTGGTTGAAAATTGTTTTTTTTTTATGTAATGATAAACCAGTCGCAATTTTTTTTACACAAGTAGTGAAAGTTTCCACAGCTTTATTGCTACAAGATTTAACAATTCTTTATAGACGGGTTACATAACAGTTTGCACAATATCAAACAAGATTGGTTAATACATTATAAATAAGTTAGTAAACCTATGTAAAAGACGAATTATTTAGTCTATAACAGAAACTGACTTGTCAAACATATCCAACAACACCTAACGATGAGGTAGAAATACCTCAACAAGATCCCGCCACTATAGAACAACTTTAACAAGAACCTGAACCCGTGAGACTGAGGTAAACACAAAGTTCTCTATCTTCATTAAGTGCAGTCACTGCGCGTATCAGAACAATATGCAAGTCATTCATTACTGCATTTGCAAGGGAGCCTAACAAATCTTGCCAAGTTACGGTGCGGTGTAAGCCGAAGTTCCTCGCCCAACTGTCTACAGGCATTGTGCTCCGTATTAACGATGAACGCACAAAAGACTCGGGTCATATATCAAACTAACGTCACTCCAATGTCTTCCTTCCTCAGAGCTACAGTACCCGCAAGAAATGGCTCTCCTTTTTTTATTGAGCATTTAGTAGAGTGAAATTATGGCGCGTAAAATTCATGCCGTGTGGAGTTTTATTTGCTGGCTCTTTCTGTGCCTACTCTACAAATTGCGTATGGATTAATAAAATAATTAGAACTTGTAATATTGTGTAAAAAAACGTTCTCCTGAAAAACTATTCATAGGCTTTTATCTACACTAATATTATAAATAGATTTGATTGTTTGTTTGCATTAAATAGGCTCCGAAACTACTGGACCGAGTTGTTAAATTATTTCACAATTAGAATGCTACATTATCCCTGAATAACATAGGCTACATAATTTTCCCGAATTCCCACGGGAACGAAGACCCGGGAGGAATGCTAGGAATACGACGAACTCTTGTAATGACTGTAAGTTCGATTTGAAAATTCCATCGAAATGGCGTGTTATTTATGAATTGAACATTTAATCCCAAACTCAATTTTATCACAAAAACTAGTTTGTTAAAATACTCTTTAATTAGCAACTGCTACTAGTATTAATTTCAAAACTGAAAACTAATTCTATTATGCTATTTTTAAATAGTGATGCAAAATTAATTTATTCGCACTTTTACAAAAGGTAACAATAACTAACTGATGCAGCTGAACTAGGTATATAACCTACTGTAGTATGTATATTCTATCAATTCCAATAAAGTAGACTAATTTTTTTTTAAAGATTGTTAAATATCAAAGAATTGCCTTGGAGAGATCACTTCTATTGATATGGCTTAACCGTCTTGGTGCTTTTTAATTAAATATTCTTTATAGCACACACTAAAAGATAAAATATTGTTACACTGGAATTTCACAAAGACGAACTTATCTCTACAAACAGATCTCTTCCATTCAACCAAGACTCACTGAGACAGACAATTTGAAACGGGGCTAGAATTTGCAAGAGTCAATTAATAATAAGTAAATAAAAACTTTTTTACGCATATAAGTTAGATTTTCCTTTGTTTCGTTTTTCTTGTGCAATAAAGTATTTTCACTTATTCATTAATTCCAAGAAATGCATGGCAGAAATCGCATCTAAACTTGATCCATATGAGACCAATTAGCACCCGCCAAGGGCGAATGACACTAAAAACATGCTATTGTTAAAACAGATAGCAAAAAGCTCTCAAACGACTCCCAGGGAGTTTCCACTTCAAAAAGAAGTCATTAGCGAAGTTAGAGTAAACTTCAAGCCCGGGGGAAAATAAATATTTCGCGAAGATGTCAGGAAACAGTTGGCGGACGGTTTAGTTTTTAAAGAATATCCCAGGCGGCTTTTTGTTTGTACTATATTGATTCTGATTCTAACAGGGTCTTGTACTACAATAGTTAATAGACGGCCGCTTTGGTCACAGTTTCGCTTACTGATTTTAAGCCAATCAAAATAAGTATGTATAAACGCTACACACTCAAAGGCCCAAGCTAAGGTTTTCCCTTGTGTCATGGGTCCCTTGAAACATACATAAAAACATACACAAACACCCACGACCCGAGAACAAATATCTGCTTTTAACACAAATATTTTCCCCGACTAGGATTCGAACCCAGGACCCGTCGATCAAGAGGCAGCGCCACTCGACATTTACGAAACTATATATCTTTAGTATTATTTTTTAGTACTTGTTTTTACTGAATAACATTATATTTATCCTAGTCGGCAAAATACAACCAACAAATTCAACATTGTAGACATTACCTATTATTACTTCCATTTTATTAAATTACAGTAGATATTGTTTTGGTATTATTTACCTAACCTAAATAAATAAAGTCAAAACAATTCAAGTCTTTGTCAGGCAGATTTAATAAAATAACTGGGGCGTTTGCTTAGCACTGATAAAACGCCTACGGCTTCTATTGAAGTTGGAAATTCCGGAAAAAATCGTTTAAGGAACGTATGTCGGTATTACCATGACCTAAATCAGATTAGTGAAGTACTCACTGAAAAAAGTAAAGCGGTTTGTTTGGATCATATGCCGTGTGGTGATCGATTGAGAATAACACCATCCCATCTCTTTCCAAGAGTGTCGTAAAATGCGACTAAGTAAAAAAACAACGGGTTGCACTCCGGGAGTGCCGGCAGAAGTGAAAACTTGAACATTAACGTTGTGCATTAATATGGAAATAAACAAAATACACAAAAAGAGTCCGATATTCTCTCAGGATTCGAACCCTCGACCTGTTGCTTACAATCTGGCAACTTTTCCACTCGACCAAACTGTCTACTTTCAATTCAGTAAAAATGTCTATCGGTATTTGCGCACTATGTGCGAATAATTGTTGACATCGTTGACATCTGTCACAGAGAGAATTTTACCTGGTAAACCTACATTTGCGTAGGACCTACGCATTTTTGATCACGGTCACGCGACACCTGACGATCTGACGCGAGTTCATAGCGAGTTTAACATTTTTTCCCCATACTAAAAGTGCTCAACGCCGCTAAAGAAGTTTGCACTTGAAAAAAAATAATGAGATCTGCCTCCTATCAAATCCATCCTAGGCAACGGCACCTTAATTTGTTCTGAAACTGAGGTGGCGTCCTGTGGTCTCTTTAAAGAGCCGTCTGGTTTGCGACCACTCTCCTACCGAATTACGACGTAAAACGGCTTGCTGTGCTCCGTCGCATTTTCGTTCCATTGTCAAGCGCATCTATGACCCTGGTCAAGTCAAGACATACATAATGTACAATAAGGCGGCCTTATTGCTAGGTAGCAATTTCTTCCAGGTAATCTTTCTCATAGTAAAAAAAAATCCAGTCTGTGATATTTTCTGTACATTTTTGTTGCCTTGGCTCAATTCTAGTCTTGTCATTTCCGACTAGCTTTCCGCCCGGGACTTCGTTCTCATGGGAACTTGGGAAAATTATATAGCCTATGTGTGATTCTGATATCTAAGCTATATTACTGCAAAGTTTTACCAAAATCTGTTTAGTGTTTTTTGCGTGTGTGAGTAACAAACATCCATCCATCCTCACAAACTTTCGCATTTATACTTAATACTAGCTTTCTGCCCGCGGCTTCGCCCTCGTGGACTACAGCATATATCATGCCCAACTGTGGGATGAAATGTAGCCTATGTCCTTACCCAGGCTCTAATCTATCTCTGTACCAAATTTTATCAAAATCGGTTCAGTAGTTTAGGCGTGAAAGACGGACGAGACAGTTACTTTCGCATTTATAATATTAGTATGGATTTGTAGGAAGTAGGATGTGATTAAAATACGCAATTGGTTCTTATTAACATAGCTACTTTGTGCCAAGCAGTTATGCCAAAGGGAAGAAACGGTTCTCTGTCTATTTAAATGTGTGTTCTCGTAATTTAGGTACTGAGTGACCTACTTTACGAAAAATAGTTCCTAACCTACATTCAACCAACAAAGACCTATTTCAGAGATTAATAGATAGGGACCATCCATAAATTACGTCACACGAATTTCATGATTTTTTGACCCCTCCCCCCTCCTTATCACAGCTGGTCACATTTGTAAGACTCCCCCCTCCCTAGCGTGACGTCACATATTTTGCATATTTTCCATTTTTTGTAATTTTTAATAAAAGCAGTACTTAATAGTGTTTTTATTTTTTTGGGAACTCAAAACTCATTGTATCAACCAAAGTAAAAACGTAAAAAGAGTGCTTGGGACTGAGGAAGTTAAGTTTGTCGTTAATAGTTAACGCCTTTTGATACTCATAACACATTTTGAAATGTGACGTCACGAAACTTATGACCCCTCCCACCCCCTTGTCACACAATGTCACACTTTGTCGACCCCCTCCCCTCCCACTATCGTGTGACGTAATTTATGTATGGTCCCATAGCTACCTAAAGGAGAAATTCGCTATCGTGTTAGGAGTTAGTTACAAAAAGACCCGTATCCCTCTGCGGGCATTGTCCCCGGATTATCGGAGTCACAAAGGTATACAAAGCCACTTTATCAGACCACGTCTCGCTGATCTGCCTTTCTCACAACTTCACTTGGCGTGCCGAACTTAGTTAATGTAGAGTTGGCGGTGTTAAGTAGTATTTGGTAATAGTTACTTGCTCACTCACTATTATTTTTACTAGCCAATTGAACCCACTGCTCGGCAAAGGCCTGCCCTGACTCTTTCTACTGTTATCAATCCTGGAAGAGCTCCATCCAGTTGTTTCCTCTTTAAATTACTTATTTAAAATTATGTGTTTATTTTACAGTTTCTGTACGTTTCAGTACGAAAAATACTAAACCGTACGGAAAAATACAAACTCAGAAAGAAGACTAACCTTTTCTACACAAAAATTGCTTACATCAATCAAAAGCGAGTTTTACTATTTTTTTTATTTTTTTTTTACTAGCCCATATACTTCCCCACCCCACCGAGGGGCACGGGCCTCCCTTCGAAACATGAAGGGGATTTAGGTCATAGTTTTTTAAAATTTAAAATAAAAAGGGAGACAAATATCATATTTACCTGAATAAGCTATTCCATTACCAGTCGGTGAAAAAATTTCAGGGACAACAGAAAATCGTGTTGTGCCTTTTTGACAGGTACAGGTACATGCTTGGATGATTTTACTTTGTAATTGTGTGATAATAGAAACAAACGAAAAAAATCCTTTTCAAAGGACGACAGATGGAAGCCTTGTTGATATAATTCTAAAATATTCCATAATTTTAACTTTCTTCACCCAAGTCTGTAAATCAAAAGGTTTTTTAAGCTAGTTTTATATACCCCAATTTGGTTATCTTGACTAAATGAAAAAGAACTTAAAATCATAGCGCTAATACTTGCTATATCATTTTCGAATAGGTAACAATGAATTTCAATGCGTAGGGCAAAACTTGGTTAATCGGTGATACTTGGTTAATCGGTGATGTTGAACTTTATTTACAGAAAAATTGCGAAGTCAGAGTAAATTAAATTGCCCACAACAGTAAATGCCTAAAAATTTTGCAAATACTGAACTTTTCATAAAATTACATTTTATAATATAAGATGCGACCTAAAATAGAGGACTATCACTCAATAACGGCATATCACCGATTAGCCAAGATTTTCTATACTAGTCTTGCACTAGTACAATCTGTTCTTTCAATTAGGAATACACCCATGTTCTTGTCTTATGGTGATAAGGTTCAAATTAGAATTAATTATCTCTTTAACCTAGGGCATTGTACATCACTAGCCCGCTGGTCGCCCGTATCGCTTAGTTGTACAATAGAACAAACAAAAACTTTCGGGATTCAAAGTCAAAATACAGATCAGTATTGTCTTTGAATTAATCAGAGAGATATTATTGTTAGACTATTTGACGATTACGTACAATTATTTCAACAGATGTTGGAAGGCCCGTAAAGGTGTGGCTAAAAGATGACCTACCTTAATTAATTTGTCAACAATAGCTTTAGAAAACCATATTTATTTGACAGATTATTTTAAAACCGATACTAAAAGATCATCTCCTTTTTTCTTATCTCCATGGTCATAATTAGTTTGAGTCGTAAAATTTTTCTGAAATAAAATAAAAATAATAAAAAGATTTTAAGACGCTTGAATTTTTTACTGTTGGATGTTTATTATAATTATTATGTTTGTCTATATTCCTTGGAATCACGGGCAATTATGTTATGATAAAAAAAAGACATATAGAAGAAAAATAAGAAAAGACGTATAAATAAGCGGCCTAAAGTAATTCTTTCAAAATACCCATTTTCATTCAACCATCTTTATTCTTTATTGTACATATACATACAGATTACAGAAGAGAAAGGACATATACAACGGCGAGCTTAACTCAAGAAATGAGTTTTCTTCCAGCTAACCTATGTGAGAGGAAGAGGCAGTTGAAGTGGGCAAGGGTGTACCAAGAGAAAATGTGAAAAATTAAATTTATTAGGGTGTGTTATATTAAGTAAATAATATACAAATAAAAATAAATAAATTTATTCATAAACACATGCAATTTGCTACATAGATAATAAATACCTACATATATAATATATACAAAATATGATATATAAATACATATAATATATGGATAATACTAAGAAAGATAAATAATGCTCTTTCAGCTCTCTCTTGAACGCATCCAATGAACGACTCGCTCGAATGTCATAAAGAAGTGAATATCCGAGGAGACATCGTAAGGGTTTTGAGACTATTTATTTTAGTAATAATTAACAGTTATTTTAGTAATAATTGATTAACTTAGCAATTCAGTAATAATTTTGTGTGCTAGGCTCCAATACATACTATGTTCCTGGAAATTCCGACAACGGTAATTCCATGAATAAATTAGAAATTCAATTATCTCTAACACTAGACACAAAATTAGGCAATGCTATTGTCATATAATTCCTCTCGCTAATAGGTACATTCATACGTATTCTCAGTTTATGTTATGTTTGCTAATCCAGGCTGGTCACGAATTTGTGCTAAATTTTGAGTGAGGTCTGCGACCCCTAGAATAATAGGGGTCACTATATAAGGTCTCCCAATAATTATTGTTATATGACGCTTAGAGAATTGCACTGCTGCACGTTAATGAGAATAAACTTTGTAATCGTTATCCAACTTGGTCAGTCACCGTTTTTTTGGCAATTTCTCCACTTTTCATCTGCAACCCTAGCATTCGCAGTGAGACCTCTCTCTTATGAGAATTTAAGCTTCCAAATCAACACATCATATTTCATCTTATAACCTTCTGAATTTATGTCAAACGTGTCATCAAGCGGTTGTAAAACCACTAATGCTCTGCCTACCTTAATAGGGATTATAGACGTGAGCGTATATATGTATGTATGTATCAACACAAGGAAAATTTACCTTATTTGTATTTAGGGAAGTTTTCATTTCTCTTGCGTTTGAATTTGGACATGCGATCTTTTAGCAATTCAACATCATTTAACAACGTCAGTCGAATCCTTACTTAATATTATAAATGCGAAAGTAACTCTGTCTGTCTGCCCGTCTTTCACGCCTAAACTACAGAACCGATTTAGATGAAATTTGGTACAGAAATAAATTAGAGCCTGGGAAAGGACATAGGCTACATTTTATTCCACAGTTGGGCACGATATAAACTGTAGTCCACGCGGGCGGAGCCGCGGGCAGAACGATAGTATAAAATAAATGCAGACTTATACGCTAAAAATTTAAGGTTATGTTTTCCTTGACAATCAACCCTCCTGAGACTGAAGTCTCATTGCATATGCTAGGACAGCTGGGCATCTATTTCATGGCCTACGACTGACATACTACCAATACTTGTCTCTATCTGTCACTGCCACCTTTACATACTTATATCCAATGTTCCGAGGTATCGCGTTGCCTTACAGCTGAAATCTAATTTGTCAAATAGTTAATATTGATAAGTTCCAAAAAAGATAGGTTCCAAGTCAAATTTCAAATTATAAATGTTGAATGTTGCATAAAATTAAATGTAATGTATGTTGTCATTTATGTATTGACTTAAATTTATTAATTTGTGTAATTACTTATCCAAGTTTTAGTTCACGTCCCTCTTTGTGACTCAGGTTGGGCTTAAAATCAGCTTGCGGTGCCCTCACCCTTTCCACCCAGCGTTTGAAAATTTTTGCTATGTGTTTGTATCAATATTGTGTGTGGAATAAAGTAATTTGTATTTAATTATGGTCAAACAAACCCCAAATGAGACAAAGTGCTAAGAGAAACCTTATAAATGAAATCTTCAAAAGTTTGGTTCATAACACGACTTTGAAACTACGTAATTGTACGAAAATTCAAAACTAATGATTGTCCACAATCACTTAGCTCTTCAGTCTTAGTTCTATACAACTTTGTTTCAAAGAAAATACTTTCAAAGTTCATCAACTTCATTTTGAAGAGAATGTTGAATTCACTTGAAATACAGTAAGCTTACAGATTCTTAAATTGGCTTTCATATTTGATATCACTGTTGAAGCCTTAGGGTTGGTTGTCTTTGAAAACTTTCATATTGGTTTTCAACAAATAGGGGTAAGAAGGGCTACAAATGGGAATAAATGAAGTTCCTTTAATATATTTGCAACTATGTATAGCATATTCAGGCAATTTGCTATGCTGTCCTTATACCCTGTATAGATAGGTATATTTTTGAACTTTAAAATGATTTATTAGGGAGGTTTGACCGAGCTACGTGAAAAGTGTGTCAAAATATAAAAAGCGCGGTAAAGCGAGCAAATTGGTTTTGATTGTTGAACGATGATCAAAAGATTTCATCGTAGACTGTTGACGTAGAAGTAGAACCTCTACATTAATTAACGTTCAGCCTAGCTAGGGCGGACCGCGACAAACTTGCACGTTACGTCACTCCGATGACGGTAAAACTTATCTTTGTTTGCGCGGGGGCAACGCGCAACTGCTTGCTTGCCCTCTGGTGTTGTCATTTCGACACTTTTGTGACATTTGACCGTGTTGTTTTCACGTTGTCATTAAGCTTAAATAATTACTATTTAAATCTAAAACTGGCCGTCATTTAATGCTCGCTGTATTTATTTATTTATTTTTCATTTAATATATATCTATCTATCTATAATAGGTATAAATAAAAATCTTGTGTCACAGTTTTAGTGTTGATACTCCTCCGAAATGGCTCGATCGATGAAAATTATATTCAGTAGGTCTGAGAATAGGTTTATAGCTTTAAAAATTATTATTTTGACATGTTTTTTTAAAATAAACATAAGAGCTTTATCTTAAAAAAAATAACTCTAGAAATAATTCATATGGAAAAACAACGTTTGCCGGTTCAGCTAGTAAGTATATATAAAAATGAACCCCTATTTCTTCTGGTCACGCTATAACTTGAGAACGACTTGACCGGTTTAGATGATTTTTTTTTTGTTGTGTTCCTTATTGTCACGACCAGGTTTATATTTTAAAAAAAAATGAAAATCCACCGGGACAATTCCCACGGGAACAAAGTCGCGGGCGTATAGTTAGATAGCCCTACAAATTCTACAATAATGCATAATTGAGGTGCAGCTCCAAGCGGAGGAATCGCTCAATGAATTCTTCAAAGAGTGCTTAATTAGAGTTTCAAGCAGAACTTAATGAGCTGAGTCGACAGCGAGGGCACTCTTCAATTTGCATTTTCTTATTAAAATTGTGTTTTATGTGATTTTTCTTAGCTAATAAGTTAATTGAATTAAAAAATAGCATTTACCAAGTGGATAATTCAAGCCCAAAATAATACATCTAATATAATATAAGTGTAAACAAACTTTGGGAAAATCTAGTCAATTTTTGTTTTCTATGATAACCTTTTTGCAGAAGATATCTTTCTAGGTGCTATGGTTAGGCTGAGCGTTGATAAGTCAGTGAATAAATGAGTCACTTTTGTTTCTGAGTCAGACAAATGACTTTTTTGTATTTCTAGTTTCTATTGTATTTCTTGAGTAATAAAAATGAGTTATAACAAGTTATTTAAGTAATTTTATTTGATTATCTTAAAGCTATAACAATAATTACATAATAATAATTACTATTTAACAAAATAGTAGGTAATTTAACTGTAACAAGGAAGTTTTATTTTAATCTTGACAAAAATGGACGTATAATTAATAAGTCTTTAATAACATTAATAGCCGGCCAAGAAGAGCGTAGTGTAGGGTTCCGCAGTAAAAAAATGACTTGATTGACCATTACTCGTTAATTTAAAAACCCAAATTTTATCAGCCCTTATAGGTCCTCGCCAAGAGGCACGGGCCTCACTTCGAAACACAAAGTGGATTAATTCCATAGTCCACCACGCTGTGCCAATGCGGGTTGGTGGCCGCGTGCCTTTTAAAAACGAATTTTCACAAATGGTGTAGAAAACCATCAGTGTGTCGACGAAGAAAAAAAATTCCTCTATGTCACACCAGTGTGACAACTTGGCGTGACCACGACCTCGATTCATGCACGGAATTTTCTTAGACGTTCGGATTTCATCACGATGTTTTCCGTTCGGATTTCATCAAGTGATTTAATAAAAAATCTATTCATAAATTTGAGAAAACGAATTTAGATACAGTGCTACACCAGGATTTGAACCTGTAACCTACTGGTTACAAGTTTTAGTCGCTTTTCAATTAATTCCTCCCTTAAAACTCTTAAGTCTTAATATTCTTGTGAAACAAATCAAACACAAACGCAATTAAGGCACGCTTGAAGTTCGCTCAAGTAAAGTTATTTTGTTCAAAACTCACATAAGGTGAAATTATTTTACCCGTTGACTGTACTTTTAGATTTAAGTTATCGTTATGAAATTGTTTTATAACTAGGTTATATTAAAATTGTTCTGCCTGTATTTAAATTCAGTGAACATTTTTATTATGATAACAAGAAAATTTCTTCCTAGATATAAACAGTGCCTGTTGTGTCGTCTCCCTCTTTGTATGTTTCTTTTTGTATGTCTATTGTGTACAATAAACAGTAAAATATAAAATTAAAATTTTTGTTAAACTTTTCTTAAATGCGGTTAAATTTCATCGCTTATAACTAATAACGACTTAGCCAATTCTGGCAAAACATGTCTAAGAACCAACGCTACAAAACTTCCTTTATAAGTTAGAAAAGCCGTATCCAAATCAATTCACCCGTTTAAGAGCTACGGTGCCACAAACATAGCGGTCAAACTTATAACACCCCGTTTTTTGCGTTGGGGGTTTAAAAAGAACATTTTCATCCCCGACCAAAGAAGAGGGTGTTATAAGTTTGACGTGTATATCTGTGTGTCTATGTTTCTGTGTATTTGTATGTCTGTGTATCTGTGTATTTATTTGTTTGTCTGTGACATCGTACCTCCTAAATGAATGGACCGATGCCGATACGGTTTTTTTTTGTTTGAAAGCTGACGTAAGCGAATTTTTCCTTAGGTAGGTACTATATTCGATCAAAATCAGGTATTCAGTAACTTACGCAGCAGCTAGTTACATAAAAAAAAATACGACCTAAGTATCGACCCAATCTCTTTTGGCTGTCGAGTGAACTCTGTAAATGATCGATCGACTTTGATACCGTCGAATTAGTGCAATTAACGCCAAAACTTTGATTAATGCGATTTTGCGATGTTCCTGTTACTCTGTAACAGTAAACAGAATTAAAAAGTAGGAAATCTTTTAATCGTAATTACAATCTAAAATTGATATTACAATAAGTAATTTCATTTAAATATAGGTAATGAAATATTAATGGGAATGAAAAATGTATAATTTTTTTTTAATTTATTCACACATTCGTGGAGGTTATGTTTTGTTACAAATTGATTTATGTTTTATAATTAAAGAGTGATGTGTTCATCTGTAACAGTCATATGTATCAGAAAATTGTAAGCTTAAGAAAGATTCTACAAAATTGTAAAATGCATGTGATGTAGATGATCCTTATCAAATAAATAAATAAATAGATATTAAACCTTTTTAAAGAACTTTAGAATGTTTTCAGATCAATTAGTTGTTATATTAGTGAGGACTGTAGCGTAGTTCAGAAGGAGCAGCTGGGGAACTAGCTGATGCAATTAAGGAAAAATCAAAGAATTACTTTTAAAGCGTTTAATGGGCCTTTTTATAATTTGAACGGCACGGCACGGTGCTTCAAAATTTGAACTACCATTGCCCTCTATGTTCTCAGCTTTTTTACCGACTTCAAAAAAGGAGGAGGTACTATGTTCGGCTGTATTTTTTTTTATGTATGTTCACCGATTTTTCCACCAATTATAGACCAATTTTCAAAATTCTTTTTTTGTTCGAAAGAATATACTCCAGAGGTGGTCCCATACACATTTTATCGAAAATGATTCTGCGCTTTTAAAAAAATCAAGAAAAACAAAAAAATACTACAAACCGGAACATCATCTAAATAAATGAGTGACATTTGCGAACTGTTGTTGGGATTGAAGTCAGTGACATACGTTTTTATAACGTGGAAAATTATAGTATTGCTGTAGGAGGTAATGGTAATAAAATTTTTCCGAGCCGTTTTTGAATTATAAAAACGCTCATTCAGAGGAGCCTTACGCGCCGAAGCCACATGAGAGAGTGTCAGATATAAACAATAAAAACCGGCCAAGAGCGTGTCGGGCCACGCGCATTGTAGGGTTCCGTAGCAGCATGGTTCAAATATGCAGCTGGCTTCTTAATTTTACAAGCATATTGTCATAGTTGATGTTAAAATTCCCAAATACTATACTTAGTATCATTAAGAAATGTATTAAAAAGTTTGGCCTAAATATAACAGAATGGAAGTGTTTAATGCGCGAGCGAAGCGAGCGCGAAATTTTTTTTTTTTTGCGACAATTTTATTGTAAGGAATAATATAATAATATCAAGCTAAGCAGGTGTATATTTTTAATGTGTCAATATGTTACAGCTTGGCTTTCGGCTCGCCTCACTTTTAGCGTGGAACCTTGTATGTCAACCATGTTGGATTAGGGTTCACTTCGTCGTAAATGCTACCCTCGTGAATTATTCCACTTTTTTTTTCGTTATAAAAATTAATGTTTCCTAAACGGATTGCTGAATCGAAAAACGTTTGTAGTAAACCCCTTCTATCTTTTAAAAAGCTATCCTATGATAACGCACTCGATGATATCGGCTAGAAAAAAAAACATCGCCCATTCACGTTAATGGGAAACACACGAAAAAAATTTTTTTCGACCATTTTATTTTTTAGATTTGTCACCACAATCAATAGGTATGTATGACCATGCCAAATTTTAGCTCTGTACTATTAAGGATCTAATATTAGTAAATAAATTCTTAATGATGCCAACTAAGTTTGGCACTTGGTCGACTATTACTCGCAAACTTGAAGGGCCATCTTATGTGTGATACTTTTTCTTTTAATTTCGTTGTATATACTACCACCGTGAATTGTTTTACATTTTTAGAAACAACCGTTTAGCTGGTAGAGAGGTAGACACTTGTGTTTGACAAAAAATTTTAATTAAAAAATTTATGTTTCGCAAACGGAGTGCTGAATCGAAAAAAGTTGTTAGAAAACTCCTTCTGCCTTTTAAAAAGCTGTCCTATGACACCCCATTTTATGATATTGGCGAGAAGAAAAAAATCATCACCCTTTCACATCTATGGGAGACACCCGAAAAAAAAAATCTACAGTTCTGTCGGCGTAATTTATATGTATGACCTCGCCAAATTTCAGCTCTGTGCTACCAAGGGTTTCTTAGGAAACCTGCGGACAGACGGACATGGCGAAACTATAAGGGTTCGTAGATTACTACGGAACCCTAAAAACAAATGTATTATTAAAGAGTTTGTAATTTCGGAAAAATTTTGTTTTGGTCTAAATACAACCGAATGTAAGTATAAAATTCGCGAGCGAAGCGAGCGCGAATTTCTTTTTTTTTTTACGACAATATTACTGTTAGAAATAATATCAACCTGCTGTTAAAATAATTTTGATGTCATTTTCGTAATTAACACCCCCAAAAAACTATTTAACGTCGCCTAAAATGCCAATATGTTACAGTTTAGCTTTCGACCTCCCCTCACTTTTAGCGTGGAACCTTGTAAACATATTCTTATTAATCCCAAAAACGTTTGGTCGACTATTACTCGCAAACTTGAAGGGCCAACTTATGTGTGATAGTTTTTCTTTTAATTTCGTTGTATATTCTTTAACCGTGAATTTTTTCACATTTTTAGAAACAACCGTTTAGCTGGTAGGACCCGGAAACTTGTTTTTAACAAAAAATTTCACTTTAAAAATATTTTTTTCTCAAACGGAGTGCTAAATCGAAAAACGTTCTTAGTAAACCCCTTCTATATTTTAAAAATCTATCCTATGACATTCAATTCGATGGTATCGGCGAGAAAAAAAAATCCATCGCCCTTTCACGTGTATGGGAAACACCCGAAAAAATGTTTTTTCCAAAATTTTATATTTTAGATCTGTCGGCGCAATCAATATCTATGACCATGCCAAATTTCAGCTTTGTAGTACCAAGGATCTTATATTAGTAAATATATTCTTATTAATCCCAACAGTGTTTGGCACTTGGTCGACTATTACTCGCAAACTTGAAAGACCAAGTTATGTGTGATAGTTTTCCTTTTAATTTCGTTATATATTCTACCAACGTGAATTTTTCCACATTTTTAGAAACAACCGTTTAGCAGGTAGGGGGGGGGACACTTGTGTTTGACAAAAATTTTCACTTTAAAAATTTATATTTCGCAAACGGAGTGCTGAATCGAAAAACGTTCTTAGTGAACCCCTTCTATCTTTTAATATGCTGTCCTATGACACCCCACTCAAAAATATTGGCGAGAAAAAAAAAATTCATCGCCCTTTCATGTCTATGGGAGACACCCGAAAAAAATTTTTTTTCTAAGATTTTACTCTACAGTTCTGTCGGCGTGATTCATAAGTATAATCATGCTAAGTTTCAGCTCTGTAGTACCAAGGGTTTCTTAGGAAACCCGCGGACAGACGGACAGACGGACAGACGGACATGGCGAAACTATAAGGGTTCGTAGATTACTACGGAACCCTAAAAACGCGCCAAAAGCCGCAAATCAGTTTGATTAAATAACCTTTACCTAAAAACGTTCTAAGTAGATGGTTACCATGGAGATAGAATTTCCATCGTACTTGCCACTGTTTTTCTTTTCATTTTCATAAACTAGTTGTCACTGACTCATAAAAGCTCAGCGAAAACCCTTGGAACAAAAAACTGAACGTTTTTTTTCTTATACTATTTCTAAATCTACTAATTAAAGCTTTTCTAAATGAAACCAACCCAGCTTTACTAGTTAATTACGGTATTAAATAATTTATCCTTAATTACTCCCTAAACTGAAACGAAAAATTAGAACACGTTTTTAAGAATTATATTTATTATTCTAAGATTAATTTTATAGGTTCTGCTAATAATTACGTTTTTCTGAGAATCAAAAATAATTAATTACACAGAATGTAATCATAGAACCTTAATTCTTCTTCTTATCGTGTAAGTATAGTCAAGTGCGTGGCCAACTTGACTAACCCTGGTGTCAGAGTTTTCAAACCGCCAAATGGCCTCCGACTAAATTAACATAGAAATTCTTTAGCCCCATCGTATTAAAAAAGAATTTCACTTACGTGGTACCCCTGGTTTCCAAGATAAGGGAAGTTGGACTAATGAGATGATTCCTAACATATCACACACGATTGTATCCTTTTTAAATAGGTCATGGGCGCAAGGGACGTGACCACAGATGTTGTCGGAGATAGGAAACGTAGTAGGCTATTTAGTTAAAAGCTTTAGTACAACTTGTTTCTACTAAATATTTACTTGACTGTTAATATTACCAATGTGTATTATAATATTTTTAGGCAAGGACATCTTTAATCGAAACAAGATATTGGTTTCTCAGAAAATATGTTGCTTTTGTGTATGAAGTATGTAAAATATCAACATTTGTTTATTTCCCAAACAAAAGATACAATATTAGGAATATTAAGTATGATTATTTTTAGGAACTATTTTAGTATTCTACGTTCCAAGGCAAACTCCTTAATTATATAGTAAAATAACAGTTATCTCACTAACCAAGTCGATAGATGTGATACCTTTCGCTGTCCGGACAAAAATTGTCATGTTGTCTTCAGCTCACAATCTTTGTTAACTGTGGCGATAAATGATCGATTGATGCTCTTCCCCCTAGGGAACACAGGCGCGAGCTCAACTCAGTAACATCCAAACAAAATTATTTCCAAAACACCATTTAACCACAGGTTAATTTAAATCGAGATAAAACGCTATATTTTGTGTGTAAACAACTCGCCAGCCGCGCGCCGTACACATGCGGCCGGAGAAATGGACCGTTAGCCATAATTATCCATTCGCAAGTATATTTCACCGGAATGTTCACCCAAAATTATACACCGCCGAGAGTTGACTGCCGGTGTCCACGGATATTGTGTTTATGTGGATATTTGCTTCAGATATGTCGAATTTGTCGAATCTGTAGAGTTGGATTGTGTCTTAAAATAATATCATGATAACCTTAATTTAATAGATAAAGAAACAAAGCTACATGAGATAAACGGACAATGCTCCAAAAGTAACATTGAAGTATGATTATTATTATTTTAATTTCATGACGTAGTAGTATAAGTCTCGTCATGTTAAAAGAACGCTCTGGCGGTCAAGCTGCGCATTAGGCGACTTATATTCAAGCTTATTATCTCGGACCTACGACACAAGGAAAAACCTTAGTGTGGGTCTTTGAGTGTGTAACGTTAAACAAATTCACAGATTTCGTGCCTCACGCAACTATCGAGCACATTGGAAATGAATCTACGGAAATCGAAAAAATGTCGTTATGACTTTTTTCTAAAAGGTTAGGCAACAGGGCAAACCGGATCGTCTTTGTTTTAAGATCAAATTGTAGCTGACTAAATTGTCCAAAGGGACTTTTCTCAAATTTTTGATATCATTCTTCGTTTCCAAAATATCGAGTGCCAATATCAAAACATTGGAAAAACTTGAATTTTTTTTTCACTATTTCGGCCATAACTTTTTTTCTGTTTTTGACTTTCTCGAATAATTCTTTTTGCACCTTACAGCTTTCGTAAATTTTTTGAGCCTTTTTTGAATATCATATCTTCACAACTCTCCGAGATATAAGGGGATCGCACGTTTTCGTGAAATCGGAGCCTATACTGGAGCGAACGAAAAGACATTTTCAATGTAAAAAACACATTTTTTGTGTCTATGACTTTTGTGGGAAAATAATTAGTTAGAAGTAAAGTATCGGAAAATATTTTTATCGGAACATTTATTACTTCCTACAGTTAGTACTTGGAAATGATTTATTCATGGACATTTGCGATTTAAAAATGACATTACTAATGTTTTTAAATAATTAGTAATAAGTAAACAAACTAATTATTTTAAGTGATATATTCATTACTTTCTACTTCATTTAATATACACTTTAACATTCATTACAACACCTGAACATGGATCTATTTCTGGATGGGTGAAATAACACGTCAATGGGAAAGGAATCGAAATAGCGTTGGTATTTAATCGAAGCCGACACGGTCGTAACCGCTGACCTCTCGGTCGCTGGAGCGGAACGAGTTCTGTACGGAACACAGGTCCTATTCTGATTCACGAATAAAGAGCTTTTCTTGTATCTTCACAATTTTACTCATTCTTGTTTAATTCAACGTTTTAGTAGCATCAAGTGATTCTAGAACTACATGACTTTCTACCTACCCCCAAAGGGATTGTACGTATGTATGTAATACAGCACAATTTTGGCGGGTGCAGAACAGACAACACGGTTTATCAAGTACTTGTTGTTCATTTATTTATTTTATTATCTCTTGCTTTTTTGTTCCTGTTTGTGCGTTTATTGTTTTCATTCCCGAGTTTACTTACTAATAACGTGAACTAAGACAAAATATACACGGTATTTTTATTTCTCCACGGATTGGAATCAATAACGAATTCTGGGCTTAGAGAATATTATTTTACTATTGTTTTATTACCTTTCATAAGTATTTGAGTAAAACTAGAAGACAATGTGATAATTTGAAAACTTTTAACCTTCAGCTAAATCGATTGAAGTTGTTAGAAAATTTATGAATATTTCGTGTAGGTAAACTGTGTTTTCTTCAGAATAAATTAATAAATACATAGATTTAAACCAAATTCTAATTAATAGAAATTCACGCACGGAGTGTGGCGTGGCGAGGGAATTGCTTCAGTAATAGTTTCACGTTGATGAAAATATGAAATGGTATTTCATTTCCATAAACCTGAATCCATTTAATTATTTTCCCTTAAAAATGATATTTTAATTAAAACTGGTAACACCAGAATACCTCGACGCAGTGACGTGTGACAAAGCGAGGTGAAGTGAGGGCGACCGCATGTTTTTCAGACCCCACACGTGTTTTTCAGGGTTTTCAGTGAGAGAAAGATTTTAGATACAGGTTTGGCTAGCCGATTCTGCTATATTAATAAAATTGGTATACGTTAGAACATTCCACATTTGGCTAGTTTTATTTTATTGTGAACATTCTTGATGTTGTTTTGATATTTATGTCCAAATTATTTTGGAAATGAGATATGTGTGTGAAACGGCAGAGTGCTGCTAGTTTGTTATAATACTTAGTATACACAACTTGTTTCATAAATCCCTACTATGTAATATTATAAATGTTTAAGCAACTCTGACTGTCTGTCGGTCTGTTACGCTTTCACGCCTAAACTAATAAAAGATAGATTAGACCATGGGAAAGGACATTGGCTATATTTCATTTCACAGCTAGGCACGATATAACCTGCAGTGCACGCGGGCGTAAAGCTAGTACCCAATAAATTTAAAATCCAAAATTAAATTTAAAAATGAAATTATCCCAACTCTAGTAATCTGTCGCACTGTTTGGCATCTTTCAAAATGAAAGTTTCATACAATTTACGTATCATGCTTGAAATATTTGAGAAACCCGTTTCAAATGTGTAAAACTATTTGGGGTGATATTAAATTTGCTAGCGAAACTTTAAGTAGTTATTCGCCCCATGGAACTGAACAGCTTCATGAACAGAATCATATGGGTTTATGATATGCTCAAAAAAAAATTGACTTCTTATATGTAGGTATGCTAAGGCTATCAGCTACTTGCTCAAGTCGTATGAAAAGGCGAAAAAAATTCACATTTCAATTTTATTTTTCTTAGTTTAGTGGACTAATTCACAACCTAGATTTTTGCTTGCTAATCCAAAGTGACTCAATATGATTGTATGTTCCCTCAATTCCTGATGCATTCTTTGATAAGAACTTAATTAAGAAAAAGTTAACTAAATTGGTAACCTGCTTTTTTTGCAGTCTGCTATAAATAATAAATGTTACTTCGTAATTCGCCGAACTCATAAAGTAAAATTATAAAAATCGTAGTAATTAATTAACGGTAAAATTGCAACGCACGGAACAAACACATTCTTTTAAGTATCGGAAAAGCCACAGGCATGAAAATACACACGTTTCCAGTGAGAATTTATTGCAAATTTTCATAATTATTCAACGTTTAACATGCTCTGGTTCGGTCGTACTACAATATGGAAAAACTGGGTCGCTGCAAGCCGCATCGTATTGCAAATAGTGCAGAATTTTCGCCTGACTTTTACGGGACGTTTTAAGACATTATGCTGAATCAAAACTTTGACTACAGGGATTTATTTTTTGCACACTGCACATTGAGAAAACAAACATCAGAAATATTAAAATAAAAACGATTTTAAAACTATATCTGTCTATTTATTTGGACATGAAAATGATTATCTTTGGTTTACAAATTAGAAAACTGCTATGCTACTTTTCATTATATAATAATTGAGGTTTAATCATCATGAAACAACAATTTGTTTTCAATGTTTTTTCTTGTGGTCAGACTTTACACAGTGTTATGAAATAAAAAAAACAACGGGTTGCACTCCGGGAGTGCCGGCAGAAGTGAAAACTTGAACATTAACGTTGTGCATTAATATGGAAAAAAAACAAAAAAAAACAAAAGAGTCCATTATTCTTTCAGGATTCGAACTCTCGATCTGTTGCTTACAATCTGGCAACTTTTCCACTCGACCAAACTGTCTACTTTCAATTCAGTAAAATAGTCTATCGGTATTTGCGCACTATGTGCGAATAATCGTTGACATCGTTGCTGAGATAATTTTACCATAGGGCTGCCGTCCGTCCGGGTTTCCACCCATACTTAAAAGTACACAACGCTGCTAAAGAAGTTTTCACATCAAAAAAGGTGGCAACCTTATCCTACGCATTTTCGATCACGGTCACGTGACATCTGACGATCTGATGCGAATTCATCGCGAGTTTAACATTTTTTCTCCATACTAAAAGTGCTCAACGCCGCTAAAGAACTTTTCACTTCAAATAATATTAAATACGAGTTGACTTCCTTGAACTTTTTTTATCAGGCCATATACGAGTACGTCCATACCAACGGAGCAAAGGCCTACCTTCGATATAGGACGCGGATATAGGATGCGGATGTGGCAAAGGCCACCTTCGATACAGTCCGTCCCGTAAAAGGAGAAAATTACTTATTAAAACAAAATAAAAATGAGTATATTTCACTCACAACATGTGTTTCGACCCATAATCGCACCTTTTCACGCATTATTGAACACATGAAACTTAATACTTTTTCTCACATATTTATTTTCAGATCCCGATTTTACAGCGGTCCTGTTTTTTTTCTCAATATTCCGAGCCTAGCAATCTTAACTCAATGTATTTACCATCCACCAAATATGTAATTAATTTACAGTGGTCGAACCTGCGCAGTCCAACGCCAGACGTCGACAATGTACCGACAAACAAATATAGCAGCTGAATCCGACTTCACTCGTCCAAAATAGGTTATTTCCATTAACTCCTAAAACCCATTCTTGTGAACTCCAGTATTTATATTTCAACACGTTTAAAATAAGCAGTAAAATAAATAAAAGCACTAGGAAGGAAGAAGGAGGAGCCTAAGAAAAAAGTTCTTGACTGGTTTTTTCGGGGGTTGTGCGGTCGGGTTAAAGTCATTGTTACGAAACTGAAAAAAAAGAATAAACAGTCCGATCCCATCAACGACGACTTATGGCATGGAAATCGTATAATGTGACTTTAAATTAATTAGCGAAAATTAAGGATGCAAATGATCCACTCACTAAACTGAACAACTTTCCCTAAAGGGAAATCAGCAACATAAGATGCATGTAGATAATTTTGCCTCTGCATACAAATTTTGCCTTCATCTGATGGGACTTTTTATAATTCGAACGGCACGGCACGGCATAACAAAATTTGTATTACCATTGCCTTAGTACAACTAGTGCCTAGGAGGCAATGGTAATACAATTTTGCCGTGCCGTTTTCAAATTATAAAAAGGCCCGATTGGAATTTAATAATATGGTTCCCTGGGGGAAATTGTTCAGTTTCATGGAGAAAATCACCTCCTAGAATAGTCCTATTCGTATGTTATTTTACTGTTGATGTAATTTAGTGGAAGTGCCACTGACAATAGTACCAACTTAACTCTTATATCGGGGTGATTATAAATCGGTTACCTTGCGAAGCATACATTCAGGATGTGAATTAGCCCACTAAACAAATCCACTTTCCCCACGGAACATAAGTTGAAATATGAAAAGAAAATTTTGCCGCTTTATAAACTTCAGCGATCAGTTCAAAATGAGAAATAGAATTTCTTTTTTGACAATTTAATATGAGTAATATGAGAAAAGTTGTTCAGTTTCTTGGGTAAATTCACCCTCTAATGTTTTGAAAACTAATTTAAAGTCACCTTATTAACCTTTTCACCGCCAAAGTCTGAAATATCATATCATACGCCACGATATTAAAAAAAAACATAATTTTTTTGATGTCGTGGCGTGTGGTGGGCGTTTTTGACGAAAACTCTTGGCGCTAAAAGGGTTAAATATATATAAATTTTAGTGAGCAAAAATTAGTGGAGCACTTAGGAACAATCCTTCAAAACTTCCGTATATCCGGCAGAAATAATTTTAGCTTTACTATTTACGCAGCTTCCGGGGATTAATTACTTCACGTTTAATAATTTAGAGATGTTGTAGTTTGCTTTTTAGTTAATTTGTCCCTCGTAATAAGTCACTACTCACTAAGGTCACTAAGGGTTCCATAAAAATTATAAATGGCAAGGGTTAGTAAAGTTTATATTATTAACAGTAAAAAGTTTATTTATGAGTGGATTTTGTTTTAGTATCCTACTTATTAAATGGGCTAACATGGAACTATAAATTAAGTCATTAATTTATTTATTTTTTTCATATCAGTTTCAAAATGTGTAAGCTTTTTTTTTTGGATAACTACAGTTTATTCTTAACTAAATTACAGTTTGACCTTAAAATGTGGTAAACCAATTAAAGTTATCCTCTGAAATATTACAAATTTGAAATAGGTCGGAACAGATGAAATAGTTCTAATAAATTAAGTGCTTATAAGGTAACAATAAGAATACGTTCCATGTAGGTACGTGAGACCCAAAACAAAAATAAAATATACATAACAAAATATTTATTAAAACTATTTATTTTATAGACTAGAAGATACATACATAAATATAAATAGTGAGCATTTACAATGCTCATAATATAATAATACATACCACAAATATAATATATATATATACTGATACCAATTTAATATATGTGTAATTAATAAAACCGGATTGCAATTCACAAAGGACTTTGTACAGAAGGCCACACATCAGGTTACCACACGCGTGCACTCTATACTGTTACGATAAGAACGGTTTTGCAATGAAATGGGGTGGCCTCTGCACTTTTACTCATTTTTTTTTAAAATACAAGAAAATAAATCAAGATGTTTGATAAGTTAAATGAGCCACCGCCTCCTTTGAAGTTTTTATTTAATATCCGGAAAAATAATTCAGAGTAGTCCTTTAATCGCAAAATAGTATTTTATTATTTTCAAATACTACACCAATCTGAATCTTAATGCTATGTCTATTGTCAGAGCGTAGAAAAATCTACGACGTAGCAGCTATACTACGGCGTAGTACTTAAACAGTAAATTATATCGTAGCAATCAGGAGATCCAAATTAAAAACGACCTACACCCATCGGAATAATGGATTAAAAGTATTTTATACCAAATTTTTTATTTAATAATTAAACCGCAAGTGGGTTTAAAAAATTTCTGGCCAGACTATGATTAGTTAAAAATACAAATACAAAAATATTTTTTTACATTGCATAATTTACATCTCTTTCTTATGTTACAGGGATATGAGAACTTAAAGTCATGTACAGCACTTCGAAAAATTAATAATAACTTTATAATACCACCTCTAAACTTCGCTGTACAGTTTGTCCCACACTTCCAAAGAAAACGAGGCAGAGTGATTGTCTGGAGCCGTGCCAGGGACCGCACGGCACCGCAGCGGGAATCTGCTTGTGATAGACAGACTTTGCTAAACCCTATTATAGGCAGGATGCATGCTTTTTAACTCTCAACAAAAATATAGGGGTGTTATAAGTTTAACGTGTGTATTTGTGTATTTGTCTGTGGCATCGTAGCTCCTAAACAAATGCACCGAATTTGATGCGTTTTTATTTGTTTCAAAGCTGATATAATCCAGATAACTTTTAACTATCTTTGATCAAAATTAGTTTAAGAGTTATAAGCGCTGAATATCGGGTTTAACAAAAATTTTAGTTTTAGAGTTATGAATATTTTATATAGGGAAACCTGTCATTGGCAAATGTTTTAGTTTATAGTAAAGCTATGTAAAAAAAAATTGATGTTGGTTATCTTAATAAATAAATAAAAATAACACATGTTTGCTATCTTATTTAATTCCATCTATACATTGACGTCAATAGTCCCTGTTGAGGTAGACTATAGACGTCAGTAAAATGTGGTTCTAGCAATACTTGAAGCCACACTTGACAAACATACATGAGTGATAGTGGTGATGGGTTGCCAGCCTTTCGCCTACTATATAGCAAAACCCTGTCTTACTTACTTGCTTCAACCGTATGCCTGAGAAAGTTGGTGTAAATTTTAGCCCAAGCGTAGAAGTAAATTTAAGTCATGTTTTTATAGGTTATTTTAAATTAAACTAATTGGTACAACATACGTTATGCGAATTGACAAAAAAGGCAAACGTTTATTTTTAGTGATCGAATAAATGTTTGGTAGGATGTTAGCTAATTAACAATTATTCGTTTGCTCTATCAGAAATAAAGTAAACACATACAAACAAACTTCCACATCTATACTTCTATATTTACTTACACTAATATTATAAAGAGGAAAGATTTGTATTTTTGTATGTAACGAATAAATTTTAAAACTACTGGACCGATTTCAAAAATTCTTTCACCATTAGGATGTCACATTGTCCTTGATTAACATAGGCTACATAATTTTCTCAAATTCCTACGGTAACGAAGTCCCAGACTTAGTGCTAGTTCTTAATAAATGTAAAGATGAATGTCATTAAACTTAATCTATTGAATCAATTAAATTCTTTGAAATGCCATTCACAATCGTGATTTAGCCAATGTCTGAATATTTTAATTATAATTAAAATATAGATTGGTGAAGTCACAAATGTCAAAAAGAGAAACCCTTTACGGCAGGGTTTCCTAACCATTGAGGCGCGCCCCCCTTGGGGGGCGTCGAGCGGTTCCAAGGGGGGCGCAGAGGTCCCTGATTTCTGCCTATAAAAAAAATACTTTTTTATAGTTGATTATCTATTAAATAGATTCTATTCTATTGTCATATGAATAAAAATAAACACCCTCATTTGTATCACTTTATCATTGTTTGTTTAATTTTCTTATATAAACTCCCAATTTCAGCCCCTAGAGGGGGCGTAGGATTTTAGCTCAACGTTAGGGTGAGGCGCATAGGTTAAAACGTTGGGAACCCCTGCTTTACGGCTTGTAATATGTCAGTCTCGTCCCTTGATCAGCGGGTGCACCGCTAGCAGGTGAGAATGACGATTTTCGAGCACGTTATGACACCCCACCCTAATAAATCTTCCTCGTAAATTACTCAAGTTATTGGTGTAATCCGAATGAACACAATATTCGTTCAAATCCTCACCACACCCAACTCGCTTTGTTCACCTCAATAGCCGCTACCTTTAAACCTGCTAAGTGTTTCATTTGATTGACAAACACAGAGACAGGCTAATTATTTGGAACTATGCCAATGACTGGCGCGAGCTATGTATATGACAGCTTGTGGAGTATTTAGCAGAACAAAAGTATTTGAAGGTACTTTAAGGTAGCAACACAAACCTGTGTCTTCGATCTCTTGCGGACTTTGGTAAATCTTTTCTTAATGAAAAACTATGTAATGACTTCTGACATTTTATCACTTTTATTACTAGTAGAGGTATTCTATGTTGACTAAGCGCCTTAAAGAAATAGCCGCTTATAATTATTAATCTTCTACGTGTAGGTATGTTTAGTCAAATGTGTGGCGAACTGGACTACCTCTGGTTTCGGAGTTTTCAGACCGCCAAGCGGTTTTTGGCTTTGGTTTAAACGACAGTCAATCGAGAACAGCCGGGACCGCCGGGTTAAAGTGTCCTCAGAAGCTCAAAAATGTTGATTCCCAACATGGGAACCTGCCCATGTGTTCGTTGCTGAACCTAACTGATCGGTTCCTCTCTGCTAACTCCACTAGGCTACGACCCCTTTTATTAATAATGAATAAAGTAAGTATTTGTAAAAAATATGACACTTGAGTATGAACTAATACTTAATTGACTTTACAAATTGAATTAGGCGTAATTCCTATACACATGTGGTGTAGTAAAAGTTGTAAGACTTATAAATATTAATTACAAAGGATAACTTAAAAGTGTCTGACGATCGAATTGATTACCAAGATGTATCCATTCAAAAAAAAAATAATAATAATAATAATTAAACGCTACACAATCAAAGGCCTACACTAAGGTTTTCTCTTGTGTCGTGGATCCGTTGGAACACACCTAAAGACAGACACAAACGACACAAACACCCATGATCTGAGAATAAACATCTGCTTTTTACACAAATATGTGCCCCGGCTGGGAATCGAACCCAGGACCCGTCGATCAAGAGGCAGCGCCACTACCATTCGATCAAACCGGTCGTCACTTAAACGACTAGTTTAACTAAAAAAGGATTACCGTTATACTTGACATAAATAAACAACATCATAGTAAAATAAAATATTTTAATTTTTTAAAAGTTATATCAGCCCCCGAGCCACTCCTACATGTACCAGAAGAACGTATATAACATGTGTATTGTATTTTATAATAATATTCCTGACGAATTTAACCTTTAGATAGTAAGATTTTTAAAAGGAAAATAACTAGTTGGCTGCAAGAGAAATGTTTTTATAGTATTAAAGAATTTTTAGAATATAAATAAAAATGTAGATACTCGTAGTTACTTAATTTATGACATTTGCACACCTGCCTGCAGGTTGGATACATGAGTCGAAATATTATCAACTCCATCTAGATCTTGTAATCATTTACTGTGTTCATGCAAATAAATTGTTCTTATTCTTATTCTTGTTCTTAAAACAAAAACATTCGCTGACTACACAAAAAGAGAAGAATGCGAACTCATTACTGCAAGAGTGAGAGAGACAAAACAAATGGGATTGGAATACAGGTGTTGGTTATAGCCTGTACGGCTGTAATGGAACGACTGCTAGTGCCAGCAGTTTCGAGTCCCGCTAATGTCTAGGTACAGGCAAGGCTGCGATCAAGGACGATACGAATGGAGAGATGCTTTTATTTCTTAGAATTCAAGTAGGAACAATAACGTTGTGCTATTTATACTCTGCCTAACAAACGTTTTTTTCAAAGAATTTTAGGAAAAAATAATGTTTGGCGCTCCCATTTAGAAAAATTAATCTGTGACTCTTAGATCTCTCGGTGCTCTAACTAACTGATTTTTTTGTGAATATCTCTCTACGGGTGCAAGTGTTTTAAAAGTACTTAAACGTTTTTCAGTTTATTGCTTTTTAGTATGAGCTTCAAGTGATCATAGAACTATGATGTGCTCGTTCTCTACCAAGCAAGCTCTGAGAAAAGTAAAAAAAATTACACACTATCTTTTGTAATAGCGCCGACTTTTTAGTAGAAATGTAACCTGACGTGCTGCTGTCCGTACATCAAAAAGTACAATAAAACTGTATTCTATAAAAAAGTTAATTATGTCATCATTTGGTCATTCAATAATTACGTGAATAAAAAATTAACAAAATTGGCTGCCATAAAATGCAGTTTGCCATAAAATGCAGTTTGGGAGCCAAATACTGTCGGTTAGCCGCTGCTTACACTTTTAAGGTGCAAATTAAAAGTCGATTGAATATCAATTCTTTTTCCTTTTATATTTTAAAGAAGCATTGTTGTAGTAGTGAGATCGTTCTGTATCCTATTTGCTTCTACATTACATATTTCGTTAACTTTTTTCATTGTACAAGAACATTGCATAATGTTACAAATTATTAAGAAGGAATAAAGTTTATCTATTTATTAATATTCTTTATTGCACAACAAAGTAAGAAAATTTGACAGAAAAAAAATGTTTACAAAGGCGAGCTTATCTCTAGAAGAGATCTCTTCCAGCCAACCTAACCGGTGAGAAATAGTGTATTAGACGGGAAGAGAGAAGCAGAGTAGCTATCTATCTATCAGTAGCAGAGTAGCAGAAAAGAATTGATAATATCATCAAAAATACGATCTGTCGTCGCAGACATATGATTCGAATCCCCCATTCTCTAAAAGAGCCGTTTTCGAGAGCTTAAATCGGTAGAATTCTATAAGTTTCCCCAATAATGGAAATATCCGCCTGGATGACACTTGAAGAGAGTTGACAAGACAAAGAAATTGTCTGGCTCGGCGCCAGTCGCTGCCTCTTCAGCTAGCTGCTTCAGGTATGGAAATGCGTACAGTAAATCACACAAGTACCTACCTCGCACGTTAGTAATAGACAGGAATGATTGTTCTCTGGTATGGGTGATTGTTTCTGTCTTTGTCTGTGTTTTAATAAAACTACAATACAAGGAAAAATTTGAGTGGCGTTAAAAAAACAGGAGGCGAATAAAAATACTTGAAATCGTATAATCATATCTCATAAGAAAGTGACTTTGTTTGTCCTTCATTTATGTCAAAACGGAACAAAGGTTTTTTTTATTATTAGATGGGTTAACTCTTGACCTCAATCTTGATCAGGTCATAGATGAGGTCGACGATGGAGCGAGTTAACCCAGAAAATACCCATAAGGCACTGGTACTCCCAGCACCGACGGAACACAGCAAGCTGTTTGGCGTCGGACTTCGGTGGGAGGGTGGTCGCGAACCAGACAGCCCTTCACAGAGCCTACCACACCGCATGAGACCATAGGACCACACCTCAGATTGAAAACAAATTCAGGTTTCGTTGCCTGGGGTGGATTACAAAGGAGGCAGGAAGGTTCAACTGTCGTGATTTTTCACATTGGAATTTAGTGAGGTACGCTACATACTTTTCCAACTTTACGCTCGATCGCGCAATTTGCGCAAGTTGTATGGCAAGGCGTGATAATTTCACATTTTGACTTATGTCCCTGGGAAAAGTTGTTCAGTTTCGTGGGCTGATTCCATTCTTAACTTTTGCTGACTAATTTAATTTAATATTGTATACATTTGCATGCTAACATACCAATAGCCGAATGTGGAGAGAACATCAACTATGTACCCCATTTTGAGCAAATAAAAGAATTGAATTGAATAAAGTTTCACAACATATGTAGTTTCTCAAATAACAATTTTCTTAAAAGTGTAAAATATTTATCGAATAATTGGTTTAGACGTATTACAAACTGTACGCTGAACGAATAAAGTTATTTAATTAGTGAGCAGCCCAAAAGCACTCAGGTGGTCTATGCGGTAGGTATTATGTTCTGTTGAAAACAAATTATCAAATGTATATATTCGGTGGACAGATTTATAAAGGCCTGAACTTGGATATGGAAAAGGAAGGCTGATCACAGTGGCCATTTATCACGAGCGTTTTCGTGCTTCAAGAGCTCGTCGAAGCGTCAGTCCGTTTGAAAATTCTGACCATAGAGTCGAATTATCTCTGTCTCGATTACACCTTTTCAATTCATCCATCTATTAACATACGCCAATAATCCCTGACGGGGTAGGCAGAGCACCGTGTGGTTCACATAACGCCACGCTTGATATACATTCTGAGAGTCATTCGATAAAACATGAGTATAGTAGTGATAAGATATGTCAGTCATTTGCCCACGATACAGCAAAACCCTCATATTCCACTTACGAGCTTTCCAGGAAAAGTAAGCCTGGTATACCTAATCGTTAAAGAAAAAGGAAATTGGGCATATATTTTTCAGAAAAAAATTCTAGCTGTACAGTGTACAAACGAAGAAGAAAGCGATTACAGATAGCAGTGTTTTAAAATGGAGACGCGAAGTTTTGTTGTTCGAACGATAGCAGCTTACAAAATAAAATTGGAAATTGTTTTAACTTCCTCTGATACAATTTTTGCCTTTCATATTCCAGACAGGTACTGATGACACAATTTTAAATTTTAAATTTTATGGAATCTGACAACCTGCTGGTTTGTTTTTCTGTATCTTTACAAAAACTATATGTAACTAATTGTGCAATACAATTCAATTTTGTAAATATAAATAGGTATTGTACAAAACGTAAAAATGAGTAGCAGTGGTGTAAGGACACATGTTTTAATCAAGTTTTGTAAATTCGGCACTTTTTTCATTTCCAGTGGCATTGGACGAAGTGACCAGTCGTTTCCCGGCCGCCACGTAGGTCACTCATTAAAATGATATATTTATGCATACGTGCAATTGTGTAATATAAATGTGCCTCAGAATATTTGGACTTCTTCGTGGTTCCTAAAACACATTTCGAAACTGGTGACAAAACAGTGTTGAGATTTCAACAGTGGTAATAATTCGTTTGTTGATTTTACACTTATCAGTTTTGCTAAAGTTGGCCAGTTAGATTTAAGAGTTGGTTTTGTTCAAAAATCTTATCACAGAACACAGAAACACAAAAACTATGCACATAACTAGCTTTCCATAGTCAAAATAAAATTAGTCTATGTCATTTTTTGGCTCTTCAAATATCTTTGTACCCAACATTAAATTGATCCAAAACTCCGATTATGACGGAATGAAGACGAATAAACAAAACAAAACACTTCCACTTTTTTGTGTATTGAAGTATTGACTCACTAGAGAGACAAGATATCATTAGTAAGATTTTTTTATATATAGAGGCCACCCTATCAGGTTACTCCATATTCGTCGCAAAAACGCTCTTATACACATATTTTAAGGCCTAAAGTTTCATTTATTTTAATGGTTTGTTATTTAAGTTAGAAGGTTTTAATAAATTACTTTAATATTAGTAAAATTTTATAATACACGATAATTATCGCTTATAACTCTTAGACGGCTGACTTTTTTAACAAATATAGTTAAGAACTTTCTTATTTACATCAGTGTTCAAATAAATAATCTGCATCAAAATTAGTCATTTCCTTTAGGAGCTATGATGCCACAGACAGACACACAGATACACACGTTAAACTTATAACTGCCCTCTTTTTACCGGGGATTAAAAAGTGACCTAGCGTTACTCGCACATGGCTTACTAAAATATCTAGTGAATTTTTTTTAACAATGTCTCACACACACACGTGACATTTGTAAATTTTACGATCAATTCCAATGGAATTGGTTTTGGTTTTTATTCCTTATAGAATGGTGTGACATGGGAGTAACCATACTGTACAGTCAATTGCATAAATATGTATCCAAAGAATCTTTTCATAATAATAAAAATAGTTTTTATAAATGTTATTATGAAAATTTTCATCAAAAGTATTTACACCCATAACTCTAAAATTAAAACAATCGTAAAACCCCTGATATATATGAACATTTTCATGTTTTGTAGTAAAACAGTTATTGCTTCTAACCCTCAAATGGCTAAACCAATTTTGATAAAATATATCTAAGAAACATTTCGATTATGCTAGCCTTCAAACAAAGAAAATACGGTGCGGAATACGGTAGTAGAGCCCAAAAGTCTGCTGTAGATCTAAACACAGTCATTCGAGGAGGCGAAAAACTTATCCAACGATTACCTGAAGTCTTGAACTAATCCTAACTTTATTGAGAGTTACGCGATACTTTGAGTCGGAACATCCATCAAAGTTGAAACCCTTCAACTCTGTAGTACTTACGTGAAGTTCTTTTAGAACAAATACTTACTAGCTAGAGCTATACAAAACAGCAAACATGGTATATACAGTGTGTAAAAGACGACAGCTTGGCAAAAACTAAAACCCTGAATTCAAACCATCATTCTGAATAATTTTCTAGTGGGATTTTCCTCCGTACATTTTTCCTTTTTAATATTTTCTAATCTTAAAAATTAAATTATTTATCGAAAAAGTACGCTCAATCTATATCTATATCTATATATCTATCTATATCTATACATCTATACATACATATATATAAAAGAAAGTCGTGTTTGTTACAACACTTATAACTCGAGAACGGCTGGACTGATTTTGATCAAATTTGGTATGGAGGTAGCTGATACCCTGGATTAACACATAGGCTACATAATTTTCCGAAATTCCCACGGGAACGAAGTCCCGGGCGTAAAGATAGTTTTTCAATAAAAAACAATAATTACAGTGTCAATCACAAAAGCCAACAATGTACACACGGCAGCACATCAAGCTATACATATTGACCTTGACGTCGCCATTATTCTGTTTGTAATAGCGCGGGCTTTCGTAGTGCAAATGGGTAACCTGGCGTGCTGCTGTATGTACTTACATCGCATTCTATTATTATTAATGTGAAATAAAGATTATTATTATATTATTATTATTATTATTCTAACGGCAGCGCGGCGTGGGGCACGGTTTTGCAGTACATTGGGTGGCGCCAAAGTAGATAAATAACGAAAACTCCTTAACTTGACGTTTCCGGGTAAAAACTAACACCTTTAGCTGATCATAGTTATGGATGAATCCCATTATTAAGAATTTACTAAGGGGGCGTCCATTAATTACGTGAGGTGTTTTTGGCGATTTTTCGACCCCCCCACCCCCTCTGGTGAGATGTCGTGAGATTTGGCCTGACACCCCCCTCCCCCCTTTATCTCACGTGAATTTTATGAAAATGCTTAGTTTTAGTGTAAATACGTTAATTGATGATTTATTTAGAAAATTTACATAATTTGCCTAATTATTTTTAAGCTTTTAATAATCGAACAATAAAAAACAGCTAAAATTTACCAACTTAAATTTGAAAAAAAAAGATTGTTCTAATTCAGTCCACGGGAACTCAGAGTGGGTACTGGAACAACATGGTTTAGTAGGTTTGAGTTAGCTTTCCCACAATTTAACACTATTTCTTTTGGGGGAAAATATTACGTGATATTTTTAGAGATCCCCCCTCTCCTGAAATTGAGTGAGATCCGGCCCGACCCCCTCCTCCCCCCAAAACGCTTCACGTAATTAATGGACGCCCCCTAAGCTGTCCTCTATACCCTGTATGGTCAATGAAAAAAACTTAGAATGTGCCAGCTGCCAACTCGTCCAGGCATGCTGTAGAAGCCAGTAGTGAGGCGCAAAAGTCTTGCTGTATCATGGGCGAAAGACTGACAACCTATCACTCATGTTCCTACCTACCCTACCAACCTACCTACCCTACCAGCCTGTTCCTACCAACCTATCACTCATGACCCTCATAATGTGAGTCGAATATGGCGTCAGTGGTTGATGTATTCACATTCAATAAGTGTGTGTGAGAGTACTCGTATGTTCGAAGCGAATTTCTGATGTTAACTGTACATGCGTACTATATGTAATTTGATACACACTGTAATATAGCTCTACTATACTTCCCCAGTATTTAAAAGAAAGAGTCAATTAATATTGAATTAATTGAAGTCTAACATCTGAAAGACATAAGTGTCCTCCAGACGTTCCTCATTAATATTTTTGTTAAATACGATAAATCGAAATCGACACAGACATTTTAATTTTGTTTTTGAGCTTACAATTTTACAATTATTTCAAATTGTAAACATGTCAATCTTATCATTTACACAAACCAAGGTAGTACATAATCTATGGATACTGTTTATTTAATATAATTTAAGCTTATTGTGCTTCATCAAGAGGCAGTGCCACTACCAATAGATCAAACCGGTAGTCATTTACATCCATTTAGTCCAAAACATAATATAAATGTCATAAAGTAATTTATTAAGATTATTGAGGTCGGTGGGCGAAGATGGCTATACAGTTGGAACCCAAGGGTCAACATCAGAAAAGTTGCCGCGATAACCTCACCGGAAAAACTGGCGCGAATTTGCAAGGAACTGGGATGAAAGGGGAAAAGATGAAAAGGCCTTTGCCTATCAGTAGGACGGAACAGGCTGGCAAAAATTAAATAAGGTGATATTACCTTAAAGACTATCTTGTTATAAAATATAATCTCAAAATCAAATTGATAATTATCTATAATAGGCAATGAAGTAACGTAAATTACAATTGAACTTACCTAGATCTTCTGCATCTTCAGTCCACTCGCCGCTGCCGAAGACCAAGACAGCAGTCATGAGCATCAGGACAACGTGCCTCACCAGACACCTCATGATCCTCGTCGGTAGCTTCCACACAGCCATCTTAAATCCTCCCACCCAAGTCCTCACTAAATTCCAAAGCCATCGCGCTAGATTCAAACGTCAAGTTGGAACTAACGTTTTTACATTTCAGAACCGTTCGCTTCATTTTCTTTTCTACTTTACTGTCACTATTGATACGTTTCGCATAGTCACGTTTGAAGCAACCTAAGCCAAAACTATTTCACGGATTCCTTTCATTTCTTTTCACACTTTCCCGTGTCTTTGTTACTTCTATCTACGATTAGACGATGAAATTCGCCTCGATTCCAATATCGATTACGGCACAATTGAATTCGTAACAAAAGTCGTCAACATTGTTGCTAGAACTAATTAATTTTGTTACGCTACAGAGAACTAGACAACAGTAATTTTGATTAAATTATTTACTAGAAGAATTCACGATAATTTTATAAATACACGAGTTGTTGATTACACTAGGGTCTAATCGAATATTAATATCAATCGATCAGTCAGTTAAAAGTTAGTGTTCGATTTAGATAGATAGCTCGGTTAATACGTCCATAATGAACGATCTTGGTAATCTTTGTAACATTATATCTGTAGAGTGGTATGTCGCACGCACGGGTGGCCGGGGCTCCGCTGGTTAAATATACCGATGAATAATTCAAGGCTCTTTTAGCGACGACGCTTACTCCAGGACAAAACGACCACCTGCAACAAAGTACATAGTCCCTCATTTACGTCCGAACGTCATTTAGACAGGTCTTTGTAAATTTTGTAGGATTTATAATAGTGTTACTGTCAGGGAAACTAAACCACTGGTAAATGCTCAACTAAATTCGTCTTTTTAATGAACCGTTGGGGTTTTTGTGGCTGCAGATTTTTAGCGCTTGAAACAAGACTGACACTGCACTCTACGATTGTAAGAAAGAAAATTCAATTAACATCAAAGTTCTTGTCCACGCCTGCAGTCTTAAATGTGAGCGCGAAGGAGAAAAGGAATGAAATGTAGGATTTTACTACTGCATCCAGTGACTCTTTTTATTTATGAAAGGAGATTCTTGAAGGGAATTTTTATAAAAGCTTTCAAGAAGTAAATCCTTCATCAAAAGCGGCAAGAAGCAGAGTGCCGACGCGCTAATATTATCTTAGAATATGATGTCTGGATGAGTCATACAGTTCTTCTATTTCCTTAATGTCTCTCGGCAAACAGCGTCTGTCTCGTTCTTTTCATTCGAAAACCAACTTACTTATTCGAAATACGAAATTAGCTGAACCAAAATAATAAAATAGAAGCACTGTACTCCTTAATACTCCTTACCGTGACATGGAGCTAAACCAATGTACTCTGCTATATTAAAACATTAAAATTCGCTAAGTCTCGCACCAAGTGCTTTACTGAATTTTGGAGCAATAACTACGTATTTATACATTTTCTTTCCATTAAGTCTTCCTTGAATCTCATGTGATCGAAATTAAAGCGATTGATGATCTGTACCGAAATTTAAGTTATAAGTAAGCTTCTAAAACTAGTATAGTTGTGTGGGTAAAGTAAGCTAACAGGTTCTATATGGTTCTATCCCAGTTTCTATCTACACAGGTTCTATCACAGTTTCTATTTATCTTCCCTTACATCCATGAAAAAAGTATAAAAGTACAAGCATAAAAAAATTAAGACTTCTTTTGCATTTATATTTCACAAATAAGTTGTCAATTTGGTCAACTGAGGTTTAAGATTCAGTCATACCGCACAAAAACAACAACGTGCGACACACTAACGCACACTATGATATGAAATTATTTCCATTTATTAAATGAAAAATCTTTCTCCTTAATAACAGTACTCCAGCTACATTGGAAAGAATGAACAAAAAGGTTCGCGACAAACTTGACTAACATTGGTGTCAAATTTTGCAAACTGCCAAATGGTTTCTGACTTGTTTTAACGACTGTAGTCAGCCGCCAACATGACCGATGGCTTGACATGCCACCGAAGCACTGAAACGCTCATGATAAGTTACGACTATGGTAACCTGCCGCTTAACCTCAGTGATCGATTAAGAATAGTTAGCACCACTGTGCAACAAGCACTTCGATTTCGTAGAGCGATTTCAGTTGGAATAGATGGGACAGATCTCGGCAAAGACCGCTCCAGTTTTAGCACTCTAGCTCTAATATAGTTTGGTGACAACGCTGAGCTCTTTCCTAGCTTTTAGAGGCAAGTTAGGGAATAGCGCGGCATAATGCACAGAATACCTAAGGCATGGGGTAGATAATGTACCGCCAGGAAATTCCCTCTAATATATGTAGTATTAAGGTCTACTTTAATAATTTAGTAAAAGTGTCTGTTGCGCTATCAGACACTACTAAAAATGAGCGCCCTGGCTACGCTTAAATGTCAAGGCTCTCTGCTTAGAAGAGATAATTGTTTGGTGTACAAACCTTTATAATTTCTTTTTCATTCATTACTGTGTATTGTCCAAAGTAAACGATTCTCATTCCGAGTTTTAATACAATCTTCTTTCATGTAACCAAGCAATGAATCGAATTTATTTTTTTCAAAAAAATAATTATAGTGCTGAAAAGTAAATAAGGATACTTTTTCACGAACAAACTCACAAGCTATATTAAAAAAAAATACAAAAAGATTCCGGAGAGTCCATTTACATTAGAAAAAATAGATTTTTTCTTTACTTTACCATAAGTGGCTTCTTATGGGTGGGCTTGCAACATTCTTGACCGCATCTTTATCCTTTGGCTAGATTGCGGTCAAGAGTAAACCCATTATTGTTATTTTTAAAATAGCTGCATACTGCATTATGCCTAACAATTTCACAAAATTGAGAAGATTGAACAATTAATTCCGATTTCTGTCCGATGCACGAATCAAAAATTTACAGGTTATGTTAGTACGTTCAAAAACAACTTGTTTTTACTCGCTTACCTTATACCATATTTTCAGAAAAGTTTTTTTAGGTATACGAAGTTACAGACTTTTTTCCTCATGGCATCAAGTTCACCTAATTTAAGCTTAAAAAATAATCCGAACAAGTACGTTATCGATTTAAAATAGGCTGTAGTAACGTATAAGTAATCTAGGCACACTTTTAATTTAAAATTTTATAGTGAAAGAATATCACATATGGGAATTTAATTTGAAGCACGGTCAAGTTAATATTGTCTCCTTCGATATCTCTATTCGAAATTAGTGAAATCGCTCTACCTACCCTAATCTGTAACTCATTAAATCTCTATATTTTAAACTTAAATAGAAATTATCACGGTTTATTAGGATTTTATGTACTAAGCTATACTCCATGTTCTATCTATAACCCTCAGAACTACTGTCAACGCCTTTACTGTGCATTGAAAATATCTTGCCATCTTCTTCTTCTTTACATAGTTTCAAAGGAAGTCGGAAGCCTCACGAATGCCGGTTATTAGGATGAAAAAACAAGCTAAAACAATTTTTTCGAACATAAAATTTTCTAAGCGAATTTTCACCTAACTTCAAACGCCGATTTCGTCAAAAACTCCCCTATTAAGACCAATATTTTTTTTATTATTTTGTAAGCTGAGAAATCACTAGTTTTTAAATAAGTTTTAACCTATGAAACAACCATTTAGTATTTTTAAAAGATTTTTTAAAAATTATCCTCCGTTCATCGCAAACCTAAAATTTTCACTTTCGACCGTTTTTTTTAAAGCTTATAATGAAGACTGTGGTATAGTTGACTTATCACTTGAAAGGGTGATTCAAAGTGATCATGCTGCATAAATAAAATTTTGAAAATTCTTACTATTAAACAAGTTACGATTTTTTAAAGTAGCGCTGGTAGAAAATTCGAAAAACACTTTCAAAAATCATAACTTCTAAACTACAAAAATATCGCGGAACATACATGTAGTATTTCCGGATTCACCCAAGGGTGAGGAATCTAAAAAAAATTCCTTGATGTCACCTTTTGGACCACCCATATATCTTCCGGAAAAACATATACAATATGATTGTGAAATCCGTTTCAAAATCCGTTGCGTGGTTTAGAAGGAGTTGATAAACAGACAGACAGACGTGGAGGACGACTTCCTTTTAAATTACTTAATGTACGAGTAAATGTAAAGAAGAAGAAGATGGCAAGATATTTTCAATGCACAGTAAAGGCGTTGACAGTAGTTCTGAGGGTTATAGATAGAACATGGAGTATAGCTCTTTGCTGACAACCTCTCACCACTATACTCCAAATTCCTCCTGCCAACACCTGCCTCCAGGACATCCAGTGGCGTGCATAGACATTTTAGGCAGGGTAGGCAGTTAACTTGTCTAGTTTTAATTGACCGCTCAAACTCGTTTCTATGCGACTTTTGACAAATGAAAAAACTTTCAACGTACCTAGCTTTGAGATGTTTTTCAGAAAGCTCATGCTTTTTAACCGCTGTATTAAGGTTATTCAAATCAAAATAACCCTGCGCCGTTCCATACGTTTTTATAACAGTTTGAAAACAAAATGCACAGAAAACAAAATACTTAAGCGGTTAGTATGCACACAACCCGTGAACCAATAATGAATATAGGTAGTATATTTTAGTAATGTCTTACTGCGGTACCTTTTTTTTCGTCAAATCCACGTATCGGCACAAACTATATAGAGATACTGTCGACGTATCGGCCTTTTGCGATAAGTAATGTTTACTTTTTCTTGAAAAGGTAAACTTGAAAAATTACGCAGTTTAGGCAAACAAACATCATCACCACACTTTTCACAACTTATTGCACTCATTTTGTTCTAAACAAATATCTAACAATCACTATAAACTGATAAAACAATAATTTGCAAAAGTTTTCGTACCTACGTAGTTGCAAAACAAAAACAAACCAATATGGCTGAATGCATCCAATAAGACAAAAAGGCCGCAAAATTAAAAATCTATAACAGCCATTTCAAACTTACCGAATATTGACACTTCTCAATTTGGTAGAATCGCTTTATAGGCAGAGCTTTTTTCTCCATACAATCAGTTTGTTAATATTTAGCGGGGGAGGCGAAACAGCCAATCAGAAGCCCCCATTTCTTGCCCATTTCAACACAAAACCTCAACAAAAAAGGCATTTCAAACGAGTGCTTTTAACGAATAATTAGAAAGGCAAATCCGCGCTCCTACGAGGGCTCTTACTAGTTCAGTATTAGAAGTTTAGATGGCGCTGTTTTGAAAAGTTAAAGTTTAGAGAAATGAAGACGGTGTCATTTCGGAAAATGTTTATTCGTTTCACAAAGATCTGTGATCGTTGGTGTACATTATAATATTTAATTTTTGTATTTTTTTTGCCTTGAAAAGCCTAGGGTAGGCACTGCTTTTCTGCTTGTATGGAATGCACGCCACTGAGGACATCATCTTCCAATGGTAACCTAGAAGACACTAAACCGAATCCGGAAAGTCCGTGGCTTTGTCCCATTAGACTAGGCAGTGACTTCTTTCCCCTTCCTTATCGTTTAGGTTTTTTTATTATATTATAAGATGGGTTAACTCTTGACCTCAATCTTGACCATAAAGGTCAAAGATGAGGTCGACGATGAAGAGAATTAACCCAAAAAATGCCTATAAAGGCACTGGTACTCCCACGCACCGACGGAACACAGTAAGCTGATTGGCGTCTGACTTCGGTAGGAGGGTGGTCGCGAACCAGACGGCCCTCTACAGAGCCTACCACACCGCATGAGACCATATGACGACACCTCAGATTCAGAAAAAAATGAAATGTCGTTGCTATGAAATTACTAGGAGGCAGGTCTCATTTGTGTTTCCTTAGTCGCCTCTTACGACACCCACGGAAAGAGATGGAGTGGTGTTATTCTCAACCGATCACCACACAGCAGGTATAAGCAAGTGTATGGCGAACTCGACTAACCTTGGTATGGGAATTTTCAAACTGCCGAACAACCATTAACTTTTTTTTATATTTTTATTATGAGATGGGTTAACTCTTGATCCCCAATCTTGACAAAGGTCAAAGATGAGGTCGACGATGGAGCGAATTAACACAGAAAATACCAATTAAGGCACTGGTACTCCCACGCACCGACGGAACACAGAAGCTGTTTGGCGTCGGACTTCGGTAGGAGGGTGGTCGCGAACCAGACGGCCCTTTATAGAGCCTACCACACAGCATGAGACCATAGGACGACATCTCAGATTCAGAAAAAAATGAAGTGTCGTTGCCTGGGATGGATTACTAGGAGGCACGTCTCATTTGTGTTTCCTTAGTCGCCTCTTACAATACCCACGGAAAGACATGGGGTGGTGTTATTCTCAACCGATCACCACTCGGGAAAAAACTACTCAATCACTTACTTTAATCAATCGACAACATCCGGGACCGACAAAGATCGGCGCGACTGGGACTTGAACTTTAAACGTGGGGTTGTCCACGGTTAGTTCTCCTGGTGCTCCATCTAACTGAGCTATCGTGCCTTCAAGTCAAGCGGCAAAATTACCCTCTACGCGAGTAAGCGTTTTAAAAATACTAAAATAGAAGCCGGGCTGATGATGGTACAACGTGTCCTTCGTGTTATCACTAGGGCTAACCTCGATGGGTAGATTCCCCGTCCCGTATTAGTTGCTTAACTGCACTGATCAGTTCCGAACTGTAAGTGCCACTTAGTTGCAAGGAAATCACTTCCAAAAGGTACAATGAAAACAAATATCTTTATTTGTATAAAACTAGTACTTTTATAAATAATTTTGGGGAAAGAAAAATGTTGGGCGTGAATGGGCCTGGACTTGATCTCCTGGTGCTCTAACCAACTGAGCTATCGTGCGTTCAAGTCAAGCGGCGCACTATGCGTTACGTCGGTCGTGCGTCGGTTAGCGCCATCCGCCCCGATTCGCGGTACCGGTACGTACCCGGCCGCTTCTCTCCACAAACGTATGTCCGACGGTTCCCTCGCAGTAACGCCCTAAGCCGAGGTTCGAGCCCCACAGGGGGCACCCTTAGGCCTGTTACTTAAAATTTTGGGTTGAGAGCCATCTGCGCTCACCACTTGCTCGGTGAAGCTGTCAAGGCCATCAGCGGCCAACAGCGTAGTCATTCCAAAAAAAAAAAAAGGTTAGCGCCATTTGTGTCCGGAGTACTTTTAGATTTTTAGATTTATTTAAATCTATACTAATACTAATAATACTGTGGACTGACACAGGCTGATGATGATGATGATGATGATACTAATAATATAATATTATAAAGAGGAAAGATTTGATTGTTTGTTTGTATTGAATGTGCTCTGGATTGATTTGAAAAATTATTTTACCATTAGAAAGCTACATTATCCCCGATGGACATAGGTTACATAATTTTCCCGGATTCCCACGAGAACGAAGTTCCGGGCGAAATGGTAATGAATAAACGAATGGTACCCTTTCTATTTTAATTCCACCGTTCTAGGCCTGTGGTTACTCTATTTTGAACCTTATCAGATAGCTACGCAAAAGGAAAAATAACTTAAGGAAGGTTGTAAGCTTATTTATAGAACTACCTACGTAATTTTAAACTCGTGCTTGATGACTGTAAGGACATGTGTCGTAATTTCCGTTCTACCAGAAAAAAACATGAAAATTTCCCGCGTGAGGCGAGGTTAAGGTTTCATTATCTGTGTCACAAATATTATGTGTCGTTTCACAAACTGCCGGTATAGCGATAATATCTGTAACATTACTGAATTTTAGGTAACATTTGTACAAGAGAAATAAAATTTAAGTTATCAAACTGAATTTTTAAATTTATTTATTCACGAATATTATTATTCAAGAGTTGTTTTTTTTATAATGCTATGACGTAGAACGTAGTAAATCATTTTTGTGCTACGGCGTAGCAGGCACGCAAAATGTACGCGTAGGTACAAATTATAGTGGTGGACATTTTTGTATTATACGAGTTCTTAATTTTTAAGTATTTATAGGTCAATTATCTACTTTATAGTATTAAAAGAAATAGCTCAAAATGTATTCAAAAATTAAACCTAAATCAAAATAAGTATGCGAAGATATACAAAGTAAATCAAAGATGTACGAAATAAGATGCAGTAACAAGTAATTTCAACTTCTATTTTCTACAAACATTTAACATGTAACGTCTCCATATCTTGCTTTTTATTCACCTACACTTTTTTTTACATGTACTAGCAGTATCAAATGTCGGGACGTTTCCCAAAGCACCGCTGGCTCACTAATGACTGCAACATTACCGTATAAGTAATGTTCTGATTTGATGGCAGATAGGTAAAACTTTTTACCTTGCATACGCTCATTTTCTTACACATTTTATGTTTCTGTTACCAGGTTATACATATTCCAAAATCGACGTAAGCAGACGTGTCACGCATTGTTTTCGAAACTGGGTTAGGCAGGGCTTTAAGTGATGATAAAAACACTTCTTGCTCAGTGTAGAAATACGTATTCTGGTATTAGTATTCATATATGTTGTCACTTTTACAGATATATTTTTATCAGTATTTTTTTCTCCCGTTTTATGCATTTTTTCAAGTTTCATCAAAATCCATCCATTAGTTTTCAAATAAACAAACAGATAAAGCCTTAAAAATAATTTTAACTTACTCAGTTACTGATTCTGAGTTGCACTGGATATTTTAGGGTTCCGTACCTCGAAAGTAAAAACGGAACCCTCATAGGATCACTTTGTTGTTCCGTCCGTCCGTCTGTCTGTCAAGACCCTTTTTCTCAGGAACGCGTGGAGGTATTAAGCTAGAATTTATATCAAATACTTAAGTCTACTGTCCCTTAGAGCTTTGAAAAAATCAAACTTCTAAGCCAACGCAATCAAAAGATACAGCTATTTATGCCGCAAATTTTCGACACTCGCAAGGGAATCAAAACCTACAGGGTACTTTCCAAGAACTCAGAATCTTGGAAAACTGCGAAAACCGCAAATTTTTAGTTACATCAAATAATAAAAATATTTTTAATAATTTTAAACTTACTACCCCTTTCCTCATGAACGCGGAGAGGTATTAAATTGAACTTTTACTTATATACCTACGGGTTTGTACGGAACCCTCGGTGCACGAGGCCGACTCGCACTTGGCCGATTTTTTATTTTTTTAATATCGTCAATGTCACTTATATGTTTTAGCTGGAAGATAACTTACATTTCTGTTCTGATAGCCTAAAAGACTTATAAAACAAAGATCTAGTTTCTTTCCATGAAAATGCCTCAATTTTTACAAGGGCCATAGGTTGAAATATTAATAAAAATTTCACCTCTCCTTATAACTTGAGCGATCAGCTTATTTACATTTTATTTTTATTTTTATATGGGTCCCTCGGAGAAAGTTATCCCGTTCAATGGGTAAAATCAGTACCTAAAGTTTCTCAACCCATTAACAAATTTTTGTTTTCAGTGATTGTCCTCTTAGTGATTCTAAATTGTTCATCCATTTGGGATGAATCTTTGATGTATTTTTTTGTGTATGAAAGCGAAAATTTTTAGTACGAGGCATGAAAACCAGGAACAATGTCGCGGGGATCAGGTTGCAATATTAGAAATATTACTCGTTTGTTGTGAATTTGATTCGTTTTGGACACTTTCTACAATTTCCAATCAGAGCATAAATTTTCAATAAATATTATTGGTTCCTTTTCAATGATATTTTCCGTATTTACGTCGACTTTGGTTCACGCCTTTGACAGGAAACCCATTAACCCGAAAGTGTTTGATCTTTAGGGAAAATTCTGGAAAATTTGAGAGATTTTGTTTCATATTTCAGAGAGTTTCATATTTGTGATCTGACTACAAATGGTAAGTTTAACAAAACAAATGTTGAGGCCAACAACGGCCAACATCAAATCACAATTGGCTCACACTGCCGATCGGGCATATGAAGCATCTAGATAGTTATTTTATACAGAACCACTGTCTTGATGTTATCCTTTTACAAAACCGAGTCGTTTTTTGAATAACTTCGTTCCCGTGGAAATTCATGTAGCCCTTGTGGTAATCTAGGGTGTCAGCAACCTTGATATAAAACTTTATCAAAATTGATTAAGCCGTTTGAGCATTAAGAAATAACAAATTTTCGACTTTATAATAACAGTGATGTGATTTGATTATGATGCAATTTGCAATTTATAATAATGTTTTGTCCCGTCCATGTTTGACTTCCTACATGTCGTTTTAATTAAAAGCAACGCGATAGCAAGGGTTGTCCTTTATGTTTGTTATTTTGAATACCCCATTGGGAATAGGGTCGTTTATGCGTGTCATCCGAAACAAAGTTTTGTTAGTTCCATTTGTTTAGCATGGCATGGATAGACAGTAAAAAGATGTCAGTGTCAGTCAGTGTGTAGATTGCAGTGAGACGAATTTTGTGACGAAAAAACATTACTAACTAGCTTTCTGCCCGCGACTTCGTTCGGGTGACAAAGTAGCTTACATGTCATTCTCCAGCTCTCGAAGACTCCAGCTATCTCGGCGCAAAAAATCATATCGATATGTTGGTCCATTTAGTCATCAAGGAAGGACAAATACACAAACACACTTTCACATTTAAAATATCAGTATACGGAAGTAAGGATAATGAATACCATATTTTATTTTCTCACTCTGTAGCTAAAGTGAATGAGCTTAATCAAGGAGATCTTATTTTATTACAATTTTGTAATTTTAACAAGTCTGTATTAAGAGAACTTTTAATACGACCTTTGAGTCGAAAATGTATTTTCTGTACGTTAATTATTTCCGTTAAAAAAAATTCTCAGCTCTCCAGCTCCCCAAATTTTTTTAATTATATACTGTTTAACACCTACTTTACATTTAACACCTACTTGAAATAATTACCAAACTACTGTAAATTATAAAACTAGTGACAATCACCAATGCGAAATATAGTACATGCGACTATATTTCAAGTGACTCCTAAAATAATTTGTTTTAAATGTAATTTTACTGTTATTTTAATTTTAGTCTTATTTGACTATTTAACAATAGTCCTATTTGACAATACCTGGAGAATCATCCTTTTTTTTCTATTTTTGGACTTTTTTAATAAGACAACGTAGTGTAACTCGTGAAATTGACAATGACTAGACTTTAAAATTTTAAGTGTTATTTTAACTGATTAATTTTGTGAAAACAAAGACATGCATTTCATCATTTTTAATCTCTGACGATCCTGCTATTAAAATTAAAAAAATTTAATAGCAGGATCGTCAGAGATTAAAGATTTTCTTATAAAATTTTCTTTATAAAAAAAACAGGTACAAAAAGATAATAAAACCTATAATTTAAATTCTCTGGAAAATTTTGGACGGGAAACATTTTTAGTTGACTAGTTTTTTTCAGAAACCTTGAAATTCCTTTTAAACTTTTTACAAGTGTTACTGTTCCTTTAAAAAAAATATATAAACTCAGCAGATTAGTGTTTAACGTTAACAGATTTACTGTTTTTTTTATTCTTATCACTACCTCATGTCAGTTATTCTAATACTCTGTCAAGCATATACTAATACCCTTTCAAATTATTGTATTATCCAAACAGTACAAGGAGCGATCTCAGAATTTTACAAATATATCAGTCCTTATTTTAACTCCACGTGGAAATTTTACCTTTATTTTCCTACAGTAAGTAAATCTCATTAGCCACCCACCTTTCCAAACTTTTCTTTCCTGCTTTTGAAAACCAGACGAATTTAGTTGAAACTTTCAACAGGTAAATGGAAAATTCTAAAAATATTTTACTAAATTAGCACTGTAAAAAAAGAGGAGATAAAAACCTCACCTGTATCGATCCTTGGCACTTTTAAAACACTAGAGTTGTAAGCACAAAGTTGAATGAAAGTACGCGAGATCGAGTGGGGTAGAGGAGCAAGTACGCGCGTCGTTTAGTTCGCGCGGCGCGCGGCTGACTGCCTGAAACCTGAGACTCGGTTCTGTCTCCCCACGTTCGACGCAGTCAGGTAAGCCAGCGTTTTAAATTCCACTAATTGCGAAGCGACCGAATGACCTGTCGACTGTGGGTTCTCTCCGGGAAATGGTCGTTCAGTCGCCTCTCCCGCCCGATTGCACGGCAAATCGGTAAGTTAGAGCAAAGCTATCTCTTTGATTCGAGCGCAGTGAAGCATGCTAGTGCTGTTTGAGAGGTACTCGCGTTATATCCTGTGATTCGATACATAAAATTGTTTGGTAATATTGGAATTTGGCGACTTCTGTTTTGAAAGTTTGAGATTGAATACTCGTATTAAATATTATAATAAAAAAAGCTCATATTACACAATTCCCGTCTAGTTTATATAACTATACTAGATGCTTTGCTATATAGATATAAAAAGTGTGTATAATAATATGTACAGCTATATGTATTTGAACATATAGAGCACACGTGGCAATTTTAAAACGTTCTGAAGTAGTTACGTTTAACAACTTTCAAAACTACGGACGTAGCGGTAGCATTAGGACTATTATTTTATCTCTGATTAGCCCCTTATTTGCTCGTATACCCTCTGAATGTCCTCGTTACTTGGGATCTAGACTTACAACATTTTAGATTTCGTTAATTACTTACAGGTATTATTGTGAGAAAAATTATCTGGTCATGTGCGTAGAAATTATTCCGTATTAATAATCTCAATTTCAAAATGTTCTCCCTGCTTATTAATGTAAATACTTTGATTGTAAATTAAGGCTCCTATAAATATTTATAATATATAAGCTGCCAACTTTTTCTAGGCATACGCTAGAAGCCAGTGAATGGGACGCAAGGGTTTCGGTGTATCGTGGACGCTAATCTAATAATTCACTAGTGGCGCCAAGAACCACATGAACATAACACACCAGGATGTAAAAAAACCTCCTAGCTATATTCAAAATTCTGAACTAGTATCACTTACAGAACACTTTTTATTTATTTTTTATTTTTCGATGGGATTTTTTTTTCCTAAACGTAGACACCACTCGGGTGCACCCCCGAGCGCTACCCGCACCCCTCGCGTGCCTGGTGTAGGAGTAATGTCTACGTTTATGCAAAAAATGAATTATTCCCATTGAAAAATATTAAAAATATTTGTTTTTCATAAATGCGTTCTTTGAGTGATATTGATTCAGGATTTTGAATATAGCTAGGAGGTTTTTTGATAGTTGTGAGTAAAAATATATTTGGGAATTAAACAAAAGTGCTGTTATCGTAACAACAATAAAGTGAAATGAGTATTTTTAGTATAGTTTTCATCCGTCTTGAAAGTAATACGAGTACGCACATTACACACTAATGCTGTCTAGGGATATTGCACGATTACTCATACAAAAGAGGTCTGTTTTAAATGCTATAATAGCATACTCGAGACTCATGGAGGGATATAAATTTCAGATTAGCAATTGCTATACCTGAATTTTTAATTCTAATCAATAAATTTTGTTTTGCTTGAAAAAGAAAACGTGACGGAAACGGGAACGAAAATGTACTTTTTTGTATGAAAATTGTGGCGCAGTTTTTTATTCCGTTACGTTTTTACGAATATAGAGATCTAAAAAGAAAATTCAGGTTTGGCACTTACTTATCTGAGAATCCTATCATTTCAAATGTTTCCAGTATGCTTTTATAGCTTCTCAAACTCCTTTTGTATGATAAATCGTGCAATATCCCTAGATAGTGTTGATGTGAATATGTTTAAGTTATTTTGTATAAGAACAAAGTCATGAATAATTTAACAGCCTTCTTCTTCTTCTTACCAGCTCATATACGTCCCCACCGAGGGGCACGGGGCTCCCTTCGAAACACAAAGGGGATTTAGGCCACAGTCCACCACGCTGGCCCAATGCGGGTTGGTGGAGCGCTCGTCTTTCGAAAATGAATTTTCTTGGACGGGCGGGTTTCATTCGATGTTTTCCTTCACCGTTGGGCAAGTGAAAATTAGAAATCCGTACATAAATCCGAAAAGACGAATTTAGTAGTACAGGCCCGCACCAGGATTTGAACCTGCGACCTTCGGATTACAAGTCTGGCTCATTACCAACTGGGCTATCACTGCCTAACTGGGCTATCAGGCTATCAAAATTAGCCTCACTAGCTCTTTGGTGCAAGTCGCTGTTAAGCTAGTAATATTATAATCGTACTAGCTTTCCGCCTGCGGCTCCGCCCGCGTGGACTACAGGTTATATCGTGCCCAACTGTGGGATAAAATGTCCTTTCCCAGGCTCTAATCTATCTCTGTACTAAATTTCATCAAAATCGGTTCAGTAGTTTAGATTTGAAGGACGGATAGACAGAGTTACTTTCGCATTTATAATATAAAGTAAGGATTTAAATAGTGTGCGTCACAAATCAATATGTAGTCGGTCGCGTCAGTTTATTTACTTATTGGCTTTCCATCGCCGACGGCACACGAAGTGTCACCCGTAAATCCTGAACTAGGCAAGTAAACAATATTATAATGTATAGGCAAACAGAATATTCAATTTATATTTAAATCCATACTAATTCATGCGAATTTAGTAAAAGATACAACTTTGATTGCAGAAAATGGCTCGTAGTACACACGGCAGTAGGTATGTAAGGTTACCCATTTGCACTACGAAAGCCGGCTGATCCTTGTTGATCTCGATGCTGAGTGGAAGCCAATTTTATGCTTATCAATAATTTAGATATTAGTTAAACATGTAAGATGTGTTAAGGTGCAAAATATATGTTTTTCTTTCTTTCTTACTGGGGTGGTATCCCGGGCTGACCGATATTATTTCACTTTCTTATCTTATTCTTACTTTTACTATAAATATGAAAGTGTTTTTTTATTTGGTACTCTATTTGTCCGTCCTTTACATCAAAGTACAACAAATCAAAGTGACTTCCTAAACTATAATTAAAATTTAACAATGGCTTACTTTCTACGCTAGGCGGAAAACCAATTTATTTTAACCTAAATTATTATATGAATGTAACAGTCAGTTGAGAATTAAATAATTTACTTGGAATGTGCCAGCTACCAACTCTTCAAAGGCATACTGTAGAAGTGGAACGCTAGGGTTTTGCGGTATCGTGAGCGAAAGGCTAACAACTGTATACTCGTGTTTCATCTAATAACCTTTAGAATTAACATTAAATGTGGCGTCAAGTGGTTTTAGAACTATATAATAATAATAATAATAAAATCATTTATTTTCAGGCAACTAGGCCCATAGATAAATACCTTACAGACTAACATACACATAAAATATTATTTAACGAAATTAAAACTTAATTAACACTATTTCCCGGGTGTTTTTCCGGGGGTGTCTATAACCGGGAATATCCCTCGAAAACGGCGGAACACCACGCCCTCCGGCCAAAAAAGGAGAAAAAAAAAGGAGAGTGTATGGATAGATGACAGTTATGAAATGGCCTTTTTATAATTGGAACGGAATAGAACGGCATGGTAAAATTATAGTATCATGTTCCTAGTGATGGTAGAAGCTAGGAATATAAGGAATATAATAAATATTTAGAACCTTAATGTTAAGCAAAATTTAAGTAAATTTAATGAAATATACTATTCTCGAAAAAAATATTTTAACAAAATGTTGTTATAAAGTTTTGAAGCAAAACAGGAAAACTTACAAAAGAAAACTCTGATAAAATCACGACTTAAGAAAACTTACCAAGAACCATCCACTCAGAAACCTTGTCGAGAAAAAAACCTTCATTTATCTTCAAATTACATTTCTTAATAACTACATTGAAACTGTAACTTGTTTCTACGACGGGTGTCTGTAATTATCAATATAATGACCGATGTTTTTCCAAATGATTAAAATGCTGCCAGAATTTCAATAGCATTTTTATACGTAATTTTACAGGCTTTGGTGTAATTACGGTAAGCTTTGCATGTTAATGTTTCAATATACTTTAAATCGGTCATTATTTTCCCATAATTTTGTATGTTTAAAAAGTAATTAACATTTGAAAGCAATGTTACTTAAAATACAACTATCTATTTCAAATATACATCACAACACTCTTTATTGCTCATAAGGGCATAAAAAATCATGTTCCAACTTCCTATACAGCCACTCTATTACAGCGCGATGTAAAATTGAAATAACAAAAGTTAAGTATTCAAGAATACTTTTGTAATGACTTTATAATAATTTACTTTTAGCTATTTTTTTAAAATAACATAGATTTTGGCAAAATATTTACAATTTTTTTCAATTATGAAAATTAAAAATAATGGCTGAATAGCTGGCCAGCCACAGAAAAAAAAAACATAATAGGCGGGAAAATGGCATTCCGATCTTCATTTGTTTTTTCGAGTTGTAGAGTTTTGTAACTTTCGCATAGCAGCAATGAGTTTGGCTTATTCATGTTTTTATTTTTACTTTTTTTGTATTCGTAATGAAAAGCACAGTGTTTATCTCGGGTGAAAGACTTATTTAGGCCCTCGAACTATAAGCTTCCCTCGCAACGCTCGGTCGCCAAACCCCGTCTCGGGACTTAAATAAGTTGCTTTCACCCCTTAAGTAACAATGTACTATTCTTACTTATTTAGTGGTGTAATCTATTTTTGAATGTAGATAGTAGATATTATCTATCTGCAACACAAAACTGTATCCGCCGATTTTGCTATCATCACTTTTCTAAGACGTCAATAATATTTCAAAGAGATCTTTATAGAATATTTTGCAGCTTTCGGCCCACAACTTCGTTTCTAAAGTGACCTTTTACTCTCATTGGTTACAAAAATAAACACTTAGTTAGACTTATTTTTAGAAGCATTTTTTATTTTTAATATTTTGCAGCAGATGACTGAATGGTTGATAGGTTCTTGATATTTTCCTTTTGAACCTTTTATCATTTCTTTTGCTTAGTCGACGAGATCCCACGTTAATTAAAATACAGTGTATTGATATAAAACAATTTATTTATATTTTTTAATTAAAAACAAATAGAATATATTTTCTGAATTTTCATATTAGCTGAAAAGAGGCATTATTTATTTAGATTGTTCAAATTTCAATTAAAATTTCAAAAATACTCAAAAGCGTTTTTACAAAGTATATTAATTCAATATCAGTCAAGCTACGACTGCTCGTGTAAAATAAAATTAAATGTAGCAGTAAACCCTTAAAACAAAACGTTTATTAAAACAAACATACAAAATGTTGTGAGGCCTGGCTGGCTTATCGATGATGGCCTAAAACGTTTATGAGGGATTCGTGCCAAAGTTAATCTTCATACTTCCGTGGTCAATAAACTAAAATTTCATGCTGAGGTTCGAGTTGGAATATGGCTACTCGTGTATTCGAATTTCAAGCTGAATATCCGATATGATAACACCAGATTTAGGTTACTTACTCCACTGCTTTTGGAAAGATATTGTTAAAGGAACTTTAACTTGCTTCCACGCTGGACTGAAAGTGAAAGAGAAATTTAGGATATGCCAGCTGCCAACTCTACCCAGATATACTTTAGAAACCAGTAAATGGGAGTATAGGGTTTTGCTATATTGTACACGGAAGGCTAACAAGCTATCATCTCTATACTTGTTGGAACTTTCGTCAACATTAAATTAAAAAAGAAAATATTTCTTTTTTTAACCGACATCAAAAAAGATGGAGGTTTTATGTTCAACTGTATGTATCTTTTTGAGTTTTGTAAATGTACAAAATTTTCAATTATTTTATGTCTATTAGAACTAAAAAGTTGCGGTGTTGAGTCATATTTTTTGCAAGAAATGTTTTAATTTCCTGTAATTTGTGTTATTCGTAAGTTCTTCAATTATCTTCTTTCATAACCAGTATCTTTATTTCTATCTTACATCTCTTTAATACTCATATTCTATCTAACAACGCTCAGAATGAATGTCAAATGTGGCGTCGAACCACTTCTGCAGCTCTAGCACGATTGTCAATGTTGATATTTTGACATAGGACCGCAGTGTTATCGCGGCGCTGTCACTATCGTACTCGGCCTGCTGGCTATTCAAGTCTTCAATTTGCCAACATAATCAAAATATAATCAAAAACTACATAACATGGAGACCGAATATAAAATACACATTAATTTGTAACTACTTTCCTTCATAGACATTGTCGTACAAGTACAATAACACAATGACAGACAGATATTGATATTGTACCAATCGAACAATTCTAAGCGGGACAATATGCCCAAAATAACCAATCAGATTCCTTTATTTTCCCACAAAGACATCTTTATTATGAACTGCCCAAACACTAATGAAAAAACCTCGTCAATATTGTCATTATGTCGATGCTGAAGGAAATATTCATACAATAAATATGTAAGTGTTAGGGTATGCACAGACGTAAAATGGGAGATTTTTTTTTAAATGAGTGAATAACTTTCCTCAAGGAACATAGGTCAAAATACGAAAAAAAATGGTGAAAACCATTTCAAAATCCGTTGCGTGGTTTAGATAGAGTTCGCGGATAAACAGACAGAGACGCGGAGCGCAACCTCCTCATATACTGTGTAAATTTCACCGTAACATCGTCAAACCCGTAATATTGGTATGAACTGCCGCAAATTGTAATGTCGCGATTGATTATAATTTCACTAATGAAACTGTAATATTACGGTTTTTACAATTTTTCGCTAACATATAGATAGATTAGAATAAACTTGTATATCAATTAAGGTTACCTCAGAAAGTTCGAACAAAAATTATGAATGACAATCGACCTGCAACCTGTCTACCCCCTTACGGAATCCGTTTAGCCAGCAGACGCGGAAAAACGCTCATTTGGCTTACTAATATTACTTCTAGTACGCTTGGACGATAATCACAGGCCAAATTGTCGTTGCGTTCCCTCGGAGCTGTGCAAATGACCGGAGAAACGCTTGGCTGTCGTTTCGTTGTCGTTTTATGATTGCTATTATCTATTATTGTTTTGTCATGTATTATCAAGAACAAAAAATATAAGTGAGGGTTATATTTGGGGATAACTTATCTTAGTATGTAACTATAAAAAACCAAGTTAGTACTATAATTAGGAGACTTACTGCTTTACTACAAAACATTTAAACACCACTTAGACAATGTCTAAATACTAGTATACCAAGCTAAACTATATTTGCATATTATCTTATCAGTTTATTGTAAAATATTTCAATATTATGATGTTATCTTTGTAAAAATAAATAAGCATATTTTTATTCACACTTAATTTACTCTTTAAGTAATTTAACGTTCTAAATATTTTGTTAAAAGAAAGAAAAACATTATAATTTAAGACATCTTTCATTTATAGCTACTATGTAAAAGAATCACATGAAGCTGTATCTACTCCTGTAAAGAAAATAAACATAGATAAAAAATCTATGGATGGTTGGAGTTTGTAAAGACACCTCCTAAAAACGAAGCGAAAACGTTTACTCTCTTCTTAGTCCACGGCTTTGAGACAATTCCATTTCAGAAATAATGGCATAGCCCGCTTATCGAGTCTGCCGTCAATATTGTTTTATTTCAGTAATTGGATTATTTTATTGATAAGATTATGGAGCGTTCCCAACCGGATTCTCGGCTTTCCTGCTTTTTTTATTTCTTCCGCATTATTCCATATTTTATGAGGTGCTTACTAACCACTGCAGCTAGAAATACCATTTTTAAGTTTGATTAAAAGCTTATTACGCTGTATCTTTGATAATCAAGTGCAAACCCATTTTTATACGAGTAATTTAGGTATACAGGCATATATTTGTTTGTTTTTGATCCCCTGAAAAAACAATCAAAAATATTTGTCCCCCTAAAAAAGAGGGATGTTATAAGTTTGCCGTATGTATCTGTGTGTCTGTCTCTGGCATCGTAGCTCCCAAACGAATAGACCGATCTCGATGCAGGGTTTTTTTTGAATGCTGACGTTATCCAGATGGTTCTTAGCAGTGTTAGATCAAAATTCATTTAGCCGTTTAAAAGTTATAAGTTAAAACAAATCTAAAACAAAAACGCTATGTATACTTCCTAACTTAAACAGTCAATTTTTAAATCAAAATTCATTTTTTACAGACAACAAGGTAAAAAAACAAAACTCCGTCCAAGTTATTAAGGAATAAAATATTTGGGAAGTACTTAAAAATTAAACTGTCAAAGTTTTGCGGTTCGGTACTTAATAAAGTCTTTATAAACACGGAATTATTATAAATCTCAAGCAAATTTAGCTGAATTCTTTACCAAACTAGGAACAGGAGGTAATTAGTATAATCTTAAAGTAAAAAGGTATTAACTTATTTAATCCTTGTGCTTTATAATGCAAATTATTCCACGCGTTAAGCCAAGGCAAATTCTGTCTGTGTTGCATAAATTTGAAGATGAATTTTAGAATATTAAAACGTCTGTTGTTACCTACATTTAGCGATTTTATTGTTATTTTCTGAAATGTGAATTTCCATATAACCTTTACGTAAGAAATAACAACGTCGCATTATCGTATTCTAAATTATGAATGATTGAAACAAATTACAAACGAAAGTGTATCAAATTAGGACACGTTTTAAGGGAAAAAGATTTTAAAATATTTTAATTTTGATTGAGTATACATCCAAGGCGCCAAATGTCTAATAGATAAAGTAATATACTCGTAAATTTGTCTTTTACTTAATGAAGATTCAAATACGATAGCTTCAAGTCCCGAGGGAAGCTGGTTCCCAAATTTTAAAAATTCGAGAATAATTTTGTTCCACGAAGTTTATCAATATTGTATAAGTGATGATAAATAACGTGATAAGAATAATAGGCAGCAGTAAGAAACCGCTTCGTAATTTTAAAGGAAATTTCCATTATTTTTCTTTAAGTTGCAAAAAACAATCTTCTCGTTGCTTGTTATTTTACTACGTATTTATTGTACACTCAAGAGCCCGGTACGTGTTGAACTTCATACATTGTTCTCTGATTCGTTCAAACAATTTGAAGTGATATTTTTACATAAACTTATGAGTGCTCAATTCACTGACGACGTGCTCTAAAATTTAATGGTTCGTGGAATAACTGAGCCATTGAATTCATATAAAAAGTGGCTCGATCATCGCATTGAACTATCAAACTACAGTTAGTACAAAACCGTTAAATTGATTGACTTCGCAAAGTGGTTGGTAGTGTAATCGATGGAGTCTGTAGTCGCAAGTTGAAACTTTGTAACGAATGGCCAGCGGAATACTATGAGATCAAATTCGTTGAGGTTGGGGGTTGTAAATCAACCCCTAGTTTTGAGACTGACTCGAGTTTATTGGAATTCAATGTACTTCCTATTATTTAATCGTGGGTTTACCACGAAAATTGAAATACAAAACATGGATATGGAAAAATTAAATACTCAATTGATATCGCGGGAACAGTTTAAAGTTCTGACATCACCTTTAGCTTGGTTTTATTTATTTGTAACTTATAGTAAAAATATTCAACTGCTACTTTTACGGATTCTTCAGCTTTAAGGTATCCCTTTTCTTAGGAACTGATGAGACTTTCTGAATACTTTTTTGGCACAAAACATTTCCAAAATAATTCATAATTTAAAAAGGATTTACTCACGTTATTTAAAGGCGATGGTTTCGATCTTACACGAAGATCTTTATCAGGGAGTGAAGCAAGTCATGCGCCGATGTTCACGGCACGTCTTCTAACTGTCGGCCTGAAGCCAGCTTTAAGTGAGTGAAACCGTTTTAAATTATGAATTATGTATAATAGTCACGAATCCTGTAATACAAATTATTCTAAGACTATTTGTGCAAGTAAAGTTACGAATAATTAAGAGTAGTAGAGCTATGAACAGAATCACAAAGGAATCAAAGGGAGTATGGAATAAAAAGTTTAGTGCCGTATGGTGATCGGCTTAGAATAACACCACCCCATTTCTTTCCGTGGGTGTCGTAAGAGGTGACTTAGGAAACACAAATGAGACCTGCCTCCTATTAATCTATCTCAGGCAACAACACCTCATTTTTTTATGAATCTGAGGTGTTGTCCTATGGTCTCATGCGGTGTGGTAGGCTCTGTAAAGGGCCGTCTGGTTCGCGACCACCCTCCTACCGAAGTCCGACGCCAAACAGCTTGCTGTGTTCCGTCGGTGCGTGGGACTACCAGTGCCTTATAGGCGTTTTCTGGGTTAACTCGCTCCATCGTCGACCTCATCTATGACCTTGGTCAAGATTGAGGTCAAGAGTTAACCCATCTTTTAAAAAAAAATATAAAAAAAGTTTATATTACAAAAAACTGATACTAAAAAGATTACCTCTAATTTTAACCCTTCCTTCTCCCAATCCCACCTGCCTAAACAGAATCTTGTACGTGACCCCTTAGAACAATAGAGGGGTTAACTTTTACTTGTCATTGTAATGAGAAAAAGGTTCCGATGCTACTTGAATATGTTATTAAAACTTTTGTGTTCCGTTTCTAAAACTCTTTATCTTTTACTGATCTCTCTCATTAACGCAACTCAATATTTTTGAAGCCAGTTAATATATCTTTTTAAAAAATAAAACGTTTTTAAACCAAAAATGTAGCAACCACTTTTTAACTTCATGAAAAGAGTGATACAACAATGCAATAATAATTATTGTAGTAACATATAATAAACGTGGTGAAAAATTGATTGTTCAAAATTAAATGAACCTTTTTAATGTTTTAAATCTTATGATCAAAACAGAACTTTATTACATACACAACATTAGGTGATTGGATTTAATAGTTTTGACACTTTTAAAGAGGAAAATACTATATATTTCGCTTTGTAAAGTATAACTTTGATGGAAATGGTTATAATAATCCTTGCACCAAAAAGAAGACTGGAATATCTTTAATATCTTCTTCGACTAGGTCGTAATCAACATCGGGGTTTTCGTATGTAGAGTTGAGAGTTGTTGATATAGCTCATTAGGTTTGTATTAACTTGTTATTGGAGAATTCCATTACAATAGTTGGGGTAACCACTTTGTAAGTATTGTGGTATGCATACCTTATTAGAGGATCTGGCATAACGCAACTCCTTTCCCAATCGGTCATTTCGAAGAAGATTATTCGAATATCATTTAAAAGATTTGAAATGGTGTTCGATGTCAATATTCGAAATGATTGAAGATCTGGTCTTCCGACATTCTTAGGAGAGAGCTCACGGAGTAATTTCATGTATGCGATCATAAGCGTGCAAATGGCACTTTTTCAGGCGTTTTAAATAAAGTGATTCGTATGTGATTAATCATATAAAACGAAATTGTATGGAAGTGCTCGTATGTCATTCATAAATACACCTCACAGAAGAGATACGTCTTTAACTTATATTGCCCCCTGAAGAGGTGTTATAGTATACATTTGACGGCCGGTTTGGTCGAGTGGTAGTGACGCTGCCTTTTGATCGGCGGGTCCTGGGTTCGATCCCCAGTCGGGGCAAACATTTGTGTAAAAAGCAGATGTTTGTTCTCGGGTCATGGGTGTTTGTGTTTGTCTTTATGTGTGTTCCAATGGACCCACGACACAAGGGAAAACCTTAGTGTGGGCCTTTGAGTGTGTAGCGTTTATTTATTTATTTATTTGATAGCCGGTTTGGTCGAATAATAGTATCGCTGCCTCTTGATCGACGGGGTTTGATTTGCAGTCAATGGCAGATATTTGTTAAAAAATCGGAGTTTGTTCTTTTTTTTTTTGAGATGGGTTAACTCTAGACCCCAATCTTGACCAAGGTCATAGATGAGGTCGACAATGGAGCGAGTTAACCCAGAAAATGCCTATTAAGGCACTGGTACTCCCACGCACCGACGGAACTCAGCAAGCTGTTTGGCTTCGGTAGGAGGGTAGTCGCGAACCAGACGGCCCTTTACAGAGCCTACCACACCGCATGAGACCATAAGACGCCTACTCAGATCGATTGAAAATAAACTTGGGTGTCGTTGCCTAAGATGGATTACTCAGATCTCATTTTTGTTTCCAGTCGCCTCTTACGGCACCGCTGGAAATAAATGAGGTGGTGTTATTCTCAATTGATCACCACACGGCGGAAAAGTCATGAGAGTTCATAATTGTTCCATGGGACCAACCCTTTAATATTTACAGTCACGTATTTCAGTAAAGAAACGTTAAACTTTCCTGAAAGTTCTCTTGTAACGTAAATTTCAAAGTTCTCGTTTATTATAACAACAAATCTCGGTGTTAAACAAAAACATTCATTTCTCTTATCAGCCGATGCGACAGTTATATACAGAATGTTCATATACTGTGTGTCCCACTGTCTCGCATACTTCGCTCAAGTGGAAACCCCCGATAAACTTAACACTACACCCATGGGCTTGCTCTGCGCGTAATTCATGAATATCAGCTTTGACATTTGCTGTTATTAATGACTTTTAACTGTAGATAATGAGGGGTAACTTCCATAATTTTGATAGTGAGCGAGATCATTTTAAAATTGAAATACAATAGTAAATATCACTGAATCCTACACAAGCTATTGAAACTTACAGTATTAAATCAAAATATCAAGATACAATACATTGCAAAGTTGCAATTACCACAACTATAATAAAATCTAATAAAAAAAAATATAAAAAAAAATCTCAATGAACACGCAATCGAAACACGAAACTGTAAAATTATATCTAAGCTAAAATCCACTTCGGGTGACTGAGCAAGCGAAGCAAGTATTTTATAATTGTAATTACTTAAAAACTTTGACAGTTCCAATTTTTAATATATTTGAAACAAACATCAAACTATACTAACTTAATTTTAAGCAATGTTGCTGAGTTACAACACTCCACTATATCTACATGCAACAAGAAAGTATATTACAAAATTTATAGAAAGCAGACTTTTTCAAATACTGTCTAGAAAACCCGAGTAACTAGAGTCATAAGTTTTTGTAATCCTTCCATTTTTAAGAAAATAAAGAAGAATTGGCTGCGGGTTTTTCCAATCGAGGATTTTGTCTCACCACCAATTTTTATCTAAAGCCTTTAATCCCAAATAAGTTATTTTCTTCGAAGAACGTGAAAAAAGCCTTTCAATCTATGAATTTAAAAGTGAAGGATCAGTGTACAAAAATAACACAGTATATCTGGATAATTATTGTTCGCATCCAATATGTTGAAAACGGATAATTTCAAGATAAGCCGCGAGATCGTGTCTTCAATGAAATCGTTTTAATTAACGAATATGAAAATATTGCACGTGAAATTCAACAGTTTCATATTTCTCTAGTTGGATTTTTAAAAACATAAAGCTAGCAAGAGTATAGCTAATGTAATGTATAGTTTAGGTATATAATTATGTTAATAATCCCAAAATAAAAACCAAATAACCATTTTTCCTTAATTAAGTCCGTTAGATAGAAAAAGAAGACTGTCGAGCCAAGTTTTTTGCGAGTAGTCAATGACCGTCAGACGTAAGACCGTGACAAATGAAGGTAGATTAACAGAAAGGGCATGTCTCGAGCATAGAGAAAGAAAAGAAAGAAGTTAAAGGAAGATTGCACCTTTTCGAATAGGTGAGGAGTTAAAATAATTAATGTAATTCTCTATTTTAACTTATTTTTTATTAGCTATGCGCCCGCGACTTCGATCATGTGGGAATTGTCCCGGTGGATTTTAATTTTTTTAAATATGAACCTGGTCGTGACAATAAGGAACACAACAAAAAAGCATCATCCAAATCGGTTAAGCCGTTCCTAAGTTATAGAGTGACCAAGAGTTCATTTATAGATTTCATTTATACAAAGGTAACCAACAGCATAATGTTGAAAGTTTAAAATGTAACGTCTTTGTTAATATGCATAGCCTATTATAGATTACCTATAGATTACCCTGGTTAATGAGCGTTGGCGTAAAAAGATAGACAATATGTTAATTTTCACTGAGTTGCACACTCAAGAGCACGTCAAGCTTGACACTTTGGACTTTGGACCGGTCCTGCATTGTATGGCGCGCAGTATAAATCAGAGCTCAGCTTAAACTGGTAGTGTAAAGCGTGACCTGCTCTTGACTGTACTCTGAGGTTAAGAGCAGATCATGCTGGGCACTAGAAATGCATACAACTTGTTTTAAGTAACATTCTTAATGCTTCTCCGGCAAACTACGAAAGAAACAATACAGTTGTTAAGGGTAGATGCAGAGAATGAAACACTGCTGTATAATATTCTTACAATTAGTTCCCTAAATCTGCCGCTAGATCGCGTTGGTAGTCAATTATACAACGCGGTATTGAGGTGTTCACGCCAAACTATAGTATAAGCTTTCATACATCTATTATCTAATTCTACCAATCAATGAGTGGTTTTATTTCAATCCTTCGTTGGCTTGGGATTTTTACAACTGTCACTAATTCACTATTTTCCCCGCTTGCCCAATTTTTTTCTACAACTTACCCAAACAACATATTTTTTATAGCTACACGTTATGAAAGGGATAGGGCAACCATAATTTAAATTATCACTATGCTTACAAATTATTAAACTATGTAAACTAACAGGTCGAGTTATGTCGTTTTCTTTATCGAGTTTAAAAAAAATGTATTATCAATTTAATGGCTACAGGGCTTCTATCGGCAAACAGTGTTTGTCTCGTTCTTGTATTTTGAAAATCAATTTACTTTTTGAAATACGAAATTTGCCGACCTACAATAAGAAAATAAAATAACCTTATTTATTTATCAGTTTATTTTTTTTATTCCTAAACAAAAATGAGTAAAGCGAATGTCTTCGTTATACTTCTCCCTTTAATTTTCCGTGGGACCGAGCTTTATCATACTTTTAGGGGCGAAACAACAGAGGGATCTACTTGTCGACAAGCTGTCGACGTGCCATTCATCAAACCGTTTGATAGCAGTCTCTATAGGGATTCTTTCTTATCTCTTGTCATATTCTGTTTTTACCTATTTATTTATTACAATAAAAGTATTTCAAAACCTGGTTGATTTTATCACGATCGAAATTTATCTTTTCAAAAAATTGGTATGCCTGTCTCTTCTGTTGTATTTTTTTGATATTACAATCCATGTTATTTTAATGAGATAATTTTGTTTCGTACTTATAGTTTCTATTCAGTTTCATGCGATCAAATATTTAGAAGGCTTTTGTACATCTTCGTTTTAATATTAAGTCAGCGCTTGGAACTGTTATCTAGTAGATTATTCATTATAACATGTGGGTAGTAATTCTATAAAGTACTAGCTTTCCGCCCGTGGCTCCGCCCGCGTGGACTACAGGTATATTTTTAGGTTTTTAACTGTGGGATAAAATGTAGCCTATGTTCTTTCCCAGGCTTTAATCTATCTCTGTACCAAATTTCATCAAAATCGGTTCAGTAGTTTAGGCGTGAAAGACGGACAGACAGACAGACTGACAGAGAGAGTTACTTTCGCATTTACAATATTATTAGTATGGATAACAAACATTTATTTTCATTATTCTAGGGCATGTACTTAAAACATTATATTTTTTCTTATTCTTTTCAAAAATCAAATCAATTCTTTAAAAATTTAGTTGAATCAATTTTAAAAAGAAAGTTAAACTTTTAATGAAAATAATGTCAGTTGGCTTCGTACAGAATTGTACTTATTAGTAATAACGTAATTAAAAGCATGCAAGCATGATACATTTTAGAGTGGGCTGTATCCGACGCCTGCGGATCTCCCATTTTCACTGTTACTTGATTGTCGACATAACCAGGATTATGTGAGTTTTGCCAAATATTTATCTTTATTTCTATTAAAAGGTACATTTAGCATGTTTTTCCATTGTTGACCTTTAGATGAGTATCTGTATTAAAAGTGTTAAATTCTTCGTTAGCGATAATCGTAACATAAAACAGAAACACCATGGTGAGTAAAAATCTTCAGTAAAATATCAGCACAGCTAGTTTGTAGCCGAAATAACGAAGAATTGTATAGTAAAACAAAAAAAAACCTTGTCGTTCATTTATTTTTGCTATGAATGGGATACCTGCCATAAAGGAAACCATTTGTAATACAATAAAATCTAGCCAAGTGACTAATGAGTAATTTAAATTTCACTTGAATTGCCATTTAAAGTAAGACGTATCCAGTAACACGTTTTTTATCGTTCGAATCGTTCATGACAGAAGCATTAATGAGTAGGTATGTAAAATTATGGTTTACATAATTTTACACAGCTACAAAGTGTTTAAGTGGAAACGAATTTAATTTTTTCCGAAATAAAAGAAAAGAAAGCTACAAGAACTTACAGGTAGACTTCCTTGAAACGAAGTTAAAACAAACTCTTTTACTTTTTATTGCACAAGATTACAACACAACTTAATTTATTCACAAAATTTGTCTCATCGTGAAAAATTTGCCGTCGCAATCGCTTACAAAAGAATGACTAATAGCTTTTATAAAACAAAGTTGCATAAAGTACAAACTTTAGCTTTCAAGGGCGTAAATTATTATCTCAGAGTTTCCCTCTTTTTACGGATTAGGGGAGTTCGTTTTAAAGTTACCTACATAAATTTTTGCTTATTTATTCATATCCCGTTGTTTGAGTTTTGAGTTGTTTAATCCTGATTTAAGAAATATTTACAAATGTGTCAATTCTGCTACACAAAAAGCTTTGAATAAGCTAGCTTAATCACTACATGGTATGAAACAAAGCCGCTGTCTGTCTTTCCCTATGTACGCTTAGATCTTCAAAACTACGCAACGGATTTTGATCCGGTTTTCTTTAATAGATAGAGTGATTCAAGAGGAAGGTTTATATGTATAATACATGCATAATATAGTAGAGAAACACTGATAACTTTAGAGGTTTCTATTGTGATGTCGTAAATAAACATTTTTTTTACGCTTACATTGCAAACGCTGGCTGAACCCTACGAGATAGATCAACATAATGTACTACAGTATTGAACACCTTAAAAAGGTCTACAAAAAAGTTTGCAATAGTATACGTCTATCTCTTAGGGATAATCCACAATAACCATTTTTTATTCTTTACTTTCCACGAGAAATAATGACTTATTTACGAAGATATTTTAAGCAATACAACATTAAACCTTATCCAATTAAGTACTTTAAATAAATTGTGCATTTAATATAGATTTATATTTCCCTTTACATCATGTAATTTAAATTGATATTTTCGAAGATATGACAGATTTAGAATGCAGGGACACAGCGGTTGACCGATTTTGATGAATTTTTGTACTAAGATTAGACCTTGGGAATGGATATAGGTTATATTTACAGCTAGGCACGATATAACCGTAGTCCACGCGGGCGAAGCCGCGGGCCGAAAGTTCATTTATTGTAATACTATAATGAAATTTTTTCATTATAGTGTTACGATAAATTAAACAATTTACATGAAGCTGTTTTATATTAAGTGTGCCCTAAGTTTGCTTGTTCTAAAGTCAACCCACAAGATATCTTGAATTCCGTATTAAAGAATTTTCGTAACTTGAAGTTGAGTTTTAGTTTTTATTGTCGATGAAAAAAAACCTTAAAAAATAAAGATTTAAAACAAAATGTAATTATCGTTAACACAAATTTTTTCATGAAAAGCAATTAAAAGTCATAAACGGCTGAGTTGTAGACCGATAAAAATAGACATTACTTAGAATATTGTATTCTTTTTATTATTGTACTGTCTTGACAAGGGTTGTAGTGACATTTATTAAATATCTCTGTAGCTGCGAGCAAAAATATATTGCGATATTGTTTCTAGCGCATTCTTATTTACTCAAATGTGGAAAAATACCGGCCCAAGCCGGAGTTAAATTTAGAGAAAGAGCAGGAATGTTCGATCTAAGTTTGGGATAAGCCTGTGTCAATTACGTATTGAGAAGGGTCTCTTTGGTGGGACAAATTGAATGGTCTAAGACGGTATGTCGGACCACTGACTGGCAATTTTTACCACTAAAGGTTCAGATCCGCTTATGCGATGGCATACATTCTAATATAAAATACACTTTGGCGTAGTCTTTGTCAATTTCGCCAATATATAGTGATTATTTGTCTTTTTTCCACTTTAGCACCTTAATGAAAAATTTATCAAACTTACTGAATGTATAGCTTTTTAGTGATGACCCTTTACATGTTTTATAGATTCCCTTGCGAGAGAAAGGTAGTCAGAATAACTTATATAATATGTACAATAATGAAATAACAATCCAAGGGAATCTCTATAATTATTTCAATTTACATTTGATTCACTGTTAAACTTTCGGGTTGGAAAAACTACAAATACATATTTTAAATCCGTATACCCGAGGAAAAAACGTCAGTCTCTCAATATACATATATATATATAAATACATACGCTCGCGCCTATAATCCCATACAGAGTAGGCAGATCATCAGTGGTTCAGAACCACTTGATGCCACTTTTGACATAAATTCTGAGGGTTATTAGATGAAACATGATGTATATTGGTGAGAGGTTATCATCCTTTCGCCGACCATACAACAAAACCCTCGCGCCGCTATTACTTACTTTTGAAGTATGCCTAGGGAGAGTTGGCAGCGGTGCATTCAATTTTTTTCTTTGACTCCCAGTCTAGTGTGGAAGGATTATACAGGGTGACTTTAAATCAGTTAGCGAAACTTTAGGGGCTGATTTTCCTCATAAAACTGAATAACTTACCCCAAGGAAACTATATGTATGGAGGTGTATCCATACAAGGTATATGGAGAGGCGAAATCTTTTTTTCATATTTCGACCTAGGTATTGTGGTATGCAGACCTTCATGGAGGATCGGGCATAACGCAACTTCTTTCTCATTCGGTCATTTCGAAGAAGATAATTCGAATATCAATTTAAAAGGTTTGAAATGGTATTCGATGTCAACATTTTGAAGATCTGGTCTTATGCGATTCGTTGTGGATTCATGGTAAAGAGCTCGCGGAATAAGTTGTTATATACGTTCGTAGGCGTGCAAATAGCACTTTACTAAGCGTTGTTGAATTATGTTAACCGTGTAAGTGTGGGAATAAAATTAAGTGTAACAAAAGTGTAGTACCTGATTGATTTATATTATAGTACCTGAAGAAGAGCTACGCGTTTAAATTATTTGCCCCCGGATCAGGTACCACAGTATGTTCCTCAAAGAAAGTGGTGCAGTTTTGTGGGCTTATTTAAAGTCACCCAGTACAATTAATAGGATTTTCTCTGGATCCCTGTTTTGTTTATCAAATATTTTATCAGACCAGGCAACGAAAGAACTAATGCGTGTATGCGTATTTATGTATGCGTCATAGTTCATATACGCACCCGCAATCGCTTACAAGGCTGATTCTTTAACAAACTGGGCTATCACCGTTTTATGCACCGCTTATGTATACCATAATAAAATAATAATTACGGTGGGTAACAGTTTGACACAGGAGCGTAATTGGGGCACAGGAAGCCGAAAGCACAAATTACAAGATAACGCCGGCCCTGTAGTGCCGCGGAAGTTTCTCGAAAATTTCAACTTTGTTTTATAAAGTCATTACTCATTCTTTTGTTGGGCTAGCCCCACTGCAAAATTTTATGACACCAAAAGAAATTGCTATAACAAATTAAAATGCTTTGTAATCTGTGGTGGTCACAATCTCTGGATTTGTTTTACATTTAATTTCCTAGTAATTTTATTTGCTTTGAAATTTATTAAAAACCTTTATATATTTTTTTAAAACCCTTCCTGTCAAATTGAAAATAACCGTCAAGGGTTTTTGAGACCAAATGTTGAAAAAGTTCACCAACTCAATATATCTATCTCTGCCTACCTTAAAAGGGAATACTGGCATATCACCTTAATTTTAGTTATACTTCCTTACTCGACGAGGTATGGATTTTTCTTTCAAGGAAAAATAAATAATTTCAATTATACTTTAACTACACTACAACTGAGTAATTTTTAAAGAAGTCCACTGTAATTTGTAACCATTTGAAACTTTCCCAATCAAAAAACCAAAAACGTAAATATTTGATTTATCAGTACAGGTAATTAACAAAGTTCTCTGAAACCTTCAAATATATTTACATTACCGGATGTAATTATTTAATACTTTTTAATTATTTTTGTAGGTAGCGCTACTTAAAAATTATTCTAAATACAAAGCACTCGCAGTAAATTAATTTTTCACAGAATGTTAGCCGTTTTACACTTCATACGGCAAAACCTTCAAGTCCCGTTTACAGTAAGCCTGGGAAAAGTTAAAAATTCCGAAGTGTACACCTACTTATCTACAAACAAAGGAAGTCCAGTATTTTAGACGTAAGTATACACTACTATACAGAGACGTGCAGAGTCGTCGAGTCATTTTCAATGAGTCTTCGTGTAAAGTTGGATATATGAGTAGAACATTGTAGGACAAACATCGAGGAAAGGGTTATTACAATTCCTAAATTATAAATTACTAGCATTTCGCTTGGGACGTCATTCCCGCGAAAATTCGGTAAAATTATGTAGCCATATCCATCGGGGATAATGTAGCTTTCTAATGGTAAAATAATTTTTCAAATTGGTCCAGTAGTTTTGGGGCCTATTTAACACAAACAAACAATCAAATCTTTCCTCTTTATAATAAGTATATAGATACATATAAAATAGAAGAAGATAGAAGACAAGCCCCGGCCCTTTCTCATCGCAAAAAGTTACTGTATAGAGTAACAATTTGTTGTTCTACTAAAAGATGCCCAGGACTCCGTTTATGTGAAAATTCCGTAAATTACTTCCCTTTTTTTGCCTACGTTATAAAAGAAACCTTTATGCCAAATTTTAACTTTCTAGGTCCAAAGATTTGTACTGGGCGTTGATACAATACAATACAATACAATATATGTACTTGATGAGTGAGTCAGAATCTTTAATTTTACATTTTCATAAATTAATCCTCCTAATATATTTTTATAATTCGAACGGCACGGCACTTCAAAATTTGAATTACCATTGCCCCCTATGTTCTCAGCTTCTAGTATTACTATTACATAGGAGGCAATGGAAATACAGTTTGGCCCTGCCGTTTTCGAATTATAAAAAGACCCATTTTCTGCCACTTTTTGAACTTTGAAGTGGTACTAATCATGTGGTGTCATGATAAGGCGCTCAAATTGAAATCGAGCTAAATCTAAAAACTGAATTATGAGTAGTATAAACACAAAAAAGTATTTTCAGGCAGTATTTTCTTTTCTTTTTGACCAGCCAGCAAAACGGGCGCTGTTTTATCTCGTCCCATTTTTTATTTAAACAGACGTTTAACAGTAAATAAAGCAAGGCAACATGCTCTCACTCCCTTCAACTCGTTTTGAAATTAAAAGTTAACTTTACGACGATAACACGACGAGCTTGACTCAAAACAATGACGAGTCGCATCTCATTTAGTCCTCTACGTTAAGGCTCGTTTAGATTCTTGTCGTGATTAGGATAGTAGTTTTGTTAAGTGAACGGTAGGATAATTAAGTCATTATTTTTAATAAGCCAAAAACTTACCATTAAATCTTGTCACGCGAGGATTTAGATCAAATATATCAAAGAAAAAACCGGTGACTTGCTAGGTATTTTTTTATTATAAGATGGGTTAACTCTTGACCACAATCTTGACCAAGGTCATAGATGAGGTCGATGATAGAGCGGGTTAACCCAGAACATGCCTATTAAGGCACTGGTACTCCTACGCACCGACGGAACACAGCAAGTTGTTTCTCATCGGACTTCGGTAGAAGGGTGGTCGCAAACCAGACGGCCCTTTACCAGAGCCTACCACACCACATATGGGACCATAGGACGCCACCTCAGATTCAAAACAAATGAGGTATCGTTGCCTAAGATGGATTAATAGGAGGCAGGTCTCATTTTGTGTTTCCTTAGTCGCCTCTTACGACACCCACGGAAAGAGATGGGGTGGTGTTATTTTCAACCGATCACCACACAGCTCAGTTTTGTTAAGTAAACGGTAGGATAATTAAGTTGTTACTTTTAATAACTGGAGAAGCTTACCATTAAATCTTGTCACGCAAGGTTTTAAAGCAAATACAGCAAAGAAAATACCGGTGACTTGTTAGGTATACATATGTAAGGAATTCCACAAGTATGTAAGAAGTATATCAGTTATCTAGCACCCATAGTACAAGCATTGCTTAGTTTGGGATTAGATGGCGCTGTTTAAATTATCCAAGATCATGGCGCTGTGTGAATTATATTCCCTTAAAAGTTTTTTTTAAGAAACAGCTGACCAAAGAAACAACTTTATTAAGTGAACGAAGATAACATTAAAGTTAAACCGCTAAATGTCGAGGGTTATACAACATTTATAATTTTATATTTATTATTTAACAGTGGAAAGGAGAATAAGGAAATTATAATTGAGCTCTTCATTTTGAGAGTTTATTTCGCTTCTATTTATTTAGGATAACAGGAGTGTATTCACAAGCCGAAAATAGAATAATAATTAATTTAATAACAATTAATAAAGAATTTAACTAGTATAAGGGACAGCTTAGTAAATACTTAAATGGTAGAATCTACCCATAACTAAGATCAACTATAAGTTAATACATCAAGTTAAGGAGTTTTCGTTAATTACCTACTTTGGCCTACGCAATGTAAAATTATACCGAGCTTTTAATTCGGGCTTAATATTGTTTTGTAAGGCCCCGATTATTAAAAATTTGTATTTTATTAAATTTATTCGAATACATTATTTTATTTTTGTGCGAAAAAAAACATGAAAAAATTCATTTTTTTTTTCTAAGGCAGCTCGACTTGAAAACCATCCAAAATGATGGTTTTCAGTTTCAGTTTTTGCCAAGCTGTCCTTTACACCATGTATTCTTAAAACTTCTCATCATAAGGAAGTCACTTAAAATAAATCAAATGATATTACATAACCAAATCGGACGTATATATTTTTTTATCAACTCATTCGTCCCCACCGAGGGTTACGGGCTTCCCTTTGAAGCACGAAAGGCATTTAGTCCTTAGTCCACATCACTGGCCCAATATAAATTATACTTATAATTATATTTCTCACGTATAAATTACATTTTATTTTAACCGATGTCATCTTTTCGATACAAAACGAGGCTCCATCCCCGTTCCAGTGTGCAGTGAGTGCATAGGACTGCATAGTCTGTTTGCAACTTCAGTTCCAAACAAATATTTACGGAGCCACGTGTCTAAAGTTTCAAAACGTTAATTTAGTATTTGTTTCCTTTGAACTCTTTCAATGTATATGCTTGAATGTATATGGAATGTATGCTTGAATTTCTAATTCGACTAAGTGACGGCGACGACGTCATAATTATTACTGATAAATGTAATAACATCAATATATTATTTATTTTTTATTAGCCTGATGTGTCCCACTGCTGGGCAAAGGCCTCCCCTCGTTTTGACCACCGATTTAGGTCCAAAGCATTTTCATCAATATTATTGAAATTCTGACTCACTCATGAAATATGCAAATCTTAATAAAATGGATTTATTTGCGTAAAAATATTTAAATACAGATGATCAACTTAATTAAATAGCTACATCTACAATCTAGCAAATTTAAATGCCACAAAATACAACTAAACCCTCGAATCTCATTTATGGCTCCTATAGTATATCAGGGAAGAGTTGGCAACTGGAAAATACTACTTTCGGGCTCTACACAAATGATAAGTACGATTATTTTATACTAATTTATAGTATAAGTTACCACTTACTCCACTTTTCAACCACTTAGTAGAAGATGCGTCGCAGTACTCGTATCATAAGTACACGATCATTTTCTATGAGTCCCTCTATAGGGTTATATGTATACGCTGATGATAACTTTAATATCCCTGTCCGGCCAACAAGCGCCAATCCGTCCTTTATAACATGCTCTCAAGTCTGCTTAGTACCTACTCTAAGACTCCCTGCCTGCCCACGTAAGACTCTTACGACTCCAGTCACCTATGAAATCCGCTTGAAAATTTTACTTTTATTTTAAATCGGATCATGTTTTCATTGTTGAGGAAATGTTAAATGAAAAATAAAATACAAGGAACGTTTGAAGGAAATAAATATTGAGGAAGAAAAACTAGATAAATTATACTAAAATAAAAACTTGAGAAAAAGAGGAACACGGGAGAAAAAGGAATATACTAAAAAACTTAAGACTTCATTTATCTATTTGACCTGTGTCACTCTGTAACCATTGAGTGGTCTGTAGGGCTATGATGATCGCCATAACATATCATCTCACGCGCTATCTCATGGTCACGTGACTGTTTCGACCAATGAGATTACGAGAAAGCGTCACGTGATCACGAGATAACGCGTGACATAATATGTCGTGGCGATCATCATAGCCCCCCTGGGCGTCTATTCCACTAATCAATGGCATCTCAATGACAGTTGCATGACAATGGTGACAATTTTATCCGTTCACGTGGCAAAATTTAGAACTATCTCAGCCTCATAGATTTGATGACAGCTACCTTGACTGAGAGCGCCACTGCCAACCGAATGTTAAGTTGCTAGATAGTGCTCAACGTATAGCTGGCGGTAGCGTTGCTGGTTGGGGCGGTTGTCATCAAGTGTATGAGCTATTGATGGTTCTGAATTTTGGGACCTTAACGGGTGAAGTGGTCGTTATTTATCACTCCACTGCCATTGAGACGCCATTTGTTAGCCACCTTCAACCTCGATTCTGTAACTTCGGTTGTGTGTCGATAAAATGGAGGCCAATTCATCTGTTCAGGTGAGGAAATTGAGAACTATTTAATTTTCATCTACTTGCCGACAACCACCCCGACCAGCAGCGCCACCGCCAACGGAATGTAAAGCTGCCAACTACGTAGCAACTGAAAATTTAGTTGGCGGTGGCGCCACCAGTCAAAGCAGCCGTCATTAGATGTAAACCATCCCGCGATTCTTGCACACCCGTGTGTGCAGGATTTGTATCGCATACGCCGTAAACAAGCGCGCGACGGGTTGGATAGTTCTCAATTTCGTGACCTGAACGGATAAAATGGCGATCACTCCATCGACACACAACTTAAGTTACAGAATCAGGGACCTGATCATAAGAAGCCCCGTTTCTCCATATCGCGTATAAAATATCAATTGAATCTAATTTTTTGAAATTCTGAGTAAGTTCTTACATATTTCAATAAATTCCTTTCTCTACGTAATTTGTCGCCCACATACGTCGTATTCGTACCCCTACGGCTACGAAACGGGATTATTTTATTCCCAGTAGGAAGCCAGCTTCGAATCTAGCTACGAAGTGGTCCGAAGGGTTTCCTAATAGTAATGCTTTCGAAAAACGAATATTAATTATAATTATTTACGTTATTTGTTGTGTTTCCTGTTAAGAAAAACGTTTAATTAATTAATTAAGCCGAACTCCAAAGACTCTAAAAAATATTTACAGAAAATAATTAGGAAAAATTACTTTGGCAAGTGAACATCCTGTTTTTTTTTCTTCCAATTAAATCTTAATTAACTAGAACTTAGTAACAATGTTCTCAATAAATAAGATCATGGAAGAATCGTGATTTTTGATGTTGAATATTATATTTTATTAAACACCAAAAACCTTAGTAAATTATACACAAATGGTTAATTTATTAAAGTTATACAGATTATAACTTTTTAAATTTGTGTTATGTTTAATAACTTACTTAAGTTTCTTAGTTATAGGTGTTATAGTTAGTTATAGGTGTAGAAGAGTAATTTTAAAATATATTTTTTACCAGCATTATTTGTAAATATAATGTGTGTAGTTAAGTATCTTAAAGTAAAAGTATCTATCATTCGTCTTTCTATTAAGAAAAATCTTTGATTCATTTTTCTAAATAGGCAAACTTTCAGTGAAAAATGCTCTGGTTCATTCATCAAAAATTTTCACCGTTCAAACTTTTACAAACACAAATACCAGTAAAAATATGCAGGCGATTTCAGAACGTGTTGTAGTCGTGACCGGACTACGCGTAGTCGACTGTTAGGGCGTAGTCAATGATACTGGAAATAAAAAGTCGTGTATTTTTATAGAGTTATAAAAATACACGACTTTATAGACACAACGTGTATTTTTGTAGTTATAAAAATTTATACAGCCAATTCGATTCGATTGCTTATTACTTTTAAACGGCTAAACCAACTTTGATCAAATATAGCTAAGAACCATTTCGATTACGTCAGCTTTCAAACAAAAAAAAACATCGAAATCGGCCCATCCGTTTAAGAGCTACGATGCCACAGACAGACAAACAGATACACAGACATACAGATACACACGTCAAACTTAAAACACTCCTCTTTTTGTATCGGAGGTTTAAAATAAATAATTTATTAGAAAGAGTATGTGGGCGTGACAAATTAGCGAGTGTCTGATTGTATAAATCCTTTTAATGCCAAAATGATTCCGCAGCGCTCTTTGTCTCCAAAAGCTTGCCGCTGTCAAAGACATATTCGCTGCACCTAATTTTATATATAACCTTACTGTCATTCTCACCGCCAAAAACATTTTTTTTTTCTATGAAAGCCCAGTTGGCAATGAGCCAGACTTGTACCCAAAAGGTTGCCGGTTCAAATCCTGGTGCGGGCCTTCACCACTAAATTCGTCTTTTCGAATTTATGTATGGATTTTTACAAATTATTATCACTTGCTAATCATCAATAAATTTTTCGTTGACATACCTAGTTAAACGGTACATTCAAAAACATTTTACTTCTGTAAATTTTGATTAAATCAGTATAGAACATACTAAACTGTTTCCTGCCTGTCTACTTTTTTTACTTAACAGCTCAACAGTAGTAGAAGTAACGATACTTGTTCATATTTCACTGCATATCTGCGAGATGGCGCGGGGCCCAGACTGCATTCTCGATGAATACTTACAACTTTATGTCCATATAGATATGGCACATAGTTGGCACATCTATTTGTTCATATACCTAAAGTGGGTCGTAGCCTTCGCAACGAGATCACGCCAATGTGTCTCTTTGCCTATGTCCCGCCAGTTTTCACTACGTTCAGCTTCTAGAGGTCTTTTAAAATGTTCTCATTCTAGTGCCAGTCATCACTTAGCCCACTCGGTCATCTTCCATTTGGGCCCTATTAAATACTTGTAACTGTAGAATACAAAAACAATTCATTTTACATTGCGTGGTCATTATGAGTCAAAACACCAATTATAAGGGTAGTACTTTGCAATGTATGTCGAATTGTAAAAGCCCCTAGCACACGGCGTATTTTAAACGCGCTGACAACGCGCGTTTACGCGCTTCAAACGCGATTGGAACGCAACCTTGTAACCTAAGCACACGGGACGATCGTAAAACGCGATACAAACGCGCTGTAGTCACTCGTAGTCGCCCCCTCTCTGACTCTCCTCCGACCCTTTGTACGCGCTTTAAGCGAGTTTCGAACGCGCTTCAGACGCGCCTTGTATCGCGTTTTACGCGCGTATAAATCTATGAAAACGCAAAAATCGGCATCTACGGCGCGCTTAAAATACGTCGTGTGCTAGGGGTGTAATTGTCTTTCTAATGCTCTTTACAAATATTAGCAATTTTTTTTCTTTTTTGATCTGTTTTTATTATAAGTTCGGAAGAAAACTTTGACAACATACTTCGGTTGGTGACACACTGCTTATAGAGATTACTTTATCCCTCAACAGTGCTACCAGGCTTTCGGTATTCCACTTTTCTCCATTTGAAAAACGTGAAAATTCTAGCCTTTAGGTTTCTAAGAAATCTAGTTTGCCTTGATAAAGTCAACTTGTCTGGCATTAACAGTTTATTACGATATTCTAGTAAGCCCTAGTCCAGTAGGACCACGGGTACATAGTGGTATACCGTGGTCCTACCAGTAGGTCAAATCGGTAGGTCCACGGGCCCTTAACGTTTATTACTGCTTCGTCCAACGTGTACTTGAGGCTCTAACAGATGCTCTGGTTTGCAGATAGTTAAATTTCATAGTCATTTTAACCAATCAGAATGAATTGACCTATAGATTATTTGAATAGGAAAGCTTCCGAAAATTTATAATTATAAACAAATTGAATTTATGATGTAATCTAAATAAGTTCCAAGATAAAAATATTCCAATCTCAAATTAACAGTATGGATCACCAACTTCCCGATAGGTATACACAGTTACATGTAGAAGAAGATTCCTTCTGTAGAAAGTACAAAACCGTGCAATAAACCGTCATCCGAAACGACGGTCGCCGCCATTATGCAGTGGATGCACAAAGTGCTTTGCGCTGTACCACTCGGATGTAATAAAAATTACATTTAGGAATGACCACGTTTAGTTTTGCGGAAAAGATTTCTGAATGCTGCGCCGCCCTGTCTGCGAAGAAATTGTTGGTGTTATTTTTAAAAACGAGGTTTTTTTGGCGCGCAAGTACATAATTATTATGCTACGAGTAAAACAACAGACGGCTTACCATGAACTTTAAGGAAACTATCCAAAGGAGAGGCAGTTCAGTTTAAGCAACATCAAATTTTTTTGAAGTGAAAACTTCTTTAGCGGCGTTGTGCACTTTTTGGACGCGTAAAAATGTTAAAGTCGCGTTAGGGTCACGTGACCCTGATCGAAAATTCGTAAGACGGATGGTGAAGTGAAAACTTCTTAGACCGCAAGGAAATAATATATGTTCAAGTCTTGACTTCTGCCGGCACTCCCGGAGTGCAACCCGTTGTTTTTTGCTATTGCACACAAATCCAAAAAATTAATTCATTCGTTTCATTTGGTTTTCTAACCCCCTACAAAGAAGAGGGGTGTTATATGTTTGACGTTTGTGTAATTGTGTGTCTGTGAGTGGTATCGTATCTCCTAAACTAAACGAATGGGCCGATTTCGATGTGAGTTTTCTTTGTTTGAGAGCTGACGTATTCGAGATAGTTTAACCAAAATTGGTTCAGCTGTGTAAGAGTTCTAAGGGATGAATATCGGAAGTGTTACATCATTTTGACGGCCGGTTTGGTCGAGTGGTAGTGACGCTGCCTCTTGATCGGCGGATCCTGGGTTCGATCCCCAGTCGGGGCAAACATTTGTGTAAAAAGCAGATGTTTGTTCTCGGGTCATGGGTGTTTGTGTTTGTCTTTATTGTGTTTTCCAATGGACCCACGACACAAGAGAAAACCTTAGTGTGGGCCTTTGAGTGTGTAGCGTTTATTATTTATTTTATTTATTTTAAATTATAAATTATCTTTATATCACTTCCATTTGATACTTGTAGGCAGTTGAAATTATATTCTTTCCCATTTTCAATCCGCATGCGTGTTCTTGTTAAACCTATTTACTTACATTCCTGTTAATTGTCACAGTGTACACATTTACAGTAATTTCACTCTATACATAGATTTCTACGAGTACAGGTTTTTGTTTTTAAATTCAGAAAAGAGAGCTTTTTTAATGTGACCATTAATTTTGAACGAAAAACATTCTTATAATTTGTTTAAGAAATAACAGCCTGAATTTAGGTGATCATTTTAGGAGAAATTGGAACATATTTTTTACGTTAAAAATATTTCAGAACTTTTTCAGGGCTTTTTTCAGTAGGTCACGTTTGACCTTAATATTAGGTACAGATTCGATCACGTTGGCTGTGGTCACGTTTATCTGAAACCTATAAAACAAATAAACAATTTTTAAAGTTCTGAGGTTGTATTTTTAAATAGAGCCGTCTATTACATCATTCAAGTTGTGAATAAGTTGTTAATTTTGTTTTTACTTGTGGAGTAAAGTATGAATTTATTTACACAGTTGAAATGTAGAGGGAAAAAACAGACCAGATTGATGAAGATTTACGTTATAATTCACTTTCAGTTAGCATAGCAATGAAATATTAAGAAAAGCGCTTTTAGCTTAGCGACGCTCACTGATCTGAACCGATTGTTGATGTCAAGCAACATTATACAAGGGCAAGGAACCTGATGAGTGACCAAAGTGGCAATTTGTCACGAGCGTTTCCGTGCTGTCGGTCCCGGCTGTTGTCGATTGACTACAGTCGTTAAACCAAGTCAGAGACCATTGTGCGGTTTGAAAACTCTGACACCAAGGTAAGTCAAATTCGCCACATACTTTTTTTTATTATAAGATGGGTTAACTCTTGACAACAATCTTAACCATAAGGTCAAAGATGAGGTCGACGATGGAGCGAGTTAACCCAGAAAATGCCTATAAAGGCACTGGTACTCTAACGCAGCGACGGAACACAGCAAGCTGTTTGGCGTCGGACTTCGGTAGGAGGGTGGTCACGAACCAGACGGCACTTTACAGAGACACCTCACGACACCTCAGATTCAGAAAAAAATGAGGTGTCGTTGCCTGGGATGGATTACTAGGAGGCAGGTCTCATTTGTGTTTCCTTAGTCGCCTCTTACGACACGCACGGAAAGAGATGGGGTGGTTGGTGTTTTTCTCAACCGATCACCACACGGTTGAATTATACCAACGCTTGATTATACTAACACCCTACACGATAAGGAAGACTAAAATATAGGTAATAAGGAGTGACTTTGAATTAGTTAGCGAAACGGTGATTCTTCCTATAAAACTGGACAACGTTTCTTAATATTTTAGGGTTTTATATGGAGTTATAAAAACCTAAAAATATTTTCAACAATTTATAGTACTTAGTAAGTCGCCTAAGAGGTAATTTTTTTCTCATTAAAAAAATTCTCAGTTTAGTAGACTGATTCACATCCCTTATTTTCACTAGTTCAAAGTCATCCATTACGAGTATAAGATAAGACGTACAGTTTTAGTTTTCTATGTAGTTTAATAGTTATTAATAACACAAGTGCGTTAAGTAATGTATAACGTGAGCCCACTGTGGCTCCAGTTCCATATAACTTAACAAAAGAGTATCGTTCAACGTTTTGCAATGTAGTAGTTGAGGAAATTACACAAAAAAAGTTTATTTGCACGTAATTATGTTTTATGAAACACCATATTTCTGACTGGCTAGTCAAATCATTTATTCTTTATTGCGTCTTGCATTATTTTACATTTTTTTTTCTTTTTCCTTACATTTAATGATTCTTTTCAAAATGAAAATTGAGCGTTGAGTCATACATATAAATCATAGAATTTTGATCAATATAAGACCGGCTATTTGATCATTACTTTAAATTACTTTTAATCTCTTAAAATTTCTTACGTTACATGTGATTTTAGTAATTCTGAAAATATTTTCGAGCCCTGTATTGTAAATACTATATAACTTGTAAAATCTTCGTATACTATGACAATACTGCGTGGAATCCTTACAACTCGCTGAGCATGCGATTGTTTCAACTTGTAATTACACGCATTCTTCATTCTGTCGTTTTTCATTTGTTTTCAACCTCACTGCGGCTTTGAATTTACATTACTCTGGTACAATCAAGTGCACATCAAGCTTCGCATTTTAAAATCCGTTTTTTCCAATTATATAGTGCGATCTGCTATTGAATGTACTGTACATATACTAAGGAAAATTTTAAACCAAGTAACTCTACAGTCTAACTTTCGCCAGAAATATAACGACAATGTTACATTCTGAAGTGTAAATCACGACGTGCTTTTGTCTGCACAAATAAAATTACTAAGTAGAAAATTCCCAGTAGTTCTGAATTAATAGCTACAGGTATTGAATTGATACGTCGACTTTTTATTGAATGGACTCCATTTGGTTGTGGCCTGAGTTTTTTCCTATTCGCTGTTTTTTTTTTAATGCAGAAGTCATTATTAAAATTAAACACTACATTACATATATTGAAATACAAATAACAACACAAATGTTTGAATGTTAATAATTAATCAATGTGTGTGAAATAAAGGTTTCTGTATCTCTGTAACTATACTAGGATTACATAAGACTTTGTCAGCCATAACTTCATGAAGGATATTTTTGAAGTCTTAAACTCATTTTAAATTTTTTCCAAGACATTCACGCAAACACTACATAAACGTTCTTACATAAAAGTCTCTACGAACGTCCTCTATTGTATTAAAAGGAGCTAAACGGCTCCTTACACCATTACTAGCTTAAGCAAGACCCCGTCCCCCTACTTAACATGCTCACAACTACAACGTGTTAACGATAAGTATGTACAGAGAGCCGCACATCAGGTTACCGCATGCGTACACTCTGTGCTGTTATATTAAGAACTAAAATGGGATAGCCTGATACGCCGGCCTCTGTACTATAGTAAAGGTGCCATGCTGTCGTAAACAGCTTGCTATTATGACACTGCTTTAGCTTGCCATAACGAGTACGACCTTATAGCTTGAGATGCTCGAGAGAAACAAGGACACGCTGTTTTAAATTCAATGATGATCCGTTCTAATAGATTTCTAGCTACTAGCAAGCTAGCTCACGCACATTTTTTTGCGTACACGGTAGCATGCAGTAACTATGAAACACATAAGTTATTGTATGTTTTGAAAACGGAAAAATCGGATTAGTTGGTCACAATAGCAAATGTTTATATATAATTAGCGTTCCCTTCGTGACTTTGAAGTGAAAAACACTTCGATAAAATCGTAAAGGGTTTTTTTAATAAGGACGGGTTAACATAACAAAAAAAAACTCATTGAAAATTTGATTTTTCCCATCCGTATATTATGACAAAACACGGTAGATATGTTTCAAGCAAGGTCATATTATATTCCACATATGGCATTTATAGACCTTTCGAATAAAAAAAGAATTTCGTTAAATCTTGTGCACAGATTATTTTATTCCATATCATTATCTACCTGTTCTTACAGAAAACCCCGTTTTTTTTTATTATAAGATGGGTTAACTCTTGACCTCAATCTTGACCAAGGTCATAGATGAGGTCGACGATGGAGCGAGTTAACCCAGAAAACGCCTATAAGGCACTGGTACTCCCACGCACCGACGGAACACAGCAAGCTGTTTGGCGTCGGACTTCGGTAGGAGGGTGGTCGCGAACCAGACGGCCCTTTACAGAGCCTACCACACCGCATGAGACCATAGGACAACACCTCAGATTCATAAAAAATGAGGTGTTGTTGCCTGAGATGGATTAATGATAGGAGGCAGGTCTCATTTGTGTTTCCTAAGTCGCCTCTTACGACACCCACGGAAAGAAATGGGGTGGTGTTATTCTAAGCCGATCACCACACGGCACAAATTACCACACCCGTTATATTACTAAGCATTAAGAACACTATTTTTATGTCAAATTAATGTTTTAAATCTTGAATCTAGATATATTATGGTTCATTATGTTCTTAGAAATTGTTATCTAAGCGGCGCAAAACTAAACCTATGTCAGTTAGGTAGCCATGTTCAGGATGAAAGTGTTTCAAAGTGAAATGTTAGTAACTACTACTAGACTTGTATTGGAGCACTCAAAAATATCCCCACATATTCAGCTGACTGAACACGCAGAGTATGAAAGGAATGTCACGCTGTGCCTAACCTCTTAGTGAGTAAGTCATGCAAAAATACTCAACCGGGCGTTACTCTCAATGAAAACGGAAACACAGAAAAACTACACAGAAAAATTCTACCCATCTTTCTGGCAGATCAGAAAATGAACTACGCAAACTAAACTCTGAAATATCTCGACGACCACCCTGTCTGTTCTATCACGAGTTCCCTAGATTCGTAATTGGCTTTCAACTTGTTAGAGCTACCTGGTAAAACGAAGTTAGAAAATTAGTTACAACAAGATTTTATAGTCTATAAGGGATTGGCTCGTAAAATCTAATTTTTATTTTAAGAACCGCTGAAGCATGTTATTGATTCCATCAGTCAGGGTTCTCCGGGGAAGTTGATCAAAGAAGGGGCTTCGGTTTAATCCTGTGGTTCGCGCGACTTTGCGCGTCAACAAGTTATTATTAATAAAGCACCAGTTCATTATAAGGCGTGCCCTGCTGTCTCCGCCCACTATGATTTATGGAGCATTTAACTTTTATGGTAGTGCTAAGTGGCCTGCCGCCTTTCATGAGAACCGAGAAAACTCATCTCGGATAATGTAAGCTGAAAAGTTAAACAAATTGTCCTTCTAGCTTGTGCCCTCGTAAAAACCTCTTTCGGTGCTCCGGTTCGTGGAAGTATCGTTAAATTAAAATAAAAAGGCTCGGATATAAAACTTAAGTATTAAGTTTTGAGGAGACAATGTAAATTTTCTAGTCAATATGCTTTGGAAGGAATGGTTTTTGTCTTGGCTGAGATCAGATATTTTAGACATGAAAGCTGCAGACAGGTTAATGTCTGAGTAAATTAAAAACTCTAAAGTTAAGAAATCGATTCTTATTACTTTTAAACGACGAACCAATTTTTATTAAATTTAACTAAGAACTCATCTCAATTACGTCGGCTTTCAAACAAAAAAAACACATCGAAATCGGTCCATTCGTTTAGGAGCTACGATGCCGCAGATACACAGACATAAAGATACACAGATATACACGTCAAACCTGTAACACAGCTCTTTTTGTCGGAGGTTAAAAATGTATATCATAGAACCGAGTAAAATTTTTGTGTTGGCTGTCTGCATCTCTCGTAGTGTTGATACAATTAGTTGAGCTAACTTTTAAGAGAGATGTTTACTAATTAGGCCCGTTTTTGCTGCATTTGCCCCCGCTGCTTGTTGCACAGATGTGAACTTGGGGTCTGTAGATATAACAGTGTAGAGTAAAGTAATTTAATCTTTATTTGCAGTAATATAGTAGTAGTAGATATGTGTATATATATATATATATATATATATATATATATATATGTAATATTTAATGTTTTTCATCATTTATTTGTGTGTATGTATATGTTATATATTTAGGTATAGATATGTATAAGGTATATTACTCTTTGCACGTCTACCGCTTCACCTTCTGTGTCGGTTCCTTCACCCCCCGGTTGCCTGGAAGAAATTGCTCTATAGCAATAAGGCCGCCGGATTGTACACTACATCATGAACATTTGTTTTGGTTTAATGTTATGTTTTATGTTTTTTTTTTTTGTGCAATAAAGAGTATTGTATTGTATTGTATTACAGATGGAATATATATTTCATTATTCATATGATAGGTATCTCATATCTAACTAGCATCTATCATGCAAATGTGTTTCCAATTAAATAAAATTATTCATACATTAATAAATTACAGTCTTAGTCAGATAGTTCCAATTCATCCAGTTCAAAAATAATTAAAAGTTTCAAAAAATTCCTACATGTCACAACCATCATTTTTGTTATTATTACAGGTTTCGTTTTCTTATTGTCTCTCGGCAAACTTCTTTGTACCGAAATTATAACAAAACAAGATAAAGTACGTAATTGTAAATTTAAATTACTGTGTACACAATAAATCTAATAAGTTATATGGGGGTGACTTTAAATTAGTTAGCTAAATTGTAATAGGTGATTGTTTCCATGAAACTGAATAAGTTTCCCCAAGGAACCTATATCAAAAACATTTTTAAAATGTTGACTTTCCATGCTGATCGCACAAAAAATGCGAAATATGAAAAAGATGTCATATTTCATTTATTTATCTGGCACACAAAACAAGATATAGTCAAAAGAAAAACAGTTACAAAATTGATTAAAAAACTAGACTCTACCTCTAAATATGCACATACAGCTTATTAGATAGAGATATACTAACATTCTAAAATTTTCAACATATATAAATATATATATATATAATCGTATATTCCTTAGGGAATATTCACATTCTGAATTTTTGCTAACGACTTAATTTAATCTCACCTAATATACGAAAATGATAATGAAAAAAATGAAAATTAAATAGAAACAATAACAACGTACGTTAGTCTGAATTAAAGTTATTTTAGGCGATTAATTTTATAATTCATTGATTTGAAAAATCTATGATTGCTGAGACACAATAAGAAACATTGTGTTTATTCTATAACACCCAGTTGCAGAATATTAAAGTGAATGCCATATTATACATAATCATAGATATTATTAAACATTCTTTTTGAAAATTGTGACAACTTAAAATATGTTTTATATGCTGTGTTAAAAACCTGTGAAATTAATTAAGTATAAAACTATGTTAGAATATTATAATGCTATCGATTTGGGCCCCGAGCCTGTCATGATATCATTTTGTCTGTATTAACTTGAATAAATGAATTGAATTGAATACTATCACTTTCCATCTTGTTGGCGTAAACAGGGACAACATCACATTTAAAAACGCTTTAACTTTAATGAACGTTTCTGCAACTGAGCGGAAACTAGATACTTCAGGGCATCATCGAGCGTTCACAGGAATATACCTGTCACTGTCATCTCCATAGCACAAGTGACAGATATACTAACACGATGCTTCAAAGTATCGGTTCGATAGTAGACTTTCAGAATAAATGTCTATCTAAGTTTTATCAATGTTGGAGACCCTCTGTGTTAATAGCGTAGTTTAAAATGTCTTTCATAGTTAATTAAACCCCAATTCTCTGTATCACAAAAAGCTGACTCTTCAAAAATATTCTGCTAATAATTATAGTCTTTACATTCTTTATTGACTCTGGCAACCGCTTCAACCCCAATTTGATCAAACAAACATTTTTTGTCCGATACGACTTATCAAATATTAAATATATATTACCTAAAAGTACAATATAAATAATACAATAAAACGAATACGAAGATTGCTAGGTTTAGAATATTCTTTACGGAAACTTCGCTGAAGCCTTTTATTTCTGCGGATTTTTTCTTTTTCTTTAAACACTCCTAGATCCACCACTGGCAGTAACTTTAGATACCATGTTTAATGAGTAAATTGTACTGGATACCGGATTAAATTTATGCATTTTAATAAAATTAAGTCAGTTTAGCAAGCGTTCGAAGTAAACTGACTCTTGTGTCTGTACCTACTCTCTAATGTGAAAAGCGCGGCAGATTATATTAAGCTTATTTACTTATAGATCTGTTGCCTGGGGAACTTTTATATTACTAAAAAGGTTACCGTTTGTCTTTGTGAAATTATTATATGTATACTAAAAATGAGGTCTTAATGACCGTAACCCGCCGTAACCATATTTTGTGATTTATTTATTTTTACAGTTTTGAGTTACCGTTTCAAATTTATATATCTGTTAGTAGGCTAAAATAGGTATATGGTTTGTCAAGGCCCGGCCTATTAATAGATGTATAAATTTGAAACAGTAATTCAAAAATTTAAATAACTTTTTGACTTAAGAGATTTTTTCACTTACCACTACATATGGTTACAGCGGGTTACGATCATTAAGACCTCAATTTTATAATTTAAAATAGCGAATAATAATTTCACAAAGACAAACGGTAACCTTTTTAGTCATATAAATGTCTCCGTGCTACAGATCTATTAGGGTTAACGTGAGTGTAAGAGAATGCAGGATTATTTTTTTCAATTTAATATGGTTTTGATGAAAACAAGCGGAGTGTACAGGGTGTAAGGGACAGCTTAGCAAATGCTTAAATGGTGGAGTCTACCCATAACCACTATCGTCTACAAGTATGCTTTTAGAATGCGATGAACATTGCTGGTTTTCGAGTTTTACGCTGTTAACATTGTTTTTTATTGGAAAATTGAGTGTATTAGATTTAATAACTGAATTTTAAAGCAGAAAGCATTAAAAAACTTTGAATTTTTTTTTTAATATTCTTGAGGAATTTTCTTCTGGAAAATTATTCAGATTAATGGTCGAAGTTCAGTGTTTCAGTTTTTGCTAGGCCGTCCTTTACGACCTGTATGTATTTGGTGTTTTTTCGGAAATGTAATACCCGTTCTCTGTAGTGCTTGTTTTTTCCAGTGCTTAGTCCCGTTTTACATTTGGGGTACGCTTGACCATGAACCAGGATTTGGCAGAAGGAGTCATTACAGTGGAGCGACTGCCATCTGATCTCCGTGACCCTGTTAACAGGAAAACCTGACCCGATTGGACCATGGTAACATATTCAGTCTCGTGAATGTGCAGAATTCCTCACTATATTTCCCTCACGGTAAGAGCATCGAATAGTGTACAAAACTCAAAAAACGAGTTATTGGTATATGGTGGCACAGGGGATCGAACTTGGTACCTCTCGTTTACAAGTCCGACCCGCTAGCCGTTAGACTACCAATACTACCACAGATTTTTTTTCTAATTAACCAGATAATACGTCCTGATGTGATTGTAATGAAAAATAGTTCAATAGATAACACCAATAGGACATTAACAACTAACCTCGGGAGCCAAGATAACAGCTCATTGTGGCGTAAGTAGGGTTAAGTGGTAATAAAATGGGTAAAAACCCAAAAATTTAAAAGAAATCATGAAAACTGCGTCAAAGACTAATATTTCAATTTACGAGTTCCTTTAGTTATATAAAACAGGTATCTGTCTTTACATAGCTAAACAAACCCGCCCCTAAAATATTATGAGCAAATGGAGTCGGATCACAAAGCTTTGTCGCCGGCCAGCTTTGAGCCATGGCGGAGTTTCCTTATAGGTCGTTAGGACCCTTAACAAGCATACCGTCCTGGTACTCGCGTCGTAAAAACCTCAAGGGACCGTATGAAGGACACCCACTATTTATTATATTTACCACATTCTTCGCTCCTTTTGTTGGTTGAATTTAAATAATTGGATTTGGAATTCGTCAATTCCATCATGTCGTGGCATTTTATTTATAAGTTTTCTAGTGACATTGGCGTAATGCATACATATTGGATATCTTAAAATTACAAGCAAAATGATTTTCAAAGCCACTAAATTGAACATTTATCCCCAAGCTCAAGATTGACTGAAACTATAGGTATATTGTAAAACTTTTTATGCCAATTTCTTATATGCCGAATTCTACGGTATATTGTAAAACTTATATGCCGAATTTCTACGAGAACGAATTTCCAGGCTGATAGCTAGTATTATTTATGTAAAAAATTACAAAAACGATACGAATTCCTCAAACTAAGAAATGATTTTCTATATGAACACAGCTTGCAGAAAAAATTTCCCCCTAATCACTCTTATCAATCAGTTACTCCTTAAATATCAATTTCTCCGTATCGCACTAAAATACCAACAATTATTAAAACTGAAAAGGAAATCATTTACTCACTTCCATTTTGACAATCTTGACACAACCCATTATAATTTTCTTTAATGGAGCAAAATTACCTCAATTAAGGCACTTTAGCATATTTTCTCGTTTTCCCCTCTTTCTTTTTAATCAAAATTTAGATGAGATTGAGTCGCCAGAAAGCTAGGCAAAAATTTTGATATGATCTTTATTTTCTGTTACTTTAAATTAACCACGAGTAAACATTAACATTAACATCCCTTTCGTGTTTCGAAGGGAGGCTTATGGCCCCTCTATGGGCCGTATATGGGCTGTTAAAAAAAACATTAAACACTATCGAATAATTTAATTTTGTGTTTTATTTTCTACTGTGTTCATGCCTGGTGCATTCAGAACATCATGTGTCATGTGTGTCATTCAAAATTCACTTGACGTAACATTTGCATTTCATATTCTGTACCACAATAGGATCTCCTGTATACCTGGAATCACAAATCCTGGATAGTAGTCAAGCGTACCTCGAAAATGAAACGAGACAAAACGCTTGAAGAAAAATTTAATTCCACCCAGATAAATACAAGAACGAAAATCTTCAGCAAGGTACAAACAATAGGCGCGCTAAATATCTCGCAATATTCATTGCACATTGGCTATATGGTTAGGTAAACATACTAAGATAGTAGAGGATAGACAGCGTTGCAAGCCCATTCTGCTGCCTTTCAACTCGGTTTGTTTTGACACTCGCATGAGACTCGCACGTTTCTCACAAAACAAGGCACCTGAAAGTGATACGTTTCAAAAGTGAACTCGTCTTTGAAACAGTGAGAATATGGAAAATGGCGAGAAATGGTGAAAGAAACATCCAGTTCAAAGCTAGGCGTTATCTTAATCTGGACGTCAAGTCGCCTGAGCGCGCGTTTTGTGAGAGCTTGACGATGACGCTTGACGACAGGGCTGGATTAAGAAGAAACATTGTTTTTATTTCCTGCTTAACTTGTTAATGATGGAAGTACTGGAAAGCGACAAAGGATACTTTCACAAGCAAATAAAGTCGTGGAAGAAAAACTAATAATGTTATAGATATGAAAGTGTGTTCGTTTTTCCTTGAAGTCCAAAAAACTTTCCAGGCTGGACTGGGAGTGAAAGAAAAACTTAAATGTATCAGCTGCCTACTCTTCCCAGGTATACTGTAAAAGTCAGTAATTGGGACGTGAGGGTCTTGCTGTAGCATGGGCGAAAGGCTGACCACCTCTCACCATTACACAACATGTTCCATCTAATAACACTGACCATTTGTGTCAAACGTGGCGTTTATAGAACCACTAATGCTTTTCCTACCCCGTTAGGAGTTACAGGCGTGAGCGTATGTATGTATGTATGTATGAAGTCCAAATATAGCAACGGATATTTTGCCCAGGGATAAAATTGGACGGTTGTAGAGCTACATGTCAATGATCCAGGCGAACAAAGCTTGGGAGTGTGTTCTACAAAAAAAATTACCTGACCATCCAACAGTATCATTTTTAAAGTATTTATTGTGCTTAATTTTTTTTAACTACGCGTAGGTACCTAAACTAAACTCCTATCATCCAACAACTCTTATCTACCAAAGACTGATCTTTAGTACCCACATGAAAAATGTGGACTTCATGTCTAGCCTTGCAAATAATTAAATATCTATCTACCCAAACTAACACATTAACATGTTAACAGGTACCGAATGTACCTATCCTAATTGGGTAAAATATCAAATTCTAATTGGAATAAAAGTTGAAGATTTCATCTAGATAGTTTTGTAGAATAGTATTTGTAGTGTAGGAATATTACTAAATTGTATTTTATTTTAATAAATATTAGTTTGAAAACAGTAATTGGTACAGTAATGCTGTATAGGAAATAATAAAATTAAATGTAATGTTTTTTGAAAAAGAGAGTGAGAACTGTTTTAATTACAGTGATAACAAAGCTAAGATTCTGGAACAAATAGTTATTAACGGTTTTGTTGATGAATTTAATTTAGAACTAGTTTTAAAGAAATGCATGTTCAAAGTAATAAAATAAATAATACAGCACCTTTGCGAATAGGCGTAGAGTTAAAAGAACTAACGATACGATAAAATTTGTCAAACTTGAGTTTTGACAATGTAATTTTCATACTATTTTTTTACGTTTTCTCTGATTTGATACTTTTTTTATCAAATCTGATTCTTTTTTTTGTTAAACCGCGGTTTAATCTTGGAAAATGGCCCTAAATAAAATAAAGCAATTTTGACATTTGATCTTGATCATATTAAAAATAGAAAAAAATTAACATCAAAATTTTAAATGCTTGTCGACTTGTTTACGATAAAAATAGTCTTTGTAGTCAACTTTTCTTGAAAAATTAAGAACGTTTCCAATTTTTTATGAGCTTCTGCAGCTGACTCTGAACTTAGGAGGGCAATATTGTACGTTTGAGAGAAGTAGAGTCAAAGTGCGGACTGCTCTGCAACCCTCACGCTTCGCTGCCCCCTTTCTAGCGCATACTGATTGTTGACGCTTCAATTACACTTTGCTATACCTGCTCGTAGGCAAATGGACTTGTGAATGCCTGAGCTTGCTATGAGTTGTAAGTATGAATCATACTTATTCACAAAACAACAAAACTGGAAGGTTTTGTACTTTGACTTTTTATGTACAGAAATCGAAACAGCATGAAGCTGCAATTAAAAGATTGGGTAACAACTGTGCTTGCGATGAAAAGCACTGCCTTCAAATGTCAAAAATTATCGAAATGACAACGCCAGGCGACAGCAAACCTTTGCGCGGTTAAAAAAATACACTCGCGCAATCAATGTGAAGTTTCACTGTCATCTGAGAGGCGAGAGGCGTAACGAGTTTGTCGCGGGCTACGCTAGCTGAGCTGTATTCAAACCGAGAATTTTGACGACCTACATGTCAAAATTAGAAAGTCCATGGTCTCACCCCAGTAATTTTTTATAAGTTCTTAAACAGACTTCTATCATGTGAGACTTTAGAGCAGTGTATTTGTCACATCTTGTTTTATTTAGAGATGAAAAAAATAGTTTTTGAAAGGTCTTAAATGATAATTACAGATTATATGAAACACTCATCATTACAACGGCTTTTTCCTTGACTTTAAATTGCCTACAAAGTAGGTTAAAAATCCTTTTGGTTCTGTCATTAAAACTCCTTTGGTTGTAGTGTGGACCAAATTTCCAGGTATTTCTATTGGCAGAGATGTCGCCAAAGCTCTCTAGACGTCTCTGGTAAGAGGCTTACGAAGCAGCTAACAAGTAGAAGTGGAAAACCACACGTGAATGTTTAAGCTATTTCTCAGTAGCACTGAGATGTTTTAGAAACTTTTACGTAGAAAACAATACAAACTCTTATTAAAATAGATTAGCGACCCAAAACTAAACATTTTCCTTTTTAATTAAACAAAATATTTGAACCAGCCGAAAATCAATAATGGGATTGAGTCTTGACTTTAACCAAGAGAAGGAGATTTCAATAAAGATATAGAAATAAGTTAAATGATTTTAAGAAAATAATTGAAGTCTTAGACAAAACCTTTGTTTCAACTCGCCTCTTACAGAAACCTTTCCTTCAACTGCTAGCTGGAAACTAAACTGTTATAATTAATTTTACGTTCTTCTAAGACAAACAACAAAAAATAGTAATTAACATGAAATTATATAAACGGGTTTCTAAAAAATAAAGCATATTTAATAGACTTTCACAACGACATGTTTACAGCTCACCGCGTGTTTTCAAAGTATCCCTATTTCCTCATTGTATTGCCGATGATATGCACAATTCTCAGAACCGTCTTTAGAGCTAAGTGATTTGTGATCAAAACAACTCTCTCATTTTCTATTTCTTTATCTAGAGACGGCTCTCCCTTTTTCTCGCTAGGTTTGCTGCATCATTGTGATGATACCACAAATCTTAAAAAAACATTCCTCTTTGGCTGTTTTGTGATAACATTTTCATTTAGAGGCTTCTTTCTTTCTTGCCGTGTAGCGGTCAAGTGTGAGGCGAACTTAACTTATCCTGGTGTCAGAGTTTTTAAACTGCCAAATGACTGCTGACTTTCCAAGGGAAAACCTCAGTGTGGGCCTTTGAGTGTGTAGCGTTTATTATTATCAAATGTTTGCATCGAGTATCCGCTGAACTCTACAGAACTTCATTAATCGTAGGTATATCAAATAGCTACCTATTTGTTAGAATGGTGAAAACATTCTTATTAATTAAGTCATAGTTTTATCATCCATTCGATAGCCCAATGCTATTGAATGAATATTGTTAGGTACCGTACTTAACACTGAGTTCGTTTTCTTGCCAAATTAAGGCTCCATGATTTACCTTATACTAGATTATTATGGATCAATTGATGAGATCTCAAGGGAAACGTATTATTTGATTTAGAAAATGAAGATTTATGGTACAGGTAACCACGGGCTGGATTAATAAACATTTGAAATTAAGTTATGAATTATAGAAGCCAGTAAGTAAAACTTATCTGTACTGTTTTTAGATTTCCTGTTTATTTAAGTCGCTTAGTATTAACTGTGCAATGTGCATGTGGTGCTGTCCTGAAAGTAGTAAGTCATTTAGTTTTAATGAAATTACCTTTACAAATATTGTATCAGTGTACTTGTTGTTGGTCAGTCAAATAAATAAATTAAGTGGGACGCAAGGGAGCAAAAATATAGTGACGAAAGGCTGACAACTGTCACCACTGTAACTCATATTTCATCTAAAAACACTAAACATGGCGTGGCGTTAATTGTGTTATTGTGTAGCGTCACAGTAAATAGATAAACACAAAACAAAAACAATAATCCAAATGCACACCGATTTTGATATCGATATTTAAACCAATAAAAGATGGTAAAAAAAGGGTTTTCAAGTTTAACATGCACAATTTGCGGACTGTAATATTATATTTCATGTAGACATAAAAAAAGAGTTTAAGCAAAAAACTCGGCGTCGGCTACGTCAGAAATCGCATTAGGTTAGGGCGACAGAGTCCCACGACGAGCAATTTGTTGGTCACCGCTCGTTACCGTTTGATGAACTTCTCGATTTTATGTCCCCTTGGTACCTGGTTGGCTATAATATTTAATTCTGTCTGGTATTTTTTTGTTTATCTTTTAATTGTGTATTCTTTATTTTTTAACTTTTCATTTAATATTCTATTTCCTTTAAATTTCTTTCAACACTGACTCAAACCTGATCCACCGTTTACCGTTTTCCGAATTCCCTTTTTGCGCTTTAAATTGTCAGTGGCAAATACACAAACCGTGTCACGCCATAAAAAAAATATTTTGTCTCACCTGTTGGATCTGTACAAAGTATGGGGCACATACTATCATGCTCTAGTTACCCATTACTTGTACCACGAGAGACTTGTATGGGGCCAAGTTAGACTCTATTGCTGTGGCCACATTTTGTAAAAAAAAGACAGACTCGAAAATAATTAAAGTTAAGCAGATTGATTTTATAATATGATTATAATAGGGTACAAGAGCTTTGGGTAACTCTTTTTTTCTCCTTCTTCTTCAATTACTTACATTCCCTTGCTTGCGAAGGGACCTGTTATATGTTCCTACATTCGTAGATCAACGAAATTAATACAGATTTTTAACAAAAACAAGTTATTTAGTTATTGTGAACAAAATAAATTTGTGTCTGAAATACTTCTTTAAATGTAACCTATTGATCAAACCTTTCTGTTAAGAAAAACTTTACTGTCTATTAATCATTCCCATTCAAATAATGCGCATAGAATAAGCCGTGTAAGCTTACATCAATCTAAAAGTAATGCAGATCCAGCGCATTCGGTGTGGCACAAACAGCCACTTACGCCGCGGCACTGTCGCGCGAAATGCACCAAGAAATCTGCTCAAGAATGCAAGACGTACTGCACATGGGGCTTATTGAGGCACTAATGGACTTAGAACTTTAAAACGAAGAGGGAAGCGTCTGGGATGACATTTTAATGGATTTTTCTATCTGGAGTAAAAATGATTTGTTTTGATTTATATCTAATGTACAAAGCGACTGCAATTCTCGGAAACTTTAATTATTGTAGGTCATTATCAAAGCCGAATTAGACACCTGTCAGAGTCCCTAATCTATAAGATGAAGTCGATTACGTTTTACAGATTTTTGATAGATATTTTGAAAAATCTGAATTCGGCGAATGCCTGAACTCGTCTCAGAGTCGATGTCGATTTCGGTTAGAAATAATGAGTCGATCCCATCGGCTGAAATACCTTTTTATTCCATAAATTCATACGCACACTGTCGTGGGTGTACTCGAGTGAACCTTGTAACAACGTCCTAAATTAAAAAATAATAACATTGTGTGGTCGCCTTCGCAAGTTATTTTTAGTGAAGTTCCAAATGTGGCTTTTCAAAGTGACCTCGCAATAATTAATAAAAAAACAAGGAATACGAATACTTTATTTTATTAGAAGGTTTCCTTGCCACGTATTTTTAATTCTAAATAATTTGTTTTACATTTAAAATGAAGTCTTAAAAACATGCGCAAAAGGGTACAATTAACATTAATTATTACTTGAGAAAAAACTTACAGGCAACTCTAGATACTCTTCTAATATTTATTGAGGGCCACTCAACAAATGCCTAATAGGATTTGGTTTTGTAAACGTGACCAAACAGATTAATGCGACAAATTTGTCTCCTTCGTGTCACCGCATTCTTTTTATCAGATGCAAGTTACGAGTATTTCCTACAAGTAAAACGAATAGCACTCACCCAAGGCACATGTTTGTATATCCATTTGCCCGCTACGACTGTAGTAATGGATTTTTTGAGGTTGACGTGCGGTACGTAGATTAACCCGCATTTTAAACCCCTTTGAAACTTTAGGAGTTTAAGAGCACTTTGAGAGTTCTAGTAGTTTAGCAGTTTCCCTTCTCGTTTTGCAGGTGAAATATTTTCAAGTTGGATTAAAAACACACTTCGATGCAGGGGAATGCAGTGACTTCAGTTTTCATAGAGTTTTTAATGAAACTCGCTTACACATATATCTCTTCTTGTATTTTCAAAAAGTAGCAAATCCGACGAGCGTGTACAAAGCGAATAAATTTATGAATGTGGTATTTGGTTGCCATTGGTGCCACGCTTTTACGAGTACGTCGCTTAATATGAAAGTCAACTTCGAAATGGTTCTACAGCCGATTTTCTGCATTATTAGAGAATTGTGTGGGGTCATACATCTAAGTGCTCCAAAATCGTCATCTTCACCTGCTAACGGCCAAGGCTCTGGCATATAACATGCCTTAAAGGATTTCTTTAATTAATATTTGTGACTTTGCCATTCTCTATTTTAATACTCATGCCCTGACAGTGGCCAAATGACGAAAATCGTTGACGCTATTTTATATTAAGAATTGAATGGAATTTTTCATCACTTTGACATGCATTAATTTTGACATGTATTAATTTTGATTAAGAAGCAAAAGCCAATAAATATACATTTAGGCCCGTGTTCACCAAAAATATAACCAACGGTTAAACCGCGGTTAGAAGCTAATCAGACAAAATGTCAAAAAAAAATTATGAAAATGACATTGTCAAATCTCTGGTTATCTGCTAATCGTCGGTTAAATATTTGGTGAACACTGGCCTTAATTAGTTGGATTTATTAACTGACAGTTTCATTTAAATTTGTCCAAACTTTGTAAACAAAATCAACGCTCGTCCGAATGAAAGCAATAAATTTTACGTTTCACAAATTTGATAAATCAATTTTATACATTTTGAAACATTTGAATTCCCGTATGCACAAAAACTTCGGGCCAACATTATTTATGTTCATGTTAATGTTTGTGCAAAACAAATCATCATAATGCCTGCATAATAATTAAAATGCAAATTATTTTATAGCATAAATACGGTTATGTCAACTTGAGCTCTAAGTTTGTTTACAATTAATGGATTTACCATAGTACTTATACAGCTATAAATTATATCATGCTTTGCATATTTTAATTAAAACTATGGTTTTAGTAATGGCAAAGGGTTTGATTTACATAAGTAAACAAATGTACGGAGGCTAGCCAGCCCATTTTTGTTGAAAAACAGCTCTTTCTGTAACAACATGGAGAAGACAATATGACATCATCCCAAGCATTCATTCATTTATTTATTTATTTCTCATTCGACAGCAATTCATTGTTAGTCACAAACTCACCGTGACTTATGAAATTTGTGCTTGAGTGGTTGACTTTATATCCCGTGTTATTAGAATTATTACTGAAATCATAATTGGCTTTCAGTGTTGATATTAATGGAAATTGACTTGTGGTCTCGTACAGTATGTAATACTAGACTATCCCATCAAATTTGTTTGAACTCGTGTTGTACTTTCACGTGTTAAATACGCCTTGATAAATAACTATTCAAGTTTATGAGTTTTCCGTGTAGCACATGCTACGCCTCGTAGCAAATCTACTACGCCGTAGCAACCCACGACCGCATCACAAAATTATCCTACAAACTGAACACAGTCGAGAGAGTTGAACATTTAATTTAAAAATTTACGACTCAACCTTTTTACTCGGTAACTTTTTGATTGGAATTGGATTTAATAAATATCCGCGAGGCTCGCCATGGACAGATCAATTTGTGCTCATGGCCGATTTTATTAGAAAACTTTTGTATTACAAATCGGAACGTTCGAAAGAGAGGCTCGATGCATTTTATTAGTTTACTAGCTTTCTGCCTGGGACTTCGTTCCCGTGGGAATTCGGGTAAATAATACAGCCTATGTTACTCAGGGATAATAAAAAAAAATGAAAATTCGTCTAGTAATTTTTGGTTTACAAACACAAAAATACAAAACTTTCCTCTTTATAATATTGGATGTAGATGACATATGAAGATAACTAATGAGAGCAGCTTTTATGTTTTAAAGCCTCGACTTCCCTGAATGTAAACTTGTTTGTGTTCAATACAAAAATTCGGATTGACATATATTTTTAATATTGTTTGACTTTAAATTAGCTAGCGAAAACTAAGGATGTAAATCAACCCACAAAACCAAACAAATTTGTGCCGTGTGGTGATTGGTTGAGAATTACACCACCCCATCTTTTTCTGTGGGTGTCGTAAGAGGCGACTAAGAAAACACAATGAGACCAGCCTCCTATCAATCCATCCTAGGCAACGACACCTATGGTGGCGGTGGCGTCTTATGATCTCATGCGGTGTGGTAGAACTCCTACTGAAGTTCGACGCCAAACAGCTTGCTGTCTTCCGTGCTTGGGAATACCAGTGCCTTAATAGGCATTTTCTGGGTTAACTCGCTCCATCTTCGACCTCATCTACGACGTTAGTCAAGATTGAGGTCAAGATTTCACACTTCCAATAGTAAAAAAAAAACAATTTTCCTCAAGAAGCAAACAAATCGGCTCTCTACAAAACTTGTTAGGAAGCCGAATTTTCTTTTTCTTGAATTTTATATGAGTTCCTTGCAGAAAGTTGTTCAGTTTCACGAGGAAAATCACCCTGTAAAGTTTTTCTGATTTAAATTACCCTATATGGGGTGGGGTAGTTTACAGTTTTCTTGACAAACAAAATCAAGTTGATAAATCCCTTTCCTACAAATACAAATAATCTATAGGTCGTATAGACGGACATTTTTCCGAATGAAAGACGTGTCATAAACGTTATACGCTCTTTAAATTCAAGAGTCTTCTATACTTTGTTGCATTATATCTGTTTTATAGTTCGAACGTATATTTGTTATATTGAGAGTTTATTTCTCTACTGCCACTAAACTTTTGTATGTTTTCCTTGGCGCTATTAAGATTTGAAACTGTGTTGTTATAAAATATCTCGAATATTCTTCGTCTTTGTACAACAATGTCGTGTAATGAAACGTTTCTTCATATCTTTGTAGTTTCATACAAGATCTGACATACAGATTTTTAAATAAAAAATTTGGACAAACGTCTGTATTACATAAGTAAATGGGTAAAAAATTAACAATCCTTTATAAGTTTAACATTAAAAATGTTGTGTCACCCCCAACATTTGATTCTCTCACTATTAAAATGTCAAAAACAACTGCTACTTAAGTACAGATCAGAGTCTAAGTCGCATTCTGTAATGCGGACCTTACACAGAATCTTACAGCCCTTAATACTTAAAGAGTTGTAAAAATAAGTGAATATTTTAAACAACTATAAAATTTTAAATTTGATGTCTCCCCGACATTCCATTGCTTATAAATTTTAAACGGTCGGTTGAACCTATTTTCATTAAATATACTAAGAATCATCTCGATTAAATCAACTTTCAAACAAAAAAAACGCAATGAAATCGGTCCCTTCGTTTAGGAGCTACGAGGCCACAGGCAGACACACAGATACACAGACATATAGATGCACAGATACACACGTCAAATTTATAACACCCCTCTTTTTTGTCGGGGGTTAAAAACTATACAAAAAATTTTTGCAACATTCTAATCTGGCTATGGTCACCTTGTTAACTTGATATAGTCAATACGTTCTCAAGTTTCAAACATTGGTTTTCGAAAATAACTAAATAAAAAGAAAATCAAAAATTAAATTCAAAAGTGAAATGGTTGCAAATCTGGTAAACAGTTGCTCTGTCATCCTACAAGGTTAAAGATTCAAATACTTGATGTAAGAAAATATGACACACTTGACTTATTTGAAATAGAGCTTAGTAGGCACGTTGTTTAATAAAGGGTTTATTAACGATTCTCATACAAAAAGAGTGTACTGATATACAGGGCTTTAGGTAAGTCTCTTTCAACCTCTCGGGCGGTTAATCAGTCCATGAAACTGAACAACTTCCCCAAGGAACATAGGTCAAAATACGAAAAAAAATTTTTGATCTCCCATACAAAATGCGGGAAGAAATTTCTTTTTAGAGATAAGCTAACCTTTTGTGTCGTATTTATGTTTGTAATTTTATGTATTTTTGTCATGTGTGCAAAGAACTGTAAATAAAATGCTCTAAATGCTGAATAAGTTTGTATGGGAACTCAAATTTTTTTTTCATATTTTGACCTATATTCCTTGGGGAAGTTGTTCAGTTTCACGAACTGATTAACCACCCGAGAGGGTGAAAGAGATTTACCTAAAGCCCTGTATTAGGGTCATCGTATCACAATATTTTTTCACATTATATTACTTGTTTAGGTAAACCTAACTCCTATGGGTTAAAAATGCGACTATACTTTATATTACACATATTTTCTAAAATCAATTTGTTATTTAACTTTCAAAGCATTTGAATCCTTCAACACCCTTTGAAGTCACCCTGTGTAGCCTTGCAAATAGAACATGCTGTATATCGCCCTGTTACTCTGACAACCACGACAAAGATCAAAGCAAACCGCGATATGAATCAATATACGACGTTTCTGTATATAGGCTCTATAGGTAAACGTGGGCGTACGAGTTTTAGCTTCTCTTGGTTCTTATGAAGATTAAATGTGAATTTATAACACCTGAAAAAAAGAGGGGTGTTATAAGTTTGACGTTTGTATCTGTGTGTCTGTGTATCTGCATGCCTGTGGGTCTGTCTGTGGCATCGCAGCTCTTAAACCGATTTCCGATTACGATGCGGTTTTTTTTTTTTGAGAGCTGACGTAATCGAAATGGTTCTTAGCTATATTTGATCAAAATCGGTTCAGCCGTTTAAAAGTTAAGGAATAGAATTTCGGAGGTGATAATAAAATAATATCTTGCCAGCCCATATACGTCCCCACCGAGGGGCACGGGCCTCCTTTCGAAACATGAAGGGGATTTAGTCCATAGTCCACTACGCTGGCCCAATGCGGGTTGGTGGACCGCTCGTCTTTCGAAAATGAATTTTGTTGGACGGGCGGGTTTCATCACGATGTTTTCCTTCACCGTTGAGCAACTGATAATTAGAAATCCGTACATAAATCCGAAAAGACGAATTTGGTGGTACAGGCCCGCACCAGGATTTGAACCCACGACCTTCGGATTACAAGTCTGGCTCATTACCAACTGGGCTATCACCGCAATAATAATTTTAGAGTTATTCTTAGAGACGCCGCTAAGACACTCTAACTCAGTAAGCCATTGCCATAACACTAGTAGTCATTACGAACTTCTCTCCCATATTAATCAGCTGCGACGAAATCCGAATGAAAATGGAAATTGCTCTGCCGTACCGTGTTCAGGTGATGTACTTAACTACTGCAGGAAGCTGCGATTGGCTGATTGCCCTATTTAAGCCCAATCGATCCAAGTTATAACGATATCAGCGGGGATTTCTACTATCTACGACTATCACTACAGATAGTGTGTGACGGTTGAATTAATTAATTGCTTCAATGAAACATCACGCCGTAGGAAAAAGTAGTTTCTATGAAGCATCTTATGATTTTTAACCAATTTCGAAAAAAGGAGGAAGTTCTTAATCCGACTATTTGTTTTTTTTAGAATTTTTTTGCGCGTTTATTACATATTTTTTTTTAAATCTACAAAACAAAAAAACATATGCACATAATATTTAGATGACGTTTTGGTTTGTGATTATCTGCCGAGAGGCATTATTGGGATTGAAGTCAGTTAATTCTTAATACGTTTTAATCGTGCACAATTATATCGATTGAATATAACTTGTATCATCTCACGCGCAAAAATATATATATTTTTTTTTTTTTAAATTATTTTTTAACCTCTCCTAGGGCTCAGAAGAATTTACGACTTCAAATACACGCTCCCGTAAAAAAATCTGACAGTTAAAGTGAAACCATGATCATTATGAGTCGTAGAAATATACTAATTCGTAGAAAATATTTGAGAAAAGCTGGCAGCTTGAACATTTTATGTTTTACTTACAGTGGAACCTCTGCTTGGATTTTTTTCTGTGATACAAAATGTCAAAATTATGTTTTTTTTCGGCATATTTCATATAATTCAGCATTTTTCATAAATACCCAAGAAAAAAAAATTTGATTATGCGCAGCTCTAACGCCAAGCATTATATGAAACTTTCATTTTGAAAATGCCAATCCGTACAACCGTAATAGAGTTGGGACTATTTCACTTTTGAATGTAATTTTTGTTATGTTTTTTTGGGTATTTATGAAACCCGTATAATACATAGCGATTTGCGCTAAATATGCGGGCGGACATCATAGTTTCAAGTATTTTATTCATTAATTATAAAATTACTAATTAAACCCTTTATACAATCAAACGCAGAACAAAATCTGATAGTAAGATTCATCTTCAGGTGCAGTACAAGACGCGGTAAGTAAATAGAGTGAGCTATGAATCACGCTAACAGTTTTCCGATAAGAAGTGGGCTCCGGTCGTGGTCCGATAGTTGGCCGACCCCGGCCCTGTTTTATTGTGGCACTATTTTCAGTCTATCGCCTGTAAACGCAGCTCGGGCGGAAACTGAGATAAAGTCGCGACCTCCGCGTAATATACAGCCACTGCACGGAGGAACTGTTGGGCTATTCTACGAGAGTAGAGAAACTGCGAGGGTTGTAGAATGGACCAACATTACATGTCATTTTAAAGATAGAACAAGACTGACGGCCGGTTTGGTCGAGTTTAAGTGACGCTGCCTCTTGATTGAGGGGTCCTGAGTTAGATAACCGGTTGGAGCAATTATTTGTGTAAAAAGCAAATTTTTGATCTCGGGGCATGGCTGTCTGTGTCAAAGGGAATATACAATCAGAGTCAGAAAAAAACGCAAATCTTGGGCCGACCGGCAACCAAGCAAACTGGTCAGGCTGTGTGTCACATCTTACTGATTAAATACTTCGATTCGTCGCTCCATAAAAACCCTGAATGATCAACGTCAAACACAAACTCTGGCATATATTTTAAAAGTTTTTTTTTTCGGAATGCCCTCGGGAACCATGTCCCCTTTCTCTAAAGTTTTTTTTTCGGAATGCCCTCGGGAACCATGTCCCCTTTCTCCCCATATAACTCTCCATTAATTATTTTGTTCCACTATATCATAACATTTTCGTTTCATGCATTAACTGCAATACAATGCACAGCAAAGCTGATTTTTGGCCCATCTTTGGCCATGGTGAAGTTAATGAAGGTTTTTACAAAGTTAATCCAACATTTTTGCTATTAAAAACTATAAACCCTGTTCTCCCACTGGAAAATTATACAGAATGATAGTCTGAATGCAGGGTTTAAGTTTTTGCTAACCTATCCCTTAAACCCTGTATGCAGGGGTGGCCAACTTGATTATACCCAAGATCTCCTGTTTACTAACGAAACCCTGTGCGATCTACCATTGCATACTTCTTGAAATCTTAAATGAAACAGTATAGTTCAGTACACAATCATGTAGTTTTTTTTTTCAAATTATATTAAGAGAAAAAACTTAAATCTGAAATGTTTTTTTTATTTTTTTGCCTTGCCACGATCGACTGGACTAACAGTCGCGATCGACCGGTCGATCGCGATCGACCGGTTGGCCATCCCTGACTGTATAGGTACACTTTTCTACAACAACAGAAGCGTATAGCCGTTTCTGCCCCGAAAGTGTAACTTAACGTTCCAAGTTTGCGTAGCGTCGAGAGTCGGTTCCGCTGGAGTTGTGTATGCTCAGTCTAAGCACTTTAACTTGCAAGTTGGGCTTTGTCACCATCACAAGGTACGTGCCATTCGCAGCAGAACCTCTCCTATGCACCCCGGAAGTTCCTAGGTCGGCACTGACAGCAATAATTATGTTTGGGGAGCAGTTACTATCAAATAGGCCTTTTTATAATTCGAAAACGGCACGGAAAATTGTATTACCATTGCCTCCTATGTACCAGTGATACTAGAAGCAATGGTAGTACAAACTTTGCCGTGCCGCTCGAATTATAAGAAGGCCCTTGAGTTCACGGAGTAAGAGAAAATACTACAGAAAAGTTTTGCAGTTTTACAGGAAGTTTCAATTTCAAAATGGCGAAATGAAACACAAAGATAATTCACACCGTAGAATTAGTTAGTCCAGAAATTTCATGAAATGCAATTAGGTATCAGTTGACAAATATCAACAACTTTGTAGAAATAGTAGGTCCAAAAACAAACAAAATTCTCCATACAAAGTGTTGAATCACCCCCTATATAGTGATTTTACTCATAAAACTGAACAACTTTCCCGAAGGAACCTTTAAAATACGAAATTCTCAAAAAAATAATCGACTTCACATCAACACGGTCTAAGGATATTGCACGATTTTTCATAAAAAGAGGTCTGTTTGAGAAGCTATAAAAGCATAGTCGAGATACATGGAAGGCTATAATTTTCAAACAATCAAGTGCTAAACCTAAATTTTAAATTATAGTCAATAAAAGTAGTAGTAGTTTTTAATTCTAGTATTTTGTTTTACTTTAAATTTGTGAAAACGTGACGGAAACGAAAACGAAAATGCACTTTGTGCCTGCTTTTTGTATGTAAATGGTCGAATTTACGCAATTTTTTTTTCGTCACGTTTTCACAAATTTCAAGTAAAACAAAATTGATTGAATAGAATTTAAAATTCAGGTTTAGCACTTGCTCGTCTGAAAATTATAGCCCTCCGTGTATCTTGAGTATGCTTTTATAGCTTCTCAAACAGACCTCTTTTGTATGAAAAATCGTGCAATATCTCTAGACCGTGTTGATGTGTGTATTTAAGGATGTGTGATAGCTCAAATCCTTAATTTTTGCCTACCTCAATGATTTTTTCTAACTAATTCAAAGTCGTCCAATATTGACGTCACCAAAAGTGACTTGTCACGAAAAGTGACGATGCAAGCAGGTTGACTAAAGAAAACTTTTTTGGGCAACATCATTATTCCCAGTTCTGTCCTAAGCCTTATCTATGCGCTTAAAAGCAGAAGTGATTGAGTGTCCTAAAATCACCGATTGATACCTGAAAATAAAATTGTAAAATGTATTGAAATCAGTTACCCATAGTATTTTGTTGCACGTGCCGGTGCCGTGAAATTTAGTTCTCGCAGTAAAATGGAGAGCAGTAAAACGAAAACCGCCAGCCAACTGCAGAAAGTTAAAACTGTTTCTTCTGTTCCTTATTTCTAAGATAGAATCGTTTGAAGAGGCTTGGATTTTTAGCATTAATTTAGACCTTTCAAGATCGTAAGTAAAGTATGATGAATCCAATGGTGGTTAGACATCAATTCATTAAAAAAATAAGTGGTAAATATCTAAGTAAAATATCAAACCAGAAAAAACAATCTTAAAATATAAATTCTATAAAATTTTAATTCAATTATAGAAAACTGTGTGAAACAGGTTTTTCGATGAAATATAAAAAGTAAACATTACAACTAGAATCTCCGCTGTGGTATTAAATTAGGATAATTTGAATCCTAAATTTAAGGAACCGTATGTATTAAAATCTAGAGAACGTTTCAGATGCTGACAGAAATCGTTTGAAGTCAATGCTCTCTTTGCATTATTGTCCCTAGTATTTCTTACCAGCAGCCCATATACGTCTCCACCGAAGGGCACGGGCCTCCCTTCGAAACATGAAGGGGATTTAGGCCATAGTCCACCACGCTGGCCCAATGCGGGTTGGTGGAGCGCTCGTCTTTCGAAAATGAATATTCTTGGACGGGTAGGTTTCATCACGATGTTTTCCTTCACCGTTGGGCAAGTGATAATTAGAAATCCGTACATAAATCTGAAAAGACAAATTGAGGAGCTGGGGAACAAAAGCGGACTTGTCCACTGTACCCGATTTTTGTTTTTTTGCACTCTCTAAAGACCCCCGAAGTATTTTGTATCAAAAGCGGTCCGATCTAATAGAAAAAAATTGTTAAAAATCATGATTTCTTCCAAAAGCGGACTAATTTCAGACCATATGCATATACCTCATTCAGTTTTTTGCTCTAGTGTAAAATGTAATTAATTGGACAAGTCTGCTTTTGTTCCCCAGCTCCTCAATTTAGCGGTACAGGCCCGCACCAGGATTTGAACCCGCGACCTTCGGATTACAAGTCTGGCTCATTACCAACTGGGCTATCACCTAGTATTTAGGGATTTTAAAGAAGTAGTTTCCCTGTCTCTTCTAGAGAAAAGTACTTCATCGACATTTTCTCACAAAGTGTTATGCAATACCAAGTGTCTAGATATAACAACACAATTGACCTGTATCGATTCAAGCAGGAATACAGATTCCATTAAGTAAGTTCTAGGTGTGGATAAGGCTGATAGAAGAATTCTTGAAGTTCAAGTTCAGTAGCAGAATTTTTAATGGCGTCAAGTCCTAATTCCATTGTAGGGGTATACCTATAAATAGATTCAGCGCAAGCTAATCGCAAGCGCACGGAGCTCGACTAACAGTCGTTCCCCGCGCGTCTAGCCGACCACACATTTGTAAGTAACATTTGTGAGAAACAATAAAAGCGTAATTTCGTGAACCGCATAACTGCTTTCATTGGAATACGTCCTTCTGATTTAGTGAACTCTGAACCCAAGCTATCTGCTTCAATACAGACTTAACCCCACAGTAAATAACGCTACATCATGCTGGATTAAAAGTGAAAGAATAATGAAGAAGCTAGCTGCCAACACATTTTCAGGCATACTGGGCCTTTTTATAATTCGAACGGCATGGCACGGCAATTCAATATTTGAATTACCATTGCCCTTTATGTTCTCAGCTTATATTTCGAATTGGTACGATCCAACAAAATGCTCATTTACTAAAAGAGAGCCAAAGTGACAAACGTGTAAACTTGTGTAGCTAATCTTTGACGTGGTTTGAGTCGATCTAAATAGTTACTTTAAAGGTTTTATATATTTAAGATGTATTTTGTAATTGACGTACTAAATGTTGCGTTGTCTGCAACATGGCGAAATTAAATAAATAAATAAATAGTATTACTATAACATAGGAGGCATTTGTAATAAATTGTGATGCGAGGGTTTTGCTGTAACGTAGGCGAAATGATTACTGTTAGTGATACGTTGTCACCCACGTATCACTACAGGAATATTTTTTTTGTAATAACTCTCAGAATAAATGTCAAATGTAGAATCAAGTGGTACTATAACTAGAAAGAAAGAAAGAAAGAAAATAATTTATTCATTGCCAACAATACATTATAGTACAATTTTAGGTTATGATTATAGCAAAGTTCGATCAAATACATAAATTGTAAATTCCTTCATCTATACTACAATATATTGCACAAAGAAATGGCCCCGACTCAGCATTTTGTCATAAGCACATAACAAGTATGTATGCTCATGATGCTCTACCTACCCGACAGGCATTAAAGGCGTGAGTATAAGTATGATTTAAAGAGTTCAAACTCTAAAAAGCCCTATTGTTCTGACTGTTTTCTAAACATCCGTATACCACGAAATTAGTTAAATATTGCAAGATTATTTTAATATTTGCCATAACTTATAATATGGGTGCTAGAAAACAAACTACACTAGAATGTATTATATTGGGTTTTGAGCTAAATGGTCTACGAGCAATTAACGATCTGCCTACCTCAATGTCTTTCATTTATAAGCTTGAAGGAATGTTAGGGAGGTACTAGTGCGCTAAACAGTGAGCAAGTGTTATTAATCTATTCCAAATTCGATTATTACGGGTTAGCGAGCCCGCGGTGAGCGTTCCGTTCTACGCAGACCGCAGTGAAAGGCTACAGAACACAATGAAAGCGATTTTAATCCTTACTAACATTATAAACGTGAAATTCTGTACGTATGAATGTGTGGATGTTTGTTCCTCTTTCACACTCAAACGGCTGGATCAATTTTGATAAAATTTGGTATGGAGGTAGCTGACAGCCTGGATTAGTACATGGGCTACAGAATTTTCCTAAATTCACACGGAAACGAAGTCCTGGACGAAAAGCTAGTAAGAAATAAAAACAATTTAAAGCTAAGCGCACTTCGCCTACAATACAATAATACCTTCAAGACGTATAACTGCCATACTCAGAGACGTCAATTAAAGTTAAGAAGTAATTACATGTCATGCTATCCTTGTTTATATCAACAAGAGTGAAAGAGACCACATCATAGTTTAATAGTACTTAACTTTAATTGACGTCTCTGAGTACGGCAGTAAGACCTTATAAAAAAGCAACTAAAAGTACTGATAATATTTGAGAGGGAGGCGTGGAAACTGCCCTAATCTAAGGCCCGTATAACAGAAGGAGACTCAAGACTTGATCTATACTTAAGAATTGTTTGTCTCATTCTCTATCAAAATGACAAAGACGTCTGATACTTAAGTATAGATCAAAGTCTGAGTCGCATTGTGTAATACGCACCTTAATATGTAAAATGTAGATCCTGACTCACTTACTGACGCATAAACGCCCAGCCCAAACCCTTGGACCTAGAAAGCTCAAATTTAATTTGGCAGAAAAGTTATTTTTATAACATAGGCAAGGAGTGAGGATAGATTTTAAAAAATTCCCTCGAGAATGAAGTCCACAAATAATTTTAGGGAAAGAAAAAGGTTCAGTGCGAATGCAACTTGAACCCACGAGCCCAGGATAAGATCTCCTGGTGCTCTAACCAACTGCAGCTCGAGCACGATGGCGCCACTCGGCTGACTCTAAAAATTCCGCTTTAACCGTGTGGTGATCGGTTGAAAATAACACCACCCCATCTCTTTCCGTGGGTGTCGTAAGAAGCGACTAAGGAAACACAAATGAGACCTACCTCCTAGTAATCCATCCCAGGCAACGACACTTAATTTTTTTCTGAATCTGAGGTGTCGTCCTATGGTCTCATGCGGTGTGGTAGGCTCTGTAAAGGGCCGTCTGGTTCGCGACCACCCTCCTACCGAAGTCCGACGCCAAACAGCTTGCTGTGTTCCGTCGGTGCGTGGGAGTACCAGTGCCTTTATAGGCATTTTCTGGGTTAACTCGCTCCATCGTTGACCTCATCTTTGACCTTATGGTCAAGATTGAGGTCAACAGTTAACCCATCTTATAATAAAAAATAATAATAAAAAACTTCACTTTGACTGCGCGAGGGCCCTGCACAAAGGCTTACTCGCCCTCTGGCGTTGTCAATGTTGACACTGGCATAGGACCGCGGCACATTACGCACGCTATCACCATCGTCCTAGAGCTGCTGAGCTGTTTGTGGATGTGCCTCACGCGGATAAGCTGTTTAAAAATGCGGCCTTCTATAGGAGAACGAATAAAATCGTAGTTTTCGGAGCCCCACTAGAGCCCGCTGCGGGCAGGCAGACCGCGGGCTATTTGTGCGCTCTAATACTTGAATTAAATCATCGGTTCGTGCCATCGGTTAATTAATAACATTACCCTCGCGTGCAACGGTAATGGCTAATCAGGTTAACCCTCTGATGGAGATCGCCGCATTTGCGATTTGTAAAAAAATTGGCATACAAGTCGCACTCGATAAAAAGTAAAGACTAACCGGAGGCGGCCATGTAAAGGGTTTCTTGTAAAATTGATTAAATTAGATTTTTTAATCATTTTGCACCTATTGACACATTGATCCTAACTCATCCTTATATAGGTCGAAATATGTTTAAAAAATTTGCCTCTCCATACAATTAAATTATCATCTAATTCAATATGATAATTTTTTTTTCAGGTTAGTTCCTTTGGGAAAGCTGTTCACTTTCATGAGGATAGTCACTCCTCAAGGTTTTGCTAGCTAATATAAATTATATTACTTCAATTACAATTATATCTTCAATTACTAAAAGAAAACATCATTTCTCAGATATATGCTTATCTTAAAAACGTCTATGACATTCTTATTAACTCACTTGTCCGCCCGAACGAAGTAGCTGGCTTATCAAATAAAAAAAGTGTAGATAAAAAGCCTCAATCTTTCTTCTATTTACGACATTGTTGAGACGTCTGAAGAGCATATCTCTATTCTTGGCAAACAATGCGCCCAACTCCTCGCATCAAAGCTTCACACGTTCGCACGAATATAAAAGAACATAAAAAACTCGCTTACACTTGCGAATTACTAAAAATCTGAGTACATTGTTGTGTAAGGTCTGAGTTGAAATTCTCTGTGTAGAGATGGATAATTGTGAGATTAGCTGTTTCAGTAGATGAGAGTATATCTTTGAACAGCTCATTTTATCTCTTTTTTAGACTCATATCTTTCGGATTTAATTTTTGTGTGCTTAGGACGATGAATACATAAGTAAGTCCTATTTAATTACCTATGGAAACTAACATAGTACGATGAATATTTCAGTTGTTATACTATCCGCTATAATTATCTTTAGCTATAAAAAATATATCCTTCCATGCTGGACTGGGAGTAAAAGAAAAACTTAGAATGTGCCAGCTACCTACTCTTCCCAGGTATACAGTCGAAGTCTGTAGGTGGGATGCGAGGGTTTACTCACGATTACTGTTTTATGGCTCTTGTCTACAAATAATTTTTTATACTGCTTTGTATTTTCGTATTTACAAAATGGACCTTAGTAAAAAAAAAAACAATAAAATCATTAATTATCAGGCATCTAGGCCCATAGATAAATACCTTACAGACTAACATACATATGAAATATATTTTAATCAAATTAAAACTAATTAACACTATTCCCCGGGGGTGTCTGCAAATCTCCCTCGGAAACGGCGGAACACCACGCCCTCCGGCCAAAAGCTTTCCTTCATGACTGTTAAGTAATCGTATATTGTGTAAGATTTAGAACAGATATAAAAGATCCCTTTTTTCTGGATACTTCATTTTTCAACTCTATCACTGAAGCCTTTGTTACTCGTACGTCCGTGCAATAAAATATTTCATTACTGTGTGAAACATCCCGCACCGCCCGCCCGTGAGCTCTAGGGCGGTTTTTTTATATTTTTTTGACGAGTGACGTGCCTGCACTGCATTCCTGGGCTAGATATTATAAAATATAACGAGCAACTATTTCATGTATGTAAAGGAAAAATACTTTATATTTTAGTGTTTAAAAAAAAAGATCTGCAGCTCTAAGTTTGAACTTATGGGTTTTTATTAGTCCATATAGGTTTTTTCTCGCAACTGAAAAGGAATTTCAGAAAATATGTAAAGATCCTTTGCATAATTCTAAAGTACAAGAAAAATTTATACAGCTTTTTTATTAGATATATTTTATGCGCTATATTACTCGTAAAGTTTTATCAAAATCCGTTCACAAATTTTTGTGCGAAAGAGTTATAAACGTGTATCCATCTATCTTTACAACCTCTTAATATAGTGAAATTGATTCTACAAATTCCCAGATCAACTTAATTAATTCTCATCGTACCCATCACTAAGTACATTCCAAGCTACACTTTGGTAATAATAACGCATAACAACAGAAACCACACTGAAGAAGTTCTTATGGGATGAAATAAGAGTGCTTCTATGCTGTACTGGGAGTGGGAGTAAAACTTAGAACCTGCCAACTGCCAACTGTTCACAGGCATACTGTACAGCCAGTAAGTGAGATGCAAATGTTTCACTGTATTGTAGGCGAAAGGCTGACAACATATCACCACTGTACTCATATTCCATCCAATAAATTTCAGAGTGAATGTCAAAACTACATAACATTTTGTCTACCCCCAAAGGGACATTAGTGATTGTATGGATGAAAATATTTTATTTATTTATTTAGAAAACCAACAGCTACATATATAAATATTTGTTATGACAGAATTACTTAAGAATTAAGCCTTTATAGGTTTCCCTAGATTAAAAATACATATTCAAAGGTTTTAAGAGGGACATGTTCTAAATAGGAAAAACTATGAAAAATTAAAAAAATAAGTTTGTAAACAAATCGTTAAGTGGTTCTGGACGAACAAAGCGTATGTGTATATGTGTAGGTGTAATGTACATGTGTGTGTGTGTGTGAGTGTGTGTATGTATGTCTGTGTGTGTGTGTGTGTGTGTGTGTGTGCGTACAAGAATGTGAAAGTTTATTGTTTGTTTATTTATTTATATGCCTATTAGTTTTCTTTGAGATATTTTTACATTATTTTAAGAATAAGGGTATAGTTCTAAAACTAAGTGATACTATTGATTTTATTTTAATTATATAGTTACTTTTCTTATAATCGAAACATTGTATACTATTATTTCTTCTTTATATTTGTCTGACAGTAGAGTCAGTAGCTCTTTTGCCCTAATTATACATTTATCTCCGAGTGATGAATCACTAAATCATTCATCTCCGAGGGAAAACGAACGCTATTCTAAATTCACAAGTCTGTAGCTACAGGCTACATAGAATATTTACAGGGCCGCATCAAGGTATTTTATTGGAAGACTTTAAATTAGTTAGCGAAAATCAAGAATGTGAATCAGGCCCTGAACAACTTTCCCAAGGAACAGAATGTCGAAATATGAAAAAAAATTCGCCTCTCCATACAACTTGCGCGGAGATGTAGATGGTGAACTTTGTATGGAAACATGTCATTTTTTATTTTGAGAATTTCATAAACGTTCTGTAAAACGCCTCTGTCGGTTTCGCGGTACATTGTGTAGCGTCAAAATAGGTAATAAACGAAAACTCCAGAAAAAATATTGTAAGCAGTCGATCATAGTTATAGGTAGATTTCACCATTTAATTCAAAGTCAAAAATAACTTATTTCATAGAACATACAGAATGTTGTTTAAAATGCGTCAAAATAGTGCATTACATCAGCATTTTTAACTTAAAGGATTTAATAATAATAATAAAATCATTTATTATCAGGCATCTAAGGCCCATATATGAATATCTTACAGACTAACATACATATGAATTATGTATTAAACAAAATAAAATAAAACTAACTAACACTATTTCCCGGGTGTTTTTCCGGGGGTGTCTGCAACCGGGAATCTCCCTCGGAACACCACGCCCTCCGCCCAAAAGCTCTCCTTCGTGACTGTCTCCAGCATGAACGTCGGGAACCGCACCACAAATGCTTTGAAAATAGCATGGTGATGCGATTCCAACGGTTTCACTCTCTGGAGACCTAAGGGAACTTTTTTCTTCTGCCGTATGTACTCGACGACGCGACGTCTTGCTTGCGTCGTCGTATTTGCTAAGCTGTCCCTTACAGCCTTTATAGAAGCTTCGTGACAAACATTTTTTTCAGAAAGTAAAGGAATAGGTCATTAGGGTCCCTTTTTTTATCTCGGGGCGCAAAAACAATCTGGGTTCATCTCTGCCCACCTCAGTATTAGCGGGTGGTACAGTCTTTCAATTTTTACCCGTCATAAAGATTGATTGATGTGCCGCTTTCACCAGGAACGAACGATAAGGAACTCACCTCCGATTTACACACCTTTATGATCCCTCGCATTAACTTGTAAATGTATTAGAATAACATTTTACAGGTTCCACTCATTTACGCTATGTGCCTTGTTATATTACAATTATAATTAGGTAGAGTGTACAGAGTAGGTATAATTTTCTCTAAAATTATAGACTTCGGGTATCTATTCTGTAATTTAGGTTTACGACACCAGTCCGTGGTCCATGGCGCTTAGTAAGGGAATGAGAATTTTCGCCGTTTGTCTAGAAGGCAGGGTAGCTCGGGTGGTTAGAACGCCACGAGATCTAATCCTGGGATCGTGGGTTTACGTCCCATTCGCGCTGAACATTTTCTCTTTCCCTAAAATTACTTATGAAAGTAACCTATTTCTTTTTGAGATTTTGAACGTTGATTATGAGATCAACACCTCAGAATATCAGTAGCTCATTTGATCAACAGTACTCGTCTTGGAATTTTGAATTGTTGAGCATTCGGTGTTGGTATTTTAAATGCCAATATTATGACATTATGGTGCCTTGAAATCAAGCAACTTGTTATTTTTTTTATTTGCGGCAACCAAGTAAAGCAATGTTTGGTCATTGTCAGAAGACAAGTCAGTGCTTAGCAAATTATATTCATCTCATACAAAATTACACAGATGGAAAATAGATGAGGAGCCCGAGAGTGAAATAGGCTACTTTCCCATACGAACAAAGTCGTGGATAGAAAACTAGTTGTTGTATAATTTGCAAAATTAACTGTTTTCGCAACTCGACGTCGACATGCCCCTATTTTGCGTGATTGGCTGTTTAGGTTGGCTGTCAGTCTAGCCACCCCAACTCCTCCAAGAACTGCAGAAGTCCCTTAGGGTCTTCCACCGCCTACGGGAGGGACCTGGGTGTACCCAGATATTTGGCCTGGTAGCTGGCCACCGCCTTGCAGTCTAGAACGATGTAGGTGGCTCTCTTCTTTCTCCACGCACGTTCTGCTTATAGGACTATTGGTGATCCCTAGAGTGTATAGGTAAGTAATTAGCACAAGTATACACACTTACAGACGTGTTTAACTTACATGTCTATCGTAAAGAAAGATATACCGAAACAGAACCCAAAAGTTAAAAATTCAGGGACAGAGTTCTCTATTAAACATTCAAACGTAACGCGAACACCAAGAGATGAAAAGGTTTATTTTAAAAGTTGAAAGGACAATTTTTGTTTGTGATTTTCTTAACAAAACATATATTTCAGTTTTTTCGCCTCTCCATACAATTTGCTAATTTGCCTTTGTATGGGAAGTCGATTTTTTTTTTGACAGAGATTTTTAAAGTAAAATTTCTTTAGCGGCGTTGTGCACTTTGAAGTATGGGTAAAAAATGTTAAACTCGCGTCAGGGTCACGTGTCTGTCACGTAACCCTGATCGAAAATCCGTAAGGCGGAGGGATGTTTAATAAATATAGGAAATTAAAACTGCAAAAGTCAAGATGTCATCCGGTGTCAGCATAGAAACAAATTAATTAAATATTAATGCACAACGTTAATGTTGAAGTTTTCATTTCTGCTGGCACTCCCAGAGTGCAACCCGTTGTTTTTTTTGATAAATGTATGTCTCATACATTTATTCATGACACGGTAGGTACATGTAACATAATTACACAACACCACAACACAAAAAACCATTTTTAAAATGCAGTTGCTCGGAAATGGCCCCGTAACATGGCCACGGAGTGTACGTTTACGTACCCCATAAAACACATGTCATGTTATGTAATTTTGAAATGAGAAGAAGATTATAAAAAGAAAAAAATATTTGAACTAATGAGCAAATAAACCATTTTTCATATAACAAAATTCAACGTCAGTGGCTATTCTGTGATCCAGTAAAGTTATTTTTTTTTATTAAATGATGCATAAAAAGTAAGCAAAAAGTGAATAAAATTCTGACAAAATGTATGACACAATAAAGAGTAGCTTTTTTGATAATTCAGTGACCCTTTTTTTTCATAAAGCTTCAGACTGGCTTTATAGAATGACAGCAAAGAGTTTTTATGCCTGACTAAATAATTATTTCTGACGAAAATCTTGATTTTCAGTGAAATAAAATATAAAAGTAAATTATTTATTTTACTTTTTCAATAAAACAAATCTGATTTTTAACAAATGATTGAACTATTTAATAATTTATGTAGGCGCAATTGTCATTTTATTTACTTAGCCTTTGCCTCATAATTGTGGAAAAATATTTTGCTCGGCTTTGTTTTGCCCGGCATTTGAAATTATTTGTTCAACAAAATCATTTTTGTGTTATAAAAAATGTTAATTCCTTAATGTTTTGTGTTTTATCGTAAAATATTAGCGCACATTGTTCAATTGTAACACGTTTTCAGTGAATGTTGATTGGAAATACTATATTTTAAGAACTTTGGATATACCTATACGATGTAAGTTTTTGACATCGTATAGGTATATTTTTTAGTTTCGTTTCCTCGGCTACTGCATTGTAAAACGTTGAACAATATACGTGCCTTAGGTAATGTGTAACTGGAGCCCTATAAAACACTCGCTTCGCTCGTGTTTCAAATGGGCTCACGTTACACATTACCTACGACACTAGTATCGTTAATAACTATAACTGTCCATGTGGCAAAATTGAGAACTATTGAATTTTCATACATTTGATGACAGATGCTTTGACTAGCGGTGCGGTGCCACCGCCAACTGGATTTTCAGTTTCTAGGTAGTTTGCAACTTAACGTTTGCGGTGGCGCTACTGATCGGGGCGGCTGTCAGGAAGTGTATGAAAATTAAGTAGTTCTAAATTTCGCCATCTGAATAGATAATATGGGCTCCATTGTCGTTCTACTGCCACTGAGATGCCATTCATTAGAGGAATAGACGCCCTGTTGCCGGTCCCCTTGGCATACATTTATCAACACATGAGATGCCAAGCATTCTACCTTCGCATTGTAATAAGGCAAAATCTATTTACAAGGCACTGCTATGCACATCATTCAATGGGGGTCTAATTCATAAAACGGAGTCGATTCTTGATCTCAAATTCGTCATACATTGCTTTTGTTTAAAATGGTTTTCATTGGAAGTTAATGGAGATTTAAGCTAAACGCAGCAATGTACAAAAAATCAGCATCGATCAAACGTGATCCACATCATCTGTGATTTCTCGCATGATGTAACTTTTGTATGCAATCTATTAAAAGTAATGAAATGAAATCATTTTTATTGCTAAAGTTAAATCTATGAAACGAAGGGTTCAGGACATCGTACCTACTCAAAAATCAAATATAATAATTTCATTATAATATTGCTTATTGCCACATACATTTAAAATATAAATTCACAACAATTACTATTCAAAAATTATTTAATTTAATTGTTTAATTTTCCTGGACATTAAAGCATTATTTTACTTATACATTTTAAAGTAATAAAAAATTGGTCCCTGTTCACAAAATTTGGCAGCTCCTAACTTAAAGGCCCGGCCAGAACACGATCTCATTTCACTACTAAAGATTAGAGCCAAAATGTCAACTCATTATCGTTTTCTCTGACAGAATACGATACAAAACCTTTCTCGAAGGGAACGCTTATTACACCTGAGTGAAGCTTATTACAAAATATGCACGTTCGTTTAAAATTCAGTAAAATACATATTTAAGCGGTGTTCTCCCTACCGAGCAAAGAGTACGGGCGCAAATGAGGTAAGCGATGTTACGCAGATACGTCACGCGTGCGAGACATGTCTACACTGATTTACTACCCTGTCCACACATAGGTGCGCTTACCCTACCACCCTAGTCACGTCCCACCTCAACCAGTGCATAAGTAGGATGAGCTCTATTATTTTCAACACCGTATCATATCATAACATTACTTCCACGCTGGACTGGAAGAGTAAGAAAAACTTAGAATGTGCCAGCTGCCTACTCTTCTCAGGCATACTGCAAAGGTCAGTGAGTGGGACTCGAAGACATTTCGTTTTGTGGGCAAAAGGCTAGCAACCTCTCACTACTATAAATCATCTCAGATTTATAGTAGTGAGAGGTTGCTAGCCTCATAACCCTCAGAATTTATGTCAAACCAAGTTGTTTAGAACCACTGTTTACAGGCGTATGAGTATTTGTGTATGTGTATCTTAAATAACAGAAAAACAAGTAAACTGTTCACTGAATAAACGCGTTCCGAAACTCTGATGTCGTAATAACAATTTCGTTTATCGCAACACTGATGTACAAATAAATAAGTAATCTTCCAAAATTGATTGTGTAACTGAGAGAGTCATTCCAACCCTCATAAAGCAAGAAAATGGAAGCGATCATGCGGATCTACATAATTAAGTAGTATCCCGGGCATAAGTGCGAAACTCGCAGAGCAAGAGTTTCAGCGCCGAATAAAATATGCACATCGCAAAATTGAGAATGACGCCTCCCGATTGTGGAGCTGGCAACTTCAAACCTGCTGGAAAGTTTGCAACTGCATGAAATTTAAGTGATGAAAGCTAAAATTAACGTATAAGTAACACGAGTTGGGAACTGGAAGGATTCCAAATAAGGATTAAATTGTCTGAAATTAACTAATTGCCTCTTTTCTTCCTTTCATACCCTTTGTCGTTTGAAGCGCTGTCGCTGTCTGATTCAAATCGCTTTGGAGAAGCTTATTACACGTATGTAACAAGCGAAATCGTTTCAGAAAGCTCAAAGACTTTATTATTACTTTTACTTTTGAGAGTACTAATTGTGCGGCCGTAGGGAGACCATATAAATATAACCAAGTATTTAAAATGAAACATTTTTTTTAATAAAGGAACGCGTAATTTTCTTTCCAACAAAATATCACAACACAGAGCAAAACATACACCGAAATGACTACTTTGTTCTGTAAACACGTCATACATTTGAGCAAACAAACATTGGCCACAACTCGTAAGATCGCCAACTCGAAGGCACAAATATTTTCTAACAATGTCATGGTCCGAGCGAAGTCATCTCCCTGGACAAATACTGGGAAGAAACTTACAGGAACACGTGGCTTACTGGATGTAACAGTATGTGTGTATGTAAATCCTTTATTGTACGTACAACAAACTTATAAAGCAGACACTGATTGAAAACAGTCTTACTGGATATAGGCTGTCATCACTAAAATGAAAATAATTAATTATGAAGGTACTACATTAGGTAATTAACTATTTTTTTAAATTAAACAGACTTCAAACAGCGAAAAATAAAAACGTAGCATTTATTGCTGTACGTACCTACTGATCTGTCTGAAGTCAGTGCAAAGGCGGAGGAACGTATTTGATTTAGCTTCAAACAGATCAGAAGTTACGTACAACACTAATTGCGACGTTTTTATTTTTCTCTTTTTGAAGTCGGTTTAATTTTTTTTATAAAAAGTTAATTTATTTTACTATTTTTGTGTAAATAATAGAAAGTAGGTATGTAAGAAACAGTGAAAGTGCCTATCAAATATGAGGGTTTCCCTCGGTTTCCCGAATCCTCACCTGGTTACAAGGGGACCACCTCTGGAGTATACTCTTTCGAACAAAAATAGAATTTTGAAAATCGGTCTATAAACGGCGGAGAAATCGGTGAACAAAAAATACATACAGTCGAACATATAACCTCCTCCTTTTTAGAAAGTCGGTTAATAATGAAATAGAAGCAAAATATACACTTTTAAAGAAAGGCATTTTCTTGTTTTATTTATCAGATCTCTCTCACCCTTAAACCAGCCCATGGACTGATATTTATTAAATGGTACAAGTTTGATTATCAGTAGGTTGGAATAAAATTCAAATCACCTCAAATTCATTAATTCTTAACATTTATATTCAGTTATTCTTATTAGCGATTACTTTTTTCCTTTTGCGACTAATTAAGTTAATATTTACAATATACTGCACGTTTGACTTAACGTTTAAATCAACAAAGTTTAAATTAATAAATATCTTACATACCTTTCTTGATTTTAGTTAATGTCAGTAGAAACAGAACTGTTACATATTCGCCTAAACAATCATGTAGGTAAACTTCTTGTCGTGTATTATTTATTCAATACAGTTTTTAGACTTTTTCAAGTTTACGGAATTCGGGGATAACCTTATATTCGGGGATAATTCGGGAATTCGGGGATAATCGGGGATATTTTCTCTTTTGTGCGACATTTTGATTCGGCTTAGTACTAAAATCCGACTAAATACCAAAACAGCTGTGCAACCAGTCTCTTCCAAACGCACTATTTCTCTGGAGATGCTATTGGCTATCTGGACATCTGTTAGCGCTGCAGTGTTTGCTTTTCATTTCTCCGAGCTACAAACGGCCGCGAGAAGAGTTCTGCGCGCGCACCGATCGCAATCGCGATAGCTTTGAGATTCCCTATCGTGATCTACAGCGCACTTTACTTGAAAAACTTGCAAGGATCCAACCGTGCGAATACATTTATCGCGTAAACAAAATAACACACATCTATGTTGCACAATGCACATTCACGGCCGTACTAATAAAATACTCACACATTGCATAGTACAAGCTTGCAACGACACAAAACCCATGAAAAACAGTCATATATTATACATACACAGTCAATAATTTAATTATTGTAAGATGAGGAACAGTTAGTGAGCACCTTTACGTGACATTCTTTGAACTATTATAATACCATAATACGTATATGTAAAATACCTATACAAACCATTTTAATGCGCCACTCTATAATCTTATTTGCATTGGTCACTTTAGTGTTAAAAATATGAAACTTGTAAAATTTGTAATTGTTCGGAATTCCTGCCAGAATGAAGTCGTAGCTGGATGAAAGGGTGGCTTATATTATGCCATGCATATAATCGAAAATGTATCGGTAGGAGATCACAATTAAACATGGGTTATTATAATTAACCGTCCCATTTATTTACACGACTTACACTTCTAAGACATCAAAATAAAACGTCCTCTAATTCTGTGTTAAAATTTGATTCTACACTTGCACCATCGCCCTTCTTTGAGTACGGTTGCTGCTTTTCGCAGGTACACCCTTCTTCATAGTTCATACAATGCGCATTGTTACATTTGTTTCTGGGACGACTATTACCTTTCATAAAATTTTTGACAGAGTCATCATTGTTGTTCTCCTGAGGATTATTATTGTCAAACAAGACAGCGTCTAAATTTTTCATTTCTTCGATTTTATTTATTAGACGGGCATCGTGAAACTCTGGTTCTTCATTATTTTCCGCTCGAAAATCAAGACGGTTCTCGTCACGGGTCTTACCATCTCCGTGCGATACCTGTTCAATTTTATTTTGTGACCGAACGTCATTTTTCATTCGAAATGGAGCATTTATTTTAATATGACCTTTATAATTCGTTTGCTGAAAAGGTTTTAAGTTTGACATTTGAGTATGTTGACTCTGTGGGATTGCAACTTGAAGTACGTCAGGAGGCTGAAGTTCATTTGGTTGGTTAATCAAATTCTCATGAAACAAACTGCTGGATTTAAGTTTAACTGGTTTAGCTCTCAACATAGGTGGCTTTAGTAATTCTAAGTAATCGTGATTTCTATCAGGGTGAAGAGTTTTGGTTTTAAATGGATCTTCCTTTTTCATTTCGACCAAATTCTGTTCACGTAATAGTTCTTCACTTCCAACATCAGCAGAAGGAGCGTAATCGATCGATGGAGTCGGGTAATTGGTTTCGTAAGACCGAATTCCTGGAACTTCAGGTGCTTGTTTGTTTACCAATGGTTTTCTAGAATCTTCAATCAATTTTTCTCTGCGATAATACAACTGCTTGGGAGTAATCTCATGATTGATCTGATGATTCATTTTCATATTCGGACTGTTATATGCACTCCCCTTAACGTATTGCTGTGTTTTTAGTGCTGAATTTGTGTTTTTTACTAGTATCTTCTTTGATAAGCTGTTCATTTCATCTTCCATATAATTAGCTAAGCTGCCTCCGGGGTATGGTGCATTCGCTGAAGCATACATTATATTTTGATTTTCCGGTATATCAGAGTTTACTTCTCCTGAATTTCGCGCTACATGTTCGTCAGTTTCTTCATCTGCGTTAGCGATATTTGTGATGAAAGTTCTGAACTTTATCGGATTACTTTTTCGATTTGCGACATCTTGAGATACACGGTTTAAATAGGATACTTTGAATTTAGAGCCATGTATGAATATAAATGATCTTTCACTAATATTAACTTTTTCACTTACGTGTTCGTATAAATCTTCCTCGTTGAGTTGTTTCTTTACGTTTATTAGGTTAATAAGTTCTGTCGTGGTTTCGCTTATGTTCTGATTTTTTGTAAAGTTGGGCTGAATAGTACTCGTGCCATGATTGAATATCCTGAGCTCTTCTGAACTTTTATTTAACTTAGTTATATTGAGTATTTTAAAATCGTCATATTTATTCGTCGCTGAATCTCGACTTACGGCACTTAAATTAGTACATTTTTTCAGCACTCTCAATTCGTCCTGACTTTTGATTGATTCCTGCTTTTGCCGAATGTTCGTTAGATTTTCCAATAATCTGAACTCTTCTTCCAATTTCAAGTCGACATCTGTGTACTGAAAATTTACAATTTTCTTTGGAAATAGAAAAAAGTAAGTATATTAAACGAGAAAAAAACTAATGTAATTTAATCTATACTACTAATAGGTCTTTACCTATGAAATTGCCGATATTTTCTCAAGCTTTATTTTATTCATAATTTATTTGATTGAACTACTATTACTAAAATTGTTTTTTATTTAAAACCTTGGCCATATAACGGAGATATTGAGTAAAATTAATACATATTTACTTTAGATTTTTTTGCTGAAAAAGAAGCTCAAATATAGCTCGTTTCATACGTTGCCCGTTTCATTGCTTATTTTTGCTGTACCGTTGTTACAGTTACAACTTTTAATAAAGTAAGTATGATGAATATTAACTTAATGTTGTCCAAACCTTTCCACAAAATTTTGTTAAATTTGGATTTCGCATTCCCGAGAAAAATCCAAAAACGTTAGTATGGAAAATTCAGTTTTCCAAAAATATTGTATGAGAATCGGCAATTTCATAGGTAAAGACCTATTATTGTAAAGAGGAAAGATTTGTTTGTTTGCATTGAATAGGCTCCGAAACTACTGGACCGATTTTAAAAATTCTTACACCATTAGAAAGCTACATTATCCCCGATGGACATAGGCTACATCATTTTCCCGAATTCCCACGGGAACGAAGTCCCGGGCGGAATGCTAGTTTATAATAAAGTAAATCCAAATAATGTATCGAGATTACAAAATCGCAACTTGAACTAAACTTTGTTCGCAAATAGAAATATTACCATAATACACGGAACTTTTTTACAATTTTTGTATTAATCGCTGATTAGAATAATACTTTTTGAGGGGAAAATAAACCAAAAATATAAATAAACTCACTATAACTTACATTAGTTGTAGTAGAACTAGGTATTGTAAAAGTAAATCCGCCAAACGCTGAATTGACACCGAGAAAAATTAAAACTACAGATTTCATTATTATATAAAAAAAAACAACCGATCGCTACCGGATACAAATCTCATCTGTCCACAATCTATTAGCCATGAAACAAAATAGTGTGTCCTGATTCACTATTGATGTAGTAATGAAATCAACAACGTATCTCAATAAATAACATACGTGATACATCTTATGCATGTAAACATCTCGATACAATTTCCTGTTTTCTAATGTTACGCTGTGATAGCCCAGTTGGTAATGAGCCAGACTTGTAAATCGGAAGGTTGCGGGTTTAAATCTTTGTGTGGGCCTTTGTGGGCTTAAATTCGTCTTTTTGGATTTATATATGGAGTTCCAATTAATTATCAAATTCTCAACGGTGAAGGAAAACATCGTGATAAAGTATACTCGTACCTTCTTTGATATTACTACTGTAAATCTATAAGCGAACGTCTGTAATTGGTTTTATGTATCTATTAGAGATTGCAATCCGGGCCCGGTGCCCTTTTAGGACCCGGTAGGTATGAAAACTAGTCATAATAGCTAAAGTGTATGAAAAAAACATAATATTTTGCTTTTAGCAAATAAGAATTTGTTTTGTTTATACGAAAGCTACCAAAGTTTATCAATCTATCTAAGTTGATAAGACAACTTTAGTACTTAAGCTGCGTTATTCTAATACTATGTTTTCAAATAGACATTGAAAGGAGTAAAGATTGAAATAAAATTTTATTTATTTATTTATTATTATTTAAAGAAAAAGACGCTTTACTAATACTATTCCGTCCGTAAAAGTAAACAATTCTCTATTGAACCAGTGATTTTGAGACTTTGAGTGAGACTGATTATTACGTGTTTTTTTTATTTGCTACTTTGAAATAAATAATAGGTCTTTATCTATGAAGTTGCCGTTTTTTCCTCAACCTTTAATTTGTTCATGATATGTTTAATTGAACAGCTATTACTAATCTGTTTTTTATTAAAAAACCTTGGCCATACAACGGAGGTTTTGAGTAATATAATAAGTATTTACTTTGGACTTATTTACTGAAAGCGAATCTCAAATATAGCTCGTTTCATCTGTTACAATTACAACTTTCAATAAACTAAGTATAACTTAATGTTGTCCAAACCTTGCCACAAAATTTTATGAAAAATTCAGTTTTCCAAAAATATTGTATGAAAAACAGCAATTTCATAGGTAAACCTATTATTAATTCGTAACCTTGAATCATTGTCTTTAATCATTCATATATAGCAATTTCCATTAATACTTGAAAGGTTTCATCGACAACACATCAACCCAGCCGCGGCCGGGCCCGGCCGGGTTGAGAAACATACCGGGTTGCAATCTATACTTCAGTTACAATTTGTTTGTTGATACTGGACGTTACGCTGGACGTTTCCTGGACGATAATCTTTTTTTTTTGTTCCTCTACTTTCAGAGGTTGGACAACATTATAGAAATCATTACTTTTCAGGCTACTACTCTGAACATGGTAGTGGTTACAGCTGATCGATCTAGTCCTGCAGATTTTTTTGCCTTCTTCTTCTTATCGTGTAGGTATAATCAAGTGTGTGGCGAACTTGGCTAACCCTGGTGTCAGAGTTTTCAAACCGCACAGTAGCCTCTGACTGTGTGCCTCTGACTTGGTTTTAACGACTGTCGTCAATCGACAACAGCTGGGACCGACAGCTTAACGTGCCCTCCGAAGCACGGAAATGCTCGTGACAAATTGCCACTTTGGTCACCCACCAGGTTCCCTGCCTTTGTGTACGTTGCTTAACCTCACTGATCGGTTGAGATCAGCGAGCGCCATTGGGCTACGAGTGCTTTATTTTTTTGCCAGGACTGTGTTTTTCCTACCATGTTGCGCTTGTCTGCAATCTTATTCCATACATAGCTGATTCCATACAAAATTGTGTCACTCGTCTATGTGACACAATTTTGTCATATTTTGTCACGAGTCTATATTAGCTACTTGCTTTCCGCCCGGGACTTCGGGAAATTATGTAGCCTATGCTATGTCAACCGCGGAGCTTTCTATTAGTGAAAGAATTTTTGTAATCGGTCAACATACAAAAATGAAATTTCCCCTTTGTAATATAAGTGTAGATACAGGCAAATCGGAGAACTTTGTACTTGCGATTGCGCATCACGTCACTCTTTCTCTGAACTGAGCTTTCTCTGCTTTCTCGGCTCATTCCGCCTGCCCCATTCTTCTATCGGACGTCCAGACGCACCGCGGGGTACCATCCCTATCTTGTTGATATCCCACGGATTCGCACTGAGCACTTTTCATCATCTTTCGTATTGCGCACTGCTAGGGAATGTAATTCCCAGCCTGCGTCTGTATTTCCGAGTTCATATAACCCGAATCTTTTTAAAGTTCTAGTGAATAGGCTCCTTCTGGGTGAGCTTGCTACATCCTCGACCGCATCTTTGCCCTATGGGCTAGAAAAAGATCGGTCTGGCTATCATCTTAAAAAAAGATGATAGCCAGACTTGTAACCGGAAGGTTGCGGGTTCAAATCCTGGTGCCGGACTGGATTCGTCTTTTTAGATTTATGTACGGATTTCTAATTAATGTTCACTTGCTCAGCGGTGAAGTAAAACCCTTACGACTAAGAAAATTCGTTTTCAAATGACAAGTGAACGAAATCCCCTTCGTGTTTCGAAGGGAGACCCGTGCCCTTCGGTGGGGACATATATGGGCTGGTCATAACGGCCCATCCATAAATTACGTCACACGTTAAGGGGCGGGGAGGGGGTCGACAAAGCGTGACATTGTGTGACAAGAGGGTGGGAGGGGTCATAAGTTTCGTGAAGTCACATTTCAAAATGTGTTATGAGTATGAAAACGTGTTAACTATTAACGACAAACTTAACCTCCTCAGTCCCAAGCACTCTTTTTACGTTTTTTCTTTGGTTGAGATAATGAGTTTTGAGTTCCCAAAATAATTACAACTTTATTAAGTACTGCTTTTCGTATTAGAAAAAAACAAAAAAATGGAAAATATGCAAAATATGTGACGTCACGCTAGGGAGGGGGGAGTCTTACAAATGTGACCAGCTGTGACAAGGAAGGGGGGGGGTTAAAAAAATTATGAATTCGTGTGACGTAATTTATGGATGGTCCCTAAGTAATGACTACAAACATATCTCAAGAATACCATAAGCACCTACTAATCATACCTAAGCACAAAAGAAGTAACCCCCACGAATTGATGTATAAAAGGACAAAACTAGGTGACCACATTACATTGACAAAATTCTTTGAAACATTTAGTCCGGGCGGCCGCTACTATAAACACTACCTCATAATATTATTGAAAAAAATCTACATTTTAGGTTCAGTCGCACTTACATGGGATAAGGAAAAACTAGGAATCATTTTGATCTCCTACTCTCATATAATATATGAAAACAACTAGTCTGATGCCGTTAAGTTCATTTTTTTTATCTTAATGTTTATAAGTAATCTTGTAACCAGAGATTCTTCTCAGTAATTAATGTGCCGCATCCTATATGCATGTTGTTAGCAGTCAACTCAGGTGCTGACTGAAAAACAGCCTGGCTGAGGCAACACCTTTTCCCCACATTATTCATTTGTATGTTGTTTTGGTGTCTGTTTTATATGGTGAATAAATATATTTTTCTTTCTTTCTTGATGGTCTACAGGTAAAAATGGAAAGCCCAAAAAACATGGCCAAAATAAAAAAACTTGGCAGTTCGTCGAGTCTGACCAGGTTTAGTGTCCTACAGGGGGTACAGTAAGTGCGACTGTCCCTACAAAGCAGATTTGTTATTAATATACACTTCAACACCGTCTAGGGATATTGCACGATTTTTCATACAAAAGAGGCCTGTTTGAGAAGGTATAAAAGCATACTCGAGATACATGGAGAGCTATAATTTTCAAACGAGCAAGTGCTAAACTTGAATTTTCAATTCTATTCAATAATTTTTGTTTTACTCGAAATTTGTGAAAACGTGACGGAAACGAATACGAAAATGCACTTTTTGCCTGCTTTTTGTATGAAAATGGTCGAATTCACACAAGTTTTTTTTTCATTTTCGTCACGTTTTCACAAATTGTAAGTAAAACAAAATTTATTAACTAGAATTGAAAATTCAGGTTTAGCGCTTGCTTGTCTGAAAATTATAGCCCTCCATATATCTCGAGTATGCTATTATAGCTTCTCAAACAGACCTCTTTTGTATGAAAAGTCGTGAAATATCCCTAGACCGTGTTGATGTGTGTATTATGAGGTAGGGTTTATAGCCGCGGCCGCCCGGACTAAATGTTTCAAAGAATTTTGTCAATGTAATTATCATCACTAATTTTAATTATCATCATCACATCAGTGATCATGGTGCATGCAACGGCGCCGAAATATCGGAAATTCATTTAAAACTAAAATTGTGGTCATCATCATCATTAATTAAGGGGGCCCAGCCCTCTGTCGTTGCAGCATTCTCCATCCTGTTCTGTCTCGAGCCATGGCTTTCGTCTCTTGGTATGTATGGCTACAGCTCCATTCATTTAGCTGTGTCATGTATTGTTTTCTAGGGCAGAGCTAGATGCCTGGGGCACATAATGAGACATGAAGGCCTTAATAAACTTATCCTAGAGGGTAAAATACAGGGATCCAGAGGAAGAGGAAGACCTAGAAAATTGTGGTAAGAACCCGTTATATTACCTATGTTTTCAAACTAACTCTTATTAGCCAAAAATCAGTCAATATCTTTATTAAATAAATAAATTGTATTCAAAAAAAAGCAGGCAATTTACAATTTTACAATACTTATTTCTACATGAAAACATTTAAATAAACTGCTTGTTATACATTCCCTGCAGCCAGTAGCGATTTACCTAAAATCCCACACTAGGCTAGGCCTGTCTTGTGGTGATTTTATACAAAATAACATTACCAGTTCATCTAGTTGCGGCTTATGCTTAACAGTTAGGTATTAAGATAGATTAAAAGTCAAAATAATATAAAAATAACTAACTTTGCCTACTCAGAAAATATAGATATAAAAAAGTTCTCCGATCTCTCATACGTCCAATCCTGTAACCCCGTTTGCACGATTGCCTTAACTTCCCGGGTTGATTTTGTGTGTATTTTAAAGATATTTTGATTTTATACAGGGCTTTAGGTATATCTCTTTCAACCTCTCGGGTGGTTAACTAGTCTATGAAACTGAACAACTTCCCCAAGGAACGTAGGTCAAAATACGAAAAAAAATTGGATCTCCCATACAAAATGCGCTATATGCTGATGAAGTTTGTATGGGAACCCAACATTTTTTTTTTCGTATTTTGATCTATGTTCCTTGAGAAAGTTGTTCAGTTTCATGGACTGATTAACCACCCGAGAGGTTGAAAAAGAGATACCTAAAGCCCTGTATGTGGTGTTTCCTATATCAACTTTAAATTCTATAGGTATGTCAATAAAATTCTTTTTTTTTATTATGAGATGGGTTAACTCTTGATCTCAATCATAAACAAGGTCATAAATGATGTTGACGATAAAGCGGATTAACACAGAAAATGCCATTAAGGCACTAGTACTCCCACGCACCGACGGAACACAGCAAACTGTTCCGTCGTTAAAAAGACTGCCCTTTACAGAGCTTATCAAATCATTATTGTTTTATTAACACACGGCAAAAATCTTTAACATTCTAAAAGTTAGTTTTTTTTATCCACAAATTTTATCCAATTATAAATTAGTTATGTTCTGAATTATACAAATTTAAAAAAGAGGAAAGATTTGTATTTTTGTATGTTTGTAACGAATGAACTCAAAAACTACTTGATCTATTTCAAATATTCTTTCACCAATAGAAAGCTCCCTTATCAGTGGGTGATATAGGCTACATATAGAATAGTTTAATTAAAATAATAATTTTGGAGATTATTGATAAAGAATATTATTTTTCTTTGAAGTTTTTAAAGAATTTCTTAATTTTGATTTACAAGACCAATGTTTTAAATTTAAACTATAAAGTTTAAATTAAATTCTGCAAAGAGCAATCTGGGTCATCACTCGCCACTAAACAGAATTATGAGATTGTATAATTCCCTTAGTGATAAAACAGATTTAGATATTACGGATGGTGTTGCTAAATACAAAAAATGTTTGATAGCCAATATTAAAACATAATACACAGGTACATTTATTTATTTTTATTTTCCAGTTGAATATTCAGTTAGAAATAATTTTGTGCAAGTTAAAGAGATTGTTTTTATTTTGTTTTCATCTACTATTTTTTTTTTGTGTTCTACTAATTTTTGTTTATTTTTAACTTCCTTTTTGTTTTAAATCATGTAACTTTAACAGATCTGTTATGAAATCAATAGCGCATGTCGTTATCGCCTATAATTAGAGTTGCAATTAAGCTAGTTTCATGATTGTATATGTAGTTTTTAAGTGTTGTTGTTTACTCTGTTGGTGATCTAATAAATAAAATAAAAAATAAAATAAAATAAATATTTTTTTCCTAATTCCCACGGGAACGAAGTCCCGAGCGGAAAACTAATCTATACTTAATATTATAAAGAGGAAAAATTTGTATTTTTGTAACGAATAGGCTCTGAAACTACTGGACCGATTTCAAAAATTCTTTCACCATTAGGATGCTAATTATCCCTGAGTAACATAGGCTACATCATTTTCCCGAATTCCCACGGGAACGAAGTCCCGAACAGAAAGCTAGTAATGTATAAAGTAAACATATTCTCATAAGAATTGTGTAATAAATGATTGATGTGTAACACCTACGTTCTGTTTGTTTGTAAATAATTCATACAATTATAAGAACGTTGTTGATCCAACCCACTAAAACAATGAGCACATCCTACTCATTTAACTAGGTATAAACGCGAGTTTCAAGTTAAGAACTTCTACAAATACTTTTAAAACAAGCTATCGACAATATTTATTTTCCCTTCAACTACCCGGTGGTATATCTGAGCAACACCACAAAATTTAATTCATTATAATATTTACAATCTTTATTATTATTTACAACATACGGTTTTTTCTTACATTTTTCATATTTATCTACTATTTTTATTATATTCAATGGGCCTTTTTATAATTCTAAAACGGCACGGCAAAGTTGTATTACCATTGCCTCCTATGTAATAGTAATACTAGAAGCTGAGAACATAGGGAGCAATAGTAATTCAAATTTTGAATTGCCGTGCCGTGCCGTTCGAATTATAAAAAGGCCCGTCATAAATACTACACAGTAACATGCACACGCGCGCAGGGAGCGCCTCCGTCCACTTAGGTCCTGGCAGAATAACAGCGTTGTGGTTTCTTACCACAACAAATGCTGAGCCAGCGCCATTTTCACTGACACGATACACGCAACACCAACCACTCACACACACACGCACACACACACACATTCCTACTCACTCTCAAACACACACTAAACTCCTCCAACACATTATTTTTAATTAATAATTAAGATACACTAATGTTTTTGTTTTATTTTTTTAGTTTTTGTAATTGTGTGTGTAATGTGTCAGTTAAATAAAGGTTTTATCTATCTATTGTATCTAAGATGTTTTCTGTTTAGTGTATGATATTATCTCCGTCTGTGTTGTTCTTTATCTGAGGATTAAATATATTTTTGAATTCATCTATTATCTGCCTGACAAAAAGACAACAAATTCTCTTCAACTTCTTAACACGCTTTGATTACGTAGTTGACTAGCTAGCTTTTCACAAAAAAACGGCTTAAAACCACCATTTTTAGGGCTTATTTTGTTTAAAATATCTATGTTTAAAAGGTACAGTTAGGTTAAAATGCAATTAGGTAAATTTTTTTTAGTTAGAACTAGCTTTTCGCCCGGGACTTCGTTCCCGTGGGAATTTCCCCGTCAATTTTCCAATGTTTTTAATAGTTATTCTGCTATTCGGGACGGAGAGAAATACAACAAATCAAAAACCATGGAAATCGGTCCAGCCGTTCTCGAGTTATAAGTGTTGTTACAAACACGACTTTCTTTTATATATATAGATAAAGATAATAACAAACGTCAATTTCATCTTCTAATTTCCTCGATAGTTAAATAATAAACAATTATTATAAATACAATTTTTCTAACACGTGACTTAAATCAATACAAAACATTGTTATGGCTAAATAGCTTAACTCCAAGTCACAAATCCATAATTATTTAAACAATAATTTATGCGGGTATGAATCATTTTTGTTTAACTCAACTGTCATAAATGCTTGATATACCAACCTACAAATACCATTATTCAATCGCCAAAAGACTTCAACTCGGAAACTGAATTATAAACCCAAGAAAATTGCCTATTGTACCTACAGTGCAGATTATATCAAAACTTTTCAACATTTAAGATCTTTAATGGATTCGAAAACTACAGATACGTCGTTAAGTGTAAACACAGGATACATCGATGATTACTCACAGCTTCGGTTATCCTACTGGCGGCAGCAGCGATGGAAGAATTCATCAGATACCACCACCGAATCATCAAACATAAGTAGCTGTGAAACTGTAGTGAGCTTTGTCAATGACTTATCTATGGAGGAAGATATAAACGAAGACTTAAGAAGACAAAAGATAACCTCGGAAATTCCAGATCTTCCACCACCTATGTTCACGGTAGCCTCAATCATTGGATCAAAAGTGAATGAAATGAATGCAGGAACAAATATGCAGTTCGTGCATAGTGATATCATTGAAGGTGGTTCCAGTAAAGAAAATCAGGTTTCCGATTCAAGTTTCTCACCGCTGAGTACATCTACAGTTAAATCTGAACAATCATACATTTTTAAACGGTCACAGAATTAACATCCTTATTTTTTTACCTTATCTACTGGTCTGATTTGATTCCTGATCATATTTTTAATAAATTTTAAGCATTCGTGGGAGTCTGGGTGTTTATTGTATATGTATCATGTGTATGTTTTTACAGTGAAAAGGAATACAAGGAGTAAGTATATCATTTATCTAGCACCCATAGGACAAGCCTAGCTTACCTTGGGGTTAGTACGCGCTGTATGAGTTGTCCCCAATATTTTTATATTTATTGAACCTTTTTATAATTCGAATGGCACGGCACGGCAATTTGAAATTTGAATTACCATCGCCCCCTATGTTCTCAGCTTCTAGTATTAAATAGGAGGCAATGGTAATACAATTTTGCCGTGCCGTTTTCGTATTGTAAAAAGGCCCATTGGTTTATGATTTTATCTGAGTGTGAATAGATATTAATAGATTTTAAGCTGCTAATTTGAATAATTCTAAAGATACTTAATATTTTGTAATTATAAGGCAATTTTATTATTTAATTCATTTTGTAATAATATAAGCTTTTGATTAGTTACTGTGATTTCGAATTTAACTTATAGAAATTAAATGAATAATTATTTGAAAAACAACCCTGACTTTTTATTTAAATTATTCTAGAAGTGGAATATTGTTCTTGAGAAATTAATAGCAAAGCTATTTTTTGCGGAAATTGATAAATATTTACCTAATAGTTAGTTCATTTTATATTATTAATCAAAGACACAACAAAAAGATCAATCTATTAAATATTTGTATTAACTATCTATGTATCTGTAAAGATAAGATTTTGTTTGTCTTTTAAAAAAGTACGTATATATGTAAGTATTTCCGCCCGCGGCTCCGCCTGCGTGGACTACAGGTTACATTGTGCCCAGCTGTGGGATAAAACGTGGTCTATGTGCTTTCACAACGTCTAATCTAGTACCAAACATCAAAAGCGGTTCAGTAATTTAGGCGTGAAAGCGTAACAGACAGACAGACACAGACAGAGTTACTTTCGCATTTCTAATATTAGTAGGGATTGTATTTATTTATTTGTCTTTCTGTATCTATTCCATTAATTTTATCTAATCCTTTTGTACTTCACGCCTACTCATCAAGAATTTTTCATACTGTTCATTAGGTTGACTGGAAGAGATCCCCTAGTGGGATAAGTCCGCCTTTGTACCTTAAATGTATTTCAACTATAAGTATCATATTTTTCTCCTGTTAGAATATTTATTGTACAATAAAAGATTTACATACATACATCAATGTACTTTTTTAAACTGTGCCCAGAGGAAACTAAAAGATTTTTGATTTATTAGTACTATGCTACCTTGAAGCTTGGTATTAAATTCTCTCAAGACCCGATATTCCCAAACACACAGCTTCAGGCCAATGCCAGTGTTTAATAAGGTTAAATACGAGGTTACAGTTAACCAGAGATTAACTACAACCAACCTCACAGGAACTTGATAGATTTGCGCAGTTGCGAATGATTATGTTTATTGCTTAGCTTTAATACTGTAGTAATTCTGTACTATATGTTGGGCCCCTTGGATCATACACAAAAACAGAGACGAACACCCATGACCCAAGAACTAGAACAATTTTACACAAACATTTGCCCCGACTAGAAATCGAACTCAGGACCCGTCGATCAAGTGGAAACGCCACTACCACTCGAACAAACCGGCCGTACTCGACCAATATGCTATTTGGAGGTAGTGTTAACAAAATTATTTCAGTAGTTTTTGTGTGATTGAGAATATTATGTTTAATTTTAAATTTACAAATCATATTAAAATTTATACCTTTATATGGCCGCAGGAAGCACAAGATAGGGAGTCATGGAGGGAACGGAGAGAGGCCTTTGCCCAGCAGTGGGACACATAATGGCTACATAACATAAGATAAGATATGAGAATAGTCTTGAAAATTAGGAATGCTCTTTTGCTTTCAGGGATTTTTTTAAAGTCTCCTATGAGGCTGATCGGGACATCGTCGAATGACACCTCGCCAAAATTGTGATTTTAATAATAAAATTAAATTTGTAGGCAGTCAAGATGCTGCCTAGCCAGTTTCCAGCCTAGAAAACATATCTGAAAGAAATCTTTACCTACCGATAGCACATCATCGAACATAACTCCGAAGTTTTAAGTTCGAGTCAGGCCGCGTCACAATTTCCCACATATGTTTGTTAAGTACTAGCATTCTGCTCGGGACTTCCTTCCCGTGGGTATTCGGAATAATTATGTAGCCTATGTTACTTAGGGATAATGTAGCATCCTAATGGTGAAAGAATTTTTGAAATCGGTCCAGTAGTTTTTAAGTTTATTCGTTACATACAAAAACACAAATCTTTCCTCTTTATAATAGGTACGTATTAGTGTAGGTAGGTAGACAATTATTTGCACATTCATTAAAAAAACACACAATTATATGTAGAAAGAACTTGTGTTATGAATTGATACTTTAACTGTCTATCTGTTTACTTTTCAACAGATGATAAATAACAATAACATTTTCATTTGTTTCTCTTTTGATTATGAAACATAATCATAATATAATTGCTAGCTTTGTTAATAACTTTTCTTCGATTCCTTATGGCGAATAATAATTATGTTTTTATTTATTAAGTTCTGTTTATAATTCATATTTTCCAAACTATACATAAAACTTCGTAAACCAAACCCCACAAGTCTGTCTCGATGTTCATTTTCTACTAAATAAAACAAATGCTGGTAAGTCGAAAATTCATATATTACACGTCTATGGTATAGTATATTAATTTAGCATAGTGTAGTATAGTATTTAGTAAATATAGTATATTTCGCGGCATATATTTTTGCTATAAGTAGGTTATGTCTGTATGTAAACTCTTTATTGCAAACTCTTACAGACTAACACAAAAGAAACAGATTTGCAAAGGCGGACCTATACCTGAAGGGATCTCTTCCAGTCTGCTTTTAATATAGTAAGAGAGAAACAGAGGTGGTACGTTGTACAACGCAATAATATTTGCATTACCTACCAATTGATAAATAATATAATTATAAGATAAAATCATAAATATATACCTAGTTCCATCAGCATAAAGTTCCATCAGCATAACGGGAAAAAACGTCAAGCCACCATCAGATGCATTTCAGACAAAAACATAATCAGTGTACTGCCTGATTTCCCCCGTGACTCCTCGCTCACTCTAATGATTTTTTTTTGCATAAGGCTAAATGTTAAGTCGGAAAAATATCCAGCTTACAGTGTTAATAAGGCTGCAATATATCAACGCTGTACTTATGAAAATATCCGGGAGGTTTTTAAGGTTTAGTTAAAATTGACTTTTGCTGCATCTACTGTACAGTGAAAATTGAAATTATGAGGTTTTTTTTACCAGCCCATATACGTCCCCACCGAGGGGCACGGGCCTCCCTTCGAAACACGAAGGGGATTTTGGCCATAGTCCACCACGCTGGCCCAATGCGGATTGATGGACCGCTCATCTTTCGAAAATGAATTTTCTTGGGCGGACGGGTTTCATCACGATGTTTTCCTTCACCGTTAAGCAAGTGATAATTAGAAATCCGTACATAAATCCGAAAAGACGAGCTTAGTGACACAGGCCCGCACCAGGATTTGAACCCGCGACCTTCCGATTACAAGTCTGGCTCATTACCAACTGGGCTATCAGCGCTTTCTAGAATTACGACATTTTTGATTAGGGATAAGCCCTTCAGTTCCGAATTTTTATTAGTCGGATTTTCATTAGTCTATCCCTCAGATAACGTCTTGTCAGATTTCTTATCTGCAAACAAGAAACTTAGGTGAATACTTAATTGAGAAACGTATCACCCCCGCATTTGATTGCTTATTACTTTAAAACGGCTAAACCAATTTTGATCAATAGCTAAGAACCATCTCGATTACGTCAGCTTTCAAACAAAAATCCGCATGGAAATTGGTCTATTCGTCTAGGAGCTACGATGCCACTGACAGACATATAGATAAGTACATCATATAAAAAAACTTAGCTTAATTAGATTACAATAAAAACTATAATGTAAAAATTTATCTAAATACCTATATAAAAAGAACAGTAATCAATTAACGCTAAAACAAAATAAAACTGTTTATAAAATATGTGTTAGTAGGGCAAATTAATATAATACCTAAACTAAGTATTTTACAATACTTGTGTCTTAGGTAAAATATCTTAGTCAATAAAATTATGTTACAATTAACAATAACAATAAAAGTAGATCAACTGGCTGTTTTTGTTCCAATAGTTTTGCGAGCATATCTTCACGCTACAGGTTCTTTTAGGCATACTAGAGACTAGGTAATTATGATATGACAGTCAATAGTTTTTCCGTGTCTTCATAGGATGTGCCTGTTAACCAGTCCTGTACACTCTTTTTACATTCTTTATGGTTCAAAGAATATATTCCTAAATAAAAGTTAACACGGTTGTACAGTAAAGGACCAAGAAAACAATAAAATCTATGAGAGTGAGCAGTACGGAAAGATTCACTGGTGCAGACAATATCTGCGCGTCTTTTACTGGTTAGGAATGCAAAGGGAGTTTCTTTTTGTTTTTTAGTAATGGTTAATAAAATGTATAATTGGCGGACAGAGAGTACAGCGCATTCGGACAGGAGTTGGGTGGTGGGGTAGCGGAAGGGACGGAAGGAACTAACTTTCAGAATCGCTCCATGTGTAATTTTGACCCTCTTTTTGCGTCCGGGTTTAAAAATAGTTACGTACAGAGGCCAGCGCTTCAGGTAACCCCATTTTCATTGCAAAACCGTTCTTATAGTAACAGCACAGAGTGCACGCGTGTGACAACCTGATTGGCGGCTCTCTGTACATATAAAAGACTTGGACACAGACACACACGTTAAACTTATAACACCCCTCTTTTTTTGTGGGGGGTGAAAAAATAACAAATCTCGTCATGATCGATCTATACCAGTCTCATTAACACAAATTTCACGAGCATTTCCGTGCTTCGGAGGGCACGTTAAGCTGTCGGTCCAGGCTGTTGTCGATTGACTACAGTCGTTAAAACCAAGTCAGAGGCCATTGTGCGATTTGAAAACTCTGACACCAGGGTTGGCCAAGTTCGCCACATACTTGACTATACCTACACGATAAGAAGAAGAAGATTAACACAAAGCTTCACAGAAACTAAAAGATTTTTCCTAAACACTTGCGTCCACTGGGCACACTATTTATAAGGCCCTAACTCGCACAAACTGTCAAACTCTTGCCCTAGGGAGCGAAGTTTAAATGGTTGTTCGCTTCGCTAACGTGTCTTTATTTCTATATTAACCGGACCCATGGTACACATAAGTAGGTAACTATCAGGTTACCTATGCGGGCATTTTATACTGTTGCTACAAGAACGGTTTTTTAATGTTTTGGGGTATCAAGATTCGCTGGCCTCTATACAAACCCGATATTTACAACATTGCTAATTTGATTGAACAAAATATTTTGTAATGATTTCCTATAAATGGATCTTTGTTACTCCTTCACGCAAAAACTACTGGACGGATTTTGAGGACGATTCTGCTCATGAAAATACTTTCTCCAAGGAACATATGTCTAAACATAGAAATAGAAGCTCAAGAATTTTTTTTCTTTTTTCTAAGGGTCTAGGTAAATATGAAGAAAAAAAGTTCACTTCTACAAATCTACATATAATTTGGCGATCAGCTGATTTGCCATTGTATGGGAAATCGAAACTTCTGTTCTACCCTAAGGTTGCCTGGAAGAAATTGCTACCTAGCAATAAGGCCGCCTTGTTGTACACTATGTTTTATGTTCTGTTGATTGTGCTGTATGTCCTTGTGTGCAAATAAAGTATATTGTATTGTATTGTAACTTTGATTTGATAATTTCATATAGGTTCTTTTAGAGAAAGTTGTTCAATTCCATAGGGAAAATAAATTTTCGCCAGCCCCCCTAACTTTTCTATTGTATTCAACGTTTCTATTGGGCTGAATACAAAGGAAACGTTAGAAGTTTAGCTTTGGTAAATACGTTTAAACTTACCGCGTTCGGGGGTCAGCCAATTTAAGGACACCATATCAATGCCGATTTTTAGTAACGTGAGTAAAACCGTTAAATTATAAATTATGTATAACCCCCACCAATCGTTTATTAGTAAAACACCATGAGGTGATTGTTCTGAATACCTAAGTATCTTCCCTCGTTGGTAGATCGTTTCTTATGACCCGCGTGAAACACACCGCACATGTGTTGATGGTTGTAATATGTATAGAAGAAACCGGTGCAAGCTAACTTAGCAATGCTAAACGGTCTTGATTGATCACCGCAGCTCCACGCACACAATCTATATGCTAATATCGGGATGATTTTTTTTCAGAGTTCCTCGTATAAAAGGTTCAAGAAAAACTCTTTAAAAAATCAGTTTCTTTTTCGGTTTTACGTATAGGTACTGTAACTTTTTAACGCCTGGCAAAAAAAGAGGGGTGTCTTAAGTTTGAAAAGTGTATCTGTGTGTCTGTTTTTTTGTTTGAAAGCTGACGTAATCGAGATGGTACTTAGCTATATTTGATCAAAATTGGTTCAGCCGTTTAAGAGTTATAAGCAATACTGCTTTACCAGAAAACATTTAAAACAACACTTATACAATGTCTAAAACTGACCTATGTCATTTGACCTAAGCCGGTTTTAAAACAGTGTAAGTTTAGGTCCTCAATATCAGAGGTTATACAACATTTTAAATTTAAGAGTTATACCGGACTCTTTATCGGATTTAAATTATACCCTATGTACCTAAAGTGTAGTGTGTGTGTTGAAGAAACAAAAATAAATGATGTCTATGTCTATAAAATGACAATTTTCTGTGGCATAATGTACTGTCTTGTGTTTTTTCCCTAAGATCTCTCTTCGTAGCTATTATTTTCAGAACACATCCACTCTGATCTTCCCCATTGTGCAATGTTCTTTACCACGTGAAGTTTGCTGAACTGCGACCACATAGATTGCCATGTTTCAAAATTCTATTCTTTTATAAACTACGCTTCTGAACACCTCAACCGCTCAGACTAGAATATCGCTTGGCTCGCCTTTTAAAAGGCTGCATCCTTATTATGTAAATCTACACGGCCGATTTGCCTAATCCATGATCGGACGTTCCCGAGATTGTTGTGATATTTTCGGTTTTCCCCCGGGAGCGAGGTCCTCTGAAATTGCTAGTAGCCCCGTTTCCTTATCTCGATCTATGCAATGGCCAGCCCTAAATATCAAGGCTACAATTTTTATAAACTTACTACAGAAACCTCTTACGTTTTCCATTTACTGGCTCCGAAGGGCAATTGCTTCGAATATAAAATTTCTTCGCTGCTGTTTTACTTACTGCTTAAAATATAAAATAGTCTTATTCAAAGTAACCTGGCGAGTCATGTTTGCTCTGATTTTATTCACAGTATCGTCATTATTGCACTCGTGAGATCCCACTGTTGGGAAAGACTTCTCCCAATTGCCATGCAGGTTTCACACATGCATTAAGATAGTAAGTTAATTACAAAACAACTGATCTTATTATAATTACTGAGTATAAGTCAGAAAGCCACTGCTGCCCATCTTGTGATGTTTCTCAATCGGTTTTATAAGATCCGGCGAGAGGGAAAAGATAAGGTGGTGTTTGGAATCTGTGACTTAAGTATGCGGTAAAATAGGATAGACAAGAATTTCTATTAACTCAGAAACATCAAAATTATTCACAACAGTTCCAATATAACCTGTAGTACGCAGAATCTAATCAGGGTGGTAAAATTGTCGTCATGAATTTATCTGTCACTCTCAAACACACAGACACGCACCTGTGTGAGACAGGCGGGCGCATCACTTGTATTATTATATCACACATGGAATTTTCATCAGTCGCGGCTCTTTAAACTTTGATAAAGCTCTCCGTAATATACAATAATTTCACGGTAAGGCTGTTTGGTATAAGGTTATACGTGAACAATCTTTAAATAGAAACAGTTAGCTTGTATTTTCAGCGTCGATTTGTATCGTGAATTTTAGATCCAATGCGTGAGCCCTTCAATGTGTGCGTAACACAATATCAGCAGCTCATATGAAATCGCTATACCTATGCCGTTTATATCCCGTGCCTCAAGCTAATCCCCGTATGAAACTCACCGCATCCCCCTCAACCCACATGCAGAGGGATCTAATATCTCCAGTACTAGCTAATGCGACTTCTCGGTAAACAGATTGCGAAAAGTGGAACTCAAAAATACACAGTATCGATGTCACAAGCTCCCACGATCCCGACCCTCTCGAAACCGCTTTTGATCTTCGAGCACTCTCCAAGTTAACTTTAAAAATATCTTTATAACGAGGCAGAAACATCTATATTTTCGCAGATAACGGTTTAATTTGCGGCTTTTGTTGACAGATTCTGCTTATAAACTGCCACCGCAATTAATCGGTCCGTAATGACTTTTTGTTCGGTCAATAAAGGCTCCCTTTTCGCCAATTCATAGGCGATAAAATTATCATAAGAGGCGGGGTGAGCCATTCAGTGCAATTAACTGGGAGATCTCAAATTGTCGGACTAGTCGCGTTCCGCCTAAATCTAATTAGGTAATTGAAATCATTCGACGTTGCGTCGGGAGTCGGCAGGGAGGGAGCGCCGGCTGCATCTCGCCAATTAGTTCGCATTCGCACAAACTTGAATCAAAATTAGAACGTGCAGATGGCTAATTAAATCCACCTGACTCCTATAAGCTTAAAATTACGTATACTGATATTGTAATAAACATTCAACAGGGCTTTATTCAGTTTAATGCTAGCCTTAGACAGTTGCAAAGCTTATAAGTAATCGAAATGGATCCTAAAATAAAAGCGCTATTCTATTCGCTCAGACTTTGAGGACTAGGATCTGCGACGCCATTTTCGTTCCAAAGCTCTATTCGGAAAGGAATGGTGGGTCGCTCATCGCTAGCTATCAGGATCGCTAATTGACAACTCCTCTATCTGTAGAATTTCGTCGAGCGTCACGTTTAATATCGCTCGTTAGCCCTGCTCCCACCTCATATGCAATTACGTCGTGTGATGAATGCAAATCAGTGACTCAAGGATTTCTGAATACACATGTCATATTGTGTGTGATAAATTAATACGTTGCTAACAATTTGGAAACAGCGTGTAAAATTAATAATGGAGTGACTTTATATTAGTTTACGAAACGTTAAGATTAGTGTGGCCTTGAATTGGTGATTTTGCTACAATAAACCCGTTAAAAAAATCGTGAAAATAGCTAATTTATTTGGCTACAAAACGGAGTGTACTCCAATACATTCAAGTACAACCTCTCTTAATTTTAAGAGCCGCGCTTTGACTTTAAATTCGTAAGTTAAACTTTAACAGGTGATTCTCTCCATGAAACTGAACAACTTTCCAACTGATCGCACAAAATTTCAATCAGCTGGATTTCGACCTAATATATTCCTTGGACCTAACCCAGACTCTTGCACCTAGAAAGCTAAAATTTGGCCCAGTTTTTTTATAAAGCAGGTAAGGAATAGGAAGGATTTCACGAAACTCCCACGGGAACGAAGTCCCAGTCATTTATTCATTTTTTTTGAAGGGAAAACTTTTTTTAGCGGCGTTGTGCACTTTTTGGATGGGTAAAAAATGTTAAACTCGCGTCAGGATCACGTGACCCTGATTGAAAATTCGTAAGACGGAGGGTGAAGTGAAAATGCAAGAAAGTAATATATGTTCAAGTTTCCACTTCTGCCGGCACTCCCGGAGTGCAACTTTTTTTAACACCACGCTGTTTACAACAACATCCTATATTCAGACTAGTGCGACACCTGATTATATTGAGACAATAACATACTACCAGCCTAACCTTGCCACTGTATAATTAAAGGTGATAATTCGCAAGACTTCGCCGAATAACTACACATTGCTTGCTTGCTACATGTAACTACAGAAGCAGAATGTCTTATGTATGTCATGAATGAGTTAAACGTTTAATTCATGTATGGAGACGCGTAATTACTTGGTGTAGTGAGCATATGTCACTGCAGGGAAGTATTCAGAAACTTGAAAAAATTAAATTTAGAATTTATAATAACAATGAAATAGCAAGACAGAAATTGATTGCCTGTTTGGTCGAGTGGTAGTGACGCTGCCTCTTGATCGACGGGTCCTGGGTTCGATTCCCAGTGTAAAAAGCAGATGTCTGTTCTCGGTCATGGATGTTCGTGTCTGTCTTCTTTGTATACGTTCCAAGGGACCTATACGACATATACGTTTATTTGTTTATACACCACCTGCATCTGGAGCACGTATTATACGTCAAGTATTCTATATTTAAAAGTAAGCCATTAAAGCTTAAGGGAAATAAAATTGTATGGAACTTCCCTTGGGCATTGTGACATTTAAATATGGAACGCCAAAATTTCAACAAAAACTTCTATCGAAAATAATTTCGAAAAAAAACAAAGCTATTGAAGGCTTAACTTCCTTGGTCCAAGGAGATTTTAACTATAAAATTTGACACATCAAAGAGATTTTACTTTTATGAAAAATATTTAGTATAAAAACTTGTCTGTATGTCTTAGCTATTGACTTTCCTTTGCCTACGGAACTAAATATTATAAGAAAACGTCGTCGGTGATTTTGGATCTGTGATTTTTACCGCGATTTACTAAATTGTTTGGTAATCTTTTTTAATAAATCTAAAAAAAAAGTCCAGTATGTACTGTACGTAATTCCAGCGACTCTGACATAGAAACGGAGGCTCAAAACATTGATGGGATGAATTTATGATTTATTTTTTATTTAACCTCACAGTAGGTGTATAAAGTAGAGTAAGCTCCTCGGGGATAAAAGTGTCTTAGTCTTGGGCAGACTTGAATCCTTCGCTTCATTCAGGATTCTTAACATAATTCCCTCGCTCCGCTCGGGAATTAACATCTTAATTCCCTCACTGCGTTCGGGAATGAACTACAGAATCCTTCATTTCGCTCAGGATTCAATATGCTGCCCGTGACTTAATACACTGTTTTATCCCCTTGATGCTTAATCTACTATTATTTAATTTAAATGCAGTGATTCAAGAATTGTTCTACCTACTCTGAAAGATCAAATCCAAAAACTGAATTAGTTTATTATGATAGTTATAATTTGTCGTTACCGTTATTCAAAAAATTTATTAGATCTGTTTTCATGGAAATACAAAGGTAACCAAAAGGCGGATGCGGCAGATTTGACTACTACAGGTAAAATGTCACCTTTATACTAGTATCAGTTAAGAATAACATACGCACCGACACACTCATTCACACACACACACATATACACCAATCTGTACACTTATACACTGCGTTACTTTAGTATATTTTTTTTATTACTAACTGACTGGACGAATTAAGATAAATCTAAGTCTGATATTAATTTCATAATTTTTTGTACAATTTTTTTTAAAGTAAGTAATTTTATTTAAGTTTCACTTAAGTTTAAGAAGCGTAAAGTTGTATCATTATTGTTTTCTCTTTTGTTTAGTATAATATTTATACACCGAAAGGTAGTCGCTGTTTTTATCATACGTTATAATTTTTGGTATTGATGTGTTTATTATTATTTTTAATTAACTGCAGCGGTCGACCGGTCAAACAGGGTCAAGCTGAAAACCAGCGCTGTTCAGTTTTTTGTACAGCACAACGCTGAGCTTGGCTCCTTTTGCTTAGGTTAATCTAGTAACTAGAACTAGATTCTAGTTCTTACTTTTACTGTTAATTTAGTCATAGTAACGTAGATTTAACTTTAGCAATAAACATGATTTCATTTCATTCATTCATTTCATTTCTCCAAAATGAGAAATTCTTTCGTAGCAAACGCCTACGCTCGTTACCGTAGCAAAAAAAGGGGGAAAAAAATATTCATCGACTTCGCAGCATGCAGCAATATCTACGCGCTGAAATCCGTACCTGTACAAGGCGTTAATTGGTGCAGGATATAACTGGTAGCAGAGGATCGTTACTGGAAAGCGATGGAGCGATCGTTCCTGTTGCTTGTGTGTCTGTGCGTCGTGCGAGCTGAGGTATGTAAGCAAACTTAGTACCAAATCTATACCTAAATAATATTTTACAGACAAACTATATCTTCCCGTGTGAATTCGGGAAAATTATGTAGCCTGTGTGTTAATCCCAGGGTATCAGCTAAATCTATACCAATTTTCAACAAATTTGGTCCAGCAATTCGAGCGTGAAAAAGTAACAAACATCCATACAAACTTTCGGGTTTATAATATTAGTAAGGACATGCAAAACTTAACGACTATGACAAAACTGTGTCTGGAAAGCCAGAGACAAGCGACTCAAAGCAATCACTAGTTTGGCAGTAGCAACCCTAATAGGCAAAAGCCTGGGGTACGGCTAGCAACTAATGGTGTACACTATATTATAAATGCGAAAGTTTGTGAGGATGTATGGATGTTTGTTACTCTTTCATGCTCAAACGGCTAAACCAATTTTGATACAATTTGGTATAAAGATAGCTGATACCCTGGATTAACAAATAGGCTACATTTTTTTTACCAGCCCATATATGTCCCCACCGAGGAAACACGAAGGGGATTTAGGCCATAGTCCACCACGCTGGCCCAATGCGGGTTGGTGGACCGCTCGTCTTTCGAAAATTTCTAGCGGGTTTCATCACGATGTTTTCCTTCACCGTTGAGCAAGTAATAATTAGAAATCCGTACATAAATCCGAAAAGACGAATTTAGTGGTACAGGCCCGCACCAGGATTTGAACCCACGACCTTCGGATTACAAGTCTGGCTCATTACCAACACTGGGCTATCACCGCTTCATAATTACAGGCTAAGTACAAAATTTTCCCGAATTCACATGGGAACGATGTCCCGGGCGGAAAGATAGTATTGAATATTTTCAAACATCTTTTTTAATATAGACAACAAAGTCGCTTGTAATAAATTGATTTTTTTTTGTTTGCAAAAATAACTCTTAAAATCATATTTCTAGTTCCCAACTAAAGAATTCGTAGAACAACTTCGTCCGTACGTCGAAAAATGTGAAGAAAAAACTGGGGTCGACAAGGGTACGTTTTAAGTAATAAGCATAATATAGGTGTCTTAGGCAGTTGTCCCACCGGCAACGATGAACGAGTAGCGAGCAGAGCTAGAGTGTAGAAACGAGTCGGCGTGCCACGGGGAGCGAGTGCGTAGTTCCGATAGTTGTGTAGCCTGGCTATAAGCGAGTGTGCGAGTGAGACGAGCGAGTTTACTTTCAGATCCGCACTGTAGAGAAAAGACCGCTGGTTAATAATAATAATAAACGTTTATTTTACCATGCAGCACACAGATACAAACATTTAGACGATCACAAAAAAAACACAGATTTAAAATAAACAAAAATACATACAATATAAACATATTCATTTGCGTATGGATGCTGCAGTGAGTAAAAAGGCCTGGGCTCAGCGATATTTTGTCAGTCTGTATTTCAGACTGGCAACACTGATGCTCTCTCGGCGTGGTTGCTCTCTCGGCGTGAGTTCTGATCGCTAAGCGAGTGTTATCTTTCCTAGCTCTTGTCGAGCAGCGACAAACTAGTGAAGCGAGTCCTCGCCGACAGTGAGAACAGTCAGCGATCAACTATTTGTATATGCATCTCTTTTGTTTGCACGGAATGTATATCTATTGTACGTTTCTTGAGAGAGAAAATAGCGGATAGTTAGTCGTTTTCTAGCCCACTGAAACGGCGAGAAAGCGACTAACTATCGACTATTTTTTCGCTCAAGAAACGTACAATAAAATGTAGATCCCGTGTCAATAAAAAAGATATATGTATTACTAGTTGATATATGGCTGTTCACACTGCCGGCGAAGACTCTCTCTCCACAACTTAGTTTGACGCCGCGACTAGCGAGCTATTAAAGATAATACTCGCTTAGCGATGCTCGCTTATCATAACACTCGCAGAGTGATCACTCGCACATTCGCTTATAGCCCAGCGACAAAACTATCGGAACTACTTACACACTCGTTTCGAGTTTATGGTGGGATAGATGCCCACCATAACCTACGTATATGTAGGAACTGGGAATTTTAAATTATACTTGGGCCATTACGACCGTGGGAACTGAGTCATCAATCATTACGTCATAGGGATGCCGGGCCAATCGTTATCGATAAAGTGACACAGGTAGCAACTATTAAAAAAAACTACATATTTGCTACCTGTGTCACTTTATCGATAACGATTGGCCCGGCATCCCTATGACGTAATGATTGATGACTCAGTTCACACGTTCGTAATAGCCCAAGATAGTAAGAGAAAGGATGGTAAAGCGAAAGGATGTGAATCAGCCCACGAAACTGAACAACTTTTCCCAAGGTACATAGGTTGAAGTATGAAAAATATTTTTCGGCTGTATGGAAACTTAACATTTGTGTGATCAGTTGTTTAGCCTTGAATAGGAAGCTGAATTTTTTTCAGAATTTGATATGGGTTCTGTGGGAATGTTGTTCAGCGTTAAGGGAAGAATCAACCCCTAAAGTTTTGCTAACTAAAGCAACCCCATATAACCCTTATCCTTCCTTTCTTTTACTCCTTTCTAATAATTTTTGAAAGTATGTTTGTTTGTCCGCCTTTCACGTGGTCGATCCGTTGCTCCGTTACCATGTGATATTAGCGCAGGCTCCAAAGTGGTATAGGCTACTTTTCCACGTAAACGAAGTTAAAGACGTTAAGCTAGTAACGCGATTCTATGGAAAGGATAGCTATCATAGACGCGTGAGATGGTTTTGTTGTTTTTATCACGTTCCGCCCTCTCGTTATATCGCATGGCGTGAGCCGGAACAGGCAGAACGACTAAGTTACCTATGCATTAACGTATTTTAAAGGGCGGTGTGTTAGCTCTTTCACAGTAGAACAACAACAACTAAGTAAGCTTGAAGCGAAGCGCTCGTAGCCCAGTGGCGCTCGCTGATCTCAACCGATCAGTGAGGTTAAGCAACGTACACAGTGGCAGAGAACCTGATGGGTGACCAAAGTGGCAATTTATCACGACCGTTTCTGTGCTTCGGAGGGCACGTTAAGCTGTCGGTCCCGGTTGTTGTCGATTGACTTCAGTCGTTAAAACACCAAGTCAGAGGCCATTGTGCGGTTTGAAAACTCTGACACCAGGCAGGGTTAGCCAAGTTCGCCACACACTTGACTATACCTACATGATAAGAAGAAGACTAAGTAAGCTTTGACAAAACTTTGAAAACATGGCGTCACATAAAATTTACTACTCAACTGCTTCCTGCTGGCCTAACATAAGTAATCAGACTTCACTCTCATGATAGTTGATTGCCAAGTAAAACATAACTTTAATATATGACTAGAAGGTTGCATTTCTTTTGCATTCAATTGACGATGTCATATGATCTTGAATTGCTAAAAAGAGAAATGAAAACTTCTCTAAATCCAAATAGGGCCTATTAAGTATCCCGACAGTATATACCTACTCTCATGAGGGAATCTCAATGCTTATGATAGTGTGCCGTTTCCTGTCCCTACCTTCTATGTAATTACATTCGCTGTCTTTTTTCAGTTTTGGTTGAGCAATTTTCGAAAGGTAAAAACATGGCAGATGATACAAACCTTAAGGTCAGTATAGGCATTTACTCGAACAACCAACATTTATTTTGATTCTACAATACCTGTCTCAAAATAGTATTTCTTTATTATTATGAGAAGTTTATTATCGTTATTGTTAACTCTTGACCTCAATCTTGACTAAGGTCATGATGAGGTCGACGATGGAACGAGTTAACCCAGAAAATGCCTATTAAGGCACTAGTATTCCTACACACCGACAAAACACAGCAAGCTGTTTGGCATCGGACTTCGGTAGGAAGGTGGTCGCGAACCAGACGGCCCTTTACAGAGCCTACCACACCGCATGAGACCATTGGATGACACCTCAGATTTAGCTACAAATTGAGGTGTCGTTACCTAGGAGGCAGGTCTCATTGTCTTTCCTTAGTCGCCTCTTACGACACCCACGCAAAGAGATGGAGTGGTGTAATTCTCAACCGTTCACCACACGGCCTGAAACAGTAAAACATTTTTTATTGGTTGCAGTGTTACATGAAATGCATTTTCGTTGATTTGGATTTGGTAAGTGCCTAACACCCAGTTGAATAACAAAGCTTCTTTAAATGTAATGACGCCCTTGTTTATACGCTATAAATAAGACGGATGCTCGGTTGCAGAAACATTCATTAAAGTTAAAGCCTAAAGGTCCTTGTTTAGGCCAACTACGTATACAGAAAGTGGCAGTATGATATTTAAAGTTTTCTCTGCAGCTGGGTGGAAGAGTGACAGTTGAATATTTAAGTGTATTCACTTGTACGTCTCTACAACTAAGAGTACACCTCATGTATACTGAGAGTACACTCACTCACCACAGGCGCGGTCGCAGCCAGAAATTTTGGAGGGGGTCACTCACCCAATTCACAACTAAGTAAACAGCCTTTATCTTGAATCTTTACAATAAACCGACAAATTACATTATTAGAATATTGTTATACAATCTTTATCATAACGACGCATATCGATTTTGCTAGGATTACCAAAACTACGTAGTTCGGTTCCTTGTTTCTAAACTAGATGTCATTTCCAAGTTATTTTGGCCATCGCGCGTAGTTCATAAAAACACCACTAGATGTCAGCAAACTATAAATTTATCGCGGTTAGGGGATAGCTAGAAATTTCCTTTTATTATTTGGCAAATTTTTGAGATTTTTCAATTTGACCTTAGATTTTGGGGGGGGTCATGTCCCCTGTGACCCCCCCCTTCGGACCGCGCCTGACTCACCATCGCCCAGCCCAAACCCTAAGATTTAAAAAGTTTAAATTTTGCAGAGGCTGCAAATTTTTGTAGACGAAAAATTCCCAAGTAAACAGTCTCGGGCGTCCTCTCATCTTACTTATGTAGATAATCATCATCAGCTACGTAGGTATGAGGTAACAGGGACTACTTTGGAGTTAACCAATAATAGCTTCAGTACATTCTTAACGACTCCCCCCGAAATGGTCCGTTTTTATTAATTCCCGAGTTTCCAGTTAAATACAGAAACTGGTGTTTTCCGCTACGAGAAAATGCTGAACATGCTGCCTGAAGAAATGAAGACGGTTGCTTTCGACATGGGGCACGCGTGTGTTCATTTCAAAGGCGAAGAGGGTTCAGACCTTTGCCAGGTCTCGTATGACTTACATAAATGCTGGCAGAAGAGAGACCCGAAGGTTAGTCTAAGTATTTTTTTTATGGACCCACTCCTGTAATCCCTGTGAAAGTAGCATCGTGTGATTCTACAACCACTTGACGGCACTTTTTACATACATTTAGAGGGTTAGATAGAACATAAGTACTATAAAATAATAAATAAAAATAAATAAACGCTACACACTCAAAGGCCCACACTAAGGTTTTCCCTTGTATTGTGGGTCCCTTGGAAGACACAAAGACAAACACAAACACCCATGACCCGATAACAAACATCTGCTTTTTACACAAATGATTGCCCCGACTGGGGATCGAACCCAGGACCCGCCGATCAAGAGGCAGCGTCACTACCACTCGACCAAACCGGCCGTGGGCCCACGATACACCAAAACCCTCGCGTCCGACTTACTGGCTTCACTTAGGCTGGGAGGAGTTGGCAGCTGGCACATTCTAAATTTTTCTTTCAGTTCCTGTCCAGCTTAGAAAGAGTATCTTAGTGATTTTAAGAAATAGATTTCTTTTCCAGAGTAAAATTAGAATATAAATAGTAATAAATGGCAAGCAGCGGACATTTTCCACATAGGTGTAGATACTGTATGAAATCCTTTATTACTAATCCTTACTTAATATTATAAACGCGAAAGTTTGTTTGTTTGTTCCTCTTTCACGCTCAAACGGCTTGACCAATTTTGTTAAAATTTGGTATGGAGGTAGCTGGCACCCTGGATTAACGCACGCAATGGGTTGCACAATTTTCCCAAATTCCCATGGGAACGAAATCCTGGGGGAAAGCAAGTTAGTAATAAAGATAACAACAATTTTACAACAAAAATACATAATGAGTAGAGTAGGTCTCTACATTTGGGCCAAATTACCAGAGATAAATGCTGTTTTCCTCTGCCACACTAACGAGTGACAAAGCGTGGTATGAGTAGTATATAGGTATTATTTATTAACGAAAATTAAGGAAGTGAATTATAGCGTTTTAAACCGAAGAACTTTCTTCAAGGAATGTCGGTCAAAATATTATTATTTTTTTACCTCTCCCTGCAAAGAATACAACTTTGTCCTACTTGAGCGATCAGCTGATTGTCTTAGTATTTTTTGGAAAGTTTTATATGTTCCTTAGAAGAAAATTGATCGGTTTCAGTTAATCCGTTCAGAGGAAATCACTGCCTAACCCTTTCACTTAAAGAGGCTCCCTTTTTACAGCATTACTTCCTGTTCTGAAGAGTATTTTCATCGCAAATTCGGCCGAGAAAAGACTACGTACAAGATGGCTAAATTAAATTAATTAAAAAGATTGTGTTTCATTTCTATATTTTATTTATCATATTTTTGTATGTAGGAATGTAACATTGAAAAATATCTGACTGTAAAAATGGAAAGGTACAACGTTGAGGATAGTCGTTAAGGTTCAAAAATGTAATTAGCTTTGGAAATCGCTGTAGTTGTACCTTTCCATTATCATTTATCACAGTCAAAGTGTTTTTAATAGTCTACAGGACAGAACTATCCAACTTAGTAACGGTGGGTAGGTATAACCTTTTTTAATTAACTAATTTATTTTAAGTAGGTCTATACGAGAAATATATAGGGTGTAAAGAAAACTTAGCTAAAACTGAAACCCAGATCACTACACTATTCTGAATGATTTTCCAGCAAAATTTTCTTTTTTGTAATTTTCTCCTTTTAAATATATTTAGTCGAATATACTCTATTTTGCAATAAAAACTCAATAATAACACGAAAACCAGCAATTAAGGTTGCGTAGAGCGCCAAAATAGGTAATTTGTAACTTGACGTTTCCGAGAAAAAATAAACATTTTGTAGCCGATCATAGTTGACTCCACTATTTAAGTTCACATTTGCTAAGCGTAAAGCGTCCCTTACACCCTATTCAAATATAATTTTCCACGTTACAAAAACGTATGAGTCACCGAATTCAATCCCAACAACAGCTCGCAAACGACCCTCATTTATTTAGATGATGTTCTGGTTTGTAGTATTTTTTTTCGATTTTGTTGATTTCTTTAAAAGCACTGAATCATTTTCGACAAAATTTATATGGGACCACCTCTGGAGTATACTCTTTCGAACAAAAAAAGAATTTTGAAAATCGGTCCATAATTGGCGGAGAAATCGGTGAATATAAATAAATAAAATAAAAAAATATAAAGTACATACAATCGAACATAGTACATTCTCCTTTTTTAAAGTCGGTAACAATAGTATATAGTTTTATGAATAAATTATTTATGTTTAATATACGTATGTACATGACATCGATTTTGATTTAACAGATGTCGATATTATCAAAAGGAAACTCCTTTGAACAGTCTACCAGAGCTAACATATTAGAGCAAACGATTACAGAGTGGTATGCAATAACACTTGTATGCTACTGTATTTAAATAACATCGTCATTCTAAATCACTTTACTAATCAAAATCACTTTATACATATACATATTTATTTTTTATTGTATTGAGCGAATATACCCTAGATTATGTCCTAAAGCCTCATTTACATTGGAAACACAAGAAACCACTAAGTTTTGGTTTCTGGCGGAGAGTGAGGCTAATTGCAATCTATACTCTGCGTCAGATAGGAATCCTTACTAATATTATAAACCAATGATATTACGAAGATTTCTATGAATGGATATTTGTTCCTCTTTCACGCTCAAACGGCTGGATCAATTTTGATAGAATTTGGTATGGAGGTAGCTGACACCCGGGATTAACACATAGGCTACATAATTTTCCCAAATTCCCACGGGAATGTAGTCCCGGGCGAAAAGCTAGTAATAAATAAGAGTCGTGCCCACTATTTTGTAACGTAATAGAAAAGGGCTATTGCGTCACAAAATAGTGGGCACGACTCCTGTTTACTATTTTAATACTGAAAGGAATGAAATCCCAATTACAGAACATGATTAATTAATAAAATTATTAATTTACTTATGTCTAAGTGCACAATTCTTTATAATTTGAAACGTCACAAAATAGTGGGCACGACTCTTGTTTACTATTTTAATACTGAAATGAATGAAATCCCAATTACAGAACATGATTGATTAATAAAATTATTAATTTACTTATGTCTAAGTGCACAATTCTTTATAATTTGAAACGTCACAAAATAGTGGGCACGACTCTTGTTTATTATTTAATACTGAAATGAATGAAATCCCAATTACAGAACATGATTAATTAATAAAATTATTAATTAATCATGTTCTGTAATTGCCGCCACCGAATACACGTAACGTAATTAGAAATCAGCTCATCAAATTGATGATGCCAAGTGATAATTTGATGAGTATAGTTCGCTACTGACTGATCCATCGAACTATTTGGAGAATAGCCTAAAAACCCCAATGAAAATACAGGATGTTTTGGATGAATAATAAATTCCATAAAGCAGGGATGCGAAAAGTCGAAAGAACCGCTTTCGTACTGATTTTTATATCTTTATTGTTTATTTTATCTCACTAGAGTAAAAAAAAAACGAAAAATCTTTTGATATGTTACCGGAAATGTATGAATTTTAGGAATTGTATACAATTCCGAGGCTGTCTAGGAAATGTATAAAATATTGTTTTAAATATTTTTTAATACACACATTATAAAATGTGTAATGTAATGTGTAATGTGTAATTGTATAAAATTCCGAAATTGCTCTAGGACATGTATAGAATAAAATTAATAAAACAACCTAACCTAACCTGAATAAGCGACGTGAATTTGTCTTGGCCACATTGTAGATTTGCTCATTTCACTAAATGTTCAAGAATTTCATGAAATGGTCACATTTCATGAAATTTTTCACTGTCTACTGACCACATGCGACAACCGCCTAAATGCCGCTTAACGCAAACATGGTCGTTTCGCGGCACGCTCACTCGCTCGGCTCGTGCGTTGGTGGTCGCAGTTCTAACCTAACCTAACCTAACCCAACCAACCCGTTAAGGGTTAAGGATTAGGCTACTAACAAACCTACTTGTCGCAGTTCCGTCTATTACAGTCGAACAAGGAAGTCGAATGACTTATGAACAGAAAAAATCTAACATTTTATACATTTCCGATTGTTATTTAGGAAATCTATACATTTATAGATTTCCTAATATAAGTACACACATTTCCGGGCGATTTTAGGAATTGTATACATTTCCCAGGAATTGTATACAATGACGGATTTCACACATTTCCGTTAACAGATATACAAATCAGGTAACATTGAGTCTATGTCTTCTACTCCTGTTATAAATGCTCTCAATTTGTAATTTTATTGTAGAACAATTGCTGACAATTGTCTTATAGAAAAAATAAAAAAAATATTGTTTTTTTAAATTAAACATCCAATGGGAAATAATATGTGACAAAATCTGTGTAAACTGGTCATTTACATCCACACTCGCATAGAATGACTCTTCTGATATTATATATATTTTTTCCATACAAATTCTGACTACTCTAATTGTATGTAGGCATTTAAACAATGAGTAACTTTTTTGTGATAAGACAGTATTGCTTTTATTATATTACAGATTCTTTTAACACTTTATGAACTAGTACAAAATCTGTGTTTTTTCATCGTACCTTTCAAACATCACATAGAAGCACATTTATTTTAGAAAATTCGATATCCAGATGTCACTGAATAGTCTCTTCAACTGACATCTCCTGCACCCATAACGTCGGGTGAAAGTCTTTCACAGAGCAAGTCTCGGACTTCTGTGTAGATTCTCTCAAGCATTCGTCGCCTTGGCTTGGTGTACTGAAAAAAGAAACAGATATTAATTATTAATGGAGGCCTTTTCCCAGCAGTGAGATCTTTACAGGCTATACAAAAATGGAGGAATAATAATAATGCTGCACACTCAAAGGCCCAGTTACCAAGCAATTTATAAAAAGCGTTAAGGAGTTGAATAAAAATAAACTTTTAAATAATTACCTTGAACAATGGTATCAGTTTTAAATTATAATCTTCATAAATGTATGAATCACTGTCTTCACGATTAACTTTCACTAATATGGTCAAGTAATATAGCACTTGATTCTGAAAATAGAAAAAGATGTTAACAAGTTAAAGATATGTAGGGATCACATATACATACACTATAATTACTTTAGGGGTCCTAAATAGAAATGTCTGTCACAGGCAGGGCTATATTTCATATACAGTTTTTTTTGAACAAAAAGATTTTTTTTTATTCAACTTTAATAAGCATTAGATTTGAGTGCAAATCAATTCTGTGAAAAAAGGCACCCTGAATCGTGATTTTGCCAATTTCTGAGTATTATAATCAAAATTAAAATATAATATCTAACGTGGCCATATCAAGTAAAGAAATCCTTGACAGGTTGGAGTATGTCAGAGCCACGTCGGTTGATCAGCAGAGTGGTGAGGAGGAGATAGCAGGAGAGGATGATTTTGCACTCAGATGTTATAATCCCACACACCCTATTCAAGTGCAGCTGCAGTTCATAAAAATGGAAAATAAATAAATAAAAAATATGTCTGACATTTTTATTGTCAGTATGAGCAAGTGCTACTCATACAAGTGTTAAAAAATATAGAATTCCTTCCTTGATCCATGCTGACCAAACAACAAAGAAACTAACATCATTGTTTTTATAGGCGTTCAAAACAAAAACACATTTGTTATATGATAAATAAGTTCAATGTCTATGATGAAACAAAAACAACAACATAATAACTCACAAATTTAATGACTTCCCGGATTATGATGTCATCTATACACGACCAAGTAATAAAGTTGTCTTCCTTTCCATACACATACTGCACAGAGCTTTGGATCCCAACTGTGGGAATTACTGTTAGAGTTTCTGTAAGAACAATAAATATATATAATTTCAGATATTTTTAGACAAAACAAATTCTGATTGAAAATGTTTACTTAGTTCATTTGATTCAATTTTACAAAAAATCTAACATTACTGACATTAATAAAAAATTCAGGAAAAAATTAAATCTAAATAAAAATTGCATGTCCTGACTCAATGAATCATCAATTGCTAGCCCAAACCCTTGGCTCTAGAGAGCTCAAATTTGGGCCAAATATTTTTTTTATAACAGTCCCATCCTCTAGACTGTGGTGAAAGGATTGGCCAGTCTGCGAGACCAACTAAAATATAAGAACAGGAGAGAGATTTATAAATATATCAAGTAACCGCCCCTAACATGACCCATTGACCGTAAAAAATATGTTTGGTGTACTTTAAGTTAGCCATAAATATATTTAAAAAATATACAAAAATTACTCAATAATTATCTTACCTGATTGAATGCTGTTAGTAAACCAAAACAAAAGCAAAGAAAGAAAGACAGTAAATGTAATAGTTAGAGCAGTCAGACTGATTTGTGAGTAATAGAACCCTATAATATTGATTACTATTGCAATAAATAAAGATATCTTAGTCCAAGACGAGCTCCTTGAATTATTACTGAATGTTATCGTAAACTCTTTTGAAGTCGGTGGACCTTGCCGCGTACTCATTTTCAATGATAAAAGGACTCCATTAACGTTAGGATAATCAAGTATTACACTTCTCCGCATTTTTAAAGAGCTTTTCTTTTAAATCATTCACGTTTTTTCTTTCACTTCACTTTTAGGATATGGCCCTGTTAAGGCAATCGGTTACTTAAGTGAAACAACCATGACTGCCAATCTCAAGAGAAAACACGGAGACAAAGAGTATGTCACTGCGTTTCACGGAGACTTATTCAAAATAGGACCGCAAAAAACAAAGAAAACTAGGATTAAAATCGCAATTTAGGGTTTCCTAAGTTTTGTAGGAATCCTATGGCCACTTTTTTATTTTTTTTATTAATTATTTTCTGGCCTGGACCTATGGATGGCCACTTTTTTTATTTTTATTAATTATTTTCTGGCCTGGACCTATGGACACCGCCAGCCAGTGTTGCCAAGTCTTTTCGGGTCCAAGTCGCCAAAAATTTTACGCCAAGTAGCCTAAATTCGCCTGAAAGTCAGGTAGCTCAAAAAGGCTACTTAATTTCAAACTAGGAATGGAGTTGGAATGGATCAATGTGAAACTTCGTCGGAATTAGAATATAGCATACATGTAAATTGTGTAATCTTATAAATTGAAAAATCGTTTTTTTTGTATATATGGAGCATTAATATACTTAAGCGCTTTTAAAAAAATATATTTTATTTTATAATTTAGTGTTTACGTTGTAGTTATCGCTGGACATACAGGGTGTAAGGGACAGGTTAGCAAAAACTAAAACCCCTTAACATAGAGCACCATTCTGAATTATTTTTTCAACTAATTTCATGTTTTTTACTAATTTCAGCTTTATAATTCAGTTATTTATAATAATACATTCTGGCTCCATGATCAGAACCTGGACATCATCTACCTATGATGAGAGTTCTTGTCACGATAAATCAAAGAAGCTCGAATTCGATGGAGTTGTGTTGTTCTATTACGAGTTCCGTCAACTATCTACCGCCTCCATCATCAGATCAGCTTAATTAAGTACTCCATAATAATTGTTTTGTCATCTGATTTACAGCATATCAAATTTCAGCTCATTCGGTTGAGGATAACTGCTTTAAAATTTAGTTGCAAGATTTAAACCGAACAAACACAGTTAAATAAACACAAACACAGTAGGTACATACAAGTTAAACAAAAGTTTTCAAAATTGTTATAAAATCTACCTACTTATTGTGATAAAAAACTTCTAAGGGTCAGTTCACACCGCGACGCGACGCTGCGCGCACTTTTAATAGAGCCACTCTATATTGAATTTTATTTATTACTTACATAAAAAGATAAACATTTCATTGTGAGAACGCCGCGGCGCGCCGCGAAACATCTCGAGGCGCAGCACTGCGTAGTGCGACGCATCCTAAATTCTCACATGTAATAAATAAAATTCAATTTTAAGTGGCTCTATTAAAATGTGCGCGAAGCGTCGCATCACGGTGTGAACTGACCCTAACTTAATCATAGTCATCATTTACCAATCCAATAAAGATAAATTTCTTTTACTTTTTAATGGTATCGTGAGCAAATGTGATGTACACATAATTAGGGGCAGACATTAGAATTAAGGAAAATCAAAAGATTCTACTCGTGTAGCCTAAAATCGCCCAATTTTTTTTCTGAGATAGCCTAATCGGCGACCGGTCGCCAATGGCTTTTTATTGCTGTATCTGTACTTGATACACCAATTATTTAGCAGAGCGCATCAGATAAGTAAAAATGCAGTGGTAAATTCCAGAGTAAGAATCCAGATTCCAGATAAACTGTATAATAATGATAAAAGGTGTTTATAAAAAAAGGGATAACAATAATATTCACAAGATTTTAGATCACAAAAACTCAAAACGTAAACATTACAATGAACATTCTCTTGTTCTTATGTCTGCCACACTGACAATGAGAGATTTTCTTTTTATTTTTTTTTTATTTTTTCCCCTGTCGCCGGATAGATGGCGCTAAACTATGTACGTTACTGCAAGGAACGGAACGTTAAATTATTTTTGATCAATTCACTTGAACGTAATTTTGAGATCATAAAACGAAACGTTATAGTCATATCACATCAATATCACGTCTACCATACGTAGTTAGGCGATTTTACGAAAACAACGAAAACACAAAACTGAATTATAACAAAGCGCGAGAAAACTAGGATGATTGGAAAGCCAAAACAAACTCAGAATATTTGATGCAATGTTTTTCTCCAAGCCTTTTGGCTTTGGCACCTAGTAACGGAGTCAGTTCAGCGCCATCTAGAGAGCTCTGGGGAAATACTTTTTTTTTTTAATACCCAAAAAGAAAACCTCCCATTTGATTTACTTTCATGTGTAGAGCTTAAAAGCAAATCTCTTTGCTTTAACACTTTTTTGGGTTGCCCAGGCACCCACTGAGATAGCCTAAGTGGTAAAAAATCGTCTAACTTGGCAACACTGCCACCAGCCGCTACATTTTTTTATACCTTTCGGTTTGGGAAAAGCAAAGGAATCAAGTCCATTCAGCCGTTGGTTATGAAAAGAAAAGTTTCCATTTTCATAGAGGTTATAAAAGAGAGAAAAATTTATCCGTTTAAACGAGAAAAATGCATCCGTTTTCAAAACTGGTTATGAAACAAATTTATGAATGTGGATTAATCATTCCTAGTTAAGAAACAGTGAAGGAAAAATATTCTTTCATAACCAACTTCCCTTTGGTCCATTTTCATATTTAATTTTCTTCTTTATAAAGAGCCGTTAGTTGTCTTTAGTATAGGATCATGTCAGCCGCAATATTGTACTTCCATGCTAGACATAGGCCTCCCCTAACGATCCCCACATCGATCGTTCCTGCGCCACCCGCATCCAGTAGTTTAACCAGTTGTTTTATTGTAGGTAGGTATATCAATGAGTTTAACAGATCGTACAAAAAAATAGAATTGAAATTCGCATACGATTTTGACAAAATTCGTATGGGATTCGCATGCGAATTTTGTCAATTTGTTCTCTTCGAATTCCATTGTTTCAAAAATACGTGTTTAAAGTTAGTTCGTTTTGATGGCACTGTTAATAACTGTAAAAGTATCACCCCCGATATTCGAATTCGATTGCTTATAACTTTTAAACGGTTGAACCAATTCTGATCAAATATCGCTAAGAACTATGTCGATTACGTCAGCTTTAACATAAAAAAAGCTACGATGCCACACAGATACTTACGTCAAACTTGTAACACCCCTCTTTTTTTTCGGGGGTTTTTTATTTGAAAGCTTACCTGATGGTTCTTAGCTACCTAAGTACTTACCTTTATATTTTATTAAAATTGGTTCCGCGGCAACGAGGCTAAGAATTATAACACGAAGTAGGTAGGTAAGTAGGTAGGTATCGATGGTGTTTTTTCAGATAACATTACCGTGGTTTTGTTAACGAAAAACTAGGTAAGTATGTCGGAAAGAAGTACTGCTGCCGCGACGATCTTTGTTGGAACAAATGACGTAAGGTCGGAACCAAACGGCACGGATAGGCACACCATTAATACCTACCTCTACACTTTTTATGTTAGTTTACACTATCCACATATGCGTCGCTATCATTATTATACCTACCTAACTACATTCATTCATGTACCCAAATCCCATGTTTTCTTTTTTTAATTTTTTTTCTTTTTTTTTTTACCTACATTATTAGGAATGAAAAACTCTCAATAAAAATGATATAAGTAGGTATGTACCTTTTTTTTGTAAACAAGTAAGTAGATTTCGTTATTGTCTTCAACTATTTTTCAACCCGATTCGGGTAAAACAGCTAAGTTAGTGTAGGTAATTTAATGACTTTTATTTTACTTAAAAGGCCACACACTGAAAGGTGCACTCAAAGGCTTCCTTTGCCTTGTGAGTGTCTCTTAGGTCACAACACTTTAGGACCCGAAAACAAACATCAGATTGTTAAGTAAGTACTTAGGTAATTATAGTATAATCGTGCGGCAGGCAATCGATCCATATAGGTACTCAATGATTTAGATAGGTTGGTAAATTAGTGTTTTACTTACCCAAGTTATTCATTGTTTAAAATGTTAGCAAAAGTCTTTTGCAAATCTAACTTTGTTAATACCTAAATAGGTAAGTACTAAAATTCATTCAAAAACATCCTATAATACTCTTTCTCTAATGATTCATTTGATCAACCTTGAATCCTGCTTGAAACCACTGTGTAATATAAAACAAAGACTTTGGTCACCATGGCAATGTAAAACACAAATAGAGCGATTTGACGTCATAAACAGTATAGAAAATGGCTCATGGCTCTACTAAAAATACGGGTCAATAATTAGTGATCGCATTCAAAGAGAATACACATCACTGCGTTTATAGTATTTTGTGTTGTTAGACGTTATCGAGATACCTATTTCCATCGGCATTGAACCTCTTATAATATAATTTTCTCTGTAGTTATTCGCCTACAATGGATAGTCCTGACAACAATTCGTGGGTTTTTGATTCGCTTGTTGGCTTCTTACATGGGCCTGTTTGGAATGTGCCACTTCAAACATTTGTCGAAGAAAAATCCTTGCGTAAGTTGATAATCGTAACTTATCACTCATCATCTTTAATCATTTTTTTTAAGTTTCGCAGATCTTACCTAGTATCTTTTGTGAGTTGTACTGCTCTTCTGTGTTGGTTTTGTGACGAAAATAACGTAAATTTTTCTGGAAATAAAGATGCAAAGAAAAGTCCTTTTTGGACTTATTTAAAAAAAATGTTTACTTATCCCCAATTTTAAAAATCTATAGGGACTGTCCCATCCCTTTCGATCTCTTAGGTCCAGTGTATTTTGACATTTCTATTACGTCCATTCCTTTGAATGTCCAGTTCTGTGAGCGTCCGTTTCTTTGATAGTCCAGTTCTGTGAGCGTCCATTTCTTTGATAGTCCAGTTCTGTAAACGTCCATTTCTTTGAATGTCCAGTTCTGTGAGCGTCCATTTTTCAAATTTTATTATAACATTTTATAAGTGGACATATCCTTTCAAAAAGGTTTTAATCTCAAGTATATAATGTTTGTCCAAGCAGGTCTGATATTTTATAGGAAAAGGTAGAAATTAAAACGATGAATGAAAACACGTGAGGAAACCTGTGTGTAGGCGAAGACTAGCAATCTCTAGACACGTGAAGTCTGCCAACCGGCAGTGGGCTATAGTGACGGCCTATAGTCCATATACCTCAGGGGAGACCAAGAGCCCTGCAGTGTGACGTACTAAATAATATGGCTGTTGTGATGACCCTTTCCTTCAACCAAAGGTTGTCTGGAAGAGATTGCCTGGTGGCGAAAATACCCCCTTTGCCATTTTACTATACATATATTGTTAATTACCTTTGTTAATTACGTTTTTATGGCAATAAAGTGTGCATCTATCTATCTATGATTATGAGAAATTAAAATACAACCATAACGATAGAACCGGAATGGACTTTCGAATATACAGGTTGAAAAAGAACCTCCTAGCTATATTTAAAATCCTGAACCAGTATCACTTAGGGATCATTCAACAATTACGTAATCACCGGAAGGGGGGGGGGTCGGGTGCTTGTATATACATCGGATTATTTGGGGGGGGGGGGGGGGAAGAAGCCATGATTACGTCATCATTTTATAACTTTAATTAAAGTATAGCGAAATGAATAAATAAATTATATTTAAATATTTACGTCCAATTTTGAAGTCTATTACTGGTAACACTAACTATTAGATAGATGGAACGGGATTTCCCCTGCTATAGACAAACTGTGGAACAGTGTGACCAGATTCAGTTTTTTTATACTTTTTCGGCATATTTTATCGACTTTTCCAAGCATCGGTATTGTTATAGGTATATTGGAGGAAGTAAGTATTTTGGGTATATTTTAGGTAAAAAGACCCATAGAAACATAACATAGGAGTCAGTGCTAATACAGCAAAAATTTTAAACACGGACGGATTACGTAATCAAGGCGAGGGGGGGGTTAAAAACAAAAGATTACGCTGTGATTACATAGGGGGGGGGGGGGTTAAAAAAACGGCCAAAAATGATCACGTAATTGTTGAACGGTCCCTTACTGAACACTTTTTTTTTTGGGGAGGGGCGATTTTTTTTTTCCTAAACGTAGACACCACTTGGGTGCACCCCCCGAGCGCTACCCGCACCCCTCGCGTGCCTGGTGTAAGAGTAATGGCTACGTTTAGGCAAAAAATGACCTATTCCCAATGAAGAAATATAAAAAAAAAACTTTTTTTTCATAAAAAATGTGTTCTTTGAGTGATACTGGTTCAGGATTTTGAATATAGCTAGGAGGTTCTTTTTCAACCTGTATAGACGTTCACAGAATGGACGTTCGGAGAAATAGACTTTAGATTAAACTAGACCAAACAGGAACTGGACCTAGAGACCGAAAGGGTCCCATCCTGCTAGGCAACACAAAAAAATATAAAAGAAAAAGTTAACCTCTGAAGTCAACATTAGGATGATTGAGCGCATTGCATTACATACTTTTCATACTCGAGAAAGTAGGTAAGTAGGCGTCTCGATTTCATTTTTTTAAACTTTACAGCCTTTGAGCCTTCCGATTCCGGTGAAGTCCTTGACCGGCCGGAGTACAAAAAAATTCATGACGAATACCGCAACTTGGTGAGGTTTTGTCAACTAAGTAAATATTCACTCAAGTATTCACAACTACGGAATTTACATTTGTTATTCCTCAGGTGGATGTGATGCTGGGATCCTTCATGGATGACATTGGCATAACCACAGACCAATTTGAAGCTGCTTGTAGATTGTCAGCCCGCGATCTTGCCGGTTTGCCAGCTCATTTCCACAGACGTCTATTTGAACAAATATGGGCCGCAAATGACTACGAAATGTTCGTTAAAATGATGACCCACAAGAACGTAGAGCTTCAGCTACAGGTAAAAAGTCCTTTTTAGACATGAACAACTCAGACTTACTTATATTTTCTGGTGCAACACAAACTGTAACACTAAACAAAAAAAACTCATTCTCTGTTAACTTGGCATGGCATGCTGTATTATTAATTCTGTGTAAGTAATGTTTGTTTGTTTCACAGGCTTTAGAACTAATCGAGAGGCGGTTTGGAACTATGCCCAGTATCTTTACGACCGATTCTGAAGATCTAGACTCCTCAAGGAGTGACGAAAGCGATGATTGGCCCGACAATGATGATGTCATGACTGAGATAAAAAAGCACGTAATTTATATGTACATTTAGAGTTGGTAGACTTAATTTAATGTCTCATTGAAATGTTATTTTATATTAATTATTTACAGACTGCAAATAGACGAATTAGAAGGTCAAGATACGGTTGCAGTACCGCCTGAAGAAATGGTGGCGGCAAAACAAAGCCTTCTGTCAAAACTGCACAGTTTTGAGAAGGAGGAAACAGAGAAGAAGAAGAAAGCGAGTTCACAGGCTGAGATTAAGCCTGTGCTGGACCCAGCTCCTGCGCCGCCGCCGCCACAGCCGAAAAAAGTGCAAGTAAATAGCGTACACGTTGCTTACTCATCGTGTAGGTATAAATCGAGTATGTGACGAACTTGACAAACTTTAGTGTCAGAGTTTTCAAGCCGCCAAATGGCCTCCGACGTGGTTTGACGACTAAATTCAATCGATGACAGCCGGGACCGACGGCCTGATAAATTGCCACTTCGGTCATCTATGGTAAAGCAACGTGCCTCTGTGTACGTAGCTTTACCTCACTGATCGGTTCAGATCAGCAAGCGCCACTGGCCACTGGGCTTCTAGCGCTTTTAAATATAGCGTTCTATACACATATGTGCAACATATTTCGTGCTATGGCGGATACCGTAATAACACGGCATTACATTATCCGCCATACCACGAAATATGTTGCCTAAGGACAGCTCCAAATAGTAAGATTCGTGTCCAGTCATCTGATGCATGCATTTTTCACACCGGAGATTAGCGAACAAGCATCATACACAAACGTATACTGATTTAGGTCAGCGATGAAGAAGTGCGCGCTCGCCAAGAGTATCTGAAGCAGCAACGTGATAAGCTGTTGGCGTTGAAGAAGCAAGTCCGCGAGAAAAGGCTCGACGCTGTAGGCGATTCTGGAGTGGAGACTGGAGGTAGGGATTAGTACTGTTCAGCATTACAATAAAATAAAACTGAATACTGATGATTTCATGGTTTCTACCTACATCATGTGGGTTGCCTAGGAAATTCCTGGCCAGACTATTATTAAAAAAAAAAAAAAATGACTTTTTGAATATAAGATCTCATCTCTGTACACCAAAGTAATTTTCAAAATACCCATTAGGTGGAGAAGGTTCCCACGGGCACGCTGCCCGGCCCCGGTCGGCTAAAGTAGCGCAGGCAGCACTGAAGGGAGCGCCGCCGCCGCCTCCGCCGGACGCTATGCAACTTCGCCGGGCCCTCGCTTCAAAACTGAAGACTGAAGTTGTTGACTCTAACCATTGAGACTTGATACTCAGATAAATAGTCTATTAACATTAGGCGCCTATTTATTGACGTGATTTAACTTTATTTATTTAACTAATAAATACTTATTGAAGTTTCGATTTTTACTTACAGTTTTTACTTCTGGGGATATTATTTAAATGAAAAATCAAAAATTCATATTATGTACCTTATATTTATATTGCTTACTTAACTAGTGACATTATAATAATAGCATTATAGTAAGCTTATTTATTTTACACAACTTGCCAATAGGTAAATCTATTTTTTATTTTTATTTCTGTGTATAAATTAGTTTGATGGTCATCCACCTAGACAGATAAAAAATAATCCTTGTTACAGTCTACTTTCACCTACAACTTCGTAATTAATGGGGAAATATTTCAAGGAATATAAGAATCGTATAAATCTAATTGACAGCTCGATGCTATAGTACGTGGATGTTGGCAGATACCGAAATAAAAGTATACAGTTTATAATATTTACAATGTTCTGTCATATTCAATCCACGTATCTGCAATTTCGCCTCGCGTTCACTGCGCCCAGATTGATTGATTCTATGTAAAAAAATAATCCTCCAGGCTCGCTTTGACCATCATGAAATAACCAAGTGCTGTATTTTAAATTTTAAAGTAAAAGAGATCATAGTTTCCTTTTACATCGGATACATATTAAAGTTGATATGTAAGAGGAAGATTCATAGGAAGTTAATCGAGTCAGGTTAATGGACGTTTAAAAAAAAGAGAAAGTATTACGGGTTCCACGCATCTTGTAGATTTGTCTCAAAATTATCTACCTCAACTACACTCAAAGGATAATTTATGATTAATTGTTAATAAAAAATATGCTATACATTTATGCGTCGCAATCACAGTTAGACGCTGCGCAGATGATGGCAGAGGGTGCCGATTGCGTCATAATTTGAACGTATTTTACGATTGCGAATTTTTGTGATTTTTTATCATATCTCACTGGTAATATATTAACTACTGAATGTTCGTTTAAACTTAGAATTTGCTCCTGTTATACACAGTTCTCAGATAGCCTTCAATGCCAAATTAACTCCTCGTACATCTGACTAATAAAAAAAAATGCGGTGCTTTTAGATTTGTGGCCATTCTCTCGCTACATTTACCCCAAAGACAAAGCTTTATAATACTTTGTACAGCGTAGTTATTTGTCAGGGTATAATTCAATGGTTATTATTAGATTCATAAGCAAGATGTAAAAATACAAGCAAAAATCGCAATCGTTTTGGTAAATCCGTTCAATGTAAACACAATCGGGCCCAGTCTTGAACATGCATTAAAAAATAATTAGCCTGCATATAGAGACTGTTAGTGTAAACATCGTTTTTTTAAGGTGGTGATTCAGTATCAGACTTAGAGCCTAAAGTCCATCAATATTTTTTTTAAAAAACAATATGACATGCAAAAATTTAAAATACGAGATAACTGCACGCACGTAAGCAAACAAGGGCCGTTTATGTTATGAATGTAAGTGCATGGCACGGTAATTACAACGCCAAGTATTTTCTTTAGGCGATGTGAAAGAGACGGAACATTTTAGCAGCTTACGCCACATCGCCACTAAAAGGACAATGCATGCTTGCGAAAAAAACATATGCAACATAAACCGGTTACAACCTAGGGAAAAGGTGTTTTTTTGGAACATGAGTATCTACACATAAACGGTGTTTACACTAAAACCAAAATCCAATTTTATTTTTGAAATTGGCAATGTTAAACCGTAATTTCTGAGTTGTAAGAACGCGGTCAGGCGTCCATCGACTGCGCGACAATATGATAATATCATCTGTGTAGCTAAGGAAATATTGCAACCATTTTTCAGATTGTCTATAACAAACTGACGCAAATAAATAACTTTGGTAATAAATACCTCTGAAATGTGCAAGTGTACAATAATTCTTTACATTTTAAGTTATATATGTTATAATATAAGTAGAATAATGTGTAAATGCAATACACAAAATTAATATTTAAGATAAATATGACACTTACAAATAACATAGTTTGGACCACTTCCATCTTTATCATATATCGTTTCTGGCGACATATAACCTTGAAAGCAATAAGTTCATTCGAAGTGTGACAAGAGCTGATCACCAGATAGGATGTTTTACAAAATCTAATATTATTTACATAATACGAACGATAAAACTACATGTTAACAGTAATAAAATAAAATGAATCTTAATCAGATACTTATATCACATACACATTACTTCTGAAGTGTAAAAAAGCTAAAGAAACAAGCGAGAGTATGTTGAAAGTAAAGAATTAATTTATGATTTTTGAGAAAAATAAATCCAATCTTGCTTCTACTAAAAAAAATCACATTTGCCTTGTCAAAGGCAAGAAAACAAAACTACACCTAACAAGCCAAGCGAGAACGACAATAAAAAATTTGTATTCGGATTCTGATTATTTGAAATGACTGTACTATCTTGATTTGTGACGATTATGTTGTAGTAGACTTTACAAAGTCATAAGAGGAAGCTATGCTGGTAAGTACGTAAGGGGCGTGAAGATTTTGGCCTACGAAAATCTACTAAGCCCTTCTTTAATATCTAAAGGTTTTCAAGAAGTTTTCATTTTTCGTAGTGTAAGGCCCCCCTGATTAGCAAACAATCTAATTTAATTAACAAGAATTTTATTGATTTTTAAACATCTACAGTACAGAAAGTCTACGAGAATCAGAATCCAAATAATGCAGTTAATTCATAATTGCACTTTTTGTAACCTTTTTCACGAAAATTCCAGCTTTAGCTAACGTTAAGTAAGATATTCGAACAGTATACTATAAATAGGATCAATTTGATAATAAAACGTAAAATGCTTTTTGCATACATTGGTTACTCGTCACTCTCATACAGACAAGTTGTAAACGTGTAAACGAAATAGAATGTATATTAAAGCACACTATACACTGCCTCGTGTCTTCGTAATACGATGACGATGATAACTACTATAAGGAGATCAGTGCCCTATATGCGTCAGCCAGCGTTTTATTATGGCTTGCAAAAAGAGTCAAAGTGTTCAACACTTTCAAAAGTTTCTAATAATTTTCATTTCAATCGTCGTGTGCTTACAATCCACTACTAAAGACGTGATAAAAGATTCAGTCGTGCCAAAAACAAAATCGAGAACTTTACACGCTAAATACATGGTTTTATTAATTAAAGATGGATACCAAAGAATGGACGTCGTCGTGGCCATGGTAAAGACCACGTAGAAGATAGCGCGATTCTGTAACATATTATAACAAAATGGCAAAAAGACGTCACTGCTCAGCAGCTGAGCTTAATAGGACGACATAAAAATATGATCAACTGCGATTCAGACTTGAAATGTATTTATTTAAATTTTCCCGTAGTATATTAGTTTCTCTATGGTCAAAATAGTGTCAAGAACATTTGTGCAGTATGAGAAAAAATCCTGCGTCAACTGTGTGCTTTAATGAAATCAGTTACTTTGGACTCTGAGAACCTAGCAATTTTGCTAAACCCATCGACTTTTGGGTTCTGCAGACCCAGAAAGCCGCTGGATCTGAACAATAACTGATCAGCTGCCTTCGCTTGAGCCCTTTAGTGTTTTCATATTGGAAATAAATTTTTTTTATGTGCAGTCACAATAACGTCAAGTTTATTTTTTTTTAATCAAACAGTATTGACAGTGTTGTAAGTCCACCAGTAAGGTTTTCTTTTTTCGTTTTTAACACGACTGAGTGGGCAAGTTTGATATTTTACGTCGCGATTCTAAAGACATCGAAATTGTGCGATCATAATCAAGAATCGGGATTCGCATTGAAACTAAATTGTGTTTTATAATCAGCCACTCCGCCGATCACGGTTCAGTATCCATCGATACACTCACGCCTGTAATCCCTTTTGGGGTAGGCTGTTTAGTATAAGATCGCGATTGAAGACTTTCAAGTTTCATTGGAAATACTAAAAAAGTAATATAATTCGTTTTTCTCTACTATAACAGGTTAAGCTTCAATGAGATGGCACCATTTTTACCAAAATAACCCATCATAAAATTTTACTGAATAATTCTTATATTATTTTTAATAAATAAATAAATTACGTATGCAACCTCTTTGAAGCTCGACGCAATGCACAGGAATGCAAAAAAAAATCAACAAATTATTATAATTGGACAGAAACAGTTTCTCTAGAAGCAATTCCAAAGCAAATTCCAATCTAAATATTGATTTCAATAAAAAAAATCTGGTGACAGTTTCATCATTTATATGCATTTTTACACGTCCACTTAAATGTCGCATCTCTATTATTCCGTTTCATTCAAATTTTCTTTGTACTTTTATATAATTACAATCCTTCCGAGAAGTAACCTAACTGTTAAAATTATGTCACATTTTTTATTTTGTTCTACATTCTGAGCCAACTGAAGAAATTACACTACGAAGTACGAAAAACCTTCATACGCTATATGAAGTTCGACGCTTCGCTGTCGAACATTTCATAATTTATTTACATAATAATGGACAACGCCGCCGCGTACTTCACTATTTGCACGAGAACATTCGACCATTTCGACTCAACTATAAAATAGTTATAAACCATTGCATTTAATATTTCAATCGACAGAATCATGTCGTAGTACTTGTGCAACCTCAATGGTTTTCTGAGACAGTATTACGAGGACGAGAAATTCAAAGATAAAAGACACTTCTTAATACGTACACTTTTACTAAGCGGTTCGGTTTATGTGCTTTTATAAAAAAACTATAAAAAAGCACTTGCATGTTAAAACTCATTGTAAAAATATTGTTATCAAAAATGTACAGCGGGTTTGGACCGTCGAGACGTCCTTGGGTTAAAAGTGAGCATTTCAGGTCCTCGGTATCGAAAACGACTGAGCGAGGCTAGAGGCGTCTACTATGAGCTAGATTTGTTGCTCTGATTTAAATGTGTCGTAGCGAAATACCTCGCGGCTTGGTGTCACCGGGCGTGGTAGCGTGCACAGGTTGCGAGGGCTTATATTCCTTGAAGCGCGGGGTATAGCTACGCGAGTCGCGGCCTTTTCGCGTCGCGTTCCTCGCTCGTGCTACTCGCGCTGCCCTCTTCTTCTTCATCTGAATCACCGTCGTAGTCCACCAGACCCTGTTACGTTAATACGGTTAACATCTCATCTTACGAAAACGGGAACTGGAATAAGTGTCACGTTTAATAGATATAAGCTGTCAAAGTCGTACCCCGGTAGCACTAACAATGAGCACATTTGTTTTTTTTTTTAACTTTTTAGGATTATTATTCTAAAACTAAAATCTGCAAAGTTCCCCTTATTGTCTAGCAGTTCCGTGATTATTGTAAACCTGTTAAAATGTATCATATTATACATAACAATACTAAGGTATTATTTATTTTTCCTGTATTGCATGTAATATCTACCTAATAGCTAATAGTCATTCCATAAAATTATTACAATAATTCCAGTTTCAAATCTGCCCACTGTTAGTACCAAATTAAAAGCTCATATCTAGGAAATGTGACGCTTTGGAAATATATGAGTAAACAAATGTATTAAGTGGGCTGCGATATGTGGCCGCCATTTTGAAAAAAAAAATCTGAATGGCAAAAGGTATTTTAATATTATAAGCCTTATGGGGATTTCATAGGGATCTTAAAATAAAGACCTTGCTAATAATAAAGCACAAAACAAATATTAGAGCAAAATAAATAATGAAGCAGAATTATTTATGATACAAAACATGTTTCAGAATTAGTTAAAAATATTTTTATAGAAACAACAACATAGATTTCATAACTTCTTTATAAAATATGCTGAATCATAAACATCATAAAAACGAAACACTTATATTATAATAAATATACTATTAAGTAGTAAAGAGAAATACATACATATGCTTTCGATCATAGAAACAATGGAGATTGACAACCAAAAATGTGGGTACTTCATAGAAAATAATTATCAGAAAGGGTATCAAACAAAACGGGAAAATAAAAAGAACCGGATAGAGAAAAAAATATGAAGTAACGTCAATATCACCCAGAATTAAGAAGAATGAGAAAGCTTGTCACTCAATGTTCATAGCATTTGTTGCAATATAGTTAAATAGGCTTCTTCCCAAAGGTCCACGGCTCTATTGTTCTTCATTTCCCAACGGGTCCATGACATTTTTAAATAGCGTTTAAAATTTTCATACATGAATTCCCACTGGGTCCACGAGATTTATCCGAAGTACAATCAGCAAAAACGATACAAAAGTGTTCGTGCCATTAGTATCGGCAGAACAACTTATTATTGACTCGTTTCGTTATTGTAGTAGAAAGGGCCAGTTTAATGTAAGCTTATCAATTGTGGAGATGCGACTATAATTGATACCTGCTTCAAATAGTTCATCTGTGGTGTAACAGAGGTCGCTACTCGCTAGGCTGTGCAACACCACAAAAAAAGGCGAGAGTCTATTAATTAGAGCTTATTTACGTTGCGTGTAGAATAGAAACAGAGTGACATAGCCTACCCATCCCCGGCAACCCCATGCCAGGGATGGGTAACGCGCGCTTATTCTTATCAGTTGACCATGCTCTCTTGAAGTGGGCATAACAAACGGTGCAAAGTGAAGTGCATGGACAGACAGACAGACAGAGTTACTTTCGTATTTATAATATAAGTAAAGATTTAAAATTCTCGTGTCGCGGTGTTTATTGCGAAACTCCTCCGAAACGGCTGGACCGATTTTTGTAAAATTTTGTGCGCATATCGGGTAGGTCGGGGAATCGACCAACATCTATTTTTCATATTTAAAAAAATGAAAATCCACCGGGACAGTTCCCACGGGAACGAAGTCGCGGGGGACAGCTAGTTTACTTATAAAATCAACAGTTTTATATGTGTTGTTACAATTTAAACCTTTCAAAGTTTTCTCTGCCTCTTAAATTCCTTAGTTTTTATAATACAAGGAACTAGAATTTCTTGCTTTGTATTAAACATTTAAATCTTCAATTATGTACCTAAATATAACAAAATTTACGTATCTAGGAACAAAATCACACATTACGATAATGTAAAGCCAATGTTTAATGATGGTGGATGGGTGCGTGCGTACGTATACATCATTTCGGCCATAAAAGGCATCAGCTAACCATTGGGATCTATTCCGATCTAATACCGCTCTTCAAAATAATTAAAATCAATTTACGATCTATTCTGAAAGTTTTTTAATAATTGTGATTCTTTAATGCATAAGACAATTTTAGTGTAAGACGAGATTATTTACAAAATTATTATACCAGAATTGTGATTTTTTAATGCTTAAGTTAAGCCTTGTACACAGACAGTCTGATACAATAAAGACTACTTGTTCATCTAGTCACTTTCGTTTATTTCATAATAAATAATATTATTATTTTTTCCTTATATCCACCTTTTTTGTCGACTGTACCAAATATTCTCATGGACCCGCTGGGAAAGAAAATGCTTGTTTATTTTTAATGTCGTGGACCCGTTGGGAATCAAAGTATGAACTTACATTTTTTGAGAACAATAGAGCCGTGGACCTTTGGGAAGAAGCCGTTAAATATTTGGAGAAGATCGTCAACTTTCCGGAAACGAGTTATAATGAAAAATGTTAGTAATTAAAGATTTTTCCCTTTTGTTTTATTACTTTTTTCCGGAATTGTTACTTTCTCAAAATGTCCACTTTTGAGACTCGACTTTTTTTAAGTAACAAAGAAATACACATGACTTCACTTTATTAAATGCGAGATAAAATTGAGATGAACTTCCCAAATAATTATAAATACCCTTTTGAACTTAATTTAAATAACAAAAACACATCTCCTTTACTCCTGTGACCTGTCGTGATGATCCCCAGCGAAGCGAGAAGGGTGGCGTGAGAGAACTAAAAGTTTACCTTATTGAGTAATCTGGGCGAAGATACCTGAACGTCTGTGTGCGTAGGTTTGGTGGGCGATGTCGTTGTCAACATCACTCGGCTTGGGCCGTTTACCGCCGTTTCCGGGGTCGGACATACTTTCTTTTCTACTATTTTACCTGCAATGAAATATTGAAAAGTTATCCTGCTTGTAATTAATTTCCGATGGAAGACTTGACGTTTTGAGTTCTGTTAATAGTATTCATCCACAACGAACTACACTCAACGTGATTCGAAGAACATAAGGGAGCTGTTTTTCTCCCGTATGTTTTTAGAATCTATAAATTAAATTCATGAGATTCGAAGAACATAAGACGATGAACGGTTTGATCGAGTGGTAGTGGTTTAATAAGGGCGCTGCCTTTTGATCCACGAGTCCTTGGTTCTATTCCCAGTCGGGGCAAATATTTGTGTCAAAAGAAGTTGTTCTCGGGTCATGGGTGTTCACAAAGGAAACTCTTGAGTGTGGGCCTTTGAATGTAGGCGCTACTAGTTTGAATGTGTAGCATCTGTTAAATCAGTCCTTTCAGGTGCAACCAAATTCGGATTGAAAGTTGGGAGTATACGCCATAACAAACAGAAAGGCATTTCAGCATGATAGTTCATCACCAGCGATGAGATTTACGCTGAAAGACATTTATGCAGTTTTCCAAAATCCTAACGTGACAATGACGCATTTTGTTACATAAAGCAATTGGCCAACGAGAAAAACTAAATCCTGATTTGGGCGCCAAAGAGTGACATATTGCCTTTGTGACGACTAGCTTAAAAAATCCCTATCGTCCAATAACAAAATAACAGATTTTTTTTACACCACAAATCATAATCACATTTTCTTTATCTGCCAGTGCGAAATCAACAAGAACCAGGACCACAAGCCGAAGTCATCACCATCACCAAGTAGTATGAACATAGTTTGAGCTTCTTGATATAAAACAGATGCAATCGCGACATGCAAGGATGCGACAAAGCTTTTTTTTAGACTACGTAATTCTATAGAAATTCATTCTTAAAAATTACTTCAAATTGATGTTGAACTTTTGATAGTTATTAAAGACCTTAATAGTTTAAGATACAAATTTGGACATAAACCGTACAAAATAAATCAAACAATTGCCTCAAATTAAATGTAAATTATTTGTTAACTTATATTTGAAATTTTTGTAAGCTTTCGTTAGAAATAGGAAGATCTGGTCATAAACATCTAAATTTTCACTTGCATGACGCACATTAATCGTCAGCTTATCAAAAATTGTTTATGTAACGCACTGCGATATTGACCGCGACTCATAAACGTCATACGACAGCAGCACGTGTCATTGCATAAACTAATGCTTTAGAAACTGAATGAATGTAAAATAAGTTTACAGAACACTTGCGTTCTTTGCAAACTTTGTAGCCGAATCTTATTAGATTCGATTTTGATGATAGACATTTTTATGCAGTTTGAAATATTGAATTAAATGAGAAAAATGGTAAAGCGCTTTGCAATTTCATTATTGTATTCCCATAGGCTTAATTGGTGAGAGCGTACAGTACCGCATAAGCTTCGAACCCCTCACATAAAATAAATAAAATATAAATAAACTACAATTCCACATTCCCTTCTACCTATATGCGTCTGAAAACTTGCCATGTGTGTATGAATGCGAGGCGACTCCGCCGCCGCTTCCGCTTCGATGCCCGCTGTCATCAAGGACGCGGCCTAAGGGATTACAGACAATTCACCATAGTGGTTGGGATATTTTTTTTTTATTATGCGATGGGTTAACTTTTGACCCCAATCTTGACCAAGGTCATAGATGAGGTCGACGATGGAGCGAGTTAACCCAGAAAATGCCAATTAAGGCACTGGTACTCCCACACACCGACGGAACACAGCAAGCTGTTTGGCGTCGGACTTCGGTAGAAGGGTGGTCGCGAACCAGACGGCCATTTACAGAGCCTATTTCATATTTCATTTTAAATCGCAATTTAGACACTTTATAACCTCCGTTTTTATAAAGACGCGAAATTAACGTGAAACGCTCATAATCATAATGCAAAACTTTCACATCACAGTTAAGTTCACAACTTCTTAATTTTTTTAAGTAAGTCAGTCGTCAGAATATAGAACGAAGCCAGAGTTTCCCACATCACAATTTCTTCTAATTATGGTATGGAGCTATTAGGTCATGAGGTTCAGCAATGATCAGCGAGAGTTGATTGTTAGTCTATGACTTATGTATGAGGGTAAGAGAGAATATAAGCATTAAAGCAGGGCTTCCCAAACTGTGCGTCGCGACGCCCTGGGGCGTCGCGGCCGTGTCCCAGGGGCGTCGCGTGTCGATACGACCGAGTCGAGTGAGTGCTGGGCATAAAGTATTCTACGAGAAAAATCATTAGAAATCCTCGATCCCTCTTTAAAAGTTATGTTTACACAACACTTGTTATCATTAAGCGAACACTTTGAGAAATATTTTCCCGAAAATATGGAGCAACTAGCTTTCCGCCCGCGTGGACTACAGCTTATATCGTGCCCAACTGTGGGATACAATGTAGCCTATGTCCTTTCCCAGGCTCTAATCTATCTCTGTTCTAAATTTCATCAAAATCGGTTCAGTAGTTTAGGCGTGAAAGACGGACAGACTATTTTATCCCACAGTTGGGCACGACCGCGTAGACCTGTAGTCTACGCGGGCAGAGCCGCGGGCGGAAAGCTAGTAAAATTATAAATGTTCAAATAGTGTTTTTCTGATAACCTGTAACTAGGCTGGGTTGAGGGGCGTCGCAAAAAATAGCAAAGTCCCAAGGGCGTCACAGTACGAATAAGTTTGGGAAGCCCTGCATTAAAGGATTTATTACTTTATATGAAAAAGAAAACATGATTTTGCGACCACCGTTCAAAATCTTATTCTTATCATGCTGACCTAGGTAAAAAAAAATTACTCGTTAAATCAAGCTGCCACAAGCTTTTCTTCTTAACACGTCGTAGGCTGTTCTTCTATTAGGCTGTTCTTCACTTTGAAGAATCACTTCCTTTTGTTAACTAATAATTAGACATTAATTCTACAATAAACGTACCGATAGCATCAAGGCCGTGATGTGCGTGTGAGTGTGGATGCGCGTGGGGATGAGGCGGCGTGCTGTCGAGAGGAGCCTCGTCTTCGAGCTCGTCATCATCATTGAACCACATCTCTTCATCGTCCGGCGTACGCGCCTCGCGCCTGTACCGCGTGCGCAACAGAGATGGCACTACCGCCTCAGCTACGCCTACGCTGCCGCTCACTGGAATGAGGAATAAAAATTATGAGAAATTCTAGCGTTTCAACAAAAATTTATGAAATACTGGTATGACAGTTTCATATAAATATTTCGTAAGGGGCCATTCAAGTATTATATAAGCACTATAGGGGGGCGGGTCTTTGCTTTGCTTATTTTTCATGACATGGAGTGTGGGGGGTCTAGTTGGTGATAGTGTCAGCAATAGTTATTTATTTTTTTACGCAAAAGGCAACCTATGCTTGAAAACGAAACGCATTTTCGGGGATTCCCACAAAAATGGAAACGTTTAGGTGCTCGCTTAGATCCGAGTAGAGGAATTACCGCGCGCTATTCACTTGTCTCAATTTCTTTGACGTGCATATATATACTAACGTTTACGTAAGCTGGGGGGGGAGGGGGGGGGGGGATAAGAGCTTTGCTTACTTTTGCTGACAAGAGGTATATGTGATAAATCTGCTTACGTAATGACTGAACGGCCCCTAAAGTGCATGCGACGTGACGTCATCACTCTATTCAACTTTCAACTGGAAGGCACTTTCCGTGAGCCTTACACACACAGAGATTGTGCACATGCATCCTTTGAAGTGAATTTACAGAGGCTATTATATCTTCACTACAATTTATTTAAAGGAGAAGATAATAAAACAGAATAACAATAAGTAACACTACAAAAACTACATAAATGTATATAAAATTTGCTAACCTAACTCACCTCGCTCCCTCTCCTTTAGCTTGTCCTGGTGTTGGTCATATCGCGTCTTCAAAGCTTTGAAAGTCTGTACATATTCGACATCTTCTAAGATCTTTCCGTAATTCTCTACGACGTGTGAACAGAGGGACTTTATATCTTCCAGCTTGATGAATTCAAACAGTTCTAAAATGGCTGAGTCTAGTAAGTTATACCTGAAAAAAAAACGATTTTGTAGCTGAATGATTTATGCCACAAGAGTAGGAATTAATGGTGGCATGATAAGACACCTTGGATCCACTTGTTACTGTTGGTCATTCGATCGATTTATTTCGACGACATAAGTACGTAAATTCGAGAGATAATGCGAAAACCTTAAAATAATTTTCATAATTACATTTTATCTAATGACCTACACTAGATGTGATGAGTGCATTATCTTTATTAGTCGTTATCTTCATAAGTTGTATAATTCATATTATGTATAGCAGATTTAGATCTGATTAAATTTCGTCAGAAATGTAGACAATTTTTTTGTACACATTACAAGGCAAGCAGTAAACATATGTTGATATTTATATCAAAATGTAAGATTGTCTAAATGTCATTATGTCGATTACCCGAAAAAATATCATTAGTGTAGAACGTAGTTACTATTTACAAGACTTACCTGCCATTATTCCTAAGGAACGCATCAATAACGGGAGCAAAAAGGTTTCCCTTGATGATGTACCGGTTGTAGTATTCATCTTTGAGGGCAATGATCTTGCGCATGAATCTCAGAGCACCCAGTACGAGGAAGGTGTGTGTAGACCGCATCAACACTAAAATGCGACGGAGAAGATCCTGAAATATATGAAAAAAAAAATCTAAAGTTGTTCTCCTGTTGTGAGGTTAGCGACCATTCTTATCGAAAAATGTTATTTCATAGGTAAATTGATTTCTTACAAGACGAAGAGTGAACCATCTCTGAATGAGACAAATTGCGAATATGACAAATTACGACAAGACCTAACAGGAATCGAAAGATAATAATGAGACAAATCACAAATGGGACCATTTGCGAGTACTACGATTACTAACAAATCGGAGGAATTTCGAACGGAAGCACGGATTGCGAATAGGACGTAATGGGAATATGAAAAATCACGAATGAGACGAACCACTCCGACGAATTACAAAAGTGACAAATCGCGGATAGGAATTGCGAACGTGAGCTCAACTGTGAATGGATGGGAGAGACAGAATGGAACAAACTGCTAAAGAGATGGATAAACTTGTAATGCAAAGGCATACTTTGGAGGACAATAATTCTGTGTGTGTCTGTAAAGCTGTAAAAAAAACTATCAGCTATTATATTGACAAAACTGCAGCTTCATAGAAATCGAGAAGTGGCTGCTAGAAAATGGTGGCAAAAGGTAGCAATTGTATTAAGGCAGTCAAAATCATAAATGGGCTACTAAATAAAAATAATGACTTGGCAGGTGAAAATAAAGACTTGGCTGGTAAAAATATTGACAAGGCGACAAATTCTGTAAAACAAGTAGAAGAAAAAAATATTTCTGGGTTCTAAAAGTAATTTCTAAAAGCCAGTTTAAATTGAAACAATATCTAAAAAGATTTTTTGACTTTTGAAATTAGTCACCGACCAATTAATTGTAAAAGCTAATTTTATTTTCTCGAGAACTATTATTTGTCGCACGATCCTAAAGCAAATAAGACATGATGCAGATGGAAGGAGATACGAATAATGTCGCATGATACGAACTGAAGAAATTGGGATAAAAAGCATAACAAAATACCTGCACACTTGCATTTCACGATTTGGCAAACACCTTTCTAACATACAATCCATTACCATACAATTTGGTCATTATACAGTCTCATTTATTCACATCATGTTGATTTTGGCCCAATTAATGAGGCAATAGTTAAAATTACAATAAAAACTAGATAGACAATCATCTGTCTTACCTTATTTAATATGCAGGTCTTGATGTGGTATGTGTGGTGTTCTACACAGAAGGACAGGAGTTCCAGAACTAGCCCCAAAAGCTGAACTGTGTGGTAATCCTCTCGTAGTGGCTTCTCACCCGCCGTGTTCTCCAGCAAAGGAGCTGTGCGATCAAGATTTTCAACACCAGTTTTATTAAATTGTCAATCAACTAAAATTCTATAAATTCAACCCTAATGGAAAACAACCCTGTAACAATCTGAGCGAATATTTTATTATACAATAGCTTTCTGCCCACCTGGACTACAGGATATACTCGTATTGTGTCCAGCTGTGGGATAAAATGCAGCCTATGTCCTTTACCAAGGTCTAAATCTATCTTTGTACCAAACTTCCATCGAAATCGGTTCAGTAGTTTGGGCGTAATAGTGTAACAAACAGACCGAGTTACTTTCGCATTTATAATATTAGTATGGATTTGTCTGGTTTACTCCTACTAGCTTTTCGCCTGGGACTTCGTTCCCGTGGGAATTTTCCTGTCAATTTTCCAATGTTTTTAATAGTTATTCTGCTTTTCGGGACGAAGAGAAACACAACAAATCAAAAACCATGGAAATCGGTCCAGCCGATCTTGAGTTATAAGTGGTGTAACTAACACGACTTTGTTTTATATATTTAGATGTTGTGAAAGACAATACCATTCTTGCGATTAAAATAATACTATACTGCTGGTATCTGCCTACCAAACTCAATGATTAAGTTCCAATCAAGTTAGGCATTCCATATAATGAAATCTGTACTTCTACAGCTAATATAGATAGATAGATAATTATTTATCACTCGGGACATCACAACACAAAACATTAGAAAAACACAACAAAAAACAGATTATAGTTAACTAAATTACGAGTAAGTCCTCTGTGTTGTGACGTCCTGTGCAAAAGGGTAGCACTCAGCTGAAGCCACGACTCGAGCAAGTCATGGTGCTGGTTTTATGTGCAAACTGACATTACTTCAAGATTATACTGGGATATCTTCAAAAGTTATGTATTCTTTATCTAAGTAACAGAATGTTAATGTTCAGTAAATATCATAATGTCTACAAGATTTCTTAGGAAGTTGTGTACTATTGCATAATATTTCATTCAAAATTTATGTCAAAGACTTTCATATTGATGTATGTTCCATTCTTCATTGTTTATGACTATGAATAGTCAAGGTCTTAAGAGTCTGTAATAAAATGTAACCCTTTAAATAGTACAATTGTAAGAACAAGTATCAAGGTCACATTAATATTTACCTATGAGTGTCTGTATACTGTGCTTGTAGAAGAAATTGAGGAAGTCTGCCTTTTCACTCTTATTGACAGAAGCCAGCATGCTTTCAGGGTCAAGGAGGATGCGAAGTACACCCATCAGCTGCACAGCCCCACCCAATTCAGGGTCACGGTCACGAAGCATCTGTTCTATCACTATGTTCAACAACAGTTGCTCCTGCAACAAAGAAAACGTCATTACATAATGTTCATCACTACATAAACAAGAACTTCTATTGATTAATGTCAAATACTAAACACTCACCTCCTCTGTATTGTTAGCCTGCTGCAAAGTATAGTCCCTCACCACTGAGGGTGAAAACTCTACTATGTATGTTAAAATGTCTATAGATGCAGTCTTGGTCTTCTGATCATCTATACCTAGTGTTATTTCTAAAGCTGGCAGGATCCCCAAAGACACTAAAGTTTTGTAGAATGCATCTTTATCTTGTGGTTGTAAATTTTGTGAAAAATTGCAAAATTCCTTTAAAAATAAAACTAAATCTCGCCGTTTCGGGTTAGGTGTCTTGTCATCCATAAGCAGCTTAAACAGGTCAGTTAAAAACTTGTCATCCTCTTCTATAAGCTTTACTATTTCTACTTTGTTGAAAAATATAAAACTTGATAAGGTGCTAAGCAGGTTATCTTCGAAAACTGTTGGTGTGGGTAAAACTATATCCTGAATGTACTGTACTCTGTATGTCTGGTGTATCTTAGCCAATAAATCCTGATTTTTAATTGGAATTGCCTCTCTGAATTTTGCCAGTTCCCGGAGATATTCTCTGTGCTTTTTAGGTTGAGGCAAACTGGGATCATATTCTAAACAACCCACAACATCAAATATAGTGTCATCAGCAAACATTGTGTCAAACAAGGTGTTTTTGTTTAGGAGAAATATACTTTTAAAAATCTCATAGAGATGATGCAACCCTTCAATGTTCTCAATGTCTTCACACATATGGAACAGGTTGAGGAGTTTCTTTATGTAATGTTGGCTTTCTAAAGCTGCAGCCAGTTTGTCTTTACGTGCTGGAGATACAAGACAACTGTTTACTAATTCGCTGATGTCTTCCAAACGTCCCATTTCACATGCAGGCAACTCCACTGGCTGAACGCTATCTGACATCTCATCAAACCTCTCATCCTCAGATTCTTCAACTATGTCTTGTGTGATTTCAACTGATGGATCTTTACCTTGCACCTAAAAACAAAATGTAACATAGAAAATAATAATCAACAAAATGAAAAAGATTCTAAGTTGTAAGGTTATGTTTTCATCTTGTGACTGTCATTTCCTTACCTGACAAATCTTTTCCCATATCTCATCGCAGCCTGCTTTTTCTTGAAAACTTAAAGCTAAGTCAAAATTGTCACCTTCAGACCAAACTATCAGTGTGTCTTGTTGCTTTTGATAGGCTGTGTCTGGCTGTATTTTGCTCTCCAATAGAAGAGAGCCATCTGATTCTGCTCTTACTAGAAGAGAAGTTCCTTTCAATCTATCCACATAACATGAAGATACATGGCCTGTTCCTCTGTCATCCCACTGCCGGTCTGCATTCAGAGCGTAAAGCTTTACCCTTCGTCTTGTGTCCGTCATTATAATAGCCAACGCTCTCAACACTATGTACTCAAATAATGAATCAATTATTATGGCGCTAATCTTTTGCACCCGAATAGTAATTATTTAACTCCCATTTGTATGAGAATATGTGCACTTCTGAAACAATACCAAAAAACAATGAAAATCAGTAAAACATGGAAATTTTGGACTTTAATTACCGTAATTACAGTCCGCCTTGTTCATGGATTTTCTCTTAAAACAGACTTAAGCATGGTATGATACTGAAACCAAAAAGGCAAAAAGCCACGAAGCTATCTGTTGCACCAAACTATTCCAAGAAATATTTCCTATTTTCTCAGCACAATGAAATAATTACCAAATTATCGGAAATTACAAACAAAACAATACAAACTTTACGCCTTTCACTACACTCAAAACAAACAACTTTTCATGAAAACCTTAGCATTAATCGTTATACTTTAGAGGAAACTCTTATGAAACGAAATATTTACCGGAATCACATAATAAAATCGTCAGAATTGACGTACCTTCAAAATAGTACAACATCAAATATCGCCATAATGGATTCACAACAACGCTTCGAAGGTAGACGGGGTTCTCAAATCAAAATTTGAATGGCGGGATATTCAAATTTTAACAAACATAATAAAGATTTCAAATTAAATTAAAATTAAATAGAAATACAGTGAAATTAACAAAAAATTTGACTTTCAACAGATCGTTTTTGTATTTGAAATGGTAACAAAATTAATATTTTCGATTGAGAATAAACATTCATGACTTGTTCATGACCTTGAACTTCTTTCAACTTCTTTTCTCATAGTGCATGCGTTCTGAAAACTTGAAAAATGCGAGTGTAAAATACAATTTTATTTTTAAAACTTCCAAAAACTTTAAAGGGCATCTGAAGAAATTAATTTACATCACGTATCAAATAATATGAGTCACAAGACAGCGGGCGCACTAAATGTTTTCGTAAACTTTCAATAGATGGCGCTGCCTGTTTTATAAAATGTTATATCGTTTGTTCCGAGCTTTGAGCTGCGTGGGCAGGTGCTCTGTACCTACTCTGCTCTACTCGCCAGTGTTTATTGTGCAGCTGTGCCACCTAGGGGACTACCACCTAAGCGTAGTCGATACGCAATTTGGACCATATTGATGCTGGTTGAACGAATGGAATGATGTACAGTACACAGCAGCACGTCAGGTTATCCATTTACACTACGAAAGCCGCCACTATTAAAAAGCGAGATAAAGGCGTCGTCGTCAAGGTCTACACAGGCGCGGTCGCAGCCTGAAATTTTGGAGGGGGTCACTCACCCAATTCACAACTAAGTAGACAGCCTTCATCTTGAATCTTTACAATAAACCGACAAATTACATTATTAGAATATTGTTATAACAATTTTTATCATAACGACGCATATTGATTTTACTAGGATTACCAAAACTACGTAGTTCGGTTCCTTGTTTCTAAACTAGATGTCATTTCCAAGTTATTTTGGCCATCGTACGTAGTTCATAAAAACACTACTAGATGTCGGCTAACTATAAAAAACACTACTAGATGATTTATATCGTCTATCGGTACCGGCAGCTGTTCTAGGAGCCGAGCGCCGGTACCGGCAGCGGAGGCACAGCCATAAATTTATCGCCGTCAGGGGATAGCTAGTTTCCTTTTATTATTTGGCAAATTTTTGAAATTTTTCAATTTGACCTTAGATTTGGGGGGGGGTCATGTCCCCTGTGACCCCCCCCTTCAGACCGCGCCTGGGTCAACATGTAAAGCTTGATGTGCTGCCGTGTGTACATTGCTGTGTTTGGTTCATGTCGTTAATCAATCGACAACATTTCATTCGTTTACCCAGCATCAACTTCGCAGGAGGTAAGGCCTCTAATCCCAGGAAATCAAAGCTGTTACCGCAAAAGGGGCAAAACAGAACGATAGCAATTGGATGCAACATCAGTAGGTAATTGTAATTATAGATATTTTCTATTTAATATCTAAAAGCCATTGGAAAATTTGTGTGTTTCCGTACCTCCTTACGTTTTACTGTCTACTAAGGAGATACTAGTAGCTCAATATAGGTAATAATATTAACTACTAACACAGAATTTAGCCTTCCAAAACTTCAGGTAGATGGCGTTGTCTCTATTGTAAAATGTGACGTCTGTATCCAAGCAACGTTTTTCTAATGACACAGTTGTTCCGGGTCAGCGACTGAGATGTCTATGTTATAGAATTACATTAAGATGAACAATCAAGATTATTGTCCCAAAGTTATTATTCTATAAACTAAAAATATCAGCATATAACTACCTTGATTTTCTTAGATCAACTAGTCATGCAAAACATGGCTCAAAAATTGTTGTTCCTTTGACTTAAAAAAGGAAAGGGAACTTGGATGCGTTCAGAATATTTTTATTTAATAACTTAAGTTAAGTACCTATTTTCTCGTTTAGTCATTACAATACGCAGAAAACAAATTAATTTAACAAAATGTTTTTTAAGATAACACGTTTACAGTTAAACTATGAATACTTACTTTAAAATATGTTTTTTTTTCTCTTGGCTTCGAGTTATAACTCTGAACGCAAAATTTGACCATGGCTGCCATTTGCTGTGTTCTGTCATTCTTTTGATGTTATTTGAAAAAGAGTTTTTTTGTTAAAAAGTCTCGTTTTCGAACAAATTACGTGAACAGTTTTACTGTTGTTATACTTTACTATTTCTAGTTAGTCTTTATTTTTATCATTTTCCAAAAACAGCCTGAATTTTCATGTGAGAATTGCCTATTATAAAACTGCAATAATTCTTGGTTATCAGTGTTATTTTTGAATGTGTGTTTGTTATTTCAAGCTTGGGATTTTTCCTCTCATTGGGACTGGCACTCTTAAGTCTTTGGATTTCAGAAAATATCCAAAAAACAAGTTATCTTGGACTTGGCAGATGTCAATGTAATTGTCACACCAAGAAACTCGCAGTTTTCTCTTGAATGCATTATTATTTTGTTTGTATTCACGAATTTACGAATATTGTTGCAGACGCATTGACGGAAGTATGTTTTCTTTTGCAGTATCATAAACATTCTTTTGCAGTATGAAGTATGGGACCAAGTGAAACAAGCACTCAATTCTAATATTGTTATGTTTGAGTTGTAAAATGTACACAGTATGTCTTATTTGAGCACTACGGAAAATGTTGGGTAAGATAAACGTAGTTTCTTTCGTTTTAAATTATCAATATGAGCTTTAAATGAACACACCTGCTACATGTTCCTGCTATAGTTTTGATCCATGGTTCATTGCCCCCAAAGTGGATGAATGATAGGTAAAAACGAGAAGATCTAATATTTCTATGTTTAATTATTATGAACGTAAGAGTGTGATATCGATGATTTTGTTTTCTTGGTGCAGGAAAGGCCAGATAGTAAGGATTGGGTTTTAAGTGTAGTCTCAGTAAAATGTACTTACTTTACTTAGCCTCTGCTCAGAAGTGCATACTTGCCTATTAGTTATGCAAAAGAAAATATTGTCTTTATACAAATTTTGATAAGATAGAATTTATCTAGGTACCTAATTTACTAAATTCAGTTTCAGTGGGATACCACAAAATATATCGGATGCAAGCTGTGCAACACAATATAAAATGGCAGTTGAGGGTGTACCAGGTGGCTGCAGTGAAGTAAACATGTTCATTCATGATAGTTCAGGAGATGAACAGACTTACATACCTCATCTTAATGATAATTACTTTCATACTAAATTTAAGATTAATCCCAACGAACTCTACACGTTCCATGACTCTGATGTCATTGCTGGAGAGATAACTGTCAGTCATACAGAAGATAACTTCATTTTTATTGATAATGATGTAAAGAGCGAACTCTTAGACAGTCCAAGCAAAGAAATAGATATCATAGGGTCACTTACTAATGGAGAAGTCAAGGAGGAAAAAAAAGAAATTATTGCCAATGGACATCATCCACATCTCAATTCTGTTGCGAAATATCAGGAAGTTAAACCTGCCGCATCTGTTAGAGATATTAAGATTCCGAATACCAAAGTTTCGAAAGCAAAGACTCAAAACCAGAGCAAAGAGGTATCTCGATCGAATGCAGTGTTTGAAAATCGACGTTCAAGTGTTCATAGCCCAAAGGGACAGTCCATCAATTCCACAGCAACTTCTACTAGTAACAAAGCCAGTATTATTAGTGATAATCCAAATCCTTCATCAAGTAATGCTAAGTCTGCTAGTACTTCAAAATCTACAGGGTCTGAAACTTTTTTGGATGTTTTCAAAAGAGAGCAAGGGCTGACAGAAAATCTTCCAATAGTTGTCAAAACTGAATCTCCAAGTCTTCCTGCTCCTGCTAAAATGCCTGTACCCATTGCTAAGAAAACTCCATCAGGTAAATATTTGTTCTTATGTAACTGAAGTACTTATTGTGCAGACTTGTTTATATAAAATATGCTGTTTAACCTTTATTATCTTAACTTTCATAATGAATGTTACTTAACTAGCCATCCACATCATTCGACAATAATTATATATATTAACCATTTCTAGTTTCAGTTTATCTTGTTGTTTGTAGTCAAATTACAGAAACCTTTCTTCTAATTAAACACAAAAAAAATTGGAATCTGTTTTAAATTATGTTCATTTTTGTCATACATTTCAGCTGGCAAAACTCCATCTCAGCCGAAAGCGCGTCGAGGGCGAGGCCCAGCGGTGCACGAGGCTTTACAGCGGATATCATCAATGAAACGAGCTATTCCCGAACCAAACCGGCCATGGCATGCACCAGGGGATGAGCTCTTCCAACTAGGCCCACTAGACGTTAAGCGGGCATTGCCATTCACACTGGAAAGCAGTAGCAGTGATGATGACAATTTGCCTGATTTTGGTAATTTTCTTTTTCCATTCATGTTTATAAATAAGGTTAGTTTGTTATGAACGGTTGAGTTGAAATACTAAAGTATACTTTAAAGCTGCTAGTATTGTCTTTTTCCACATGTTACAGATGCTTTATGCATATATTGAGAGTGACAGTACACATTAATTCAAAATTATAATTGCATTAAAAGTATGCATCAAAAGGTTAATGATTTGCAATTGGCACATTCTTGATTTGCATGTTCATTATTTTGAATCAAAAGCATACTGATTAAAAATTGTAATCGTTTTCTGAATCAGAAGTCTCTGTTACATGGGCATTTTTTTTTAAATATTTAGAAACGTGTTCATACTTTTAAAATTTCTAAACAAATAAAAAATATATGTTTTCTCTGACTACAAGAAAATGTGGATTGCGAAGCAAAGCATCCACTAATGGGAGGAAATCGATTAAGGACAGCAATTACCTACTCACCGCTTTTGCCTCAAGAATGAGTCATCAATGTAGTAGAATAACTTCAGATTCCTACAGAGCACACAAAGACAAAATGATTGGTATATTTCAAAAAGAGTTTGTATAATACTTGTTTTGTATTGGCAAGACAGTTTAAATCAACATGTTTTCTAGAATTAACTATGCATATGGCTATAATCATAAACAAATTAATTAATTATATATATTGATTTAAGTAAGTAGGAATTTTCAATTCATGAATGTTTTAACTTATTATCTACAAGTGTCCACTAGGCTTTATTTAGCGACACTTGTTTCTATTGGTGAGTATCTATTGGCTTATTGAAGCTGTTGGACCTTCATATATTAAAAAAAGAAATAAAAAGAAATAAATGTTAATTTCAGAAGCAGGTACAGGACCAGTATGTGTCGAGGAAAGCGCAGCAGAATCAAGGGGGGCGCGGCTGGCGTTGCGGCGTGCGGCACTACGGAGGCACGTTGCGCGGGCGCATACTACCTTGAAACTTGCCACCGACTTCCGTAGCCATCGGGAACTTGCTCTTCTTGTCAAAGTAAGATAAATCGCCTGTTTAATGTGTTTTACTCTTAACCTAATATCTCCCTAAGCAAACACGTCAAGACTGCTAATGTTGCAAAGATATTGCTTGTGTATTCACCAACATACTGGGTGACTTTAAATTAGTTGACGAAAAAGAGGTCATAGGGCCCAGAACTTTTTTTTTAAATCATAAGATGGGTTAAATCTTGACCTCAATCTTCACCAAGGTCATAGATGAGGTCGACGATGGAGCGAGTTAACCCAGAAATGCCTATAACACAGCAAGCTGTTCGGTGTCGGACTTGGGTAGGAGGGTAGTTGCGAACCAGACGGCCAGACACAGAGCCTACCACACCGCATGAGACCACAGGATGCCATCTCAGATTCAGAACAAATTGAGGTGTCGTTGCCTGGGATGGATTAATAGGAGGCAGGTCTCATTTGTGTTTCCTTAGTCGCCTCTTACGACACCCACGGAAAGAAATGGGCAATGCCTCTTTCTTTCTTTTAAATGTTTGAATTATTAACATATTTCTGATTTTTAAAAATCCCCTTTCTTACCCACAAAATTCAGTATGAAACACGTTTCTCTGTTCAGAAACAAACTCGCGGCCAAGGTCCTGTGAGCCGGTTGCCTGCTTCGACTGTGAATCACCTGCTCGCCTCTAGGGGAATGACCTCTCTTCTTACGTCGCAAGAACGACGGCGTCTTAGGTGAGTTGGTTGTTAAGTACATCGTAAATTCGTAATACTAGTTGATCTGCGTATTGTGCCCTAAATTCGGTATCTAAACTCGTTGTGAAGAGATTTAACGACAGTAAACTAAAAAAAAAGTAGTACTCAAATGCTCCCCTGGGCGGCGCTGTAATGTGAATATTGAATATACAGGGTGGAATTTTTTAATGCCACCTAAAGGGAAAGTACTCTTAATACTGTAGATAGAAAATTGTACTCAAAGAAAATATTCCTTTATTTTTGAAAAGAAAGAAAACTGCATTCAAGGATTTTCGAAAATTCGCTTGCCACACACGGGAATCGAACCTACTAAAATCTGTAAGAATTACACCCTGTACTTTTATTGCATCGATCGTTAGGGTCAATTATAAGGATGAAATCTCTCAAACCAACTTGGTAAATTAAATGAAAGGAAATGCAGTTTTCTTTCTTTTTAATAAAAATAAAGGAATGTTTTCTTTGAGTACTTTTTTCTATCTACAGTATTAAGAGTACTTTCCCTTCAGGTGGCATTAAAAAATTCCCCCCGTATAGCGTTTTCTCCACATTCAAAGGTCGCCGATAAGATTTCTTAGCAATGGGGCCGCCTTTTGAACTTTGTACCTTGTTCTACTATGTTGGTGTGCAATAACGTATATTGTATAGATTTGAGGAAATGTATATTTTTTTAGGATTCATTCATTCTCAAAGCAACTAATATATGCCCTAATTAATAATACATAGATGAATAGATCGAAAATAAATAAAGAGTGTCTTCTACAAGTCGAATTCGAAAATTTCGGTTCTAAAAAAAATTTAGTAATAAGTAAAATATTTGGTCGTGATAGGTATATTTGATAAATGAAATTCTTATATATTATATTCAATTACTGAATTAGATTTTTGTAAAATTGTCTGCATTTACATTACACCGCCATCTATGGTGTCAGAAAATCCCTCATTCAAACTTTATCAGTTATCATTATAATTATAACTTACCATTCATAGATTTTTTTTTCTTTATGACTTTGGGAATGTAAATTGGATGTTTCTGTCACCGGAAAATTGTAAAAACATAAAAATTTTACTAGTGAAATTATAATCTTCAGCGATATTACAATTTGCTTAGTTATTTGCTTAATTATTAATTTACGAAACTAAGGGTTAGGCCTTTTTAGGTTCGGTTAGGTTGTATGTTATAAAAAAAATGTAAATGTGAAAAAAATGGGGCAGTTCAGAAAGTACTGAGAAAACCTTACTAAGTCAAATTACAATATTACTGATTTGACAATGTTACAGTGACATTTCCATCTATGGTATTTGTTTTCTTACCAAACAAACTCCTTTCTCATCCCATCAGGGAATCTGGATGGTCGGGTGGCGAAGGCGGTAGAGGACAATCTAGCTCACTCTGCTCAGAAGACCGGTGTACGAACACACCTTTGCCTTGTGCGAGGTTCTGCTTAACCCACGTGACCTTGGACCCAGAACAGAGGTTATACGCGGCGTGCGCGGCTGTTTTCGCGGGCGGATCTAGATGTATGCAGCCTGTGCTACCTCTACAAGATCAAACACCGCTGTGTGCTGAACATGCGTGGAAGAGAGTGAGTTACTTTTACAGGGCTTTTTAAAAGTATTTTTTTATAATGAATGTGCTCGCTCTTGACCACAATCTAGCTTAGGGGCGAAGATGTGGTCGAGGATGCAGCAAGCTCACCCAGAAGATGGCTAATCACTCGAACTTTAAAGAAACTCAGGTTATATGAGCACCGAAATATAGACGAAGGCAGAGACCTAACTTGTTCAAATGAAAAGGAATTAACATTTAATTTAGTTCATCCTGAAAGTGGTTTTCTTTCTTTTAAAGAGTTTTAAATCGGACTTGTTACACAGCGCCATCTATTTGAACTACGCTGAACTAGATGGCGTTGTAGTATTTGTAATTTGTAAAATGTAATTTGTGGCTTTCTTTATAAACATTATACTCGAGCGCTGCGCACTCTTTATTAAATAAGTGCAATGTAATCAGTGTTGAGTTCAATGTGATTTTTTTGAGTGTCCGAATTTGAAAGTTTTTAATTTTATGAAAAAAATCAACGCCTATCTAATAAAAAATCATCATCAAACACTGTAAATCGGCATAAAATTTCGTCAAATTCATTATGTAGGTAGAGCATCAAGTGGTTAATAATACTCGACACCACGTGTGACATACATTTTGAGGGATATTAGATGGAAATTGAGTATTTTAGTGATAGGTACTCAGCCTTTCGCCCACGATACACTGATACCCTCGCGTCCGACTTACTGGCTCCTACAGTGTACCTGGGAAGAGTTAGCATCTGGCATATTCAATTTTTTTCTTTCCCTTCCAATACAGCGTGGAAATTGAGGGAACAAAGTTATACATGGGAATAAAATAGACATAGATATAGACATAACATTTGAGGAGTGTCTTTTCAAAATTGCTTATTTGCACTTTTGGTCTTTTTTAATCTGACAATGCCATTCGATTCTTCATAAAATTTTACATAGCTTACTTTTACTTCTATTTTCCAATACGTCTTTTTTCATTATGATACTTGACCATCAAAAGTGGCTTCCGAATCAAAACGGCTCATTTTGTGGGTAAAAATGCCCATGATGAGTTTTGTGTTAAGAGTTTTTTACTATTTACTATTTCTGAAAAAATAGACTAAATTGAAATAAGCCCTTTTGAAAAGACACTCCTCATTTATCCACTCAAAAAGCACAGCACACGATACAAACAAACAAACCAAGTAAAAGAAAACATAAATATTTATAAAAAAACATGGACAAACAAGCAATAAGATGTGTGGTGTAATATGTGTAGGTGTCATCGTGTACTGTGTGCGATGGTGAAAAGCTCCAGGCTCAGCATATGTGAGTCACAGCAAGCGGTGACGCTGATAATTCTGCCTAGACCTTTTTATGAGTCGTCATGAGTGTGTAATTAATAAAATTAGAATAAAAAAGAATAATGATTGGCAACAGATGAAAATGGGAGCAGTTGGAGGTGGCATTTACCCTTTAAGGGATTTACCCCATAAAATAAAACTATATTCCAAAAATAAGAAATTTTATTATTAGTTCATGTTATTATTAAGTTTAATTTTAAGGAGTAAAGAAATAAGTGCTTTTTATTTTATTTATTTATAAGAAAAATGTTGCCCACAGGATAACTACGACAAGCTGCGAGGCGATATGAAGCCTAAGAAGCCAGTGGTGGTAAAACAGCGAGTATGGCCGCCCGCCCCCCGCGCCCCGCGCCGCCCCAAGCGCCGCCGCCGCCCGCCCACTAACAAGCCGGCCAAACCCGCCGTTCAAACTAGGACTGGTAATACTTTTTACTAGCTTTCCGCCCAGGATATTTGGGAATATTATGTAGTCTATGTGTTAATCCAGGGTGTCAGCTACCTCCATACCAAATTTTGTCAAAATTGCTCCAGCCGTTTCAGAGTAAAAGAGTAACAAACATCCATACATCCTCACATACTTTCACATTTATAATATTAGTAGAATTCTCTTTTTAGACATTTTCTCTAGCCTATGCCGTACCCGTACCCTCCCTCTCTTATCCCCATTCTTCCCCACGTTTCGGTAATTTCCCATTCGTGTAATCAAAATTATAACCCTTTTTCAATTCGCGAAAACGCTCGTAGTCCAGTGTCGCTTATAGATCTTAACCGATCTGTAGGGTTAAGCGGCGTATTCAGAGCCAGGGAACCAGATGGGTGACCAAAGTGATAATAACGAGCGTGTCCTGGCTGTTGTCGATTAACTACAGTTGTTATACCAAGTCAGATTCGCGGTTTGAAAACTGACACCAAGGTTAGTCAAGTTCGCCACATACTTAGTTATACCTACATGATAAGGTAGCCCACGGTTAGTAGCTAATCAGGCATCGTTTCATGAAATGCCCAGGTCGATCAGAATCTGGCAAAAGTTGGCTTTTCAAGTTACCGAGAAATGGTTGATGAACTAATAAAACGTAGCTTTACCTACAGAACCCTACACTGCGCGTAGCCTGACACGCTATTAGCCGGTTTTCTTTATCACGGTATCGTGCATCACTATCAAACCTACCCTCAGACCCTAAAATTCACAGGCAGCGTCACAACCACTGAACCAACAAGAAATCCTTATTTTTTTTAGAGAATCGGTTCGCTCGTGACCACAATCTAGCATAGAAACGAAGATATGGTCGAGGATGTAGCAAGCTCACCCAAAATATGCCTATTCACTCGAATTTTAAAGATGTTCGTGTTATATGAGCCTGAAAAAATAGACGCAGGCAAAGACTGACTTGTTTAAATAAAAAGGAATTCTTATTTAATTTAGTCCATCTTAAAAGTGGTATTCTAATATTTTTTTAAAGAGTATTTTAAATCGGACCACCAAAAAACTGTAATTTATTAATTTAAACTGTTTTACTCACGTTACTTGTTACACACAGCGCCATCTATTCGAACTACGCTGAACTAGATGGCTTGCTTTATACGATGAAATTAACTTGATAGATGCTTGCTAGTCCATATATCTGAATATTGTACAGTTTCGGTCCTAACTCGATAGATGGCGTTGTAGCATTTGTAATTTGTAAAATGTAATTTGTTGCTTTCTTAAGGAGCATTATACTCGAACGCTGCGCACTATTTCGCCGTCAACTACCGCAGCGGTGGTATCGGTCAATAAACACCTCTCTTCTAGTCTCGCATCTCATTTTCCCGTATTCACCATTACTTAAAATCTGTGTTATGTTATGTGCAAAAAAAAATAACACTCACGAATTGTTTCTTAGTAAAACTATGTTTTTTTTACCATAAAGAGTGTGTTTATCGTAAAATAGCCTTTTATAATAATAAAGGGCTAAATGTTGATATTACATACCTTTCATGTTAAAATTTATCCATTTGCAGAAATCAGCGTGTGTTCAAATTCTTCGGCGTATGATAGCACTGAAGAAACCGCAATAGGAGCGCTCAGTGAAAACGAATACATTGTTACGGCAGGGAACTCTCACGATATTGGTAAAACTTTATTATATCTTTAACTAGCGAGCGACCCGCCCCGGTTTTGTCGCGTACTTTTCTCATGTTTCAACCAATTAACACGAAACATTTATTAACCCTTTTAGCGCCAAGAGTTTTCGTCAAAAACGCCCACCACACGCCACGACATCAAAAAATTAAAAAAAAAAATTAATGCCGTGGTGTATGGCGAACGCTTGGTGAACTATTAAAGTAAAAAAATATTATTTTTTGTCTGATATATCAGACATTGGCGGCGAGTTCACGAAACTTAAACGTCTGATATATCAGACTTTGGCGGTGAAAAGTTTAATAAACACGTAAACCATTGGTGAAATTGTGAATTTATTATAAAACGCTTTGAATTTGGGTTCGGTAGTTTTAAAGTACAGACAGCAGCACATCAGGTTACCCATTTGCATTATGAAAGCCGACGCTATTACGAGCGAGATAAGGGCGATGTCAAGGTCAACATTTACAGCCTTGTGCTGCCGTGTGTACATCGCGAAGTTCATAGCTCAGAGCCATCTTTACATATTTGATCAAGTTATTTTTCTAATTATGTTATAATCAATCTATTTAATAAATGATTTTGCCGTTATCCAGTGTTTATTTTCTGAAAATCCAGAATCTCATCTCAACGGCGGAGCTAGCCGAGGTTACAATTAGAGTAAATAGGTCTTCTCTGAGTGAGCTTGCTACTTTCTCAAACCAAATCTTCACTCCTTCGCTAGATTGTGGTCAAGAGCGAACCCATCTAAAAATACAGTATTTTTCCTAAATTGTTCACAGAAGTAGAAGTGGGGCAAGTACCACCCGACGACATTTTAGATCCTTCTGTACTCAGTCAGATTCCCGATGAGGCTTTCACGGAGTTTTTTAACCAAGGTAGGTGTTATTTTTACTTAATTGCTAACAATATTTTTGCGTGGCGATTGTATTTGTTAAATACTGTACGTACACAAAATATGAGTAGTAAAGAAAGAATTAAGAATTTATTTTAGAATTAATAAGTAGGGAAGTGGGTGTTTGGTCGGAAAAGATCGAACACACGTGGTTTTATTGCGGCGGTTTGAAGGTTGGAAAGTGATTTGAGTAACGATTATAGTCTAATAATGTTTTTACACCAATAAATAAAGGCCTCTACTAGTTAGTCAGACCAATCAGACATTCTACGTTTTTCCTTGCACAGAAATAGGCAGGCCGATTCCACTTGAAACTGCTGTTTTGCTACTTTAAATTAAGCAACTGGTTGACATTGTTATTTTTTAAAGGCTTAGAATAAAGTTATTTCGAGCCTTAAAAAAAGATAAAAAAAAGCGTAAGTGCAGATGCAGTCTTTTAGTCGAGTCCAATTGCAGCTTTATTCTGTATTTACACGTGCGAGTCCTATCTGCCACAGACGTCATAAGTTTTGAGCTGGGACACCTTGTATGACAACTTTGTAATATTCGATGATGGATTTTCTTCTTACATGTGTTACCTTCTTTGAAAACAAAATGATTTGTTACTTCTTGTTTAGCTGAAGGCAGCAACACGTTCGCTGAAAGTTCAGAACTGGCGGCAGCATTAGAAGCAGTGTTGGATGAGCGCCCGCTAGACACCATATCTGATTGCGTGTTTACCCCCCACCAGAATAGCAAGGCTAAGGTTAGTTAAATTTTTTCTACTTAACAGTTGTCTTTATTGTGTGATCTGTGTCTTAAATATCTTAAGTAGCCAAAGATACACGTTAAATATAAGAAATCTTACTGCCATACTCAGAGACGTCAATTATAGTTAAATCAACAACAGTGAAAGAGACAACATCAGAGTTCAACAGTACTTCACTTTAATTGATGTCTCTGAGTACGGCAGTTAGAGTTGGATGTATTAGTAGATTGTTAACCAAGGGCTGTATGACATCAATTGCATACGAGGTTTTTGGCACCCGAGCGCAGCGAGGGCGCTAATTAGCCCGAGTATGCAATTGATGCTTACACCCGAGATAAACACTCTGCTTTACATATCGATTGTGAGGTAAGTAAAAAAACAAGAAAGCAGGTTGCTATGAACATTTATTAAAGAGAAACATGTGTATTTAATTAAAATTTCGCGCCTAGCTAGTCGACTGCTTTTTTTACTCTTCACGATTTTATGGCACGCAAGCGCGTCAAATCGTGCTGGCCAGTTTGATTTTTAAATCGATTTCAACTAACAAACGATGTAACTGCGAAACAAATAGTTCGATATTAAAAATAAAATCTTCATAAATTCTTATATAAATTGTCTCGATTCCGATTCGAGTAAATAATCGATACGTACCGAGAAAAAAAAGTAACTTTTTAAAATAAATATTCTTCTTGTAGTATGAGTATGACAGTTCTTTTTTCAAATTCCAAAACCTATGCTGTAATGTTAACATTACATGGTAGGTGTTGAAACCTATGTTGTAATGATATCCATACACCCCGGCATTCAGGGAAGTAAGTGACTACTTACAGAGCAAGAGATATGTAAAAGTTTTTTAGTGAAACTTCTGTCACATGTACGTTCGTGTTTTACTATTCACATTACGTTAGCGCGTCTGATTCGAAAGAAAATCACAGACGCTTAAACTCACAATTTTTGAAATAAAATTTGGCATTTCGCTGGATAGCTGCAATTTTCCCTTTCACACAAACCCGACGCTAGTAGTCGGGCAGTGAGTCAGCAAGAAAATATTCAAAAACCCAAATTGCGCGCGCTCTAAACTGAGACGCTAGTCTTGAACGAGACTTTGTAGTTGTTGAGTAATAATCTTTTTTTTTCAGATTCAGCAGGTCCCAGCAGTGAGCATGCAATCTGGGGCGCCCTCATAACACAGTAAAGTTACGTCTTCTTATTTTAAGCTAAACTTGTACTATAAACTTAGGAACAAATTCAATACTTCGTAGTCTCAAAAGTTGAATATTTTCTTCATGCTTTAAGTTGTTTATTTATTAAGGGGAATTTCGTGAATGTGTTAAAAGTTTTGCTCTTGGATGGATATTTAATAATAGGTCGAAAAATATAGTGTGAAATGTCAATCATATCAAAATGACAATATTATGTAAAATTGTAAAGATTTGCAGTGATTTGTTGATGTGGTAAGTTGTAAGAAGAACATTTCCTAACAGTATATTTCAACGCTAAGGTAGCATAACGCATTGTGAATTTGTATGACATGTCTCTGTCGAATTAATTACTTTTGTCCGCTTGTAGAAAGTTTGCAACTTTTCTGTTATATTGTGAATCGTTCGAATCGATTTAGATATGAAATAAAACTGTACTTACGAAGCCATTTTTGGTGTTGGCATATTATTGAATCGCAAGACCTTATCTTCTGTGTCCTAATTCTATTACATCAAAATTTGAACGATCTTGGTAAAAAGTATTTCCTGTCTTCTACCACTTCAAAAATATATGCATCTACAAAACTACATGCAATAAGTATGTGCTACCTTGGCAGACATAATATATGTTACATAATATTCTGCCAGTCTGTGTTAAATGGTTAAGGTACGACACAAAATGTATTATTTCCCATTCTTGATGGCTATTTCTCATCGGGACAAATCATACTGTAAAACACAGTCCTCTTATAAGTTCCTTTTAAATTTTAATTGGTTAATAGTGAGTCACAAATTTTTAGAAAGTATCATTATTGTGTTTTACAGTAGTCAAATATAAAAAAAAAATGAATTCTGTTATCCTGCTTCTAACAAACCTATTATGATCGCTTAATCACATGCTTCGACTGTTTCGTGAGGCGTCTGAAATGAACTTTGTTCTCTTAAAAATAAAGTAGCAATTTAAATGTTCGCGTACTGTCAGACTTTCCTGACTTCGTGATTAATTCATTCATCATAGACTAGGAAAATGTTACGCGTAGGAAAGTGATGTGTTTTTGAATTGGAAAGTTCGTGTGTTATTGGTAAATTAAATAATATTATTAATGAAAGTTTAAGGGGTCGGGAATATGGAATATGCATTGAGTATTTGTGCTTCTGTGCGTCGTGGTGTTGTTTTGTAATATTGTTAATGGAATGATCTTGATTAGATTCATTATCATCACAGGATTTCCGAATGTGTGGAGATGGGTTTGAATCGTATATTGGTACATAATAATAGCAGGAGGACCCCGATTGCGATACAACTTAAAATTCTTTCAACGGTACATCTTGATAGAAATGTTGAATCATATCCTTAAAAATTAATAACATACAGGATTTGGACTTAAACCGGTTTTGATGCAGCTCAGATAACTAAAGCAGGCGCTTCGATACGCGATATTAGAAGCATCTCTATCTCGTTTAACACATTTTCCATAAGTGCGTGCAACCGAGACTTGTACGCAAACTGTACGTTAATATTTCGTGCCAGGTTTAGTTATCCGATTTGTAAATACGTTACAAAATATCGTGATTGGGTCTCTGTATGCTACAACTGGAATAATCTTTTCAATGCTTCTCTAAAATTGAAGAGCATGTAAATTGTGGCAGTCGTATAAATCCTATGCCTTTTCGATCGTAATTTTATGCTTTTATTTAGTTTTTCGCAAATTTTTTGTAGAAAGTACTACACCTTTTTCACGACTGACGCCGTATTATACTCTAAATATTGTCTAGCCTAGTAGCTAAAATTGGTACTAAAAGTAATGGCCACAGAAATCCTTGCCGAGTATTAGCATTCTCGATGTAAACATTGAAAAAAGCAGCAACCCAATTAGCTCTATCAAAGTAACACAATTTTGGAAGCAATCCACAGTGCCTAAATAACAAAAAAATAATGTGTAAACCGCACTGTCTTGATATTTTAAAATAGATGTGATAATCGTAACAAGATTTTGGTGCCTGCTACTCTCTTTAACTTCAGTGAATGAAGGTATTGGCAAAGCAGTGGTGTTTACAGATACAGTCGTAAAAACCGCAAGCAGTTCTAATGTAGCAAATTCGTTTCATTCGCCAAATTGCTTTGATTTCTAAAAATAATTAGATTAGTAATTAAAAGATTTTTATTCGCGTCATTACGTGAGTATAATCAAAGTTTGCGGATGTGAGATCGTACATAACATAATTTTAGACACGCACGAGATTCAAAATTGCATTTGTTGCGCAAAATATTTTAACATTAAGCAGTTCTGATGATATACGATGTACATAATACATCGATTATAATATCAATATAAAAATACGATCCTTAGTTGCAACATAGTCTATTTCTCAAGATTAACTTAAAGCCTGTTGCAGAACCTTCATTAAAAACTAAAAAGGATTGATTTCTTTTACGCAGACTTATTATTAAAAAATCTTTAATCATTCTTTCTTTACCAACTTGTTTACAATAATTTCCCAATCGTATTCCCAACGAGTCTAGTTAAGATTTTATTAACAAATCTGGTAATTTTAGCTTAATGTGTTTAATGAGCTCATCCACTTTTTTGACATTTACATACATGATCGCTTTACCTTCCAAAAAAATTAATTTAATTGAAATTTCTGCAAGTAGGTATCTGAAATATTGGTTGACTTTAATTAGTTAGCGAAAATTGAGGATATAAATCAGGTCACTACACTCAAAACTTTACCCAAGAAACGTAATGTTGAAATATGAAAAAAAAGTCGCCTTTTAATACAACTAAGCGATCGGCTTATTACTTTAGTATGAGAAGTCAGATAATTTTATAGGGGTTCCTTAGGAAGAGTTGTTCAGTTGCAAGGGGACAATCACTCCCTAAAGTTTCGCTAGCCAATTCAAAATCACCCATATATTAAGACGACTACAGCACCTAAATTACGATTTTATGATGCGTAGATAAGCATGACGCACTGCATTAAATCGAAGAAAAAAATACTACGGTAATATTCAGGACATAAACTAGATAAGTAGTTTGCTGAAAACATGATTCAGCACTTTTGGTGTGATAGAAAAAGCTCACAAAGTCACCTCTAAATATCCAATATTGTGTATCTTTTAAGCTGTAAAAACGATAGTAAAATGCACACAGGAACTTGAATTTGCTATGAAAATGTTCGTGATTGAACACTCTCGATAAGTAGTTAACGCATTTTTCGATTTAAGCTGTTACCTTTCCATAAATCTCATGTTTCTAACTTTCGAACATATTTTTTACGCACGCACACTTTCATAGTCCATGTGTGCGTGCGTAAACTTCGTGTATCGACACTGTCCTCATTACCGGCCCAGGCCTGTTGAGAAACGGAGATGGCACTATTCCTATGTGTGCCGCCTTTTGCTCAAGAACGATCGGGTGCTGTAGTCGCCTTAAAGTGTGCTAAGTAGAAAGAGTTCCGTTCGGTATTTTCAATCTTCCTATCAATCAGACATTCACAATGTCATCTTTGGCCTTGACCAAGTCAGAGGCCATTGTGCGGTTTGAAAACTCTGACACCAGGGTTAGCCAAGTTCGCCACACACTTGACTATACCTACACGATAAGAAGAAGAAGAATGTCATCTTTGAATTTTATACAAGTTGCGTCGCAGTAACAAACGGTATTTTACAGAAGCCTTTTGACTTTAACATAGGTTCCAGGCTGTAGTAACACTTCATACACGACATGTTAAAAAGTTGCCAGTACTTTTATAGTACTCTTCTAAAATAGTACATTTATAGTACTCTTATCTAAATTTTACCTCAAAGTATAACACCAATTTACATTCTCCTAATAAATGTGGATTATTTGTTGTGCAAAGTTATATTTACAAAATAACAATAATATTTACAATCAAATTCAGCAGTTTATAAAGGTCGACTTTATAGCCTTCATAGCGTCATCATAGCGGTAGAAATAGAACCAAATAAAATATTTTTGTAAAATGTTTATGTTCCTAAGAAAATCTTATGTGATTGTTTTACGGCTGAATGGATGGATTGTGTCTTCAATATTATTAGTATTTGATTTGTATCGTAGTAATTAATTTTATTCGCCTTAGTTTTGGGAACGGAAGTTTAGAATTGGAAGTACATATTTATTTTCTTATTTAAACGGCCGAACATTATTTTTGTTCATGCATTTGCTCTTATTTATTTTTAATGCATTACCGTGTATTCCACAAAGTAACATAGAAAATTGTAGTTCAATATTTATACATTTATAATTATTATAAATTTATATTTGTACATCAGTGTTCTATTTTAAGTTAACCATTCGCTAGGATAGGGTTTTTACTTGATCTTTAAATTCGAATATTAATATATCATGACATTTGTGCGATAAGATGAGAAGTTTTGAAATAATCTATGATTTTTTCGTTAACGTTGCCAACTCTCAAGCCACCCTAGGATGTCACATCGATGAAAGCGGGCTTTAAAATGTTAAACTCGTCTAAAACGGAAAATCTGTCGCACACTGCCATGCCATCATTGTCTTACTAAAAAAAATTTGACTTATTAACACATAGGGCTGAACACGTGAGAGTTTCGACATATCTTGCAATCAATCTAAAACTAAAAAAAGTAACAAATTGTTTTAAATCAGGTTTCGAACCGACAGAGCGTACCGAATTTTTGAAAAGACTGTCAACGCCGTCTATCGACACGAATTGGAATTTGGAACTAATCCTGTGAAAAGCTGTACAAGCGCATACCAGAGTGTTTTAGGAATGCTTAAATGTCTTGCAATGGCTGTAATTCAGAAATCATTATCAGATTCAGAGGCTGTCAGAGGGCTCAGCATAAGCAATCAATTTTTTCGTTTTTTTTGTTCACAACATTTGTTGGACGACGCTCACTGTGTTCGCTCTATCAAATAAATATGATAATAAATAAATAACAAATACGCTTAATTCTCCATATGCAGTAAGTACCTGCACTTTCGTTTTGTAGGAATATACAAAATACAATAGTTATAGGAACTTGTAGTTATTTTATGTATGTATTTTACCTACTAGTTATTTATTATTTGTATTTTTGTAGATCAAATATCAAATTGACTGCGTTTAGGGAGATTAACGTACCTAATGTAAGTAATATTTTGCACCTTTAGTTTAAGGCTAGTTAGTACTGGGCTTGCTGAGAGTTGAGATGTATTCGAAATCTTTCTTTTGTTCGTGTTGAACGATGTGTTGTGTATTATAGTAATGCAAAACTTCTCAAGTGGTACCTAATTCGATTTATTGATTTGTGTAACTGAAGCCCACAAAAATGCCTGACTTAAAGACGTAGAACCGCATCGACAGACTTTGTTACTTGTTAAATCTAACTATGTTTGGGTCTTGTTATCAGTAGTGTATATGTATGTATAAGTGTATTTGCTTGTCTTGATTTATAGTGGAATGACGGCTCGGTTATTAAAAAAGAAAAAAAATATTTTTATCTTTCGAAACCACAAGATTTGACACAAGATGTACTGGTTTTTGGGATCACTACGACGTTTTGTGTTACTGTTTTACGCATTATACAATACACTATTCGACCAGTTTCCGCCTAATTTATTTCTGGATGACACCATCCACTTATTTTCTATTTGTACATTTGATTGTTAAGTAAAACAATTATCTTTCATTAAATAAATATTTTATTATAACAATAAAATGAGTATGACGTCACAAACACCACCGGCTAGAAGGCTCATTAATTTCATTGGTAATGGTTTCAAGAGAAATATCTCTTCTAAGTAGTTTCTTATATTTTTTCCTATACAGTTCTTGCAATCCGAGAGCGCACGTGAACTTAAAACATAAGCGCCTTAACCTTGATACTTGATTTTTTTCCGTTCCTGTTCCGTGCTGTAGAAGGCAAAATCGCACTAACTGTCCAGAGTGAATGCTCTTTAGTGTGTAGAGGGCAAAATATGAAGTTTCCACTTATGTGTACTCTATTATTTTACGATTAGAGTAAAAAATTGGATTACTTGATGCGTTGGCTTTAGTGTCCGTGTATGTACATACACGGACACTAATGCGTGCTATAAAAGAGGACAGCTGTGAGCGAACGTACGCACATCTTTATAAGTTACGATTCCTTCGTGGCTTCGTGGTTCTTGCTATGCTGCCACGCGGGCTTGACTATCGTATTGCAAGAGCTGTACACCAAAATATTAATTATTTACAAGTTTTCAACATTACGGATAAGATTTTTGCTTAGGTGCTCTGTTTGTAGGATTTAAATCTAACCTCAATATTGAAACATAATTTCGCTTACACAATACACATAACGACAATGATTTAAGTTTGATAATTATTAAAAGTTGCACCGTCTAATTGTAAATATAACCAAAATGAAATCTATGTGGCGTACTATGTCTAGCTACACAGGTTATGTATCGTTACAATTATATGGTGCAAATCATGCTTTTTTTTGGTTTTAAGTCTAACTTATTTCAATATTGTCTTTCGGGGTGTAGATATTGGGCCTTGTGCATTGTAGGCATACGAGAAACGGTAGTGTAAATATCTATTTAGCAGTTCGGTGCATAGATGGCATGAATTAAGCTAATTATGTGCGTTACTTTAGAGGCAGACTACTTTATTCTCGCAACTCACAACCGTGTTTCTGAAAGAATAACTCCTTTACAAATAGTAGCAATTCTATTTCACTGATTGAACAAGAGTGCCCGGCCCTTTAAATATTAAAATTAATAAGTCTGCCTCTTCTGTATCTTATACTTATAAAATTAGGAAAATCGCTACCTCGTTAAATGCCTGAAATTGTTCCAGTTGTTGTCCAATATGAGTGTATGATGTGATGATATGACTTATAAAAAAATAAACAGAGAAATTTAACTCGAAACCTCAGCTTTAATTCCATTTTATTTATTTTTGAACCCAAAATTATTTAAAAGTTATGTTGAAACTGCTTTCGTGTTTAACAATGCATCGCCAGAAGTAAAGCATGATACAAAAAGTCAGGGAAGCAACCTACTTTTGGGTCGTGAGCGAATCGTACTGCTCTAAAAATAGTGCCTTTTGATTTCTTAAAAACACTTGGAACTAGTCACTGATAGATTTTCTGTAAATCAGGACTATCTACAATTGATTGCTTACAATAATGATATTTTGACTTGACGAAACAGTAGTCAAAAAATGCTTAAGAATTTGGACTTTAAAATCCCAGCTGCTCCACCAGAATATGTACCCACAAAATGGCCTCTGATTTTTTTTAACGACTGTAATCAATCGACAATTGCCGGGACCGACGGTTTAATCTGTTCCCCAAAGGATAAAAGCGCTTACACAGTTTTACCTCAGACTATAGCAACAGCTGATCGTTTTACATAAATAACAAATTGCTTACCCTATTTTCGCTGCAACTTGCAATGTGACTTAGACGCTTTATTCATTGTCCATCTTGCTGGACCTTCAGAGAGACAGGCTATACTAGGAAACAAGAGATTGACAGTCTGTCTAGTTTCTTAGTACGGCTCCGTCACTATCGAATGGACTAACATCATTTGATAGTTAACTTTAACTAGCGTGAAAGATGAGCTCGTTTATATATTCGATAATATAAGTTTTGATACTGGATAATCTACTTAGAGAATTGTCCACGTGTTAGATTACCAGAGCTATGTTTGTGTTATTTTATGTCGTCGGACAAACCCGATTTTAGACCAAACATTTTAGCCTAGGCCATTTTAATCAGTATTTGTCAAATGTACAAATATTGTAAGATAGTTTGTGGGGAAACCTCCGCAGATTTTCTTGATATGTGAGTTAGGATTAATCTCCACATCACGAAAAGTGAGAAGCAAAAACAGTTATTTTTGTACAGAAAATTTATGGTGTCACAAAGAGCATCGAGTGTATGCTTTATCCACCTACTCGTACCTTTGAAATAGATGTATTTGAGTGAAGTACCAAATAAAAGTGCGTGTGAAATGAAAATTATCTTTAGTTTTCGAGCTGTTTTAGCCTAGGCCAGTTTGGCCTGAAAATCAGGTTTAGCCAGAAACAATGTATAAATTAATCCATATTTATACTGCTATGAGTAGGGATGTAGTGGTTTTGTCAGTTAAAGAATCCGGAAACAATATTTTAAGCTTCAACTCGGGTATATTTGTATAATTAAGAACGCATTTTTAGTTAATTAGTCTTGTACAGGATTGTAATTAGAAAGATAGGATGTAATTCTGTTTAAAATTGTAATTTATGTAGTAAAAAATAAATAACATTTTTGGTACAAATAAGTTTATTTCTTTGACATTTTCTTGAAACATTTTTTTTAAATAATGTAATTTGACCAGAAGAACACTGAACAACTATCTCCAAGAAACCTACATTTAGGTAAGTACTTAAGTCTAAAAAAATACGGCTTTCAACGGGTTTTTTTTAAATTTCAATCTTTCCTTACACTACACGGAGCACAAGTTCCTAGACGCACATCCTGCCTAGAACAACAGTATAGGCTGATAAATCTAGATACACATCCTTAATTTTCTTTCCACTAATTTATATAGGTACATATATACTTGCAGTGCTTCTATTTTCTATGTCTCTCGTAAACAGTGTCTGTCTCATTCTTGTTTTCTGAAAATCAGTTTACTTATTCGTAATACAAAATTTGCTGAATCACAATAAGAAAATAGAAGCACTATACACACTTAGCCTAGATATTGCTCTTTACAAATGTTACACGAGTTGGCTCTCCTCCCATGAAATGCACCTGAAGGTCCTTGTTATTTCTGTCGCCAGATATCAGACGACAGCATTACATTCTTACCATAATTTATTATTAAGTCCATTTATAAATTATTTATGTAACAGATCGCTATAATACTGACAAAGATGGGTACTTGATTTTAATTAGTGAGTAGAAGAATTGTATTATGTGGTATTTTTATTATCTAATCGTAATGAATTAGTACAATGACTAATAAAGTAATAGCACTTAATTTTCTTCAGATCTGAGTAAAGAGATTTCATACAAATAAAACAACTTGCTCCTGGCCACAAACTTCTGAATAGATTTTCAATTGCCTTTAAAATAGAAAAGTAAAATTAATAACTTAATTTTAATCATGAAATTAAAGCGCCTTATTCACTATCCATCTTGCTGTACGTCCCGCCAAGGCCATGCAAGATGGATGTAACATACACACTATCGTGCGTGCATCCAGCATGCCAGATGTAACCGAACGATTAATCTGAGAGGACGTGTTTTATACTCGTACAATGCCACCTGTTTTATCAAAGCGCCAAAAAATGGGAGTTCTTCTCATGTTATCAGCAGCAGCAGAAGAGAGGAAAAAAAAGAAGAAGAGGTTTTGGATGAAAAAAATTTACCATAAGCGTGCGGAGTATACTCAAATTATTAATATAATGAATCATTTGAACGTCATAGATTTCCATTTTGTTGCGATTGCGACACGACGTGCATTCACTTTGCGACACAAGCTCTAAATGCCAATCTGCTGTACAGCAAGTCTATTCACGACCAAGCATGCACGACGCAGGACCGCTCTGACGTACGTCCGCGCTATTTACTATCCATCTGCACGACGGTCGCGGTGGTGGGGGCGCTTGCTGGATGAAAAATTGCTCGTGCAAATCCAGCAAGCTAATAATAATAATTATCGACGTACAGCAAGCCTATTCACTGTCGTTTTTCATCGTGCATCGTGCATGACCTTGGCGGGACGTACAGCAAGATGGATAGTGAATAAGGCGCTTAAGGCTTTAAAAATTTTTTTTTTAAAGAAAAACGGCCAGTGTCATTTAGTTTTAAGATCTTAATGGAATCTTCTTGCTGCTGTTCGGTCACATTAGTTGTTCAGCTAATTGCCTCAGTATGAGGTCGAACTTTTTGAGAATTTCATATGGGTAAAGTTACCACTGACTGATATTAAATTAATTAATTAATAGCGTGCACTTTAGTAAAATTAGTTAGTTTTGCAGAAAGTACCGAAAACAGCACGTCAAGAATACGTCAAGTTACCAATTTTCGCAACGAAAGCCGCGCCTATTACCTACAAAATGGGATAAGGGCAACGTCAAGGTATAGCCTGATGTGCTGCTGTGTGTACATTTCAGTAGATTTGCTTAGTTTTCATAAATAATTAAACACCCACAAAACAGGTACAATACAATATATTTTATTTGCACACAAGGACACAACACAAGACGTATGACATAATTAGAAAATAGTGTACAAAAAGGCGACCTTATCTACAATAAAAAACAAAGTGGTACAGAGGGTAGCACACCAGTTACCACAGGCAAACCTACTCTGTTTTACGATGTGAACCCACGTTTTCGCAACGAAAATGGGGTAATCTGATGCACTGGCATCTGAACAATCAACAGCACATTAGGTTACCACAAACGGTCAAATTTACCAAACAGATAGTAAACTCTAATGCTTGGAGATAAAATTGAAAATCGATTGAAGAAACTTGACAGTTTTGGATATCATGATGTACTGTTGACCCTGTACTTAACATTTTTTTTATTTTAGAAATAAGTAGGTATTTAAAAAAAAACAAGAATGGTAAGTACTCAAAACAATTATATACAGGGTGTAAAGGACAGCTTAGCAAATACTTAGATGGTGGAATCTAAACATAATTATCATCAGCTATAAGCAATTATTTTTTCCCGCAAACGTCACGTTAAAGAGTTTTCTTTATTTACCTACTTTGACGCTACGCAACGTGTCGCGAAACCGCGCCCCGCGCGCGATCCCCCCGCACCGCGCTACTATCGTAGTGCGATGTACATTGCTGGTTTTCGAGATTTATGTTGTTATGATTGTTTTTTATTGCAAAATGGAGTGTATTCGATTAAATATTGAAAATTTTCCGGAGAAAAATTCCACTGGAAAATCATTCAGAATGATTGTCTGAGTCCAGGGTTTCAGTTTTTGCTAAGCTGTCTTTTACACCCTGTATAAATAAAGATATATCGAGTTGATTGAAGTCTTCTATTTTCTTCTTTGTTGAACTGGGGTGAACACAGGGGCAGTGTCGCTAGTGGTTGTATTATAAACAAACAACCAGCTAACCACACTGCCAACGCGGTCTAACCCTATTTTCTTCTTCTTCATAATCTTCTTCCTTCACAACCTTTTTTCTTCACGACGTTCTTGTTTGGTTTCAAATGATGATTTTCGTCTCCAATTTCGAACTCGAAACGGTGTGGTGTGGTCACATGAAAAAGAAAAAAACAATTTTAGTACCACTGAAATATAGCTATCGACAGTGGGCAGATAACAATGTTAAAGAAAGTTACAGATAACTTGTAAATTTCCTCTTCCAAACGATTAACACAAGGAGTACAGAATAATAGTATTGATATATGTATGTAGAATAGAGAAATACATGGCGTTGTTTCAGGACTATCAGGTTCATATACAGTCACAATACAGTAACTAGATGGACAGTTGGAAACACTTCATTACACACAAAATTACTAAAACAAAGGTTACTTGGGTATCGTAATGCGTAGGTACGTCATATTCTATCTTTAATTAAAGTCTTTAGAAGCCTTTGCGTTTAGCCAAGTAGAGCTGCAGATGGATGAAACTCGTGAAAATCCTGCTATTTAAAAGTGTATTACTATGGATGCTGCTTTTAAAAATTAAGGTTGCGGCTTTCTAAGTTTCCACTGTAACTTGAGAAAGTAGAAAAGTTTATTTTCATAACCCTAAAATTTACACTGTTGTATCACCACCTTACATTCATTTTAAACAACTTAAAATAATAATTAAATATAGCTAAGAACCATCTACGTCAGCTTTCAAACAAAAAACCTCATCAAAGTCAGTCCATCCGTTTAGGAGCTACGATGCCTCAGACAGATACACAGACGCACGTTTCACACGCCAAACTTACAATACGAGAGGTGTTTTGCGTCGGGTGTTAAAAATAGGACAAGTAAGTAAGAAGAGCTTCAGGAGGTATATGTTATTTACAATGACGCTATTTATGTAACTCTGAGTGGAAGACTAAGTAATCAAGAACTTTTGATTCGAAGTTTTAGTTCCACATACTTTGGGTCCACATAGATTATTTTTTGTGATTTCATTGCCATGCTGTGGAGTTTCTATCCGGCCTTACTACTACGATTATAAGTTCTTTAAAAGTATAGTAAATGCAGTTATTTTAGATTTTTTCTTATTTACATGAATGTTTAATACCAATCGTTGTTTCCTTATTTTAATTTATTTTGAACTGAGAACTGTAGTTGTATACCTCTAACTAAAGTAAATAAGTACTTATTTCACGTAATGTCTAGGAATTGCGAAATAAGAGCCAATCTCCTAGTCATAATCTCAGGCAAGCATAAGTAAGTAATTAAATTCTACAACATTGCAATATCCTGTTCTCAAGTTTTGGATTTATTTTCCTTATGACCGTTTCTTTCATATTCGTTGGTAATATCTGCGCTGCGGTCTGTATTTAACCACTTTAATTGCATTATCTATGATTCAGTTTACAAATTCATTTTCTATATAACCTAATTTGTTCACGAAATCTATCATGCGCGATGGATTTTGATGGATCACAACTACACTACCTACTCAACAAAGTCTAGGGAACACGCACGATTTTTCATACAACAGAGGCCTCTTTGAGAAGCTGTGAAAAGTATTTAGGACACGTATTTTTAATAAAATCTTTAGTGTGACCAAGTTCTATACCTGAATTTTCAATCCCTATAAATGAACTTTATTTAGCTTGAAATTTGTGGAAAAGAGGGAAAAATTAAAATGAAAACGCAGTTTTTCTTTGCTTTTAGTATGGAAATGGTGAAATTAAATTTTCATTTTCGTCTCTTTTTCACAAACTTCAAGCTAGATAAAGTTCATTTATAGGAATTTTAAATTCGGGTATAGAACTTGCTCACACTAAAGATTTTATCCCTATCCCTACTAATATTATAAATGCGAAAGTAACTCTGTCTGTCTGTCTGTCTGTCTGTTACCTTTTCACGCCTAAACCGCTGAACCGATTTTGATGAATTTTGGTACAGAGATAGATTAGAGCCTGGGAAAGGACATAGGCTACATTTTATCCCACAGTTGGGCACGATATAACCTGTAGTCCACGCGGGCGGAGCCGCGGGCGGAAAGCTAGTTAAAAATACGTGTCTTAAATACTTTTCACAGCTTCGCAAAGAGGCCTCTGTTGTATGAAAAATCGTGCGTGTTCCCTAGACTTTGTTGAGTAGTGTATCATCGTTTGCGCTTTGTGAATTTAATCAACTTTATTAGAGGATGATTAATAGTAAATAAAGACTTCTTGGTCTTCCGTCGTAAGAATTTACATACCATACTTACTTTCCCATTGGAACACCCGATTTTAGCTGCTCTCACCCGATGCTTACCTATTTAGTTGAATATGTCTAATCGTTTATTTTCTTTGAAGCTACCTAAAGTGGTGGCAGGTAGATACGATTAATGATAGAAATACCAGCTGCTATTTAACTTTGTGTACAATGGAGTCACGATGAAATATTTAAAGTGAGATATTTTATAATGCGAAATAAGAACGGAAAAAAATCGATGTCAAATGTTCTTGACTGTAGTAACTAAGTATAATATTCTGTGATTGTACGTAGGTAAACCTTTTACCACTGCTGAGCTAATGGCTCTCTAGCATCTGATATGGTTTCTGATAAAAATTCAGTTTTCTTGTCTAAAAGTTATCGTTTGTAAATAGAGCATATGCTTTATGTAAGTTGTTGATTTTCAAGCTCACATATTTTTCTTTCATTTCAGATTCAGCGTAGGTACCATCTATAAAATTGTATTCTTACCGGCGCTAACATTTTTGCTGGTAATACTACAACAGAATCTTTATAATTTATCTTTTATCTTTATCTTTATCTTTGACGGCCGGTTTGGTCAAGTTGTAGTGACGCTGCCTCTTGATCGGCGGGTCCTGGGTTCGATTCCCGGTCGGGGCAAATATTTGTGTAAAAAGCAGATGTTTGTTCTCTGGTCATGGGTGCTTGTGTCTGTCTTTGTGTAGTCTAAGGGACCCACGACACAAGGGAAAACCTTAATGTGGGCCTTTGAGTGTGAAGCGTTTATTATTTTTTTAATTTTTAATTTGCATATTTAATGTAAGTTTCTGTTTAGTTCCTACAAAGTACTCAGCGTTATTTTTAAAGTTTAATACGTGAGAGTCAGTTGATTTAACTTGACGACTACGCGTTGTGTGGAGAGCCTCGTTCCTCAAATCTGAAATAAATAAAATACCTACCTAATGCATTCCGTACTTTATAAAAGCGAGCCCAAAAACTAGCTAGCCATCTGGTGGGACGCTTTACACTATCAGCCTTTTTATTTTTATCATTAAATATTTTTGCCAAAAATGTCATAAGACGAGATGTTTTGTGACATTTTTTCAGTTTTGTCATCAAAGATGAACTATAAATAAAATTAGACCGGAACACAAAACGTATAAAAGGCGATAGAATTAGACGCCTTTTATACGTTTTGTGTTCCTTTCCTGCCTTGTTTTTGTATGTGTTTTGTGTTATCTTTCGTGTGCAATAAAGTTTTTCTTCTATGTGCCACAGCAACAATACTGAGAATACTTCGGTAAGTACATCATGTTCCAGTTACCCCATTTTTATATAGTTTAGTACCACTGTTTTATAGTTGTCGCAAAAATTCAGATCTTGATTCTAATCATTGTTAACGTAGTTGTGCTATCATCAATGGTATAATTTCACAGAATACCTACCGCAGTAATAATTTTCTTGGAAATCTCCGAGTCTCAAGTGGAATAGCGGTCAAAAGAATAGCCTAACCCTGACCGGATTGGATCTAGGCAGAACTATGCAATTTAGATAAGACTGGTGCACATCATTCTCATTAGTCTATTATTTATGCTCTCTTATCGAAGTTAGCCGTGATCTGTGTTGGTTCAGGCGCGTCATATGTTAGGCTGAGTGGTTTGGATATATTACCTAATTATCTACTTGTCTAAGTAAAAAGACATCGTGGCAGAATCTTACAGAAAGCTACTCAAAATTTCTGTAAGATTCTGCCACGATGTCCTTTTACGTAAAAAAGTAATTAATTATTGTAAAAAATAAATGTGTGACAAAATTTCTTTGCTACGAAAGCTACGAAGTACTACGAAATTAATTTGACAACTTTTTTTTATTTTCGTAGAAGTACAATACTATTCGTAACCGACCAAATTAAAAATAAATAAATTCAACTGATTTTTCATTTTGTTTAAGAATAGTACTAAAAAATATATGAAATTATAAAAGTCGGGCAATTTCAAAACATCAAGTCTGGATTCGAAAGTGAACTTCATTTGCAAAGGTCGGATAATTGACAATAAGTACATGAAGTTCGTTTGTAAAATTCGGAGTTGAGAAACGAAGTTTGGACGTCAAAGTCGGACGTTTGACAGAATATGACAGTGCACACAAACCTTTAAGTATTTAATGTATACGGATCTATCTTTAAGTATATGTTTCAGAAAAGGATGTTAAGTTTTTTTATTTAAATCCCCTGAGGAACTGCTTTATCTAGGGAGCGATATTACATTTAAATTCGCCTAATATGTTTGACAGATATACAGGTTGATAAAAAACCTCTTAGCTTTATTGAAAATCCTGAACCAGTATCACTTACTGAACACTTTTAATTTTTATTTTTTTATTTTGGGGGGGGGGGGATTTTTTTCTAAACGTAGACACCACTCAAGCGCACCCTCCGAGCGCTACTCGCACCCCTCGCGTGCCTGGTCTAGGAGTAATGTCTACGTTTAGGCAAAAAATGAACTTTTCCCATTGAAAAAATATTTAAAAAAAATTTTTTTTTCATAAATGTGTTCTTTGAGTGATACTGGTTCAGGATTTTGAATATAGCTAGGAGGTTCTTTTTCACCCAGTATAGTTTTGTTATTTTCGTGTCCTTTTTTACTAAACTATTTAATTGAAGGCTTCACTGAAAATTGTTTTATCACAAGCATGATACCAGTACCTAGGTTCCAACTTAAATAATTATCTAGCTCACGACGAAGAGACTATTAATTTAACATGAGTAGGTTACTATTTGTCGAGACATTTTATTTCGCTCTTCTTTATTTAAATATAGCGGCCGTGGCATAAAAGCACTTTTGAGAGTTGATTGAGGCTATGAGTCTTCGAAGTCGCCGCCATAGGTATTTGCGCGCCATAAAATAGGTACTTTTGTGCTTTTTAACTTTTCTCTAAGACGAGGAACAGCGTTCACACTAAACATATTGTCAGATACCGATTGTGAGGTAGCCAATCGAATAATCTAACGTCGTATCGAGTAATCTAACGTGACTTTGTATAGAAAATTTGTAATTTTAGGTGAGAGCCTCAAAAAGTTTAGGAAGCTATTATTGGCTTAAGTTAGCTGCTAAACTATAGTTCTTTACGCAAAAATTTCATTTACTTAACTGTATAAACTATAATAGTACTGGAGACCGCCCTTTGAAGGATAAATTAAAGCATTTAAATCAACTATTTATTGTATTTTTTATTTTTAAATAATCCATCTCTTTTGTCATCATAATTTTTTTTATTGACGATGTAAGACGACACAGTTGCAGATTGATCTCGCTTCAATTTAATGTCTCCATAGATTTACATTTACTTAAATGTCCTAAATAAAATCTATAGCGGTAGAGAGTACAAAAAATCTGTTATCCCTCCATTTTTCCGCTTCCTATTTAGTACCTGAATCACAGTGGAAACCCTTCTAATTAATATATAGTTTATCTTAAGTATTCTGATTTGAGGTAGTATATTTGTCAAGTTAGCGTGACCCCATTTCCATGGCTCGCCTGCGAATGCGTATGCGACTTGACTTGACATTTTCGCTCCGCCTTCGAAGCCTGCCAAATGTCAACAGACCTCATCTTGCTTGAGGCAGATAGAGCCTTTCTCTCAACTTATAAAGTACATAATATGTTTTTATCCAATCGTATAAACATTTAGGATACTGTGAAAGTTTTGTGAGGGCTTATTTGTCCGATTAATTGTGAATCATTTTTCGCAATTTGATCGTGTTATGACCGTCAAGGCCGGTACCTGCCATTTAAGGATTGCTACGAGAGAGGCTTAGAGGAAATCTTTTAAAATATTTGAGATAAGTCAGCAAATTCTGTTTAAAAGTTAAAAGTTTGAAAAACATTCTATAGGTTTGCGAGCCCTATTTTATAAGAGTTTTGGTTTTTAGGTAATTTTTTCGTATAAAACACAAATAAAACAAAATAAGAAAAAAACAATATTTATTTATCGCAATATTGTTATGACAAAAAAAACGTGCACCAAATAAAAACAAAGTATTTAACATAGGATGTTAACAATAACATAATTAATTTAAACTTAAATTAAAAGAAATAATAATAACAATAGTGTACAGTCGAATTGAGAACCTCCAAAATACAGTGAAGAAAATTAACTAAAACATGAGAAATAGGGCCTTTCGAAGGTATTTTTAGATTGGTATTGTTGTTATATTGCTTTATCAAACCATTAAATTAAGAATATAAAAATAATGTAAAAGTTTTAAAGTCACAATTACTAATAAACCACTGTAAGAGTTTCTTTAATAATCTTTTGTTTACCTGGTTTCTTTTCTATACAGGGAATTTTTTGAAGAAAAAAAAATATTTATGATTTCAGGCGCTGGTTGGTTGTTGTGTGAGAGGATGTCCAACAATAAAATCAGATTACACAGCAAGGCCGACTGTAGGGCTTCCTAACCAAGGATTGAACCCGCAGCACACTTGACCTATTGCTTTATTACTCAATGTCCTTTCATATTACTGGAAATAGCTGCGGTAAAACTGTCCACTGGCTATTATAAGACAAAATCGTTTGGATGTTTCAATCAGATATCCCTCTATTTTAAGGTCTAAGTGAGGTCTTCATAGATCAAATAGTTATCACAATGTTAAAGCAAATCAAGAAGTATTTCATTTAGTTCTGATTTATAACTACAAATCTGAATTAAAAAGAGTACCCCTTTTAAAAATTCTATACCCTTTTAAAAATATAGTAGTCTATATTCACCAACATTGTCCTAATTACATAACAACAATAAACATACAGATATTTCATTTCATTATGTTACAAATACAATTTAATGCGTTTGCACAGACTTCTCAGCAGGGAATAGTGTTGTGGCCTACATTTTAATCGGTAGCAGTATCGATAGTTTATTTATTATTTCCTTGCGCATAAAACTATCATAACATTACTATAATCAGTAGCATGTGTTTACTATAGTCATTCTAGCTTCACTGTTCTATAACTGAATGAAATATAGGTAGGTAGATATTATACAAATGAGTTATTATTTTCTAAATTACCTAGAAACATTTCTCCGTACGATACAAAGTGGAGGACAAATTGACGCTGTCAGCGCCCGTCATTTTTTCCAACATTGATTGAGGCTACCTTGTGGAAAATTCACAAGAGTTACGAATGCCAGGAAAAGATCTCCTCAAGACAATTCACGAGAACTAGTACCTAGCTATGTAAGACAGCCAAGGCCACGCAAGAATAGTTACACTATGAATACTGGGAACATTGTTTGCTGCTATTTCTACCCGACTAATTATACTCGACCATTATTTCTCTGGAGCACTGACGGGTGTCAAAATTGCGAGGACAGTAGCTAATGTCGCTATGTACCTCGAAATACTTGAACAACTTTATCACCGGTCTAGTTCTTAGATAATCGGCACTAGGTCGGTTTTTGTTTAGCTGTCCTAGATTGTGATTAAATTATGCGTGAAAAGTGCATTTGCTATGCACGTTGAGCGTAGGTGGTTATGATTTTCGCACCTGTTGTTAAAGCTGGTACTAAATATAACTCCTGTCTTTGTTATTTCATGAACTGCTTGCCAGGTTGAGAATAAGGTTACCCAGTTGTTCAAATTAAGTATGATTTTACGTCATTAAAAACGACTTTGTAGCCTAATCTAAATAAACTAGCAGAAGTAGATTCTATCTGTCGATTTCACAATGAACCAGTCGCGTAATGACAGGTCTATCAGTGGGCAATAAAAAGCGGCAAGTTGCCTGTTACGAGCGTGTATTAGAGAGTAAATGATAATTACTGGTGAAGGCTGACTGAGGGAACCCACCACAATGGACGGGCCTAGGGTTGCCTATCTGGGTATAATTGAATAATTTCTAGCTATTAATATTACAAATACGCACTTTATTATCGATGGAAAGCTCTATATTATAATATAACAATCTAATGTTTGTTCAGGTAGACTCTACTTACAAAAAGTACACATAGCCTTGTGGCTTCACTGAGACCGTGGTCTTTTTTGATGCATTAATGCACGATGAATAGATTTAAAAATAACAAAATATGATCTAATTTATTTGTAAGACTTTACTTCGTTAGCTAACACAGAATATTTTGTTTGTTGGTGACTCAAAACTTTTTTTCAGAATGCTTCAGAGTGAAATCAAGTATACGACAACCCTAGGAGATCTATTAGATCTATCTTTGTTCATTGTAGCTTGCATTCAAATAGGAATGATAAATGCTACTCGTAAATTAATGAAGTAATCTTTTTATCATATTGTTCATTTGAGATATCTTAAGAAAGTTGTCCAAAAACTATAAATTCATAATAATTTAATTTCTCAAATCAATATTTTATTTTAATATGGTTTATATTGTACTCTTAATATTCACAAAATACTTATTGAAAGGATGCTAAACGAAAAAAATCTTCAATATCAATAAAACGGTTTCAAATAAAACAAAATACTTACAGATAAAACTATAATAAACAGGACTACACAAATATTATAGGAAAATTTAAAAATAGGTGTATGCTAAAATAAATGAACAATTCAAATAATACATTAAAACTAATTTCATTACAAATAAAAAGCATAGGTACAAAATAGAGTTTAAATCATTGCAAATTGTAGATAACACAAAATAATAGATAAACAAAATCAAGAAGGCGTTTCATAAGCAAAAGTTTATTCTTTTTTAAAATAAAAATAGAGCGGCCCCGTGCCTAAATCGATTGTTGCAGGAAAACTCAAAACCCACGTTGATGCAATTGAAAAACAGTGACGATTCCGTTTTCTCGTGACAATCAAATTATAAGACACGGAACACTTCAACACAAATATGAAGCAGGATAAGTTGTATAACTGTAGAGGCACTTAGAGTTCTTTACAGTTCACAGAACTGATTCCGTGTGGTAGACAGGAAGCGTCGCAACACACCTCGGGGTGTCGTACCAGATAGTGCATTTACATGTCAATTTTGCCATAACGCAAACTTGTCGCGTGCTTTGCAAACGCACTCCTGGCACGACCCCCGAGGTGTAAAACTTCGATATCGATATCATCGTGGCGCATCACTAGACAGTCTTTTTTCACGAAAAGTCTTTGTCGTCACTTAATGTTCCTGTGCTAGACCGATACTGGCACGTAAAGTTATTTTATAGTTATTTTATATTAGAGACATTAAAACTTGATGTGATTTTTATGGTAATTGTTAAAGTGATAATGAAAGCTTGTCATTTTATAAAAGCGTTAGTGCGATGGTGCTTTAGGTGTGATTTTAGATCTACAATGCTTGTCACGTATTATTTAGTTGTCACCTATATTTGTCAAGATTGGTCTAGACTAGACCGTACTTATCGAAGGGAGCTAATCAGTATTCAATGTACTAGCGATGTTGTCGTTTCATCTGATTGACACGAACCATGCCGTGTGAGTAACAAGGTCGGCTAGATAAGACGCAGTGTGGAAAGCGTGGAATGTGCTATAACTGTGTACCTATATCGCGTATGATGTTGTGTTATGTATGGTTAACGTTAATTAGCGTACAAGAAACCGCACCATGTTTACTACATATCGACTTTAATTTCTGATTTTTTAAAGTTTATTTTGATAATTCAGCAAACCACGACCTTTATTTAAAATCAACATATTTGTCTGTTCCTTTATCTAGTGTAGGTACATCATTTCTATTTGACGTTCAGTAGCATTTGTTTTTTAGACTTGTGCCAAATGTGTCATTTTGTGTAATGTCATACCTACTCATTTGTTATTCCATGCGCGCGCGCAGTTTTTGGAGTAATGGCACGGATAACGTTCTGTTTTTTTTAATATTTTGAAATAATTTGAAAAATATTAATGTTTGTTTAAAGATAATGTTTGTGTACAGAGATTTTGCGTAGATATACCGACGCAACTTTCTCATGTTTTTTTTCGAAAGCTTTGAGTATTTTTTACATGTTCAAACACAAAGAAAGTAGTAGGAGAAAGCTTGACATTTAAATAATAAGAAGTGTTAAAATCCAAAGATACTTTTGTCGTGGTATTCTTTAAAATAAGAGCGCTTTTACTTTCGCATGCCTTAATAATTGCTCGTCAGATGTTAAGAATTTCGAGTTCTTATTTCACTTAAAAGTTTTTTTTTTTCTTTATTTGGCAGAGCAAGTTTTGTTCTTAAATTTTTTATAAAAAGAAATCATGTATGATACAAAATACATGTATTTATGAATGCACCGTACCGTATATACTTTTGCATGTGTGTGTTTTATCTGTTACGTACTATTGCCATCTCTATCTTTGTGAGATAGAGCCTGAATATAGCCTCATCAAAGCGACATAAGATCAAGGCTAACATATGTAACTACCAGCACTCTTTTCCGTGTTTTCATAGCCGTATGAGATGCGATAAAAATATTTTTATTTGAGTACAACGAACTTTACAAAAACAGCCGTGTTTCGCTGTGAAGTTTATGACAATTGCTGGATTATGCAAAATGCTGCACATGTTCAGTTGTTTAACATTTAGTCGCGTTTAGGTAGAGATAATGATGTCGCGTCGCGCATTGGAAACGAAGGTCATAGACTGAGTACTTGGCACGTGTAGTTTATATCTAACAGATAATATAGGTATGTATGTTATTATTAGTTAGCATCTCTATGTACAAAAAGCAAGTAGAGAAGTTAGTGAAGCTGGGAAAGTGTTAGTTGTTTATAAATGTTAGCTTGTATGATATGAAAGAGTTAATAGCAAGCCTTTTGTGATATTATATAAATATGAATAGACTATAATATTTGATGACGTTTATTAAAAAAAAAGATTAAAAAAGAGGTTATACCTGCTAGGAAGGAGTGTCTTCTTTTTTCTTAACAAAGTCGTGAATTTTCAGTACATAGTATTGCACTACGTTTTTCAATTTCACGTTCTATAAACTCGCTTATCAAATTAAATTAAGTTTTGGAAAGAGTAATCATTAAGTATTAAGTCAACGTCAATTTTTTTTATAATTCGAACGGCACGGCACGGCACGGTATGTCAAAATTTGAATTATCATTGCCCCTTATGTTCCTAACTATAAAACTCCCTAGTATGTAGGAGGAAATGGTAGTACAATTTTGCCGTGCCGTTTTCGAATTATAAAAAGGCCCATTGGAAAGTCAATCATTTATGGAAGCATCCATCTGCAGTGAACATGACAGTTTTGGTAAACAAACGTCGATCTGCGTTCGTCAAACTTTCATTTTAATTTTTTATCTTCACGATAGCCCAGCAGCTCTAGCACGATAACGACAAACTCGCGCTCGGCTCACGCTGAAACTTCACTTTGAATACGCGAGGGTCCCGCGCAAAGGCTTGCTCGCCCTATGGCGTTGTCAATGTTGACATTTGGACATAGGACCGCGCTGTTGTCGCGGTGCTGTCACTATCGTACTCGGCCTGCAGCTGCTTTGCGGTGATAGCCCAGTTGGTAATGACCCAGACTTGTAATCGGAAGGTTGCGGGTTCAAATCCTAGTGCGGGCCTGTACCACTAAATTCATCTTTTCGGATTTATGTACAGATTTCTAATTATCACTTGCTCAACGGTGAAGGAAAATATCGTGATGAAAACTTGAAACTGAAGAAAATTCATCTTCGAAAGACGAGCGGTCCACTATTTTTGGTCCAGCGCACCGTGGTGGACTATGGCCTAAACCCCCTTCGTGTTTCGAAGGGAGGCCTGTGCCCGTTTGTGGGGACGTATATGGGCTGATAATGATGATAATGAGTTCCACGATTATCTCTTCCATGCTGGACTGGGAATGAAATAAAAACTTTGAATGTGCCAGCTGCCAACTCGTCCCAGGCACACTCTTAAAGCTAGTAAGTGCGATGCGAGGGTTTTTCTGTATCGTGGGCGAAACGTGTACAAATGTCACCATTATACTCATGTTCCATCTTATAACCCTCAGAATGAATGACAAATGTGGCATCAAGTGGTTTTCGAATATGACGTTCTGTCTACTCCGAAAGGGATAATAAGCTTGAGTGTATGGATGGATATATATATTTGATTAGAGTTAAAGAGAAAATGATTAACTTTGCAATTTGCAAAGTATGTCGCGTGTTACACATCAAGTACTTTTCACGTGCTTTTTTATCCGACTGCGCCAAAAATAGGGACATTTCATGTGTACATATGTACCTTTAATAATTGTCAGTTATATATTTGTATTTCAAACATTGTATTTGTTTGTATTTTGATGAATCCTGATTAAGTAAAATATTACTAAACGCTTATGCATCGAGAAGCGAAACATTTTTTTTTTATACTTGTACATTTTGATAAAGCCTCAATCAGTATGAGTACATCAAAGCTAACTTGTGAGAGCTATATTCTTGGTTAAATAAGTTCGCTTTAAAGTCTAAGCCATTAAAGACGAGTTTTGCTTGCCAATGTGAAACAAAGGTGAACGCAAGTAGGTCGCCCATCGGCCTTGGATCTAGCTTCATAGTTTCATAGTTCCATGGCATTCGCTTATGGAAAATAATTATAATAGTCACAATTACATCGAGCGTTGAGCTGACTTCTGCGAAATGATTAGTTGTGGAAATCAAACAGATGTTACTCTGTTGTATTTATGAGTATTGATTCAAAATCTACTTTTACGATAACTTTTGCAATGTCTTAAGAGTGTAGTGTAGAGCCACCGATACGGTGCTGATTCAACAGGTTTTATGTTATTAAAATAAAGTTATTTTACTCCAACATTAAAATGATCCCTGACGGGGTAGGCAAAGCATCTTGTGGTTCTAGAACCACTTGATGTGCCACGTTTGACATAAATTCTGAGGGTCATCAGATGGATGATGTATAGTGGTGAGAGGTTGTAAGCCTTTCGCCCAAGATCCACAAGCAAAATCATTTTTTACTGTGGCTTGAAAATGACCTTGATATTCGCCAGCCATCAGCTATCTGCTTTCTTTAGGCGGTTGTAACTAAATTGCTTCAGTATAAATATTGGCGATAAGGTAACAAAACCGAACACTGTAACTTTTATAAGAAGCGTAACAGAATCATTACAATTTGCATGCACCTTTCTTTCAAAATCAACAAAATATGTATTTTACTGTGTTATCGATAAATCTTACTCTAAAAACAAAAGACTATAGTTTACAATAATAGCATTTCACATTAGACTGTTAATTATTATCACTAATAAATATTCATTAAGTCCATGCATAAATGACGTCACTACATGTAAATATATAAATAAACTGTGATGCAAGTGTTGCATTGTACGTGCAATAGAAGTAATGAAGCTGCGCGGGGAGTCCCATAGGTGTGGGTAGGTTTAATGCAAAGGAAATGCACTATTCTGAAATAGCCCGTTTTATGTCGTAACAGCATTTATTTAATAAGACTTACTTTTATTTTATTATGTTTTCTGAAGTGTATTTTAGGTTATAAATTCTCAGAGTCTAAATATATGTTTTTTTATCTTGGTTTAGGTTGATAATTTAATTTAAAGAATATATGGTAACTTTAAATACGTCAAAAATTACATTTGTTCGTATATATGTTCTATAGGTATATATGTTCGCAAAGGTGCAGTCTGTTCTTCGATCTTTCAATGAGAATATAAGTCTTATATTTGAATGCTAGAGTTGACTAAAATGTAAGATTATCAGTCAAATATGTATTAAATTGCGATGCTGAAAGATCTTTTGAAAACTTTCTTGATATTTATATTGGATTTAAAACTCTTCATAGGCATATGTTAAGAGAGATCGATTTACCTAGTTATTTACTAACTCTTTATGTTTTAAAAAGATTTATAAAGAAGTAATGAAAATGGTAAGAAGTCCTTTTAAACATGATTTGTTTCTTGAGTAAATATCAAACTTTGTTGGGGCAAACTTGGGGCAAAGCATAAATATATGTCCACGATTAAATGAACATAGCAGAATTGTTATGAATCTCATGCTAAGTTATGCGTGAAATTGACTTTACATTAATTAATGCAAGTAGAGCACCTGTCAATTCAATGATGAATTTTTTATAAACTCTGCTTTCAAAGTTAATTTATTTCTGAAATAGCCTATATTAACATTATTTTTTTCTATAGAGTCTCTTTACTTTTGTAATAATAATTCTTACAGAAGACCAAACACACAATTGCCACATAAATTACCATACCCAATTAAGAGTTTTGTATACTTAGATATTTTCTGAATGCGACCTCTTATAGTATTGGATGGTTAGACTGCATAGGAAGATAGAGCCTCACGACTTTGGACCATTGGATGGATAGCAGAATTAGTATGGAAATTTTAACGCCATATTATTACTTATTTATTTATTTATTTATTTATTTCATTTCATTAATTACGCTTCAAACAAGAATATTCCCCTATTTTCTGAGCTAACGCAAACTTCATACAATTTCATTCAAACATACAGGTTGAAAAAGAACCTCCTAGCTTTATTGAGAATCCTGAACCAGTATCACTTACTGACCACTTCTTTTTTTTTAATTTTGGGGGGGGGGGATTTTTTTTCTTCCTAAATGTAGACACCACTCGGGCGCACCCCTCGAGCGCTACCCGAACCCCTCGCGTGCCTGGTGTAATAGTAATGTCTACGTTTAGGCAAAAAATGAATTATTCCCATTGATTTTTTTTTTAATAAATGTGTTCTTTGAGTGATACTTGGCACAGGATTTTTCCTATTTAAGCGCTACCTGATAAATGTTGCAAAATGAACAATTGTTACTTGGCCAAATAAATATTTATTATTATTATTATTATTATACTGGTTCAGGATTTTGAATATAGCTAGGAGTTTCTTTTTCACCCATTATATGTCTTGTCTGTTTATCAGAATAGTGCATTCCGCCGCCTCTGCGCGTGCGCTAATGACGTCATACCTACTGCACTTGCCCGTGCAGGTTATTAGCGCATGATGTCCGTCAATTGTCGCGGGTTTTTCACAAGTGTCTATAAAAAGGTCATTCATATATTTTTAAACAAATGTTTTCAGAAAATTGAGCCGTCATCTGTTACATGAAAGTATGCCTTTAGTATGAATACATTTTATAAAATAGGGGTTTGCATAATTTAGCCCAGAGGGAAAGATGTGGACGTACTAAGTTCATACACTCACACCTATAATTCCTTTCGGTGCAGGCAGAACGTCATGTAGTTTAGAACCACTTGACGCGATCATCCAGACAAAGTCATAGGTACTAACTTTAAAAATCGGATTTAAATATGATCAATTTTTGAGTAATGAGTGATGTTTATTTAAAATTGTGAAATAATCTACAATTACCCAGTTAAGGTTAGAAAAACAGTACACATGTAAAATAGATACTTTTCCTTTCATAAACAAGAATATGCAACGAACGTGTCAAACCTTACTATAACTTAGTGTTTAGTGCAGCAATCCGTAATTTAAAAACTTTACTAGTATAACAGCGCTAGTTTTTCAGTATTTAATCAAAAAGTTTACAAGTATAGTGATTCTAGCGATTTATTTAGTGATCTGCGTTGAAAATGACAAATAATTACTATTTCGAGTTACGTGCATCGGCTCTACAATTTAGAAGTGAACGTAAATTGTAATACGTTTACGCTTTAGTTATGTCACGACTAGCAGTTGAAAGTTGCTTCGTTCGTTAGTGATTATTCATATGATCGCAAAGTCTAACTTGTTCGCGTACGCTTAAGAAAGTGGGCCAAATAATTGTTAGCTCTCATGCGCTAGATAAGCTGCATTGTGCAATTGAGCATGGGACTAGCATGATAAATGTGTCCGCTTGATTGTCACACTATTAATACGTCCTTGAGTGCATGGCTACGAAGTCGGAGCCGCGGCCATGTGAACCTACTGTTAACTACACAAAGGCTTAACAGACTGTAAAATACTGTAGGTATGTAAGCAGACGGTAATAACGAGTGGTTGTGGTGAATTCTGAATAGCAATGCGTTGCAAACGTGTAGGCATGCGGTGGTCACTTTTACTGAATACAAACGCGTAACAAACCGCTAAGGAAGGCACGGTCCACCGAACACTTTCCCTCTCGACGTATCCGACAAATTATTACAAAATTACAATTACAAATCACGTAATTAACCGATACTGGCGCGTTCGTAACGCCGAGCCCCGGGTTCTGTTTCTAAAATGAAAGCACCTGTCAGTCGGTTACGCGCAGAAAAGAATCTCTAGTTTGAACGGGAGTGTCACCCGCGCGTCAGTGGTTAGTTCTCATACGGCGGCTATTTTCATACAGTAACCCCATGACAGCCAGCGGCATACAGTCACATCATACTTTCACATCGCCCGCCAAGGTCGTGGTATACTCGGTGATCCAGAATCCTACCGTGCAAATGAGATATTGTTTCATGCGGTTAATAAGCGTACATGCATTGTTAATAAGCAGACATAGTCATGATCTAACTTTTGAGTAAGTATTCGAAACATGTACGCGGTTGAGAGATAGCATAGGAGAAGGAAGCATGCAGATGCAGCACGTGACGTCGGATGCTGCACGTGTCCCGGCATGAGGTATGTACAGATGACAGGGGTAGGGCCGGCGAGGTCAGCCCGTAATTATCTAATTTAAAATAATCCCGTAGTGGAATAGGACTTGCGCAACACTCAATTTCAACGTTCTAGAAGCGACACTGACACGACACTGGGCACTTCACTGTAGTCGCGGGCGTGCAGAGGCGGCGCGCGCGGTCGCACCACTGCGGCGCGGCGCGTTCTACTTTTCCTTCCGGCGCGGCGGTGCGCGAGCGGCCGCGAGTTGGCAGCGGCACGCCTTGCATAACCGCCGGTTTCGCAAAGCGGTCGGTGCAGCGCGCGGCTTGAAATACGCTCCCGCTCTGCCAACGGGGCCGCAGCCCGCAGTTGACGCAACCCGTCGATGCCGATGCGCCGTCATCGTTGACGCCGCGCCGTCGCCACCGGCCCTCCACTCGCCCCACCTTTTCTTCTGCTGATTTCACGCAATATCACTTTCGCTTGCGCGCATGCTCGCTCTCATCCTCAAAGCATCCGCGCTCCACTTTGTCTTTATTGTTGCGTGGATTTCCCAAGCGTGGATATTCATATGAGCGCGCGCGCCATGGTTCGGGAGTCGGAGTGAGCACCGAGCGTTGGAGATAAGCGCGCGCAACCAGATGCACCGGTAACTAGGCCACGCACTCTGCCGTCTGTTTGCACATGTACACATGAGTCTATTCGCGATGCGATTGTAATCAGTTTACTTTAGTTCGCTACTTGTTATTGAAGATGACGTAAAATATGCTTGAGAATATTGAGATAATCATAGGAGTCGCGCCTAAGGCTCGTATGTCGTTACAATATTGTCGCCAGCGGGCCTCAGTGCCACAAATAGACGCTCCATTTCGACAGTCAACTCACGCACGTTGATAGGAGACACGCGAAAACATTGCAAAACTTTTACGTTGATCTCACGCTCAAAGTTCATTGGATGACGACGTCATTATTTAAAATGCGGATTTAATTTATTTTTTGTTATGACTTTGAGGTACCTAGTGCGAATAGGCTGATGTTTGACTTCATTTACGTCTGATAAGAAGATCCATTCCTGTCGTGTTGTAGTAAAATGGAATGCAAAGAGACAGGGATTGAGCTCGTTGGTTGCGCGTGACCTTAGGGCTGTCACTCAGCAGTGAACTAATAAATAATATTGGAGCGTAGAGCTAGGTTTACGCCTGTGCGGAGTTGTCCAAGGCCGCATGAGTCACGCCCGCGAGCTACGAAACTGACTCACAACACGTGTGCACAACGCCTATCCATTGACATTTTATTGAAGTCGAACGCATCCTGTATCGCGGTCATCTGAATACACGTGGAGGGATGATTCGATTCCAAGACGCAGTTAATTTTTATTGTATGTACCACATGACGTTATAATATATTATTCGATAGATTTTATCAGACAATAATAATAAACGGCATTTATTTGTCCATATTTAATAAACAACAAACTTCCCTATTTGTCAATAAGCTAAGACTTCGAACAGTTTTAATTGAAAAACGAATTTTTTTTAGGATGAATATTATAATGTGGAGTCGCTTTTATTTAGAATTTAGTAGCACATCCATTTCTTTTCCTTAATCACTGATGACCTGTTATTCTCTAGAAATAACAGCGGAATATTTTGATGGAAGCGGGCCTTAGGTAACTTTAGGCGTATAATAACACAGCTATTACTTAAATGATCCTATTTTCTATAGGTTGCAGCATAGTAAACAGTATTGATGTTCATAAATTGATATTGGCTATCAAGTAAGTGGCTCAGATATATTGGATGTATATAAACAAATACATAAGTATATATGGGGTGACTTTAAATTAGTTTGCGAAACTGAACAACTTTACCAGCTAAATGTAACTGTACCTTATTTGTATTGGAGTGCAATAAAGTATATTATATTGTATTGTAACATTCCCAGAAGAACCCACGTGAAAATCAGAAATTTTATTTTCGATTTCCCTTATGTATAAAGACAAATCGGTTAATCGTACAAGTTCTACGGAGAGGCGAATTTTTTAAAAATATTTCGAGGGAAAGTTGTTCAGCTTCGTATATTGATTCAGATCCTTAATTTTCGCTACGTTAAACTCAAAATAGTGCTTTTTAAGAAAGTGTTTTCGCAAGATTAGTTAATATTGTCTCTACAACTTGGGATTAAAAAATGAATACATAGTTTGGATTAGCCTCTTTTGGACAAAAATAGTTCTTTTGACGAACTCCATTTAGTGCCCATCGCACCAATAAAAGTTTCAGTGTTTAGTGTGAAAGCATTTTGAATTGGGAAGGGACAAATGAGAAATATACAACATCAATATTGCGTCATAGATTTACTTTTTTTGGAGAAATTATTCAATTTAATAGATTGAATCACATCCTAAATTTTCAATAGCTGCCTGATATAAAATACTAAAATATGTGGACCGAAATCGAATTCTGTTTACCTGACTGATTCACAGGTTAAATTTACTCGTGTTTTCGTCGAGAGACAGTCGGTGAAAATATCTCAGGATTAATTAGGAGCAATGCAGTGACACGTCGACGTGAAAATAATATGTACGTGTATATATATGCAGCGACCTAAAAACCTTAGAGGTGTGGACGGTGCCAGGGTATTTTGGGACTTCTAGGCCTGAGTGTATATTACATTTGCACTTTGATTTCTGTGTCTTATGACAGCTCGATGAACGTTTAACACCTCTGTTTTTCAAGAACATGTTGAGATAAAATTTTCACTTGGCTTTTAAAGACTGGAATACAACAATATGCATACCTAGTACGGAAATAACATATATATATACTATTGTAAAAGAAAACGTTTGTCATAGGTAGCAATCGGATATACCTAGCTACGGAAAATGTTGACTACTGAAATCGATTACAAATATAATTAAAGTAAGTTCCCTGAACATATTGACTTTAAAATTAATAAGATTACAGCAGCTCAAGCACAACGTGAAAACAACGCGGTCAAATGTCAAAAATGTGTTATCCCATCTTATAATAATAATAAATGTCAAAGAAGTGTCGAGATGACGACGCTAGAGGGTGAGTAAGCCTTTGTCCTCGCGCAATCAAAGTGAAGTTTTATCGTGATCGCAGTGGCGTGAAGCGTTAGTTTGCCGCGGGTCGTGCTAGCTATGCAGGTTATAATAAAATAATTATAAAACAAAGCCTTAATTCCCAAAAAGGCGAAAAAAAAGACATTAAAAAACTTGGACCGAACTTTTCTTGAAGTGACTGAAAGTCATAAATTCATTTTGGATTACGAAATAAATTGAAAAAAATTTATTGATGAAATATGAAGTAGGTACCTAGAGAACATTACAATGGCTTATGTAGAGTTCCGTAAATGTAGAAAAAAGTTTGAAAAGTCCTAATAAATGTTTTAATTCTGACTAATAACGCTACTAATTGTTCATTTTCGTATTTGTAAGCACTCGGACACTACACCTAGGTTCCTATCATACCTAGGTATCAACTAGCTGATTTATTGATCGGCTATTGCCATATCGCAGCTTCCTGTGCATGCGCGAGTCCCGGGGGTGGGGGGCGGGAAGCTGGCGTAGCGCCCAAGGGCAGATCTAGGTGACCTAGGACTTTCGGTCAAGGTCAGGCCTGCAGCTAGATCTGGGCCTGGCAGGGACAAGTACAGTCGAAAGCACTGGGAGTAAACAATTTTGGTGAAAATAAAGAGTTATTGCGAATATGTAGGATGCCTTATTGTGCTAGTCGCATAGAAAAAAAAGAAAGAAAATATCGTAAAGATAAAAATAAATCACGTCTCTTTCAAAATCTAAGCACACATTTTGGTGATAACACGGGTCAATGTCTATTTTATACCATGATCTAAGATCTGAAGTCTAAACCAAACATAAATGTGCATGTAAAATAAATAAATAAATTACAAAGCCATAAACGGCTTAGTTACATCCTAAAGAAAACCTCTGTGCAATAATTCAGCTTGCTAGTATTTTAAGGGTTCGGGATTTAGGTGTCAAGACTTTCGTTTTTGATAGACTTAGTTCTGACTTTGAGTTAATTATTTTAAGTAATAAAACAAACATTTGGATGTAAGTCTGTCATTGCAAAAATTAGGAAAACATTTTTTCTTTATAAACGCGTTCTGCTACTTTTCGGCAGAATGCCAAGTTATATTATTTATTTGGTGTTTTAGGTTACAAATTTCTAGCCAAGGATGCGAGTTCAACATTTCAAGGTTTTGTTTGAACAATGAAATGCACAACAACCTCCTTATTGCTCTAAGTAAGTGTAAAAAGTAGCACACTTTTAAAAACATATTTTCTTGGCTGGTATTCAAAACTTACAGTTTTTTTTTCTTGATATAAATGTACTTAAATGGAGTTTGTTTAGTTTATTTAAATTTAAAACAAATCTTTTACAAATTGAAAAGGAACCGCCAACAGAGAGTTTAGTCGTGCAATCACTATCGAACAGCAAAACATATGTTACTTGTAATTTTTACTTTCTACGGATTTGCGAATTGTAAAAAAAAATCGTATAATGACGTTGCGTGTTTGGTAGGAGGCGAATCGTGAATCACAATGGTCGGGCGATCACCGGGTACAAGTTACGTTACGACATTTAGAAAGTGGTACCACGGTCATCGCTCGCAGCGAAAGTTCGCCGAACACGCATGTTTCACAACCGCTCGTCGCATGTGAACGCAGATGAAAGTGATAGTGAGGGGTAATACAGTTTTTTGACGATTTTGAGACGTAGACAGTACGCTTTCCGACTGAAGGAATTATATAGTCAAGGAGAATTCTTAGGGCTAACATTCATATATATATTTTTTTTTTTAAAACTTATTTGGAAAAATATTGAAAATAGAAGATAGCATTCACAAAATCTACGACACAGATTGATTTACCAAAAAAAAAGTTTGAAAAAATTTGGAATTTCGAAAATAATAGGGAAGGGGCCATTAATTCTAACTAACATCAAACTCACTTTATTTCCGTCAGCTCCCAGCCAATTAGGTCCAATTTGTGGAATAAAATATTTGACAAAGTCCCTATCGATTAGAAATGAAGCGCTTTGAAATCAGGTTTATCAGCATTACCACACGCGCCAGCAATCTGTTGTGCTGGATTGCAGTGAATTAAATTTCATATTTTGAATTTTAATAACTTTCTCTTCAAGTTATATGAGGGCTAAGTCCTTTGTGAAGAAGGCAGGAGCTACCGACTTATACGTCTGGAAGTCTAGACTGCTCGAGCTGGAATGCCTAGGCCATCCAGGCACGCAGCAATTAAATAGTAGTTGGGATATCCGGGATGCACCTGCGCTGTACGGTTGTAAATCACCCCGCTCCCCTGTGACCCCTTTTCGATACACGAGTCTCACCTCTACCCTATGACCTTTAGATCTGCATCCCTGGACATATGCCAGTCGTGCACATCACCAATCATCTAAGAGATTTTTAAGCTTATCTTCTTTAAAATGACATCTAAGAGCACCTTTACCCTTTAGACTTGAAAGTGTCTTTAAGAAAATAAATGAAAGTTTACTCATTATTTTAACATTCATAAATTAACCGTTAACTCGCAATTGTAAAAGAAAAATTCTAAGATTTGTGCGACTGAATTTAACACAATGTACATCATATTACGATCAGTTTATTACTTAGCTGTATGACGGTAGGTAGTTAGGTACTAAGGCTTCACGCCGAGGGGAGGTGAGGCACGGGGGGATGCAGAAATCTAGGTTACCTATTAGGTCATAGCCGGGGCTCGTTGCCATGGCAGTTTCGAGACCTACGTCGTATAGTAGATGTACTGCGGAGGCTGCTCAATCAATAACAGATAACTACTACGCAATAAGTTGAAGTACTATTTAAATACATGAAAGCATTACCGTGTGGAGTTTCTAATCGTATCTGAGAGTGATTTTAACACTTCAAACGACGTTTAGCACGTAACAAGCATCAAAATATAATGTGTTGCGGAGACTAGTTTTGTGCAATCGCGCCGTAGGCTGTAGCAGCGGAATGTGAGCGGTGAAAGTGGACGCGTTCGCTACTCAGAAAAAGAGTTTTCCATGCGGTTTCACCTCGCGAGAGTGCAACAGGTGCTTGCTCACATCTTAAACACGTATTTTGATTGTGATTTTTTCAAAATTTAAAATAAATGATGGTGAGGAATCACAGTTTGTTGCGTTATATTTTGAATGGCAGAGCGCGGGGGCGTAGGCCGGTGCAACGGTAGGGGCGCGAGCGCGCTATCGGAGGCGCGAAGTGCGACTGCGATGGATCAGCTGCACCGAAATAACTGCTCGCTGCAGCCGGGCGCGGTGCACCGCCCCCGCAGCCCCCTCCCCCGCGCTATCGATCCAGCTGTTGCTTCCAGGTGCGACCCTGAACTTCAGCCCGGGACCCTCTCAGCTCCCTGCTCGGGAAGCTTCTACTGCCCCACCCCACTTTCTTACAATAAAATTAAATTTTCCTTTACTGAGCTCTGATTTTTCCAGCCCTACCTAGTTCCAATCAATACATTTGCGCGATTTGACATTTTTTGCACAAAACCACAGCGAATGACGTTGAAAGGAGGTACAGTTGACAATACATACAGCTATTTTTTTTTCAGAAAAACCGGTTTCGACAGCTACACGGAAAACTTGATTTAAATCTCTACATTTTGCTAGAAGTACTTATGTTATTTTCGCCACAGCACAGTGTCAATTTCGTTGTAGGTATATTGTTTTAATGTTTTTATAAACTTTTTTTTTACCAGCCACCGAGGGGCACGGACCTCCCTTCGAAACAGGAAAGGGATTTTAGGCCATAGTCCACCACGCTGGCCCGCATTGGGGTCGGTGGACCGCTCGTCTTTCGAAAATTTTCTTGGACGGGCGGGTTTCATCACGATGTTTTTCCTTCACCGTTGAGCAAGTGATAATTAGAAATCCGTACATAAATCCGAAAAGACGAATTTAGTGGTACAGGCCCGGACCAGGATTTGAACCCACGATCTTCGGATTACAAGTCTGGCTCATTACCAACTGGGCTATCATCGCTTAAAAACTTAAAAGTTAATAAAGTTTTATGTAGATATCTATCTAATAAGTGTGTAAGGAAGGTGAGTACATGTTTCTCGGATCCAAGACAAAGTTCATGACCGTGAATAATGCATGATGAAACAAATATCGTCAACATTAGATCATCGCCTTTGGCTAGAAAATACAACAAACATAATGGCTACATAAATATAAAGGAAAACGTAGGTTTTACGGTTTTTTTAAAATAGAGAATGGATTCGCTCTTGACCACAATCTAAGTCAGCGGCGAATATGTGGTCGAGGATGTAGCAAAGCTCGCCCAGAAGATGCCTATTCACTCGAACTTTAAAGAGATTCGGGTTACATGAGCCCGGAATTACAGACGCACGCAGAGAATTCTATTCCGCAATATAAAAAATAAAGAGAAGCGCTAGTACGGATCCGAGGAATCTCGACAAGGTAAGGGTGGTACCCGGCGGTGCGTCTGGATGTCCAGTAGGAAAAAGGGGCAGGCGGACTGAGCTCGTGCAGCTCATGAGCACACTCCCCGAAGTACCTACACCGAGAGTTTGACATTTCTATCATATGTATAGCTAGGTATGGTCTGGTGATGTACTCGTGTAAGTCTACCGTGATTTGAGTACAAATAAAAATAAAACAATTATACCTTCCAAATACTTTTTTTCTACTTGCGATTCGTGAGTGTTACACTTGAGTCCGAGGCTGTTGTCCAGTGCCTTTTTAACCAAAACCATTAGTCGCGGAGGCATTCATACATTTTCATCACTATCCGAAAATTGACGGCAAATTGTTGAAAAAAAATTTCAGGAAATTCCCAAGAATACTAGAACAATTTAAACAAGGAAATGAGACTAGTGAAAATTCGAGGGGATACTTTCGAGTTCCCCTTAAATTTTCACGAGTTTTCCCAACCGTACAATAAGAGAAGGGACAGACTTTGCTGATAAATGTACTAATTAACATTCAAGTCAAATAAAACGCTCTAATGACATTGTACAAATCCCCTGTCAATAGTACATCAGTGCATATAGACTAGTTTCAACATGCGCCCTTGCCCGTTATTCTAGTTTATGCAATAAGGGTGCCAGGGCATTTGGCAGGGCTGTTGGCTGCGCAGCGCGCCGTGCAAAGCCAAGCGTAGTGATGTTCTTAGGAAGAAAAAATATTATTTTCGAAAGAAATATTGTCGATGACTTTTTATTAAGCTTGAAGTCGATAATTCAAACAGAGTGTATAGTACTAAAAAAAACAGAGTGAAGTGACATTTTATGAACCATAGAAGTTCTAAAAAAAGACTTTGTAAGTAGATACCATAAAAAACAAAAGTCGATAAGTTTATTCTTCTTGACATAAGATACAGCGAAGTACGGAATTAATAAACTCATGTTTTTTTAATGTAAACTCTTCTGTCTTATCTGACTCTTTTCATTTTTTATCGATAGTTTCGCGTTACACTCAGTAAAATATTTCGATAGACGTGAAGGCGCCAAAAAGTCTCATATAATTAGTTTGGATTTATTTTGACTGGCTGAAAGATAAGGTTAATAGAGCTAGGAACTACAGAAGCTAGATCTAGGTTGGCAACTGCTTTATGGCTTTTAAATAGAATGCGTCTGTAACCTCTTACAAGAGATTATCACTCAGTTGCAGAATCGTTAGTTAAAATCCTTTCTTCCGCCCTTCCTTTGTCGTATACGTATGGTCAAGTGTGTGGCGAACTTAACTATACCTGATGTCAGAGTTTTTAAACCACCAAAATTTATTATTATTATTATTATTATTTTATTTATTTTTTTATTTATAATAATAAACGTTACATACTCAAAAGCTCACATTAAGGTTTTCCCTTGTGTCGTGGGTCCCTCGGAACACACATAAAGAGAAATACAAATACCCATAACCCGAGAACAAACATTTGCTTTTTACACAAATATTTGCCCCGACTGGGAATCGAACCCAGGACCCGTCGATCAAGAGGCAGCGCCACTACCACTAGACCAAACTGGTCGTCAAATGGTCTCTGACTTGGTTTAACGACTGTTATCAATCGACAACAGCCGGAATTAACTTGCCTTTGAAATCACCCATCAGGTCCCATTCAGATTAGCAAGGTGCCACTAAGCTACGAATCTTCATTACAGTCATTAAAGTTTTAACTTACTTTAAATATCGTACCGTCATTTTCCGTTTTGTTGATAACCAAGGACGACATTACATTAAAGGAGCTTTATCTTTAATTATTTCATTGTCGATCTAATTTGTGAATGTTTGAGGTATAAAAAAAGTAATTATTTACTTAAACACGGAAAAATACTCACAGTTGTAGATTTGACCAATGCTTTTTAATGTCTGAGAACATTTATATTATTGGTAATATAAAAGTGATAGTAAGAGAAGTTTTGCAGAGAGCTAACAGCCCCCTACTTGAGAGCGGATTAAAGTAGAAACCATAAGAAAATCGACTTGGCGGGAGGCACTCCCGTGGCCCGTGATAAGTAATATAATTCAAAGAAATTTCTGCGCAGAGATTTCATATCCAAAGGTCAATTTAGGATGCCCTAGTTACAGTACTAACTGTAACTTTAATTCCGCTGGAAATCTGATATAAGGGGTGTCCTATTTTCCGTATACAGGGTCATGTCCCGGCCTCTCTTGATTTGGAAGGACGGATGGGGAGACGGGTCAGGGATAGGCTGTCCGGGCTAGGCTGCCTCCAGGTAACCTAGTTTATGACCTGGCGTCTGCGTACTAGTTTATTGTTTGACCTCTGATATGTCCCGATTAGGGTGCCTGGATACAAGCAACAGGCTGGAAAAAAAGGATTTGACGTATAACACAGTGTGTTGCTAAGTAATATAACTACATCGATTTTCCCTGACAGTATAGGTTGTGTTATATTATGTGGGTATGATATTATTACGGTTAGGTCTTCATAAAATAATTTAAAAGGAACTGTCGTTATCAGGGGAAGAATTCGAAAATTCTATACATATACTACCCGGACTCAGTCAGCTTTTGAGAAAATCATGTCAATCCGTCACAACGTGACTGAAGGACAAATTAACACACTTTCACATTTACAATATTTCTAAAGATTACTATAAGTTTGGCGGTAAAATTATTGACTATTTATTAGTAATTAAATTTATATTCCCAGCAACAGGAAAGCTATGTGTAGAAAAACATCGCATTGTATTAATTTTGAAGTAATTTACATAAATATGTAATTTACACAAAGCATTTAAAAACTCTACACTCCTTGAGTCGTGAGTCCCTTGTGACACAAACTAAGCCAAGTTAGCCACGGAGTGTGCTCTGAGAGTGGTATAATGAGCTTTCTACCATAGGACTTTCAGACGCACTGCGGGGTACAATTCTTACTTCTTCTTCGTCAAGTGCTAGTTCAGTTTTATGTTGCGTACTGCCGTGCGTGCGTACTGCCTGCGTACTGCTGAGGAATAGAATTCTCTGCTTGTGTCTCTATTTCCGAGCTCTTACAATCTGAATATTATTACAGTTGAGTGACTTGGCTTTACTTCTTCTGGGGAAGCTCTCTACATAATATGAAATGTTTGTGCAGTAGTGTTTCTATCTAATAATGTTTCCTTCTATTACAGGCTAACCGCCTAACACGGCCAACAGTATCTCACCAATACTGAGTTAATGTATTTCACTTACATTAATTGTGACATTTGCTTGATGAGAGAAATAAAAATCTGTGTTTATTATTATTATCTATTCAGGCGCCCAGAACTGGAAATGGGAATCCAGAACTATAGATCCGGCGGCAACGTTACTAGCCGCTGATCTGAACTGGTCGTCAGCCTGTGTATATTTATTTAGTTTGCAGTTGAACCACTTTCATTGCTGCGAGTGTGGTGAAGTAAATTAAATGTAATGGCGGTGTCACAGTAAAAGCAAGAAAGATAGACATTAAAACATTTGAGCTTTTTCTTAGCGAGACCGTGTGGTGATCGGTTGAGAATAACACCACCCCATCTCTTTCCGTGGGTGTCGTAAGAGGCGACTAAGGAAATACAAATGAGACCTGCCTCCTAGTAATCCATCCAAGGCAGCGACACTTCATTTTTTTCTGAATCTGAGGTACTGAAATGCGGTGTGGTAGGCTCTGTAAAGGGCCGTCTGGTTTGCAACCACCCTCCTACCGAAGTCCGATGCCAAACAGCTGGCTGTGTTCCGTCGGTGCGTGGGAGTACCAGTGCCTTTATAGACATTTTCTGGGTTAACTCGCTTAACTCTTGACCTCAATCTTGATTGATTGATTGAGGTCAAGAGTTCACCCATTATTAATAAAAAAAAGAAAAATTGTGTAAGAGAGGGGTGTAAAAAGTTACAATAACAGTTTTTTTATACCTAATCAAATAATTAGGTTTAAAAAATATATTATAATCAACACTTTTTTTTCTAATGATTTCTAATTATTTCAAACTTTCATTAATGTTACCGATAAAACTTTAACGAGAAAAAAAACTACTCTACAACTGGTTTTCCTCACTTTAAATGGGATTATTATTGGGCCTTTTTATAATTCAAAAACAGCATGGCGAAATTGTATTACCATTGCCTCTCATGTAATAGTAATACTAAAAGCTGAGAACATAGGAGGCAATGGTAATTCAAATTTTGAATTGCCGTGCCGTGCCGTTCGAATTATAAAAAGGCCCATTGTCTATTACATAGAAAAATAACTCATGCCTATAAGGGAAGGCAGAACTTCAAGTTGTTCTAGAACCGCTTGATGCCACTTTAGATAGTCGTACTGATGGAGATGGAACATGAATATAGTGGTAATTAGGTAGTCAACCGGTCGCCCCCATACAAAATCCTCGCGCCCTACTTACTGGCTCCTACATTATACCTGGGAGAGTGGGAGCCGGGACATTCAAAGTTTTTCTTTCACTTCCACTCCATCATAAATAAATGCTACCACACTCAAAGGCCCACACTAAGGTTTTCCCTTGTGTCGTGGGTCCATTGGAACACACATAAAGACAAACACAAACACCCATGACCCGAGAACAAACATCTGCTTTTTACACAAATGTTTGCCCCGACTGGGGATCGAACCCAGGACCCGCCGATCAAGAGGCAGCGTCACTACCACTTGACCAAACCGGCTGTCATAAAAGTAAGTAATACACATCTATTGTATATTTAAGTTGTATGCATTGCCGAATACTGCTCTAAGAAAATAATATATTTATGCGACTCTATCGTTAAACAAAATTTACTCAACAGAATACGTAGAAATCACCTACAATTTTAATTTTTACAGTGGCATAAGCAGCAACAAGTGGGCAATAAAATTATGCGTTATTTTACGTATTGCTCGCATGTTTCCCGCGGCAAGTAAGCGAGCGAGTGACTTGCGCCAGTGACTTGCGGTGAAAGTTACCGGAACACTTCGTTTCCGACGACAAGTGCAAACAGGGATACCAAGCAATGTATTTTTGAGAAATGAGTATTAAATATTTTTTCAGAAAGTGTACTGAGAGTCCTTCATAACGACACAAGCATAACGACATCGCATCGGCTTGACACTTTTTTTATCCGACTTTTTATGAGGGGCGTAATTTATTTTTGTCACGCGGGTATGTACTAAGTTCGGCACAATACGGATATACCTTTTCTATCTGTATGTTTTCTATGATTTCAGCACTGCTGAAAAACAGATGAACTTGCAATTTTTTTTCTTCTTGGAAAACTGTAAAACAAGATACCTTAACTTTTTCAAGAATAAGGTATCTTCTTTTACAGTTTTCCAAGAAGAAAAAAATGGCAAGTTCATCTGTTTTTCATTTGAATAGAATTGATTAGTTTCCATCATGATTCTATTAATTATATAATAATATAATATTCTTTATTGCACAAACATAGTTATTAAATCAATTGGAAAAACCAAGTGTACAAAGGCGAGCTTATCTATTAAAGAGATCTCTTCCAGCCAACCTAACTAGTGAGAAATAAGTAGAAGGGGTAGAGAGATTTGCGCACAGAGTTTACAGAAGAAAAAAAAATTATAATAATACCAAATAAATACAACAATAATAAAATGATACTTATTACAATAAAATAAATACATAAATATAGAATACATACATTATATAATACAAAAAAATTAAGAGAAACTAGACCGCTGAAACGAGGATTTTAGCAGTGGATAACTCTATGCTGATATAATATAAAAGAGATTTTATTGTTCTATTTCTTCTAAATACAAAAAGAGCCCTCGGTGGGGTCGTATATTGTCTGTGAAAAAAAGTGTGAATGAACCCACTAAACTGAACAACTTTTCCCAAGAAAACTTGGTTGACAGTGAAAAAAATTACCTCTCCAAACTTCTTTTTTTTGAGAATTTCATATGGATCCTTGGAGAAATGAATTTTATGGAGAAATTACCCCTAAATTTTCGCTTACTAAAGTCACAGTTATGATAACAATCATGTTGACTATTTTTTGAATGAAACAAAAGTTGTTTAAAATTAACTATTGAACTAATATTAGCTCAGTGGTAACCCTAGTAACGTGAGGCTTTATTTATTTATTACTTTCTGCATTCAGAATGCGTAATGTGTAAGCTGTGATCGCCGATTACTGACTTTGATTGTTTAGTTGGCGTGAATTAGATTAGAACGAAAATAAAAAAATATTTTATTAAAAATAAAAAGTGTTAAGTATGTCGTTTTTTTTTGGAGTTTGTGTGTGTGTTTTCCAAACTCAAAGTTTGGAACAAAAGCGCGTGTGGGATTTATATAAGTAAAGATTACATAAACTATCAAAAAGTATCAACATAACAAGCACAACAACGACACGGCACGGCGCACTTCGAAATTTGAAAACCATTGCCCCCTATGTTCTCAACTTCTATTATTACTATTACATAGGAGGCAATGGTAAGACAATTTTGCCGTGCCGTTTTTAAATTATAAAAAGGCCCATTCTGTCACTACGATTGCCAAGCGACAAAACGACAAGCGAAGCCTTTTGAGAAAGAAAGAACACAATTTATTTTGGACCAGGAACAATGAGTTGAAAATCTAAATCTAGAATTTGACTACGATTAAACCGTCCGCTACCAGTAGTTCGATTAAGAAATGATTGTACTTTTGCAACTTTGAGTCTCATTAGTTCAAATAATAGTTGTGCAACAAACATGAAATACTAAGGAAGTGTAATCAGGAATTTGAGGAGGAGCCGCCGTGACGAAGGAGGGCGGGGTCGGCAACTAGTGTTACTAGTTCATTACTCACATAATACTACTGCTTTCTCTCGCTGGAACAGAAGTATAGTACGCAGTTACACACGCAACTTGCGTGTGCGGTTCATATGCGTTCTTGTTAGGATCTCTCCACACTGAGAGTTTGTTCAGGAATTTGTTGATATGAATAATATAAATATTAAAGCTTGTGGCTGTGTGAGCCGTAGACCTCGCGAGTCAATGTTTTTTGTAATGGCTGAATTATTATATTTTTTACGGTAATATAAAAAAAATAATAAAAAAATAATCGACAATGCGTCACAAATATTCAATTTTTTTTAATTTCTCAAATATAACCATTTTTTGGGGAAGCAAAATGCTCTCTATGGAAATTAAAGATTAAGTTTCTTTTAGGAATTAAAATAGTGAAATTTCCTCGAAAAATATGAACCAGTATTCTAGGCATTAAGGCTCAAACGGGAAATGTGAGTTATAATTTTAAAAGATTAGAAAACAACGAAGGTAGGCTTTTATGAGAGGAAAACTCGTTTCACATTACAAGTTCCAAACATAAGTTAGTATGCCATTTATGTAAAAAAAATGAGGAAAATCGCTCAGTGTGAATTCCACCTAAATAATACCTACTTGCATAAAAAAATGGAAACGTACCTACCTCAGTCGTAAACGCAGACATCGTGAATGAAATATTAATTCAGCACATAGTTATTATTAATGTTATTTGTTTTTTCATGAATCGATATTTCTTACAAATTATACCATTCAGAAAGTAACTTTATAACAGCTTTGCGTGTTTTGTCCAAGTAGGTAGGTACTTAAATTTTGGAAAATCAACCAATATTTACATATTTATCATATTTATTTACATTTTGGAAATCGTATAAAATGTACACACGGCAGGACATAAGGCTATATGTCAGGTTGTCGCCCTTAGGGACCATCCATAAATTACGTCACACGTTAAGGGGAGGGGAGGGGGTCGACAAAGTGTGACATTGTGTAACAAGGGGGTGGGAGGGGTCATAAGTTTCGTGACGTCACATTTCAAAATGTGTTATGAGTATAAATTATTAACGACAAACTTAACCTCCTTACGTTTTTACTTTGGTTGAGACAATGAGTTTAGAGTCCCCGAAAAAAATAACAACTCGTATTAATTCTTTTATTAGAAAATTACAAAAAATGCTAAATATGTGACGTCACGCTAGAATAGAATAGAATAGAAAAATCTTTATTTTATAGGACATTCAGGATGTCACTTAAAACAAGTCAAGATTACAATGAAATACATACAAACTTACATTAAACGATTTAAATACATACATATACATACGCATTCGTACCTCTGATCCTACTGACTCTACGCCTATTCGCAAAGGTGCAGTCTTCCTCAGAGAAGAACAGGCAAGAAACTCTGAGGTTGCTCTTTTAAATCGCATTACAAATTTTCTGATTTACTAATTTTAACTAGATCTGAAATAACTCTAGAGCTGAGCAGTTCATTCCCATGGCTGCCTGTCTGATAGATAATCAGAAATTTTGTAATAGCCCTTTTTGCAAAGTTTTTGTTTAACCACTGTCTTAAATTTATCCAAAGGTAAATTTTGAATACACATGGGAATCTTGTATTCAAGTCTTGCTAGGGAGGGGGGAGTCTTACAAATGTGACCAGCTATGACAAGGAGGGGGAGGGGGTCAAAGAATCATGAAATTCGTGTGACGTAATTTATGGATGGCCCCTTACCTCGCTTCTAATAATGATAATGTGGTAAAAAATGGCTTTTGTAGTACAAATATGTAACCTGATGTACTGCTTGTACTCTATTCTATAATTATAACTTACTAGCATCCCGCTCGGGACTTCGTTCCCGTGAGAATTCGGAAAAATTATGTAGCCTATGTTACTTAGGGATAATGTAGCATCCTAATGGTGAAAGAATTTTTTAAATCGGCCCAGTACTTTTTGAGCCTATTCATTACAAACATAAAAACATACAAAAATAGGTACAAATCTTTCCTCTTTATAATATTAGTGTAGATGAATCAGCTTTCTGGACTAGGAGTGAAAGAAAAACTTAGAATGTGCGAGCTGCCAACTCTGCCCAGGCACACTCTGGAAGTCAGAGTTGTGCATCCAAGATTTGATATCTTCTTACTTCTTCAATCTTCATTTTTCTTACTTTTCAATTCTTCTTTTATTCTTCCTTTAATTTATCTTCCTCTTCTCTTCTTCTGTTGTTAGTTGAGGGACTAGAGAACAACTGAGATACCACCAGCTGTGTTCACTCGCCGACATAATCGAGCGAGCACAGCGTGGCACCCGGTCGTTCGATAGCCTGGATCTCTTCTTTCTTCTCTGTTCTTCTCTTCTATTCCCGTTTTTCTTCTCACTTCTTCGGATAGACGTTTATAAATCTTTCTTTGTTGCTTCTTGAGTATTTTTGCTTGAAGCACCTTGTATGAAATATTATTTTATAGCTGGATTACGCAAATTAATGTACACTTAAAGGTACATTAATTTGCGTTAGTAAATCGTTAAAAAATAATTTTTGACCTACATTAATACTCCTTAGAGCCGTTTTCATAGGAATATTACATTTTATTAAGTACACCAAGTATTAAACAAAACCAGTATCTAATGTTTTTATTATTAAAGTACCTGCTAGCATTAATCATTTAAATTTTTTTTGTAAAACTCTCGATATAATAAAAAATAAAAAAACTTTACACACTCAAAGGCCCACACTAAGGTTTTCCCTTGTATCGTGGGTCCCTCGGATGACAGACACGAACACCCATGACCCGAGAACAAACATCTGCTTTTTACACAAATATTTGCCCCGACTGGGAATCGACCCGCCGATAAAGAGGCAGCGTCACTGCCACTCGACCAAACCGGTATTCATCGCATGAAACTTTTAAACGGCTGAACCGATTTTAATAAAACATGTCTAAGAATCACAGCTAGAAAACCTGCTTTTAAATTTAAAAAAACCGCATCTAAATCGGTTCACCCCCTTAAAAGCTACGATGCTACAGACAGACACATAACAACCCTCTTTTTGAGTGGGGGTTAAAAAGGAAACCAAACGGCCAGAGCACCAAAAAAATTTGGTCAGTGAAAGAATAAACATTAACTATGTATATTTATGACAATAATAACTCATGGTTCTAAATACTTATTTAATAAACTAGCTTTTCGCCCGCGACTCCGTAAAATATTGGAAAAATATTTAAAGTATGTCACTTTTTAGTCATCCATCATTTTGCAACAAAAAAACATCGTCCGATGCTCCGTAACGATGTGAAAAGACGAACAGACTTTCACATTTATTATTATATCAAGTGTAAAGGTTTCATCCAATATTCATAATTTTTCGAATAAGTACTTATGGTTTACATCCTCTTTTTTTGATTGATTTAAACAAGGTTAATCTAATTGCTAAAATTGTAGTAATGTTTTACTACAGCTCTACGAAATATAGGCCATTTAACGAAGAAAAATAATTCGTGTAAAAGCGATTTTTGGCATAGTTGTAGGGAATGGTGTCTGAAGCAACATACTGAAAGTCCTGATGGATAGGGGTGAAGCTAACGGGTAGGGGGGGGGGGGGGGGGGGTGTAAAGGTCCCTTTTTTAAGTTTTTCTCAAAATAATTCGTAAACGGTGGCTCATAGTCATAGCAAAAAAAAATATTTTACTCAAGTAATCTACATAAAATTCTCTACAAAAAAGTTGTTGACACTTTTTCGCTCGGATCAATATTTAACGAGATACCTATTAAAATAAAAAAGTTAATTATAATCAATTTCAGGTTTTAACGTCTTGTCTCAAATCGCTTTTACACGAATTATTTCCCCTATTTGGCAGTAGTTGGTTTTCGTTGATTGGGCTAAAACCTATAGAATATGGAGATAGTGTTTTCAACATTTACAAACTGCAAGTCAGAGCCACCTATGCGCTCAGTTGTGAACTTTTACAACGGCTGCGTGTGGGTTTGTTAAAATGCAACGTTACAACAGCGATGAAGTTGAATAAGCACCTCTTGAAAAGCTTCCGTAGTTACATAATAGATGTCTCTGAATGTTCGGAGTTTGAAAAGGGGTTTATTAGAGATTTTGTTACTTTACAGTTTTTTTATAGTGTAGAATCTACACTGTAGATGTACAGCCAAGACAACTAGTACTGTCTTCGTAGTGTTCTTCAAAATATTATTCTGTTATGTTATATTGAATCTGAATCTAAAGTCTGAAGTAAAACTCATCATCGAAGAGTGATTGAATTTTTTGATTTTTTCATCCATCGTGTCGTGAGGTGTTAAATTTAATTTTGGATGTACACCACGTCTGATTACGAATTTGCACTACGCTATTACAAGTGAGATAAGGACCACGTCAAGGTTAATATGCATAGCCTGATGTGCTGCCGTGTGTACACACAACAACACATCAGGCTACCCCACTTTCACCTTGAGCTCGCCCTTACTGCGCTCGAAATAGCGACTGTTTTCGTAGTGCAAACTGTCCAACCTGATGTGCTGTTGTGTATACCTCTATGTTAGGTCCTACATACAACAATACATCAGGTAGAGCACAAAACTATATCCCTCAATTTTGTTTTCATCATAGTTTTTTGAATTGTGTCCCACTATGGAAGCAGAATTTGAATATTTACCTAAAAAATATGGTCGTAATAATTTTTACTTGCAACACACAATCCTGCAAAAGTGTCGTAAAACTCTACTTTTCCACTAAAATCTTCACCTAAAACCTTTACAAGTACACACGCTTACTTTTCTATAAACATAGTAGTCCAATATGTCCCCCTAGGACCCCAAGCTCCCCCACCTCCTCTTCACCTTGACCTTGAGACGAGGTGCACTTGTCGAACGTTAACCGCTTTGGCCGGCTCTCCCCACGGCGTTACCGTATAATGCGGATTTGGGTATTTGGGGAGGTTATGGGCAAAGGTTATGCTGTGTTTACTGTAGAATTTATTCTAATGTAAAATTTTTTTGTTTATTTTTCATAAATGACGTAGGTAACATGTCTTTGAAATTATGTTCCAGTCTAAACTTAAGAGTAATTTAAATCTTACTAAAAAAGTATTAAGTAGTGTCCATCAACACGTAAGTATCTATATTTATTCATGTGTCTAATTAAATATTCTGTAGTGTCTATTAAAAATATAATGTTATGTAATTTTAGATTTGTTTTCATCCATACTACATTTACTATATTAATATTATAAATGCGAAAGTAACTCTGTCTGTCTGTCTGTCCGACTTTCAAGCCTGAACTACTGAACCGATTTTGATAAAATTTGGTACAGAGATAGATAAGAGCCTGGGAAAGGACATAGGCTACATTTTATCCGATATAACCTGTAGTCCACGCGGGTGGAGCCGCGGGCGGAAAGCTAGTATTTTATATTTTTGATACTGGAAAAGACTGCCTTAGCGCGCGCACACGTTTCATTACAATTGTCTTGTAGCTTTCATATCTACACTAATATTACTTTATTACCTACTAGCCTACTAGCATTCCGCTCGGAACTTCGTTCCCGTGGAATTCGGGAAAAATAGCCTATGTTACTCAGGGATAATGTAGCTTTCTAATGGTGAAAGAATTTTTCAAATCGGTCCAGTAGTTTTAGAGCCTATTCAATTCAAACAAACAAACAATCAATCAAATCTTTCCTCTTTATAAATAGTATATAGAAATAGATAAGGAGGAAATATTTGTATTTTTGTTTGTAATGAATAAACTTAAAAACTACTGAGCCGATTTCAAAAATTCTTTCACCATTGGGATGCTATTTATCCCTAAGTAACAGCTACATAATTTTCACGAATTCCCACGGGAACGAAGTCCCGAGCGGAATGCTAGTGTCATATAAATAATTGTCATATACAGGGCTTTAGGTATCTCTCTTTCAACCTCTCGGGTGGTTAATCAGTCCATGAAACTGAACAACTTCCCCAAGGGACATAGGTCACAATACGAAAAAAAAAATTGATCTCCCATACAAAATGCGCTATATGCTGATGAAGTTTGTATGGGAACTCAAAATATTTTTTTCATATTTTGACTTATGTTCCTTGGGGAAGTTATTCAGTTTAATAGACTGATTAACCACCCAAGAGGTTGAAAGAGAGATTACCTAAAGCCCTGTAAATAAGGAAATAAGACTGTCTGCGTCTGTATTTCCGAGCGTATATAACACGAATCTCTTAAAGTTCGAGTGAATAGGCTTCTTCTGGGTAAGCTTACCTACTCGACCACATCTTCGCCCTTGAGCTAGATTATAGTCAGGAGCGAACCCATTCTCTATGGAACAAAAAGGTCTTTATTAAATAACTTTTCTCATTTAACTCATATATTTTATTTTTATGCATCTTAATTTTATTTTTTTACCATCCCATATACGTCCCCACCGAGGGGCACGGGCCTCCCTTCGAAACACGAAGGGGATTTAGGCCATAGTCCACCACACTGGCCCAATGCGGGTTGGTGGACCGCTCGTCTTTTGAAAATGAATTTTCTTAGACGGGGGTTTCATCACGATGTTTTCCTTCACCGTTGAGCAAGTGATAATTATAAATCTGTACATAAATCCGAAAAGACGAATTTAGTGGTACAGGCCCGCACTAGGATTTGAACCCGCAACCTCCCGATTACAAGTCTGGCTCATTACCAACTGGGCTATCACCGCTTAAGTATAATAATTCATTTTAATAAGTAATAAAATTTATGTAACCTGAGGAGTGACTCATCTCATACGTAATATAGGGTAAAGTACCAATAAATACATGTTATATTTCTCTTTTACGTAAGTATATGTATGTATGTATATATATAGATAAGGTAGGTAAGTATTAAAATGAAATTGTGTAAGAAAGGCACGACTTCTGATGACTCAGACTCAATATTTTAAACGGGCTAATAAAAGCAACAATCTCATACATACAAGATTGTAATTTCAGGATATTTTATTACTAACTTTCGGTAATAAAATGAATAAATAATTTCCAAAAACTTAGATTGCTGAATCTATTTATTTAGCTGTGGCTAACTAAAAAATACTTTTTTTACCGGCCATTTAGGTAGTACTAACTGGCTATAATTAAATACAGGCTGTAAGGGAACTGCTTCCGAATACTGAAAGTACATGCTCAGTCAATGGTTTTGAGTAACTTTTCCAAGAAACGAAAAAAAAACGACGGCCCCATACAAAAAAGTCATGTTAATCGGACGGCTTGTATGGAAAAGTCTAAAACTTGTTTCGTTTTCTGAGCATGTACTTTCAGTATTGGGAAGCGGTTCCCTTACACCTTGTATGAGACTCTTTCGCCCATCGGGCTGCGTTTTCATCACGATAGAGTAAGTAAAAGGAGACTGTAGTATACTTCCGCTTAGGGCACTCATGTATAACGTGATGAATGGAGTATACAGCTAAGGTCCATCATATCAGAATTGGAAGCACATTGGCACAGATCTCGCATAACCCAAGATTCAATACCATGAAGGGTCTTACTTTTGTAACGAGGCCGCACATGTCATGTCATGAGTGTTTTTATTCCTCTGGCTCGGGTTTCCATTTTTGAATTCTAAATTACTCGCTTTCTACCTGTCATCGTGAAAGTATGATGTTCAGGATACAAGTTGATGTTTTCCTTTTCTTTATAAATATGACTATTTGTTTCTAAATAAATAAAATTACATATTATTATTATCAAGCGGAAAACGCCCGACTTATACAGGTGGAAAAAGAACCTCCTAGCTTTATTGAAAATCCTGAACCAGTATCACTTACAGAACACTTTTTTTAAAGTTTTTTTTATTATTTTTCCTTCACGTAGACACCACTCGGGTGCAACCCCCGAGCGCTTCCCGCACCCCTCGCGTGCCCGGTGTAGGAGTAATGTCTACGTTTTGGCAAAAAATGAAATATTCCCATTGAAAAAATTATAAAAAAAATATCATTAATGTGTTCTTTGAGTGTGATACTGGTTCAGGATTTTGAATATAGCTAGGAGGTTTTTTATCACCCTGTATAAAAGAAGATTGTATATTGTATGTAATACTTACACGAATATTGGGGGACTTTAAATTAGTTAGCGAAAAAAAAAATAAAAAAAAATAAAGGCGTGACTCAGCCTATGAAACCACTTTCACTAAAGAACATGGTAAAAAATGTGTCCCTCACCATACAACTTTTATGGAAAGTCGATCTTTTTTTTAAAATATTTTTTAAAGGTTCTTTGGAGAAACTTGTTCAGTTCTATGAGGATTTAGGAATCACCTCCTAAAGTATCGCTAGCTGATTTAAAGTCACCTATAGATACATATACAGGTTGTAAAAGACAGCTTAGCAAAAACTGAAACCCTGGACTCAGACAATCATTCTGAATGATTTTCCAGTGGAATTTTTCTCCGGAAAATTTTCAACTTTTTTCCATATTTTTTAATATTTTCTGCTTACATTTTTTATTATTTAAACGAAACAATAATAACAACGTCAAATTAACACGACAACCAGCAATGTACATCGCACTCCGATAGCAGCGCGGCGCAGGGGGATCGCGCGTGGGGCGATGTTTCACGATAGGTTGCGTAGCGCCAAAGTAGGTAAATAATGAAAACTCCTTAGCATGTCGTTTCCGGGAAAAAAAACACTTATAGCTGATGATAGTTTTGGGTAGATTCCACTATTTAAGTATTTTTTTAAGCTGTCCTTTACACCCTGTATATAGATCGATCGCCTCTCCCCAATTCGTTGTAATGGATTTTTAATCTGAGGCCCAGTGAAAAAAGTTTAAAAGCTTCGAGAATACACGAAAACTTACCTTGCAGTTGAAAAGCAGCTCACAGTGTCCTGCGGGCAGTTTTGGTTTCTTTAATTAGGTATCTGGAATAGAAGAAAAAATAAATTAGTAATGTGTAGCTGAAACAGTAAAGAAATGTAATATTTGGGACCCCGCTATCTCTGTGACAAAAATCAGGGCCCTGTTTAATAAAACTTACAATTGTAAAATACAATTAATACAAATCTATATACATTGCTTAGTTACTACCCTCATAACTAATACTATATTATTTTAACTCATAATGTCTACGCAATGTATACCGAATTGTAATTGTATTTTACAATTGTAAGTTTTATTAAACAGGGTTAGGTCGATCCTTTGCTCCGTCGGTTTCGCGGACTTTTATCATGTTTAAACTAATTTACACAAACGATAACCGCATTGTACACATAAACCTTCCTCTTGAATCACTCCGTCCGGAAAAACACCCGGGAAATAGTGTTAATTTGATTTAAGTTTTTTCAATTATATTTACATATGTATGAGTCTGTAAGGTATTTGTGTATGGGCCGGGCCTAGTTGCCTGATAATAAATGATTTTATTATTTTTATTTATTACTATTGATGAAAACCATAAGAAAATCCGTTCAATGATTTTTGAGTTTATCGCGTACCGACAGACAAACGCGGTATCGGGGACCTAACGGGACTTTTTTAAAATTAAAAACTAGCTTTCCGCCCGCGGCTCGCCCGCGTGGACAACAGGTTATATCGTGCCCAGCTGTGGTATAAAATGTAGCCTATGTCCTTTTCCAGAGTCTAATCTATCTCTTTTCAAAATTTAATCAAAATCGGTTCAGTAGTTTAGGCGTGAAAGCGTTACAAACAGAAAAGTTACTTTCGCATTTATAATAATAGTAGGAATGTAGTGATGTAATATGCAAGTAAGGAAGTAAGAATAAGGACACCTATAAAAGCGTCTTATAAGTGTATCTCTAATATTAGCATGTGAACAGTCCATTGCCAACTGCCATATATGTATGTATTGTACAAATAATTGCAGCGGCAACGCGCGACATTGCTGTATTTTGAATATAATGGGAGATCCTTGAGAAGAGCTCGCGCGGAAACTGCGAGCGATGACAATTCCTGTAAAGGTATAGCTGTTATAGTCATACCTCGAAGCCCCAGCGCTCCTAGGTTTGACTAGGCAATCTCCTAGGTTTGAAGAGGCTAACCTAACCTAAACCAACCTAACCTGGTCAAACTTTGGAAGGCAGAACATTATATGGTTGCCTGGAAGAAATGGTTTATAATAATAAAGCCGCCGCATTTTAAGTACACAATCAATTTTGTTTTCTTGTACATAATATGTGTGTCCAATAAAGGCTGTGTTAATATAAAAAAGTTAAACCATCATATGTAGAATATGGGTGAAACTAACAAAAAAATTAAAAACTGTTTGGAAATCGAAAGTATTTCAGAACTAAAACAAGGTTTTTTTGCTCGGAACTGATATACCCTATGTCAACCGCTGAAAAGAGAGCTGTTTATTTAGTTTTTAGTTTTTTTATTATGAGATGGGTTAACTCTTGACCCCAATCTTGACCAAGGTCATAGATGAGGTCGACGATGGAGCGAGTTAATCCAGAAAATGCCAATTAAGGCACTGGTACTCCCACGCACTGATGGAACACAGAAAGCTGTTTGGCGTCGGACTTTGGTAGGAGGGTGGTCGCGAACCAGACGGCCCTTTACAGCGCCTACCACACCACATGAGACCATAAGACGCCACCTCTGATTGAAAACAAACTGAGGCGTCGTTGCCTAAGATGGATTACTAGAAGGCAGGTCTCATTGTTGTTTCCTTAGTCGCCTCTTACGACACCCACGGAAAGAGATGGGGTGGTGTTATTCTCAACCGATCACCACATGGCGGAAAATTAAGTTGAATCGTTACAAATATACAAATCTTTCCTATTTATATTATTAGTTTAGATACCTATTACAGATGTTTCAAGACATAGTATCAAAATAACTTAAGACCGGTTATTACCGGTCAGGACTCTATTGAGTTAAAATTTTTGATAGACTCTTTATTATAATAGACTTCTTGTCTCGTATGACGTAGATTTCATATGAGTACGTAAACACGTACATGAATCAGCCCCTGACTCACGGCTCGTCGTTGAATGACGGTAGGCTTGTAAATACCGAGTTATTTATAGCCTCACTGCCAGATTTACTCTACACGGTACATTTAGCTCGATCAGTTTGCCCTAATTAGTTCTAAAACATCTTATAAGATTAATTCTTACAGTTGCTAAAAATTAAAACTACAGCAGGATTAACTTGCACGAAGGACAAACGTGCATAGCTAATAGACGATTGAGATAATTTTGTCGGATATCTCGTTTCGGCATCTTGTTCTATGGCATAGCGTCAGTAAGGAACACGCAGAAAGACATCGACATGACGAAATTATATGTCACGCGCCCATGTTTGATGTGCACGTTTGTGCTTCCTGCAAGTTAATCCTTCTTTTGTATAAGCTTTATAGACTGTATGAATTTAAGGCGATTTTTGAAGTGAAAACTTCTTTAGCGGCGTTGTGCACTTTGAAGTACGAGTAAAAAATGTTAAACTCGCGTCAGGGTCACGTGTCTGTCACATGACCCTGATTGAAAATCCGTAAGGCGGAGGGGTGTTTAATAAATATAGGAAATTAAAACTGCAAAAGTCAAGATGTCATCCGGTGTCAGCATAGAAAAAATAAAATAAAATATTTATGTTCAAGTTTTCACTTCTGCCGGCAACCCTTTGTTTTTTTTAATATATTTTGACATAAGTTCTTTAGGGAAACTTGTTCAGTTTCATAGGCTAATTTGTATTAACTTATTTAAAGTTACCCAATGTAAATACGGAAATGATTGTTTAGAGATAAGCTCATTCTAATTTTTAATCATAATAATAATAAACGGATTTTATTTGTCCATAAAAAAATACATACAACAAACATATTATAATAGATAATACAGGACAAAACGGTATGTGGCTTTAGACTGACCGCAGCCTAAAGAAGGTTGAAGCCGCTGATATTCTGAGACAGACAGAAAAAGAATTTATTCATTGCTTTAAAACACACACACAACATTCAAAACAGTCAGAAGTACAAATACACATTAAAGGTTACAGAGTTATTCTAGTGTTGTGTGTGTCTCACATCCTGAATGATACTGAAGACAGAAACCCATCGCACACGAACAATTAATACGGTAAAATACTACACATAATCACGAAACGCCTTTAAAAAGCTAAAGGCTTGACAGAGTGCCTTAGCCTACGTCACAAGGCTTTATCAATTAACAATCCGTAAGTGAATTATAAGTTTTCCAGAATCCTCGTTCTATAAATAGCCTCAGATGGGGTAAGTTGTTTTGCGTCATTGCCGGGAGATTCCTGAAAAGTGGGGGAAAGTGGGAGGTAGGGGGAAGTGGTAAGGGAGAAGTGTACGCGTGCGCAGGATGATCGCGCCTACGCAAATGTCAAAGGGCAAGCCCGGGCAGCCTCGATACTGAATATAGCAAAATCTAGATTTATATTTAAAAATCTAGGCCATTCTGAGCTGGTTTGCTTATATCTATAGAAAATTGTTTTTTTAACCCCCGACGCAAAAAGAGAGGGGTGTTATAAGTTTAACGTGTCTGTCTGTGTATCAGTCTGTGGTATCGTAGCTCCCAAACGGATGAACCGATTTTCGTTTAGTTTTTTTTTGTGTCATAAATAATTTTATCCCGAGTGTTCTTAGCCATGTTTTATGAAAATCTGTTCAGCCGTTTAAAAGTTATAGGCAATCGAATATTGGGGGTGATTCAAAGTTTTTAATTTTAGTGTTTTTGTAACATTGCATCCATTTGTGAATAACTTAGTTTGTTTAAATTAACTCAAATTGTTCAGGGCGTCTATTCTACTAACCAACAATGGCGTCTCAATGGCGTTGGAATGATAATGGAGACCACTTCGTCAATTCAGTTGGCGAAAGTTAGAACTATCTAAATCTAAATTTATAAAAGGAGAAACTGACTGACTGACTGACATATCAACGCACAGCCTAAACGGCTAAATTTGTAGGCACTTGAAATTTGGAAGGGACGTAGCTTAGGTACCGTAGAGGTGCACTAAGAAAGGAATTCCCAAAATTCCCATGGGAACGGGAATTAGCGGGAAAATCCTTTTGTATGAAAAATCTAAACCGCTTAAGTTAGACGCTTGAAATTTGACAAGCAGGTACCTTAGTAAACTTAAAACTTATTTGCAACAGGATATTGCAACATTCTCACGGGAACGGGAGTTAGCGGGAAAAAACTTTTGTATGTAAAAATCTAAATTAACACGCAAACGAAGTTGCGGGCATCAGCTAGTCTCATACATTTGATGACAGCTAACCTTGACAGCAGCTCTAGCACGATAACGACAAACTCGCGCTCGGCTCACGCTGAAACTTCACTTTAATTGCACGAGGTCCCGCGCAAAGGCTTGCTCGCCCTAAGGCGTTGTCAATATTGACATTTATACCAATTAAGTATGTCATTGATGTTAGTTAAGTAAACGTTGGGGCAGCTTTAGGTGAATCTCGGGAGTTTGACTTTACGAAAGTGGAACTTTAATGTGCATTATACAATGCTATGCTACTATATTGATGAGATAATAAAAATAAAAATTGAACCAAACGGGAGTAAGAGTAAGCCTACTAAAGATTATTTTTATCCCGTCTTATTAGGCTCATGGCAGCCTCATAGTCATAGGAGACTTTAAAAAAATTAACACTATAAAATTAAAAATGTTGAATCAGCCCCTACGTTCGATTGCTTATAACTTTTAAACGGCTAACAGATTTTCATGAAACATAGCTAAAACTCTCGAGATAAAATTATCTATAACACAAAAAATAAATAAACGAAAATCGGTTCAATCGTTCGGGAGCTACGATACCACAGACAGATACACAGATACACTGATACACCGACAGACACTTTAAACTTCTAACACCCCTCTCTTTTTGCGTCGGTGGTTAAAAAAGTTCTTGGAAATCAAGGAGCATTCCGCATTTCTAAGAATATTCTAATATATAGATTACACACACATACACACCTTACATTTACATTTTGTTAAGTTGGAAAGAGGTTGGCTCCGAGCTACCAAAATACGATATTATGCAAAAAAAATTGTCTATTTGTAAGATATTGAACGGGAGCTAGTCAACTCATTCAAAACCTGAAAAACGATGTTTACATGATATTAATTAGCTGTAAACTGGGTAACCTGTAACGATACACCGCGGTGCAATGTGCATCGATGCAATTGCCAGTAATTGATAACCACGACCCTGTTATCTGATATCGTGTGGTCGGACCAACGGCTGTAAGGACGATGAATAGGCCGCTTTATTGTGGTACTGGCTGGCTAGTCTTGACACCATCTCTGTTCTATTCTATTTTTGAAAGACAAATAAAATATAGGTACCAGAAATATTTTGCAGTTTTGCTTTGATGCTGTTTCTAAATTTAAGCACATGGGCGATCAAGCTGCAGCTAGGATGGTTAGTGGCGCCATTTTTTGATTTGGAACGAAATATTTTCTTTTTTGGGAAATAAAAGTGATAAATAGAATTTTCGACCCAAAATTAGGAGCATGAAAATCGTGAGAGCCGCTATCAAGAAACCGATTACAAATAAATGTTTATTTCAAATCTAGTATCTAAATGGCGATAATCTTGTTATAAAAGGCGATAATTTCTTGCTGGAAGAAATCCCGATAGGAAAAGATGGCGAGATTATCTAGCGAGCTTAGAATAATTTTAAGTTTAGAATGAGCATCAGCTTACAAGCTGCCAATGTAATAAGATAATTTTCCACGTTAAAAACGTATGAGTCACCGACTTCAATCCTAACAGTTCGCACAAAGTAGATATCTAGTATTTTTTGTGGACTACAATGCTTATTAGCAGATAACTACAAGCAGAAATGTCATTCATTTATTTAGATGATGTTCTAGTTTGTAGTATTTTTTGTTTTTGTTGTTTTTTTTTAAAGCGCTGAATCATTTTTGATAAAATTTATATGGGACCTCTTCAGGAGTATACTCTTTCGAACAAATAAAGAATTATTCAAATCGGTTTATAATTGCCGGAGTAATCGCGTAACAAATATACAAAAAAAAATACAGTCGAATTGAGAACCTCCTCCTTTTTTGAAGTCGGTTGAAAAGGGGGCCAGATTCTTAGGAATGTGTGCGTGACAGATACGTCATGCATAGTCCATCTGTCATAATTTCTGTCACTATGTGCGTAATTAATGTTGCCAGTTTTTGAACTATGTACATCAAAGTGGGGAGTTTTAATGTCTCATTTATATTCTGATCAAAAAAATAAGAATTTCGACAGGGAAAATTTTGGCTTTAAAACTTTGAACGACTTTAGAATCTGTCAGCAATTTCATAATAAATGTACACTACATTTATTAGAAGCAAATACATTTGTTTTGTATAAATTACCTTTATTTTAACTAATTAATAACTTTTATTCCTCATTAAAAGTTGTTCAGTTCATTTGATTTCTTTGAACATTGACTTTACATTGACATTCACCCAAAAATACAAAAATACATATAATCTTTTTAAGGGAAATTAATTTACGTAAAAATGGCGTAATTTATTAATTGTTTTCCATTTAATTTGATGACTTTATTCACATGCTATTCTTTAGGAATGATACAAAATTATGTTACTAACCGATGATAATTGACATTCCGTGTTGTTTTTTTCGATTATTGTAATTTCTGCACACTTTAATTGCACAAAAACCAATTTCGAAATTCGACGTTTACGTCCACACCCTATGACGACACCATAGGCAATGACGGTGCAAAATTTGGATTGGGTCTAACATTTAGACCCAAATTTTTGGACACAATCTTGACATCAACTGTTCTTCTAGACATATAATTATTCTAAGGTTGCGAGGTGTGGAAAAAGGCCTTTCAGAAAACTTCAAATATGTAACTTTGCTTTAAACTTTCGCGCGATTCTTGCACACCTGTGCAGGATTTGTATCGCACGCGCTGTAAACAAGCGCGCGACGGGTATAAGTTAGCAAAATCTCCCCAGAAACTGAAAACTTACCCCGAAGAACCCATAAAAAAAACAACGGGTTGCACTCCGGGAAAACTTGAACATTAACGTTGTGCATTCATATTTAATTATTTTTTTCTATGCTGATACGGGTGACATCCTGACTTTTGCAGTTTTAATTTCCTATATTTATCAAACACCCCTCCGTGAAATCTTGACTTTTGCAGTTTTAATTTCCTATATTTATTAAACATCCCTCCGCCTTACGAATTTTCGATCAGACACGTGACCCTGATGCGAGTTCAAAATTTTTTACCCATACTTCAAAGTGCACAACGCCGCTAAAGAAGTTTTCACTTCAAAAACTTTTACACTTTTTCACACGAAAGCAATCTGCTGATCGCACAAGTATGGAGACAAAGTTTTTTAATTTCGACCTAAGCCAGAAAAAGTCGCTTAGGTAGTAGGTAGGCTGATTCTAAAATTAAATAGTTAAAGTAAAGTCTAATAATATGAGTTATAAGTAATAATTCAGAATATTATTTGGTTCTTTTATTTTTATTTTTTTATGATTAAACTAGCTGTCCCGGCCAACTTCGTTACGCCTTTTTTCCATATTTTCTCACCTTTTAAACCTTCCCTGGACTTCCACGAATATTTCAAGACTAAAATTAGCCAAATCGGCCCAGCCGTTCTCAAGTTTTAATCAGACTAACGAACAACAATTCATTTTTATTTATATAGATAGATATGGAGAATAGGTACTCGGATAATAAATGAAAAATGCTTGTACTGCACTATTTAAATCTCGCGTCGTTTCGTGAATCGTGATAAGTTCGTACTTCAAAATTCCCTCCACACAGAGGAACATCTGACAATCGCAGACAAAGGTCGCATTCCCGCCATTACGACTCCATAAACGTTCTGTTTTCAAGTTTTAAAGCAAGCGACGACGTGCAGACGAGTAAAACAGAAATAAATAAGTGACGCTCTGGCAGTTCTGTTGCTATGCACGCTCAAGGTCTTCGCGACCCTGGCCATCACCTCCCCCCAACGCATGTGCAAGCTGCATTCGCCAGATCCACGCACACATGTGGAAACACACACACATTGTTACATCAAGCCACTTTTACGGCAAGCACGTGAGGGGAGTTTCTATGTGTGCGTTGAACACATACACGGTTGATTAATGATGGTGTGCTGTGTTTGGTACATAATGTGTAGATACGTATAGTATACCGGCATGTGGCGTTTCAAATCGTGCACGGTAAATGTGGAAAACGTCTGACGTGACATCCGCGACCGATATAATCGGATGTTGTGATGTTACGCCAACAAAATAATTTTTTTAGAGCGTGCTTACTTTATTGGCTAAGTTTTCATACTTTAATCAATGAAAGAAAGCTATGCTAAAGAGACAAATTGAGGTAGAGACAAATCTCACGGTATTTCCATAGATGAGACCGCAGAATACTTTTGGGAACTGTTAAACGAATTATTTTAAAGAATGAAATAAAGTTACTAGATTTTTTAATAGCAACATCATCATCTTCGTTCATTCGCTGTGCTTGTAGATATAGTATATATATATATATAAGTATATATATTTATATAAGTAGTCATATATGTATATATAATGTGGTATATGTAGTTATTTATTTATTTATGTACACATTGTCTATTTATATATTATAACCTATATACATAATTATTTTATTCCATTAGTCTATTATTTTCTATAAGTATTACTCTGCACTACTCTCGATTTCGTAAAGTTGTCCCTAAAACAAGGGTTGCCTGGAAGAGATTGCTCTTAGCGATAAGGCCGCCTTTGCGCACTTTTGTTTAGTTAAGTATGTAAAACTTTTTTTTTGTGACTGTGTGCAATAAAGAATTTCTATCTATCTATGTAGATAAAATAAGTAAAAGAAGTTATCCTTAGAAGAAATTTCGAAGTAAAAGTTGTTTCAAAGTATGACAGAAGCCACAAGGAATTATTCCTTTAATTTAAAGTAATACATGATTAATTGGGTAGTATTCCAAAAACTATTTTTTTAGGTGATGGTTTTTGATATCTTAGACTTTTGATATTAGTCACCGGCCAATTATAAAACTAATTTAATTTTTTTGAGGTCCCAAAATTTTACATTATTTGTCGCTTGATTACATGAAGCAATTTCAAAGTTTTCTTTGTTAAAATTCTTTTACAAACGGTTGTTGTACACACTTTACTTTTTCTCTTCACAAGAAAAAGTACTTTGTTCCTGGAAAGTGTTTTGTAAGGATTTTTACGTAAAGCGTGTTATTTGTCCTAATTAATTTTCTACTCGCTGCTGAAAAGGCTTCTCATATAGATTTTAAGCAGTCTTTCGTTACTTGATGAATAGGTAGACAATATAAATGCGAAAGTAACTCAGTCTGTTTGTTGCACTTTCACGCCTAAACTACTGAACCGATTTTGATGAAATTTGGTACAGAAATATAATCTATTTCTATTCCAAATTTCAATGACCTTAAGAAAGGATATAGGCTACATTTTATCCCACAGCTGGGCACCATACAACCTGTATACGCTGGCGGAGCCGCGGGCGGAAAGCAAGTTGAACAATATTTCTATTAACTCATGAGTGCTAGTAGGGCAAACAAATAAAAGTTGGTTGTCAACTGGGTACCCTCTTGTCTTTCATTACCCTCTTGAGTCCCACTCGCGTCAATTGAAAAAGCGGTATCATTGTAGGGTCACCATACGTCCGGATCATTTGGGCGTACCGTCCTGGCTATTTCACTAATCAATGGTGTTGCAATAGCAGTTGAATGACAACAGTCACCATTTTATCGGTTCAGGTGGCGAAATTGAGAACTATCCAAATTTCATTCATCTGCCGGGCTATGATGATCGCCACGACATATTATCGCACGCGCTATCTCAAGGTAACGTGAAGCTTTCTCGTAATCTCATTGGTCGAAACAGTCACGTGACCATGAAATAGCGCGTGAGACAATATGTCATAGCGATCATCATAGCCCTACTGATGACGGCTGCTTTGACCTGTGGCGCCACCGGCAACTGAAGGTTCAGTTAACATTATGTTGCCGGTGGCGAAAAATAAATACACACACCGGCACATTTAGCGGAACAACTTCTGTTTTTCATACAATCGACTTAGCTTGGGAATTGTAAAAATATACGTTTTACGTGCGTAACTGCACTGTTTTTTATGTAAATATTTTTTTTAAATGGTCTTCTCTCTTTTTTTTTTCAAAAACGGACAAAAAGCCTAAAATCTCTCATGTAGTCAATAGAAAAAAAAACTCTTTAAACTTTTCACACGAAGTTATATGAAAAGGTTTTTGCAATATTATCTTTTGGCCTTGCGGCACATTCTTGAAAACTTCTTGTATGTTTTAGATTTGATTTTAAGAGACAAACATTTTGGCCTAAACTATGCGTAAAATTTTAATAACAGCATCAATTAAAAATCTCAATTTATAAACTCTAAAGTTGACTTAATTGTATGAAAAACATAAGTTGTTCCGCTTAATTTGCCGGTGTGTGTAGTTCTTCATATCGCCAGCTGAACAGATAAAATGGCCTCCATTGTCACTCACTGAGAAGCCATTGATTAGTGGAATAGACGCCCCGGATACCTAGTGCTTTTGGTCCATCTGTCATTAGCATTCGTCTAAAAATTGAGCCGCCGTTACTACTCAATAGCATTTTTTTCCTTTCGATTACTTCCATTCTGATTATTGCATTTTTCTCCTCTCGATGTTAAGTGGATTAGATTTGGCTCCCCATGCCTGCAGCATGCATTCTTTACACGAGAAATCTTTAAGTTTGTAAATTTTAACAAAATGTTGGAAACTATCTTTCACAAATAAGTCTGAAAATATCTGCATATGTTTTAATAAAGAATAAAAATGTTATTAATTTATTATATTATTAATTATACAGAATTTCGTTATTCAGATTTTTAATAAGGACAACTTATGTCAAAGTACATACACTAATATTATAAAGAAGAAAGATTTGATTGTTTGTTTGTTTGTATTGAATAGGCTCCAAAAAATTTTTTCATCATTAGAATTATCCTGAGGAACATAGGCTATATAATTTTCCCGAATTCTCACGAGAACGAATTCCCGCGCGGAAAGCTAGTATATAATACTTTGAGTTGCATCCGTCAGTCTGTCAATCCGACGACGCTGCCGAGGTGTCCCGCTAACTAGGGCCAGCCTGCAGAGAAACGGTGTTTAGATCCCTATAACAGTACTAATAGCGGGATAGATAGTAGATTAAGGTCAAGATTTTGACTGTAAATGCGATCTTTTTAAGACGAACCCTTAGAATTACTAAGTATTTTTAATGAAGTATATTGTGATAAAATTATGTCATATTTTCTACGAGTAGGTACTTAATTTTGATATCATTAAAATGACTTTAAAAATATTTGAAAACTTACTCTTTTTATTAACTATGTCCTAGTCCTGGAAATGAGGAGTGCTGCTTTATTTCCAGAACTCTTTTATTTTTGAAGTCTCCTATAAGACTGTTAGACGCCCCAAGACTTGTCAAAATGGAAATATATTACCTATTCAGTCTTTAGTACATTTATTAAACCTAAAAAAATAGCTAAAATCCACACTGGTAATCCAACAAAAATGTCACTATCAAATTATTAATAGGGTAAGTCAGACGCAAGAGCCCCGATTCCTCTTAAGGTGAAGGGGAACGTAGGGAGGTGTGAGGGGGGGGGGGGGAGTTGACTCAGTGCCAGTGTGTTGTGACGTCATTTTACTCTCCCTAACAACAATGTAGCGAGCACAATCTGACGCATCGTTTGCCCTTCAGTACCTTGGTATAAATATAGGGATGATAATTTTGGGACAGTTTTTTTTTTCTTGTAAGTAACCACGCCTACATCAGGGTAGGATTCGGTTTATTGATCTGTCGCAGTTATGAAACCAAATTCAAATAATATGATTTATTTTTAGAAAATGGGTGCATTGTCCGCGACTCATTTTAAAGCGCCAGATATTTCAACTTTCAAAAGTGTTATTTAAATAAATTAATAATAATTTATTTGCACAATACCATTGATACATAAGACTTAAAATCTAGGGTATCTTAAAGAGTTATTTTTATTAGTTATATAACAAGAGATTGAGACAAAAGTATAGGGTACTTCAATACCTTTCATAATCACCGATTATGAATGTTTTACTTTTTTAAATCGCCTCTTACTTTTTTAAATCCTATCGTCACTGTGAACAAATAATTTTAAGAACAGTTTCAGCCTCTGAAATACCTCTCCTCACCATATTTACGTCAATATTGAGTGCGTAGTGAACGACAGATTTTTTTTTATTAAATTAACATTTACCATGAAGACTCTGTTTAACGAAACGTGCAATCGCAAAATTAAATTACGGTTCTAAATACAAATACAGTGTAAATAAAAAACTATTATTAAATTTACATTGCAAAGTTACTATTGTCAAAAATAACACTAAACTATTGTAATTCATATAAGTCATTATAGGTATAATTAGTCAATGTTATTTTTACCAAACTGGGCCCAGCCTGATAAGAAACAGCCCTATAATCGCACGTGTAAAACTCAACAACAAAACACTTTTCAACAACAGCCAAAATCTTATATACACATTCACTCATGCTTGTAATTTAGCCAATTACTTATTGGAAACAAATCTACCGTATTATAAATGTGAACATGCGAACATGTGTTTGTTATTTTTCATATTTTCCACGTCGTTTGGTTGTCATTGTCAGTAAGGGCCTAAAACATTCACTACCCATCGATTACACTGTCACTAAGTCAAAATTACGAGACAAAGTCCAAAGTACAACGAATGAGTCTGTTTCCTAGTTATTATTGTTAAGCAAACTAACTCAACTGGTATTCAATAACATCATTGTGTAATCAAGTTTTAATTTACCATTATTGTTCCCGTTTTGTCTATTTTGAAATACCAAATTATTTATGTATTAAGTTCAAAGGAATAATTCCTTGTGGCTTCTGTCATACTATGAAACAACTTTTACTTCAAAATTTATTTTAAGGATAACTACGATAACTACGGATAACTACGGTTACTTATTAAATCTGCGTGGGTGTTGTTGCTATAAAAAAAAAATACTAGTTTTTTTTTTTACCAGCCCATATACGTTTCTACCGAGAGGCACGGGCCTCCCTTCGAAACACGAAGGGGATTTAGGCCATAAGTCCACCACGCTGGCCCAATGCGGGTTGGTGGACCGCTCGTCTTCCGAAAATTTTCTTACTTTTTTCTTACTTTTTTTTTTTAATTTTCTTCTTTTTTTCGGGTTTCATCACGATGTTTTCCTTCACCGTTGCAAGTGATAATTAGAAATCCGTACATAAATCCGAAAAGACGAATTTTAGTGGTACAGGCCCGCACCAGGATTTGAACCCACGACCTTCGGATTACAAGTCTGGCTCATTACCAACTGGGCTATCACCGCTTAACAGACATACTTAATTAAATTATTTAAATTAATAAGATTTTTTACGGCTCCTAAAATTAATCTATGGGCGTAGGATACGGGCTACAAGCATGTACAGTCTACGAGGTGCTAAGTGCTACGAAGTTACGGATTTGACATTTGCTATCAAAAAATGATGTCGAATATCGAATTGGAGTTTGATATAGTTTGACATCTCTACAAGTATCGTAATTGTTCAGCATAGCTAAGATATACGCGTGACGTAATTTTGTCACACCAGTGTCGTTTTTAACCGACTTCAAAAAAAAGGAGGAGGTTCTCAATTCGGGTGAATTTTTATTTTTATTTTTTATGTTTGTTACCTCAAAACTCCGTCATTTGTAGACCGATTTCAAAATTTTGTTTAGTTCGGAAGCGTCTACTTTCAGATTGGTCCCAAAAAAATTTAACGAAATCGCTTCAGTAGTCAAATTTTATCGAAATCGACGTCAAAAAAAATATTCCTCTCTATTTACCATATTCCGCTATGAATTCACCTATTTATTGTTTTGCCCGTAACCACTACTTACTCGTGAACATAGCTTTAAAAAATATATTACCCTTTTTGAAGGCGGGTCAATTTTTTGTTAAAAATATTTTATGTCTATTCCGTACCGAAAATATGCGATAGAACGAGAGGGCGGAACGAGATACATCACATTTCATCACACTAATATTGTAAAGGTGAAGTTTTGCGTCTGTGTGTGTTTTTATGTTTGTTACTTCTTGACGCTCAAACGGCTTGACTAATTTTGATAAAATTCGGTATGAAGGTAGCTGACACCACGGAAACAAAGTCGCGGGCAGAAAGTTAGATTCTATCTTCACGACTGATATCCTGGAGCACCAGACGTCAGTACATACAACAATCTCTTGCTCTAAATGAAAGTGACAGGTTTATTCTTATACTCTTAGAATGTCCAATCCTCTGAAATTTCGATTGTAGACTTAACGAATAGATGCCATATTTTCGGTTAATTAATTGACGTCATTAAACTGACGTTTTCCTTATCATTGTCTGTCATTACGTCCCAATATTAGTTGACCGGAAAATTTTCAAACCGTAATTGTGACGTCATTTAATTTCAGTTTCCCTCTTGTCTGTTACCACGCAATGTTGACGAAACATCGAAAAAACAAAAAACGTTTCAAAAAACAAGCTAGGAGCTAAATGTACAGCTGCCACGTCAAGAAAATAAGGTTTTGGAATTTCTTACCTAAACAAGTATTTTTATCATATAATTTATCACTAAGTCCATAGATAAACAGCGATGAATGGCGTACAATGTGTAAGAGTCTTATCAGAGGAGTGCAAAAAGCAACAAGTCTTCATCCACGTGCTAGATACGATTGGCATGTCTCTGTTTATTTATTGATGCCACTAATACGACACGTGTTCCTCCCACTCAGCACCTAATAGCCAATACAATGAAAACTTCATACATTATAATCTTTAATTTTGTTAAATAAATTTCCTTGAACAACTTCGTTGTCTTATGTTATGATATGTTAGATGCGAACTAGTATGCATTGAGACTGTTTTGCTATCAAATGTGATAATCGGTGCTAACAGCGATGCTGTAGCTATAATTATTCAAATACGAATTAATATTAATTTGTTTACGTGTTTAATACTGTTTAATAAGAGTATTGGCACAATGGCCCTGGCACATAAGGGAGATTACAAAAACAAAAGTTAGGTTTGTCGAAATTCTTGACAAGTTAGTGCGATATAAAGCGTAACCCGAATGAGAAACGGGTCTAAGCGCTAGGAAGAAGACATACTCACAAAAATTTCAATAAATTAAAACAATCAATGTGGTTGCCAACAAACTCAAATTGTTGCACATACAAATAAGTCTGATGATTTAATCCCCGTGTGTCCGTGTTAATTATAATTAAAGATTAAGAACTGACTAATCAGAACCAAATAAATAAGGTATTAATTTACTTAACATCAAAATAACGTGCGAAATTTGCAAAAGCCATTGTTGAACTGGTAGTAACAATAGCTTCGCGTAAGTACTTAATGTAAATAAACAGGCGGCGGCCATGACGGTGGCAGCCATCTTGGTGAGACGTCAACGTGACGTTTTGTGTCAGCTGATAGCGATATACAGTACCTAGATTAGTTCTTTTACTTGCAGTTTTTATTACCTCCTTTGAAGTAAGTATTGTTTGGTTACAATTTATGATACTAAATTGTGTTGTGGTGGTATTGTAAAAATTTAAGATACATATTTTAAAATACTAATACTTACTACGAAGTGCTCTAGTTCTCTGAAGTTTTTAAACTCATCGATTTTTTTTATTATTTAAAGGTTTTGAGATACCACTTGAATTTTGCGTTCAGATGACAATATTCGAATCAAAAGTGAACTCAGAAGCACATATTAATTTCCATCCATAGTCAACCGCCTAACCTTTATCATCATCCTGTCTCAATGATCGATTACATTGAGTAAGTATATTTTATTCCAATAAGTGCAATACTTTTTGAAACTGAAGAAATGTTAGGTTAATTTTCTCAGCGGTCATATAAAGAGTTACATACAACCCCCTTATTCATAAACGTTATCTATTTAAAGTTTAGTGACAAAGCATGTAAAACATATCTTATTTATAAAGAAATATATTGTTTATGTACATTGTTCTAATGACTTCGTGTTGTATTAAATATAAAAAAAAATATATATTTTCAAATGCTCCCACGAGGCTCTCTACATTTACCTCACATTAAATTACGTTTCTAAATAAGGGGAAAAATGTCAGTGCAAAATACTTTGTTTTAGTTAGGGTAACTATTATTTGTGTTACATTTCAAATTTGAATCAGCGAAGCAATATTTTCATTTTATAAGACGTGAATGTTCGCTTTATTGGTAGTCACATAGTAACAGAACAGATGGCCTACTCATATTAAAATAGTCTTAATAATTTGTATTATTCACGAATAGAAAAAAATAATACCACAAGTACTTCAGCCAGATGGAGATCATAAGTAGATTTCAGTGTTTTTATTAAGTGGATGGCAGTTCAATTTCAATCTATAACGAGAAGGACCCTAAGTTAGTACCCCGCATACGAAAAAGTGCAGAAATTGAAATCTTAGTTGTTTTAGGAAAATAAAACAATTCTGATGTGGATGTGACATTTTAAAATTGTAAACTATTAAGTTTAATAAATACAACCTTCGTTCCCTTTAAATTAAAGACAAAACTGAATATATTTTCCATGAAATGAGTAGGATAAATAACAACGTTTTTGTTTCGTTTACCGAGTATTGTTTTTTAGTCCCATCAGTGATGGGCCATCACCTTGACGCGCTCTGACTCACTAATAACCCTGTAATTTCGGAAATTATATGCCATCCAAGTTTCGGAGAATACAAGATTTTTGTGGCGGAATTCACAGCGGATTTCTGTATAATCTATAAGACAAAACTAGTAAAATACTAGCTTTCCGCCCGGGACTTCGTTCCCGTGGGAATTGAGAAAATTATGTAGCCTACCTAACTACCTACTCTTCCCAGGTATAGAGGGATACGAGGGTTTTGCTGTATAATGGGCGAAAGGCTGACCACCTCTCACCGTTATGCAACTTGTTCCATCTGATAACCCTCACAATTTGTGTCAAACGTGGTATCTTTTTTCTAGAAGCACTGCCTTCCCCGTTAGGGATTATAGGCGTGAGCGTATGTATGTATATGTATGTATGTAGCCTATGTGTTAATCCAGGGTGTCACCAACCTCTATACGCAATTTTATTAAAATTGGTCCAGCCGTTTGAGCGTGAAAGAGTAACAAACACCCATACATTCATCCATAAATAAACGCTACACACTCAAAGGCCCACACTAAGGTTTTCCCTTGTGTCGTGGGTCCCTCGGAACACACATAAAGACAAACACAAACACCCATGACCCGAGAACAAACATCTGCTTTTTACACAAATGTTTGCCCCGACTGGGGATCGAACCCAGGACCCGCCGATCAAGAGGCAGCGTTACTACCACTCGACCAAACCGGCCGTCCATATATACAAACTTTCGCGTTTATAATATTAGTATAAAGGGTTGAAGTTATGAGTAAGAATAACCTCACAAAGCAGAAGATGAATCAGGAAACGGACTACGAAATGAAAAAGGCAGTAAAAGAAGATTTTGTTACATGGCGCTAAAAGTCGTCCTAGGCTGCTCCCTACTTTGGATAAAATTCAGTCTGAAAGCATAGTTTTTTCAGACCGAATTTACCGATTGTAACAAGCATAGCAGCAGCGTAGTAAATTCAAATTTGACGGTAGCCGGTTGATTTTAGTCCAAACAATAAAGTCAGCTAGCGATAGCACGTTTGTTTACCTAACACGCATAAGTACTGTACTACTGCGAAAGCTAGATCATGATTCATGATTATAAATGACTTAATTCATTGGTAATGAACAACAGAACACGATACAGCGGTATTGAACGATGTACCCAGATAGTTATGTAGATAGAGAATGAGGGGCTCAATACAATAATCACTTTGGCAGGGTAGCCTTATTACGAAGAACCGCTGAAAAGGCTGATCAGTTCAACGGCTAGTAAAATTGCCTTTAAATAAATTAATAAACGCAACCCACTCAAAGGCCACTCTAAGGTTTTCCCCTATGTCGTAGGTCCCTTGGAACATACCTACAATACAATACAATACTCATTATTGCAAACCAAAAAAACATTATGATAAAACATAGACGCGAACACCCATGACCCGAGACGAGACAACAAACACGTTATTCTTACACAAATATTTATCCCGATCGGGAATTGAACCTAGGACCCGTCAATCAAGAGGCAGCGCCACTACCACACGACAAAACTAACCGCCAAGCCGTTTGAATGAACGGTTTCTAGATTCAATTCCCGGTAAGGGAACGAACACATTTGTGTAAAAAGCAAATGTTTTTTGACTGTGGTAACTTTTGTTTGTGTTCCAAGGGCATTTACGACACAGCTAATATTGACGTGGGCTCTTCAGTGTGAGGTGTTTCAATATTTATTTTACGAATTCACCTGTGCATAGTGCATATGAATGATTAATGCCGACATTTACTATTTTCCTGATTAATTAAGAGTAGATCAGAAATAAAATAAAAGCAGATGAAACAAAAGTAGATGGCGAATTCCTTGCACGCGAAATCTGATCCGCATCTGAAATTTCAAGGTTTTAGGCTGTAAACATTAGCGATGAATGAGTCAGTGGTAGTTTGCTGTTACATATACTTGTATTGATATGCTAGGTGGTGTGACAGAGACGACGAATTCGTCGGGTTCAAGGCAACGCGTGTGGGAGGCCCGCGCTAAACTCGGCTGCAAGATAACATCTCCAGCAAAGGATAGCATTTAATATCCAGCAAACCAGGAAGATTCATTCAGTAATACTTTCCTACTAAAGTTATAACGAGGTCTGTTTATTTGTCTGTCTTTTCCAAATCCAAATACACTACACAAATACGTACAAATACGCTCGGACCCGAGAATAAATATCAGTACCTAATAGTTACACGAATGTTTACCCCGAATTCAGCTCCGAACCATCGATTGTTGCCAGTCTGATATCATCGAAACACTGAACTGAACTCAACAAATAATAGATCTTTACCTGTGAAATTGCCGTTTTTCATACAATATTTTTGGAAAACTGAATGCGAAATCCAAATTTAGCAAAATTTTGTGGGAAGGTTTGGACAACATTAAGTTAATTTTCACCATACTTATCTTATTGAAAGTTTTAACTGTAACAACGGTACAGCAAAAATAAGCAATGAAACGGGCAACGGATGAAACGAGCTATATTTGAGCTTCTTTTTCAGCAAATAGATCTAAAGTAAATATGTTTTAATTTGACTCAATATCTCCGTTATATGGCCAAGGTTTTAAATAAAAATCAATTTTAGTAATAGCCGTTCAATCAAATAAATTATGAATAAAATAAAGCTTGAGAAAAAATCGGCAATTTCATAGGTAAAGACCTATTATAATTTATCTAATAAAAGGAGGACGTTAGTTGATTCTTATCATCTTAGTTTCGAAGCTCATTTAAATAAAGAAAGCAATAATAGTGTTTAAATAAATAGTTTAAAAATAATATTACAACTTCCACTGGACCGGCAGTAAAAGAAAAATGTAGAATGTCCCAGCTGTCTACTCTTCACAGGCATACTGTACCAGTAAGTGGGACGCGAGGTTTTGCTGTAGGTATTGTGGGCGAAGGGCTGACAACTTATCACCATCATACTCATTAACCGACTTCCAAAATGGAGGAGGTTCTATGTTCGACTGCATGTATATTTTTATGCATGTTCACCGATTTCTCCGCCATTTGAGTTTTCTAAATTCTTTCATTGTTTGAAAAAGAGTTATACCTTTTAAGATTTCAAAAATAAACTTTTTAAGAAAAAAAAATCGACAGAAATCCTCAGAATGAATGTCAAATGTAGCGGCAAATGGTTTCAGAACCACATGACGTTCTGACTACCCCGAAAGGAAATGTAAACGTGAGTTTGTAGGTAGCATAGTATGTTATAAGAAACGATTTTTATTATTATTATGAGATGGGTTAACTCTTGACCCAATCTTGACCAAGATTAACGATTAATTTATTTGGGAAAGTGAGAAAATAATTTTCCTTCAATTAAAACTCCTTTTAAAGTAAGTACTTAACTCAAACGTAACTATGTAGTATCGAGTATTTTAATCTCGAAACCATAAAGCAATTAAAAATAGATGAAGTTGATAGTACAGTAGCTCTGATAGGCCTTAGATTACGTCATTAGTTTTTGTTAAGTAAAAAAGTGCGCTAACCTTTGATCGAGCTACGCTCTTGTGTACATCACATTATATGCCAATTAGATGGGTACGTATAGAAACAGAGTTTTTGCTTCATGAAATCCAGGAAACGAGTTTTATTCACCACGCAACAAGCTGGATCAGTCCAGTTGAAATAAAAATTTAGAATGTGCCAATAGCCAATAGTATCTCGCTAAGGGATAGAATTCGAAACGAGGTCATCCGACAGAAAACCGGAGTGATGGATATTATCCAAAAGTGTAGCAAGCTGAAGTGGCAGTGGGCTGGCCATGTCTGTCGCAGAACCGACGTGCGTTGGAGTAGACAGGTTCTCGAATGGAGACCACCTCTTGGCAAACGTAGTATAGGACGCCCCCGAGCCAGATGATCAGATGACCTAAAGAAGATAGCGGGTAGTGGCTGGATGCAAAAAACGGAGGATTGTGCAAAGTGGCGCACTTTGGGGGAGGCCTATGTTCAGTAGTGGACTGCAATGGGCTGATGATATGATGATAGTCAACTCTTCCCAGGCATACTGTATAAGCCAGTAAGTGGGACGGGAGGACAACTTGTCACCACCACACCCGTTTTCATCGAAGAACCCTCAAAATTTATGTTAAATGTCTTCTTTTTCTTATCATGTAGGTGGAGGCAAGTACATGGTGTCAGAGTTTTCAAATCGCCAAATGGCCTCTGACTTGGTTTTAATGACTATAGTCAATCTACAACAACCGGGACCGACAGCTTAACGTGCACTTCAAAGCACGGAAACGCTCGTGATAAATTCCCACATTGGTCACATAATCAGGTGTTCCCTGCCTCTGCGAGCACCACTGGGCTAGTGGTGCTAAAGCATTTTCTTAAAGTCTGCTAAATTAGAACCTATCCTTATGGTCCTATATTTATCAAGATTTGGAATACGCAAGTGTATTATTTTACTGAAATTATGAGAACCTGAGTTTTTAAAATGAGAGTTGAGTAAATTGGAATTTATGAGTCAAGCAATTGGAACAATTGCATAACATTGTATCATGCATTTTCCTGGAAAACAGCATGCTAAACCTACTATGTAGATGTTTATTAGTATTAATCTAAGTAGGTACTATTTTTATTTTTCCCTCGATATTTGATTGTTATATCATGTTGGAATTTCGTAAAAGTCTGTCTAGAAAACAGCTTCGTTTTTATAGATTTTTTCCTCAATTAAATATTCATTTCATTTCATTTATTTCACTAAAAATCTACAAACATTGGTACCTATACACCCAAATCGGCAATGGAATGGAATAATAATACTATCATAAAATAAAATAAATTGCATGCAACCCCAAATTCATTATGTCATAACTTATAAATAATACAAAATAATCATTAGTATTAAATAATTTAAATAATAACAATTGTAAAATGTAAACAGTCATTTAAAAAAAAAAAAAAATTAGGTACTTAGGTTCTTTAAAGCTACTTCTGCGAATTCTGACATTGTGCAATGAAATAAGTCAACATCTTTAGAAACCTCGTTCAGTATTCGAAGTGCAGTAGTGTGTGGAGCGTGCTTGAGAAGATTCGTCCTACATTTTGGCAAAGCAAAAACCTCAGTACGCGGCTCTCGTCTTATTCTCATATTCGGCACTACCAATTCAATCTGTTCTAATATTTGTGGGTTACTAAGTTATATCGTGAACCTAGGCCAAATTGGTGATGTATTGAGAAAAGGCTATGTTAGGAGTTCGAATCCGAAGAGCATGTACGAAGCGAATTATGAATGTAGAGAAAGCGAAAGAGGTGTGTTTGGATAACAGCAAGTGGCAATATGTGGTTTCTGCCAACCCCAATGGGACGAAGGCGTGAGCTTATGTATGTGTGTATGTAATTAAATATCTTCATCTAAAAGTTGTCAAGGCCTATAGATACCATAGCATAGGTGAGTACTATGTTATATATTTGTTGTACTTTTGATCCAAAGTTATTTGCAGAGTAGCTCTATATAGACTCTATGTCGAAAAACATTTGACTGTGAATGAATGAGAATAAATCATGGATGTGAATCACCCCACCATAGTAAAATTAGGCGTTTTCAACGATATCAAAATCTCGATTAGAAAACTACGCGCCTCTCTATACTTTCCTTAAATTTTCTTAGTAGGCCTGGGCTACAATTATAAGTTTGTCAAGCTTTATACTTTTATTAAGTATTTCTGTCGCTGTTTAAGCGTAAATGTTTAATTGCACATTGCATTCCAGCAAGCCTATGCCATGCCAATAATAGGCTATTCCATCAAGCCGTTTTCAGAAGCCTTGCTGGAATGCAATAATTTTTCAAAAGCCTTTTTGTTATAAATTTTTGTATTTAAGTTGTTTCCTAGCTGTTGGTATAAATACCATAAATAAATAAATGAAAAATTTCTTTATAGTTTCATACATTGTTATTCAGTTCAGTGAGTAGATCATTACAGTTATGGTAATTAACACTTATGTTGAAAATTATTAATGATTGTGAAAACGTTTTTTTTTTTTTAATAAGATGGGTTAACTCTTGACCTCAATCTTGACGTTGGGGATAGATATTGATGAGCTTTGTTAATCGCTTTTATTGACTACCCGAATATGTAATTATGTAGGTTATGTAATATTTGTTTTTTGCAATAAATAGTGGTTTATTATGTGATAGTGATAACATAGTTTGCAGTAATACATTGAAGACATGGCTATATGGATATACTTAGATTTATTTGATTTCTTTGGCATGGAGTCAGTAGGGTCAATAGAACGAATGCGTATGTACGTATTTAAATCCTTTAATGTATGTTTTTGTATGTATTTCATGTAATCTTCTTTTTAATGGCATCCTGAATGTCCTATAAAATAAAGATCTATTCTATTTTTTCCCAAAAGGGATAAATTTAGCAAAATAAAAAACAAAAATGAATGTTTTACCTTTTATTAAAACATTAAACGAAACTTTGCCGCCTCTAAGCTCGAATCCAGGTATAAGTTCACTGCCTAACTTAACAAAATTCAACACTATCTAAAGCCAGTCACCTACATAATCCGTGCAAAAAATTCCATTAAAATGATGAGTCAAAACATCATAACTTCATAAGCTAACGTAAACAAACGAACAATGTGAAAAACTAGGACACTAGTTCATCATCAAAACAAAACAAGTAGTGACAATACTAGTCGGAAATTCCTTAGGAAAAAACATTTACTTAATATAGTTTGTATTGACGATAAAGAATAATTCCTTCCTCTAGTACTGTGTCCTGTTTTCGATTCGAGGTACGCCCCAATATCATCCCAATATCCAGGATTTGTTAGATCAGAATGTCGGTTTGACGGCCGGTTTGGGCGAGTGGTAGCGGCGCTGCTTCTTGATCGACGGGTCCTGGGTTCGATTCCCAGCCGGGGCAAATATTTGTGTAAAAATCAGATGTTTGTTCTGGGGTCATGGATGTTTGTGTTTGTTTGTCTTTATGTATGTTCCGAGGGATCCACGACACAAGGGAAAACTTTAGTGTGGACCTTTGAGTGTGTGGCGTTTATTTATTTATTAATGTTGTTCTCAAAATAAAAAATTCCAAAAAACTCCAAAGTTCTCTTCAAAAAATTTGCAAGCCTATTAATCTCGATCCATGAGTAAAATCTTTGTTCTATCATCGTAATAAACTAATAATACCATGGGATGCAAATAAACCATGGGTGTGCAAGAATCGCGCGAAGATTTAAAAAGTTATGTATCTTGGGCCAGTGGAGTGTTTCGTGTTTCTGAGGGAGGCTGGTGCCCCTCAGTTTGGACGTATATAGGCTGATATAAAAAGTATATCTGAAGTACTCGTACAGTCTGTACCTCATTCTTGTTTATTATCTGCGCTCGTAATCTAGTGGCTAAACCGAGCCAAGCAACGTGCACAGGTGCGGGGACTCTGATGGGTGACAAATGTGACAATTTTCCTTGCTTCTTCGTAGGACATATTAAGCTGTCGGTCCCGGCTGTTGTCTATTGGCTGCAGTCGTTAAACCAAGTCAGAGGCCCCATTTGGCGGTTTGAAACCTCTGACAACATCAAGTTCGCCTGTACTTGATAAGAAAGGATTGTCTGCTGACAATAAGGTTCAAATTAGAATGAATTTGGATCTTCAGCTTGGGGCTATTAGTGTACTTAAGAAGTATTTTCATTCGTCAAGTCACATTAATACAAATCACAGTATAAAATTATATTTTAAAATTCAAACTCTTAAATGATAAAGAAGTAATGTGCAAGGGTATTTCTGAATAGTAATTTTTGCTCTAACAAAGTTATACAACGTTTTTATAGTTAATATATTGGGTGACGTTATATTAGCTAGCGAAAATTAAAGATCCGAATCAGTCCACAAAACTACTTTCCCCAAGGAACATAGGTCGAAATCGTATCATCATCATCATATCAGCCTATTGCAGTCCACTGCTGAACATAGGCCTCCCCCAAGGTGCGCCACTTTGCACGATCCTCCGCTGTTTTCATCCAGCCACTACCCGCTATCTTCTTTAGGTCATCTGACCATCTGGCTGGGGGGCGTCCTACACAACGTAGGTCGAAATAAAGAAAATAAAAAAATTCGCCTCTCCATACAATCTATGGAATCAGCCGATTTGCCTTTGTATGGGAAGTTGTTTTTCAGAATTTCATATTATATAGGTTCCTTAGGGAAAGTTGTTTAGTTTCATGAGGAGCACCACCCCCTAAAGTTTTGCTAACTAATGTAACGTCACCCTAAACTTTAATTAACTATTCTATTATTTTTCATCTTGAAGTTTTTCATACAGCTATTGCATAGGCAAAGAAATGCGTGTATTTGATAAGTATTTTGAAAACTGATGTTTTCTGTATAATCCAAACAAAACGAAAATTCCGTAAAAAATGTTAAAGAAATGTAAGAAGTTAATACTAAAATATGACTAGGTACTCTTGAATAAGCAATAAATGCCGAAAGCTGCGCGGGAGATGTAGGTAACCTTGAACTCGCGATCGACATTTTTTGCGCTCGCGCAACAGGATACTGGCTGGACCGGGCCCTTTTGTTGGTGCCCTTGGGCTACAGTGAATCTTAGAACTCGAGTGGTTTGTCAGTTAGTTAATAATCTTTCATCAAAGAGATTTAAAGTAAGCCTTCCATATAACTTTAACATATAAATGTTACTGATTTTGTTAATTCATTTGGAGTACATTTGTGCACAAGATTTTTGATTCAAATTGTTGCTTGATAGCATTAAAGATTTATCATAAAAATGTGATTTGCCTCCTACACTTAGTGTTAATTTAGTTCTAAATATTGTGCGTAGTAAGAAATCGTGTTAGTTAAATTAAATTGTTGTAGAAAACCAAATTTATTTAGAGCCGTCTTATTTATCGTGTCAGTTTCTTATATTTTTGTTTCCACTGTTATCTTTATTGATTCTTTTGCCATTACGCCAGTGTTACTTTTAAAAAGTTGTGTTTTCGTTCACAATTTTACGTTTACTTTGTTATCTATTTTTTGCCAGACTGTTTACCAGATTAAATGCGATGTTTAAAAACAAAGGGTAATTGATAAATGCTCTAAAAAGGAGTATATTCCGTACGGAAATTTTTCAGTTTTCCGTTGAGCTATTTCCTCGATAAATGCATGAATCAGTAGGTATAGATAACACTGGAATCTCCGACTGGCCCGAGTCACTTAGAGGACACGTTTGTACTTACTTAGGTAGGTATTAACTATTTGTCTAATGTCTAGAACAAACATGGCTGCTAGAACACGTAATCCGATGCTCAGCCGGTTTTCCTTAAACGACATCAAAGCAAAAAATGTCAAAAAGTACCGAGCAAAGTAATTTTCAGAATTGTGACGATCATTTGTCGCTAAAGTTAGTTGCTTAAATATTCAGCGGTCTGCAAGGTGAAGGCAAAAACAATGCGCGTCAATTTTAAAGCCGAAACCAGTATCAAGAACGTACGCTCCATCAAATTCGCGTACAAGAGTAATAGAGGCATTTGTTTGTTTCTGGTACTTACGGAGGCGGATGTTTTGTTTGAGAGGTTGCATAACACGCGGCGTCGCTCCGGCCGGCGTCGACGCACATGATGCTCACAGGAATCCCGACATGTCCAGTTATCCCGCACACACCGGCCACCTGCAACGAGCAGACTATCATGTCCGGGACGCTAATGTCTCTTTGGAGCTGCGCTGGAGTGTAAACGGAACAAGTCAGGTGACCCATCTGAACGCGTGCGGAAATTTTGCGAGGCGGTGTGTGGCGCGGTGCTCGGCGAGGCACTGACGGTCGGCCGGCCGGCGGCGGCGGCCGCTCCTGCAATGCGGCGCGCAGTCGCACTACCGCGCGCATGACCTTGGCATTGAACTTGGCAATGGGCCGGGCGCGGGGGGACAGGGGGGCGCAGGCGCGGGCTGCCTGATGCACCCGCAGCTGCACCGCCCCTCCCGCCTCCGGTCTCCTCATCCAGCTCTGGCTATGTATACCACGATCACCCTTTTCTCTTTTAAATTTAGCGTCCCGATGGGCCGCCATCCAGACTTTCATACCACTACTTATGGAGACAGGTTGATGTTATTTGATTTTATTCATACGATATTGCCTTAGCGTGTTCTAAACAGAATTCAATTCCAGTTTTCCTTTGATACAAAATTGCTTGTCTCATTATGAGCTATGTTTATTGTTACTAACCAACACTGATTATCTGAACTGTAGCTTTGGTATGGTGCCGCTAGCGCGTCTGATGTAATACCGAGCCGCAAAAACTAGTCGCTCTTGAGAGGGTTATACCGCCATGTTTTCGCGAACCGTCTCACAACTTATTACTTTGTTGGATATTATTTATTTTAGGTTTTCATTTACCAAATTAAATAAGTTTTCCTACTAAACAAAAAAAAGAGGCAAAGAAAGTCAATGTTAAGGTTAACAGTATTTAATAACAAACAGGTATGTGAATAAAATTCGGTATCTAGGCCTTGTTATCTTCGTTTCGGAGGAAAATAAGTTATCCGGGTGATGTGGCCTTTTACACGTGTCAGGGAGATGTCTGGAAGAGGGGGTGAAGGTGAGGACCGGGGCAGGGGGGTCGAGATCGATGGGTCTGCGCGCGCACCTTCCGCCGATCTGCGGTCCTATGTCCCACCTAATCTGGCATAATATCACCGGATGACGTTGCATCTTTTCACTCTGGTCCATGTATTGTAATTTGATTCGAGCTATAAGCTGTTACCCTATTGTCAAATTTGCCGCGTACTTTACTATGTCTACACGAGAAGAAGAACCATTTATGATCTTAGAAAATGTTGGAAACCCTTTCCGGAAAGACCACCATTTGTAGACTACTTGGATTTTTATATTTGGACATTGCGTTCAGTATTTCAAATTACGAGAACTTTCAAAGCAGAGCTTGATACTCTTGGCAAAGAGCCCTTTAGAATCGAGTCGGAGATTCAATTGGCGATCTGTAGCACATGTACGTAGATGATATTCTGGAATATGGAACTGCTTTTGAATTGCGGGGGTGGTTGTAGAGTTATTAAAGCGTGTCGTAACATCTACTGATCTGTGCAATTATTGGGAACATTCAGGGAGTGGGAGAATGTCGGAGGCAATTAAAACGAGTACGGATGCCTTGCCTTTATATGAATTTTCGTTGCTTTAAAATAGGTATTGTGCCACATGATTAATAAGAGTTTAATTTGTCGATGTCAAGAATGTATATGTACTTACTAGCATGTTTTAAGGCAGTCTAACACACTGGAGCTAAATTTCTAGCGTAAACATAATTGCTATCTGTCAGATGACTTCTAGATAGACTAAGCTTTCTGAATGATATCTACTGTATAGACAATAGTTTACTGAAGATTTCGAGATAGAAAGTTGGGAATTTTATCAGATTAATAGATAGTTTGGAATTTTTCTGCTGTTAACAATCTAAGGAAGAAAATCCAAACGTTATTCTGCAGAATTGTATATGTTCATAGTTTCAGTTTCATAGTTTATGTTCGTTATATGTTTCATAGTTAACTTTAGATCTAAGTTCTCACTAAAATTGTTATTTTCTTTTGAGAAATAAAATATTATTTAACCCGATAGCTTAGAAGTGGTCTTATTTGTGACCGGCTACGTAACAAACGATAAAACTTAACAAATATTCGTATGGCATTCCTTGTCGTAGATATGCATCTCAAACTATATGCTTGGGTTGTCAAACTGGTTTTTCAAGTTGCGGACGTGTGTGCCAAAACTTGCATGCACAGATACTTAATGCACCGGATGACGTGACAGATTCCAATTACTGACTAAGCTTTTTTTAGGGCACGCAAAAATGACTCTTGCGATATGATATATAAAGTTAATGATTTATGAATTAGACGAAGAAACAATGGTTTACGAAAGACCCGTGATAAAGTAAATTATTATGATTGAAAGGACAGCAGAAACAATTGATTTGATAAGGAACCAATAGTTGAAACAAAAAAGGTTATTAACATTCTTCTTTCTGATTTTCATCAACTAGAAAATTTGGTGGAAAGCATTCAAATAATATTGAAATCTGCACTGTGCAAGCCGGAAGGGTATTACGCATTTAGAAGGCACCTGCTAGTTCGGCAGGAAGTTGAAAATAAGTGTATACCTACACTCGATCGACAAACATATTATACAGGGTTATTGGTAATACTTCACGATCCCTTTAAGGGGTGGTAGTATAGATCAGTATACGTAAGTTTCTTTTAAATACAACAGCAAGGAGTGAGGAATTGTTACATTTTTTCCCCATCGACCCGAGGGTGATGTGATAGCTAGTGATCTCTACTTGATAATATGACACTCCTTGAAAGGTTCGTGTCATATTACCAATAAACGTGTATAGGTATATTGGTAAATATTGTTTGCACCTACGTTCCGCTATGAAACTAAATCCCGACGAAAATGGACGAGGTCATTCCTGTACTGACGATCTCTGAAGTGGAACCGTATACCACTCTATTGTGTTATTATAAAGGATTAAGCTAATAGGTGTATTTATGTCGAGTATTGTGTTACTTGAGCAACCAAAAAAATACGGTGAAAACGAATTTCCCTCGAAAGGAAACGCGGCTGAATTGGTTTTCCTCTCCGGCGAATATTCACGAAAATTTCACCGAAATCATGAGAATCGTTTTTGTAAATGTGATTTTTCTAAAGGTTTATTTACCGATTATTCTAAAGGGATATTTTACTGATTTATAGTTTTTATAAACGATAAAACACAACCCTAGCCACCTCTCGAAATTTTGGATATAATTGGTATATTTTTTCACTTACTTCATTATAAAATTTTCTTTTTGCCAATACGCCACAAAAAATTATCTTTACGCTAAATTACAAGTTGTTGAAAGGGGTTTCGAAAGCTCTTGAAGGTACCCTAGGTACCTATCTCAAAAAGTTCATGTAAAGTAATTTTATTTTTAGCCCCCGATGCAAAAAGAAAGGGGTGTTATAAGTTTAACGTATCTGTCTGTGCTATTGTATCTCCCAAACGGATGAACCAATTTTCGTTTTTTTTTTGTATCATAGATAATTTTATCTCGAGTGTTTTTAGCTATGTTTCATGAAAATCTGTTTAGCCGTTTAAAAGTTATAAGTAATCGAATTTCGGGGGTGATTCAAAATTTTTAATTTTAGTGTTATTACACAAGTACCGCAGACTTGTGTAACGTGGAAAATACGTATTCCTTACGTATCCTCATACGGATTCACGTCCATTTCTTTCTCAGCGTAAAAATAATCTCGTTAAAGTTCCAGGAAACAGACATTTTCTGGGTGAGCTTGCTACATCCTCGACCACATCTTCGCCTCTGAGCTAGATTGTGGTCAGAACTATAAAAAAAGTGTTATAATTAGCAGGATAATTACACAAAAAAATTGGAAACTACATTAAGTAGAGCAACTCGTTGTCATTTTTTTTTGTGGAGTTGCCCTGCTGGTCAGTGACTAACCTTAGCCCCTGACCTGACTCTGAGGTTCACCAACTAATCCTTTACCTAGAAGAACCTGACGTATACTAAATCTTCCATTAGATTTAGAAATCTAGAAAAATGGATTTATATTTAGAAAATTTTTGATTGTTTTGTTGACGATCTATTTGATCTAGACTTCTTCAAAGTAATTTTCTGACACAGATGTTTGAAATGCAGTTCCCAATTATGCATAACAGGGCTTTAGGTATTTCTCTTGCAACCTCTCGGGTGGTAAATCAGTCCATGAAACTGAACAACTTCCCCAAGGAACATAGGTACAAAATATGAAAAAAAAAAATTACCTCCCATAAAAAATGCGCTATAAACTGATGAAGTTTGTATGGGAACTCAATTTTTTTTCCTATTTTGACCTATGTTCCTTGGGGAAAGTTGTTCAGTTTCATGGACTGATTTACCACCCGAGAGGTTGTAAGAGAGATACCGAAAGCCCTGTATATGAGTTGACTACTAGCTAGCGAAATTACAGGGGTGATTTTTTTCTATGAAACTGAGAAATTTTCGCTAAAGAATATATAAGAAACACTTTCATAATTCGACCGAGATTCCTAGGGAAATGTTGTAAAATTTACTGGGCTGATCCTTAATCTCTGAGTAATTAATTTAAAGTCACAAAATATACAAGCAAAAGAACTCACGGGTCGAAAGCTATTAAATATGTAAGGATACATTATACATAACATATTGGTTAGGTACCTCAGTTTGAATAAAAGTCTTTACTACCTATATAATCGCCGCCGCGATGGAGCCTTACCTATTATATCTCATTCATATCGTATTGATTATGCGTAGGAGGTTTGAGTGACATATTTCTGTATTAAGTATATGTATGTATATACATATTATATCTATATCTTACTATATTATATCTTAGACGGGATATATATTCTGTATTCGTACATATTATTAACCCGTGGAAGTAGGTACCTGTGACAAATTAAGGACACGTGCTAACAGACTAAACAATATAGACACAGATGGTGTTTATAATTTTTTTGGTTAACAATTTTTCACGAGCGTTTCCGTGCTTCGGAGGGCACGTTAAGCTGTCGGTCCCAGCTGTTGTCGATTCGTTAAAACCAAGACAGAGGCCATTGTGCGGTTTGAAAATTCTGACACCTGGGTTAGCCAAGTTCGTCACACACTTGACCATAACTATACGATAAGAAGAAAAAGTTAAAAGTTGCATTTTTAGCAGGAGAGCCGCCATTTATAATAACTTTAATCCGATTGGCCCGCAAGACCAGTATTTTCTTGTTTTTTAACGTTTCGAACAAATAATAAATCATCTTATTCTAATAAATACGTTGAAAAATGTATGTAAAGAAATGTATATCGTCCAATTTACTTGAAAGTTAGTATCTCGGGTCTCGAGTTTTTTTTCATATTTTGACCATTGTTTTTTGAGGGTGGGCTGAACATTATTTATCTTAATTTTAGATAAATAATGTAAAGTCACTTATTATGATGAATTCGGAAATGAAGGCGCAGGCAAGCAAAGAATTAACCGATGAAGACAAGCATATTCATGATTTATCATCAACATTAACTACCAACATAACTACTTTGTAACAAAAAAAATCAAGCTAATTTAGGTTGCAATTTTACATTCTACAAAGCTCTTAAAAGACAGATACGTATGACAATAGATCGGTTCAAATTAAATCAAGATAATTCAATACACTGAAACCTGAAGAGTACACAGAGTAACAATTTTCAAAACAAACAGAGATTGCCAGGCACTGTTTACAGGGCGCTCAGCTGTGCCCGGGTGGTTCAGGGGTGGGGTGAGCGGCGCGGGGGGAGCGCGCGCCTATCGATTCGACAAGGGCAAGGCCGCCCACGTACGGAGCCTGCCCGGATCATTCTAGGATGCCTCTAGTCTAGTGGAATCCCCAGTTTGGTGATTTTCCATGAAAAAATAATATCTTTTTTTTTCCGAGAAAAATACTGAAATAGGAATACGAATGGGCACGTAGCTACAACAAATATTGATTGACGAATCAGTTAGTGAAAGTTAAGCATGTGAATCAGCCTACGAAACTGAACAGCTTTTCCCTAGGAAGATAGGTTGAATTATGAAAAAAAAAAATTTGCGTCTCCATACAAGTTTACGATCAGGTGATTTGCCTTTTGTCGAATTTTAATTTTTTTTTAGGTTTATTTCTTGGGGAAAGTTGTTCAGTTTCATGGGGATAATCACTCCCTAAAGTTTCGCTAAATAATTTAAAGTCTGCTCATATTTTGTGTTATGTAGTTACGTCTACACTTACATCATGCTTACATTATTCTACACATTCCATATACTTAAATAGTTGGTACGAGCCCCTTCCCCAAAAGAAAAAACAAAAGACTATCACCAATCAGCGTTTTCGTTCTCGAAATTTAAAAAAATCGTAAAATTTCAAATATATTGGAAAGAAAATGTTTTCAAAGATGTTGCGTTGAGAATGTTCCAAAGCTGATGACGCAGCGGTTGACATTTGTGAAGTAGGGGTGGTGTGAGCTTTGAGGTGGGAGAGATAATTTGGAATCGTGATTGTGTAATTATCGCAACATATATACAAAACACACATACATTCTGGTGCTCTTAAGGTTTAGATTAACTTAGGAATAGTAGATTTGTGGTCGAATAGAGCAACAATCCATACTAATATTATAAATGCGAAAGTAACTCTATCTGTCTGTCCATCTTTCACGCCTAAACTACTGAACAGATTTTGATTAAATTCGGTACAGAGATAGATTAGAGCCTGGGAAAGGACATAGGCTACATTTTACCCCACAGTTGGGCACTATATAACCTGTAGTCCACGCGAGCGGAGCCGCGGGCGGAAAGCTAGTATCCTATATATTATAGGGTGACTTTAAATATGTTAGCGACACTTTAGGGGGCAATCCTCCCCATGAAACTGAACAACTTTTTCCAAAAAACCTATATAATTATTTTTTTATATATTTCGACCTATGTTTCTTGGGAAAAGTTGTTCGTAGTCTGATTCAGATCCTTAATTTTCGCTGACTAAACCTAATATACATTCTTTATTGCACTTATATACATGGAATACAGTGAAAAGAGGAAACGTTCACAAAGGCGGACTTAACACAAATAGTGATGTCTTCCAGTTAGCCTAGTGCAGAAAGATATATATTAAATTATACCTAAATCCGCAATCCAAATCTACGAACAAAGATCCTTCAATCTACTTTTCAACTGTTTTCTAGTAACCACGGTATCAGCCAAGAATTTTTCTTTAAAATAATAATTGTCTAGCTTTTCTTCTGCCAAATATTTTCTATCGATGCTTTGAAGTTCGTAGCTTTCGTACCTTTTGTAAACACCCTTGAAAGGCTATTGATTTAAGACTTAAAAACTCGATGCCTTCTCGAAATAACCTTTGACATTTTCACAATCCCGAACATCGTTTTATTTTTCTTGTATTCTTAACTTTCTTTAGTCGTAAAATCTTACTTAATTGTACGTTAAGTAACTGTTGTGTTTTTGTAAGACTTTGAAGTTTCCTTTTATGTTCAAAGTTTCTGACTTTTTCACGAAATTTCGGAAAGACAAGAGATGTTGGTAGGTGAATTCAGCCAGTTTAGTGTAAAGGGTTTTGAAACCAGCTATGCTAGTACACTTTTTCTATTAAACTAATTATAACTATTCCAACGAGTAAATTCGTGATACTAGAAATAATGGAGTCTATTGGGTATTATTACATTCCATACTGAGCGCTAGATACAAAATTATCTACCTAAAAGACTTTTTTTAATGCAAATAAATGTAAACGAACAGCAAAAATATTTTAGTAATATGTATATACATATACCTAAGTTAATATATAAACTTGAGTATACTTCTATATATGTATATACTTATGCTTAAATCTCTTTATATTTTGTATCTTCTTTCTTTTTAAAATGTTTTAGGTCTTTTCTGAAATATATAAGTACCTACTTACATAACGTCATATAACGTCTTATAAAATTAAAATAAAGTAAACTTGGAAACTCAAATCAAGAGCTATAGCGCTGCCAGGGATATAAGTAGTATCTCGTCATGATAAGGTTAAACAAGTACTCATAAGTCAATATACTATTAATATCATGACTGGAAATATTACACTAAGGTTGACTCAGCACAAAAAGTCCAACAAAAACTGGTCGTGGGCTCACAAAAACTCGATCTTTGATATATATGTAATCTGCGGATCTTAACGCATTGATATTATAAATTTTAATAAATTTAAATGCATATGTAATTTTAATGAGGCTGATAGTTAGATTTCCTTTATATCATGGTTATGAATGAATTTGAGTTTGAACATGACGCATGCATGCATTCCATAATAATCAGGAGTTGAACTCAGAACCGTCAATTAATAATGTGACTACCGTTTATCAAAATTGTTTCGATTCTAGTAAATGAAATGAAAGTATTAATTTATTCCACACATAAAAAGATAAGTGCATCAGTGAGATTCAATTCATACAAAAAGAACAAATAAAGGAAAGTCTAAACAGGATACCCGATTACACCATTCTAACTGCTAGCGAAAGACTTCAACTTTCCAAAGGAGTAGCAACTACTTAAGTCCGCACTCAAAAAAAACCTCAAAACCAAAACCCTGTCAAGCGTAAATAAACAATTTTTTTTTATGAGTGGGCGTACGGAACGGTCGATAGACGATACAGAGATGTGCCACCCACTTCATCCCGTTTCTCCCTCCCTTACCGCCGCCCACCCTCAACTTCCCGGGGTAGCCACCCTCTGGCAGGGTTGCTACCTAGCTCAGGATAAAATTAGTTTAGGTCCGGGGCTAGTATGCATGCGGTAATATAATAAGCGTAGGAGGAGATCACGTTTGTTGTGAGATTTTATATACGATGGGTGAGTGATGGCGTTTTGTTAATATAACCAACCTAGTCGTGTACTTGAGTCAAAACTTATGTTTTTACATAAGTCACCACTGGTGGTCTTAGGAGACAGTGTTCAGGTGCCAGTGGTAGGTGTCTTTGGAGACTTATGTTTCACATAAGTCACCACCACTGGTGGTCTTAGTAGACAGTGTTCAGGTGACAGTGGTAGGGTGTCTTAGGAGACTTAATTTTAGGAGACAATTTTAGAGTTAGTGCATATGAAGTAAGGATGAAATAGTAGTACAACTTGTCGAATAATTACCTGCCTGTTACATAAATAAACTAGCTGAAACACATGTGTCTTAGGAGACAGTGTTCAGGTGACAGTGGAAGGTGTCTTAGGAGACTTATGTTATGCCTGTCTCATAAACTAGCCGAAACACCAGTGGTGGTGACCAGTGGCGGTGACTTGTGTAAAACATAAGTCTCCTAAGACACAGGTGTTTTTAAATAGCACAATTCAATTCCCTATTCCGTGATGTTGTTTTTGAAAAAGATAGATTCCTGATGTTATTGATAACTTGGCTTGGAAACATTTGTGTTTGTATATAAAAACGTTTATATTTAAACATTAAACATGCATACATACATAGTAAAATCGCGTAAACACTCAAACATTGTACATAGAACATAAATGGTCATCAAAAAACTATTTAACGCTACAGTTGAAAAATTCTTTCAACTATACATAGTTTTTTTTTTCACCAGCCCATATACGTCCCCACCGAGAGGCACGGACCTCCCTTCAAAACACGGAGAGGATTTAGACCATAATCCACCACGCTGGCCCAAGATATTAATATCTTTTAATATCTAATAGATATTATATGATGAAAAGGTGATGGTTTTTGATTATCAATATTTACATGTTATGGATAGGATTTTCGTTCTTAAATTCCAATAAAAATGTTTTATATACGATTTACACTCAATATCAGACCATCTTATTTGAAGTAAATAAATGTACCTTTAAAAGCAAATTATATTCCCTTAACAACATTATTCGTTTACAACAAACTAAATTTTGAAAATATTAAGTACCTACATGTATTATGAAGTGGTTCTTATAAAGTATTTGTGCAAAATAGGCAGGTGCTAAACTAATAACCTAAGACGAGGGTGGCGACAACCCTATTTGACCTACATACATGGGGATGAATACGCACACTATTACATTATGACACACATTTACACATTCACTAGATCCGATCTACTCACGGACCGCTATGATACTTATGTGTAGATAATCCAAGCGTCTATGTGTGCGTAAGTGACACCCATTCAAAATCCAAAATGTAAGTATATGGGGTGATTTGGACTTAGTTTGCGAATATTTAGGGAGTGATTCTCCCCATGTTTTCCTGCTTTCTCCAAGAAACCCATTTGAAATTTAAAAAACTTATCTTACTAAAAGTAATCAACTGATCTCTCAAGTTGTATAAGAGGCGAAAATTTTTTTTCATACTTCGATATAATGTTACTTTATCCTTTAATATGCTGCGCTCCATTGCCTTTTCTATTTTTTTATATTTATTAATGACTAGCATTTCGCCCGGAACTTCGTTCCCGTGGGATTTCGGGATAGTTATGTAGCCTATGTCCATTACGGATAGTGTAGCTTTCTAACGGTGAAAGAATTTTTCAAATCGGTCCAGTAGTTTCGGAGCCTTTTCAATGCAAACAAACAAACAATCAAATCTTTCCCCTTTATAATATTAGTATAGATTGTTTAGCTCTTGACCACAATCTAGCACAAGGGCAAAGATGTTCCTTTAGTAGGCTGTTTCCAAACTGGCTAACTTTTCCTAAAATTCATCACGAACATTGTCATCGTCCAAATTACTTGAAAATCTACATCTACACTAATATTATAAAGAGGAAAGATTTCATTGTTTATTTGTTTGCATTGAATAGGCTCCGAAACTATTGGACCGATTTCAAAAATTCTTTTACCATTAGAATGCTAAATTATCCCTGAGTAACATAGGTTACATAATTTTCCCGGGAACGAATTTCCGGGCGGAATGTTAGTAATCAATCGCGGAAATATGGGTCTCTAAATATTTTTTTTTCCTTGGGCAAAAGATATTCAGTTTAGTAGGCTGATTCATATTTAAAATTTTCGCTAATAATTTTAAAGTCAACTAATATGTAAAGTATGTAATATCTAAGTGCGGTACGAGTGTGTATGGTAGTATGCGTGATTTGATTCGACACAGAGCACTCCTGTGTTCAATCAACGTCGACCTAAATGCATCAGAAGGCATCATCTTCTAATACAAGTGTGTGAATTTGCAAATTGATGCCTTATGGATGTGATATGAAGCTATTTACTAGCTGTTACGTTATGGAAATATGGTTTTGTGATCAAAAACGAAGGAAACCTACTTAGGGTAAATTGGCAAAAATAAAGTATGTGATTTTTTTATTTTTTTATTATGAGATGGGTTCACTCTTGACGCCAATCTTGACCATGGTCATGATGAGGTCGACGATGGAGCGAGTTAACCCAGAAAATTCCAATAAAGGCACTGATACTCCCACGCGCCGACGGAATACAGCAAGCTGTTTGGCGTTGGCTTCGGTAGGAGGGTGGTCGCGAACCAGACGGCCCTTTACAGACCCTTCCACACCGCATGCGATCATAGAAAGCCACCTCAGATTCAAAACAAACTGAGGTGTCGCTGCCTAAGATGGATTACTAGGAGGCAGGTCTCATTTTTGTTTCCATAGTCGCCTCTTACGACACCCACGAAAAGAGATGGGGTGGTGTTATTCTTAACCGATCACCACACGGCGGAATTAGCCCAATTTGAGATTTTCAAATGGATTCCTTGACGAAATTTGTTCAGGATCACATCCTGAAGTTTCGTTAAGTGAGGACCTATTAATTGTTAATTTAAAAAATAGATCTAGTACTTAGATAAAAATTCTTAATCACAAGAATATTAGGTAAACTCCACCTGTACCATATTGGTATGTTTTGTATTTTTTTTAATAGTATAATATTATACGAGTATGCGTATCGTATCACTTCTTTTAAGGTGGTAGGGATAAAATAGGATGTTTTCTTCTTCTTGGTTGCAGCTTATAGTCGTAACTCGTATAATCACCTTGAAATATAATAAGTATGTAATTTGGTTTGTCCTTATTTTTTTCCCCAATTGCGTGTAGTACATTGTCAAGTATTTATTTGAACGCATGTTGAACGAACAATGGAATTGAGGAAATATTTTTTGTTATTTTGGTTTGGAGTCTAGATTTGTCAGGACAATATAGAGAGCATATACGTATAGGTACATCTAGTCTTCGCATGTCGACTTAACTTAAAAAGTGAAGCTATTCCACGATAAAATATACTCCAAACATAAACCTAGTTCATTTTGTACCAGGTATCTAGTTTTTGTAATACGCCCACTCGATGTTAGTGTGTAGGTGGATCGGATGACGTCACGAGAGCAGTGAAAAGGTTCCAAAGTGCGCGCACTGTACGAATGACGTGCGAAAACTGCGTACGCCACGAAAAACAAATGAAGACCTATGAGCTAAGAGCTGGATATTTGCGCGTTTTGAGACTTTACGTCAGTTTTAAGCATCATTAGGTGTTAATACCGGTATCAGGTGGACGTCGAATACACTCTTTGATAAATGCTCATTCAGATTGTTATACGCCCACGTTTATCCATTCAAAAAAATCGATACGTAACTACAAGAGAATATATTAAATGGATTTAAAGATATCTGTAACGCCATTTAATCTTTGCCATAGCCCTTTGTCGCATTTCACATTGTGGGGTATGCTAGACCATGAATCCACCTACATAGTGATTTGCTACGAAATCTGTTTAGTTAATACTTAATTATACCTTAGCTATAGCTAAAAAACACTGTTCCCAAAACGTCAACAAGTTGTTTGTAGAGACGATTAGTTCAAAGCGATGACGTTATACTTTACTCACAAGGTGAAAAAAAACAATTTCATATAGAGGTAGATACTTTAAACATACATTGCCATCTTTGCTATGGAAGCTCATTATTTATTCTGGATACAGTAAACCACGTAATTGCGTCGAAAATACCCCAGTTCCAGAAATGTTTAGATACTTTATCTACAAAACACTAGTTATAGGTAAGTATAAACGTATATATACATAACAAGAGGTAGCGTGATTACAAACATTACACAATCGACGTACCTACCTATTTGGTTGTTACAGCTGGTAGGAACAGGCCGATTGTTTGTGTAGTTTTTAAGGGTAGGAACCACTCGCGTTATGGCGTACTTAGCCCTAGGTTCAGGGTTAGGAGGTATAGAGGGCGCTCATAGTGAGGCGCGAAGACCGGCCGACGCGGCGGCGCGCGGCGGAATCGCGCGGCCTCGACCTTGGCCGTCAAACTCGCGCATGCGCCCCGCGCTGCCCGCGCCCCGCCAATTATGTCATTATGTTGCCTGAGACTCACGTTTGATGCTGGTGTGCCATGTGCTGGTGTGCTGCCAGGCCCGAGTCGCGCTCCGCTGGACACGCAAACCCAAAAACATTCCACAATCCACAACTCAGTACCTATTATATCGTGAATTGGGTCATATGAGAGACTTATTGATTGAACAATACCTACCTCGTTTTTTACGAGGTGATGTCATATGTAATTTACCTGAAAGGTAGTTTAGTTATACCTTACAAGAAGGTAAATTTTATCAATAAAGCGACAAAACCAGCAAGAGTATCATATAGTACGATGCGCAATTGCGCATACGCATTTATCGATTCTCTCTTTAGTAAGTAGGTTTGAACTGAATATTTAGATAGGTTAGATAGAAACACTTTATGGCACACAAAATTACAAAAATTTCAATCTAATATTTAGGTATTTCATATAATACCTACTTGGGTATATATTGCAGAAATTCATATTGGTTAGCGAAATGATGCCAACTGAAAAACTTTGTCCAATGAGTTTTCATCTCTCACACGAGCACACTAAACAATATACTTACTATATTTGCACACAAGTATAAAGAAGACAAGAAATATAACATGTACAACAAGGTGACCTTACTGCTTGAAAGTAATTTCTTCCACCTTAGGGTAGGAAAGTCACAGCTGGGATTTTTGAGCAGATAGTGCATATATTACAACATGTATAATATTAATACATAAAATATTACATAGGGTAAAGGCGGGATAGATGCCCCACTTTTTGAAATGTCGTCATAATTTCCAAAAAATTTTTTTTTTTTAGGTAATTTCTACAAATGCAACTAGTTTAATTCTTTATGTTTAGCAAGGATTCGTTTTTTTGGACCTATAAAATACGGATTTTGCGGATTTTAGCTTTTCGTGGAACTCCTTTTTTGAGGATAGACGCCTACCCCTATGGATAGGTGCCCCACCGTGAAAATATAAAGAAGGATAGACGCCTGCGGCGCGGGATAGATGCCCTTCATACTTTAGGCGTAAACAAAAAACTCAACCAAATGTTTATGCGCTTATGGGGACAATAATTAGTGTTTTATTTAATTCTAAAATAGAAATTATCTACCAAAAAACATGGACCTATTATGTAATAAAACGCATTTCGTAGTAAGTGTTAGAAATATTTTAATTGTCATCATAATAATAAGAGATCAAAAAATTTGCCATAGCAAAATTCAAAATTGTTCAACAAAAATTATAATTCTAAATTATTATCATAAAATATTAATTTTCAACTTCAACATGCATAATTATAAAAGGCTTTTAAAAACAATAATGAAATAACAAATAATCTTATTGATCCTACTGAGATCGTTCTTTACGTGGATCCACTAAGTGCCTTTGTTTTTCCACATTTGGAGTTTATCCCCATGATATGTTTGTCTTCTGAAGTCCAGGTGCACACTCGAGCTTTAACTCCATCTTTTCTTTTATATTTTCGTGGCATGATCGTGCTACAATAAGGAAAAATTCTAATTATACTAAATAATGTAACAAATTACAAAAATATGTTAAAAACATACACTGAAACTACATATGTGTATATATTGTGTATGGAGGGATAGATGCCCCTAAGGGCATCTATCCCTAAAAAAATCAGGGCAACTATCCTTTTTGATAGGGATAGATGCCCTCGTATTTTTTAAATAAATACAAAACAAATGAGCAACTATTTTCATCTAGATGCATACTTAATCAATAAGTATATTGGCGTAATAAAAAATAAAACTGAATTACAGACTACTTTAAAAGTTATACAACTGCAAAGTACTAACCATTAAATTTTCGACGTGTTCGTGAAGGTCGCCGCGGAGTTGATCGCACACACGAGCGACACGCATCCTTACCGCACGATGGTCCGCGGCTCACTTAGGTGCGGGGTGACTACGGCTCCTAGTTATACTATTATTTTTAAGTTGCGGGTTTTGGAAGTTAGGTTTTTTGAAGTTGAGGCATCTATCCCACTGGGGCATCTATCCCGCCTTTACCCTATACACTAGCTGACCCGGCAAACGTTGTTTTGCCATATAAATAAAAAAAAAATTGGGGTGGACTACCCCTAACATTTAAGGGGATGAAAAATATATGTTGGCCGATTCTCATAGATACCGGATAAGCACAAAAAATTTCATCAAAATCGGTCAAGCCGTTTCGGAGGAGTATGGCAACGAAAACTGTGACACGAGAATTTTATATATTAAATAGATGTTGGCCGATTCTCATAGATACCGGATAAGCACAAAAAATTTCATCAAAATCGGTCAAGCCGTTTCGGAGGAGTATGGCAACGAAAACTGTGACACGAGAATTTTATATATTAAATAGATGTTGGCCGATTCTCATAGATACCGGATAAGCACAAAAAATTTCATCAAAATCGGTCAAGCCGTTTCGGAGGAGTATGGCAACGAAAACTGTGACACGAGAATTTTATATATTAGATAATGAAAGATCTCTAAGTAAATACAAATTGAGCAACTTTATCTATTCCACTACATTTTCCATTCGATTAGATATCCATAACAGATACTTCACTAGTGAAGACAACTTAATAATACTTAAATAGGTAAATGAATTCTAAGAAGCATTTATCAATGGCGTATCAGTATCAGTAGATGCCTACAATGGGAAATACCAATGCCGGTAAATAGTGAGCAAATACTGTAACCATGTGATGTGTAGGTATTGAATGCTAATAACATGCATGGATCATGGTAATTTATGAAGATCTTCTTTTTAATCCCCGACAAAAAACAGAGGGTGCTTAGAATAAGGGGGGTGTGGGGTATTATAATTTTGACGTGTGTATCTGTATGTCTGTGTATCTGTCTGTGGCATCGTAAATCCTAAAGAAATGGACCGGATTTTTTGTTTGAAAGCTGACGTAATTGATATGGTTCTTAGTTATATTCGATCAAAATTGGTTTAGCCATTTAAGAGTTATAAGCAATAACTGCTTTACAACAAAACATTTTGTCATTTTGTTATTGTTTAAAAATAATTTATCCCTTTCGGAAAAGGCAAATGTCTAAAAACGGCTATGTCAAACAGCTATTTTTAAACAATGTCTAAATTTTAGTTTTTTTTTTGGTAAGGCGCTCAATGTCGGAGGTTATAATAGTAGATTAAGCAACAAGGGGATAAAACAGTGTATTATGTCACGGGCAGCATATTGAATCCTGAGCGAAATGAAGGATTCTGTAGTTAATTCCCGAACGTAGTGAGGGAACTGAATTATTTTAAGAATCCTGAATGAAGCGAAGAATTCAAGTCTGCCCAAGACTAAGACACTTTTATTCCCGAGGAGCTTACTCTACTTTATACACCTACTGTGAGGTTAAATAAAAAATAAATTATAAATTCATCCCATCAACAATGTTTTGAGCCTCCGTTTCTATGTCAGAGTCGCTGGAAATACATACTGGACTTTTTTTTAAATTTATTAAAAAAACTTACCGCAAAACAATTTAATAATTCGCGGTAAAAATCACAGATCCAAAATCACCGACGACGTTTTCTTATAATATTTAGTTCCGTAGGCAAAGAAAAGTCAATAGCTAAGACATACAGCCAAGTTTTTATACTAAATATTTTTAATAAAACTAAAATCTCTTTGATGTGTCAAATTTTTTAGTTAAATCTACTTGGACCAAGGAAGCTAAGCCTTCAACAGCTATGTTTTTTTTCGAATTTATTTTTGATAGAAGTTTTTGTCGAAATTTTGGCGTTTCATATTTAAATGTCATTAATCCCCAAGGGAAGTTCCATACAATTTTATTTCCCTTAAGCTTTAATGGCTTTCTTTTAAAAATATAATACTTGACGTATAATACGTGCTCCAGATGCAGGTGGTGTATAATAGTAGATTAAGCAACAAGGGGATAAAACAGTGTATTATGTCACCGGCAGCATATTGAACAGAAAGGGTTCTTTTTTGACCACAACCTAGTTCTAAACCAAAGATAAGGTCGGGAATGTAGCAAGCTCACACAGAAGGTGCTTATGCACTCAAACTTTAAAAAGGTTCGGGTTGTTTGAGCCCAGAAATAAAGACGCAAAATAAGAAAACATTTATTCGGAAGGTCCAGTCAATAGCAGAAGACATAACCCTTACAGTTTTATGAGGAATTGGGTGAAATGTTCCCAAAATAAGTGGATTAGTCATCGTTTGTGTCCCCCGCTAGTTTTATCTTCTGCATTTCAACTAATGAATAACAAAGTAATTTGCCCTGAATTCAACTTTCACAACCAACATCCCTTATGAAATTAAAAAAAATTGAATCTTCCCGTGCTAAGTGACAATCATCCGAATAGAAAAAGTTGAGTGTTCTTAAAAATGTTTATAAATAGGTATGTACTTATAAAAAGAGGGTTTTCTCATTTTCGTTAACCCATGTTTCTGGGGAACGTTTAATGCGCGAATCATTCTTTAATTTTTGCTAAGCTATACGCCAATCGATATCTTGTACAAATAAATTCAAGATGAAAATATTATCAATTCTTGCTCACAAGAGCGAAAGACCTCAATGAATAAAAGTAAAAAAGTAAAAGTAAATAAATACATATATATATATATATATATATATAATATATATATTCATATATAAGCTCACTTCTTAATAAATAAGTAAAATAATAATCATCCTTAATAAATAATAGTCATGCACATAATAAAAATAAAATAACACAGGCAACCCTCATATTACCACGTATGACGTCAGCTATTGTTAGTTCAGCTTGAGGGCAAAATTAAATAATGTCACCCAATGTGCTTGTGCAGTCACTGCATAATAAAATACACAGTGACGTCATCTAAGTACCTAAGTGCTGTTCTTAAGGAAGGAACTTTATTTCGTAGTCAGTTTTTTTATAATAATTTTTTTTCTACCTATACATTAACCTAGCACTGGAACAAGGATGTGGTCGAAGAAGTAGCAAACTCACCCAGAAAAAGCCTATTTACTTAAACCCTCGCGAGATTTATGCACACCCGTGTGTGCAGAATTTGTATCGAACGGCGCGATACAGAGATTCCATTTCTCTTTAAAATTTCTTAACATTGTGCACATAATAATATAATAATTGCCCGAGATTATGGGTCATAAGACAAACATAATAATAAAATGAATTTATTTGTCCATAAAAAACAACAAATATTTGAAAATTATACGCAGTAAAATAACACAGAAGACAAAACGGTATGTGGCTTCAGACTGACCACAGCCTTAAGAGGGCTGAAGCCGCTGATATTCTGCCACATCCTTAACATAAGACTAAAAACAGAAACCCAACGCGCACGAACATAAATACAGTGAAATAACACACATAACAAACTTAAGACTTAAACAAACAAACACAATATAAAATAAAACTTTAAAAATTTAGGTGATCAGCAGCTTCCTCGGATTGCTTTAAGAGCAGCCAGTTGAAACACTATTTCCTAAAAGTGGAGACGTGACGACCTAGCTCTTTGCGCAAAGGCGGAGGTAGGTCATTCCAAATTTTTGAAGCCACTCTCTTAATAGAAACCTGGATGTCCGATAGAAGAAAGGAGTAGGTAGATGAAATGAGCTGATGCAGCTCGAACTCACTTCTCCTTACCTTGTAAAGACACTACTTTGCATCTATGAGTATGAGCTAGTTAAATCTTTACTTCTTACCTGTTTGTCACCTCCTGTATTTCTCATCCACTTAATACACTGCGGCAAGTTGGTACTTGGTTGAACCATCCCTTTGGCTGATGTACACCATTTACACTCCGGGTACTAAATGCTATGATGTCATAACGTGCAAGGAGGCAGATTGCACGAGTATCAAAATGTCAATACATTTTGTCGAATTGTTTGAAAACGTCAAAATGTTAAAACGATCTAATGTAGGAATGCACTGTCGACAAAAATCATTAATGCAATATTGTATTGTAATGTATTGTAAAGGGAGATGCTTTGAATTCTCCTTCTGAGTCATGCATAGGGGCGCCATCTCTGTTTAGCAACATGAACTACAATCGGCTCATATCAGCTTATCTTACATACGTGAAAGCAGGTTACCAGCTCTTCCCTGATACTACATTCAGTTACTGTTCCAGTACAATGTGATTACGATAGATGGCGCTATTTAAAATAGAGTTACGGCGGTTTCGAAAGATAGAATATAATATTATAACTATTCATACTTACTGATTAATTACGATTCTTTGTATTTTAAACAAGTATGTATTTAAACAAAAGTTGTAAGACTTAACGTCGAAATAAAACTATACTTTGCCTTTTTCTTCGTAGTGCTTAAAAAAAATAAAAAATCTTTGTACATACTGATGAAATCTCATGACCGCAACCTATTTACTTATTTAATTGTCTTTGTACATGACGTGGCTTTTACTATGACATTATATCTTCGATTGTCCATCAAACGCACAGTCCATATTCTGTATTTTTTGGCTTTTTGAATTTTTTGTGTTACCGTACATGAAATCCCCGTCGTGTATTTTCTGTGCTACGTGATATTGGCGGAATTGTGGCAACACATATGGGGCCATATTTAAGAATCTATCTATTTTTCTATTTTCCCTATTTACTACTAAACATAACAGTTTTCATTAGGTTATGGGCCCAGACGCCCGTTAGGGGTAGGCAGATATCGTTTTAGTTTTCGCGGCTAGGCGTATTTTTTTTTTCAGCTTAATCATGTCTTCCAACTCGCATATGGCCCAAATTGACAAATTAAAAGGGCGAGAAAATTTTGCAACTTGGAGTTTTGCCGTGAAAACGTATCTAGAACATGAGAAGTTATGGAAATGCGTTCAGGATGACAGTGACGAGAAAAATAAGTTCTCGAAAAGCGAAGATACGAAAGCAAGGTCAAAAATTGTCTTATTGGTGGATCCGATTAACTATATCCACATACAGGAGGCAAAAACAGCCAAAGAGGTATGGCAAAATTTGCGTAAGGCTTTTGATGACTCCGGCTTGACGAGGAAAGTTGGTTTACTACGTGAGTTGATCACTACAAACTTAGAAAGTTGTGGAAATGTAGAGAACTACGTAAGTAAAGTAATTACTTGTGCACACAAGCTCCGAAATATAGGATTTTTAGTCGATGATGAGTGGCTGGGCACGCTACTACTGGCAGGACTACCGGAATCTTATAAACCCATGATAATGGCCATGGAAAGCTCGGGTGTGACGATAAGTACAGATTTAGTAAAAACAAAAATTCTTCAGGATGTCAAAAATGATAATGATACTGCTGCTTTTTACTCCGACTACCGAAAAAGAAATAATAAACAAAGTAAGCCCCCTGGCAAGGGTCCACGCTGTTTCAAATGCAATCAATACGGGCATTTTGCTAAGAATTGTCCTACTGTTCAAGGCTCAAGTCGAAAAAAGGAAAAGTCTGATACTTCTACCTTTGTTGCCGCCTTCCCTGTCTCCCCAGGTTTAGAGAATGGTTGCTGGTATATTGACTCTGGAGCTGCGATGCATATGACGAATAATAGAGAGTGGATCTACGATTACGGGCCTGCGCCTGTGTCGACTATAAAAGTGGCCGATAACAAAACTTTGTCTGTGAAGGGTTGTGGTAAAGTAAATATACAGAGTTATGATTGCGATACTAAAAAGTTGATTGGAACCGTACAGGTAAAGAACGTTTTATATGTTCCTGAGCTGGCAGTGAATCTATTGTCTATCCATCAGATGACACGAGATAATTGTGAGGTCAAATTTAGTGAAGATTGTTGCAAAATATTTTTGAATTCCAAGTTGATCATGACTGGATACACCCGAAATAACCTGTATGTAGTTCATAATGAAACTTTTGCTTTGTTATCATCAGTTCATCTGTGGCATCAAAGAATGGGACACCTTAACTATCAGAGTCTTCAGAAACTTCATGAGTCCACAGAAGGTGTCGATATGGAGACAAAACTGGAGAAAAATGTGACCTGCATACATGTCTTCAGGGAAAACAGACTAGGCAGCCGTTTAAGAATACTGGTACAAGGGCTTCCGGACTCCTAGAGGTAATACATTCAGACGTATGCGGCCCAATGGAGGAAAAGTCACTGGGTGATGCCAGGTATTACGTCACATTTATTGACGATTACTCCAGAAAAGTTTTCGTGTATTTTATGCACTCGAAATCTCAAGTTTTTGAGAAGTTTAAAGAATTTAAGAAATTAGTAGAGAATCAGTTGGGTGCTAAAATAAAAGTCATTCGGTCCGATAACGGAAAAGAATATGCAAATGAAGCATTTGATAAATTTTGTGTGGAATCAGGTATCAAAAGGCAATTTACTGTTCCATATAGCCCCGAACAGAACGGCATGAGTGAGCGCATGAACCGAACTTTGACAGAGCGTGCAAAGTGCATGTTGATAGATTCTGGGTTAGCAAAGAAATTTTGGGCGGAGGCAGTTGCTACTGCTGCCTACGTGATAAACCGTTCTCCGACTAAATCTATCGGCTATAAAACTCCAGAAGAGATATGGATGGGTCGAAAACCCGATTTAAAAAATATGAGAGTTTTCGGTTGCCGTGCTATGATGCATATTCCAAAAGAGAAGAGATTAAAGTGGGATAGAAAAGCAAAAGAGGTTATTTTCGTCGGATATTGCCCTGATTCAAAAGGCTATAGACTTTTTGACAAAGAAGAAGGAAAAATTGCCCGAAGTAGAGATGTGATTTTTATAGAAGATAGTGTGAAGAAGAATTTCACACTTATGCCTCTAGAATCTCTACAGGTAGAAAATAAAAATAATGACTCTTCTGTCAGTGATGAAACCTCTTACGAAAGTATTTCCACAATGAAAGAGAGTAGTTTGTTGGAGACTAGTGATGATGACAAAGATAGTACTTACCATCCAGATTGTACAAGTACACCAGAACCTTCAGTTCCTCCCGTTGTCCGAAACTTAAGACCTAGAAATAAAGATGGTAAAGTTGTGTCTACTTACCTGTGTCAAGACGAATCGGAAGCTGCGATATCTGATCCTGTAACTTTAATAAAAGCGTTGGATAGTGATAATGCACACCTGTGGATAAAGGCGATGGATAGTGAATATAATTCATTACTAGAGAACAACACCTGGACTCTCTCCGAACTTCCATCTGATAAAAAGCCGCTTGATTGCAAGTGGATTTTTAAGACTAAACGAGATTGGAAAGGCAACATAGTGAGATACAAAGCGCGTCTCGTTATAAAAGGCTACGAGCAAAAATATGGCGTTGACTATACAGAAGTCTTTGCTCCCGTTGTACGCCTTACTTCAATCAGATACTTACTGGGAATAGCAGCTAAGTATAATTTGAAAATAGAACAACTTGATGCCGTGACAGCTTTCTTACAAGGAGATATAGACGTTGAACTGTACATGACACAGCCTCCGAAGTATGAGGACGGCACAAGTCGGGTTTGTAGACTAAATAAATCAATATATGGTTTAAAACAAGCAAGCAGAACCTGGAATAAAAAACTGGATGATTATTTGTTTAGAATTGGATTTACAAAGTCTTTGCTTGATCCATGTGTGTATTATGCACATAACACACATCAGATTATTATGTTTATAACGGTTTATGTTGATGATATTTTATTATTCCATAATAATCAACGTTTTGCTGAAGAAATGAAGACGAAAATGATGAATTATTTTAAAATGAGAGAACTGGGAATAGCAAGCTATTATATTGGTCTTCGTATAACGTACGACGCTGAAGGAATTTCTATTGATCAGACAAAATACATTGAAAGCACATTGGAACGTTTTAAAATGGAAAGCTGTAACCCTGTGGGGACTCCAATGGAACGTGAGTCCAAATTAAGCAGTTCTTCAGAAAATGTTATTAACAATATTCCTTATCAGGAGGCGATGGGTTGTTTACTATATATTTCTCAGGGGACCCGTCCTGACATATGTTACAGGGTACACTCATTGAGTCGTTTTAACAAGGCACCGACATCAGAGCACTGGAGTGCTGTAAAAAGATTGTTTAGGTACTTACAGGGTACTAAAAATTTAAAACTACTGTACAAGCGACAAACTACTAGAGAAGAAATAATCGGATTTTGTGATTCTGATTGGGCATCCTGTATTGAAGAGAGAAGATCTTGTACTGGATATGTTTTTATGCTTCAAGATGCAGCAATTTCATGGAACTCTAAAAGGCAACAGACTATTGCCTTATCAACGACTGAAGCTGAGTATATGGCGATTTCGGCTGCTACTCAAGAAGCACTGTGGTTGAGACAGTTACATTGCGAGCTGTGGCCTGCTGCTAAAGCCACCCCTGTTGCATTGTTTTGTGATAATCAAAGTGCAATTAAACTTACAGGTAACTCTGCTTATCACGCTAGAAGCAAGCATATTGATGTACGTCACCACTATATTCGAGAGAAGATTGGGTCTGGGGACATAGACATAAAGTGCATCCCTACTGAGTCGATGGTTGCAGACTGTCTTACAAAAGCTCTGCCTAAGCCGAAGCACCTTCAGTTCCTGGATGCTATGGGGTTGCGTCCAAGGGAGGATGATGAAATCTCATGACCGCAACCTATTTACTTATTTAATTGTCTTTGTACATGACGTGGCTTTTACTATGACATTATATCTTCGATTGTCCATCAAACGCACAGTCCATATTATTTTTCTATTTTCCCTATTTACTACTAAACATAACAGTTTTCATTACATACCTTTTTTACATAAAAATAATTGTCCAGTTTTTATTTTGTTTTCCTAAGTAAAATAAAAAAAACGGGGTCAATACACGTCAAGTGTTCTTCCACTGTTTAGGAAGAACGTTTTCAACTTAGCAGTTGAGTAGTTTTTAAAACGTAGTTTTTTACAACTGTGGAAAAATTCACGATGATAGCTTTTGCAACTATATTAAAAGAAAAACTATCACAGCCAGTTAGCTTTTTAAGTAAACAAGTAATGGTATATCATGTAATATCATGGATTTTCCACTACGGAACCCTTTACTGCGCGTGGCCCAACACGCTCATAGCTGGGTCTTAAAATGACTACATAACACACTTAAATATAAATCTTTATAAAACTTTATTAACAAAAAATAAAAAAATTAAACAATACAACCTTATTACGAATTTTGGCGGCGCGTTAATGTCTTTAACATGTTATTTTTTAAACCTTTGAAAAGATTTCAACGCGCTGAACTTAATTTTAATAATAACAGTAAGTACTTTGTATTAACTCTTTGTCTACTCTGAAAAGTATATAGGGTGAAATATTGGGTGACTTTAATTTTTTTTTTACCAGCCCATATACGTCCCCACCGAGGGGCACGGGCCTCCCTTCGAAACACGAAGGGGATTTAGGCCATAGTCCACCACGCTGGCCCAATGCGGGTTGGTGGACGGCTCGTCTTTCGAAAATTTTCTTGGACGGGCGGGTTTCATCACGATGTTTTCCTTCACCGTTGAGCAAGTGATAATTAGAAATCCGTACATAAATCCGAAAAGACAAATTTAGTGATACAGGCCCGCACCAGGATTTGAAACCACGACCTTCGGATTAAAAGTCTTGCTCATTACCAACTGGGCTATCACCGCTTCCTTTAAATTACTTTAAATTAGTGAAAATTGAGGATCAACCCACGATACTTACTGAACAACTTTCCCCAAGAAACATAAGTCTAAAAATAAAATAATTTTCCACGTTAAAAACGTATAAGTCTCCGACTTCAATCCTAACAGTTCGCACAAAGTAGATATCTAGTATTTTTTGTGGACTACAATGCTTATTAGCAGATAACTACAAGCAGAAATGTCATTCATTTATTTAGATGATGTTCTAGTTTGTAGTATTTTTTGTTTTTGTTGTTTTTTTTTAAAGCGCTGAATCATTTTTGATAAAATTTATATGGGACCTCTTCAGGAGTATACTCTTTCGAACAAATAAAGAATTATTCAAATCGGTTTATAATTGCCGGAGTAATCGCGTAACAAATATACAAAAAAAAATACAGTCGAATTGAGAACCTCCTCCTTTTTTGAAGTCGGTTGATAAAAATTACCTCTCCATACAATTTGTGCGGTCAGCTGAAGATTAGAAACTCGATGAAGTAATCTACCTCATTAATGTTTAGACCCCTAGCACACGGCGTATTTGTACGACGCTGAAAACGCGCGTATACGCGATTGGAACACAATCTTGTAACCTCAGCACACGGGGCGATCGTGAAACGCGCGTGCGAAGCGCGTTTACGGCGCGTTTACAGCGCGTTTACGGCGCGTTTACAGTGCGTTTACAGCGCGTATACGCGCAGATACAGCGAAACAAACGAGTTTTACACGTGTTTAAATCTATGAAAACGCAAAAATCGGCATCTACGGCGCTGAAAATGCGCGTAGAAATACGCCGTCTCTTTCTAAGCGCCGTCTGCTAGGGGCCTTAACCCGTCGCGTGCTTGTGTTCAAAAAGCACGCGAAGGTTTAAAAGAAAGTTAGTTTAAACGAAAGGAACAGTTTTGACTATGTCACTAACTTTATTATTGTTTTCATTGTTTGTAGTCTCTTGTGAAAATCGTGCGAAATACATTGAGTTTGAAAAAAAAATATCCACTGTAAACAAGCTTACTTTATAATTTCTAATACTTTGTATGGTTAGTCGAAATATTTTTTGAGAGTTCCAAATAGGTTACTTGGGGAAAGTTGATCAGTTTCATAAGGAGAATCAACCCCTAAAGTTTTGCTAGCTAGTTTAAAATCACCCATATATCTTTGATTAAAGGCCAGCGGATCAGGTTACCCCAATGCTAGCGTAACAACACAGAGTGCATGCATGGGGTGACCTGATCTGCGGCCCTCTGTACCTATTCCAAGATGAAATGTGTTATCGTATTTTGTGGCCGTTGTTAGGTGAAGACAGGCTTTCTCGGTAGTTACTTAAATTAACTTAATATGAGTATCCCTAAAAGAGACAAAAAAGTAGATACACAATGTATACGTAAACAGTAGGTATATTTATGTATGCGTCGTTTTGCTTTGCGATTTTCTACACAAGAAACTTGTTTGACATGTATCTAGTCTAGTACCGAAATTTGACCGATTTCGCTGTCTTATGTTTATTGAAAGAGAAAGATGTCCTGACATTCGACGCTCCGAAATATCGTACAGTTACATAATAGATGCCCCAACTCGCCTAGGCAGCCAACAATCCTTTTCCAAATAACTAGGCGGCTATTCCCCTAATCAATTGCAGTGTAATTACAATGATGGTTCTTTTTATCCGTTCAGGTGGCGAAATTTTGACTGGCGACGCTAACGCTAACTAAATGTTAAGTTTCTAAGTGACTACCTTACTTACTAGCAAGCTAATGTTCGGTTAATAACTTAATTTCGCTAACTAAACAGATAATTGCTACTATTAGTCATCACACCGTCTTTGAGATACCATTGGTTAGTTAGAGGAATAGCCATCCACTGCCCTAGCATACGCAATGAGACTTAACTCTCATTGATAGTTGATTATCAAGGAAAACATAACATAAACATAACCGTATATATAAGAAAATAAGTTTGAATTTTGCATTCCATTAACAAAAGATCTTGAATTGCTAAAAGGACGTATGTCACAATTCAAACGCAAATGAAATGACCATTTTCATTTTCAATAGGGTCCATTTTCCTTGTGTAGATTCAGAGGTTTATACTCTCAAAGTTGTTTATGCTAGGACAGCTGGAAATTAGAGACCTCTCAAATCGTGAACTATAAAAAAAATTACCATCCAATGTTGTTACATTTTAGAAGTTATTTCAATAGTTTGCGGGAAGTTTGAGTTTAATTTTCCACTTATGCTATGGATGGTACTCTTAGCTTGTTTCGTCTCCGCAGCTGGCGATGACTGGGGTTTAACTCTGAAAAAATAAACACCTGTTTAACCTGTGAAATATTACGCATTATTTGAGTTTTTGACTCCAATCCATTTAATTTATGACAAAATCTATTTATAAGTAGTCATTATAAATATCAACTGGTATAAACATTTCATAACTTGTACGTACACGTCAATTTAATTGACTGACTAATCATTTTTTTACTTAAAAAATAAATATTTTAATAATCAAATGTTTTCATAATTTTAAACGAAATTAACTTTGTGCGATGATCTACTACGAGATAAATTTTATTGTTCAACAGAAAAGATATAAAGAATTAAAGACACATGGAAATTCAACATTTCTATCGGAAAGTCCTTCAGCAGCTCAAGCATAACCCGCGAGTTGCGCGTCGCGGCGATCAAGATGGCGGCAGTGAACTTCACTGACGTGAATACGTTAGGTCACCGTTATACTTGAGAAGTTTAGTTGTGCGCGACTCACAGGTTGTGCTTAGAACATGGTCTAAAGTTCAAGTTTTCAGTTCCGAAAACGAATTTCTGAACTGTTTAGTACTTTTTCATAAAGCCATACACTCAGAGGCACACTAAAGTTTTTTATTGTGTAGTAGGTCCCTTGGAACATACACAAAGTTATGAAATGTGTATGAAATAGTTTGCTGCCTTACCCTAACTTGACAATAGCCGTGAAAACGTTGTTAAGCGGCGCCTCCACAAACATCCACAGTATTAAGGATAATATGGTACCCTCTACCAACACTCCCATTGACGGGGTCAGCTGAGGAAAAAAAAATAAGTTTAATTAAGTTTAAGTAGACATCCTCTTTATTCGAGCGTAGTGTCGGTTGCATATGGGCCTTTTTATAATTAGAACGGAATTTCCGGGCATGGAATATTTGTATTACCATTCTCCTATGTTCCTAATGTCACTGGTGTCACTTGGAAAACAGGCCGTTATCTTTTAATCGTGGGTTGAATACTGGTAAAAATTGGCCTTAGGCCAGTGTTCACCAAATATTTAACCGACGATTAGCAGCTAACCAGAGATTTGACAATGTCATTTTCATACATTTTTTTTGACATTTTGTCTGATTAGCTTCTAACCGCTGTTTAACCGCTGGTTATAGTTTTGGTGAACACTGGCCTTAGGAGTATAAATCCTAGGAGATAAACATAGGATACTACTATGACTCGCCTTGGGCTTACGAATTATCTAGAGCTAAAATAAAGAAAAAAGAGCATGGTGAATCATAAAATTCCAACCTGATTGAAATTTTCAGCATGCTGCGGCGTCCTGACGACGGCCATGTTACGAAAGATGATAGCCGTGTGGATGAGATAGATTCCATACGCCAACCGGCTGAGGGGCACCCAAGGGTACCAGCTTAAAAATCCTTCCACAAGTGCTGGAAATGAAGCTGAGGTTATATATCTTTCAATGAAAATTTTAATTCACTGGTTCTATTTTCAAAAATGCAACCGCTTTTTGGTGCATCATATCATAAATATTATATTTGAGATAGCTCAAAGTTTTATACTGTAAATTAAAAATAAATGCCTTATGTTAAAGCACCCAAAAACAAAAAACATCTGGTATATGTCAACTGCAATAAATAGTTCAAGAATTAGGTAAATAATTAAACTCGTACTGGCAGCACTATCTAGTCCATGCCCTTATACTATACTAGCTTTCCCCCCGGACTTGGTTCCCGTGGGAATTAGGGTCAATTATGTAGCCTGTATGTTAATCCAGGATGTTAGCTACCTCCATAACAAATTTTATCAAAATAGGTCCAGCCGTTTGAGCGTGAAAGAGTAAAAACATCCATTCATCCATACATACAAACTTTCGCGTTTATAATATTAGTAAGGATAAGGATGTGGGCAGTAATGGGTACTTAGGTGTAACTATACAATATTAAAGGACCTGACTCACTGTTTCATCAACGCCCAACCCAAGCCCTTGGACCTACAAAGATAAAAATTGGGCCCAAAGTTTCTTTTAATAACGTAGGCAAGGAACAAGGACTTCTCCAGCCCTTGGCCCGGGTGGGGGCAAGTTAATATGATGGATGATGAAATAAATATGAATTGTAGGTACAGTCAAGAGCATGAAGTTTCGAGTCTGCTTCTACGGCGAATTAGCGTTTGTAATAAGAACGGTTCCAACTTTGGTTGTTTTGCAGTTGGCTACATTTTTTTCACCTCTAGGGGGGGCAGCTGCCCCTCCCTGCCCCCCCCTTGGCGACGCCCTGGGCAACGAATAAGAAAGGATTGTACGAAATTCCCACGGGAACAAAGTCCCGAGCGTCCACTAGTAACACGGACAGTATTGTTTATTTCTGATTAGACGTTGATAAACCAAGAGATGCTGCATAGCATCATTAATAATGACAAAGTAAGACCTTTGTTTCCGCGTGTTTAATAACGCACCTATGTTATGCATAGCTTAAAGCCTGAAGTAATTCTGATACTCACGAACTCTTCCCAGACAGCAGCACAGAATAATTGTACATACACCAACAGACCAGATTGGCCTGTTGAGTGTAGCGTATAAGGCGCCCTCTATCGGGTGGTAGTCACGCCACAAGTATGTCGTGCCGAACAACATCACTATTAACATTATTGATACTCCTGCGCACACGCCGAGTATTGAACGTTTCTGTAAAGATAAATAAAATGGATGCTAAGACTCAATTAGCATTTTCTCATACAAACGAAGTTGTGAGTGAAGAAAGAGGAAAAAATAAAATAAAATTGTCATTTCCACAAGTTGTAACAAAAATAAGAATTTAATAAAAATCGATTATTAAACAGAGACAATATAAGAAGTCGGTTTTTATTTAACATCCGTCTCTGTTTAATAGTCGAGAGACAATAATCGACTATTAAACAGAGACGGATTGTTAAATAAAAATCGACTTCAGAAAAGAAAAAATATTACAAGAATGTGAATTTTTCGAAAAAAGTAAATATACGTAAAACAGTAAGGTAATATTTCACTGATAGGCTATATTTTATTATTTTATATTTCATGAAAGATTAACACACAAATTTTATAATCCATAGAAAGTTACAAGATTGTGAGTTGGAAATGTGCTAATTAGTAATGTTTGCATATTTTGTTTTTCATTAAAAGTCCACCCTTCTCTCCAGCCTTTCTATAGCTACCACCAGTATTTTTTCACAACAAACTTTTCAAAACAGTCAATATAATTTTTATCGCATATTTTACTGAAATGTGATTCCTAGTTTTCGTTACGTACTATATTTGTTTTTCTTAAAAATAAGGTCTTTGAATAAATTAAAACAAAATATTCACCTGTGTAATTCGCTTCACATTTTCACTGTCTTTGTAGGTAGCGTAAATGCAACCAGCCATCAGACCGACAATGTAAGAGGAACACCTCATGTGGCTCTTTATGTAGGCTATTTGGAACTCTTCATTAGCACGAGGATTTTTTACGAATCTGTGGAGAATAGGAGACCAATTATACTGGTTTAATTTGGAACTAAATTTTTATTGACTTGGCGCGCCATCTTGTAGCACAAACATAAATTAGCTTATATGTGCACCACTTTTCTTCAACTACAGAAACTCATGCCTGTCTTCCGTTAGGGTAGATAGAGCTCACACGTTGCCTCTTTCGCTTTCCTACATATATTTACAATTATATTTTTTTCATGCATTGGGTTTATATTAATATCCTGACAGATTCATTTCCACTAACAAGTAAATTTACATAAATTAAGTAGTGCTAGGCACGATGTTATGAGGTAATACGAAAAGCATACCTATACTTTGTCTCTGCTACACATTGCGTAAGTCAGAGATATTATATGTATGTATAATTGTATATATTGAAATGTAACACCTCTTTGATCTTCTCGGTAAGCAAATCAAGGAAGAGATAACTCATAAAAATGGCGAAACACCATAATTGTATACAAATAGCTCTTCAACCGCAATTAAATATGCAAAGCACTGAATCATAGGTTTATAGCCGGAGTTATATCTAGTCTAAGTGCTACTTTTATGGATATAATTGACTACCTTGCTGATAGACAATAAAGATAAATAGTTACAGATCTTGTTTAAATAAAATATAACTCTTAAATTTTAAAAATATTTACAACTGGCATTCACTTTTAAATAGCTAAACCAATTTTGGTCAAATATAAAATATATGTAAAAAAAAAACTCGATTGTGTCATATCGGTCCATTTGTTTAGGAACTACGATGCCACAGAGAAACACACATATATAATTGTCAAGTAATTTAATAAAGGCTTGCTATGGCGTCGAATACGGGAATACTTTTACTTTTTATTTCTGTTAAGCTTTTAACAACACCATTTTAGTTCCTGCGTAAAACTCACTCAAAAGTAAACAGTTGAATAGCGGACAAGTTCATGACGTAGGTGATGACGCCAGGGGTGATGAAGGCTGCCACAGTAAAGACTGCTGCGAAGACTGCACCAGCTCGCGGCGAGCGCTGGTAGATCCAGAACACCAGTACAGTCAGGACGAAGAAGTGGAAGTCACAGGGAATATACCAGGAAACTACTATACACTGAAAATAAAGTGAAAGTATTGAAAATTAAGAGAATCTAAAAATGAAAGTATTGAGAATTAAGTAAACGTACTGAAAATATAGAAAAAAAATCCCAGTAAAATTGACTAGTAGTTAACAATCACGTTGAACTTGTTTAAAAAACAATTTTAATAATAATCCAATTTTATTAAATTGTTTATATTTAAAATAAACCCATGGAAATACATCTATTCTTACGGGCCTTACAATATACCTTTTTTTCTAGCCTGTCAGATCACAATGCTGGGCAAAGGCCTTTTAGGTTTGTATTTATTTTTATTAAGTACCTTATTTACGTCCTCATCAAGGGGCACGGCCTTCCCTTTAAAACACTAATATAAAAGCGAAAAAAAACATACCATATTTTCAGTGTCTACGTAGTTGCCAAGCATGAGAAGGTTGAGCCACCAGTTTTTCCGACAGGGGTCCGTCTCAGATGCTGCCATTCTATGCCATATAGGCCCAGTACCAAGGTAAGGGTATATTGCCGCGTAAAAGAATATTATCATTGCAAACCCGATGGTTAACCTAGAAGAATAGATATTGAGAATTATAAATTATACTGGTTAACCACGTGAACTGATATTCTCAGACGTGCCCCTTTAGGTTAGGTTATTCGTTACGTAATAAACGCACTTATGTAACCTCTGCTATAAACAAAACTACTGCAAAAATAAATAAATAATTAACTGATTACACATCCATCACCAATTTTAGGAAAATAAAAAAATCTCAAGTAATATCTTACTAATAATTTCAGTGAACTACCTATTCGTATAAAAAATTTACCCATATTTTTATTTTTCCGGACATCTACGAAACTATTCTCGAAAATTTCAAAGGTGTTTCTTTACACCCTCTGTAAACAAGATATGACCAACAATAGAGAACAATTTTATTAATTGACTCATCTATGGCATAACTCAGATCAAGTTGCAGATAAATTAAAACAAATAGTTCCCAGTGCCCCACTCACCTCACATATCTTTTGAGAATCATTAGAAAAGGGTTATAGGAGGGCTTGTTCCTGATTTTCATGAACCCTGCTGCAATCAGTAGACCGGAGAGGACGAAGAATGTGTCTACGAAGAGGTCGTCGTGAAGAATAAACATGGCGGGCACGCTGAGAGACATCTGTTAAAAAAAACTTTTACTTTATTTCTTATCATGGTGCCCGAGTTTTCAAACCTCAAAATGCCCTTTGACTTTGTTTTGAATGAGTGTAGTCAATTGACTACAGCCGGGACCGACAGCTTAACATGCCCTCCGAAGCACGTTATTCTATATTACTATCGAGCTGAAATGGCGCATTTTTAATTCGAGCGATGTCGTGTAGTGAGGAGCAAAGACAAGAACTTATCTATAATCAAAATTTAACGCGTCGTTGAAGAGTCAAGAAGAACAATGTCAGGATCGGATTTGACAGGATAATGATTATAAAACCTCCTCACGATGTTTTCCATCGGTTAGTGTCCAAGTAATATGCACAAGCTTTCTGCCCCGACTTCTTTGTCACCGAACTAAGGCTTTATAAGTCAACTAGATTTCCGCCCGGGACTTCCCGTGGGAATTCGGGAAAGTTATGAAGCCTATGTGTTAATCCAAGGTGTCAGCTACCTCCATACCAAATTTTATCAAAATTGCTTTAGCCGTTTGAGTGTGAAAGAGTAACAAACATATACATACATCAATACTTTCGCGATTATAATATTAAAAATGATTATTCTTACTTCATCAAATTGTAATCCATTGAGGATAGCTCCAGAATTGGTGATGCCGAGCTGGTGGTCGATTACGATGAAGACCATGGTCAGGAACCTAATGCCGTACAAGACATCAGAGCCTTCCTTGTTCCTTTTTGCCAGGATTTTGGCATTCTCATTTATGCAGAAGCCTTTTATGATATTGTCTTCTGTAATATCACAAGTAATATTAATGAATGCATACAATTTGTCATTTTTCATTCTAAGTAAGGTTTGTATTTTTAACTTCTGACAAAAAAGAGGGGTGTTATAAGTTTGACGTCTGTATCTGTGTGCCTGTATGTCTGTGTATTTGTGTGTCTGTCTGTGGCATCGTAGCTCCTACTATTTCGATATGATTTTTTTTGTTTGAAAGCTGACGTAGCTATATTTAATTAAAATTGGTTCATCCGTTTTTTTAATTTTTATTACCATAGTATCTAGTTACAAGAGGATTTTTTTAAACAGTGTCATCGGCCCGTATATGTAGCCCGCGGGGCTCGGGTTGGACCTGAAAGAGGTGTTGGCCATATTCCCAATTTAGTGAATCAAAAAATGTGAAAATTTGTGAGTCGAGATTTCCTTATTTTTTTGCCGCCACTGATTTTTTTAAAAATGTTTCATATCTGGTAAGTTAGTTACGATGTTTTAACACGTAAGGAAATATACTTACTGAAGTTGTCTGCCACAACTGGATTTCTATAGTTCCAATAAGTGCAGCCTAAGTTCACAGCAAGAAGCAACAGCGCGACTGCCCTAGACGAATGATAACATTACATCGACAAATCGAAGTGATAAAATGATAAAAATTAATAAAATTGGAATTCGTTAAAATGATAGTCTAAAATTTCAGTTTCCTAAAAATCATCAACCTGCATCAAAGTTAGGAACTTATCTACTCCGTTTTAATCTTCTTCTTCTCATGTGAGTTAGTGAGTGGTCAACTTCATTGGCCGTAGTACACTCAAGAGCACGTCAAGCTTGATACTTTGGACTTTAGACCGGCCCTACATTGTATGGCGCGCAGTATAAATCAGAGCTCAGCTTAAACTGGTAGTGTAAAGTGTGACCTGCTCTTGACAGTACCAGCAAATTGTAGTTAATCAGGTCCATCGGTTAAACGTGCCCATTGAATTACGTAACCCTCGTCATTTAAGTTTAGAACGGTACTAAACCAAACTAAAATATTAAAATTAAACTAACCAGAACGCATAGAACAGTCTATCATAATGTATCGGTTGATCGGGTCTCTGGCAGGGCTCGGTGACGTTGATGCGCGCGCGCATGCCGGCGACGCCGAGATGGCTGCGCGCGAGCAGCGTCGATGTCAACCTCTCCGTCGATCGCGGCCCGCAAGCCGCTGGCACACACATTCCCCACGTCAGCTCGTTTAAAGCTCTATGCACGTGGGATTGTTTTCTCTGATGAAAAAAAAGGGATTTTCAAGAACTTGTTCATCATGTGACGCTCTCCAACATGACACTGTGAACCTCTTAGATGGACTTTGCAACGCTCTGCCTGCAAGCAAAGTGACGAAAATGTATGGAAGTCTACAACTTGTTTTCGAAGTAATCGCGGATTATGTATGACATACATATGGGTTTTTTTATTATTTTTTATTACAAGATGGTCAAAAATGAGGTCGACGATGGAGCGAGTTAACCCCAGAAATGCCTATAAAGGCACTGGTACTCCCACGCACCGACGGAATACAGCAAGCTGTTTGGCGTCGGACTTCGGTAGGAGGTTGGTCGCGAACCAGATGGCTCTTTACAGAGCCTACTACACCGCATGAGACCATAGGACGACACCTCAGATTAAAAAAAAAATGAAGTGTCGTTACCTGGGATGGATTACTAGGAGGCAGGTCTCATTTGTGTTTACTTAGTCGCCTCTTATGACACCAACGGAAAGAGATGGGGTGGTGTTATTCTCAACCGATCACCACACGGTGGGATGACTTATATTGCCCTATACAAATGTACTTAACTACTCCTTCGATACGAAAAGAAGAAGATAGGATGACTTTTAATTAGTTAACTAGACTTTGCGGGTTATTTTCCCCATGAAATTGAACAGTTTTCCGCAAGACACCCAGATGAAATTCCTTCAAAATAATTTGAAGCTTCTAAATTAAGGCTATCAGCTAAAGTCTTACATATTTCGAACATACCTATTAATTAAATAATTTTAAATTTGATTGCTTACGAGGATAAAATCAACAGCCGATTCATAGGGGGAGTACTTTCTTTCGTCATTGCCACGTCTTTTAACAGGGTGGTCATTTTTCACCAGCACGATGTCTGCGAGGCAGTACTGGGTCTTCAGCTCGGGGTGTGTCCTTCGCCAGGGGGCCTCCATGCATTCGTCGAAGTTGCCCAGTTCAAATCGGTTGCCGAAGAGCAAACCTAAGGGCTCTGATGAGGTGGAGTCCCAGTCTGGAATACGGGGAAATATATATATATATATAATTTAAAGGATTTTTTATTTAATTTTTTTTGTGTTTGTTGTTGATTGTATTCACATTTTAGAGTTTAAACTACCAATTCTAAGTAGAAAGTGAGCAAGAAATCTGGCAGCCATCTGTTGTTGTAAGGTAGGAAATGTTTTCAAAACGGCATGATGTCCTGATAGCGGTGATAGCCCAGTTGGTAATGAGCCAGACTTGTAATCCGAAGGTCGCGGGTTCAAAACCTGGTGCGGGCCTGTACCACTAAATTCGTCTTTTTGGATTTATGTACGGATATCTAATTATCGCTTGCTCAACGATGAAGGAAAACCCGCCCGTCCAAATAAATTCATTTTCGAAAGACGAGCGGTCCACCAACCCGCATTGGGCCAGCGTGGTGGACTAGGGCCTAAATCCCCTTCGTGTTTCGAAGGGAGGCCCGTGCCCCTCTGTGGGGACGTATATGGGCTGGTAAGATGATGAAGTCCTACTAAAATTATAAATTCGAAAGTTGGTGAGGAAGGATGTTTGTGTTTGTTACTCCTCCCAGCAAAAACAACTCAACTGATTTTATTGTTATAGCTTAGACATCAGAATACCGCATTGACTGCATAACATAATTTGCTGAATTCTCACGGGAAAGCAGTTTTAGTAATTTTATTCAAAATCTCCGTTATATGGCCAATTTTTAATAAAAAAATTTTTTAGAAATAGCTGTTCAAACAAGTAAATTATACCTAAATACAAAACCTGAAGTAGTTAGTGTTTCATATGCTTATTAGTATTCGAAGTAAATAAACATAATTATGACCACTGACCACACACCAAAGGCATTTCCGTCACTTAGTACATATGATTCATCGGGATTGTCTATAAAGTTCAATTAAATATGTAAAAGCTTATGTTGTCTTGCGGTTACGTTCACTTTACCAGTTTACGTTAATTATACCTATGTTTTCAGTAGAATACTCGTATTTTATCTACGGAAAATGATTTTAATTTTAAAGCTTATAGAAATCTATTTTTACACTGCGACCACAAAGTTTTTACATAGTTTTCCTTTGTTTTTAACCCCCGACAAAAAAGAGGGGTGTTATAAGTTTAACGTGTCTGTCTGTGTATCTGTCTGTGGTATCGTAGCTCCCAAACGGGTGAACCGATTTTCGTTTAGTTTTTTTCTGTCATAGAACTCATAGATTATTTTATCCTGAATATTCTTAGCCATGTTTCATGAAAAAATGTTCAGCCGATTGAAGATCATCAGCTCTTTTCTAGTTGATGAGGGGATATAACTACCTTCCTCATGTCTGATCGATTCGAAATTTGGTACCGTGTTACCCCCGACGATGCTTGGAAAATAAAAATAATTTGAACTTACAAAATATCGGTCACGATAATAAATATAATAGGTTTAAAAAAATTATTTGTTAGTTTTTAGAGTTTATTTTTTTGTATCGGGTTTTTTTTTAAATTTTAATCTTACTTAATAACCATGTAATACGTAGTGTGTAAATAACAGTTTTTTCCCCGTGAAGTTGCCGTTCCTGGGAATGCGAATCTAAATTTAGAGAAATTTTGTTGGAAGGTTTGGACAACATTAGAATATTTTTATCTTACTTGGATTATTAAAAACTGTAATTGTGACAAAGGTACCGCAAAAATAAACAATGACACGAACAACAGATAAAACAAGCTATATTTGAGCTTTATTTTCAGTAAATAAATCCAAAGTAAAAACGTATTAATTTTACTCAAAATCTCCGTTACGTGGCCAAGTTTTTAAATAAAAAACAATTTTAGTATTTTAGTAGCTGTTCAATCAAAAAATTAGTAACAAAACAAAGCTTGAAAAAAATAATACAATTTTATAGGTAGGTAAGATAGTAAGACCATGAAGCTATAAATGGTGATTTTTAAATTTCCTTGTAATGAAGAGAAAAGTAAAAACAAGTCTGAGCCGAAGTATCATTTCAAAGTGCCGTAGCGCCTCGTTCCAATGCGTCGTCCTCTAAAATCACATGGTCATATCCTAGACCTTAGATAAGTGTTGCATGTCTTTGTACTTAGCAGTTTAAAAATAATTGATTAAATAACCGATTTTTAACAAATTGCTCATATTATTTTTCGATTCATATTTACTTACGTAATCCTAGGAATTGTTTTCAAAACATGCTTTTTTTTACATGCAGGGCTGCCATAATTTAGCGACTGTGTAGTTTCACTGTCAATCAAATGTTAACGTCAATCTTAAAAGTGACGGAAAGATTTTTTGCTTGTATCACTTTTTAGTTTTTACGTAACTTTGACAATTATATTTTTGGTTTTTCTGCATGATTCTTTAACTTAACATCAGTGACTTAAGAACAAAATTATTTTATAGAAAAAAAATTGTATGTACTTCCCTCATAACGAAAATTACTTCTGTGCTAGTAAAATACTTGTAGTAAAGTAGAAACAAGATAGTTTGCTTACAGCATTATGTAAAATAGCCGTGATACATGATAATTACTATCATTTTTAATTAGGAGAATATTTATTGATTTTGTCTTACTCCAAACTGCCCATAGCGTGAAGTTCTGCAAGCTGCGAAGTAAATGTAAACTAGCATCTAGACATGGCTTCTCCTCTTCCGTCCAATTCTGGTTCTTAAGAGCAAACACGACATCTTCTAAATATACACTTCTCGAATTGTGTCCGTTTTCAGACTCTTTCTGCAATGAAAAGTTGTTCCTTTGAACGTCGGGTATTATTCGTCCACCAGTTATCAAAAACTTTGTATCAGGTCTGGTGGTTGCGTTTCCATTGAGTTGCCGGTATTTTGCATCAGGTTCATGTGCAATGTATTCCCGCTTAGTCGGGGCGATTTTTTCGTCACCGCTCACAGTTGTCTCTTGTACTTTATAGTTTGCACCACTATTTTTCACATAACTATTGTTATTTATAAACACTTTGTCTTTCACTGTTTCACTGGTAGCTTCTAACGCAGCAGCAGTCACATAGTTTACTAGACTGATTATAATCGCGGCAAAAAGTAAAGTACACTTCATGATGGCTCGAAGATGCTAAGTGGACTGAAGCAAAGTCACGAAAGGTTTCAGTATAAGGAAGAACAATAAAGTTGAAGTGGTCTTTAATGATATTAATTAGCTATTCCATTGTTAACTGGAGGTACGTTTGTCGAGTCCATTTATCTGCATAGAAGACGAGCTAGGTGAGTTAGCAACAAGCGACTGTAACAGTAGAGTTGAAGGTATAATTTTTATCCTACAATCCTACTCATGTGAGCCTTATGAATTTTAATAAAGTAGTTGAACTAGTACAAACTAAAGTGATACTAAGTTGTAACACTACCGCTCTTAACTTTTAATGCTAAAAAGTGAATCACATATAAGCTACATTAAATAATTGACATAAAAGCCAAATTAACTAAACGAAAACTAAAAATTATAAAACAGTTGCACGCGTTTGAAAGATACAATACTCGTAGATAGAGTGATTAAGTTATGTGACTTTTGTAAGACTTTTTATGGGTTAAGCATTTTTTCTACATCTTTAGTTGTATAATGTATTACGTTCTTCAGTTTATCACGCCCTCTTTTGTTAGACGTAGAATGGAGTTTGACATTGAGATGAGCCGAATTGGCGACAATAATAAGTTGTATTATGTCACGATAAAAAAAGTTATTTAAGAAGTTTTCAGTAAGAGAAATCACCTCGCAAGTTTTCGGTAATTCATCTCATATTTCAAAATACTAGCATTCTGTCCGGTACTTTGTTCCCATGGGAATTTGGGAAAATTATAGTATAACCTGTCTCCCGCTGATAGAAAAGCTTTCTATTAGTAAAAAAATATTTAAAATCGGTCCAGTAGTACCTCTAGTACTACTTTCTACAAACAAACTTACAAACATTACCTCTTTATAATTACTTCATATCAGCATATAACGCATTTTGTTATATGCTGATGAAGTAATTTTTTTTAGTAAGACAAAATTTTTTTCGCATTTTGACCTATGTTCCTTGGGGAAGTTGTTCAGTTTCATGGACTGATTAACCACCCGAGAGGTTGATAGAGAGATACCTAATGCCCTGTAGATTATGGGTTAAAACTTTCTCTCTATTATTAGGTTAAGCTAAAAAGATGATACCAGAAAGAGTTATTACGTTACTAAGAGTTATAGTTATTATTACTATACTGCAACAGAATACGTTTTTAAAACAGAACAGCCCTTTATTTTAATTAAAAACAAAAAAGGTCCTCTAAACGCTACAACAGGAATTTCAAAACATATTTAGTAAAAGCTAACCTGAACTTAAAGCAGCAAAAGGAACTTAAAAATTTGTAGGGTCTTCAAGAAAAGAAAGCATAAAAAGCATATTTTGAAATTATGAAAATTCCGAAAAGATATGTTTTATCACACTAAGTTTTGCCACAACGCCATCCACCGTTATTTTTCCGTACTGGTTAAACAACATACGAAATAACAACCCTCAAGTCAGCTAGCAAAAGCGTCCGAACTTAATAAAAAGTTTCTAAGCTTTTATGATAGATGGCGCAAGAAAGGTAAAGTTATCGGAAATCGTTTACTTTATTTACTTGTACCTATCAGTTTTATAAAGTTTACCAAAGATTTTTTATGAATTATTGGACAGCATTCGTACATCTTTGAGGGCTATTATTTTAAAAATACAATTAAAAATAAAAGAAAAATGTGGCGGATACTTTAATTTATCTGGAAAATCTTCCTACTTTATTGACAGACGTAATAAAATATCAAAAATATGTTTAATACGTTAATTCTTTAACATATTCAGCGTGCCTCGTGGCGTTCGAGTTTTCTGTGGGTAAAATTTGACCCTATATTTATTTTACTAGAATTACTTACCAACTGAAGCTTACCTCATTATAATCTTGCCTGTAACTCTCTTATAATAGGGGAAAATAAACTGATTTTTATCGGTCAAGTTCAACCGTTAGCGGCCCGGAACGAAAGAAAATTGTTTTTCCATTCAATGCTTTCACTTGGGTAATGGCTACGTGCAATAGTTACTACAAATGCTTTTTTCTGTGTCTTCGCACAAGTAAAACGTTACGTACTTTTTCACCAACATAACATTTCGTAAAAAAAATGAAGGTTGTAGTAATTTACAAGGTTGACTGCAATACTCCCTGTAGGTATGAGTTAATTAAAACTCATTATTGTCACTTTCCTGCCCTGTTCCTATTTTTAAAAAATCTTTACCGTTAATCTATACTTCATCAAAATAACTTAGTCTTTCATCATCTTCAGACAACTTCACATGTCATGTTTTGTGATTTTATTGGACTTTTTCGCCATTTGCAAGTAGAGGGTTAAATAATAGTATTATTATAGTACCTGTCCACAGTAACCTTTGAAATGCAACGCAGCGATCTTCTCAGCACTGATGCGCGGAGAAAATAAAAACGTCGCAATTTTACCCTCCCACTACCACATTTAACTATAAGACAATATTGTGTATATAGCATAAGTTTTTTGTAAATAAATTAATTTATCAACTGGCAGTCAAGTTTGAATAATCTCCTGCACCCCGAAGTACCCAGAAACCTCTGGAAGAGCTGCCATTGAAGTTACCATTACCCAGTGGAAGAGCCGTACCTACTTGATGCTTCCAGCATCCTCTCACTGTGGCCAAGACACCCTTAGTCTTCAGTAGATCGGTCTTGTAAGCCTGCTTGATCGGCAGTGAGAAAACTATTCCCTGCGCACATCGCATGACGTGCGCACCCCTTTTCCCCCCTTCCGCCTGTTATTAGGTCTCCGGTAACAGACATCCCGTTCTACTTACTACATTCACATACAACATTAGGTAGGGACTAGGGACCCCTGAGGTCTTAGGATTGCACCCACACCGTTAGGTGTTTGGTCCTAGGGATCAGAGTAGCTCTCTCTACTTAACGTTTTGTTGTGTGCAGCTGGCGGTTGTTACAACCACTGTACCTCACCACATTCTACCCCGTTAAATATCCTCGTGATACACTCTAACAGGAACACTTGTAATAGCCGACAACTGTACAGTACCTAACTTCACAATCGAAGTAACAACAACAACTTACGGGTTAAGCGAATGACGTAACAAACCTTACGTTCATTAGCTTAAATAATACGTCAAGTTCTCTTTTTCCGGTTTAAAAAAAAACGGACGTCACAATAGTAATGTCAAATATCGACAATCATTATTGTTTTGTGTTTTTTTTATATTAACGTTTAATATACTTTGTCAAAGAGTTTGTATAAGACAATATTTTTTTAAAGTAAAGTAGCCACAGGCTATTCATAGCAAGGAAGTGCACCGTCCATATTTTTGTTAATATAAGCTTTAAAAATTTAAAAGCAGAAGGTTAAATCAATAACGTTTTTTTTGTAAAACTAGAGGATGCCTAGGACTTCATTCTCGTGGGAATTTTATGAAATTCTTCCATGCTTTGAGTCTATACTAAAATAAGGGGAAGCTGGGCTATGTGTTCTTTTTGACAGTTGGTCGAAATCGACGAATAAATGATACGCGTATTTCATCATTTTCGTTAGTTATTCATTTGCAGTACGAAAGCCACCGCTATGTATGTATAACATGTAACATGTATAGCCTGATGTGCTGCTGAGTGTACATCATATAAGGAATACGCCCTCCAAATTTCACGTCTTAATATGCTTTTTTTTATTATGAGATGGGTTAACTCTTGACCCCAATCTTGACCAAGGTCATAGATGAGGTCGACGATAAAGCGAGCTCTTCATGTCCTTGGTCAAGCGTTAATCATTGAGTCAGCCAGTAGATAGCTAAAAGTAAAGAAGCGACAAAGGTCTCACGGCTGGCAGGTCGGACTTGTAAGCGAGAGGTACCGAGTTCAAACCTGTGTCGCCATATATCAATGACTCGTTTTCTGAGACATTACAAACCAACCGATCGATGTTCCTACGGTGAGGAAAAGCAACGCGAGGAAACCTGCATGATCCACTCCGGTCAGGTTTCCTTGTTAACAAGTCCGATGGTAATCAGTCCACTGTAATGACAAGACCTGCCAAATCCTGGATCATGGTCTAGCGTACCCCGAATGAGAAACGGGGTTTAATGCTGGGATATAGAGATAGATAAATAATCAACTCGAGATTCAAAAGCATGAGTTTTCGGTGTTCAATGCGCCGGCAAATTATGTTCTACTAACTTTCCGCCCGCGTGGACTACAGGTTATATCGTGCCCAACTGTGGGATAAAATGTAGCTTATGTCCTTTTCCAGGCTCTAATCTATCTCTGTACCAAATATCATCAAAATCGGTTCAGTAGTTTAGGCGTGAGACGGACAGACAGACAGACAGAGTTATTTTCGCATTTATAATATTAGTAAGGAAGTAAGGTTTGGTTTATAAACCAATTGTTATTATTATTTTTACTATTTAAAATAATCAATTTACTATTAACTAATTAATAAAAAAACAGATTTTGCAGAATTTTTATTTTTCTAATAAATAACTACGTAATGACTACATAACTAAACTACACAATCCTCTAGTGAAGCATAATGTTAAATACAGTGTCTTAAACTTCATAAGTTTATAATATTGAAGAAACTACCTGCCTAATTTACAATACAAAGTAAATATTAATTTAGTCTATTTGATAAATCTATACAAATGAGTTATAAAATCAAACTCTACTATTGCTACATACAAGATATTTCAAGCTTTGGATCGCTTTCACATTCCTTACCCAAGCAAAAGCAGCACAAAATTAAGAAAAAAAATGAGCAAACTGAAGTGGAGAGACAAGCGAGGCGAGCGCAACACAGACAAACGAAGCGAGTGGAGTGGAGCAGGGATGAACAGTGCAGGGAAGAGTGGAGTGATAAACCAATATAAGTACTTGGATTGACTACTTAACTCACTCTTAAGTTTTAAGGGTTTTGTTCGATTCTCAATTTTATATTCTACCATAAATTTTTCAAAATGCAGACAGTCGCATGGGTAAATTAAGTACATAATTGCGCCATGAAGTGACCTTATAAAGACTTTGTAATAATTAAAATTTCAACGTGCTGAAAATTATGATAAATATTTACATTTGAATAAATTTTATATAAGTTGTTATAATATTATAAAATAAAAAATAAATTAATAAATACTGCGTTTTTTTATTTACAATCTTTGGAACGCGTTGTTTGAAAAACACTGACTAGATTCCACTCATAGACGTTATCATTTAACTATCTACTAATCGATAAATATAAATAGTATTTCTATTTAATAGACTTAAACATTATCTTTATAATAAAAAAATCGAAATAAAAAAATCTGTTTGTATAATAATTATAAAATCACGTTTCTGTCAATTTCCACGTCTTATCGCTGGTAGGTAGGTGATACTACATACGGACATAAAGTCTGTGGATGCTAATAATAACACACATAATATTTGAGAAAAACAGTTGTTAATATGAAAAAAATATTTTCTTTTTGAAATATAAACCGTGTTAAAATTTCAGTACAAGTGAGGTCAAGGTCCAAGTTGGTATCTAATGATGATTTTAGAAAGATTTTATTATTTTTATATTTTGCAATATACATTTGGATATTTAAATACTTAATATTAAAAACGATATGTTGCACTCTCATAATAATTTTAAAAAATATTTGTTACGAGGCGTGAAGCGTCATTTAACGCTTATGTCAACCTAATGGTACACTTTGAAAATAATAAATTCTAAAAAAACATAGAAATACTCCTTAAATTTCTTGTTTTTAAGAGTTTTCTGACGTATTGTTTTTTTTTATTGAAAATAGTTTATGTAATATCTGAAAATCAACAGATAAGTTAGTTAGGTATTCAATAATATGGGTTGACTAGAAAAGGCTAGATTCTTTGACTAGAGTTAACGGTTTGACTAGATATATAAAGTAGAAAAACTTAAAATAAATACTGTTCTATGACTAGAGCACTTGTACGCCTGACTAGATTCGAACAAAATGAGAATAACTGACTGAGATCCCTTCGAAAATGATTAAAACAAATTACTGTTATTGTTCACTTTCTTTTTTTAGTATCTATTAAATTGTACATCACTTTGTTTTTTTTTTCTTTTTGTTTACTACATCAAAAAAAAATCATTTGGTTAAAATTAATAAAAATGAGATCAAAAGAACCATTTATATTATTTTTTGAAATAATTTGACTAGATACGTAGAAAAGACTAGCTAGAAGATTTAATTTACAGTTTTTAAATCTGTAACACCTAAATTTATGACTAAACTTAACCCTCCGCATACCAGGTGGGGTCTAATAAACCCCAGGCGGTGAAAAATCGATATATTTTCAAAAATTTTCGTGCGCGGAATCTGAAGCTCTCAGTAGCTGGAGTTGCGACGTTCTTACACTGGCAAGTACCATTAGTTTAGTGGTGCGTGCGTTTTTTAGGGCTCTAGATACGTTTTTGTTTAGAATTGTTGTTATTTGAGCATACACAAAATGCAATTATGGCGAACTAAAGAACTCCTACCTCGAGATTGAAGTAAAAATTTAAAGATGTATCATCGTTGTTCAATTTTTTTAAATTTAGTCAGTTTAATTACAAAAATTGGTAATTATCAATTCTTAGGGTGATTTCAAGTCTAAATTAGTAGTCAGAAGATGGCATTTTCGCTACCCTTTTTCAATAAACCATTTAATCTATTTCATTTTTTTTATATAGTGCTACTCAGGTTATGTTCAATTTCAAAAATATGCAATAATAATTCAGTACCCCTATTCCTATCTGATTACAGCGACCATTTTGTTAGGGTATGTCAGACCCCACCTTGTATGGCATGTTACAAATTTTTACCTGGTATGCCGAGGGTTAAGAGATGAATAGATAATGAAATAATGATAATTATCATGACTAGATCTGTAAGTAAAAGTATAACTTTTGACTAGTTTAATATGTTCTTGGCGCTACCTTTCCCCCGGAGCGGGATTGGTAAGCTTACTTGGGAAAATACAGCTTTGAAAGAATAGACTATTTATTGCTTTTTATTTCGATCGACTAGTTAATGAGATCCTATATGATAATTTACGTAAATAAAATTTTCGATTTAAAATGTAATTAGAACATACCCTTGCAATACCAAATATCACAGTTAAAAGATTATAATATGAGATGATAAATAAATAAAAACTTTATATGTGACTAGACAATAGTTTAAAAAGTGTGAAAAAAGTCACGACTAATTTAATAAAAGGTAAATTACTAATAACAAGACTAGATTGATACATTTTGACTAGAGTTTCAAAAAAATGTAGACTAGAAATATACCTAGCGGCTCGCAACCAAACAAAATCTAAGAACAGTTGAAACAGAGCTAAATTTGATAGGTTCTTAGAAACGAAGAGTGATTTAAGACACAACGCGTGCAGGTAAGTACTCGGTCGTGTTTGTCCCACTTCGGTCTTCGATTCCGATGAAAGAGGCTCTGAAAAAATTATGAGTTTGTAACTAGACGGGCGGTGCATCTAAAAATATGCTCATGTGGATCGATGACGATGACCTTTCGCGGCGGAACATTGTCTTATGCAGATATGTTATGTTTAGTTTTACCGAGTAGTCTTTAAGTCTATTGAGGTTTGTTTTTTACCATGATGATCTGGGAGTGTTTTAAGGAGAATGACAGTTAAGTAACTGAGATGAAAAATTACTATTCGTTATGAAATTTACAACGATATATATTTTTTTTTCCACTGATTGTAATTTGAAAACATTTAATCTAAAATTGACAAAAACGTGATTTAGGTATCTAAGATTAAATATAGATTTGGAATATATTTTAAAAATATGGAAAAATATAAATTTACATTTAAAATAACTTAAATTTTGAACTTCACTTAAATTAAAATTTTATTTAAAAATCTAATTACGTCAAAGTGCATTGCACAAAGTGTTATAATACGCTAATATATAATCCAGACCTAAAGGTACTGTGACCAATAATTATATTCTATTTAGATGAAGAACAAATATATTACATAGAAATGTCTAACATTTCATATATATGTTAAGATTTGGAATGTCGCTGTAGGAGATCTATGTATTTACATGTTGCTATATAATAAAATTAATATTCTACACACACTGACACATTTATATTCACATGGAAATTTTAAAATAAATATTGAAATTTTAAATAATTTGACTTTATTAAATTGTGTACTATTTTAAATGATATAATTACTTATACCTTAACTTCAGATGTGATTAATTTGTACAAGTTCTTGTCGAGCCTACCGCAAGTTTATTTACTTCCATGATATGACATCATTTTAAAACATATGGCACGTGGTAGGAAAAGCTATAAAAAGCTAGAATCAATTGGATTTTGAACTCCGAATCGGACGGAAATATGAAAAAGGGCTTTTATTTCCAGTTAAAAAATTTGGAATAAAAACATAAGAAGCCAAACGTCAAAAATAAAACATAAGTCTGTTAGGTATCTACATGACCTGAAGTATAATTAACTTAGAGACAGTCTGACAAGTAATTTCGCCCACTGGAAGACATATGTTTTCTTCCTTTGAACTTGAGGGACTAGATGCTGCCACGAGTAGCATTATGATAGCCTTAAATTTACAACGAAAGTGCTAGGTGCTAATTTTGATTAATTCTAGCTTTTCATAACTTCCCCTATGGTGTGCCTTGCGTTTAAAAATGATGTCATGTTATGTAGGCTATCACACGGTGGGCTCAAGGACTAATTGAAGTCAATCGGTGGCCACTCGTATTTGTTTGAGATATAATTACCTTTTAAATTTTCTTGTCTATTTGATAAATTCCTAATTTTATAGCATTTAGGTACAACAAGCTGAAACTTCTTTGATAACTTATAATCCCTCCTTCGTTTGACTCACGTTGCAAAGGTTAACTCAGATGTTCTATATTCAGTTTTTATTCAAATTTGTTTGTATAGTCATCTTGTGAAATAGAGCAAGACCGTTTGTAGGCTTAAGAAAAGTAAAGCGGATTCTCATGCCCATACGCATACGGGTAGAGCGGGTTAAGGGAGGGGTAAGGGAACCGCGGCACGGGCCGCAGCACTCGTCGTCACCCCTCCGCCGCACCCCCGCCCTCGTCCTCTGAGCCCGTGACGTCAAGGCTTCTGGAATCTTCCGAGGAGCATGATGACGCGCATCGCTGACGTACTCCTTCCCACGGCACCTCTTGAGGAGGCGGCGGGATCTTGTTCCAGAAGGTGTTGAAGTTGCTATCTCGTAGCTCCTGTGTAGGAAGGAATGGGCTGTTTTAGTATCAATTAAGGAGCCTAACTAGATTTGACCGAATGTTTGGCCCTAAAATAATACATTTTTGCAGCCACTCCTAGTTAAATAGAAATAATTGCTACTATCGATAAAGCTGTAACTGTAACTGTAACTATAAACATTCATTAAAGCTAAATTGAGAAATTTTAATGCTATCAGATTTAATGAAGAATTGGGTAGTCTGGAGTCTGAAGTTTTTAAGGTTTTATTTAAATACGCCTTCGAGAGACAAAAAAGATATCCTGTTAGATTATTGAGTTAGTAATTACTATATTTCTTTTTTAACTCTGACACCAGGGTTAGGCAAGTTCGCCACACACTTGACTGTACCTACACGATAAGAAGAAGAAGAAGCTGTTGCTTCGAGTGAAGTTCTATCGTAATTATACGAGCACTTCGTCCGAAGATATTTAACCCCTCCCTCTCTATATATTGCCCATGTAAAGTCTTGAAATATTTGAAATATTTTGCCCTGGTATCTAAACTAAAAAAAAGACATACACTCTCAAAAGAATACTAGTAAGGATTAAAAACTTACAGGTTGATAAGCTGCATACTCCGCATGAACCTGTCTGAAGGCTGATGGTTCTTTATCCTCAGGTTCCAGCTCATGAGCCAAAAGATGCTTCTTCAAGTAAGCCTGTCTCCTGAAGAGTTTTCCGCAGCGCTGGCATGGGAATCGGCCTGCCTCCGCGGTCGGAGGGTCTCGGCGCTTTGTGGCTCCCGGGACCCGGGGTTTGTGCCAGCGCCGGTGGGAAGCCAGGTTCGCTGGGCAGTTGAAAACCTAGGATAGAAAAGCAAAAGGAAGAAAAGGATAGAAAAGGTTTTAAATGATGGCTTAGATTTTTTTTTAAATAATTGGTAAGCATTTTTCTCCGAAGACGTGTCGTTTTAAATCATAAAGGGTGCCTGGTACTTCTTGCCTGTAAGAATTTCGTAAAATCCTTTTTTATTCCTTGTCAGTACCGTCACCTTTGTGCAAATTGCTTTGTAGGTTCAAAGATTTGGGCTAGGCATTGATGAGTCAGTGAGGACCTGCATTTTTATGTATTATTAGATTTGACAAAATTATAAGACATAGTAAAATAATAAGTGGCTCTTAACGAGAGCAAAGTGAATTTGAATAATTTGCAACGTCTACATAATCTTGCATTTTCTGAATTTGAAAACCAAAATTAATTATTCGTTGACATTACGATAAAAAAAGAGACAAAACTATAAAAATGGGCTTAACTAGCAAACTGTTATGTAATAACACTTTAAATAACACATAACGAGTGTCTAGCTATCAAGTACGGTTTTTCATACAATAGCCTTGTATACCACTAGAAAAGTTGTACTTGCACACAATGGGCCTTTTATAATTCGAAAACGGCACGGCAAAATTGTATTACCGTTGCTTCCTATTACTAGAAGCTGAGAACATAGGGGGCAATAGAAATTCAAATTTTGAAGTGCCGTGCAGTGCCGTTCGAATTATAAAAAGGCCCGATCACAAGAAATACATTGATATTTAGACATAGATTTCGTTGCCTTTCCCGAAAGAGATAAATTTAACAAAAAAAAATCAACAAAGAATTTGAAAAACGAGAATAAAAGTATTCTTTTAAAACGCTTACCCGCGTAAGGGATATTTACAAACAGTTTTTAGGGGTCTTCGTTTTAAGTCCTAAACGCGCCGAATATTTTTCTTTCCCTAAAAATTATTTGTGATATTAAATTGTCATAAAATCGAAATAAGTAAGTAGGCCGCACGTTGTAGATTATTCGCCTTCATAAACCTATTAAACACTCGCGCGATGTGTCGATTTGTATAGCACGCGGCGTAAACAAGCGCGACGGGTTATAAGTTTTATCCAAATCGTTTGAGTCGTTTTCGATTTTGAAATTACTAACAGATGAGAAGAGATAATGTGATTACTAGTGTTTTTTTATTATAAAACATTAAGGCGACTACAGCACCCGATAAAGGCAGCACACATAGGAATAGTGCCATCTCCGTCTCTCAACAGGCCTGGGCCGGCAGTGCGAACAGTGTCGATACACGAAGTTTACGGACTATGAAAGCGTGCGTGCGTAAAAACATGTTCGAAAGTTAGAAAAATGAGATTTATGGAAAGGTAACAGCTTAAATCGAAAAATGCGTTAACTACTTATCGAGAGTGTTCAATCACGAACATTTTGATAGCAAATTCAAGTTCCTGTGTACATTTTACTATCTTTTTTACAGCTTAAAAGATACACAATATTGGGTATTTAGAGGTGACTTTGTGAGCTTTTTCTATCGAACCAAAAGTGCTGAATCATGTTTTCAGGAAACTACTTATCTAGTTTATGTCCCGTATTACCGTAGTATGTTTTTTCTTCGATTTAATGCAGTGCGTCATGCTTATCTACGCATCATAAAATCGTAATTTAGGTGCTGTAGTCGCCTTTAATCAAAGCAGTAAATTATATTAGTTACTTTAAATCTACGCCTATTCGCAAAGGTGCAGTCTTCTCCCCAGAAGAATGCTAAAAACTTCAAAAATCTTTTTTAAAAATCTCATACCAATTTAAGTATCTATTTCAAATTTTAATCTAATTAAATTTTAAATCTAGAACCGAGCAGTTTATTTCCATGGTTGTTTGTCTGATAAAAAGTAGGAGTGAGTAAAAGCATAAGATTAAAAAGGGTATCTTTCCATTCATTAGAATCATTATCCGATTATAGTCTCATTACTTCATCTTGTTGATTGCATACACGCTGCCTTGATTGATAAATTAGTTGCAAATGTCGAAGAAAAAACACATAACGTTAATTGACATAATCATAATCAATCACGCGATGGAACTAGCTTGGTGCACAAAATTGTGAATTATTGCATCCTTTTTAAGGTTCCGTACTCAAAGGGTAAAAACGGGACCCTATTACTAAGGCTCCGCTGTCCGTCCGTCCGTGCGTCCGTCTGTCACCGGGCTGTAGACTCATGAACCGTGATAGTTAGACAGTTGAAATTTTCACAGATTATGTATTTCTACTGCCGCTATAACAACAAATACAAAAAAAATATAATAAAATAAATACTTAAGGGGACCCCCATACAACAAACGTGATTTTTTTGCCATTTTATGGTACGGAACCCTTCGTGTGCGAGTTCGACTCGCACTTGGCCGGTTTTAAATATTGAATTACGAACTCAATTCCCTATTTTTCTATACCGATAAGAGAAAAGAACTCTTAACTAGCATCTTTATTTTAATAAAGTACAACGTCTAAAAATAAATAAATAGAAACATTATCTCATCATTATGGAAATACGTATTGACCATTTATAAATCTGCACGCTATTATAATAGGATTACAAATATTGTTGCATGTCAACTGCAAGCTTGAAGATACTCCACCTTAGAGTTGAAAGTTGGACGTTTCATTATCTTATTTTACACTTTTCAAATTGTTTTTACTAATTTTCGAAACCAAGTAACTACATAAGTAAACAAAAGTAAACGAGTAATATTTTTTATTCCCCTGTTTTAATAATTTCTTTAGGCATATATATTTTTTTCTAAATGGCTTATGACTGTTATTATTATTATTTAACTTCAGATGAAAATAGAACTAATATTATTTTTTTAACTAATAAGAATAACATAATAATTGCAAAGGGCTACTTAAAAAAGTGACAATGCAACGCAAAACGTTTAATTACCTGTTTTGACGAAGATATAAATGTTAGCGAAGGACTTGGGGTAAAAAGTAATTAAACATGTACCAGATAGATAGCTTTATATTTGCCTAAAAGAATTAAAACTGATCTACACAGCTACGAGTATTGTAGATCTAATACTTCTAGCTCTATACCTACACATATTATATATAGAGACCAAAAGTCTGTTTTTGTGCCAGTTTTTGTGTCTTTTGGAACGTTTGACAGATTGAAACCCATTCATGCAAGAGAAACGTCCATTAAAGTTAATCCTCTATTATCAAACTGTCACTTTTCGTCTTGTTGACTTAAGCAAGGATGGTACTACATTTAAAGAATCTTTAAATTTAAGAAAAGTTTCTGCAGCTGAGTGTTTATTTGGTATTTTTTTAGAATAAGAATGGAAAAAAAACTGATCTTTCCGAGAATTGTTTTTTTTTTAATTTCTCCGTTATGAAGCTCTTCCCATACTTTATTGTTCTAAGGGCCAGTTAATAGATTGCCGCCCAGTCACGCAACGGAACGTGTTAATTGCTATGTACAGTCAGTGACAGGAGAGCGTATGGTCTATAACTTCACAATTAAGCATCTAGGCAAGGCAAGGGTGATATTTTCGTATTCAGTGATGAAGATATTAAAGTGCATAGAGATCAAATGCATTTTCAAAAATTTCGACCTGTTATGCATGTGCCACCTTGCAGGTGCTATGAATATGGGTCGAAGTAACAGGTAACATGACTTGCTAAGGCTGCAGCATCAGCATTCAAGCTGGGGTCGCATCATCAGAAACCTACAGCTCACGTTCTCACAGAACGACACTTAGAACGCCTAGAACAACCATACTCCTTGTAGAATTATCTGCTTATCGTTGACATACAGCGTTCACCTGCATCTCGTAGGCCATGCACCGCTTGCCACTTTTGCACAATGTAAGCATGACGATGGACTGCATTGCCGCATTCATAGCGGGCACTCACAAGACCCACTGATGCTAGAATTGAAGTTAATTTTTCAACAGGACTCCTAAAGTGTGATGATACCTACAACTGCAGCCAGCAACCGGGACATGGGATGACGTGGTCGCAGCATTGTTCTTTACACAAGTTCAATTTCCCACGTGGCTTGCTTATCTCAAAGTCGCCCAGTAACCAGATGGCTACTTTGTAGGGTAAAACCCAATCAATTTTGTTTATAGTTTATGTGTCATCGGTACATTAGGTCAAGGGTCGCATACTAGTTGTTTAAGCAGCAATTAAACGTTGTTAACGATGTACCGAATTGATAGCGTAAATTCCCGACCTTCAGGTATGGGAGCGCAGGATCATTTATTCCCATCTATTTCTATAACAATGCAAGTCTGGCTGAAGTGGTACGAGAATATTTTATTATTCAGTTGTTCATATTACGAGCGATTACATCAGCGTTGCCGCGAATAACCCGCGGGTTCGATTGCGGTATTTCCAAATTGCTTTGTTATCCCTTTATCGTTCCATTTTTCCTGTACGCTAATCTACTTGCTCAGTACGTAAAAGTTGATTTGCGCATAGTCGATTGCTACACGTTGAACGGCGAACGTTTACGAAGGAACATTACTTATTGTTGGACGGAGAAGCCCCGTGACATCGAGAACTCAACATGACGTCCCAAGAAGATCAAGACAGAGCACTTACTTTTCCGGTGGACACCTTCACGTTCCACGGGCCTGCTATACCCTGTGGGGCGCCTTTGAGCGTTGACGAATTTATGCGTTTTCACATTGCATATTCAAAGTTCGTTCGGTCGATGCGAAACCTGGACACGACTTTTCTTAATGGGAAAAAATTTCCCGTCAACTACAGCTTCGATGCAACGAGGCCAGAAGAAGATCGCCTGCTGATAAATTGGGATGGGCTCCGGCCCCTATTTTGGAAGGAGCTGCCAGGTGAAAGAGATTTTGTAAGGCTGCCTGTGATACTGAAGTTCGTCGAGGGAGAGCTTCGTTTCCAGAAGTGCAAGGCGGTTGCCGGCGAAACCTGCTCCTGTGACAACAATCCACATGAAGTGGTATCTCCTGGAAGCGAGTGCACGAACGAACTCCACTGGCATCATTACTGCACCGCGCACGTCTCTGCGTGGTTGACCCATTATATGGTGCCGGCGATTCTTCTTAAAGAATCTAAAGAGATGTTCCATGCGATGATTGCAAAAGTGCATCGAGACGATCCAGCCATCTTGGAATTTTATTCCACGGGTGAACGTACGGACACACAATTGTTGCTTGACTCGGCTCGCAGCATTAGTGGTTCCGGCGCTGATGCAGCCGCATCTCAATAGTGTTAAGAGTGTTGAATAGTCTTCATAAGTCTAAAGTACCGTAGATTGAAATAAATAGTTGTGTTCAATATGTCTACTTTTATTTGTTTTATTCCTATTAGTAGTGTAGGATGATGGAGAGTTGTGCAGGTAAGATATTGAGACCGTTCCCTCTTACGTTGCTCCAAGTTCAAATTTAGTTTCCCTCATGACAACTCTGTGTTAGATACAATCAAGTCAAGCTTGGACGGCACTAGAGGTAACGGCTAGGTAACGTGCTACTAGCGGCCGCATAGCACGTCACACCACTATCACTTACAGTTGAGTTGCAAGGCGTGATGATAAGAGTTACGTGCACATGGGATGCAAAGCTCCGCTATCACAAACAATGCTTATCATATGTCTTGAGCAAGGCCTGAACGTGCATGCGCTTACTGAGTACGTGTACCTGCGACGTTTAGGTGCGGAGCAGACCATACAGGAATGTGAGACGTCTAAATAACGTTTTTCTTAAGTTGGTTCATGAGTAGTATCTACGCTTAAGCCGCAAACAGTATTACGGCAAAGAGCCGCGACAATAAACGTTCTATGTGTAACTACATGTAGACATAGATTTCCCGATAATACGTTGCCAGACGTGGCACACTTTAGTTTAAATATAGAACAAACCATGTGTCATAACTCAGAATATAGGTAATATGTGACGAGTACGAGATCGTTATCAAACTATTATTATTCGCTGCCTCCAGACAGTTAGTCGGGCTCAGCGTCTTACTATAACCTAGGGTCAATTGGCACTAGCTACAATTTCTTGAGGAAAACCCAACGCTATATTTGCTTCAAGATTAGTATTCATCGTTAACATAATGGATTTTCAGTCACAAATCACTTTCGGTCACGAGACGTTACGAACGTGCCTGGCTCTTTGCTGTATTTATTGAGCTAAGAAAAGATAAACGTAAAACAATGTCCGCACCGGCAGAAGCAAGCTGTTCCACACAATTGTTGATAGAGTTAAACGTGAAGACTTTCGAAGCGACATTCTACAATGGAAAAAAGCTGAGCATCGAGTACCTTTTCCATTCCGAAATTATGGGAGAAAAATGTTTGCAAGTAGGTCTCAACAGCTTGGTACCACTGTTCGGAGGTATCGCACCTACCGGTATACCCCAATTCACCTATATCTCGAAGCTCTCCAATTTCATCCGGCTCATAAACATGGATGACTGTTCACACGGTGACTACGCTTCTTGCGCGTGTCGGCACAAGATCGAACCAGGTCAAGAGCATTCCGACTACCGTTGTCAAGATAATCACTGGCATCACTACTGCGCAGGACACGTCTATCAGTGGCTGAACTTCTACCTGGAACGTGCGATTCTGTTGAAAGAATCTAAGAAGCACTACGAGTACCGCGTGAGCGAAGTGCACGGGGCAGTAACAGGCTTTTATTATTCAATCGGCGAGATGGCAACTGTAAAATATTGGCTAAGGTGGGCTTGGACGAGTAACATGTGGCGGCGTGTATGATAAAACGAAATCAAACCTGATGAGTTAGCGTAGACGACTACTGTTTAATACATTCATACACCTTACTTATATTTAAGATTTGTCATTTCATAGCTTACAGGATTTGTTAGACTATAATAGTGTAATCAGATATTATTCTAAATATGTGTCCTTTTTATTTTGCCTGTAATGTTAGAGTTATAGTATCACAGATACCTTACCGAGAAACTATGTAACGTGCACCGTACCTACCTATCGCTGCATAGCATGTCACTGTGCACCTACAATCCTCTTACAAAGTGTAGTGACTAGTCTTGACATTTATGAGGAGGTACACGCAAGCTTGGCATTCGTTGCTGAGCTGACATGCACTTTGAAATGAAATAATCATGTATGAGGAACGAGTTTTTTTATTTTTAAGAATAAATACTATTATAAATTATCACATATACGAGTAGGTTAGGTTGTCTGGCCGTGTATTACTTCGGCCTGTTGTGTGTCCCGCGCCACGATGCCTGCCGTCGTAAAGCTTCTGTATACCGCAAGAGGTGTTCCTCAAGTTTTTGCTGCTCTTCACGCTGACGCTTCCTTTCTTCACGCTCCTCGTCTTGTCTTTTCCACTCTGCTTTCTGCTCCTCCCAACGTTCCTCGGCGGCTCGACGAGTGGCTTCTCCATTATTGTTTCCCCACATAATGATATGTCGAGGGTCAATAGTATGCTGATTGACTATATAGCTCCTGGCGATTGTGTCGAGGATATATATGCTAATGATTGGTTGGACAGGGCTTTCCCGCAATTTATACTAATTAGAAACCTACCTAATAAGGACTGCTTGGAATTCCATAACGATAGGGAATTTATTTGTGGTTTAATTATGTCGCTATAATGAGGATAATTAAAACGCACTGACCGCATGATGTACCGTAGTAACAATAGAAATTCCATAAAATTCAGGAAAGGAGCAATTAATTATTTATAACTGAAAAAGGAAAAATGATGGGGATAATACATACAGTTTTATATTTTATTTCGCGAGTGATATCATAGACTGTGTTAACTTTCCTGTTAGGTTGCGCAATCATGCTCCATATAGAAAAAAGTATGTAGGTAATATTCAGGAGCTGCCCGTGACTGCTGAGCATGCATGGAGTCTTGGTACGTGACCTACAGTCTTACTTGACCGTGTGATGTTCTCTGGAGGTTTGGTTACGCCAAGCTATTCCACTAGAGCGTTGCAGCGTGCACTCATGTCCTCAGAAAAGTTTGCGAAGCAAACTCGAGAGACTTGAGTTTATATTGAAACATCCATTCACACCATCGTTAGATAATGAACACTTCAATACGTTGATAGGTGCAGCTGTGGTTTACCGTAGGTATGACGTCAAACCTTATCGGACAATGGTATATTGTTTTATTTTCCCGAACTATAAATAATTTAATAAATTCCACCGACCGGATAATATCGGTTAATTGAGCCCGATAATCTATTTAATTGAATGAGAAGAAACTTAAACAAATATCGTTTAACTTCAGCGATAACGGCGTTATCGCCGTCACGGTCGGTTGCTCTAATGTTGTAGCAATTTGCTGATATGGACATTGCTACCTACAATCAAGGTAAACTTACAGGTGAACAGTAAAGAGTTTTTACGCCTGCATTCGCTGGGACCTCAGGTTAGGAGCTTGAATCGAGGACTCATTGTCACATAGCAAAACCTAGAATTCCTCCAACAGTCATACTTCTCCCGAGTTTACTATGCATTAAAGTCGTTTCTCCACTGCATACAATGGTATCACCCTCCCCTTCCCCTCGTACACCGTTTTCGATTTTTACCCCGTACGCTCTTGTGTCCCCTACTGTAGTGCCAAACATTCTGCCGCAAGTGCCGTGGAAAAATTGACAAGTGTACACTGCACAGAAATACAAATGCATTTGGTTCAAATGCGTCACGATAGTACACAGAACATGGGATATAGATGCGAAATTGTATCCATATCCTGGAGCTACCCCGAGAGGTGTGAATAATACGAATTGGAGTTCCCGACGACGCCTGCCGCACATTGATATAAGAGCTAGACTCGGATAGTGAAACTCAATCCTCGAATGGACCTAGATATACAACGTAAGCATGAACAAGTAAAGTTATTAAGACTACGCCATCATATTATTTTAGAGAACTTATCTTTAAGTTTCTGCTAGCGATCTAAATTATCCTTTTTTTATTTTTTTATTAAGAATGGGTTCGCTCTTGACCACAATCTAGCTCAGGGCAAAGATGCGGTCGAGGATGTAGCGAGCTCATCCAGAAGAAGCCTATTCACTCGTACTTTAAAGATATTCGGGTTGTATGAGCTCAGAAATACAGACGCCGCGCCGGCAGAGAATTCCACTCCTTGGCAGTGCGCAATACAAAAGATGAAGAAAAGCGCTCAGTACGTATCCGAGGTATCTCGACAAGATAAGGGTGATACCCCGCAGTGCGTCTGGACGTCTGATGGAAGAAAGGGGCTGGCGGAATGAGCTCGTGCTTACTAATATTATAAACGCGGAAGTAACTCTGTCTGTCTGTCTGTCTAACACTTTAAACTTACGCGATTTGAACACATAATTAAATTCTAAAATGGGTCAAAAATCGCGTATATATTTTTTAATAACGTCGCGAATAGGTAAATAAATATATATACGCGAATTTAGACCCGTTTTAGAATTTAATTATGTCTGTCTGTCTGTCCGTCTTTCACGCCTAATCTACAGAACCGATTTTGCTGCAATTTGGTGCAGAGATAGATTAGAGTATAGGAAAGGAGATAGGCTACATTTTATCCCACAGTTGGGCGCAATATAACCTCTAGTCCACGCGGGTGGAGCCGCGGGCGGAAAGCTAGTAACTAATATATTAAATCATAGCTATCTCTACTTACAAGATGGTAACTTTAGGTTTTCGTTTTACCTAAGTCCTATAATGTCCTTTACCACCGTCAACTAGCACCTTCGACTAAATGTAAAGTTGCTAGGTAGTTTGGTTATTTCACGAATGCCTAACTTTAGAGTCCTTCCGTACTACAAGATCTGTGTATTTCAAAAGAGGGTGGACAAATTCCCACACAAAAAAATTGTACCAATTTGGGATGCTCTCGTTATCTGAATGATATATACGTTGAAGGGTCATCTATTTTAATATATCATTGTAAAAACAATTCAACTGGAGCTATTCACGTTTAAATAGACGTGAGAAAACACCTGGGTCTGACAAAAGCCTGATTGTTGCTATTTTTAAATTATTATGTAACATCTATTGTAAGATGTATAACTTTAAGAACCTTATGTACTATACGATACTCTGTGTGTTTTTATGCTGAGGTTTTAAAAAAGTCAAGGTCAAATAAAGCAACAAAACCGCGTCCCCTGCGCCGCTATCAGATTGCGATGTACATTGTAGGTTTTCGTATTTTACGCTGTTTTATTTGTTCTTTTATTCGAGTGTACTCGAACATATAATTTAATTTTAAAGCGAAAAATAATAAACAACACGAAAACATTTTTAAAAAAATCCTAAAAAGAATTCCACTGGGTAATCATTCGAATCCAGGTTTCCTTTTTTGCTAAGCTGTCCCTTATACCCTGTATAGATTGCGATTGCTTTATGAACACGAAAGACCACAAAAAAATCTAATCTAAAAATTCATTCAACTATCTATGCACTCGCGAATACCTATTTAAAAGTTTCCAGGTCCACGACCGATATACAACTGATGCTTGACTCTACCTGTCACTGTCTTCTGTATAGCGCAAGAGAGAGATGCACTGACTTCCGATATCTCGAAGTATCGGTCGCTGACTTACAGAAAAGATATTCACTGTTTTTATCTAGACCGCGTACATAGTTAAGTTAATATTGCAAGTATAACTTGTGAGGAAAATCGTTCTCAACATAAGGCTTTTTGGGACATTGTTCGCTTAAAAGGAACCTCTACTAAGCTCTTGCGAATATTAGTTAAAAATAAATATTGTATTCAGGTTGAATGCCATTTCACATAACGATTTTTTACTCTACGGTAAGTTTTGTGAAAGCCTTGTAATTTTATGTTAACCTAAGAAATCTCGTAGCCTAGAGTGGTGCTCGCTGATCTCAACCGATCAGTGAGGTTAAGCAATAATGTGCGCAGAGGCAATAAACCTGTGATCGAAGTGGCAATTTATATCACGAACGTTTCCTTGCTTCGGAGGAAAGCTGTCGGTCCCGGCCATTGTGCAGTTTGAAAACTGTCACCAGGGTTATTCAAGTTCGCCACACACTTGACTATACCTACATGATAAGTAGAAGACCTAAGAAATAGTTCTATTTGATAGTGGAAAACATACCTTGTCGCACTCAGGGCACCGGTACTCGATGTGTACAATCCGGGAGCACCGATGCTGCGCCAGCGCAAAGGCATCGCTGTACAGTCGCCGACACAGACGGCAGATGTACCGACCCAGTCGGTTCTCGATGGTCGCGATTAGAGCCTTGGCTTCCTCTGTCACCTCCACCACGTTGAAGGCTGGGTCTATGTCACCCTGACAAAAAAGTTGTAATATTATTAGCTACACTTTAACATAAATAATGCCCGCTTATGAATAAAATCTACGTATAGTGTAGGTATTGGTTTTAATGGTCACACCACATTTCTGATCGACGTACTTACAATCCCCACTCCTCATGGTTATCAGTTCAACTGACTAGTCAAGCTAATCCACAAATAAATAATGACTTTATACTGTCTTCTATAATGTTATAATCACAGCGTTTAACATAATCGCTTATTCAAAAGCTTTATTGAGCCAAATTAAACGTTACTATCTTAATTCAGAAGTGAAACTGTGGTTTCGGCTATTGAAATGTCGATTTATTTCTTTTTTAATGTCCCCTTGGTCCCTCCCCTTCAACCAACGTCGCAGCTCGCCCTTACAACAGTTATTATTGCAAAACACCGCCACGATTCTCGATTTCATAGCGTTTAATTGCCCGAGCGATAAGGCAAGTCGCCTGCAACCCAACTAATGCTATGGTAAGCACCTATAATTAATAGTTCCTGTGCAACTTCGAGTATTTTCAGAACTTTGTTTACTATATGACACAGGCTTTCTTCGGAAATAATTACCTACATTGTAGCTAATGCTTTAATTACCTTTCTGACGACGAGTGTTTCGTCTTCGGCTAAGTCGCGAATTATAGTGCCGGACACAGGCGATGTTTTGTCCTCGTCAAACGTAAGCCGTCTCACCGCCTTGCTTTTCTTAAGGGGCAGTGTTGGTTTAGGAGACTTCTTCGGGCGTTCTTCTACATCTTTTATCTCAACAATTTCCGGAGAGCTCCTCTCACTTTTGGATTTTTCAGTTTCAGGAGGTAAACAAGATTTGAGTTCTTCGAAAAACTGTTTAGTAAACTTTAGTTTCTTTGCTTCTGGGCTTTCACTGTCATTTGAGTTCTCATCTTCGAGTTTTCTTTTCTCTGCTTTATCTGACGAATCATCTTTAGTCTCAGTTTCTTCAAAATGTCGGAATATCTTTGGTGATTTTTCTGGAGTCCTTTCATTTTCGAGTTTTCGTTTTTGTGCCGGTGGTGGGGTGCAGGGAGGGGTGATAGGTGTCGTGGATTTGAGAGATAGGTCTAGGGGTACTAGAGGTTCCTGATAGTAGGCCAGGTATTGTTGGAGAAGGGTCGGGTGCTGCTGAGGGATCAAATCGTGGAGGTAGTTGCTGGAGATACGGACCGGTGGAGCGGCGTACTGTTGGTAGAACCTCGACGAGAGACGGTGGAAATGTGGCAGAGCTGCTTCCATTTTAATGTAGAATTTCAGATCCGGATTATTAAAAAGCACTCCATCTTCGAAAGTCAACGTTCTCAATATGTTTCATAGTCTGCAACAATAGAAAATTTATTTATTGGATAGAAGTAATAAAATAAAGTGCTGCAAAAAAATAAAGCAGTACAGTACAAAGGTGATAAGGTAGAGGCGTTGATTCAATGGTACTTCAGTTGTCCATTTCGCTGATTGTTACGACGAACTACAATATTAAGGGATTGGTGAAATTGCTGGTTTTATTTTGATGAAAGCCGGATAGAAGTGTTTTGATTTAAAAAAACAACGGACCGTTAATTCTTACTTACGTGAAAAAAAAAACAACAATGTACTGAAATATTCCATAATGTTAAAGACATTGTTGAATCGTTTTTAGGGTTCCGTAGTAATCTACGAACCCTTATAGTTTCGCCATGTCCGTCTGTCCGTCTGTCCGTCTGTCCGCAGGTTTCCTAAGAAACCCTTGGTACTACAGAGCTGAAACTAAACATGATTATACATATGAATCACGCCGACAGAACTGTAGAGTAAAATCTTGGAAAAAAAAATTTTTTCGGGTGTCTCCCATAGACGTGAAAGGGCGATGATTTTTTTTTCTCGCCAATATCATTGAGTGGGGTATCATAGGATAGTATTTTAAAAGATAGAAGGGGTTTACTAAGAACGTTTTTCGATTCAGCACTCCGTTTGCGAAATATAAATTTTCAAAGTGAAAATTTTTGTCAAACACAAGTGTCCCCCCCCATTACCTGCTAAACGGTTGTTTCTAAAAATGTGAAAAAATTCACGTTAGTAGAATATACAACGAAATTTAAAGGAAAACTATCACACATAAGTTGGTCCTTCAAGTTTGCGAGTAATAGTCGACCAAGTGCCAAACACTGTTGGGATTAATAAGAATGTATTTGAACCATGCTGCTACGGAACCCTACAATGCGCGTGGCTCGACACGCTCTTGGCCGGTTTTTTTTTTGTAATCTAGGTAATAAAACTAGCTTATTTGTTAATTCTTTCTTCACTTTGTAACGAAGAAACAGATCGACAAAATTTTTGGACAGTTACAGTTGAAAAGCTAAAGAGTAATATTAACTACTTAATGAAAAGTTAGTTACATAATAATTAAGAATAGGTACTGCAGAGGTTTATGTCTCTACGGCATAAACCTACGAAAGCCTTTAATTCTAATTCCAAAATCCAACTGATTTGGTGCGTATTTTTCTTTCTGACACACTCTCTCTCGTAGCTTTGGCCGCGCGAGTTAGGTTCCTCTCAATAAATGCCTTAAAAGTGATTCTGTGACTTTTCCTGGAGTCCATCAGCTAGATTCCAGGTTGCTCCCTCTGAGCTACGTCACGGTTACTACGACTAAATTTCTCACTAAACTCGCATAAGAGTAATTGAGCCTTTTTTATAATTTGAACGGCACAGCACGACAAAATTGGTATTACTTTGCATGTTAGCAACTTCTAGTATCACTAGTACATAAGAGGCAATAGTAAAAACGACTATAACTATTTATATTAAAACATAAGTGTACCTTATTTGTGTTGGAGTGCAATGAAGTATATAAATAAATAATAAATAAAACGCCATACAGTCAAAGGCCCACACTAAGGTTTTCCCTTGTGTCGTGGGTCCCTCGGAACACACATAAAGACAGACACAAACACCCATGACCCGAGAACAAACATCTGCTTTTTACACAAATATTTGCCCCAACTGGGATTCGAACCCATGACCCGTCCGACCAACCCACTCGACCAAACCGGCCGAAATATTGTATTTTAATACAATTTTGCTGTGCCGTTTCCGAATTATAAAAAGGCCCATAGTATTTCTAATTCAATTAGCTTTAAGATCACCCACAACAAAGCTTTTATTTATTGATATCGACCTTTTCTAATAGGAATCAACAACTAATAGACAAGGATCTATTTTAACTGGCTCCATGTTGACAAAATAATCCGCGTCGGGCCAATCAAGACGCACGCACAGGGGTGTGTGTTCACCCTTACGATTAATTACTGGCGCATATGAAGTTCTTTTCGAACCGTTTAACACATTTCCAGATACATTTTTGTTTCTAACTGGTTTCAAGACTGGACACAAACAACAGGCCAACAGGTTTCTCTTTGAGAGGAGTGGCAAGAGTGTTGAAAAACAAAAATGTAGGCCAGAAATACCGGCAAATCAATAACAAAACTCTTTTGATCATCATTATAAAACCCAAAATAAAAAATACCTACAAGAAAGATACTACCTTAATACAAACTAGTAGGAATTGCGTTTTCATATCATATCTATCAGAAATATTATTTTATTTTATTTTCATACAATCTTAACAATGCTGGTTTGCTCATTAGCGTTTAGGCGCCTTCTTGTACCTTGACTACAGTTGACTTTCATACTGTAACTTTGTACATGTGTTAATGTGCAGTAAAGTATACAGGGTGTAAGGAACAGCTTAGCAAAGATTGAAACCTGAATCCAGACCATAAATTTAAATGATTTTGTAGTGGAATTTTCACCCGTAAAATTTTCTTTATTTTCTGCTTAAAAATTAATTTATTTATTTGAATACACTTAATTTTGCAATAACAAACTATAATAACAGCGTAAAACACGAAAAATAGCAATAAACATCGTATTCTGAAAGTAGCGCAGCGCGGTGAGACCGCCAAAGTAGGTGAATAACGAAAAGTTCTTAACTTTTTTTTTATAAAGAGGTGGTTCGCTCTTGACCACAATATTTTACTAACAAACTTTACGTTTCAGGGAAAAAAATGATTACTTATAGCCGATCATAGTTAGGGATAGATTCCACCGTTTAAGTATTAGCTAAGCTGTTCCTTACACCCTTTATTGTATTGTATTTTTAAGATTTCCTAACAGATTTCATCTACCACCTTTTTTACTACAAGTAAAAAAGCTAGGTATAAAGAATACATAGTGAAATGGTAGCTAATCAGACTGAGAGGAGACAGGGGACTTTCGGGCACGGTTTGCCCCGTGTTACCTAATTACTGTGCCACCGCTCCCACGCTCGCCCTCTCTATTTTGAGAGGGCGCCCTCTTTGATACCTCCGTTGTTGGTGTCGAGTAAATAAAATACCATAAATAAATGTTTTGATAGTCCCCAAATGTTAGTCTTGTTGATTTAAAATTTTTGGTGGGCCATGTAGAGAAGTAGATTTAACAAAAAGTGAAGCGCCAGAGAGAAGCTTCTACCAAGTAGTGGTGCCTTTTGGGAGAGGCCAAAATGACATAGACAGCGTTTTTTTTGTTCGTCTAAGATGACTTCAAATAAGATCGCAAAATTTTCTTCGCATGAAACTGAACAATTTTTCTTAAGGAACTTATCAGTTAAATAACACCACAAGTTTGTAATATAAGTAAAAGACGTGTGATAGAGTGACAAAAATGGTGATTTGGAATGACTTGAATTATATGAATTTCGATGAAACAATAAAAAACATTGAAAAACGTTGCCACCCGTCATTGCGCCATATTTTCTGTGGTCTCTTTTCAATTTACTTGTAACAGCAAGCATTATAATTTAACATTCATCAAAACTTGATGAAACTCAAAGTGAACACGCACGTAAGTTATATTACCTAACACTTCCAGGATTAAAGTAAATATGATGTTACATAGGATATAGAAAGGAGCAACTGAATGAATAATTTATTTGTGTCGCGAGATTGTGGGCGGATGAGGCGATCGAGGGTTTGGGCGGCCGGGGGCGGGGCGGGGCCGGATATCTTGCATTATAATAATAATATAGTTCAAATATTATTTAAAAGTTAAAGTCCAAAAAGCTAATTTTACGGTTCAGTTTTGAATCATGGTCGGCCGTAATATTTATGTTACAAGTTGTCTATATTGGACTTAGTTTCTATACCGTGCGCGGCGAGCGATGAAAACATGCGCAACCGATGCCACCACTTAATAAAAGTTCTCATAGCAATACTTGCAAGTAATTGCATTCCACAAACGGCAAAAGTGCAGAAAATTAAAATCTTACTCGTATTTGCAGACTACCTCGCCCGGATTGTGGAATACAATGGCTACAACGGTCAACGACTGTCTTATGATAAGTCATATTAATTATGTCCACGAACTCGTTTCGAGACAAACCGACTAGGGCTTATCTAAACCTAGATTAATAAAATGTATGTTTTGATTTTTTATTAAAAAAAAAAAGTATGTATTTGTAGTATCTTGTCCAAGCTATTTTATTAATAAAAGTTAAAATTCCAAAGTATAAGCTATAGGCTTCAGAGCATTTTGTAATTATAAATTCCTGTTATGTTTAATTAACATATTTTTTAAATAAATGTTCTTTATTATTTCAATAGTTTGGTTCACTATTTCACACTCATTTATTTAAACACGTAAAATCTCAATCATTTCAACCACATTTATAAATCTGTAGAATACAAAATGCTTTAGTAGCGGCAACTTTCTGGAATAAATATTAAACACCAGTTACGATGGTTCATAAATATTTAATTGGTTATTCACTCAAGTGGTGTTTAACTTGGCAGGACACCAATTATTATAACAAGAAAGTGTCGGGTTGAAGTGTTACAATTTAATTCGTAGGTGATAGAATAACAAATGTTTTAAATACTAGTTGTTTGAGCTAGTTGCAATTTAATGTTTATTCGGTGTTTGATTTCTTCATTTCATTTGAATAGTTTATATCAAGCCTGGAGTCTTGATGAGACATTCAGGAAAAATAATATACAAGGTGTTTCAAAAAAACCCAAAAAAAAAGAAATTCCAAAATTTAATTTTAAAAGTGAAATAGTCGCAACTCTAGTAATCAGTTGCACGGTTTGACATCTTTCAAAATGAAAGTTTCATATAATTAATATGACATACTTGTCATATTTGTAATAGAGCTGCGCAATAAGCAAAATTTCAATTAATTTTGAATTATCTTTTTTTTTAAACACCTTGTATAATATTCTAATACGATATTTATATCCCTCTTCAAGGTTCAATATATTTCTGTATCAAAATTCATCGAAATTGCTTCAGTGGTTTAGGCGTCAAAAAATAATAGACATACAGTTTTGCATCTGTAATACCTATTAGTATAGAAGTATGTTAAAAGTAGAAGTAGTTTAAAGCCTTAAACCAAAAAAACACATTTTTAATCACTTATAACATTTGCTCTCAATTGGTACGCCAGCATCTCATGGACTGTTATTGTTATTATCAGAATGAAGAGTGATCAAGAACTGTCAAATTAAAAAAGTTTTAACTAACGAGATCACATCCCAGTAATGATCAAGTTACTATACAACCTGCAGGGAGTGGAATTCCCTGCCGGCGTCTGTATTTCCGAGTTCATACAACCCAAATATCTTTAAAGTGCGAGTGAATAGGCTTCTTCTGAGTGAGCTCGCTACATCCTCGACCACATCTTTGCCCTAAGCTAGATTGTGGTCAAGAGCGAACCCATTTAAAAAAAAAAACCGCCCAAGGCCCACCTCTTAATTAGTTTTCTTTTAGAATCTAGAGTCTAGATTCTAGACTATAAGATAATATTCATTATCCAAGTAACAGGATACTGGACTAAAGTACAGTATAGTGTGCGCGTCCGGCTTCTCACAACTTGGTCCGGTTATACGTGAACTTGGTACGGAACTTTTCCGGACGGTTTCACTATCACGAAACTAATATTGTACGTGAAGATAAACTTTAAAATGTACACTTAATTAACTACATATTATATGAGAGAAGCTAAATCGAAGCATCGTGATATTAGTTGCATTGATATTATGTAATTTCAGTAAGCCATACAAAGACTACCCGACTATCTGACCCTAATACTTAGCACGAGATCACACACAGCGCAACTTCGGACATAAAAGTATTATTAGCCCAGTGGCTTTTGCTGATTTGAAACGATCAGTGAGGTTAAGCAACTACACAGGTGCACGGATCCAGATGGGTGACTATAAGTGGCAAGTTATTACGAGCACGGCTTTGGAAGTCATGTTAAGCCGACGGTCCCGGATGCTATCTTTTGACAGTCGTAAAACCAAGTCAGAGGCCATTTGGCGGTTTGAACACTCCGACACCAGGTTAGTCAAGTTCGCCACATACTTGACTATACCTACACGATTAGAAAGGACATTTTTTGCAAGTTCCAATCCGTAAATATCTGTTGCTTCGCTGTGATGGAAAAGAAACATTAAAATAAATCAGACCAATAAATCAGATTTTGCACCTCCAGCAACTTCTTTTTTTCTAATTTGAACTGACTTACTCTTACCAGCCCATATACGTCCCCACCATATACGGCCTCCTTTCGAAGCACGAAGGGGATTTAGGCCATAGTCCACCACGCTGGCCCAATACGGGTTGGTGGACCGCACGTCTTACGAAAATGAATTTTCTTGGACGGGCGGGTTTCATCACGATGTTTTCCTTCACCGTTGAGCAAGTAATAATTAGAAATCCGTACATAAATCCGAAAAGACGAATTTAGTGGTACAGGCCCGCACCAGGATTTAAACCCGCGACCTTCGGATTACAAGTCTGGCTCATTACCAACTGGGCTATCACCACTGAACTGACTTACTACTGAGCTTTATTAATTTTTGCAACTTCATACTGAAACATAATTAAATTACGCTCCACATAATTTTATAATAGACATTCAGGCACCATCAAACAAAAGGAAAATAACAATTTATTTGATTGAAATAAATCCTCTCATTGCTCTTACTAATATCTTTAGTGTGAAAGTTTGTTTGTGTTTCCGTTACGTCGTAACGAAGCAATGGAGCGCGCAAACAAACTTATTTTTACGAATGTAGTAAAAATAAAATGAGTTTTAAACCCATGGCCATCCGTGCTATCCCAAGATAATTATAAGATGGAAAAGTCAAAAGAAAATAACAACCTCATGCACTTTGTCGCTTTTAAAAGAGAAACCGATGGTCTAACGGCTAGCGAGTCGGGCTCGTAAGCGAGAGGTGCCGAGTTCGAACACCAGTGCTGCCATGTACCAATGACTCGTTTTCTGAGTTATGTACAATAGCTGCTTACTAACCGGTGCTCCTAAGGTGAGGGAAAACATCGTGAGGTAACTTCCACATTCAGGAGACTAAATAAAATAAAAGTAATTAAATACGAGGTAAATAAAATCTAGTCAAAAAACATGGAAAATTTATGTTTCAAACTCAAAAAATGAGTCAGAGAAAGGTCAATTATAACTCTAAAATAAAAATAAATGTATCACCACGACATCCACTACTTAAAACTTTTAAGCGGCTAAACCAATGTTGATTAAATGTATCTTAATTATGTCGACTTTCCGCAGCAAAATCGGTCCATCTATATAGGTCCTATGATGCCACTGACACACACAGATACAATTGTTGAAATTAAAACACCCCTCTTTTTACGTCAGGTTTCAAAAATTACAAATGACGCGATTGTTTCAACACTTCGTAATAACTTTAACTAAATCACTATTAAATCTTTTAAGTCCGGTGAAAATTAAGTAGACTAAAGGAAATTTTTACAACAATTTGATGAAGTTCTTAATTCAATGCAAGTATGTTTATGACTTTACCATCGCATTAATTTAAGTCTAAAGAATGTATTTGTCGGAGGTTAAAAATAGTTAACTAAAACAGACAGGGCAACTTATTAATTTGCAAACAATAAAAACAAATTAAAGGACAAAAGAAAATCCCAATAATAGAATCTGGACATCGAAGGGGTGCATACAACGTATTGTAACGCAGGTGCGTATGGTTCTATAAAGTAAGTACGATATGCGAGGGTGTTACTATGGCGAGATAGTTGACTCATACATACCTGGCCCATGGTCCACGCTGACTCAGCCGACGACACCCCTTGACGAAAAACTGGTGAATAATTTTATTTTTTGTAAATTAAACGCGGGAATTTAGTATTTTAAAGGTTTATTTTTTCAGAACTTTAGACAAAAACTTTTTGGCTTTAGAAGGTGCGTTTGCAAAGTTGTCGTAAGTTTTGGAGGGTTGGCAGGGGCGCGCGGTCCGCTCTGTAGGGCGGTCGGCTCAGGACTGGTCGGGGTGCGCACCCTGGCGCGTGCGGTCGTCTCTGTCTGCACCCCTTGTACAAGGTGTTACGTTTAGACAGGCTTTTTTTACAACTCAAACGTGAACTTTAAACAAATTATACGTGATTTATTGTGTCGACTATTACAAGTAACTGTTTTGTTTATTTTTTAAATATATGTTTTGACCTAAATGTAGACTTTTCAAAATTGTAAAAAATTGCTCATTTTCTATACAATTATTATAACAATAACTATCTAAATAATATCCAACTAACTAAAAACATCATGTTTTCCTTGTTTCTTTGAAACAATGCCCTATAAAAAAGGATTAAATAAGAAAAACAATTTTTATTTCGAGACAGCCTGTGTCCCCAACGCGAACCGCGTCCCCGCACCATAAACACGGTATGGGCCCCCATGACACGCGCTACAAGTGTCTCCTTTTTAACCAGGTACTTATAACATTAGGTACATAGCTCGTACCACATGTACCTTGGTTAGAGCTCAATGAGTGTACATTTGAAGATATGAGATAACACCCGCACGATGGGGAACTATGAGTTTGCTTCAACTTACGCAAAGAAAATAAATGTATTTGAAAATTGTGATGTAACATAGCTGTTAACAGACATGGTGGAGTTATGTAGCCTGTAACAGACATGTGCGAAAAGAAAAAAAACTTTTTCTTTTTCCCCATAACGGAAACAAAAGTGATATTATGTAAGTATGATAAAATAGCTATATTATAAAGAACACATCGTCAAACACTCTCGCTTAAATAATTTGTTGATTATCGAATTAATTCAATTAAAGAGTATCATATGTAGTGTAGAGTTGCCGAAAAACAATTGCTCATTAATATTTTTAAGATTTATAAGTACACGATGATAAGAGGAGCAAGACATTGTATAAGTACACCTCTATAAATGTGAAACTGGTAAATAATAAATTGTAACTGGTATGTAAAAGTGTTTGGTGCTCATAGTACCACTTCAAATCCTTTGAACTTGACAAAATTCAAGGTGAATTGATACGGGCGATACTTTAGGCTACTGTGCTTCTACTGGAATTTCAATTGTTTTTTTTAGAAGTTACGTAATTTTAGGTATTACACAACAGATATGCGATTGACTTTATGCGGGTGGCTATTTGTTTCAAATAGGTATTCTGTGTTATGGTTAAGGTCATAAGAGAATTCATAATTATTTTTTATTGTACTTTGGTAATGGTTATGATTTTCAGACTAATTAGGTCTGATTAAGAGCGAATTTTAATTGTTTTAAGGGTTCCTTTACTTAACATTGGCGACTTCGCCAATTTTTTTTTAATATTGATTAAAATTCTCAGACCTTGGCTTAGTAACGGATTTGTCCTTAATTCTTTTTTTTTATTAACAGACGTTTTATCATTGTTTTTCTTTTTCAAAATGTGCAATAAAGTATATTGTATTGTATTGTATCAAGGTATAACTACTAAAATCGTCATTATTACAAATGAGATATGAGCAACGTCAACACCAAAATTGATAGATAGTTTGATGTGTTGGCGTGTGTACGACGAAACTATCTCGTAACAAAATAATTTTATATTATTGAGAAATAGTGGAGAATGAGATCGCGAGCGGAATCCTAAATGTCATCTCAAGTTTCTATTGATGTAACGCAAACAATTGGCAATCAGAGCTTACATTCAAAAGTTTGAAACAGCATAGAACAACTGAAGATAGAAAAACAAAAGTTTGTAACAATAGGAGACAGCGCGATGGGCGGGAACTCGCGCCGCCCGCCCTAATGCCGCCCAATCACATCGCGCCCCGCCCAGCCGCGAATAACTGAATAATTGAATCATCTCAGTATTCAATTAATGTTGGGAGGTATTCAGTAATTAACGCGTTTGTTTCCAGCGCGTCGACTGGCGGAGAATTGGATTCTATTAGCTTTTTGACGAAAGACTGATGTTTTTAAAACTAATTGCTTGAATGCAGTATTTTATGGAAAGCTAGCCACAATTTTAATACTCTGTGCTGTGAATGATACAAATGATTTGTAATAGATCTTTTATTTCGGCGAAATAAACTCCGACATATTTAAAAAAAAAAAAACAAGAACACTATTGTAGTAATACTCGTAGTAATGCAAATGTAATGTACACAGCAGCACGTCAGGTTACCCATTTGCACTATGAAAGCCGACTCTATTACGAGCGAGATAAGGGCGACGTCAAGGTCAACATGTATAGCCTGATGTGCTACCGTCTGTACAATCATAACTTCTAGCTTTATTTTCCATTATACAGCGCTATCCAGCAATAACTTATTATTTAAGTTGCTAAATCTCCATTCCATATATAAATCTTTTATCTTGTTTATGTTTTGGATTATCTCAGTAATTGGGGAATTGGTGCATTGTAGAGCACACACTTTTAATCGTTTCTTTTGGTTTTTATTTATCATGTACTTAAAACTACACAGCTTACATTTGTGTCACTTTCTATAGAAGTCGGAGACCAATTTCTGTAAAGTCAGTTTAGCCTGTAATGATAGTCGTGTTTTTAAATTAATGCAATAAAATAAAAATAAAAACATATTCTTTTCATTGGTCATTTATTCAGGTCTTGATTAAAATTTAACTTAATATTTAAAAAACAAATTAAAACTTACTATATACTTCATTTTACATGTAGTAAAAATCCTTGTAAACTATTATTTTTCTTATTTAATATTTCTAAGTATCCAAAGCTAAACCGGACACGTAGAGGTAAGTACTTGAAGTACATGCCAGCGGAACTGCGAAGCCCCACTCGCGCACGCGCCGCTCCGGAAACCGGCGCCTGCGCATCGCCGCCGACGGTGTCACTTACCGAGGAGGAAGGTAAGTACTTCCAGGTCCTGTGTGAGTTAATAACTAATGGTGAATTGTTTAAACTTTTGTAGAGACATATATTAGTTTTACCACGTTTTGCAAAATCAGCTTTTTTTTCTCTTCCAGTAGCTTTTGGGCAAGTGACGTCAGTCGTCTCTCCCCTCTTACTGACAGTTTTATTTGTTTTTTAGTTTATTTGTTAAAAAAGTAATGTAGTTGATAGGAATGCGTCGGGTATATTTGGATTCTTATTTTAATAAGACTAAGTTACTGTAGTTTTTGTACACATATTATTAATTTCATTGGTAAGGTCTGTATTTCTATACACAGGCATAAGGATTATGCTTCAGTGTTTTGAAAATTTTAATTTTATTTTATTAATTATACATATCAGGTATATGCAAGCTCAAATGAAGCATATAATTAATACGTCCGCAATAGCAAGGTGGCAAAAAGAATAAAATAAGAGATTATGAGCAGGATTACCGTGTAGTGAACCATGTCATTTATCGTATTTCATTACATGTTTGTAATTTGAAACTTATTGCAAAATCGGTAATTTCCAATAATACATTTAGGAACACCTCTTTATGAAATTTATTTTTTCTGTGACACATTTTTTTTTCCTATAGTTCATTGTTTTCCACTATGCTGGACAAATGGCCATTTATCCTGTCATTTTGTAACTGTTGCATAATCTCTTTTCTTTGTTTTTTCCCGTGTGGTGATCGGTTGAGAATAACACAACCCCATCTCTTTCCGTGAGTGTCGTAAGAGGCGACTAAGGAAACACAAATGAGACCTGCCTCCTAGTAATCCATCCCAGGTAACGACACTTCATTTTTTTCTGAATCTGAGGTGTCGTCCTTGATCTCATGCGGTGTGGCAGGCTCTGTAAAGGGCCGTCTGGTTCGCGACCACCCTCCTACCGAAGTCCGACGCCAAACAGCTTGCTGTATTCCGTCAATGCGTGGGAGTACCAGTATCTGTATAGGCATTTTCTGGGTTAACTCGCTCCCATCGTCGACCTCATCTTTGAACTTTATGATCAAGATTGAGGTCAAGAGTTAACCCATCTTATAACAATAAAAAAAAAGTCAAAAAAAATAAGGGCACAACGTTCAGACCATGTCACACAGTATATAATAGTTAGTAAAGCAACGTGTACAACTTCATGTGCAGTCGTGTATACTAATCTATTGATGCTGCGTCACTGAATAATTAATTAATTTATCACCATCCCATTACTCCAAAAGTACGTGGGAACCCACAGGTAATCCGCTCCGTTACGGAACCGATGATGGTGTCTGTCACACCATGCTCTAGCCATGGTCATTGTGTAATGGGAACTCCATGGCTCCCATGACTCGTTTATGTTGTGTTAACACTTGTTAGTTCGCACGGGAGAGTGCTGTGTACTATATATGTATAGGGTATTGTAGGGGTTTGCTGTAATTACTCTTTAAATCGTGAGTAGATCTATTTATTTTTCGTACCTGTAATAAAGTTCAGGTGAAATTGAGTAATCAGGAGATACTAACTTGCATTAAAATTAAATAGAATAGAAACAGGAAAATAAATGGAAAAGATACTATGTATACCTAGTGTCTATGTATAACACTAGTGTATGGAGTTGTTAAAATAATGTTACAATAAATCTAGTCTGGAGCAGGCTGTCCTTGTAATCTATATGATATATGTAGAATTACGTAGAATTACGAAATAGAATTACGAAATTCTTGCAATAATAATGTCTTTTAGTACTTAGATTAATAATGTATACCAAAACCACAGATTACCCCCTATACGATACAGAAATAAACAACCAACGCGCTCACGCATATATGATTTTGCACGTAAATCAACCCAAACCGGAGCTTACACCCCGAGATGGGTATCAGAACGAAAAACCATGCACCGAAAAAAAAAAATGGTCGGTACGAAAAAGACGGACCGGAGCTTTGCCAGTTATAAATGCAATATCTTATGTGACTGTGAAAATGGAACGATACACTTTGGGTATGGTCATTAAGATTCAGAATTACTGATGTGATGACTGATGAGCTTTGAAAACCGCACTTATTGACTACCCTGAAACTAAACACAGTCACATAATATGTGGCGTGCGTTTGCTGCCTTGGGTTGCCGTACATGCGGTATCTTGAAGGGGGTAATCTGTAACCAAATCAAATAAGGTAAAACAAGAATTCAATCATTTTGTGATATGAATAATATAAACTGCTTTCTACACAAAACAGATTATACTATAAGTACCATATTTTGCTCCAGTAAGAATATTTATTGTACAATAAAGGATTTACATATATATGTTAACGGAAATGTATATGTATACATTTCCTAGGATATAGGTTAAAATTATTAAAAATTCTTTGAAATAATATTTCACACATTTCCTAGATAGCCTCGGAATTGTATACAATTCCTAAATTACATACATTTCCGGTAACATATACATACATATTTAGCAAAAAGTGATAAATTTAGTAGTCATTTCATTAGACTCAGTCTACGGAAATGATGAAATAAGTGGATTCCGATTAATCTTGGATACAACAACTCATTGTCTTGCAAATATCCAGAATGTTTGAGTTGAGTGTATATTGTGAACCACCTCATTAATTAATTCTAGCCCAATTTATCCCAGACCTCGAACAATGAACCCTAACATCGCCGTAAATAAAGGTAGCGACACAAAACGTGGGAACATCAATAGCTGGCCATATCGGAAGGATGTGTGCAATCGACACTACGTCGAGTGACACTCAGTGCACTCCTGCGCCGGTGTTGCACTATGCACCTTTCGTGTGATCATTATGTGCACCTTTCATGTAATTATTCTCTTTGTTTACTCGTTTCTATGGGAACGCGTCGAGAGGTTTTGTGACGTGAGAATGTGATGTCATGAAATTTGCTCTGCATTTTTAAGAACGGTTTCATACACTTCATTGGAAGCTGGTTGCTGACCGACAGTTTAAACAGTAGTGAGAAGGTTTGCATGTTTGTATGTATTTATTCTTTATTGTACGGAGACGGCCGCAACTCAGGTTACCACACGCATGCACTCTGTGCTGTTGTGATAAGAGCGGTTTTGCAATGAAAATGGAGTAACCTGATGCGCTGGCTTCTGTACATTAGCATAAGTTACACAAGATATATTATAAGAAAGACAGTACAAAGGCGGACTTATCCCACAAGGAGGTTTATTTGTTCAATAGTTAAAACTAAATATCAAAATAGTTTTCCTTTAAATACATAGTTCTTGTTTTATTTAATAAAATTTACATTAAATCACAATTTTTGATGTACGAAATATACTTAGGGTTATTACTTATTACATATTAATTAAAACCTTTACATTATTTAAAAAATCGGTGTAGTTTGTCTCCGAAGAGAACATTACAAGAATCGCGTAGGGTTTTATTTGATGTAAGTATACATTACATTGATCCCACAATGAACTCGAATAACCAAATGCATAAAAAAGACAAAATACAAACATCCAAAAACTCATACAGAAATAAAAGTTCTACATCAAATGAACTGAACTCACCATTCCTAAACAAAAACCGTTTCCACCCACAATAAACCCATCAGCTACCGTTAAATCGAACGCGATCGATTCCAAATGCGAATGCGTGGAAATCAGTGCGAAGGGAGCGCGCACGCACCGCGCCGACCAATCACAAAGCTGCATTGGACAGATGCGCGCGCAGTACTATTGTGTTCCACGCTATTGTTAGGGATAACATGTTGGGGTGTACGCCAAACATTAGGACTATTGGTTGTAGGTATGGGGAAATGTTGATACTAAAAGAATGGACATTTTTATGGTTTGCGAATGTGGAATGTTATTTTCGCCTCCGCATTTAAGCTAGACTCGACTTATTATTTAATTAAAAACATATGGTAAACAAAAGGACTAGTATTTATAAATTATGGGATGTGTGAGGTTGTAACTTCTTAGTGCTCCAAAATCGTCATCCATTGGCTCTGACGTACTATAATTTATTTCCATGCTTGATGTTGGCGTCTCTATTCTGATTCTGATTAAAATACTGAGACATTGGCAAAATCACGATGTTGACCGCCGAAAAAAGATAACTTTTTATTGACATCATTTTAATACGAAAGTTTGTAAGCATTGATAAAAACAGAAAACTGCTAAACGAATTTCAATAAAACTTTACACTAACATCAAAAAGATATTTTAAAAACCAAATCGCTACATAATTTTACCAAATTCCTACAGGAACGAAGTGTACCTAGTAAACAGATATCAAGAAGACTATATTCGTCGTAGGCACACATTACGTAGAGCTACTCGTAGCAAGTTCGTAGCACATTTCTCGTACACTTGCCTCTGCTGGTTTCAAAGTACTTAGTTCCAATTAAATCGGAAAAAGATTCGATGCAAAGATATGAACCATATAATTGCACCTCATTTTAATCTTAACCCATTCTTAGTAAAAAATAATGTTTTGGTACAGAACAAAATAATTCAGATAATTTTTAAAATCCCTTTTACAGTATGCCTGGTATGAGCTGGCACATTCACTCTTTTTCCAGTATATCTCATTGTGATGTCAAAAATGATGTCGTTAGATCTTAATCTCAATTTGTTTTCTCTTTTTTGCGGGTATTATTATTTCATTTATTATCTGAGCTATATGATCGGGTACCCTTCCTGTGGTAGTTTATCAGCGTTGCCAAGAGACGGACCCTCACCTACCTTCTGTTATTTGTACCTCATAAACAAGCAGTGGGGAAACTTCATGTATTTAGTGGGTTGTTTTCCTTTCCTGTGAAGTTACAAAATAACATACTTACGTTTTAATTTAGAAAAAGGGTACGTCTGTAAAAATTCTATCAGTTTTTTGTTTACTTATTAACAAATAGCATCCCGCTCGGGACTTCGTTTCCGCGGGAATTTGGGAAAATTATGTAGCTTATGTTACTTCCCAAGGTCTAATCTATCTCTGTACAAAATGTCATCAAAATCGGTCCAGTAGTTTTTAAGTTTATTCGTTACATACAAAAATACAAATCTTTCCTCTTTATAATATTCGTATAGAAAACTGTAAAACCAAACCTCGAACAATTTTAAAATGTTAACAACAGATGTTCCGTTTAACTAAAATATTTAACATAAAAATAACAAAAAACTAAATAAACAACCTTCGATTAACTACACAAGACCATAGAATTAAATTTTTCTGAGAACCTAATTTGCGGCAATTTTGCTTTATACACCTGCACCTGCCCTTTTAAAAATCTATAGAAAACTACGCTATAATCATTTAACATAAACATATACACTTAACTGGCACAGACCCAGTTGGACACAGGATTGAGCTCACGAGATTTCCACTTGGTTCGGCATTGATCCAAACAGCCCTCTCTCTTTCGGTTCAAATTTTTTTCGGATACAAAACAAGTTCAAATTCAAAATAGCTTCATTTCATAGAACATTCAGGATGTTACTTAAATTAAGTCAAAGTTACATAAATACATACAAAGATACGCTACTTACCTAACTCTCTACTGCGTTCGCCCTGCGCCTCTTGCCCCGTGCCATCCCGCAGGTGTGCGCGGGATTTCATCAACTGATTGTGATAGACAAACACACCGACAACGGCATAGGGTACGTTAATGTAATGGGGTACTTAATGGGGAACGGCTTGTAACGCTTTTTTAGAAAATGATGTTTTTTTTTGTAGATTTATATTTGTTTAGGTACGGATTATGCGTTTTTACCATTTGCGATAGTTACAGAAACGAGTTCCTTTAAGCAGACATTATTGACTGATATTTTTCTCTTGTCCGCCAAAAGACGATCAAAATAAGTGAGCCTTTCTGTTGGAACCGATAGCTTGCGCTTTATTAGCATAAAGTGTATCCTGCATAAGTACATCTGAGTATCAATTTCGATTCGTAACACAGAAGAAAAGACTTCCATTATTTACCGTAAAAAATAGATTTACGTATTACCTATTCTATTCAGAAATTATTTTTTGAAATCGCTTGAAGAAGTTTTTTCTTATTCCTAAAAATGGCATATGATTATTAAATGGGAAAAATATTTTCCGAGTAACGATTATCGCAGTAGGAATCTATTAATGAATAATTTGCAAAAAACTAAATGCATTAGAGTTTAATGCCACCCCTGAGGCAATAACTAAATATTTCGTGTAAACATGAATGCATTCTTTCATATTCCCCCGGCAATAGTCCAGAATAATAGTGATGTAATTTACGAGAGTCATAGTCGATCGGACGAAAAAAAAAATGAAAAAGTCTCACACACTTCCAAAAAATTGAATAGAAGCATTACTGAAGAGAAGAACTTTGAATAACGTAAAATTAGACCTTAAAATATCAGTAATAAGGTAGGTTAGGCTGGTTTGTTCTTGTGCGCGTGCAAGGCGCATGACGGCGCAGAATCGTGCGCTGAAACGTAAGCGCGTGGCGGGCACGCGTTCACCGCACGCGCCGCGCCGGGATGCACCTTGCCAGCGTCAACAAAAAAAAACACACGATTTTTAAGGAATTTTTTTGGGAAAAGAACTTTGGGACCGCTGAGTCAAGATTTTTTAAATAAAACTATTGAAGACATCCAAAACCTCACTCCGACAGATTTCGGAAATTTTAGTATTTCACCTTGTCTATGACAGTTTCCTTTATGCAAGGGTTTGTGACTTTTTCTACTTTCTGCTCTAAATCTTCAAAAAATAAGAGCACTACTTCATCTAGTGTAATTAAACGCCTTAATTACTTGAGGTCTCATCCACGGTAAGGCAAATGTGGTGAGATAATTCATTAATCAATGTTTATTCAAAATTTAAATATTTCAAATGTACTTGTCCGGTCCAAAAAAAAAAGAAATCCAGTAAACACTATCCTCAAAGAAATTTATTTCTTATTTACCTCCGCAAACTCTGATTGGGAATTTTATTGAAATCGTTAGGGATGTTTTTAATACCGCGATTACAAGCACATATTGTAGGTATAAACATTGCTTATATAAAATTGTACTTATACACACATCAAAAAAAGTTTACGATCAGTAGCAAAATCAGGTGTATTCTTTAAAATATAAATTATTTAAAGAAACTGTTTACGTTTTATGATTTTATAATGAAAATGCACTAAGTAAATAAAAGAATCATTATTAATTATTTACTTTTTATTAACAAAAGCTAGGAAATGCAATTTTGGCTTAAATGTAATGTAATGAAAAATTTGAATTAATGAAAAAACAAACAAAATTTATTACGAAAAATTAATAGTTAGTATAAAATGACTCCTCCCCTGGCTCGCACACATGCGGAAACCCTTCTGGGCATGCTAAGAATTAAGTTATCTAGCATTTCTTGTGGTAACCTGTCCCACTCTTCAATAGCAGCTGCCCTGATTTCTGACACTGTTCGCGGAGGTGGCTGACGGTTCCAAACAGCTCGCTTAAGAGCATCCCACGCATGCTCGATCGGGTTTAAGTCAGGCGAGCCGGCAGGCCAGTCTAACCTGGTGATGTCGTATTGCTGGAGAGCAGCATCAACACGTCCGTTTCGATGTGCGGGCGCATTATCATCTACCATTATGAATTGGCGCCCGTGGTTGATGCGGAATGGTCTGACGTATCCATCGATTGCAATCGTTTTGTACATGGCTCCGGTCATGGTGCCTTGATACGGGATTAAGGGCGTCCTAGCCCCAATCATTATCCCGGCCCAAAAGGACACTGATTTCCCGCCCTGCTGAACGGTTCCAGTGGCAGTTCTCTGCCTTTCAGAGTCGCCAGGTCTTCTCCAGACACGGACACGTCGGTTATCTGGATGTGTACTGATCCGCGTTTCGTCAACGAAGAGGCAGTTCTGCCAGATGCTTTCGTCCTCAATTTCTTCATTTTGACGGAGCCTAGCCCATTGCAATCTGCGCCGCTTCCGTTGCTGTGAGTTCAGAGGTGCTCGCCAGGATCTCCTTGCTCGTAATCCAGCTTGGTGTAAGCAATTTCTAATCGTTTGGGTGCTAACTTCGCGGCCGGTGGCAGCTCGCAGCTCTGCTTTCATTTTAGTAGCGTTCATTGTTGGGTCACGGGCAGCCAGTAATCTGATATATCGCTTCTGAATTGCAGTAAGAACAGTTGGGCGACCACTGCGAGGTCGATCAGCTAAATCTTCCATGCCCTGATACCTCTCCAACGTGGTCACCACGCAGGATTGGGATACATGAACTCTGCGTGATATTTCCCTCGTGGAATAGCCTTCTCCACTTAAAGTTAGAATTCTGGCTCGTAAAACTGCAGTTAATCCTCTCGGCATCTTTACCAACTTAATTTTTTTTGAATAAATTGAAAATATTGATAAGTTGCGACTATGTCAGATTTCTGAATGAAAGCAAGCAAGGGTTGATTGTCTTTTTAAATGAAAAAACATTTGAATTACGAAATTATTTTATATTTAAATTTCATATTTTTAAATAAGGAATCAAAAGATAAAAAGTGATTAAGTTTTATTCTTGTACAATAAAAAATATTAGCACTTTTCCAAGTGATCGCAAACTTTTTTTGATGTGTGTAGGATAATAATAAAATATCACAGGCTTATTATGTCGTCGGTACTGCCAAAGAATCCAGTACAAAGCATGGATTATTTTATTGTATTCGCGCGCACTCGTTGGGGGGCGGCACAGGGCCCACCTATGTATGTGTATGTTCTATAATCCAGATAATGTACAGACAATCGCGCTTCGATAGTAACAGTTCAACCTTGAACGAATTCTTTTTTATAAGGCGATAGAGTCTCTTTTCAACTTAATCAACTGTTTCTACCGACTTCCAGTGGACTGTACGTCTATACGGCAGACGTACAAAAGGAATCTCTCCAGTATTATTACTCCACTTTCACCTCTACTTACCGCTTGATTTAACGTCTTTACAGAGCTTAAAGAATAATTTTGAAAGTTTAGTTTACTTATCTGCTTGAACTGCTTGCTGGGTAAGATGATACAATAATTTACTCGAGAAGTGAGTGGGTAACTTAAGGCTTGATGTTTGTAAGGTAGAGCTTATTTATACAATGCTCGTTGTTTATTTGTGTTTCAGATACCCCTCAATGTGGTCTTGATACATAGTAGTTATTAAAGTATCTTAAAGTGACACAGATTTTCTTGAACTGACCAGAACATATAAAAACTTCTAGGTTACTATAACTGCCGTACTCAGAGACGTCAATTAAAGTTAAGAAGTAATTGAATGTCATGCTATCCTTGTTTATATCAACAAGAGTGAAAAAGACAACATCAGAGTTTAACACTACTTAACTTTAATTGACGTCTTAGTACGGCAGTAAGTGTTTACTAACTTACGTTAAGCCAGTTTAATAATTTCTGCCTAACATAACTACACAAAACACCTTCATTATTCAGCAGCTCGTTTGCCCTATTTTTTAAAACTATCCACACAGCAAACAATGTACATCTAAGTACTCCTTTTCATGCGCGACCCCTATGCCAGAAACTGGTTGATAGCGCAGATAAATGCCGACGCGACAGGCAGCTGCACAGGCGCAGGCGCATGGCAGGTGTGTCGCTCTGCTTTGTGTCGACTGTACTGTTAGGATTCAGCTTTACATATAACGGCCATATCGCACTTGTGTGACAAGTTATAAGAGCGAAAATTACCTTGTAAAGTTTATCGAATAGTGAAGTTTGATTTAGATACGGGCTGTGCAACGGTCGAGCTGAAGTGTTGGACGAGTGCTGGTGGATAGGGTTCAAAGTTCGATATAAAATTACTTAATAAAAAGTTTGGGTTGCATAATTTGAACTAAGGTGAGACTGGAAATGAAATACACATAATTCTTAACAAAAAATTACGTACTGAAGGCGAGACTTGGCTAATTTTGGTTCAGATTTTTATAATCAATCAAATTTTTCGTCCATTCTATCCTATAACTAAATCTAGAAGAGCTAGTATCGGTTGTTTTGGTTAACACAAAATGGCTTCATACACTTAGATACTTTTTTTTTAAATAAGAAAGGCTTTTACTAAAGTTTACCTAGCGTGAATCATGGTTTTCCTTACATTCAAGTAAAGACAATAAACATAAACGAGCTGAGAAAATCTACTTTTAATCCGGAACATTCGATTTACTAACTCACAATGTCATCAAATTAACAACCCGTATGAATTGAGAAGAAGACTTCGTAAAACCAGTAAGCAATTGATAAGGTAACAACTACACATACCTTGTAATAGTGCCATGTTTTGTAGTACCACTTCACTGAATTATCTGGTACCCAACGGCCCGCGAAATGCGGGTACCCCATTATTTTGCCACTCCACTGTACTTGTAACATCATTACCTTCATACACTCGAAGCTTACAAATAGGAATCTTAAGAAGAACCCACATGACGCTCCGGTGACTTTTTGTAATGATAAGTTCCTTTTGGCTAAGAAAAAGTGCGTCAAGTATTAGTCATTTCATTTCAGAACATTCTTATTTCTCTTTGTTTAAAATTATGATTGTTATTTTGCATTTTCTACATGAGCACTCTCACTTTGCCGCCTGAGAGGGAGTCGCAGATTGAAAGCTATGGATAAAATTACTTTATAAGAAATTTATTTCACATAAACTTTACAATAAGAATTACAAAATGTACAAAAATTTAAAAATAAACAGCCATTAAAATCTAAAAAGCGAATTCTAGATCTTTTTTTAATTTTTATTAATAATGGGTTTGGTCTTTATGCGACTCTCCTATTTCGGTACAAAAATCAAATCGGTTTAGAACTCTTTTAAGTACGTGACAGTAGGACAAGTACTAAACAAAGAAACACCTTCACATTTAGTAATATCATTAATAGTGTTTATCTACACTTATATTATAAAGAGGAAATATTTGTATGTTTGTAACGAATAAACTCAAAAACTTTTAAAAATTCTTCCACCATTACAATACTACGTTATTATATAAATAATTTAATTTTCCCGCTAAATTATTTTCCCGAACGCCCACGGGAACGAAGTCCTACGCGGAAAGCTAGTATATAATATCGGTAAAGAAAACATTATACTCACCCACACAAATATATCTTTGACATTAGATATTCAGTTCCAAATGCATCCAGCGTCAGTAACATAATACTCTGATACATATATCTGCGGCGCATCCCTTGAACGGTTGAATCTTTAATGACATGAATACCCTGCATTATGGGCGATTATCTAACCGAAGCATTAGGGACATATCGATTTGGAATTACTTACTCGTACTTTTGTGGAGTTTGGCTTTGATCTCGTATGGGTGATGTCTATTCGTGTATTAGTGATTTTTAGGAGATTTGAAAATGAAAATCCATTCAAGTTAGCTAACTTCCAAATCTGACATCACCGGAATGAGGGCTAGGAAGAAGATCCAAGTTAGTGGAAAATGTTCTGGAGGATTGTTGTGTTTTGGACAATCAAAAGCACTAATCCTCAATAACGGCTCACGTTAAAAAGTTATAAGGTGATATTTTCCCCGTTACGCGTATAAAACAAGAACAATAAAGTTCAAAATGTTAATTTTGATGTGCTCGAGCGTTTTTTAAAAATGTCTTTAATATTAGCGTCTCATTATTTAGCGTGCACAATTTGGGTTTTCGAGGATTTTCTTGCTGTCTCGCTGCCCGACACCCGCCTCAGGTTTGTGCGAAAGGGAAAGTTGCAGCTTTCCGACAAAATTCCGAGTTTTTATTTTCAAAATTGTGCGTCTGGACACCAACGCCTTCCTAAATTGTCATTAGTTTTTCCTCGTTACCGCTAAAAAGTTTGACACTTTTGAAGAAAAATGATGAATTCTAGTTTACTACAAAAATCAAAAAAATATCAAGTTTTCTTGACGTCTTTTTAATTTTTACAAGCTTTATTTTTATTTCTACCCTTAAGCGTCCTTACCAATATTACAAATGTAAACGTATACTGTTCGTTAGTCCTTCTCTCACGTCATTACGGAGCAACGGTTTAACATTATTTGTTACATAGGGACAATTGGAGACTCGAAGAATGGCTTTGGCTACTTTTCCACGTGAACGAAGTCGCGAGCAAAAGGCTAGCAAAAAAACATTCTATTGAATAAAGTAACACCACGCATTCATTCATAAAACACCGTCAATGAACCCCTAAACACCTTGAACTCATAAAAGTCCACAACAACCCTTATCATTAGCGCGCGTGCACACTTGCACTTGTCTTAGCATGTGGAACGGCTCCCCTACTTCCTTGAAGGAACTCCGGCCACGTGCGAACTACGCCTTATAGCTAGGATTCTCAAAGTTTGCCTCGAGACGATTGGCGATAAGAAAGTCCTGCGCTAAAAATGATTCACAAACTCTCTCTCTCTAAATTACATAATTAAAATTTATAAAGGTAATAATCAAATTGATATGACCATTTTAGTCTTAAGCCTAACTTAATCAAATAAGCCACCCCGTTTCATTCCTGAGGCACAGGTTCCCATAACGCTGGCCGCGTTGCCGCGCTGAATTGCAAGGGACAACCTTTGCACCAAGAATGCTCCGGAGCGGGAATCATGACCCCTCTCTCGCAGTCTGCGCCCCAATTCCTTGACAAACGCTTTAGCCTCACTGCCCCAGCAACCAGTTGTCTCAACTGCCAGGGGAACGAAGGAGTAATTGACCAGCGCGGAGTATTTCTCGCGCTTACGAAGGGCTGCAACTTCAGCAACCGCTCCGGGCGCCCTCGAAGTACGACCGAGGCGCGACACGGCGAAAAAGTGCAGATGCACGTAGCGTCCCACAGTAGAGTAATTTAAATTGGTTTTATAATATTGTGTATTTGAAGAGGTTTCTGTTAAAAATATTAATATTGAGTTAATTAAGCTAAACTGAAGCACTTTACGTTTTTTTTTTTTTTTGTAGTAAACTAGAACATGCTTTTTATTATTGACAATAGTCAAAATAGAAGAATTTAGTAGACCATTTACTTTTAAACTACTTATTCTACGTACGTTGTTTTGACACTGAAAAGTCGACAATATCCAATATATATCCAATTGATGATGTTTGTTTCATTCTTTTGCACATAAATAAGCATGTAACATATTTATTTGCACATGAATATGAACAATAAAGTGTGATAAACTCAATATTTATTATACGTGCAAAATTATGTCTAAAAATAAATATAGAGTTTGAGAAGCTTTCCCCGTAAGGCATCCCCATTAGTGCGTTGCGGCGAGACGCAACAGGTGCAACCTTGAGCCTTGACCTGTTCTTGAAGGGTGCGTGCACACAGCCATATAGAACCACCTACAATTAAAGAGGGCATCTGTCTAGAACGGAGTCTTGTAAGGTGTTCGATATAAAAGTGCCGTTTTGACTGCCAGACGGAAGGTGCTCGTTAGTTTTGGTTTCGTATCATACTTGGGTATTATTTTTTAAATATATTTTGTATTTTAGCATCTGTGCTGTTTAATCTTGCCTGTAATGTGTTGTGATGTACGATATAATAAATTTGTCTTTCTTTCTTTCTTCCTTTTTGTAACGTTGAAATTAGATTATATTGAAAATTCCTTGTCACACTTATTTGAAAGTATTATTAACCGGGAATTCTAGTGTGGGTATCATGAAGCAATATCCTATTTTTACCTGTATCTTGTGAATAAATGCTTTTTTGCTCAAAAATATGTAAGCATTAGAAATCCTCTGATAAAGAATTAATAACAAGTATAGATAAATTCAATTAGTAGTCTGTTTTTAAATTTATCATGACGTTATCTAAGTAAGTATGCAAAATTGGATAAAAATAACGTGATACATTAACATACACGATTGCATTTTTCATATCTATTTTACTAATTTTATATACGAACTTATTCAATGTTAAAATCATTTTGTAGACAACTCTATCAAATTAGGTTTCGTTATTGTAGCAACAACGCAGGAAATTAGAGTATTACACTAATTAGAAGCACAGCTGGCCAATACCACACGTATAGGGTGAAATTTCAATTATAAGTTACCTTTCGCCACCATATCCGATTTTTGGTTTATGTTATACTAAACACATAAATTATTATTAAGTTATAGTATAAGGTTCAGTGTGGTAGTTCCTACATTTTATCTTGTATTTACTTACGTAATGATTAGATTAAATGTAACTCGCTTTACTGCCCTTCAATAATGATAGAGTTTATTTAAATTCTGAAAAGATGGTTTTATACAATACATTATAACCGGCATAGATGATTTCAGCATAGTACATCGTAGCATTTTGAATGACAGAACAAATAGTGTATTATTTTCCTTTTTTGCGATTCTATATTACGAACCGAACAGAACACTGGTTCATAAAAACTGAATTTATTAATAGCAAAAAGTATTATTTATTTTAAAATTCGAAACAGAAGTTGCGTGACTAACAAAAATCTCATTTCACATTAGGCAGTTAATCAAATATTTTTTTCAAAAAAATTGAAAGTTTCTTAAAAAAAAGTTTACTTCCGACCCTCGGGCCATTGAACATCTGACGAGGTGAATGAATCCTTACATTGGGGTGATATAAAATGTACGGCTTGTAAAGCTACGGACACATTACATTCCGGCACACATCTGTCGGCGTTTAGACAATCACGATACGTCACGCGATTTTAGGGGTCGTAGTTTGTTTAACAGGTTTTGATACTTTAGAATTGTTACGAGTTCGAATCAGAAAAAAATTCACTTAGGTACATAATGTCACGCTTAACGATTGGCAAAGATTACAGAATGGTTTTTAACTTTTTTCTAACACCCTAATCCTTTCTTTTGCTTCATCTACATTGCGCCATCTTCATTTTGATCTGCCTTTCTTCAGTGTATATCACTTTAAAGCCCCAATTCTTGACTCATTAAGTATCTACTTAGTGGGGTGTTAGAGGGTTATAATCAACCGCTTGAAATGTCAACCTCATCTGTCGGAGGGGCAACCCGTTTATCAACTGGATCGCAGTAAAACCATATAAACACCAAGTAAAGTTTTGAATTTTTTTATAGGCTTATAATGATTATTTGAATCGGGCTAATCAATCGCTGACCTGTTAGAAAATACCACTTTGCTTATTTTAATTAGATAGATCAATTGTCATTTATTTTTATTTTTTAAAGTAGAACTTAAATAGGTTAGTGTTTAGCTAAAAAAAACGATTCTGAATTGTAATATGTATTATCTTATTTATCTGAAATTATTGACCATCAAGGCAAGTACTTTTGTACTTATAGCTTCTGGTAAAGCATCAAATCTTCACAGTTCTACTCCACCCAAGCGACAGCTGCGGCGCGCGCACCCTGCGCATTCATACGGTAATGTCCTGCCTTTTAATTACGCTGATAAATCTGCGCGCGCGTGCCGAGCTGCGGCGTGCGGAACGCCGCGCGCGATCCGCTCGTGCGCGCGCCGCCTTATGACAGAATTATTTATGAATATCTTTCCGCCTGCGAGTGCGTTCGCGTGGAAAAGCGATCAATGTCGGTATCTAACTCTCAAAATTATTTTTACTTTTTACTCGGTTATTTACAGACCTGTCAGTCTAATTCCCATCACTGCGAATATAACTTCAGTCATGCCCAAAACTTTGTGACCCCATGAATCCAAAACTAAATAGTTGATTGAAGTGCCAAATGCAGTTTTTTCGAAGTTTTATTGCCGGTATAAAGTATTTAATAAAAAATAAAAATCGTGACAGAAATTATACAAAGAACACCTTGTCGTGAGAATGACCGAGGTTTTTTGTCAATCTATTCCTCACAAAAAAAAACACAAACGTCCATTCTTATCCTTACTTCCTAACTACCTTTTTGTGCATAAAGTTAAATAAATTCGTGTTTGTTTGTTAGCTGTAACGGTTCTTCGTGGACCGACCTGCTTTTGTGGGAGGGTCGAAGCATGACTTCGGATGTTTTCTTATATCGAAGTCACGGGCTAAAGCTTGTAATTTTAAAAGAGCTGGCAAATACAAGCTGTGAGGCATCTTAATATTAATAATGTAAGGAATCAAAAATCGCCCAGGACGTGACTCTTACATACGCCTGGAGAGAGCAGTCCGTTTTCTATACGACAACCATTAGAAGTTTATTAAAAAACCTAATAAACTAACCACATCGTAACATGGAATGTCACAGCAATCACCACACGTGCAGGCCCCCGACACATTCCAGCCGTGATTGCCGGCCACCCCTACACGCTCAATCGCGTCGTTGGTATTTTCGCGGGAAAATTGGTGACGTTATTAACTAGTAATTTAGTGTAATTGTGTATAGGGCGATACGTACTCATAATTTATAACCAGACGGTTTTAGGTGTAAAAACAGGCAAGTCAGAGCTGTATGTTTCTAATACGACCTATATCATCTATTCGTGTATATTACCCCAGCCAAATCTAAGAACATATATTTTTCGTGAGTATTTGGGAAAACAAGACATACAATTATGACATACGAAAAGATGAGATTGTCAAGTTTTACAGTTGATTTTGAGGAACAAAATTTGTGCGTCTTGTATTTTCCAAGAAATTCACGAAAAACTGATAAAAAGGATATTGATAGAGTAACTGCGATTTATTCGAGCGATACTTGTTAGTTTACCTGACTCTGTCATCTGTCATCTGTAAGACGTAAGAAAGAGGATGTATGTACTGACATCCGATGATCAGAGGTATCGGTCGTAATCATGTTACTAAATGTCAATTGTAGATAAAACTATTGCGAGCTCCTGTACAACTTGACAGATCTTTAACTATAGAATTTTCATCCACCGCCGCATTATCTTTTTGCCGTATTATTTACATGGATTTTATTGTATTTATTTAATAGATTTACATTATTATATACATTCCTATATCTTGATACCTCTTTAATTAATAAATACTTAACCCTTTTATAAGTAAACACCACATAAATTGGACGGCCAGTTTGGTCAAGTGATAGTGGAGCTGCCTCTTGATCGAGTGGCCCTGGGTTCGAATCCCAGTCGGGGACAATCTCGAGTCAAGAGTGTTCATGTCTGTCTTTCTGTATGCTCCAAGGGACCCGTGACACTCGGGAAAATCTTAGTGTGGGTGGGCCTTTGGCCTTTGAGGTGTAGCGTGTTTTTTTAATTTTAATTCTGAGCAATTTGATATTAAAAACTGTTAAAAAAATATCAGGGGAAGAACAGTAAAAAATACCAATGTAAGAATAGTTAAGAGACAGGGATAGACAGAGCTTCTCCCATAGGGCTTCATTCTCTCCTCGATTAATAATTTTACGATTCCTCCCTATCAATAAATGACTTCCATTAAATATTAAATTCTGCTGTCATAATAATATTAATAATATAAAAGTTTGATAATGGGCGATTAATCGAGGGAAACATCTGTTCTATAATGTACGAGTTATCTGGAATGTTAGATGGCGACCAGAGGGGGTGGGGTGTGCTGGGTAGCGGTGGAAGTAATTAATGTAATGTTATGTAGATATATCATTAAAACTTTTATATTAAAAATAATAATTACTTAGTAACATTCTTATTTTATTTACGACTAGCATCCCGCTCGGGACTTCGTTCCCGTGGGAATTCGGGAAAATTATGTAGCCTATGTTACTCAGGGATAGTAGCATTCTAATGGTGAAAGAATTTTTGAAATCGGTCCAGTAGTTTCGGAGCCTATTCCTTACAACAAAAATACAAATCTTTCCTCTTTATAATATTAGTATAGAAAACACATTTTTCTTCTCCTACCTATTTCTTAGATTCTTGTTATTGTTACAAGCCCTCAGGTTCCTACTGCTGGGCAAAGGCCTCCTTTTTCTTTTAATAAACCTCACGGTCCTCATATGGTGACTTCAAATTAGTAAGCGTGACTTTAGAGGGTGAAACTTCTCTTGAAACTGACCTACTTTTCCCAAAGAACCTATATGAAATTCTCAAAAAAAATTCGATATCCCGTACAAAAGCGAAGCTATATCACACAAGTAGTAAGGATAAGCTTAATTTTTTTTTCATATTTCGAATTATGTTTTAGGCAAGTTGTTCAATTTCGTTAGCTAATTTGCCAATTTTTTAATTTTTCGCTGACTAATTAGAAGTCATCCAATATACTGTGAGATCGTCCTTGATGAATACCCCAAGGATGTATATCTCTTAAACCCATCTAATATACTGCGAGATCTCCCTTGATGAATACCCCAAGGATGTATATCTCATAAACCCATCTAATATACTGCGAGATCTCCCTTGATGAATACCCCAAGGATGTATATCTCTTAAACCCATCTAATATACTGCGAGATCTCCCTTGATGAATACCCCAAGGATGTATATCTCTTAAACCCTCGCGCGATTCTTGCACACCCGTGTGTGCAGGATTTTTATCGCACGCGCTGTAAACAAGCGCACGACATAGTCTCCATTTTCACAACAAACACATTTTTGACGTCCCTTCCTTTTCATATAAGTTTCGGTCAATATTAAGCGTCATCAGTAACTAAATCATCTAAATAGGTGATCTATCTAACCACCTATCAAAATTTTTGAAAAAGCTGACACCTCTCAAAGCACAGAATGATTCGATTTTATCCACAACAATCTGATTCAGCTTGCAATGTTCCAGAAAAAAACGACTAACAGAAAAGATAAAAATATTTTGTTCTAACCAAACTAGAAAACGTACTAAATCTATCAGTTTTTAGACCACGACCCGGTATAATCCAGTTTATACGAGTATGTACGTGCCACATACTTAAAAGACGTAATACCGACGATCAAAGACAAAATGTAAAATAAAACAAATAAATCATCAAAGAACGAAGCTTAAAGATAAAACGACATGTCAAGAGCAAAATGGACTTGAAAACTTTGATTCAATCTCAGTAAACGTTTTGGTTTTATTTCCACTGAATAAAGTTCAATTTACTGTCGATTTCTGTCGTAAATCTTGTGGACTGGACACTGGCCGGACGCTATTAGCCTCAAAGTCCCTCAGCGGCTTGAATGTAGGATGACCAAGCTTTTGTTATAAATTGAAAATCTAATTCTAAAACGAAGTAAATAGAGGTGATTTTAATGCTAAATAAGTTTTCTTGTTTTTAAAATATACGCAAATTCCGTAAAAATAATCATTTTCAAACAATCAAAACAAATAATTACAGAGTAGGTATGGTTTTCCAAAGTTGGTTCCTTCATTCATTGTACCGATGTTCGTCAGGAGAAATATTCCAAAGCAGTTCTTTATTTTTTTTAGGTAATTGAAAGTCGCGGTTTAGTATAATCCTCAATTTAAAAAAGATCGTAGAGAGCACTGAAATATTGTCATACATGAATAACTTATGCCACGTCCACCGTTTTCCTTAAAGTACAGTAAATTGTAAAGATTGCACACAAGAGGTGGCGACGCTGATGTGTCTGTGCGTTACGTAATCGATGTTGTAGAGAAGATAATGTTACTGTAAAAGTGCGACTTGTTTTTATTTTAAAGTTTTAGCTGGATAGGTAAAACTGTCTAATTTTAAAGTTAAAAATTAATAATAAAATACCACTATGCGTAAACACTATACTCGTTGTCTCCATGTTAAGTTATGTTAAGTATAAAAGTAAAAGTATAAAAGTGAAATTTTATTTTGTTTTTTAGTTTCATTATAGTTTTTTTTACTGACTTTTAAGCTAGGTTCCAAAAGGCGGCTCCTATACGCTTATAACCATTGATATATATACTTCTGCGGCTTATAGTTTTTATTCATTTTTACTCCCAAAGAAAATAAAGGATATGAAATTGTATCGTAATGACAAAGAAATACTCTTTTCTGAGAGTCATTAACTTTTCTTTAAGACGTACACATCATTTGTATGGTGAGACAGTACATATACGAGCAGTTTCAACATTGGTGAATCTAGATCATAGAGACATCCAAAATCAATTAATAATTAATATCTTTTAAACATATTTCAAAAACGCAATTTTAAATCCTTGAAACGTAAGTATTAACCAATGAAAACCGACAACAGTTCAGATAAACACATATTTGCATTTAACCAAATCAAAGCAAAACTCAAAGTTTTCCTACGAATTTCTTATTGTCATGGTTGTACTGCAACATGTTTTATGAAGAGGGAAGTGAATCGAACATGATATGATTGCCCCTATTGTTCTTTATGCTTGTGACGTGTCGAGATACGACCCTCTTCCTCCATTTTGCAACAAGTATATCCTTCTGTACTCACTCAGTAATTATACTAACTTCATTGTACTTATCTGCAGTGTAATTGGTAGGTTAAGGTCTGTAGATCGATTGAAATCATTCGTGTACTGATATATATTATTTATTAATGTAATATATTATTAATATGCATAATATGATAACAGAACTCGAAATTAAATTTGAAAATGGTCGAAAAGTTTAAAACTTACAGCCTACAAAACATTTTTGATTATCTGTTTATTACAAAACGAAATTTTGTATGAAATTTAAACGGTACTTAGCTGGGACATTATCGTTTTTACTTCCTTCTCCTTCTAGCTGGGATCAGTGGCTTAACGTGCCCTCCGAAGCATGGAAACGCTCGCTCGTTGTAAATTGCCATTTAGGCACTGTATTGTATACCCACCAAGTGTATGTGAACACAGGTCTTCTTTTACATTTTACGTTTTGCTCATTTTGCGTGTTGTGCTCATTCTGCGTGTTGTACATTATGCGTATTGTTCATTGTGCGATTTGTACATTTTAAGTGTTGTGCTCATTTTGCATTTTGTACATTATGCTCCGAAGGGGCCTAAAGTAGGTCAACACTAAAAATAAGACAGTCCATTTACCAAATTATGACCAAATTAGACCACTATTGATAGCTGTCATTCTATAAATTCGTTAAAAATCAAACAAAAAAAGTTCGTTGATCTCCATAGAGACCGAAGCAAGGTGACGCACTCGCCGGAAGCAAGCTGCGATGTTTCCAGTCCCACCCTCGCATTACCACTTTATATTTCCACCTAGCCAATGTATTCCCTGCTTATTGTAAACTCTATTACAACAGGATAAGGAAATACCGAATCCAAATTGATGTTTTGCTGAGTGCAAAGATAAAGTAGTATTGTCTTAGGGTGTGAGGTCGCCACACTGAGTATGTTCCGTTGGGTTAGGTTACAACAATGTATGCGCATGATTGCTTCCTGAAAGGTGTTTGGATCTTTGGATACGTTGCTTTACCGTTTGACATTTGATGAGTGACGTATGAAATTGGTAAGGCCCGTTTTCTCTGAGTGGCGGGACATTTTTTTTTACTACGATAATATGTACTTTAGGTATGTATGTATGTAAACACTTTATTGCACATAATACAAATTACAAAACAAAAGAGATAGACCAGTCAACGAGGAAATTGTTGTATGGAGACTTCCGAAAAATTCCCCCGCCTTTGAAATTTAGCATGCGATGAAGATAACTGTTCCTATGAAAAATTGTTGGATTACTGTATATCTGTAATCAATATTACCTAACTTCATCACATGCTAAATTTCAGAGGCGGGGAAATTTTTAACCGAAAATTATAAGCAATTTTCAAGTTTAGGTTAGGTTAGGTTAGATTTCTAACTTCTCGAATGAAATTTTGTTGGATTATTGTACATCTGTAATCAGTATTACCTAACTTCATCACATGCCAAATTTCAGAGACGGGGGAATTTTTCGGGTCCCATACGCCCCGTTGATCGGTCTAAGATGGATACAAAGGAAACTATGTACAAAGGCGATCTTATCCCTTAGAGAAATTTCGTATATATGACTTTAGGTCATACATTAAATTTTACTGCACTGGTTATGTACTGGTAGAAAAAGAAATGGTCGAATATGGTGATAAGAGGTTTAATAAGAGTAAACAAAATATAACACAATGTTCAAAACTTGTGAAATTTACCGTGAAAATATTAAAACAATATATAGTTCTGTATAATTTGGGTACTAACTATAATACGTACTTCTAAATCAGGGCTGTTAGATTTGCGGCCCGCGCTGTTGGTATCCTAATAATTATTTTTATAAAATCAGTCGGTGAATGAATATTAGTCCTGCTAAAAGTTGTATAGTAAATATAAGTAATATACACTGGGCGTCAAAAATAAGTAGTACACTTTTCAAATTGCAATTACTCCTAAACTATAGTAGTTACACTTATGAAATAAAAAGCAGTTTATAGTAAACTTAACGAAGTTTATTAAAGTTATATTTTATTTGGCATGAATAAAGTTTCAAACTTAAAATTAAGATAAATACTAAAAAGTATCAATTTTTAACGATATGTCAACCACTTAATTTTCACGTTTTGGAACTTTTTCACAATTTAATAACTTGTGTTGCCGCCTCGGGCTCTAATTACAGCTTGGATCCGGTTTGGCATGCTGAACACTAAGTTTCGGAGGCGGTGTTGGGGAATATTTTCCCATTCTTCTATCAGCGCATGTTTTAGAGCCCTGAGTGTGGCAGGAGGTGGACTGCGCCTTCTGACTAGCCTCCCAAGCTCATCCCAGGCGTGTTCAATCGGGTTGAGATCTGGGCTTCTCGATGGCCAAGCCATCAAGTTGATGCCAACCTCCTGAATGTACTCTTGTACGTGGTGAGCAGTGTGTGGCCGGGCGTTATCATGCATTAGGATGGCTCCATCACCCATATTTATTAAATATGGCCCTGCATACTCGTTGAGGATCTCCGAGGCATATCTTTCACCAGTCAAAGTCCCATTTTCTATTACCACAAGCTCTGTGCGACTCTCTGAAGAGATACCAGCCCATACGTGTACAGAGCCCCCGCCATATTGGACTCTTTCCGAGATACAAGCTTGAATGTATCGCTCACCGGGTCGTCTGTAGACTCTCCGCCGTCCATCTGAAGTGTATAAAGAGAATCGAGACTCATCTGTGAATAAAACTCTAGCCCATTCTTCTTCGCCCCATTGTACGTGTTGACGGGCGTAGCGTAGTCTTGCTACGCGATGCTCTGTCTCAAGTTTGGGGCCATTTGCTGGTCTTAGAGGCTTCAGGTTAGCTTCAGCAAGTCTTCTTCTCACTGTACTCTCACTGATGTAGTCTGTTCGGGTCCGAAGAAGCTGTTGCTGAACCTCAACTGCATTAAGGTGTCGATTTCTTAACACAGTGGAAACAATAAAGCGATCTTCTCGGGTACTTGTGCACCTGGGTCTGCCATTACCTCGTCTCCTTAGATGGTTTCCAGTCTCTTCGTACCTTTGCTTTACTCGCTGAACCGTTCTTAAAGTTACACCCACCCTCCTTGCAGTACGACGCATACTGATGCCCACTTCGAGAAAAGCTAAGATTCTTGCACATTCTTCTGGTGAAAGAGGCATGATTAGTCAAATTTACTCTCTGAAGATACCTATGCTTTTCAATTACAATTGCTTTATCAGCAGCGAATGTGTCAAACACAAAAATCCTAAGTAAGACAACACCTTTCAACAGTTTAAAAAAAGTGTTTTTATTTATTCGTTTTTTTTAAAGTCAAGCATTATAAGTTCTTATAATGCATGAAGTTTTTATTGAATAAGATTAAATTTTCTTTTTAACCTTTTTTGTTTCAAAGGTCTAAGTTTTATAGTTTGGGAGAAATCGCAATTTTAAAACTGTACTACTTATTTTTGACGCCCAGTGTAGTTGTCTACATAGTATAGGAGATTCATTTTCAAGGTGTAAACGCCTTAAAAAAAACATAAAAAGAAAATTCAAAAAATAAATGATATAAAAACCAGCTGTTTAAACTGGGAACTGGGTGTTCGACTGTTCGTGTCCGTATTTGTATGCATCTTACCTAAGAGACCCCCGATACGTATACAAGGAAAAACCTTACTTAGAGGCTTTGAGTGTGGGTGGCGTTTAAAAACACAATGTAAAATCAGGGGTTTTTTTGCATTCCATTGTATCTATCCAGAAAATGACCCCTCGAAGACTTCAGATTTGACATTCCTGCTCCTCTAAAATCAGCAGATACACAATATTGCTATTATCTTGGCGCGTGGCGCCCGGAGCGTGCATTATAGTGTTACATTACATATTGCTGCAGGTAAGTGCAGCTGCAGGGTAGCTCCTACCTCCAATTGGAGATATCCGATTGTAATATCCGTTTTCATATTCCATTAATTTTATTGCTAGCTAATTATCTTTCTAACTCCATTTTTTATCTGTATAATAACAACAAGTTTAATATGAATGTTATAAGTACGAGTGGTTTAAATTTGCTTTTCTTACAAGAAACAAGAAAGCCTTAAACATAACTGTTGCTCTGTCTGGTTTTATAAAAAGTACTATTTACTGTTTAATAAAACAGTAGACATCATTTAAGGACAAGCTAATATTTCATATATTAAAAAAAGAAAACAATTTGTGTTTCTTTTTTCCGAAACAAACAACAAATTAAAACTCACTTCACTTTTATTGAAAAGCTGAATGAAACATTATAAAGTATCGCAGAGATTTTCTAAGTAATAATAAATAATTATAAAATTGTTTGCCCGCGCCTGCCCTTGTGTTGTTAATAGTATCATATTCTCAAGATCAGTAGAAAACTTACGCCCTCGAAAAAGGTTATTGGCCGCTCGAAATTATAATAGAACGAAGGTTTTTTACAAATACTCACGGTTCACTAAAGACAAATTTCAAAACATTACTGCTTTACAATGTCTTAAACCGGCTTACGTAATTTTTTGTATGGAAAAAATGACATAAATTGGTTTTAGACATTGCCTAAGTTTTAGTCCTATTTTTTGTGGTAAAGACCCTTGGTTTCGTGAGCACGCGGTTTGTGCTGAATGTATACCCTTCTGATTCTTATTTTTCTGTAAGATACTAAAGTACATAATTTATACATTAAGATTCAGAGACAAACAGTTTTTATCAATGTCAATTTTAGTTTAAATCTTTTTATCCAAAAGCAAACAGAAGCATGACATCTTAAATTAAAATTAAAACATGTAGAGATAAATAAACGCTCTAAATATTTCGTCTGATTCATAAATCTGCCCCTGGGATACTGAGTTTATTATTAAAAGGCGAATAATTAAATTAAGGCAGTTTCTTTGACGCCCGGCCCTGCTAATATTTTTATTAAGCGCTATATAACAACTTAGGGATGGGTTACAAGAATCGCTTTATCGAACATTGTTTGCTTGAAACACACGCTAAACGCTAGAAAGTTGTCTTTATTTAATGGTGAATATTTTGTGGATGAAAGGTTGTTAAAAAGTAAAAAATATGGGACGTTCAATTTAAATCACACAAACTCTGGCTACTGGAACTCTCACGTATAGGTCATCTTTATTTTGGATGTAAAATAAAACAAAACAAAAAATATTTGAAATGCTTACAGTATGACAATAACTATCACAAAAATCTTGGTAATTATAATAAGTTTAAAAAAGCAATTTTGATTGCCTTGCATGCATATTAAAATAATTAATTTAATCAAATTCGTTTCTATTACACTCAATAGTTAACGAGAAGCCTCTTGATAGATCAAGCATGCCCCCGGATAAAAAACCTTGTTTTCTGAGCATTGTCTTCAGAAATCCAAACAGTTCAACGTTTACAAAAAGAAACGATAGAATATCCTTCGTGAGGTTTCAAGGAGGGTCCATGGCCACTTAGGTGGCATATGTTTTACGCAAGCTCCTGACTCACGCACTGATTCCAAGGGTTCCTATTGATATTAGAGACGCCACGAATATTCGGCAACTATTCGGTATTCGGCCTATTCGGCCACTTTTTTGTTATTCGGTATTCGGCCGAATAATACGTACTATTCGGCCGAATACCGAATACCAAATCGTGAAAAAAAGACACGTCATAATATTCAATATAAATGTATTAATTACCAAATTACAACACTTAGTAAGTCAAAGTGATCAGTGGTAAGTTGTGATGGATAAAAAAACAAGCTTTTCAGCATTTTTGGTAGCAAACGATTACGCTTTTCTTCATAAATGATACCAACTTCCGAAAACAACCTCTCACTGTACACGCTACTCCCAGTAGAAGAAAGATAACTTTAACAAATTTCGAAAGGTTTGGATATTGTTTTTCGTTTGCTGACCACCACTTGCCGTATGCATCGCAACGAGGGGTTACGACTTTTCTTATTCTTGATTACCTACGCGCTCGGCAAGCATGTATTTTGTGCGAGAAACGAAATCTTAGGCGAGAAACGAAATCTTGAACATACTCTAACATGTGATATAGATTATATTGATTTTGATTGAAAAATGTCGTTTATTCGTAAGTACATTGCTGTGATCAGTTAACGTCATCAGTCAAAATCAGCTTGTATACAGAAGCAATGTACGAGATAATTTAATCGCAATCGATATCCTGCTTCAAGATCTAGACATACAGATGTTATTGGTATAGATATTTTACTCTAGTATTTTAAAACGCTTACCCGGTATTATTCATAAATAATTGTATCTTCTAATTTTAATTGACTTAATTCAGATATTAAGTCAATTAAAATTAGAAGTAAGAATATTTATATTATTGACTTAAAAAGAGCGACCCTCGGAGTTTCTTGCCTATTCTTCTCCTGAGGAAGAATGTACCTTGGCGAATAGGTGCAAATTCAAAAGAGCTGATGTAATTTACTATATTGATATTTTCAAGTAACATTTTGTATGTTATGAAATAAAAAATAAAAAAATTAAATGAAATGAAAGAAATGAAATCCCATTTATTTTCCAACACAGAACACAACAAATTAACTAGTAACATATGATTTTCTTATGTCTAAGTGAGCAAATTTTTGTAATTTTAAATGTACCGTGTTGGCAAAAAGGTCCTGACTCAGCACGACGCTGGTTTCTATCAGAACCTTGAGGCCGGCCTTTGCGTATCATAGTACATTACAAAACGTATCTCTAATACTAACAGTGAAATTATTATAAAACATAATATACTTTTTAATATTCTTTTTCAAATTAGTTACAATGATTATTATTTACAGTTGTTTGCATACATGAGAGATTTACATAAAATTACAAATAGAAGTACGACACAAAAGATTAGCTCGTAGCCCAGTGGCTCTTGCTGATCTCAACCGATCAGGGAGGTTAAGCAACGTACACAGAGGCAGGGAACCTGATGGGTGACCAAGCTGGCAATTTATCACGAGTGTTTCCGTGCTTCGGAGGGAACGTTAAGCTCTCGGTCCCGGCTGTTGTCGATTGACTACAGTCGTTAAAACCAAGTCAGAGGCCATTGTGCGGTTTGAAAACTCTTACACCAGGGTTAGCCAAGTTCGCCACATACTTGACTATACCTACACGATAAGAAGAAGAAGAAGCTTTCTTCCTAAATTTCTTCCAGCAAACCTGAGCCACGGACAGTTGATTAGAAAGGCGTTGATTGAATGTACGACGTACGGTGCGTTTTGTCGTTGACTTAAAGGCACGGTAGGTCAGTTGGTAATACAATACCACCAGGAAATGTAATCCTGGAGGCGTGGGGACAAGTCCCATTTGCGCTGAACATTTTTCTTTCTCTAAAATAATTTGTGGTACCTATCGATATCGACATCGGCACAGCCAACTTTTTTCCCTCGCAGGTGATAACTCGGAGTGAAGTGTAGTAATTGCCAAGGCCCCCGCTCATCGCATAATTACTCGATAGGAACACCTAATTAATAAATAATTATATTCGCCATTCTCGGACAAACAATTACCCAGGGAACGTTTTAAGATGAAAATCGTAATTTCAAAGTTTTGAGGGTCAATCTTGAGGTGGAAATTCTTGGTGAAATTGAGACTGTTTTAATTATCGTGCTGGTTTGAGATTTCATGGCGAGTTTGATTGGTTATTTTTTTTTAACCGACTTCAAAAAAGGAGGAGGTTTCTCAATTCGACCGTATATATTTTTTTTATGTATGTCCGCGGATAACTTCGTCGTTTATGAACCGATTTTGATTATTCTTTTTTGTTGGAAAGGGAGTACCCCAGGGTGGGCCCATGGTAAGGAAACCAGGATCTGATGGTGGAATCCTGAAGAAATTGAGGGAAACTCTCGAAAAATTTGTCTTTTTGGGATTGAAGTCGGTGACTCTTACGTTTTTGACGTGGAAAATTATATCAGTTTATATCATTTTTATTTTGATTTAAGAAATAAAGAATGAAGTAATTAGGAACATTCTTGAAGTAAGTAACACTACCACATAGCAAAGGTTCCAAGTTTCTAAGAACGTCCTTTAAACGGTTCTAATCACGACATTCGTAACATGTTTGAGTAACGGTCACGTAATAGTTTTCAATGTGCATATGACGTCACGCATTACGTCACTGAGTGCAAATTAAGGTGCTCTGTGGCTCGCTCGCTTTACTAATTATATGAAATGAGCGACACAGTCAGGTAAAGTAAAAATTATGATCTAAGGGTCTGTACAAGCCGTTCGTTCCCACTCCCGTGACTAATCTTACCATAGAAAAGTACTTTTACCATAGAAAAGTATTTTGTTTATGGATCTTTCCATTGAAATTCGATCCACGAATGTTTGATTCTTGGAGCGACCGATACTCATTTTCTGGATTAAAGTTTGCTACCACTGTAGTTCTGAGTGCAATAAAGTTACTCTATTGTGGAAAAGTTAATTGAATTAGCAACGCAATAAAAAACAACCTTGTAAGTACTTTTCATGTTTATGGACAGCCTAGGCTGAACCAAGAAATAATTAAAATTGGACTGTATACAAAATTTAACTCTAAAAATAGCCCTTAAAATACACATTTTGATATTTCTAACTCTTCAGTCCAAAAAATAAGTAAATATTTAGCAGCATTTATGGTCAAAAAACTAATTTTTAAGGGGATTGACTTTGTGAAGATGATTTTATGCCGACTATTGAGATAAGAATTCTCGCCTTAGACGTTGTTTCACCAATCAATCACCGTTTAGGCAGGGTTTCTACGCAGGGTTTCCGGGTTCTTCTGAACCCCGCACTAAAAGAAAAATAGTATTATACTTAAGGGAGTCCCGTGCCTCTCGGTAGGGACGTAAATGGGCTGGTAAAAAAAAAATTAAATTAATCGGTGTAAAGCTGCCTTAACCCCCTGATACTGACATTCACGCCAACCGGCGGGATGTAACAACACTCTACACTATAATTATACTTAATTTCCCCACATTTTACCTACATTTTACCTAATTCTCCAAAACCTAACCGCCCTTGATTGACTCGAGCACGGAAACGAACCTGTATTCCTTAGAACTCACGAGCTGAACATTAATATTTAATTTTATTTTTACTGTATGCAGTAGCTCATTAAGAACACTGCAGCTATTTACGTCACCATCGATGTATTTCAGCAGCACAGGTACATCGTGAAAACACTGACAAATGTCAAAAAAAGTGTCGAAATGATCACTCCAGAGGTCGAGCAAGACTTTACGCGGTACCCGTTGCGCAATCAAAGTGCAGTTTCATTGTAAACTCATGTATAAATCCATAATCTCTTAATTTTGAGAAATAACTCAGCTGTGTTGAATCTAAAGAAACAAGTAGGTACCTACCTACCTAGATTTCCCTAGACAGACACACTTTCCTTCAACTCCTCACCCCTTAGCTCTATAGGGGCGTCTCCTTCCGCTCGCAAAACACTCCGTCAAATTGCGAGCTAAATGCTGAATAAAGTTATTTGCCATGAATGCCTCCGGGCACAAATTTCAATTATTGACGCATCCGAATAGTTTCGAACGGACCCCTAGTGACATCTTGCACAAAATTGCTACCAAGATTCTTAGAAGAAGATACGAGAAAGTTTACAAGTATGAAAAGTGAAAAATATTTGTTAGTGGCATTGGTAGATATTTAATTGGTTTACTCCAACCAAATAATTACAGTAAAATAGTAATGAGTCTCTATCAGGTAGTTGTATAATAGAGTTAGAAATTTGACTTACATTGGTGTCAAAGTTTTTAAATTCGCAAAATGGCCGCAGACTTCGTTTATCGACTGTGATCAGTCGACAACAGCCTGGACCGCCAGTTTACTCCGAAGCACGGAAACGCTAAATTCCTACTATTGTCACCCATCAGGGTTCCTGCCCCTGTGTACCAGCTTAACGATTGTAATTACAAATTCTAATAAGTAACGACTGGTAGGTATGATTCTTGGAGCTACAAATACTCATTTATAAATTTCGAACGTATATACGTTTTTACCAGCCTATATGGGCTGGTAAAAAAAAGCCGTATCGGATATTGATTTACTCATAGGATAACTCTTTGAAAACAATAACAACTTGTAAAAAACAAAGATCTCAAGCTCAAAGTTCAAGCCTCAAGCTTGAAATCCTAGTAATAGTTTCGATGAAAGAAACGTAAAAAAATTTAAATATGTCTTTCATACAAAAAAAAACTAAAACTGAGCTCTATCTGGACCTCTAGATTTAATTAATTATCTTTTCAAATGGTGAAAATTTTCCTTTTATTAAAAAAAGGGTTAATTTTTTTCTGCTTTGTGGCAATGACTGTACTGCACAGTGGGCGTATTTATCTCATAAAAGGGTCAAAATATTTTATTAGCCTTGCGATTTTAACTGTGAAGCGGGGCCCCAACTAGATTAGCGGCCCGAGGCGCAGTCGAGAGTCACTTGAACATATCGAATACCCTTTCTTATTTAACAACCTACATTTGCTATCTGTAATATTTACAAATGCTGTATTTTTAGAGTATATAGATCGAATTTAAATGTCTTAGAAGATCTGCTTTCTTCGTCATTTTTTAAGTATCAATTTCTTTCTCTACATTCAAATTCTAATTCTGCTAATAACTTCTCTACATTCTTTTTTTCTCTAAATTGTTAGAGTTTTTAAATGAAAATCATTAAGGAACACTAATTTGCATCTGGTAAAGATTATTTGGAAGTTGAAAATTTGAACATTTTCTGAATGATTTTTAATTTAACAATCGTGTAGGAACAAATATTATAAAAATATTTACCCATTTATTGGTAGCTTGTGTGGTGAATTTTCAAAAGGACTTTTAAAATAGTATTTAATCAAACGTAAAAAAAACTTACCTATAAAAAGATAACAGAATCTTAAAGCTTCTTACATTTGATGTCACCCTTCATCTCACAATCTGCTAAGTAAATGGATCAGATAAAATATTCATAGATGTTTCCCCCAAGTTTGAACAACTTAAGGCCCTCAAGAAAACTTATGACAAACTAATTTTAGCATTTACGCCTTACATGAGTAAAATACACAAAGATTTTAGTAGGTATTCATTTATACTTTTTTTTAAACCTCGACGCAAAAAGAGGAGTGCTATGAGTTTGACGTGTGTCCGTGGCATCGTAGCTCCTAAACGGATGTACCCACTTTGATGCGGTTTTTTTCTTTGAAAGCTAACGTAATAACCATCTGGTTGTTAGCTATATTTAATCAAAAGTTTTTCAGCCGTTTAAAAGTTATAAGTTTATAAGCTTTAAATGTAAGGGGAAATAAAAAATGGTTAATTTTAGAATTATTTCTGGTTACCTCAGTGCAAGTTAAGTACGACTTTAATTGAGTCTACTGAATAAAACAAACGCAGTCAATCATGAAAATAGTACAATATGTTTGAAATTCAGTGTTTGTTTTCGCTAAACACTGAATTGCGTGGTCTGTTCAATAATACTACCACTATGTTTGTGCAATTATAATTAAACGTCATAATTTAAGAAAGTAGCAAAAATGCCTACTTTCATAACCTGAAAAAGTTGATGGATCTATAATATTTTTTAAGAATCGTCTATAAATAAATTTAAAAAAAAAGTTTGGAAAGAAAAGTTTTATAAATATTACATTAAAGCTCTTAATAATTAATCTGGGTTCCCTTACCGATGCATACGCGAGTTTATTTTATGAGTTTAGTTTCTAGTCAAAAAACTGCATCTATTGATATAATCCAGGCGTCATAAACAAGTCTCAATGCCGTATCGCAAATATTTATAATTTTCAAAGGTTGTCAGCGGCAGATCCAGCAGGGGTGGTAATTAGAGAGACTGGATGACGTCAGCACAATAGCCGCGCCGTCGCCTCCTGCGCCTGTGATGGCGGAGCGCGTCGCATGCGCTGCCGACACGATAATGACTGCCTCGTTACGCCAATCGCTTTGTACTAATATATATTTATAAAATATACATATTGCTTGTAATTTTAAACAAAATTTGAGTGACACCTAAAAAGCTATCATGCGTGAAAAAAATGCTCACTTAATTATTTTTTTCAGGTGTTTTGATACCTGCTTGTTGCGAAAATTGGCTGAATAAAAATCGTAAGAGTGACTAAAAAAACATACACAATTTTTTATTTAGATTTATTTGAAGTGAAATTGGATTACTTTAAAACTAGAAGCATAAGACTACAATTGAGAGTGTCATTCATGCTACACAGCCTAATTTGGAAAAATGACATCTTTATAACAGCATTTAGTGTCCCGATTCTGTCATAATCATAATGTATTCATTTAATATTAGGAAAATCAACAGCTTTCCTAATATAAAATGAATACATTATGACAAAGAATACAAAGTACAAAGAAAAATATAGGGTGTAAAGGACAGGTTAGCAAACATTGAAATCTTGAACTCAGATTATCATCCTGAATGATTTTACAGTGGAATTTTCCACAGGACAATTTTCAATTTTTTTCCATGTTTTTTTTTTTCATTTTCTGCTTTAAAACTACATCATTTAGTCTAATACACTCCATTTTCTAATGAAAACCAATGATGACATCGTAAGACACGAAAACCAGCAATGTACATCGCATTCTAAAAACGACGCGGAGCGGGGAGACCGCGCGCGGGGCGCAGTTTCGCGGTACATTGCGTTGCGCCAAAGTAGGTTAAAAATGAAAACTCTTTAACTTGACTTTTCCGGGAAAAAATGATTACTTGTAGTCAATTGTAGTTATTAATAGATAACAACATTAAAGTATTTTTAAGCTGTCATGTATAATATAACAAAGATAACGCTAGAGAGTTAATTACACATGTTCGCATAGACCGCAACGCAACGTTCTACGATAAGTAAATTAACAGTCGTGTCAATATTGACACGCTTTTCACTGTACATTACTCTACACTCCCAAACAATCCTATTTCCTACATGCAAAACCTCCACATAAGTCGATATTTCAAGATCTACGAAACAATTGGCATTGACGCGCTGTGGAAGTGCTACGAGAATTCGTAGCAGACTCTGCGTCGGAGCGCGGGCCCTCGTAAGCTAAGCCTATAAAATTGACATGTGACATCTATTGAATAGTATATTAGAACACGATTCTTTGGACTTTTTAGTGTTCCTATTCCGTACTAGCTGTTTGCCCGCGACTTCGTTCGCTTGGACTCATAACGAGAAAATACATTTAACTATAACTAGGCAAATTGCTAATTGACTTGGCTTGGCTTGGTAACTCACGTTTCAATGTAAAGCCTCAAAGTTCTTTTTCTAATCAGATTTTCGGATTTAGCCGATAAGAATATAGTTTTTTTCGTATGCGTAACTGTGAAATTTGCAAAACCTCCCAGCAACTATCGGGTCATGCACAAGGACAATCTAGGTGTGGTCATACTGGTCATAATGGTGTTTCATGGCTAGTATTCTTTAGAATATATAGTGATATTTGGAATTTATTAATCATACAAATTTTCCCAAGTCGTTCCTTAAATGTTACTAAAAGCCACATCAAAATCCGCTTACGTAAATGGAGAAATGGAAATAATGAGGAGAGACACTGTGACTTTTTTTATATTACACGTAATGTTTAGAGATTATATACAGGAAGATTGTTTATCACCATCTAAACTTTTTGTACGCAAACTTTATGAAAATTTAACAGACCCTTTTTCTGTTTTATATCGTTTGATATAAAAATTTCAAACTAGATCGTCTGAAGCATGAAAATAATTCAAAATTTTTGTATGAAAAAAAACATCGTCCAATTGACTTGAAACTTGGTAATAGTACTCTTCAACACAACTTTTGTCACCCATTTTTCTGCGTTTTACAAAATTCATCCTCTTAGACGTTGCAAAGGGAAATAAAATCTGAAAATTTTGGAAAAAAAAAATTCCTCTTTATTTCCGTTCTATCAACGTTACTGACACCGTAAGAAAAATCTGGCTGGTGATAAAAAAGTTACCCTATTGATACATTAAATATGTATGTATGGTGTCACAATATTTATTATAAACTTAAATATATGTCACATACATACATGACTGGCCTAATAGATCAGTTGGGAAAGATCTTGCTTACGGGTTCAATTCTCGTTCAACAAAACATAAATATTTAAAAAAGTACGTATTTTTAAGTAATTTGTGACGAATTTAGGTGTTTGTGTATAAAATGTATGTATTTACAAAAAAGTATGTAAGTAGTATTATGTATATCACTTAACAATCACCCATAAGCCTTGTTTAATTTGGAGTTAAAGTGTACTGTGTGAATTGTCTAAGAATGTTTATCTATTTTATTACATTAGTCTTTGTGCGGCAGACAGTAAGCATACTTATTGTACATAAGTGCATTAACAACAATATAAGATACATAATGATAATTTCATTACTAGACGTCTAGCAAACAAAGTGAAGTAAAGGTATATTTACATAGATAAGCATATAAATACAAACTCTTTGTCAGGACAGCCTTCAGGAAACACAATGTTTCACTTTGTTGATTTTAAAGAAAATAGCGACAAGCAACTTTATGTGAACACTCAAGGTTATAGACTAAAATACCATAATCATATACTTCGATTTACAAATTATATTCATACTAATACTCGTTAACGAAACTAGGAAGCTGAAATTCTCCTCCTTATGTGTAGGTATTATAATCAAGTATGTGGAGACACTAGCGACTCGCTTACTTTTAAATTGTTTAAAGTGAAATAAAGATATTTTATTTTTATTTTATTTATTTTTTATTTATTAAAAAAAAAACTGTGAGCTGAAATATTACTTGTAGTTTCCTTTATGACGCTGACAAGGAATGTGTTCTTTAATTTCTATTGGAACGAATTCCCGGGCGTTCTCTTGATTTGAATAAAATAATACGAGAGCAATAAATATTACATTTTGCCTAAGTAGCGCTAGGTAGAAAGAAGCAGAAATGGAGCAAACATATCCTCAATACTTCAGAGAGTAATCGGATTTATACTGAAAGCATTCTTCGTTGCCGTTTAAAAGTACGCAGCTTTTACATAACATAGCCAGGGATTTTACAGTATTTATTTACTGAATCCAGAATATGGGGTTGACTTTACATTAGTTAGCAAAACTGAACAACTTTCCCTAGGGAATCTATAGAAAATTCTCAAAAAATCGTTGACTTCCCATACTAAGGTTAACCAACTGATCGAACAAGTTTTGTAGAGGCGAAAATTTTTCCCATACTTCGACCTATTTTGCTTCTTTGGGGAAATTAGTTCGATTACGGCTGATTCATTTCCTCTTTTTCGCTAGCTAATTTAAATTCACACAATAATTTAATATTTACTATAAAACACACAAAGAAACTGTGCTATAATGTTACAATTCTGTTTAGAAATTTTTTTCTTTTCTTCTTTAAGCATTCTTTTTTGGAAACAAAAAATTAAAAAAAATCTTCACAAATAAATACCAATTTGGTCTTAGTAAAGATATGAAACTTTTGTATAATAACAATTTTCTTAAAAATGTGGAACAGTGCAATATTTTAACACTTATATTTGATTTGACAACTGTTACTTACCTATTTCTTGCTTCAAAATCTTAATAGCGTTTCGATGGAAACAAAATAAAATAACAGACACAGAATCACCCGTAATCCTTCCAACATTTCAGGGAAGAAAAACATTTTCTTTTGTATTTAAAAGAAAACCTGAGGACAAAGAACCGGATCATCATTAAAAAATCATATCGCGAGAAATCTGTGCTGTTTCGGTACAGAGAGAGCGGGTCGCGGGGGGTGGTTTCAACCCTAAACGAAATGTTTTGTAAACGGGGAAAGAATGCTGTAGGGTTATTCTTCTGTTTTTAAAACTACAAACATAAACTTACAAAGTGATACAATAAGCTTTTTGAGCTATAACGTCGAAAGTAGCAAGTTTTTACAATGAAATGTTACTTAAAATTTCTCAAAGCTACATCTTCTGTGATCTGACACTATTTTTTTAAATATTGATTTAAATACATACATCCCATCAACTGTTTTAAACATTCTAATAGTGTGACATGATAACAAAATATATGAAGAGAAAAATTAGCAACGAATCTTTGGCATGCATAACATCATAACATTTGAAACTTTCGCAATTTGAACACATAATTTAATCCTGCACAGGTCAAAATTCGCGTAATTCGCGTTATTAGGTTTCTATCTTTAATCCCGACGTTTCGGCGCGGTTGCATAAAATTCGTATTAAATTTTGCATCACATCGTTGATAGGATACTCAGCGTAATTATTTGAAAATAGAAATCAATCTTGACACTATGAAGAATCATTTTAAAATCTTTCTGGACGTATGTACCAATCGCATATCTAATAAACCAACAAGGTTCCAACAGAATCGCCCACCACTCCCCTGATAGTTATTTGATATGATTTATTCATACGAACACATCGCCGTCAAATGGAAGTTTATTTAATAGAAAATACTTTGGGAACGTATTTATAAAGCCATTATGGAGTTTTTATTTTACAGCCGAGACTGACGCTTGGGATGCAAATAAGGAGGGTTGTGGTTTATGAATGTTTAGATAGAGGTTATTGGGTGGATAACCCGACATATGTTTTTGTTAAGTTTTGGTAACCCTTGGATAATTTTTTTACTAGCCCGTAAAATCCCATAGCCGGGCAAAGAATCCCTGTACCTCTGGGGATCCTAAAAAATAGGAATAGTTAATTGAATCTTATGGTACCCCATATTTACTACAAATTCGCCCGCAACTTCGTTTATTTCACCTTCAAAACCTACCCTGGCAAAAATTCGTGTAAAGTAGATTGCCAAGACTCATAAACTTAAAAAACTTTTTTTTTTATATTAATATATCTCATAGAGATTCATATTCAGTTTCTATAAGACCTGCGAACGTTACATCGATCAAAAAGAATAGTTTCTTCTTGGTTTGTATGTTTAAGTCACAACGAGCGCAAGAAAAATATAAGCGAGGGCCTTTGAATGTGTGTATAACTATTGTAACTACGAGTATTATAAATCGTGTGATTTTAAATCAACACATGTCACACTTTTTTCAAAATTCAGTTTCTGGACGAATTTTATTCCTTATCTAGGGGTCTAATTACTTATTGTCAAAATATCACACATGTCCTTACTCTAATACTTTTAAACAAGAAAAAAAACTATTAAACAAGAGCATCAAAATAAGTTATGGTATTAAAAGTTTTTTTTCTTTCCTGAAAAGTTGTAATAATAGGACATGCGTTGTTTCAAAATCACACGATTCTATTATACATAAACCCAGAAAGTACAAGTATCTAATTGCTCAAATCGCGCAATAATTCCCTACTGACCAGCCATCAAATGTCCCTGGATTCCATCTTTCGTTGAGAGCACAAAGTCTCATAAAATATGCACGGTGGTGCCTAGTGGGCCGCCCTTAATCCTCAGTGGTGGATCTCTGCGCCCCGCCCACCGCAACGATCGCCCGGGCTAACATACAATACCGCACCAGTTCATTACTTACGAGCCATTTATTTAATTGTACTTATTACATACTTACTCGTATCTACTGGGCCCCGATTCTGTAACTTCAGTTGTGTGTCGATGGAATGGTCGCCATTTTATCCGTGCAGGTGGCAAAATTGAGAACTATCCAAATTTCATATATCTAATGACGGCTGCTTTGCTGGTTGGGGTGGTTGTCAGCTGGTATATAAAAATTAAATAGTTCTCAATTTTGCTACCTGAACAGATAAAATTGCCTCCATTCCATCGACACATAACTGAAGTTACAAAATCGGGGCCCTGAACTTTCTCCGTATTAGATGGAGGAGCAATTTTTCTTGTACTTTAAATTAGTTAGCGAAACTTTAGGAGGTGATTCTTCCCATGAAACTGAACAACTTCCTCTAAGGAACCTACGTTTTTTTAAAGTACCTATTCGACTTCTTACACAAATGATCGCATGTTATATGGACAACGTCTATATGGGCTGATGACGACAGTGTTATCTCATAGACAATCAGTAGATATTGTTAATATTGTAGGCCTTGTAGCATCACTGTGACAAATAAGAAGAAGCGTTCGCATACTATCGTTCAGTTGCAGAAAAGTTAAAGCTTCTTTAAATGTAATGCCGTCCCTGTTTACGTCAACTAGACAGAAAATGACACTTTGATATTTAAAATAGCATTTTTAATCGACGTCTATTAATATATTCTTTTTTGCATTTAGATAACATGGGATACAGTAAAAAGAGAAAAATTTAACAAAGGCGGACTTATCACTATATAAAAAACTTATCACTAATAGTTTAAAAAAAAAAAAAACTTGAAGAGATAAGATATTTTTTATTTCATAAATAGTATGTAGGAACTACTAGTTCCATAGTAGTTCCTACATACTATTTATTATTTCGTAGTATGTAGGAACTACTAGTTCCTACATACTATTTATGAAATAAAAAATATCTTATCTCTTCAAGCCGGCCTGGTGCAGTATGAGATATTTTCCCAACTTCTGAGCAACAAAATATCCCTGATATCCCGTATAGAGCAGGGCAGTACATGCTGAGTGCGTCATGCATATTTGATGACGTAATGCGGCAGGTAAGCGGCTTGTGGCTAAATACTGCCACTGGCTTTGTCTGTGCGCTAATGTGCCTCTGACGTTATGTACTCAATGCTTTGCCATTTTGGTAGTTATGTGCCAGACCTGCTGTTATTCCTTTGTGGAAAATTTTCAAGTGAAAATATGTAATTGTAAGTAATTATTTTTATAAAATGTAAATTTTATAGAAATTGGAATATTAGAAGTTAGAGACGACAGCACAGTATAAACTTATGCTGCAACAAGGTCACTTACATAAAGACAAAATAAAGGCGATGTCAGTAAATTTATGTAATTTTATCTGATATTATGTGTCGCTACTCTTTATAAATTTTTGAGTTAAAAATGTTACTGACATAATAGGTACAAAGGTGTGAAAAAGCTAAAGAATAAATAGACAGTTGCTTATGAAAAGTAGCAATTGAACGTCCAACTTTTTTTCTACGATATACCTAACGAAATCCCAGAAAAACAGAAATACGAACACGACTCCTGACAAATCACATATTAAGTTATTAATACCCATTCCCACAAAGCTATCGAGCAAATAATATCGCTAAGCTATTCCGGGAAATTAGTTCCTCGAAGAATGTCCCACTTTATTACATTCCCTGATCTCTGAGAGAAAAAAAAACGGGGAGAGGGTGCCTTTGACGACATCAGTACGTATTAGCGAATAATAAGATCGAACTCAAAAGGATCTCGTATTGCAAGCCGTAATGTGCCCAATGATAATAGGCCAAAAGTATTAGCCGATTATAGGAGCACGGAGCTCAGTTTTACAGGGAAAGAAGTATAGTTGGACTATGACCTAAATCCCCTTCGTGTTTCGAAGGGAGGCCCGTGCCCCTCGGTGGGGACGTATAAAAAAATATATTTTTAATTTGACAAAATGTGCATGCAGTTAGCAAAAAGTAAAAAGTTATTTTTCCCACGTTTTCCAAATCGAATCAAACGAAGAAGAATCTAATATATAAAATTCTCGTGTCACAGTTTTCGTTGCCATACTCCTCCGAAACGGCTTGACCGATTTTGATGAAATTTTTTGTGCTTATCCGGTATCTATGAGAATCAGCCAACATCTATTTTTCATCCCCCTAAATGTTAGGGGTAGTCCACCCCTAATTTTTTTTATTTATATGGCAAAACAACGTTTGCCGGGTCAGCTAGTATTTTATAAAATTTTCAAAAAAAGAGCTCCAATTATTCGATTTTTTTTGGAAGTGAGTTTTTCTTTCACTTTTTTAGATAAAAATAAAAATGAATGTATTTGTATATAGTTTATTTTTCTTTTTCCAAATGGCATTTTTTAAATAATTTTCATTGAGAGTTGGCAGTATTTCTTATTCTTTGAAGTCTTCTTTATCAAAAACTATTTCTCATTTATTTTGGTCTCAATCTTTTTGCAAGAATTAATTTGAAATAGGTTAAAAAACTTAGATACTTAAATCATTGTGCAATGCACTTGAGCGTATTTTCGGATAAAAAATACCAGGGGGGCTTACATAATTCAATAAGAAATTTTCCCAATAGCCTTTAGATCCCCCAATCTCGTGGCAACAAAAGTTAAGCCCTAAATATTGTAGTGTAGCGTAAGACAGCTTTTGTCCCCAGTAATCTTCAGCTTTGGTGCACAGTTTATTGGCGATACAGTGTGAACACAGATTACAGAAACTAAAGGGAGATATGAAAAAGGGGCGGGCCGGTGTCGCAGCAATATGCGCAAAAACAGAACACATCACTCGCGACAGTAATGATCCCACGCAGTTCACTTTCGAGATACTGTCGAGATAATATGTGTAAATAGTTTACAATGCTTACGTAGTACTAAAGATTATTCGAACGTTGAGTACCGATACCGCAATAGATAATGAGCACATTCAAGCTAACAGAATACATTCAATCGCGTGGTACGGCCGCTGCTCGCGACACTGGCTTTCAAACTCAGCGCATTGATTGACATCTCTCTAGATCTCTATGAGTGTGAATGTCATTTCAAGCTAATACATTGTTTTAAATGTCACTTTTAAGGCGACTACAGCACCTAAATTACGATTTTATGATGCGTAGATAAGATAAGCATGACGCACTGCATTAAATCGCAGAAAGAACTACAGTAATATTCAGGACATAAACTAGATAAGTAGTTTGCTGAAAACATGATTCAGCACTTTTGGTTCGATAGAAAAAGCTCACAAAGTCACCTCTAAATACCCAATATTGTGTATCTTTTAAGCTGTAAAAACGATACTAAAATGCACACAGGAACTTTAATTTGCTATCAAAATGTTCGTGATTGAACACTCTCGATAAGTAGTTAACGCATTTTTCGATTTAAGCTGTTACCTTTCCATTAATCTCATTTTTCTAACTTTCGAACATATTTTTACCCACGCACACTTTCATAGTCCATGTGTGCGTGCGTAAACTTCGTGTATCGACACTGTCCGCATTGCCGGCCAAGGCCCTGTTGAGAGACGGAGATTCTATGTGTACCGTACCGCCTTTTGCTCAAGAACGATCGGGTGCTGTAGTCGCCTTAGTAAATAGTACACAATTGGTTTTTGTCTTTTTCTGAGCATAATATTTATACTTCTCTTATAAATACTTCTTACGGTTAATAGTAGAGCTAGTAACTATAATAGGTATAATATTTTATAATGTTATAATTATAACATGGGTTTTACAAGTTAAGTCTAATTGTTCAGCACATCAAGTCCTCATACAAAGTCTGTACTGAAATCAAACTGAAAATGAATGCTGAAAAACTATAATGCAAATGCATTGCTCATTCTTATCTTCTTGTTAGTATAAAATTGCAAATCCTGGCTCAGTATCTCATCAATGCCCAGCCCAAACCCTTGGAGCTAGAAAGACAACATTTGGCACGGAAAGATTTTGCGAAATCCTCTAATAAAATATATCAAATGTAAAGACATTATTGGTTTCAGCGTTCAGAAAGTAAAAAAATATAAGTAAAATAAACACCTCTCGCAAGAACCTTAACTGGTGGAAAAAATCTTGCTTTCAATAAAAAATTTTTTTTAAAGTGAACCCGCTTGATTGTGATCAAGATCAAACCTATAATCTACTTAAAAAACAGACGTAAGCGCATTAGGTCGTTCTATTTTTGTTGCAAAGTCGTTTTTATTCTAAGAGCACAGAGTCCACCATGAGCATTGAGGAAACATACTAAATTATTATGCATTTTAAAAGACGTAGAGAGAACTCTCGCTAGTTTTCTTGTCATGAAGCCTACTGTACAAACATTAACTGATATGGATCTAATCTTCAGCACTGAATGTCACGGCCGGGGCTCAGCGCAGGCTTTGTATGGGCATCCCTTATACCTATTGTGGACTCTAGACGTCGAGGGAATTCTCGCTAATTTTCCCGGTCTTCACAAGCTCGTAGCAAGTCTTGCCTAAAGTATATTAGTTCATCTATTGTGATTTTACCTTTGTTATATTAAATTCTTCTTTAATGATTTTGAACTAAGGAAATGAGCCGGGTAACCCACGTCACAGTTAAACGATGAAGCTATGTTTTATTTTCTAACTATTTTGTGAATAATACATTTTATTTATTATTTTTGCCTTGGCCACAGAATATATAGGTAATCATAGCAGCAACTCTATGTATTAGGTACTTGTTGGTGTAATTGTTTTTCCTTACGTGTACTATATTTGGTTAATTTGGTATTTGATTGACTTATCAAATCATCTAGACCGTGCACAGACCTACGTTTATTTACCTACCTGTTTTTATTAATACTTAATTGTGAAATCATTTTTCATCGGTAGATAGGTATATGGTTGTTTTTTTTTTTATGATTTGCAACTTTACAACCTACTCTTAAGGACATATATAAACAGTTAAATTATTAAAACAAATTAAATAATTAAAATATTTTATGAAATATTTTTAACTAATATTCAGACGTTTTAACAATTTTACTATGAAGAGCAGAAACCTGTTTTACGACCCCTTTCGTATTTTAAATCCTCAAGAGGCCGCACACGCCTCGTTTCGAGGCAAAGACGATGCGAGTACGAGGCATAGAGGCGAGGCCAGGCAAGGAGTGATTTTCCCGGAATTTTTCCATTACCGGAGAAAATTGCTCCCGCCTCCATAATGTAGGTGCTCGTTGAGGTATATATTCTTGAATCAAGCTAAATGTCAGCTGAGGAAATATTTTATAATCTTAATTTTAAAAACAACTCAAACTTAAGGAATATTCAGATGAACATGTGACAGACAAAAGTTGCCTCTTGTAATTTAATTCATAAGTTACACTTATCATATTCTACTTACAAATTAGATACTTTATACTCTATAATTACTAAAGTGAATATATTTTAGAGTCACGGATCGAATTTACTTATTTATGTATTGAAATGATATAGGTATTAATCAAATAAAATTAATCAACCATCTCACAAAAATCATTACCAACCATCAAGAATGACAGAATTAACCTTTATTCACCTTTTATTTTCGAATCAGCCGAACAGTATTTGTCGTACAGTTTATTTTTCGACTTCAAGAATGAGTCCTGTTTTATTATTTATTATTCGCTCTTACCGTCTACACGTTGACCATCAATGAGCAGCATTGAGAAGATATTAAATTCTCCGCTGTTTTATGTATTTTATTTTCGCTAAGAAGAATATTCAATTTACATGACAAAATGATAAGTTTTCATCTTCAGGCTTATTTATTCCTTGGAGCCACTCGTTAGAAATGCATTTCTATCGGTAAAGAAAATTTATTTTTTATTTGTTGTTCATAAATCTGAGTCCTTTTTAAAATGTCAAAATCAGTGCATGCAGCCGTTTACAAAATGCCGAGATTTTTAAAAATATTCGGCTTCAGTAAAATTATGACGGCATTTGTAATAGACCTAGTTATATAATACTAGCTTTCTGCCCGCGATATCTTTCGCGTGGAAAAGTAGCCTATGTCTTTTTGGTGTTCCTCAACTAATTCTGTGAAAAAAACATATCGATCCGTTCATTGCTCTGTCACGAACACGAAGAACCAATCAAATAAACACACTTTCACATATCATGTGTAAGAAAAAGTAAGCATATATTTGATAGCATATAGGTAAAATATATTATTACTAACTTTCCGCCCGCGAATTCGTATTTTTTTTAATATAAAATTACAAACTTAACATCAAAAAAACAGCTAAGTTGGTAATATTTCTCGAATTTTGTGATATATTAGCAACACATTTAGCGATTAATTTTTATTTAAAAAAAAGATGATTAGGTATATCGCTTATTTTATCCCAAGTTGTAAAATTACGGTAACGACAACAAATACCTATCTATTTGATGGAGTGTGATGCAACCACATTTATAAAGTTTTCCTTTGACCAAACAAAGAGCTAACGATGCGGTGAGCGGTCGCACTCACGCTTGACCGTCACCATTTTAATGGTTCTTGTTTTGACGAGACAAAAGCAAGACAAGTGGAAAATATTGGTCAAACTATCCATGGGTGCGGTTTAGGTTTCGGTTTCTATTGCTGGAAAATACTGTCTTGCAAAACTGAAACTCACTGAAATATTGCATACTACTTAATACAAGTGAAAACATAAATTCACTTGAAATAAATGATACTACTTATTATGTGATATTTTGCAATGGTTTATAATAATGAAAAAAAATCTAAGAGTAGTACTTATAACTAAATCTCACTTGAGGCCAGGCCGTATCAATAAGTTTTTCACTGCCTGACCCTTTTTTCTCAATTTTAAAGTTCTCCTATAAATTAATAAACATACTTTCACAAATCACACAGTGCCATGACAACCTAAATATAGATATAATAATTTTTATTTTAGACATAAAGTACCTAAAATGTCCATAGAGTTTTAGTGCGTTAGTAATAATAACTTAGAAATATGTCAGTAGTCACAGTTCTTATAAATCTATTTATTAACTATTTCAAAATAAGTGCAATTAAATATTTTACAAATTAAATTCAAAAATTGTATAAAAAAATATTTAAATTACTTTTTTTAATTATTTAAATTGGCCCAGTGGAACCACCACACAGTGCCTCTGAATGGGGCAGTCCGGTTTGGTTGCAATCATTTTCAGAATGCACGTGGATAATCGAATCTTATCAATGAGTAGGTACTGTGCTGTCTTATCTAGAATAGTCTAGATTATTTGCAAAAGAACGTAGATGAAATCATACAAATACATAAATAATATGTTGATCATTTCTATGTAGAATATGCACAAGGAGAATAAATCAGCACATACTTTGTTGTGTGCTGATTTATTTCCTTGTGCATACTTCATCTTAAACATCGACAAACTAAAGAGTATTTAGAGTTTCAAACTTAGCGTGGGCCTTTGAGTGTCTTTTTTAATATTATTTTAGAAATTTATTTATTTTAGAATTCAAATTTATAAAAATATCTGAAACGTGTTTAAACGTATATACATAAGTATCTTAAACGTTTCTCTGGCAAAAAAATTCTTAAATAATAAGAAAGTTAGAACCGTTCCTTGCGGAAAGGTTTAGCTAGTTTTTACCACGATTTTTATTTTAAATTATAAAGTGAAACATTTAAAAATAACTGCAAATCCAATACAAAAGTTTGCCTTAATACATCGTGATGTTACCAACCTACGCTAAATATTTCAATAACATGATGTCCTTTGTCGCTCGCAAATCACACTAATTTACAATGACCACCGACAGTTACTTAGCTGTGAATCTTTATTACAATAGCCATCATTAAAATTTGAGCTCTGTACCTTACAACTTACAGATGAAATCTATTGACATGAGTTTCGAAGGTTGGAATGTGTATGAACATTCGATTACACACACCGATGGTCAAGCATTTATCAATTATATCCTTAATGGAGTGGTAATAGAGAGCAAGCGTTGACTGGCAGTGGCAAAGGGAACATTCCTCGGTAATTATGAAATGCTGAAAGCGAAACTACGTTGCTTGTAATTTGGGAACAATTTCGTATTCCACGTTTGAAGGTGACAATCACTAAGCAACGTATCGAACAATAGATAATAAAATATATAAGATGCAGCGATCTATGAGATTATCATCACTTAACACCTCAAATATGGCGTGACTTTAAATTAGTAAGCAAAACTTTAGGAGTTGATTCTCCCCATAGCAAACTTTTCTCAATGGCACATCAGCAGATCGTACAGGTTGTATAGAGGGGTGAAAAATTTTTATTTCGACCTATGTTCCTTGGGGAAAGTTGTTCAGTTTCATAGGCTGATTCATATCCTTATTTTCGATAACTAATTTAAAGTCACACAATAGGGAGTCATCATGTTATTTTTAAAAAACCCTGATCATGGTTCCTTATATTCAAAAATTGTGTATCCTATCATTTCATTTTCAACTTTATGCACATTGCACAAACTATCATTGACACCCACACAGTGTAGAATGTACATCCAAAATCGGAGTGCGTCAGTCCAATTTGGCGGTGATTCCCAATCCTGGCTGAATGGGCGTTACCCAGTACAGCTTCAAGTCCATAGGGCTAATCTACGAGGGGTGCGCATAGTATTCATCGTATTCACAGATAATACTTATAAAATACTAGTTTTTTCACAATGTTGTTCGTGTGGAAAATTAAGATGTCACTTCAAGATAAACTACTGAAAACATTGCGCGTGCTGTCGCATCAATTTTAAAGACAATCTTTGCTAGATAGAGTCTACTTCTTCTTCTACTTTTAATTCTTGACAATTAATACCTCTAAACAGACTTATAAAGTACTAGTAATATGATACTGTAGAAGCCTGAAATAAAGCAATTTAAAACCAAATTTTCGCTGCTAGCGTGCTGGTTAATTTTATCAGTGTGTGATAGGTAATCAATTATTTCAGAATTTAATTATCTGTAATATGCTTAACAGCTAAAAAGAAAAGAGAAAAACAATAAGGAGAAAATTTCGTAAAATTGTTTACAGTTACATTTAATTACTTATAGAGTACCCTTCTGCTAGTATTTTATTGGGATGCAAATAGTAGAGAAATAGAGAAATGTGTCTGTATATTACCTTACTGTAAATGTGTATGGGAACCACCGATGCAACCACTAGTGGGCGAAGCCAGTGGGAGCATGGGTCGCGGGCCGATCCGATTTTTTTAGAAACTTCAAAAATAAAAACAAATGTCAATTTTCAGTAAAAAGCTTTTTCATATGTAAAATATCTGTTTCCTAAGTGTATACGTCGTACTATCCTCCACTCAAATTCTTTTCATGGTCAATTTAAAGCATAATACAGTTGTCGGCTGTCGAATGCCCCGTCAATCTAATTTGTGCCTCTTTGAGAGGGTGGGGTTTGGCTCTCCTGCGAAAATAATGTACGCTCTTTCAAAAAGGTTTAATCTTTGCTTAGACGTGTCCGGGTGATTTTAAATTTTTGCGAGGAATTTTATGTTGAATAACATAAGTATGTTTTAGACATTGAAGCTGACTCTATAATCAAGAACATATGAAATCTTGATATTTTCGATGCGTTCCATTCCCAATACGCATGCTTAAAAGGGAAAATAATCTCAATTTTATCCAGAATGAAAGTAGGTAATTATAATCTGCAGCTCGAGCACGATGGCGACAAACTTGCGCGGCACACCACTCGGCTGACGGTGAAACTTCACTTTGATTGCGCGAGGGCTTTTTTTAAAAAAAGCGCAAAGGCTTGCTCGCCCTGTGGCGTTGTCAATGTTGATATTTTGGCATAGGACCGCTGCGCATTACGCGCGATATCACCATCGTACTCGAGCTGTTGATTCTTAGAAAACACACAATTATTTATTATCTATACGCAATAAAACGAATACTGTTTCATTATTTACGAATTATTCCCTAGAAGAAAACGTATTAGATTGTAACTTCATGTACAGGACGTATCTTTTGGAATAAGTTAAGTGACCAACTTTCTTAAGGAATATCGTCCACCTTTATACTTCAAATACCAAATTCACCTGCCCGCCGTGCAGAGTGCACCCTGCTTATCAACGGACGACAGAAATATTATGTAAATCGTAGGGAAATGAAGAAACAAGGTAGTGATATTATCATGACTAAGATGTATTTCAGTACGAGTGTAGTGAAAACTCGGAAAAGTATAATGTTACGATGTTTATGTAACGATATGAATTGAAAACAACCAAGGCATTAAAAAAATGATGTAACTTGGACAAAAATCGTTATTATGAGGTGGCGGAATTGAGATCAAACAATTTGTCAATTGCTGAGACTAAAAAAATATTTAGATGCCCCTGGGAACATTCTTCGCAATCCCTGTATTAAATTAACTGAAAATGGTATCTTGATACTTGTCCATGAACTATTATTATCAATTTTTATTATATATCTACTATATGGCTTTTATCTAAAGTTATATAATAGAATAATAAGGTTAACAGAGAACAGCCCGGTCGCCAGTGTTATCTCCATTGGAGAGCTAAATTATAGCTTTAAATTTAATTTATTTTAATATTTAATTTAAGTGATTTCCTCGTAAAATATTCAGTGAAATGTGTCGATACTTTGCGTTGATATTTTTTTGTATTTGTTTGTTCTTCGTGTGCGGTGTTAGTTCTAAGGTAAGTCATGCTTTTTATGTTTGTTTCACGATGAATAACTATGACATTAAGAAAACCGAGTTAATTATACTGATATGGTAAACTAGGCTGATCTAAGCCTCTGTATCATTTAAGATTTTTTTTAAGCAGAGCATCTTTTTTGTGTAAGTGACTTATTATAATCGTGAAATAAACTGAGCACAAAAATCTAAAGAATTGCTCTCTTTTTTTTCTAAAAAGCAATATTCAACCCTTTTTTCAAATATATATTTTTGTATTGCACTTAGATTTTTAAATGTAATAATAAATTACATAAAACACTTTGTTCTTTAACTGATAGGTCGAAATGAGTTTTAGCACATAATAATCCCGCTAAGCAAAAGCCTTAGAAATATAAAGGATGCCGAAGAGAGAACCCAGTCGTTCTAATTTACTTACAACGACAAGATAATTGTCCCCTTTATAAATAATGAACAATGGATACTACATACTACATATGTAGATAGGTACTATCATGACATGAGCATTCACTGCAACGCTATGTGCCTGCGTCAAACTCGTGGACACTACCCATACATTACTGTTTACTCTCATTTAAACAATAGAGCAATATTCATATGTTACTTGCTTAGGTATAATCACACCTCCAAGAAAATAATGTATCTATGTTTAATCTATTTGGATAAAATGGCTGAATGAGAACGAGCTTGAGGAAAGAGGGCTATTCTTATAATTATTTAAGGGTATAAGGTATTAAATAACAGGTAGTAGAGGAAAGTTATAATTCATTATTTATTTTTGTACAGTTTGAAAGGTGTCTTCAAGCAACTGCTTAACCTTTTCACCGCCAAAGTCTGATATATCAGACATTTTTTTTTTACTTTGATATCGTTGACCAAGCGTTCGCCATACGCCACGATATTAAAAAAAAAATTGTTTGATATTGTGGCGTGTGGTGGGCGTTTTTGACGAAAACTCTTGGCGCTAAAAGGGTTAATCCGTCGCGCGCGCGCTTGTTAACGGCGCGTGCGATACAAATCATGCACACACGGGTGTGCAAGAATCGCGCGAAATGTTAATGATTCCCGAGTCCAATGATGATGAAATGATTTAACTCATGCATTGAAAACTTATTAATTCGGCTTATATGCACAAAGAGATCACAAAAGTATCGATATAAAACCTATAAAAACCTAACCTAGCATTCAAAAGAAAATGAACCTATATCAAAATAACTAGCATTCTGCCCGGGACTTCGTTCCCGTGGGAATTCGGGAAAATTCATGTTAGGGTACACGAATTTTCCCGAATAATGTAAGATCCTAATGGTGATATAATTTTTCAAATCGGTTCAGTAACAAACAAACAAACAAACAATCAAATCTTTCCTCTTTATAATATGTATAAAGTATAGATTTATTACGTTTTTTATTCGGTTCAAAACCGATTTCGTTCTTCTATAAAATCATCAACAAAGTGATTTTTTCTCTCGTTCATACATTGTGAGCTACTTTACTGAATATTTAATTATTTAGTTAGTTATATCTATTCGTTTCTTTCGTTAATTGCTTAAAAAATGTTTACAAACAGTCATGTTAGCGTTAGGTACGCCCATCAAGTCACGCCAAAGAAGATTATATTTCATTCGATTAATTTCGATTATTTTATTTCATTTATTTATTATAGGCGAATTCCAGTTTTTGTGATTTAAATAATATAATAATAATAATCTTACTCTACACAAAATCCCGGAACTTGGTCTGAGCCCGGAACTACACCGAGATGAGTTCTGTGCTATAGGACTGCTTCCTTCCAAACCACAGTAATATATAGAGGGCTTTAGGTAAATCTCTTTCAACCTCTTGGGTAGTTAATCAGTCCATGAAACTGAACAACAACTCCCCAATAATAGGTCAAAATACGAAAAAAAATGTTGAGTTCCCATACAAACTTCATCAGCACATAGCGCATTTTGTATGGGAGATCAAAAATTTTTTTTCATATTTTAACCTATGTTTCTGTGGGAAGTTGTTCAGTTTCATGGACTGATTTAGCACCCGAGAGGTTGAAAGAGATTTACCTAAAGCCCTGCAAGTATAAATAGGCAATTAATCCACAGCATGCAACCACAGCATAAGCCCATTTCAGACAGCTGATTCCACAGCAGACATTGTCATTTCTTCCATACAAAAACTGACTTCACCCGGTTTTAAACATAAGAGCCTAACCACAAAAAGTAAAACTAAAACTTTGACAATATTTAAAAACCGTTTTATGTCTTTTTTAGGGTTCCGTACCTCGGACGGAAAAAAACTGAACCCTTATAGCATCACTTTGTTGTCCGTCCGTCCGTCTGTCTGTCTGTCAAGACCCTTTTTCTCAGGAACGCGTGGAGCTGGAATTTATATCAAACTAGCTGATGCCCGCAACTTCGTTTGCGTGTTAATTTTTTCTTGTACAGAGTACACAGATTGAAAACATCTATCTTACATGATTTAGATTTTTACATACAAAAGTTTTTTCCCGCTAACTCCCGTTCCCGTGGGAATTTTGCAATATCCTGTTGCAACTAAGCTTTAAGTTTACCAAGGTACCTGCATGCCAAATTTCAAACGTCGGTTTAGATTTTTCATACAAAAGGATTTTCCCGCTAATTCCCGTTCCCGTGGGTTTCTCCTTTTATATATTTAGATACTCAGGTCTACTGTCCCTTGGAATCAAAACCTACAGAATACTGCCCGTGAACTCAGAAACTTGAAATTTGGTACCAAGCAACGTCTTATAGCACAGATAAAGGAAAAATTGCGAAAACCGTAAATTTTAGTTGCCTACATCATATAATAAAAATGTTTTAACCATTTTAAACCTACCAGGTTTGTATGGAACCGTCGCTCGGTGCGCGAGTTCAACTCGCACTTGGCCGGTTTTTTTATACTTATTACATAAGCCAGTTTTAGACAATGTCTAAGTTTTATTCTTATTTTTGTCGGATACTTTATTAATAATATATTTAATACTGTAAGCACTGTTTCAATTTAGGTAGGTGTACTGTGTAAACATATCTCACACTATCAGTTAGGTGACAAGAAAAGTCGAGAGTGACTTGCGAGATTGTCACTTCTTATGTTGTCTACCGATATAACAACACGTCTTGTTAACGAGGTTTTAGGTTGGGACGTTAATTAAATCTGTCTCAATGTGATTACGTGCAGTTTTGGTTTAACATTTTTTGGATTTAAAAAATGGTAAGCTTATTAAATCGTCTTTTGTTTACAGACCTTTATCTATTGGTGTTATGAATATCAAACCAAATCATTTAATTGGGTGAATTGAAGCAAATATTTCTAGGTATTATCTGTTAGCGATAACAGTTTATTATACAAGGCAATAAACACGTTTATTCAACTTACAATTGCAATATTTAAGGTCAATGTTAGTTATCTATCAGTTGAATTAGGATGATAATGATAACAATGTCATGTTAATAAACATAAAATCCATACTTACGATAGCAAGTGACCTTAGGAGGTGCGTTTACGAAGTTTTTTACGAACATATAAAATAACAGGAATACAAAAGTATATCAAAAATACACACACTTAAAAGGAATATAATTATAGTCCTTACAAAACCTGCACCAAATAATTAAAAAAGAGATGTTAATTTAGACATTCAAATTTTTTTTGCCATATTTAAGTAACCATAAAAACGTTACCTATTTTTCTTCGAAGGCTCAAGCCCACCGTCGGGTATGCGTGATCGGTGCTGGGATAGCAGGGCTAACATCATCCAGATATCTACAGGATGAAGGAATCAGTTTTGACGTTCTAGAAGGCACCCAATACATCGGAGGCGTTTGGCGGTACGATCCCAGAGTAGGCAATGATGAATACGGGCAGCCATTGCATACCAGCATGTACAAACATTTGAGGTAAGGTTAACAACCCTATTAAGGCCCATTTTGGCCTATCTGTAATTTTATCACGTAGTAAAATTGTAATCTGATGGTACACTGAGTTCAAAAACAGATGCTACTTACATAAGACACATAACTACTTACTTATTATTTGTATAGATAAATTTAAACTCTATAAGATTTTGTAAATACACTGTAGACTTATATGGGCTTACAAAAAATATAAAATATGTATACAACTTGTTCATTTTGATATCCCATAACTCTAAGGTCATATTCTTTGAATAAAAAAGTCCAAGGAACATATGTTCTTAAATTGAAATTTTCGCAGATATCATAATTAAAATATTTCAAAAATTTTCTCTCATAAAACGAGTCCTAAGTTGGTTAACTTTCATTGATAATTAGTTTATATAATTCATAATTTTGAATACGATAATGCGACTTTGTCATTTCTTACATAATGGTGTTTATATGGAAATTCACATTTTTACCGAATTATATTGTATGAAAAATAAAAATTTGAAATGATTAATAATTGAAAAATAATGTATATGCGATTTGATCATAATCTATACGTGGAGTTTGGGATATCAAAAGGAACAGGTTTTATTGTTTTTAGGTATTTTTACCTGCGTATATTTTTATAATATTTTAACTGTCTAATAGTGTAAACCTGAGCGTGATTGCAAAAATTTGAATCATAAAACTAAGCTCGTAAAAAGCTAGCATCCAGCAAGTTTCTTATTGCTAAACTGCTTTGCAGGACAAATTTACCAAAGCCAACTATGCAGCTAAAGGACTTTCCAGTGCCGAAAGACATGCCATCATTCCCAAGTTGGCAGCTTTATTACGATTATATTAAAGCTTATGCTAAACATTTCGACTTGGAAAGACACATTAAGGTATGGAGTGCCTGGCTAATCATTAAAAGCAATGTGATTTCAAATTCTGCTAGTAGCAAAATATCAGGCATTTATACGCTTTTTCTTTTCTTTCAGTTTTTACATTTGGTAACAGAAGTAAGAAAGAAAGCAAATGTGTGGGTGGTTAGATATAAATATGTGCCGACTGGAGAAGAATTTTTAGGCACTTACGATTTTGTTATTATAGGCACAGGACACCATAGTAAGCCAATTTTGCCAAATATTAAAGGCGAAGAACTTTTCAAAGGTTGGTAAGCTTTGTGGTTAAGCTAACTAGGTTAGGAAGATTAAATATGAAAATCTCTTTTCTATTTTCTACTTTGTCAATTTCACGCTGTCTTGGTAGAACGGGGCACACCAGTTTACTACATGCGTGCACTCTGTGTCGTTACGATAACAACACTATTCCAATGAAAAAGTGGTATTGTAGGCTAACGCAATAGTTTTTTGTTTTAATTCTACTTCGATTTAAACTTATAAGTACTGAAATCACAAATTTTGTACAGGAACAATAATTCATAGTCACGACTACAGAGTACCTGATCCTTATAAGAACAAAAGAGTTCTCATAGTTGGTGCTGGGCCTTCTGGCATGGACATCAGCTTAGACATCGCCAAGATCAGCAAGACCCTCGTCCACAGCCGTCATTCTACCATAAACTTCAGAACACCTTTCCCAAAACACTACATTAAGAAGCCAGATGTGAAAGAGTTCACGGAATCTGGAGCAGTATTTGTCGATGGAACCTTTGAAGAGTTGGATGATGTGGTTTATTGTACAGGTAAGTTCTTGTATATATCACATTTCAGTCAGTATAAGCAGAAAAAAGTCTGCGTCGAGTTGGATACTGTGACCCGAGTGTTAGTAATCGAAGGATAATAGGGCTATCAGCCTACCACATAAGATAATGACAGTTTAGTGATGTTGATTCTGCACTAATTGGTGTTAAGTTAACTGAAAATAAGTATTAATGAACAGTCTATCTACCATCTTGTCTGCTGGTGATAAGGTTCAAATCAGAATGAACTTGGCCCTTTATCTCGGGGCATTGAGTGTACGACTAATCGACATACTCTCCAAATTGTCTGAAAGTATAGTCGCAAACATGAAAAATTTATGGTTAGAGGCCATAAATGATCTGTTTATAAAAACTCTTTAATCGCTGATGTGTCATATGAAAACTCTATGTTTTAGGGTATCAATATGACTATCCATTCCTGGATGATACGTCAGGCCTGACGTTCTCCCCTCGTAGTGTGGTGCCTCTCTACAAGTACATGGTGAACATCTACCAACCTTCCATGGTGTTCATGGGTCTTGTGGTCCACGCCTGTCTCGTCGTCGCTATTGAAGCTCAGGTAAAAATTTTCAATTTCATCGAGGGTTCTTGTACTTCCTCGAGATTTTTTTTTGGCTCATAATGTATGGTTTTAGCCTACTATGATTCTACTCCATAACAAAATACATAGATAAATACACTATCGCCTTATATCCCTGTTTAAATGAAATCTCTAATTAACACCACGATATAAAACTTGTCAAAAATCTAAAAGAAGTTGTGCGTCGAACTGTAGTAGGTAGATAAATCTGCAAGATACGAAACCGATGCTTGATTGTCACTTATCATTATCACATTGTTGAGCTCAAATTTTGGATTTTACAAATTTTACATCGTGTTTCGTACTCCGCTCTCCCACGATTATCAACCAATTACACCTCCACAGCCATCGACTGTCAATTGACGGTCATATTTTGAATGTACGTATATCATACGTATTTCGTGCGCATTCTTCTCAAACACTTCTCGCTATAGAATATATTTATCTAATAGATCTTTCGTGCTGTTTCAGGCCCGCTACGTCACTGCTCTGATTAAGGGCAACTTCACACTGCCGCCACAAGAACAAATGCTAGAAGAGTGGCAGAAGAAAGCAGATTCTATTCGATCCAGAGGACGACCCCTTTCAGACATACACCTGCTGGCTCAGAATGAGGTTGGTATACAATATTCAAAAGTTTCTTTGAGTTAAGAGTCTCTTTGATCGTTTAAGATGTATCTAGGTTCAATTCAATTCAATTCAATCATACATAGAGTTTACCCTATGTAAATTTTATCTGTATTTAAGTAGTAGTACAGTAAGCTGAAGAGATACCTGACCCCTACCGGATAAAGACGAAGTTATCTACGAAAATAAGTTTTTAAAATTGTGATTAAGCGGTATTATTTCGCAGGAAAAAACTGTATTAGTATATAAAATATCATTTAAATATCTGAAACATTTCGTGAAATAACTTTATCCTTATTTCATACAGGGGTGAGTTAACTAGCAGCTGACTGTACAAAACCATTTTTTTTTTAAATTATCACTTCAAGAACTCCTTCTTCTTCTTATCGTGTATAGTCAAGTATGTGACGAGCTTGGCCAACCCTGGTGTCAGATTTTTCAAACCACACAATGGCCTCTGACTTGGTTCAAGAACTCATTTCAACAATTTAAAGCAGACTGGTCTGCCACGCATTTTGAATGATTCAACTCGAATTTGACAAGGAAATAATGAGATGCTAACCATATCATCTGCTTATCCAGGACCAATACTACGCAGAGCTCACAGAAGAATCGGGCATCGAACGAGTACCTCCAGTCCTGTTTAAAATCCGTACTGTGGACACCGCGGCTAAACTGGAGAACCTGTACACATACAGAGATTATATGTATACGGTCATTGACGATGAAACTTTCACCAGGAAACTGGAAGCCAGGAATAATGGTAGCAATAACAGCTGTACTCTATAAGGCCTTATTACAGAAGGAGACTTAAGTCTTGATCTATACTTAAGTATTGATTGTCTCTTTCTCTCACTATCAAAATAATAAAGACGTCTGACAGTATAGATCAGAGTCTGAGTCGCGTATGAAGGATGGTTTACTCGAAATAATAAATGACTTAGTACTTATAAGAGTATTTATTGAACTCCAGCCGACTCGTCACAAGTTTTGTCTTATCCATAATTTCAGAAAATAAAGTGGTTTCATTTATTTCCCGAACTTCCTTTTTTTTAAATTAGCAAGTGCTTTAATTACTTCCGATAATTAATCCGATAAAGATTTGGAATTATACCATTCCGGATCTTTATTTCTGGTTCTTAACGCTACATACAATCAGTTTGGTCGTACAGAAACCACGTCTAACAATTCTCATTCGAGTTCCGATAGAAGGAATGAACCAGAAGAAATTAACAATAAAATAATACTTACAAACTTTCGATTTATTAGAACTTATCGTTAACAATTTGTAAGCCATTTCAACTTTCTGTTTGCAAAATTTTTGCATTCGCTATTTGTACCAATTAGGCATTTTCTAGTCTTTCGACCTAATAGAGTGACTGTGTCCAGTTAAAGGTATCATTTTGGGAGGAGTCAACAGAGTTGGGCACCGTTAATCAAATAGTTAACTTCGTTAATCGTTAATCCGCTTAATAGTTAACTTCGTTAATCGTTAATCCGTTAATACTCAAAAAGTTAGCTTCGTTAAACGTTAAAGCGCTACATTTCGGAAGAATTAACGCAAGTTAACGTTAATCGTTAATCCGTTAACATGTGATAAAATTTTTAATTTTTATATCGTTGCGTTAGTGAACTTATAAAATAAAACCTGTTAGTTCTGGAAGTTAGGTAACAGTTTAGGAACAAAAAAGACATAATTCAAATGTGTAATTTAATTATCTGGCGTAAGGTGCATATTCCCCTTCATGAACATTAACATGTCGAAGTTCCCGTCCGCAAGCGAGGCTCGTTTTGGTGTTAAAATATCTATGCCCGTGGAAAAAAGACGTTCAACTGCAGATTTATTAATATCTGTTTAGATTAACGATTAACGGACTTCTGGATATTAACGGAAGTTAACATATCTGTTATCATTTTTAAAAGTTAACTTAAAAGTTATTCCGTTAATCAGAATGTTAACTTCGTTAATTAACGATTAACGGATTAACGAGTTGATGCCCACCTATGGGAGTCAATCATGTCAGTGACATTCATTATAGTTAAAGTTTCCTTTAATGCCGTCCTTGTTGACGTCAACAAGAAGGAAAGTGTCAGTGTAATATTTATAGTAGCACAATTTTTTATGGACGTTTCTGCAACTGAGTGAATAAGAGCCCACTAATTCAGCTCGACCAATTCGACAAGAAATGAATGAAAAAAGCGCAGGAGAGGGATCTGTAGAGGGAAGGGAGGGAGGCCTTTGCCCAGCTTAGCAGTGGGACGCATTAGACTAATCCACCCCAGGCAACGACACCTCAATTTGTTCTGATTCTAAGGTGTCGTCCTATGGTCTCATGCGGTGCTGTTGGTTCTGTCTGGCCGTCTGGTTCGCGACCACCCTCCTACCGAAGTCCGACCCCAAACAGCTTGCTGTGTTCCGTCGGTGCGTGGGAGTACCAGTGTCTTATGTGCATTTTCTGGGTTAACTCGCTCCATCGTCGACCTCATCTATGACCTTGGTCAAGATTTAGGTCAAAAGTTAACCCATCTCATAATTAAAAAAAATTAAAGTTTCACAGCAACTGGGTCAATAAGAGCGATTAACGTATCTTATTTCCGTACATTTACCAGACAAAGTCACATCTATGAGATAATAATATTTAGTTTTATCACAAATACAAATGTTTAACTATTATTATCATATCACATAACGATGTTTTGTTCGAAGCAATTTCAAATACCTATTTCAAAACTTCTTCAAAACTATTTTTTTATAACCGGATGTTTTTTTATGTGGTTTGTAAGCTAGAAAACATAACAGATTAACGCACTAATTGTACTTAAGTTAATTAGCTACAGTAAATTACTTACTAATTACAGTTTACAACATTTAAATGTAAAGGATTAGACAACGTATATAACACTGTATTGTGTACACGTTTTAGCTTACTCTATTCCATTGGTGATATTAAACTATTTAGCAAAAATTAAGAATGTGAACTAACCCACGAAACTGTACAACTTTCCTATGTTCCGCAAAGAACATAGGTAAAAATATTAAAAAAGACTTCGCCTCTCCACAAAACTTGTGCAATGACTTATCTTTGTATGGGGAGTCGAAATTTGTTTGAGAATTTCATCAGGTTCCTTGGGGAAAGTTGTATAGTTTAATGACGAGAATAAGCCCCTTTTCGCTAACTAATTTTGATTCACCCCATATAAGAAATAATAATGCTTATGGCAAGGTAACTCAAAACATAACATTTTTTGAAACAATCCTCTATCTCGATGTATGTAAGTAGAATCTATGTGGCATAGCAAAGACCTCCTCCTTAAATGAACGAGGAACAGAGACCCTCAGCTGTGTAACTTAGCCATACTTATTCTGAATCTCTAAAATCACATCTGAAGTTTCTTTATCGTGTAAGTACCTACTTAAGTGTTTATATTACAAACGCATAATGACTTATACATTATTTTGCAAACCATTTTGTTCTAATAATACAACAACCGAAATCCAAATGCCTTTCAAAGGCCATTTTTTTTCCACGGGTGTATCTATAGAAATATGATTTTTTTACACGCAATGGAAACCAAATTACCGATTATCTTCATACAAGTTTCAACGAAAAAAGTTATTTTTATAAAATCCTATTACATATGTTATGAATGCACTATTAACATTGTCATCTTCAGCAAATACCTATCCAGTAGGTACTCAAGGTACGGTACAACACAGCACTATGGTACTCAGTAAGCTCACTCTTCTTCAAACGGACAAGGCAAAGGATCTCTCTTATTATAACGCCTCTCGAAGTGATCACTGTCGATAATCTCATAGTCATAATCTCTATAGTTCAGGATATCTTCGAGACGGTTCTTCTGGTTGAAATCTCGGATGTTTGCTATCACTGGTGGAACGTGGAACACGCCAGCTTCTTGAGTCAAATTGGCGAAGTATTGGTTCTATAAAAATGTATACGGAACATCATTAATTATTAATGGACAACAAGAGACAGCTGCTAATACCAAATTCATGAATTATATCTTAAACTGACTGTTATGTCAAATGTTTATGACAGTTTTGTGAGCTACAATGTTAAATCTTTAACTTCCGATGTTCATCGCTTATTACTCTGAATTTAATCAAATATGCTAAAAACCATCTCGATTACGTCAACTTTCAAACAGAAAAACTGCATCAAAATCGGTCTATTCGTTTAGCAGCTACGATCCCTTTGAAATATTGCTGACACGTTTTTTTTTGGATGCGGAATTACAGAGATTAGGTCCTACATCTAAATTTATCAAAATACAAATATTACTACTGTGATATATTAGTATAGATGATATTATGCACTGACCATGTCTTCTCCAATAACATTGACATCCATCATCGTCATCTTCTTCTTTTGCAGTCCATACACATGGTCTAACCATGTCCTCAGCATTGTCTCTTGAGGGGGCAACTTGAATTTACCTGCTGCTAAAGCTGCTGCATATTGACCCTGCAACGCGGGTTATAATGCTTTAGGTGAAGAAACAAAAGACATAATATAAGGCATAGGATTTACAGCTCGAGCCACTCGGCTGACCTAACGCTGAAACTTCACTTTGATTGCGCGAGGGCCCCACGCAAAGGCTCGTTCGCCCTCTGGCGTTGTCAATGTTAACATTTTGAAATAGGACCACAGACATAGACAGAAAAAATAAGGCGCATTACGCGCGCTATCACCATCGTACTCGAGCTGCTGGCACTGACTCATCATAGAAACTTAATTAGGTACATTAATAAACTTTGTGTTTCTGATTTTTTAACGCACCTCCATTGTATTATATACAGAAATTAATGTAATAAGGTGTACAATTACAATTAAAATTTTAATTTAATGGAAATTATGTGAAACGATGAAACAAAATGCATGCAAATTATGTTGCTATTTGTGAGCAGTATAAGACCATCGTTTTTAAAATATTACGTACGTCCGTGGCTCTATAATTTAAAAATCATCGTTTCTTTCCTTAGAGAAATCGTTTATTTCACTATGATTTTTCGTATACCCTGAACTAAAATCTAAGTTGCAGTGATAAGTACAATAGGACTTTCGACAGCAACCTTTGATGTTGATATTCATTTGATTCCATAACATTGGGCCTTTTTATAACTCGAACGGCACGGCACGGCACTTCGAAATTTGAATTACCATTTCACCCTATGTTCTCAGCTTCTAGTATTACTATTACATAGGAGGCAATGGTAAAACAATTTTGCCGTGTCGTTTTCGAATTATAAAAAGGCCCTTCCGCGGGAAAATATTTAGTAGCTTATTTAAATACTCGTAACACATAAAAAAAGGAAGGTTCTTTTCAGAATTCCTATGATAAAATGGTTAAATAAAAGACCCGGGCCTATTTATAATTTGAACGGCACTACGAGTATGTTCCCAGCTTCTAGTATCACTAGTGCATAGGAAGAGGCAATGGTAATACATTTTTGCCGTGCCGTTTTCGAATTATAAAAAGGCCTTAAACCTTCGCGGGCTTTTTGAACACATGGTGTACGAGATTTGTATCGCACGCGGCGTAAACAAGCACGCGACGGGAAACCAATGAAACCGAGACTTAAAACAAAATGGCAGAAAAAAAGATCGCTAATGTTACCTGAGCATCAAGGACCCTGTTGATGACCTTCTTGGGAAACCCGACGAACAACATGGTGGGGTGGATGATATTAACAGTGTGCTGATACAGGGGCAGGATGAATTTGCTGGATGCAGTCACTCCGCAGTTCTTGTCCAGGAACGAATGGTCGTAGTCGTATCCTGGAATTTACAAACATACACATACATACATACTCGTACGCTCACGTCTATAATGTTCTAGGAAACTACTTGATGCCATGTTTCACATAAATTGTGAGGGTTATCAGATGGAGCAAACGGTGAGAGGTGGTCACTGGTCAGCCTTTCGCCCATTTTACAGCAAAACTCTCACGTCTCACTTACAGTCTTTTACTGTATACCTGGGAAGTGTAGGTAACTGGCACATTATAAGTTTTACTTTCACTCCCAATCCAGCATGGAAGTAATAGAATTTAATGACGAGAATTTATTGCAACTAGACTTCTTCCTATTTCGTCTCCTTACTACTGACGCCTGTATTCTGTATCGCTGCAACAATCGATACAATCTTTGTCTTAGCTCATGCAATCGTGTGTCATATTACTGCAGCTTAATTATTTTTTTATTTTATTTGGAATTGAATTACCTACCTGTACAAAATATGGCATCATCAATTTCCTCAAACGTCTGATCTTCGAAGATCACGCCATTGCTGGTGAACGCAAGGATATCAGGTTTCTTCACATATTTAGGTCCATAGTAAGGCTGGTTGTACACCAAATGATGACTGTGAACTAGCTTTGCTGTATGGTTCGTCAAATGTATAGCCAAGTCCAATCCCGAAGCTCCTGCTCCTAGGATGAGTACTCGCCGGTCTTTGAAGATCTCGGGCTCTTTGTAATCATGACTGTGAATGATGGTTCCTGTAATTTGAATTGATCAATTACCGTTTTATTAATGTCAGCTCTCTTTATTTGTTAATGTTACCTTTGTAATATGCAAATCTAACAATCAAACAACAGTTAACAGAAGTAATATGCCTATTGGTAGAGTCATCAGGTTTTGTTTGGCTACGATACAAGGGAAACCTTGGTGAGGGATTTTAAGTGAGTAGCTCTTAGCGATAATTTCAAATCATATTTTTAACCTATCCTCTCCATTCTTTTTAAAAGGACACTTATACAATAACATAGAAACTACGCTCAACCTTAATTATAAAGGACATCATTCAAAACGTACCAAAATTTAAAAGTGGCGGCTAAAAAAAGCAAAGTTATTATTTCAAAAGGACACATTATTCTTAAAAAAAAATTATTATGACAGCTAAGCTGTAGGACCTTTACGAAATCTAGATTTTCAAGCTTAAAATTTAGATTTTCAAGCTTAAATGCATTTTTAAATCTAGAATTTAAACCTTTAACCTAATACGAAAAATGTTTTGTATCACAATCTATTAAAACACTATTTTCTATGGCCGGAACATTTAAAATCCAGATTTATAAGCGTCAAGAACAAATCTAGTAATGTTCGTACAGCTCTATCTATCATACTAAAAAATGTTTAGAATAATATGTTCTTTCGAAATAATAACTTTACCTTTTTTGGCCGCCACTTTAAAAATTTTGGTTATTCTTTGTATGGGCCGTGAATGATGTCCTTTGTCACATGAGGAAGATTACAGTAGAGTAAGTGCCGTATTATCACTCTAAAATCTGTAAGTGCCGTATTATCACCTTTGAACATGTCCTGGCCCTTGAAGACAGGAATTTTGATCTTGCGGTACTCCCCAGTGGCGATGATGAGGAAGCCACACTCTTCAGTCTGGTTGGTCTTAGGGGCTATTGTTCTGGTGTACGTTACATCCCAGTGGTCTCCTGCCCATTTTACTGACGTCACCAGACTTTGGAACTGGGGCAGAAATGTATCATAGTTACTCAGGTACTTAATGATAATAATAATAAAATTCTGTTGTCCTTAAAGCCACTTATTCTATCCGGATACTTAGTCAAGAAAAATACAATGTACTTCAGTGTATTTCCTACGGATTTCATATCTTACAAATTGACAACCGCACATGTTTCATGTTATTGGCGGTTTTCCACGTATTTTGAATTTATTCTATAATGGTAATACTTATTTTTATTACGCGGTTTTCCATATTCTGCGGCCTATTCATTTAGTAATAGGTAATAAAACAAACAATAAATAAAATAAAACATGGTGCAGAGTCAATGTAGGTAAGTAGTTCCGGGATAGATGTAGTTTAGTATACACGCGCAATTTACATGCGGTTGGTAAATTGAACTTGCGGTTTCACATAGCTCAGCAACAAAAAATGAATTACATACGAGGGACACAAAAAAAATTAAAAATATCAACAATGTCAACAACTAAAAGAGAATAATTGCAATAAAACATTTCGGACAATTTGATTGCCTTCATTTTGTCAACAGCATAACAAAGAGCGGCTGTAAAAAATTGTTTTCAAGTGGCGGTAAGATTAAATGAAATAAAAAATTAAATTACTTTTATACCTACCTGAAGAAACTGACCGACTCATTAAGAAACATACCTATTAAGAAAAAAAGGTGTAGTCCCTTTAAAAATTTAGAAAGAAACTTCAATTCACTTCACCATGAAATGAACGTAATGACTAATGATACGTAAGGGATTTTAGTTTCTTATTTTAGAAAATGTTGCATATATAAGCGTTTGCCATCCTGTAGTTTGACGATGACGACAAGAAAAATGATTCCTATGAACAAACCAGACTTTGGTCACCAAACTGGCTATTTAGTAGAGAGCCGTTAGGTTTTAACCTCGGAACCCAGTTCCACTGAATGGATTTTCGTGAAACTTTTTTTATTACACTGTTGGAGGTATACATAATAAAGTTTACCCCTCAAAATTTGCCGATCTCATTTATACCGGTGTTTAGAAATTCCCATACAAAAAAATTATCGGATTTTTTCACCCACTTGCAAAGATTTCCATATTAAATGAAAACTATTGCAGCTGTACATTTGAAATTTTACATAGATGATCTTTAGATACTGTAGAAGCTTATCTAAAAAAGATTACACGAAGTTCCCATTGGGACGAATACAGCTTCAATAGTTTAGATTTTGCATGGATATCTTTGTCAGTAGGTAAAAAAATCCGACTCTTTTTTTGTATGGGAATTCCTAAATACCAGATATAATAGAGATCGGCAAATTTTGAGGGGTAAACTTTATTATGTATATCTCCAACAGTGTAATAAAAAAAGTTGCATGAAAATCCATTCAGTGGAACTGGGTTCCGAGGTTTTGACAATTTTTGTTCTAACGGCCTCCACTAATTCCACTAATCAGTGGCGTCACAATGGCGGTTGAATAAGAATGGGCCTTTTTTAATTCGAACCGCACGGCACGGCATGACAGAATTTGTATTACCATTGCCTTCTATGTTCTTAGCTTCTAGTATCACTAGTGCATAGGAGGCAATGGAAATACAATTTTGCAGTGCCGTTTCCGTATTATAAAAAGGCCCGATGGTTTATATTAGTTCAGCTGGCGAAATTGAGAACTATCCAAATTTCATACATTTGGTGACGACTGCTTTGACTGGTGGCCAACCAACTGAATGTCAAGTTGGTAAAAGTTTGCAAAATAACGTTCAGTTGGCGGTGGCGCTGAGTCAGGGAGGTTTTCATTGTTTCAATAGTTTTAAATTTCACCACCTGAATGGGTAAAAAGGTCACATTGTCATTCAACCAAATTTTTTAAATTAAAATTCAAATGTATTTATTTCATTGAACATACAAAATTTTACTTGAACGTGTCAATATAGTAAATTACATTAGCACTTTTGAATTTGCGCCTATTCGCAAAGGTGCAGTCTTCATCAGGAGAAGAATAGGCAAGAAACTCCGAGGGTCGCTCTTTTTAAGTCAATCATATGAATTTTCTTACTTCTAATTTTAATTGACTTACTTAACATCTGAATAACACAATAGATTAGTGGAACAGACGCCCTGATAGTTAAATAGAACCTTCAAAATATCAACCAGGAAGTTTCTCCCGAATAGAACAATTTAACGAAACGAAAAATATCGACTCACCTGTATATGCTTTATGATGTCAAATTTCTTCGCAAAGGTTTTCAAGTAGCTGTGGTAGCAGGTGGCAGCGGGGTATGTGGGGGTGTCCGGGGGGAAAGGAAACTCGGCGTACTCCATCGTTTGCCGAGGAGTGTTGGTTCTGGAAACGGATTTCGTAAAATTAAAAAAAAAAAAAACATACCACCTAAACAGTGTTAAGTGTAGAGCTGGGAAGATATCTTTAGAACCTAAAGGCAACTGTACTAAATAAAGATTAAAATTGATCTTAAATATTATAGTAGATTCATTATGGATTCAACAATAGAAAAGGACATAATTCACGGCCCATTCAAAAAATACCAAAATTTTTAAAGTGGCGGCCAAAAAAGGTAAAGTTATTATTTCGAAAGAACATTTATTCTTAGCATTTTTTAGTATGATAGCTAAGCTGTACGACCATTACTAGATTTGTTCTTGACACTTATAAATCTGGATTTTAATTGTTCCGGCCATAGAAAATAGTGTTTCAATAGATTGTGATACAAAACATTTTTCGTATTAGTTTAAAGGTTTAAATTCTAAATTTAAAAATGCATTTAAAGCAGCTGAAAATCTAGATTTTTAAGTTTAAAAAAGGAAAATTCGTAAAGGTCGTACAGCTGAGCTGTCATAATAAAGAAATGTTAAGAATAATGTGTCCTTTTGAAATAATAACTTTACTTTTTTTGGCCGCCAGTTTTAAATTTTGGTACGTTTTGAACGATGTCCTTTATATATTTTTCCTGAAGGTGATTCAACCATGCTTTATAAATGTAATTACATGACTTTGTAGCTTTGATGATCTGCGATTATGTTATTACTTAAAAGTAAGTAGGTGACTAAAATTTTAGTGAAAGTCTCCTTAATCTGACGTTAGCTCTAATCTTTTCTCTAGCGAGCATCGCTATTATTGGGCATGTACAGACAGAAACACGTCAGATTACCCATTTGCACGACGAAAGCCGGCGCTATTACGAGCGAGATAAGTGCGAAACGACGTTAAGGTCTGCATGTATAACCTGGTGTGCTGCAGTGTGTTCATGAATATAAACATCCTGCAAGACATTACTTTCTAAACCCTATCAACAGACGCAGGGAAATAATACGATTAAACTCATTGCCTACCTTAACCGTCTCTTATTTCATAATCTCATCGAACAGGTTGTCTCAAAAACTAATTATGCAACAGCAAAGTACGTACGCGGATTGACGCAAAGACGACGTGATTTCTCTTAGCATACTTACTTTATGGATCAATTACTATGCCTATCGCGCCTGTCGGTGATGATCTGTGTGTTAATGCCATAGAAATGCTCATCTGGTTCTTACGTATGTCAACAGATACATCAATAGTGTGGAGAAATAAAATGATTACCAGATTGCCCGGGGCCCGGAGCGTCGTTCCAGTGGGAATTTCTAAAAATCCAGCCTTTTCTCTTGTCTATTCGGTGAATTAACATTAGTTAGCGAAATTTAAGGATGTGAGTAGCACACCAAACTGAATTACTTTTCCCAAGAAACATATATAGATAGGAAAACAAAATATGGAAAAAAAAATACCTCTCCATACGACTTAGCGATCGCAGCATTTTTTTGAAAATTTCTTACGGGAAAAGTTTTTTATTTTCCTGGGGTGAATCACCCTCTACAGTTTCGCTCATTTATTCTATGCACATTTTAGCATAGTCCAAGGATTTGGGTTGTGAAGAGTCAGTGCATGAGTCAGGACTTGTATTTATTAAGTTTTATTATATTATGATTAGTCATAGGAAAAACAGGCAATTTTGTTGCTGATCTTCAAGTAAAAAATTATCTGTTACGATTATAGGTGCAATACTAGGAAATACGTAAGTGGCAAAAAACATTTCTCATAAAATATTTTACTATCAGAAATCCACAAAAGAAGACGTCAATATCCTCCAGCAATGTCTGTAAATCTGTAGGTAAATAAAAAATATCGAGAAATAAACTAAGGGATCATCCATTTATTACATGAGGCTCAGAAGTAAAAAGTTAAGGAGAAGAGGGAGTAGTGAGATATTACGTGTATTAAATTTTTCGTTAAATACGCGATTTGTAATGTCTTTCTGGACCTTTTTCTGTCCTTGTCCTCGAATTTTGCTATTCAAAAATTAAAATTGATAAAATTGGATTATACCTGTATTAAAGATAAAATATTCTGAACATTTTTTTAAGATACTTTTTACAAAAAATTACACCTAATTTGGAGTGTCTTTGTCATAACTTCACCATGTATCTCTAGGAGGAAGGGGGGTCTAAAAGATGCAAAAAAAAACACATGATTAATGGACGACCACTAAAGCACTAGAGCTTTACTTAAAGCAAAGTTTTGCGAGTGTAGATACTTAGTCACTCATTTTTTAAATCTATGTCATGTACTTTACTATTTAATTCATGTAATTACATGTCTATTAGTCACTGTAGGCAAGATTATTTTTGAACACTTAAGCAACCAAATAGTTTAATCGAAACCCTTCTGCTATCATATTCCTACTTTACCATTGCCTAGTTCTCTACTGCGAAGTTGGTGTTTAGTGTGCAGCGTTGTTTCTCACCTAAGATATTTATACATGTGAGTAAGGACCGGAGTCCCATCTTCATCAACCCCGACGTGAGGGTCAAATCGCCAGGTGCCACCGACGTGTTTGGTGGCTTCGAACATCTTGAAGTCCACGCCATACTCCTTGAGGTACCGCGCCGCGCCCAGCCCTGAGAATCCCGCGCCAATCACGCAGGTGTTTTGAGGCTGGAAATTAATACATAATGTAGTATTTATTAGCAGTAAGTAGCATGGGATAATCTATATACAAGACTCGAATATGAGGCACGTTGCTGAAAAGAGGGAATACTAGCTCGGAAAGAGAAACATGTGCCAATTTTTTGATAAATTAAACAAACTCATTCGATTTCGCAAGTAAATTATGCGATGGTACCGACAATCTGAGCCGTTTTATATGATGTTCAGGGAACTATAACAATACTTTTTACCCACCCAAACTTCAAGACAGGTTATAGTACATATTAGCACTACTCTTTCCTACACTTTTGGTTACTGAGAAAATAAGTAAGGTCTGGCGGCCCTGGGATCTTGGTCTAATATCTCTATTTAATATGTTGTATCACCCTCGACATTCGATTGCTTATTATAACTTTTAAACAGCTGAACCAATTTTGGTCAAATATAAGTAGACCCATCTCGATTACGTCAGCTTTCAAACAAAACCAAACCGCGTCGAAATCGGTTAATTCGTTTAGGAGCTACGAGGCCACAGACAGACACAAGATACATACGTCAAACCTAAAGAATCCCTCTTTTTTGTCAGGGGTTAAAAATCAATGAAATCAAGCTCGCGACCGCGACTCCCTCTTAATAATACGAGATACTTTATGTTCATCTATATTCATTTGAGTATGAGTATTCCTGGAATAAACACTAATAATGATTAGATTGAAGATTGCTTGTAAGTATATACGACAGCGCATCATACTACGGACATTTTTTCTTAGAGCAATGAGCAACAACGACTAAACCTGATGTGAACGTGGAAATCTTCAGGATATGTGTTAGTTAGGCACTTCACGTTTCGTACCGTGACCTATAATTTTACTGAATTCAGAAACTGACCGGCAATTTTACATAAAAAAGTAAAGCTGGTTCACAAAAAATTAATGTTAAAAATATGTCACTCATTTTCCAGTTACTTAGTGCTTATGATCGGCCGGAGCCGGATTGCTTTGTAGATTACCAACAATGTACTTATAAGCATTAGGTATATTGACTATCTTCACATGGCGAAGAGAATCATCAGATGCAGTAAATGCAATAAAAACTCGTTTGTATGCAGTGATGTCAGGGCCGTTGTGTGATGCTTGTAATTTTCGCCTTACAATCTTTACATCATATGCGGGCTGCGATTGCGCAGAGTGCTAAATATTCCATAATGAAACTGTTGTATAGTGGTGTGACTTCTGATAAACATACTGCATTATCTGAGTGCTGGAATACATGGAATGTAGACTAAATTATATGCATATCACTGCGGAGAACGGGTTAGCCTTGCAAAACTGCTACACGGCATATTTGAGCGTTTATTGAACTGATAAAATATCTACTTCCACCTTGTTAGTATCAAAGGACAGAAATAAAAAGACATAAACTACTGTTTGTTTTAAAAGATTTATAGTCAACAAGCATAGCCATAACTCGTAAGGTCAACAAAAACATTCAAGCGCGATGGATGATGTTGGTATGGAGAGAACTTTATAGAATTTCCAACTTTGCAGATACTTTAGTTTAAGCATCTCAAAAGAACGCGTGAAACGAAACAAAACCAACTTTAACACTTTCAGTTAAAGTTAACACTATACATACGCGCTTAAGATTACCGATTAAATGTAATTTTCCGCCAATTCTTCTATGCTAGTGATTAACCCGTACCTATTCTTGTTGAATAAGATTATAACATTGTCTTTTCCACAATGTCTACTAGAAAACCGTTGATTCTTTTAGTACACAGTTATTTCATGCATGTCAATTGATTGTACTTCGGTACACCTATGTTGACCGAATTGATTGAATATAATTTCATTCACGATTCAAACTTATCGTCAAATAAAGTTGGCTACAGTCAATCGTTATTTATGCCTGATTTTGTTTGTTTTGGTTTCTTATCGGTTGATGTAGTAATTATCATTTTTGTGTAATTTATTATTTTTAGTGATCTAGGTGTATTGTAGGAATGTTAAGTTTTATACTAATATTTTTAAATTGTCTTCTTGATCACTTTCTCTCTTTCCTTTCAAGTTTCCTTATATGTATAAATTTTCTAGGAAAGATGTTGTATATCCGTATTACGAATTTTCAAAGTAAGATAAAATCCTTGGTAAGGATTATTGAGTGTATAACAAAACTAGCTGATGCCCGCAACTTCGTTTGCGTGTTAATTTTTTTTGTACAGAGTACTCAGATTGAAAACATCTATCTTACGTGATTTAGATTTTTACATACAAAAGTTTTTTCCCGCTAACTCCCGTTCCCGTAAGAATTTTGCAATATCCTGTTGCAACTAAGCTTTAAGTTTACAAAGGTACCTACATGCCAAATTTCAAGCGTCTAACTTAAGCGATTTAGATTTTTCATACAAAAGGATTTTCCCGATAATTCCCGTTCCCGTGGGAATTTCGGGAATTCCTTTCTTAGTGCACCTCTACGGTACTTAAGCTAAGTCCCTTCCAAATTTCAAGTGCCTACGTTTAGCCGTTTAGGCTGTGCGTTGATATGTCAGTCAGTCAGTTTCTCCTTTTATATATTTAGATAACATGTCTTAAAAGAAGTATTTATGGTTTAATTCGCTAAGATTATGAATAATGGCCTAATCCATTATTTACTTAATTCTATAATATTCAGGGTGACTTTTTAAACACTGAAAAAGTTAAAAATATAATAAAAGACAAATATGAAAAACCCTTTTTTTATTGTTTCCCTTTTTAACGTCTTGCATATTTTTATAAATGCATACGGGTCTCATGAATAAGATAGTGATCTTATCAACAAGTTTCAAGTAAATTGGAGGATATTTTATATTTCCAATACAACATTTTAAACATATATATTTTCATGCTTTTCCACGTTAAAAACGTATGAGTCATCGATTTCAAATCCCAAAGTAGATAACTAGTAGTTTTTGCGGACTACAATGCCTATTAGCAGATAACCACAAACGAAAATGTCTTAAATGACGTTCAGGTTTGTAGTATTTTTTTGCTTTTGTAGATTTTTTTTAAAAGGGCTGAATCATTTTCGATAAAATGTATATGGGGACTATTTCAGGAGTATACTCTTTCTAACAAAAAAAAAATTAGAAAATCGGCCGACAGTTGGCGGAGTTATCGCGTACCAAACATACAAAAAAAAAACATATAGTCGAATTGAGAAACTCCTCCTTTATTGAAGTCGGTTGAAAAATACGGTCTTTTAAAATATGCACTTGACATATGTAAAATTGGGCCAGTGATTTAAAACTCACCCTTTTTGGTCAACCGTACCCCTTTGGAATATGAGAATATTTTGTTTCAGAGTAGGTCACAGATGGATCGAGTTTAACAGCCTCGATATACAAATTATGAAGGAAAATTTCGCTGGCGAGAAACACAATACGGTTTCGACACATCTGAAACCTGTTTTAAGATATTGTGATATTATGTACCAGAACCCGTTAGCCAATGCAGCTCTGATCATTATCGATTAACGAGAAAAGACATTAGGAAGTGCCCTACACGCGTCAGGCGTCAATTATAATTAATCAATAATTAGGAAATAAAAAAGAGATAGAACAGTTGAATACAATATACTTTACTAGCCTCCAAGATCACTCTTTAAACACTTGCTGCTTTACCACAAAAAATTAAAACACCTCTACTTCTTATGTCTCTACTTCTTATGATTCCTATATATGTATAGAGTTAGGAATTATTTGAGTAAATTCCGTCTCTGCGAAAAACTAGGTAGGTATCTACGAAAGTGCTACGCTTGGTCTTAAAGAGCACGATACTCGTATGTTTATGTAACTGCTATTCGAATGCAGGTCTCGACCTTTGTAAAACGGAAACCTTAAGTAACATCATGTAACAGAATCGCAGGCACGCAGAGGTAATTCTGGCTGCAGTGTTAAGTAAGCCAAGTAGGACACTTGCTTTAGGTAAATCAAAGGCAATTTTTTTAGATGTGACGACTTTTCAAGCAATGTATTCAGAGCGCCGAAAACATGAAGCAAGACTTCGCATGTGACGAGGTTACAATAAGTCTTCCTATCAGTAGTGAATGTTACATGCTGTAAAGATACGATGAAATGACGCCGGCCGACGCAACAGTGCAACATGTAATTTAAGAACGTACTCTAGTCATTAACGAAGTGTACTCTAACTTTCATTTAATTTTTTACTTTAAATTGCCCAAAGAAGTATCTACACAGCAATTGTATCATCCCCGACATTCATCGACATTTAATAGGCTGAATCAATTTTGATTAAATACTAAGAACCATCTCGATTACGTCAGCTTTCAAACAAAAAATACCGTGTCAACATCGGTTCATCCGTCTAAGTCTAGGAGCTACAATGCCACAGACACATCCACAGATACACTCGTCGAACTTATAAGCAGCTGACAGTGGTTGAAATTTAAGTTAACTAGATAGGTGTTATAGTTTTGTATACTTTTGCGCTACTTCGGTGTTTTTTGTTTTCCTCCCGTCTTGGGTTGCCTGGAAGAGATCTTTGTTTAACAAGGAAGACTGCACCTTTGCGAATAGGCGCAAAGCCAAAAGTGCTAATGTAATTCATAATATTGACGTGTTCAAGTATCATTTTATATGTTCAATGAAATAAACACTTTTGACTTTTGACTTTTGAATAAGGTTGCCCTTGCACACTTTTAGTTCATAAGTTTACTCTGTATGTTTTTTACTCTGTACGAAGTATATAAAGTATATCTATCTATTTATCTTTGTTTACTTCTCCAAAAATCACGGAAATTGCTAAAAACACGATGGAGTTATCTCTTAACTGCTTTTTTTTAACATGGTAAATAAAAGATGAAAGACAGGATGCAAAAGCTATTCACATTTTGAGAAATAACCTCCGGTTACCGGATAACCTGTATCATTACCATATAATTACGAAAATGGATGTCAACCTCGGCAAATGAATTGCAGCCAAGGACCACGTTTGCCATGGTGGAACATTCACATTCAAATTAAATACCATAAACGACTATTAATTTATATAAACTGCCTATCATTTATGCCCATGACACAACTGCTCAACGAAGCTTCCATTAGCGACGATCATTGTTGTCTTTTTTATTTTATTCTTTACTATACAAATTATGCTCATGAGCTATGATTCAAGTTTTCGAAAAATGAAGTACGTACCTACCTTATTAAATTACAAGTTATCGGATGTAACAATTTCTCGATTTAAAAAGGGATACTAAGTGTTAAAATATTGAGATTTTTATTGAGCCAGAAAGACTGAAGTTTTCGATCAATGTTTCATTTCATTTCATTTATGTTAAATTATAGTCCTACCTTATTAAATTATAAGTTCTCGGATGTAACAATTTCTCGATTTAAAAAGGGATACTAAGTATTAAAATATTGAGATTTTTATTGAGCCAGAAAGATTGAAGTTTTCGATCAATGTTTCATTTCATTTCATTATGTTAAATTATAGTTAAATTATAAGGGTATGATGTAGGAGTTCTCTGATATAATATTAATTACAATTCGAAACGTTTACATTTATTTAAATTGGTAATTCGTTTTAAAATATTCAATAACCATTCCAATTTTTAGGGTTCCGTAGTAATCTACGAACCCTTATAGTTTCGCCATGTCCGTCTGTCCGTCTGTCCGTCTGTCCGCGGGTTTTCTAAGAAACCCTTGGTACTACAGAGCAGAAATTTGGCATGGTTATACATATTAATCACGCCGACAGAACTGTGGAGTAAAACCTTAGAAAAAAAATTTTTTTCGGGTGTCTCCCATAGACGTGAAAGGGCGATGAATTTTTTTTTTCTCGCCAATATCATCGAGTGGGGTGTTTAAGAATAGCTTTTTAAAAGATAGAAGGGGTTTACTAAGAACGTTTTTCGATTTAGCACTCCGTTTGCGAATCATAAATTTTTAAAGTGAAAATTTTTGTCAAACACAAGTGTCCCCCCCCTCTACCAGCTAAACGGTTGTTTCTAAAAATGTGAAAAAATTCACAGAGGTAGAATATACATCAAATTTAAAAGGAAAACTATAAAACATAAGTTAGCCCTTCAAGTTTGCGAGTAATGGTAAACCAAGTGCCAAACATCGTAGGGATTAATAAGAATATACTTACTAATACTTGATCCTTGGTACTACATTAATTGCGCCGACAAATAGAAAAAATAAAATTTTGAAAAAAAATTTTTTCGGGTGTTTCCCATACATGTGAAAGGGCGATGGATTTTTTTTCCCGCCGATATCATCGAGTGGGATGTCATAGGATAGTTTTTTAAAAGATAGAAGGGGTTTACTACGAACGTTTTTCGATTCAGCAGTCCGTTTGTGAAAAATTAATTTTTAAAATGAAAAAACATTTAAAATATTTCACGAGCATTTAGCATTTACGACGAAGTTTAACCTAATCCAAAACAACTGTCATACAAAGTTTCACGCTAAAAGTGAGGCAAGGTCGAAAGCCAAGCTGTACCATATTGACATTTCATGTGTCGTTATAGGTTTTTGGGGGTGTTAATTACGAAAATGACATCAAAATTATACACAATCGCCACGCGACCTGCTCTTTAGCACCAGCTCGAAATTATTCCTAACAATACTTTTGTTGCTAAAAAAATTTTAAAATGTAAAAAAAAAAAAACTTCCATTCTGTTGTATTTAGCCCTAAACCAAAGTTAGTGTCCCCCCCCCTCTACTAGCTAAACGGTTGTTTCTAAAAATGAGACAAAATTCTCGTTGGTAGAATATACAACGAAATTAAAAGAAAAACTATCACACATAAGTTGGCCTTTCAAGTTTGCGAGTGATAGTCGACCAAGTGCCAAACGTTTTTGGAATTAATAAGAATATGTTTACAAGGTTCAATAGAAAAAGTGAGGCGAGGTTTTTTTATCAACAGGTCTATATTATTTTTAATAACATTGTCGCAAAAAAAAAAAAAAAATTTTTCGCTCGCTTCGCTCGCGAATTTTATAATTTCATTATGTTGTGTTTAGACCAAAACTAAAGTTATTTCTGAAACTACAAACTCTTTAATACAATTTTTTTTATACTATAGTATTTAGAGATTTTAACATCGACTATGACTAGTGATGGAAGATACTCAGTCTTTTAAGGATTTTAATAAAGACTCACCTTATTTTTGACGCCTCGCGACTGATTCAGTCTTTTATTTCCCAACCTTTAGTCATAAGACTAGCTTTTGTAGTTGAAGTCTTTTAACGCAAAAAACTGAGCTGTTACTTAAACAGCTTAAAGGACTTAAAAGACTGGCGACTCATTATCTGGGAAGTCGACAGTCGTAAGGTATGTGTTGATAGAATGTAAATATCTCATTTTATCTCCTTGTCAAATGTTATCAAAATGTATTTAGTGGTTTAGACGTGAATTATTCCTTTTGGTTGATAGGTTACAAAAGAAATATTGAATATCACACACAAACTGCGGTGCGATCCCTTTTACATAAAAGAACTTGAGTCGTTTAAGTCTTTTAGTATTTTGAAAACAACTCGAGTCGTTTCAGTTTTTAATCTTTTAATAAACTACTAAGTCTTATTAATAAAAACTCGAACTTTCAGTCTTAATTTTAGAATCAAGTCCTGTAAGATGGAGGCGAGTCTTTTTAATAAGCCTTAAAAGACAGTCTCTTTCATCTCTAACTACGACCGCAACGATAGTACACCCGTTTTAAATGAATACGTAATGTAAACAATTTTTATACAACCATTTGCATCCACGCGAGGTGGTTATTAAACAGATGTTTTTTTTTTTCATTTTCCTTGTGGCGCTGGAATCTACATTTCTCTTTTAGTTACCTTCTTTCTTTGTGACCTCGTTTTTTTTAGACATTATTAGCGATTTAACCGTCCATATGCTCGTAGAATTAAGAAGCCAGCTGCATATTTGAACCATGCTGCTACGGAACCCTACAATGCGCGTGTCCCGACACGCTCTTGGCCGGTTTTTATTTTATTCTAGGTACTCTATCCCAATGCAAGTTGAAGGAATGATTTTTAATAAAAATATAGTACCTACGAGTATCACCAGCTACATTTTTCATTTTGCAAAAAAGGGCGATAAGGGCTATGGTTAGAATACCGCCGTGGGTATCATGTCGTGACCATTTTGTAAGACTTGGCTTATTAACCATACCCAGTCTTTATATATTAATAATACTAACAGACTTTGTAGTAACTCGTAAACGATATGAAACAGAAATTGAGAGAGAGAAAAGAGAGAGCACCAGACGGAAGGACTTTAAGTCACTAATTGCACCACATTTAAATGTTGTTGAACACGGAGTCCTAAATCAAGTTACCCGATTTTATAATAAGTTGCCTGTAGAGTTGAAGGTCGAAAACAGTAAAAATGTATTTAAGAATAAATTGAAACTTTTTTTATTAAGTAAATGTTTTTATGATGTACAAGAATTTTTAGACGGTTAAGATTGATTTCGAACACAACTGTATTTGTTATCGAATAAATAAATAAATAAATAAATACAACTTTTCACAGAACGGTAGGTAAGTGCGGTTTCCACCCGTAAATACAGCCGTGGACGAAAATGCTATTTTGTATTAACGTAATATAAAATCGGATAAAAAACTCGTGAGACATCGACTGGTTTGTAAGTCGACATTACCCTACAAACATGGGGAGACATTATGCAGTCGGGCCGGTTGCGAGCTACTTCCGCCTCTGTATTAAGATTACAGACGACTTGTAGACAAACGGACTTTTAAAGTTGATTTTGCAAAAATTACCGGATTAGGTAGCATTTTTCCCAAGAGATTTTCCTTTTTTTTTTCTTTTTAATAAAGAATTTGAATTTTGTTACTTCGCAGACCTCGTTGCAGAACGGAAAAAATGCATACAATATGTCCATTTTAATGTATAACAAGCTACCAGACAATATAAAGCTATTGCACTAACTAAATGGTTGGGTGACAAGTGATTCTACAGCGTCCAGGAGTATCTAAACTATAAGTTAAGTGTTACGTAGAATAATTTAAATAATAACTGCCAATGTTGAAAAATATTTTAGTATTAAGGTGACATTTTGCACGTCTGCATGCAGACGGAATACATGGACATTATATTCATAAAATATCATGTAACATTACTGTATTCTGGCAAATAAACGATATTCTATTCTATTCGTATTTTGGAAAATTCTAATTGCTTTTCCTTGTAAACAGGACACTTACAAATGAGTTTCATTTTTCGTAATGAGCTCATACTTACTAAACTATATTTTTGATGGATATCCTTTTCCTATTAATATTTCTGTGTGAAAGTTTAGATATTTGTAGGTAAGTTTGAATGTTTGTTACTCAATCACGCAAAAAAGGTTAAACGGATTGATTGATCTGGGACCCACAAGAGGAGATGAGCGAGAGTGGAGGCGAAGATATAACAGAGAAATAGAAGAGCTAGTGTCCGAGCAAAATATTATCGGAGAAATAAAAGCCGCCCGACTTCGCTGGCTCGGCCACGTAGAGAGGATGGGGGATCGCGCTGCCAAAAGAGCATATCTCGACCACGACCGGTGGGTCGTCCAAGATATCGCTGGAAAGATGAAGTCGCCAAAGACCTAAAAGAACTGAAAGTGCCCGACTGGTCAATATTGGCACAAGAGAGTGGAATGGCGTGCTTTGATGTCGGAGGCCAAGATCCACTTTGGGTGCGCCAGCGAAGTAAGTAAGTGGATTGATTGATAGGTATGCGACATGTAAATAGCTTATTACCTGGATTAACAAATAGGCTACAATAACTTCCCAGATTCACACGGGAATGAAGTCCCGAGCTAAAAGCTAGTTTGAAAACGTAGCCGTTTTAACTTCCCTACTTGTATTGCATCCTTACTAGGTCTACAGTGTTAAAGCCGAGGCAATAGGTGTTTTTGAGATATTTTATTTCAACTGAATCAATTGTCTTTGCCAAATCCTTACTTGATATTATAAATGCGAAAATAACTCGGTCTGTCTGTCTATCCGTCTTTTACGCCTAAGCTACTGAACCAATTTTGATGAAATTTGTTACAGAGATAGATTAGAGCGTGGGAAAGGACATAGGCTACATTGAATCCCACAGTTGGGCACTATATAACCTGTAGTCCACGCGGGCGGAGCCACGGCGGAAAGCTAGTATAAAATAAATGAACACACAAAGACTTTGATCTATACATATTATAAAGAGGAAAGATTTGATTGTTTGTTTGTATTGAATAGGCTCCGAAACTACTGGACCGATTTGAAAAGTTTTGAATCCTACATTATCCGGGATGGACATAGGGTACATAATTTTCCCGCAATCCCACGGGAACGAAGTCCCGAGCGGAATGCTAGTTTTTTATAATTTAGCAACCATACTTTAATAATAACGTAATTCGATAATAAAATTGTTAATTATTGCATTCTTTTTGACGTTAAAGTGGAAGGAATTCAAGAAGTACCTAAATGAAACCATAGACTCTACATTACAATTATAAAGTGAACTTACTTACAGTCTATGCACATCAAACTTGACAAAATCGACCTTATTACATTATTGTAAGATCCAGTTAAGTTTTTATTCTTGATCGTAGCTATATAATTGTTCAGACGGAAATCATACTTTCCGGAATTACTTATTATGTCTGTATAGAAGTAGAATTAAATCGGTCATTTTATGGGAGGGAAATGATTCTTGATACTTTCACAACACAGGACACAAAATAATAAGTAATAAGGCTGCCTTGTTGTACACTATGTTTTATGTTCTGTTAATTGTATTGTATGACTTTGTGTGCAAATAAAGTATATTGCATTGTATTGTATTGTAAGTAGATACCTACTCTTAAATCCCTAATTTAAAGCTACATTACGATTAAAAAAATAATTTTCACTCTTATTTCGTGACTGAAGTTAGTCAAAAACTAAAGAAAATTAAGGTAACTGTAACCTGTAACGTTTTAATTAAGTTAAGTCAATTTCCGTTTCATTTTCGATTTCTTTTCACTATTATAAATTCACCACAAACACAAATTCGTAAGTAAATTCGTAATCAAATGGGAAAAAAGTCGTTTTTCACCATGACTGATTTATCTAGCAGAAAATCTAAATTGCTTTCTTGCTGTACGATACACCTGAAAATTTAAAAAAAAACACCAAGAAAAACAAAAGTAAGCGGTTCTGTTAACGACACCAAATTCAAAACTGTTACCACAAAAAATTCTAAAATAGACATCAACGCACCACACTTAGTCCATCGGTTGCTTCCAGAATCAGGTTCACCAGCACAAAAGTCACACAAGACCACAGATAACCCATTTTATATTTAGTATAAGAATAGTTTTAGTACGGCAATTGAACGCGACACGAGTATATTTGTGTGGAGGCGCCAATCGTACTTCCGTGAAGGTGTCTGTTGGCACTCTAGTGGCTCGGCAGGTTGCAAGGCAGCTCTCGCGGGGTGCTCTGGAGTAGGGCCTGCCGACCTTGACCGCCAAGGCTCACTGACTCACAAACAGCCATTGTTGATCAGTCATCGCAAAAAGTTTAATTACCGCGTCGACGTCTAGGTAGGTATGTAGTATGTATTAGGTATGGCAATAATCTTAGCTGGGTTTCCTTTTGATTTTGCACACTACTTTGTTACAAATAGTTGCGTTATTACATATTAGTAACGTATTTAATGTTGCTATGTTTTTTTTATTTTCTTTCATAATATTATTTTTTACAATTTATGTGTACTTATAACAAAAAGTTATGCAGATATGAGTATTAAATTGCAATGCATCAAGCCTCGCAAAAAAAGGTAGAAGAGGTAAAAAGTAAAACTAGACGAAAGACCTACCGATGGTTCATTTCTGAGAAGAAATCTCTTTCAGGACCCTAGGGTAAAGAGATACGATATGAGAGATCAGTTTTCTGTGTAGTTATTATTTGTTTAACCTCAAAGAATCTTGAAAAATATTGTTTTACTAAATTAAAAGCGCTTCAACTTTTTCATATAAACAAGCTGTAACGCGAAAATTCGTAACTGTTTTTAGTTACTTACGTGGTTCAGTTTCATTCGGGAGATTAAAATCCTAAGGTTCTGTTTCTTATAGAAGTAATTTTAGTTAATTTTCCTTCTACATAGTTTACTAATGTTTTATCTTATTCACTTTGATAATTTTTTTGTAGATTTAATCTACTATATAGCAAACTTGACTAACCTTGATTTCAAAGTTTTCAAACCGATTTCAAGCCTCTGACTTGGTTTAACGAAACAGCCAGGACTGATGGCTTAACGTACCCTCCGAAGCACGTGAATATATTATCTTGATGTAATATTAGATTCTTTAGGGTTTTGCTTGATGTCTGCTAATGACATGATTTAATAAAGCAAGCGACTTGGTAACATTTTTGGGTTGTGAGGTTTTTCCGCATCATTAAGATTTAGCTGGCTAATGATAATGGCCTGCCTAATAATAACAAGCTACATATATCGTTGTTAGTTAGTGTTAAATCTCTCACTCTCGTTTATACTCAAGTATTATATCACCACTCAAAGGCCTACACCGTTTTCAACTTTTCACCATAGAGAAAATATAAACGATTCTCTTTTCTATGGTTTTCCCTTTAGGATGAGCTCTTTTGTGAGACACAGGTACACCTAAACCCTGAGAACAAATATGTATTGATACATAACATCCTGTGGTATCGATAAATGCTCATTAACCAAGCCATTATTAATATAGAATATTCATAGTAGACAGATAGGGAGGAAAAAGTTAGTTGTCATGATAGATGTGGCACGTTTAATTTATTTTTATCTCAATAATGCTGAACTGGCTTTGTTTGATTACACAATCACATGTGTAGGTACAATTTCTTTGTGACTGTTATTACATTTTTCTTTTAAAAATAAATGTAAAACACAGTTCAATTGTAAATTAGAATCAGAAGTGGGCAATTTGTTTTAGGTTACTTTTATTATTACTTACTTACTTAATTCGATTTGAATTAAATAGGCTAGGAACTTGTTTAATTAGGTAAAATCCAAATACAATAGACTGTTGTATAGTTCAAAATTTATGATTAAAATTAATCAAGTTTTTAAGTAAGTTTTAATTTATATGCAAACTAAACTTCCTTAATATCTCAAATAAAGAACCTAAGTAAATCTTAACAGAATCATAGAACATGCTATTCCTATTAAATTGAAGGTCCTGACTTACTGACTTCAACGCCCAGCCCAAACCCATGGAATTAGAAAGCTGAAATCTGGCACAAAGGTTCCTTTTATGACGTAGGCAAGGAATAAGAAAGGATTTTTAAAAATCCCACGAGAACGGGCATCCTTTAGTAGATGAATAGAATGCATTCGACAACGATGGAACGAATTTTTTTAGAAAATGCCTGAAACTCTGTAAAGTTCGGAAATCAGCACAAATCAATACAAAATATCGTTAGAAACGAGGCGACCGAGCGATTCAAAAATGCTACCCTTGGGAGGCTATTTAAAGAAATAGGTAGGTCTCATTTTCCATATAGTCGACATTTAGGACATATACCGAATTCCTGGTTGTTATTTCTTATTTTTCTTGCAGGTAAGTACCTCATATAACACAGTTCTAAAAGGGAACGATCAGCAATATGTAAACATAATTTAAAAACTAAAACGGGTCAAATTGATTATGTTCTACCTTTGCAAAATGCAATGTTTCTTTCTTTCGATCTTTTATTGAGGAAATTAATAACAACAAACATTTTTATTAAATAAGTGGAAGCAAGAGCGCTTTTTGTATAGCAAACTCTCAATTTGAATTTATTTCTCTGCTCACCTTACAAGAGCTCCTTGAAATTAAAAACTTTTATAAAGTTTAGTTTTCCCGCTGCATTCCAGTCCATTTTTTCAAACACCTTACTCCGTAAACAAACTTTTACTGTCATTTATGTCATGTTTAGATCTTTCAAAGTACAGTGTTTTTAGATATGAAAAAAATTATTATCCCTGTTACTTTGGCAAATTAAAACAAAATTAATTTGTCGATAAAGTTCATGTATAATTATTTTTAACAAGTTTAATTTGTTCACATAAAATTATTGGGTCTAATCTAGCCAAATTATAATCAGATAATGAGATTACGTTGAACCCAAATATAACCTCAATGGGTTGAACCTTGAAACATCTGCAAATATAAACATATGTGAAAAAATAACCTTTCTGTAAACGGTTTTAACTTGTTTCAAACGATAATTTGCCTAATTATTTAATAAATATTGTATTAAGATGTCTGCTGATCTAGAAGACGAGTTTTCAGACTTTAAGGTAAGATATTGCACTTCAGTTTTTGGGTAAAATCCATGATATTTGTCACATAATTTCAACTGAATGTTAACAATATGTTTCAGTTGCCTCCGATCCTGGATGACTTGAATGAGCGCGTGAAAGAGTACCTGCTAAAGCCGGAGAGGCTTGGTATCCACCAATGGGAGCGCTCGCAGACGCACTGGCACCGCAAAACTGATGTAGATTCTCTTTTCAAAATAGATGATGATGATGTGGGACCTGATACTACTCTTGAGGTAAGTAGGAAATTAGCGTATGCTGTGGTGGGGCTGCATTCCCCTTAACCCATTTCTCTTTTCTCTTATGCATTCAAAAGTCTATGAAAAATGATTTAGTGTTTGCTTGCCATGGCAATGAAATTCAAAAAATATTTAATCCTCTACAGAATAAGCAAATTGAATAGCATGTTCCTAAAGTTACTTATATCTGTCCTGTCTTTCCAGGTGGTCCGAGACCCAATAACCGGTGAAATAATAGGTTTGGAAGAAATAGACATACCGCTTGAAGATGATGAAGATAGCTTGTCAATGTCTCGAGCCCCCTTGCCCCCCAATGTGGCTACAAGAGGTACCACAACCCAAAGCCCGTTCCTCCCAGCTGGCTTCGAAGAAGAACTTCTTAAAACATTGGAAGAAGCCACACATAATGCCGAAAATAAGATTGATTGGGATGTTGATGAGCCTGGAAAATTTTTAGGGGAAGGTACTTTATGAAATGCTATTTTTATTTTGTTCTTATTACTTTATACCTCATCAGTTCAAATTGGTACTGGAATTCACACTACCGAATTCACTCCTGAAATTCATTTATGTATTACTAGCTTTTCGCCCACGGCTCTGCCCGTGTGGACTGCAGGTTATATCGTGCCCAGCTGTGGGATAACATGTAACCTATGTCCTTTCCCAAGGTCTAATCTATCTCTGTACCAAATTTCATCAAAATCGATTCCAAAGTTTAGGCATGAAAGTGTAACAGACAGAATTATTTTCGCATTTATAATATTAGTAGGGATTGAGATTCTAACACAGACATGTTTATAGCAGGATGTTGACTTTTCAGATTTAAATTTTTTGTTGTGTCTTTTTCCTGAAATGTATTGTTGGCACTGAATAAATTATTTTCTATTTTTTTTTTTCTCAGTGGCTCTTTGTCCCATTTTTATATAATAGAATCAAGTAACAAAATAGAGGCATAAAAAAGTTAGACAATGCAACTGATTGACAAGATTACAGTGATTGTTTATAAATATGTAACTATTATAGTAGAATGATACCTCTTATCACATTGACTTAATTTTATTTGCATGTGGTAAAAAAATATTTTTTTTGCCTGCTTGCTGGACTTTGGCCTAAATCCTCCTTTGCTTTTCGAAGGGATACCCATGCCCCTTTTTTTATAAAAATGGGTTCGCTATTGACCACAATCTAGCTCAGGGCAAAGATGCGGTCGAAGATGTAGGGAGCTCACCCAAAAGAAGCCTGTTAACTCTAAATTTAAAGAAAGTCCTCAAAAGTATACACCCTCAGTGGGGACACATAATAGGGTAGTTAAAAAAAAAAAACACACCAGAAATACAAAAAATGCAGATAACATAAAACCACATGATTTTTATTCTATTTAAAAGCAGTGTATTATATGAATGTTTCTGGTTTCATTGTTTATTTTTTCATTTTGTATAACATTCCAGATCTCCTAGTGGTCCCACCAGGATGTAAAGAAGGAGCACTGTTTGCCTCGGATGGGGTGACAGTACTCAATCATCCGAACCAGAAAGAAGTACCAACACCTGAGAGCAAAGAGGACATTGACATACAAATCAAAATCAATCTGGAAGAGGTTGTTGATAACAATGCACATTTGGTCGGTAAGATTAATGATACTCTTTATTGTATTTATCACTTCATTGTGTAAATTGAATAACTTAATTGATTGTGTATTTCAAATGTAGGAGCCTCGCTAAACAGCAATATTTCTAGGAGCTAACCACTTTGAAAACTTTTCAAATTCAATAGTAAATGTTTTACCCAGCCATATCAGAATGAATGAAGAAAGTACAGAGGCTAGCCCATCAGATTACTCCATTTTCATTGCAAAGCCGTTCTCATCGTAACAGCACAAAGTTCTCGCATGTAGTGGTTGAGCTCACTACACCTGATGTGTGACTGAATTGTAATTATGTAATTGTTATTATTTTAATTTATTTTTTTATTTTGTACACAGTATAAACTGTTTTTTTTAAATAAAATTTGATTGATTGACCATCTGTACATATTGTATCTTAGTGTGCTTGTAACTAAACCAAATGGGTCACAATTTACAAAAGCAAAACGAAATTGTTTTAATTAATGAAAATACTTTGCTACTAATAAATGCCTCTTAAGGCGACTACAGCACCTAAATTACGATTTTAAGATGCGTAGATAATCATGACGCACTGCATTAAATCGAAGAAAGAACTTCGGTAATATTCAGGACATAAACTAGATAAGTAGTTTGCTGAAAACATGATTCAGCACTTTTGGTTCGATAGAAAAAGTTTACAAAGTCACCTCTAAATACCAATATTGTGTATCTTTTAAGCTGTAAAAACGATAGTAAAATGCTCACAGGAACTTGAATTTGCTATCAAAATGTTCGTAATTGAACACTCTCGATAAGTAGTTGACGCATTTTTCGATTTAAGCTGTTACCATTTCCATAAATCTAATTTTTCTAACTTTCGAACATGTTTTTACGAACGCACGCTTTCATATTCCGTAAACTTCGTGTATCGACACTGTTCGCACTGCCGGCCCAGGTCTGTTGACAGACGGAGATGGCACTATTCCTATGTGTGCTGCCTTTATCGGGTGCTGTAGTCGCCTTAAGAGGATCGTCTCAGTATTTTTTCCCATACAAACGGCGTCAATGGATTCCATTCCCTAAACGTCAACGGATCCCTGTAAAATTTTGGTATAGTGTCAGGAACACCAAAAACTAGGTCCGTACGTTTTGTTTTTTTTATATATTTAGTAGACAAAAAGATATTTGAGACTAAAAGTCAGCATTTTTCGCCAAAAAAATTCTCAACATTTTAAGAGGTGACTGTTAAAAAACTAAGAACGATTTTGGAAAAAACATTTTGGAAATAAAACTCGGCATTTCACCGTAAAGCTGCAATTGTCCCTTTCGCACAAGTCTGAGGCGAGTGGTCGACATCGAGACAGCATGAAAAACAACCGAGACGCTAGTCCAAACTGAGACGCTCTTAATCCTACCAATGGAGGATGGATGGGTGTTTGTAACTCCTTCACGGAAAAACTAATAATTGATAAAATATATCTTAGCCACCAGAATAACACAGAGGCTACATATACTCCCACGGAAACGAAAAGTCAGTCTGACATAATTTAATTCCATCTATTAATGTCAAAATGTAATTTCAGGCCTCTGGAAAGACGAGGACGAGCCACAGCCAAAAGCAAAACTGGCTCCAAAGAAATCAATAACAGAAGAAGACTCAGATTTCAAAGATGATAACTTCCTAGAAGGGACAGTGATAAGACCTCCCTTGGAGCTGCCAGAAATACCCGTACTGAACATATCCAGTTCGTCAGTACGGACTGGCGTCACTTCTACTGATTGGGCGGAAATGATAGATGTGTCACTACCCGTGCCTCAGTTTAGAGAGAAAATCAAAGATATGGCGCATTCTTACCCTTTCGAGTTGGATAACTTTCAAAAGCAGGTCAGATTTAACTTTTCATCTAGGCTAAAATAATTTCCTTTTTAATTTAAAAGTCTTAATTGCCTGGATTATCCCACTAAGCATTTTTTTTTTAATGATTAATGAGGGATAAGTAAAAATGTCACTGTTATATTTTCAGGCTATCTTGAAACTGGAAGAAGGACATCACGTCTTCGTCGCCGCTCACACGTCGGCGGGTAAAACTGTTGTAGCAGAGTACGCAATAGCTATGTCCAGAAGAAATTGCACAAGGTATGTCTTCTTCTTATCGTGTAGGTATAGTCAAGTGTGTGGCGAACTTGGATAACTCTGGTGTCAGAGTTTTCAAACCGCACAATGGCCTCTGACTTGGTTCGACTGTCGTCAAAAGTCAAAAGTGTTTATTTCATTGAACATATAAAATGATACTTGAACACGTCAATATTATGAATCACATTAGCACTTTTGACTTTGCGCCTATTCGCAAAGGTGCAGTCTTCCTCAGGAAAAGAATAGGCAAGAAACTCCGAGGGTCGCTCTTTTTAAGTCAATCATATAAATTTTCTTACTTTTAATTTGAATTGACTTAATATTTGAATAACTCTGGAGGTGAGCAATTTATTCCCATGGTTGCTTGTCTAACAGATAATCTGAAATTCTATAATAGCCCTTTTTACAAAGTTTTTGTTTCATTAATAGTCAATCGACAACAGCCGGGACCGACAGCTTAACGTACCCTCAGAAGCACTAAAAATTACCACTGTAGTCACCCATTAGATTGCCTGCCTCTGTATACGTTGCTTAACCTCTCTGATCGGTTGAGATTAGCGAGTGTGACTGGGCTACGAGTGCAAGGTATGTTAAATCTTCCGAAAACGCCAACGAACAAATATCGTCTTGCTAACGGTTTCCCCGTTTTAAGGGACGCTTGATCATGATACGCGAAAACATTTTTATCTTGAAGTAACTAAACTTACAGAGCGATCTACACATCCCCGATTAAGGCCCTCTCGAACCAAAAATACAATGACTTCAACAAGATGTTCGGAGAAGTGGGCCTCTTAACCGGGGACCTTCAGATCAACGCGACGGCGTCCTGCCTGGTGATGACCACAGAGATCCTGCGGTCTATGCTCTACTGCGGCTCCGATGTTACCAGGGATCTCGAGTTTGTTATATTCGATGAAGTGCACTACATTAATAATGCTGAGGTAAGAGGAATTCATGTGTACAGTTTGAAGTCGATTGCTAAAGGTTGAGTACGAACACTTGCGTGTACGGCTCGTTTGATATAATATACGCGTCCTTAGACGTTATACAAAGAATCCTTGAGTAAAGAATTGCACTTGCGGCTATTAAAATCCATGAGCGCATATGAAGAAACTATGTCTGGGAGCTGTGTAGATTACGTATTGATATGATTTTACGTTTATAAGTCTGCGTGTGCGTGCTCGCTAAAACTACTTGCTCTGACAGGAAATATGAAAAAGAATTTTTGCTTTTTATGCTCGTACTTTTTTATGCCCGTACAAAAAAAAATCATATGCGTTCCTTTAGAAAAAAAATTCAGTTTCATGAAGAAAGACACTCCCTAAAGATTCGCTGACTAATTTGAGTATACAACTTGTGGGTTTCACTCGTTTACCTTATTTGTGAAATAAGATGAATTAAGTGGGTAAATGTAGTTTTAATGTTTGATTGTCACTTTTAGTTTTGCTCCTGAGCTGGATTAATAAACGAGATTCAGTATTTGGTGGTTTTCTTCAAATATATGTCGTGGCCATATCGTAAATATGGCCACGACATATATTTGACTCACTTCATGATATATTCGAGAATTTCATGAAATGGTCGCATTTCATTGGGCAGATCAATGAAACGTGGATGACAAAATCGTCAAACGTTGACGATTTAATGATCTGGTCAAATTATTTTGCCCACTTAATGAAATGCGACCATTTCATGAAATTCTCGAGCATTTCATGAAGTGAGCAAATCTATGATATGGCCACGACATATATACCATGTAGGATTATTTTACTAAACCATTCTTCCAGCGAGGCTACGTGTGGGAAGAAGTGTTGATCTTGCTACCAGCGCACGTTAGTATCGTGATGTTGAGCGCGACTGTCCCCAACACGCTGCAGTTCGCGGACTGGGTCGGCCGCACTAAGAAGAGGAAAGTCTACGTCGTGTCCACGCCGAAACGACCCGTGCCGCTCTGCCATTATCTTTACACCGGTAAGTAATTATATTATTAATGTATTTATTGTAAACTCAAATGGAGAGTATAAAATCTGTTAAAAATGTAAAATAAGTATTAAAAATATAAAATGTAATAAGACAAGGGCACGGACATAAAATCAGTGGATGCAAAATTAACTGAAAAAAAGTACTTAATTATATTAGGGCCATTGAAAGAATGCCCATGCCCATTTGGCAAATCTATGTTCTCATTTATCGAAACTTCTTGTTTTCTATATATACACATCAACACGGTCTAGGGATATTGCAAGATTTTTCATACAAAAGAGGTCTGTTTGAGAAGCTATAAAAGCATACTCGAGATACATGGAAGGTTATAATTTTCAGACGAGCAAGTGCTAAACCTGAATTTTCAATTCTAATCAATAAATTGTTTTACTTGAAATTATTGTAAACTCAAATGCGTCATATCTTTTCGTCGCCACTCCCGCAGTGTCTAAAGACCAAGGTCTTTAATCAATGCGTCCTACCAGTCATGACCTACGGAGCCGAGACGTGGAACATGACAGTGAGGTTGGCCCACCGATTGCACGTCGCTCAGCGAGCAATGGAGCGCTCCATGCTCGGGATCTCGCTAAGGGATAGAATCCGAAACGAGGTCATCCGACAGAAAACCGGAGTGATGGATATTATCCAAAAGTGTAGCAAGGTGAAGTGGCAGTGGGCTGGCCATGTCTGTCGCAGAACCGACGAGCGTTGGAGTAGACAGGTTCTCGAATGGAGACCACGTCTTGGCAAACGTAGTGTAGGACGCCCCCCAGCCAGATGGTCAGATGACCTAAAGAAGATAGCGGGTAGTGGCTGGATGAAAACAGCGGAGGATCGTGCAAAGTGGCGCACCTTGGGGGAGGCCTATGTTCAGCAGTGGACTGCAATAGGCTGATATGATGATGATGATGACTTGAAATTTGTGAAAACGTAAAGAAAATGAAAAAAAAAATGCCTAAATTCGACTATTTTCATACAAAAAGCAGCCGCAAAAAAGTGCATTTTCGTTTTCGGTTCCGTCACGTTTTCTCAAATTTCAAGTAGAATAAAATTTATTGATTAGAATTGAAAATTCAGGTTTAGCACTTGCACGTCTGAAAATTATAGCCCTCCATGTATCTCGAGTATGCTTTTATAGCTTCTCAAACAGACCTCTTTTGTATGAAAAATCGTGCAATATCCCTAGACCGCGTTGATGTGTATAACAAAAAGTTTTGAAAGAGTTTCTGAGAGTATAAAGGCTTCGGTCCGTATTACAGAACGCGACTCAGACTCTGATCTATACTTGAGTAGCAGTCGTCTTTGCCATTTTGATAGTGAGAGAAAGAGACAATCAATAGACAATCTCCTTCTGTTATACTGGCGTTTGTTAAGTTTTTTTTGCTACAAACAAATAAGCTAAATTAATAAGCTTGAATTTAGGTTAGGAACACGGTTGGACGAACTTTGGCCCCACGATGTGTTTAAGTATCAGCGTCTCTATGATTGAACGTACAGAGGCCAGCGCACAGGTTACCAATTCCATTGTAAAACTGTTCTTATCCTAACAAGGTTCTAAGGTTCATCAACACTTCATTAATTTGCCTTTTGTTAGTCGCTCAATTTCTTCATTTCATATACAATATTATGACGATAATTCCCAGGTTCTGGTGGCAAATCCAAAAACGAGAGATTCCTAATAGTAGACCAAGAAGGTAACTTCCAGCTGAGAGGTTACAACCAAGCAGTGGAGGCGAAGGAAGCGAGAGAGAAGAAGAATGATTATAAGAAGAACTTCGGTCCCAAAGGTACTTTTGAAAACCGATAGTTGCAAAACGTCAATAACCTCGCAGGACTAGAAACATTATCATCATGTAAACCGCAAGATGTCATAAGCCAGCGGCTATACCCGCTACCCTAGCATAAGCAATGAGACTTCACTCTCATGACAGTTGATTGCCAAGGAAAACATAACTTTAAATATACAGGGTGTAAAGGACAGCTTAGCAAATACTTGGTGGTATCTACCCATAACTATCATCAGCTATAAGTAATTATTTTTTCCCGGAAACGTCATGTTAATAAGTTTGGCGGAGTGCGATGTACAGGGTCAACAGCTCATCATGCTATCCAAAACTGTCAAATTTATTCAATCGATTTTCAATTTTATCTCGAAGCATTAGAGTTAACTATCCATTGGGAAAATTTGACAGTTTGTGGTAACCTGATGTGCTGTTGACTGTACATTGCTAGTTTTTGTAATTTACGTTGTTATAATTGTTTTTTATTGCAAAATAGAGTGTATTCGATCAAATAAAAACACAATTAAGCAGAAAATATTAAATTAACATGAAAAAAATTGAAAATTTCCGAAGAAAAATTCCACTGAAAAATCATTCAGAATGATTGTCTGTGTTCAGGATTTCAGTTTTTGCTAAGCTGTCTTTTACACCCTGTATGAGTAGACGGTTGCATTTCTTTTGCATTCCATTGACGTTGACACATGATCTTAAATTGATAAAAGGACGTAAGTATGTCCAAATTAAAACGCAGGAAAAATGAAAACTTTTTTAAATCCTAATAGGATCTATTTTCATTGTGTTGATTCGGAAGTCTATACTCTTACGGGAGAGAAATCTCATGCGTATGCTAGAGCAGCTGATCGTCGGCCCACCTTATGGCAAGCATTCCTACGCTGTGCCTTTTGGTACGCAGTTGCTATTCGACTACACCTGACTTTATGGTTGTTTGTTTCTATTCCCATTCGAGGGAAACATTGTGTAATTTTTTTTTCTGGTTTGGTTGGGTGTTTATGTCTTATGGAAGCCGAGGAAAAAGGAAACTTAAGAACGGTCTTCATAATAATGTTACTTATGTAGTAATTGTGGTTGATGTAGCGGCTAGACGATGGTAGGGTCGAGCAGGGGTGTAGTGAAACGCCGAGTGCCGTTGGATTCCCTATTGAAATTCTCAAAAAAAATTGCCTTATATGGGGCACACGCAAATCAGCTGATCGTATAAATTGTATGGAGAAGCGAAAACCCATGTTCCGTAAACTGATTCTAATCCTCAATTTTCACTAACTAGTGTAAAGTCGCCCAATAGCAGTCAGTGGGTTGGAATTGGTGTTAAAAAGGTCTTAACTATAACGAATACTAGTCGATTATGTCCACAGCGGGAGGCAAACAGTACAGCAATCCAAAAGCGGAACAGACGATGTGGGTGGCGTTTATAGACCACTTGCGGCAAAATGACAAGCTGCCAGTCGTCGCATTCACGCTGTCCAGAAATAGGTAATGCTCAACGCTTACTAATACGAACATGAAATAATTTAATCATAGCATGTTTTTAGTGACATCATGTTCTAGAATTTTGACCTTTATTCGCCATTATCTCGTTTCACGTTGCTACAAAATGTACCTAGTTTTTCCTAATATACAGTCCGTTTCAAGTTTATTTAAGGTTTAAATTGTATAGCGCCCCACAGGCAACAAAATAAATATTTTTTATTATTTTTGATTAAATAATCGTATTTTTAACTACTCGTCGTAATTTGGTTTGCAGATGTGACCAAAACGCAGAAAATTTGATGTCAGTAGATTTAACGACAGCCAAAGAGAAGGGCCACATTCGCTCATTCTTCCAGAAATGTCTGCAGAGGTTAAAAGAACCTGATAGGAAACTACCTCAGGTATAAGATAGCGAATTAATACACTTAAGAAGTCAGTTAGCTTGCTAAAAAAAACTACTTCTAAGATTGAAAAACAATATATTGTCTAGTTTACAGAGATTGTTATTAACTATAATAAAATAACTTTTCCACACTGTGCATGGATATTCGTTTATTTCGCTCGATGCGTTAATCAATCGCAAAATTAACGATACAACGGTATAAAACAATGGATCTGACGATAAATGCCCTTGATAGTTTATATTCCCGGCCTAGCCAGGGTTCGCTTTTACATTATTTAAATGTGCCTTCCGTTAATGGGCATAGATAGTATGACTGTCATTTACCCGCTCTCTCTATCGACTTGTCCCTTTTATACAAATACTCCGTGCATGCAGCCTAAACAAAAACTGTGACAAAATGGCCCGAGAATAAAGTGAGCTTATATGGAAAGGCAGTTGACCCCTTACGTGCTATTTTTGTAGGTGGTACGACTACAGAAAGTGTTGGAAAACGGCATTGGGGTGCACCACAGCGGTATCTTGCCACTGTTGAAGGAGATCGTTGAAATGCTCTTCCAGTCTGGTTTTGTAAGTATTTTATTAGGAACTATTAATAAATCTGTAAAATAAAAAAACTTTTAGACTTTAGTTTTGATAACCCTGACTAACTGCCGTACTCACAGACGTCAATTAAAGTAAGACGGGTTATCAGTCTTGCTCGCCATTCCTTTCGCCACGTAGGCACAGATTTGCCAGAACTCATCAATTTCCTGGTAACAACTTCAGGTGAAAATCCTATTCGCGACGGAGACATTCGCGATGGGGGTGAACATGCCGGCTCGCACCGTGGTGTTCGACGAGATCACCAAGTTCGACGGGCTGCAGCGGCGGACCCTCGCGCCGGCCGAGTACATACAGATGGCGGGCCGCGCCGGCAGGAGAGGTATACTACATTATATATTTTTTTAATTTAGACTATGTCCTTAATCCCCTTCGTGTCTCCAAGGGAGGCCCGTGCCCCTCGGTGCGGGGACGTATACGGACTAATAAAAATAAAGAATAAAAGCTACGTAGAAAAAACAAACGGGCTGTAAGTATCATTTCTTTGTACTTCGAAATAAGAACTTTTAAATGTTGATATTTGTTGTTCTCTTTTATACCACTCAAGATTCAAAAAAGTAAAAAAACAGGCAATTAAAGAATTTTTATACAACTTTTCTCCATATTTGTATGATAATAATTCTTGCAAAAGTATCAACGACCTTTCCGGGCAGGTGTAGTATAAAATTAAAATATTAAATGCTTTTAGGTTGGACTAGGAGTCAAAGAGAAGCTTAGAATGTGCCAGCCACCGAGTACGTAACCATTAGAGGCTCATTGAACGTAAATTAGTTAGCTTTAACCGTGAACGAAAATCTGACTTGACAACCTATCATCACCACTCCGCCCCTGTTTTGTCCACTAGAAACGATTTTATTTTGTCTTTATTGAGGAAAAATGTAATATACATAAATGTAAACTATTTCTCATATTTTCGCAATTGCATATTGTTTTGTGAACAGGTCTGGACGACACTGGTACTGTGATAATCTTGTGCAAAGACAGCGTCCCCGACCAGATGACCTTGAAGGGCATGATGCTGGGCATCCCACAGAAGCTCTCCTCGCAGTTCAGACTCACGTACGCCATGATACTCAGCCTCCTGCGGTAAGTCGACAAAAGTAATACTTTATGCAGGGTGTAAACTTGAATTTAGATCACCATTCTGAATGATTTTCCAGCGGAATTTTACTAATAACATCTTAATTGAAGTGCTTTTGCGTTCTTATTCTAATTTTAATTTAATTTTTTTGTTGTGAAAATCACATTATTCAAAATTATCTTTTTTTTTATTTGCGTCCTTTAGAAATACTATAATTCGGTACTAGGGGAATTTAATTTATTCTTTTTTATCGGACTCATTTTTTTTAAGCCCATGGAACCACTGGTCAAGTCAACCTTTTGATGTATTGTAAAATAGGCTTTGGCCCAACCTTTACTGATCTCGTATTTATTGTATTTATAATAGAGTGGCAACAGTCTCAGTAGAGGGAATGATGCAGCGTTCATTCCGAGAGTTCAACCAAAGCCTCCAAGCCGACAACTACCGCAAACAACTCCAACTCGCTGAGAAAGAATATTCAGAGAAATGCAGTACACCGCTCGCCGCCCACCTAGCCCCTCTAGCGAACTTCTACGACGTCGCAGCTAGCTATATCGACGTGCTCAATGAAATCATGCCCATACTACTGAGTCAGCCTAAAGTGGGCAAAGAATTGGTAGCCGGGAAGATTTTGATGTTGAGTGCGGGGCCGTATATTAATCAGCTTGGTGTCTATTTAAATGGAAATGGTAAGTTCCTTACATCACCAAATACTCAATAATAATAATGTTTATTTATTGCCAAAAAGCCAGTTTTAACAGTAAGCGTCTTAAAGATAATTCCATACCATCTATTCCATACGATCACACCTGTAATACCATACGGGGTAAGCTGAGCATCAGTGGTTCAGAACCACCTGATGCCACGTTTGACATAAATTCTGGGGGTTTTTAGATGAAACATGATGTATAATGGTGAGAGGTTGTCAGCCTTCCGCCCACAGTACAGCAAAACCCTCGCGTCCCTATTACTGACTTTTACAGTATACCTGGGAAGAGTTTGCAGCTGGTATATTCTAAGTTTTTCTTTTAGTCCCAGTCCAGCGTGGAAGTTATCTTTTATAATAGGGGTGATGGGAAACAAAGAGGGGATAGCTGACACTTAACATAGGTTAGACCTTTGTTATAAGCGTCAACAATATATTAGGACACATGAAATCACACTCAATTCGACTTGCGCAGACTAAGACAAGTCACTGATATATCGCTTACTCCTGCATATAATTACCAATGAAAGGCATGATTTTGACACACTTTTCTTTATCAGCATATATCACGTAATTAGGGACCTTATAGTACCATGTAGTTTTAAACTTGTTTTATTCTATGAAAACTCCCTCGTCTGCGCAAGCTCCTAATTCGATTTCTGACTTCAGTAGATCATTCATTTCTCTCATTCGTGTATTAGGCGACTTTAGATTAGTTATCGAAAATTAAAGATGTTATTCTGCTCACTAAACTCTCCCCAAGGAACACGATCGAAATATTTAAAAAAAATCGCAACTTGTGCGATGATTAGCGTATTACCTTATAAAAAATCGAAATTTATTTCTCAGAATGTCATACAGGTTCCTTAGGGAATATATCAGTCAAGGCTCACAAAAGAATAGTCTCATTTCAGGAAGCTTATCAAATATCTGTAAAAACTCATATAATACAGTGTATTGTTCAGTTTCATAGGGAGAATCAACCCCTATAGTTTCGCTTTCTAACTTAAAGTCACCCCATATCTTCCGTCAAATAAGTCATTAAAAAATGTTTGATAGTTTTATCGAAAATCGTTGCGATGTTTCTATTCTTTGAATTACAATTACTTTTTTCAGGGCCGCGACAGACTCCATACAAGGTACTAGTGTTAAACACAGCGATACAAGACACTGCCCGCTACAATTTCGACATAGATGAAAACTGGTATCGAATGCTTAGCTTCTCCGCTCTCTGTGACTATATTGGTAAGTTATTTTCCTTCAAAACTTATAGTAGTCTTGGGGTCTATTGTATCGAAATAAAGTGTGAAATTCGTTTTAGACAGCAAAAGTAACACTTTAACCTGATTATCACGAGTGTTTCCGTGCTTCGGAGGGCACGTTAAGATGTCGGTCCCGGCCGTTATCAATTGACTACAGTCGTTAAAACCAAGTCGGAGGCCATTTGGCGATTTGAAAACTCTGACACCAGGGTTAGCCGCCGTGTGGTGATCGGTTGAGAATAACACAATCTCTTTCCGTGGGTGTCTTAAGAGGCGATTAAGGAAACACAAATGAGACCTGCCTCCTATTAATCCATCTTAGGCAACGAAACCTCAGTTTGTTTTGCATCTGAGGTGGCGTCCCATGGTCTCATGCGGTGTGGTAAGCTCTGTAAAGGGCCGTCAAAAAAATTCTTCTCTACTTGTATTTACCATATTCCGCTATGAATTCACCTATTTACTGTTTTACCCGTAAACTACTTACTCGTGAACATAGCTTTAAAAAACTATTTCACCCTTTTTGAAGGCGGGTCAATTTTTTGTTAAAAATATTTTATTTTATTCTTTTTAAAGGTTATCATTTATCATTATCATTCATATAACTCCCTCGTAGATTTATTATAAAGCACTAAATCACTCGAGATTAAAGAGCGATATAGTGATAAATTACTTTCACCCCTCTTGATACCCAGAAAGATATGAGGTGGTGATATTCACAACCAGTCGCAAGATGGCAAGAAAGATACGGGGTAGTACAATTCTCAAACCGATCGCCAGATGGCATGAAAGACATGGGGTGGTGGGTGATATTATCAACCGATCACCAGACGGCAGGAAAGATGTGTGAAGGTAATATACTCTACCGGTCACTAAACGTTAGAGCCCCAGGACACAAAGGAGCCCCAAAAAACAACTTAAAATTCTCAGGGAACAACTTCGTTTTTGCTTCGCTTACATTGATGATCGTCTACAAATGACGGAGTTTTGAGGTAACAAACATAAAATAATAATAATAATAATAATAACCCGAATTGAGAACCTCCTCCTTCCGGTAAAAAAAATACCTGATCATATTCTGACACAATAAAATACGCCAGCTGCCCTAGCATACGCAATGAGACTTCTCTCTTTTGCTTATGAGAGTAAAGAATTCAGAATCAACACAAGGAAAATAGACCCTATTTGGATTTGGAGAAGTTTTCATTTCTCTTGCGTTTTGATTTGGACATACGTCCTTTTAGTAATTCAAGATCATGTGTCAACGTCAATAGGATGCAAAAGAAATGCAAGCTTCTGCTCTTATATTTAAAGTTATGTTTTCCTTGGCAATCAACTGTCACGGGAACGAAGATATGATTAAATAACTTAAGATACTTTGAACAGTTTTGATTTACTCTCCACAGGTACAGAAGAAAGTACTCTAGACCACACTATACTATGCATCGCACCAAAGAACATCATTGCTGTTACTAAAATGACCTTAAAGATTGATGCAAGTATTATTATATCGGACTGGGAACGGAGGCAAATGCCAAGGTGAGTATTTATTCCTGGTTGTATTCCCTTCGGTCATATACATAACTACTTTATGCCAAACTTTTTTACTTTGTCTTTTATTTGTGACTGTACAATGCTTCTAATTTCTTGTTGTGTGTCAGCAATCATCGATTTTTCGATTTTATACGAATACAATATCTATGTCTATGTATTTATGTATATGTTTATCGCCTACAATACACTAAATGTAGAATTACGTACTTTTCTTATAACTATCCATCCACTATATAAAATGAATAAATTCAGAAACACGAAGTTTGCCGAGAGACATTAGAAGCGCATGTATGTATGATCTCTATGGAAACATGATCTCTTTTCGTCGCGGAAACCATCAAATTAACACCTCTCTTCCCATATTTCACATTTTTTATTCCTGGGTCCGCCATAGGTTCCTTAACGCTATAGATAGACACACATAATCTTCTAAATAATATTCAATTCATATTCAATAGTTTATTGCGTTAAAATGCATTTTAAATACAGATAAAAATAACGCCACAAGCCAATAATTTGTGTTACATAAAATCACAACCTGTCTCTGTACTACTATTGCAGTAAGTTGCCTTTATAGGCATTTTCTGGGTTAACTCGCTCCATCGTCGACCTCATCTATGACCTTGGTCAAGTTTGAGGTCAAGTTTGAACCACTCTCATAATAAAAAAAATAAAAGACTGGCTTTTACAGTAATTGAGTACTTATAGGTTCAAAGACGCGCCCGTGGGCTCCAGTTGTGCGAGCGTAGTTCAAGAATTATCTCGGATATCTCACGCGGTACGCACCGGAGCCACCACGCTAGAGCGAGTCAGCCTCACGCAGTCTCTCTCTGTCACCACCGGAGAAATCTTGCACTCCTTAGACAGGATGAATAAGTTGTCGGTAAGCATAACTCTCTTAAATTATTGTCCAATTTATTTTGCTAAAAGACTCCAGGGACTTTGTTGCTTGAGAATTTCTACAGTTCCAGTCTCATGGATAAGAAACATTGTAATGCTCATGGAACGGAAAAACAGCTACCAACGCCTTGTAATCTTACGGCCAAAGCTTCTAGCGGCGGCGGATTTTCTGTTTTCATTGTTCACAGATCGCGATACAGAAAATCATGCTATTGTAAGCTGTTTTTTTCTTTGAGTCTAAGATCTCCGTTATAAAGAAAACATCTGTGCAAAATGTCAACTTTTGATGCTGTACGTTGATGAGAGAAAGTCACGATTTTTCTTTTAATACATACAATGTTTTATTGCAGAGCGAATTAGAAACTTTAAGAAAAACCACCGATATAGCTAACTTTAAGTCAGAGTTCGCGATTGTATACGAACGGAAACAGACTGAGAGAAAGCGAGACAAGTACAAACGGCTTTTATCTTACGAGAACCTGGCCTTGTACCCTGATTACCAAAGACGATTAATGGTGCTAAGAGAATTGAACTATATTGATGAACATGACAGTGTAATATTAAAAGGAAGGGTAGCTTGTGGCATGGGAACTAATGAACTGATAATTTCGGAGTTGGTGTTCAGAAATGTGTTTACGGATAAGAATCCCGCGGAAATTGCAGCGTTACTCTCCTGCTTCGTATTTCAAGCGAGGACACAGGTTGAACCCCAGCTCACTGAGAAGCTTGCAGAAGCTGTTAAAACTATTGAGAAGATTGATACAGAGTTGTCGAATATTGAAGCCAAATATATGGTAGGTATCCATTGTTTTACCGTAAACAAATGTATCTGATTAATTAATTTTATATTCCCAACTTATCGCCTATTTGTAGCGGACTGTATTTAAAATGTAATAAATCAAAGTACTGGTTACTGTTAAAAGAAAATATATTATAGAATAACGAAAACATGAATTACAAAGGAAATTAAAATATTGCTCGCACAAAATCTGACTCAACACGGAAACTTTCAAGTTCTCAGCTAAAAAAAAATCACAATTTTTTAAGTTTTAAAAAGCAGCTTAGCCACATAACAGAGGCCAATGCATCAGGCTACCCCACTTACATTGCGAAATCGTTCTTGTTGAAACGGTATCGGCACAGAGTGCACGCGTGTGATAACCTGACGTGTGGCCCTCTGTACTTCAAAGTTTTGTGGCAAAGTATTGAAAAAAATGGCTCTTATCCTTACTTTTATTATAAATGCGAGAAGTTCGTTTGAATGAATGGATGTTGCATACTCCTTAACGGCAAAAACTACTGTATGAATTTTAATGAAACTTGGCTGTAATATAGCTTAGACATCAGAATAACGCATAGGCTACATAATTTTCCCAAGTCCGAGAAAGCTCATTTAAAATTAATAATCTGTTTATCAGGTTGGGCGATTCGAAGGGCAACAGGAGCGTCTCAACTTCGGCCTCGTGCGAGTGGTGTACGAATGGGCGCTCGAGAAGCCATTTGCAGAGATCATGGACTTGACTGACGTGCAAGAAGGCATCATAGTTCGATGCATACAACAGTTGCATGAGGTAAATGCATAACTCCGCTAACCCAAGTCCCAGTAAGTACTTTACAGAGACTGTAAAGTGTCATTAGGGTGATTTTAGCTAGCGAAACTTTAGGGGGTGATCCTCCCCGTGAAACTGAACCATTTTTCCTAAAGAACCTCAAGAACTTCTCAAAGAAATTTCAACTTCTCATACTAAGGCAAATCAGCTGAGCGCATAATTTGTATGGAGGCGAAAAAATATTTTCACATTTCGACCTATAATATGTTCCTTGGGGAAAGTAGTTCAGTTTCATTGGCTGATTCACATCCTTGATATTCGCTAACTAATTTAAAGTAACCCCGTTATTACTGATTGTAAAGTTATCCTGTAGTTGACGCCAATCCCAAGGTTAACATTGATCTTTACGCATAGAAATAACTACGCTTGTACTGTATTTCGTGATTGCCTAGGATTTTCTTTTATTTGATAGGGTTATACGAACCATATGTAATCCTGTCAACTAAAGTGGGCATTGTGCGATATGTGAAATAGTAGGACCTCCCTCCCCCTCATTTCGTAATAAGCACAGAGTACACTACCAGTCTATCAATTTTATAAGTCACATCGGCAATATTCGTTTGTCCTGTTTTCTGATGCGCGTCCTGAGCTGACTAAATACTGTTCGTAAATAACAATGAAATATTTAGACCTTGTTGCTTTACATTCAGATTTTAAATACAAGAACACCAGAAACTCGTCTCATTTTGCTTTATTTTTGACAATTGATGCCAAAAAAAGATTAATTATAGTTGAGATATAATAATAGGAGAGCATACCTACTACGTTTGACAAGATAGATTTTTCCGCAGCTACATCGGCTGAAACTGGTACTACTGCATCTAATTTAGTTTTTTTTATTATCAGCTTCTAATCGACGTTAAGGACGCTGCAGTAGCGATAGGTGATCCGAAGCTGCAAGCCAAGATGATGGAAGCCTCCACAGCAATCAAACGTGACATCGTGTTTGCAGCCAGCCTGTACACCACACAGAAAGAAACTACAGTTTCCTGACCTTTGAGAATGGCGGTCAAGTCACTAGGCACCCGCAAACGGTTCTCACTTGTTAATTAGTACAAATCAATTTTAAAAAAACTACAAAATGTTGTGTTGCAAAAAGATCTCGTGCCTTGTAAAACTACTGTTATTCGGACCTAGTTCAGTTGGATCTGTAAAATGTATTTATAGTATTATATTTGTAAATAATAATGAACAATAAAAACTAGTTATTTTTTACCTCGGAGGTTTTGTATTTTTACCAATTATTTTTTAATCCGTTACTATTAAATTATGCAATGCCCACTTAATAATGACCGCGTGACCTCGCGAGAAGGAAGAAATCTAAATTAAAAGACTGATTGTAATTTAAATCATCCCAAGGCTAAATGAGAAAGCCCCTTTTATAGATATGTCGCAGGGTTATTGTCAAACCCGTGATATTATAATTTCACTACTGAAATAGTTTAACGGATTGACAGACTTTTTTAGTATTATTGTATCCTAATCTAACCGAACCAGTCCATTCTAATTACTTCATTAGTGGAGGCGGTAGACAAACAAACGTGCAAATAATTTCACTTAGCACGGGTTTTATTTATTTATTTTTAAATAAATAAATATATATATATACCTGGAAGAAATCGCTTGAAGCAATAAGGTCGCTTATTTGTACCTTTTGTAAAATTACTTGTAATTGTCTCATCATTGTATTTCTTTTCAAATTGTGCAATAAAGTATATTGTATTGTATATAGAAATAAGTATTAATAGTACACCTTAGAAAAATTGTATAACTGTAAGTTTGCTTTGAAAACTTTTAGGACATTCTAAAACCAAAACCCAGAACCAGTAAAAAAATGCCACTCGTGAAAAATATAACTTTAAAAATAAATGATTCAGTAGTAGTAGAATTGTTTGTTTGTAACTTAAGTACCAACAGTCTTGTTGTGGATAGGGATGGGTGTCCCGCATTGACTTATTATAAAGTTGGCCGCCCTAACCAAGCTCCAGGATAAAAATAACTATGTTACGTTAACTATATTAAATGTGTGCATACAGAAAATCCTTTTGGTGTGTTTTATGCATACAGAAATCTTTATAAAATGATCGTGAAGTGTTCCAAATAAGATTTGGCCCAAAAGTCTCTTAGCCAGGCCATATCCCCAAATAAAACAAGTCAGCGATTTTTCGATCAAAACTACGTAAAACGAAAAAACAGAAGGAAGATTTCAAGAATGTCGATGACGCGAGGGTCTTTGGCGGGAACTCTACGTGAGCGGTTGCTTTTTTCTGCGTGAAAATAGTGATAGTGTATTATGCAGTAAATTGACTAAAATTTGTGTAGTGATGAAAAATTCAAGTGATAAAGTCGTTTCTGCTCCGTTTGGTACCGACAAAGATCCTCGCGGTTGTGCTTCTCGCCGCCAGTTTTCGTAAAACAGACGCTATCCAGTTTTACGCAGAACATGAGAAGCTTAGGGTTGAAGAAAGAAGATTTTTCACTGAAGACATGGCTGTATGGACATAGTTTCCTTTGCCTTTCCCGAAAGGGATAAATTTTAAAAAAAATGACGATGACGCATGGAGAGCTGTCAAAATTCGTGAAATGGAACGTATCGGTACCCACCAAATGATTCGGTTTTCTTGAGCACTCACTTTTATTTTCGATGACTTGTGTAATTTGATGACGGAACAATTAACAATAGTTGTAAATTGTGATTCGCGGATAGACGTCGTGCGTAGACTTGTCGCGCTCATGTGGACGTCAGCGGAGGGTGAACATATTGTTTGATGACTTTACAATTTAATGTGTGAAGGAAATTGTAAGAAATGATTCAAGACGACGAATTTGAGGTGCTGGTGACGTGCCCCAAGCGGGCACAGGAGCTGGGTTTCAAGCCGCAAATGGAGATCGTAACGAACCGTTTGCTGCCATACGCCGCCGAGCTAGACGAGGAGTCCCGAGTGTTCCTCGACCAAGTGAAGACCAACTTGGCCAAAGCTGTTATGCTCCGAGAAATGAAACCGGGCTGTGGAGTCTGGTCTTCCCGACTTATGAAGTAATTAATCTTTGCCTAATACTTGAATAGAAAATACAAAGCTTGTGAGCTTAGCTGCTACAATATTTTTTCAAATTTTGATAGGTAGAACTAATTGATGAAATTTGGCAGTCACGTAGGGTTTATCAAGCTTTTGTCAAGTACATAGTAGTACAAACAGCTAACTAACATAACGTAATAGAAACAAAATTTATGGCAGTTTTGTAATAGAACTAGAAGATATGTAAACTAAATATAGGCACTTTAACTTCATTAAAAGTCAAAGAAAGTTACCTGTAACTTTGATTTGCATTATTAAATACTGCATGAATTAAATTCGTTTACATAAGCAAATACTTTATTGGGTACTTACAGTTAACATGTGCCATGGTGCAATTTATCAATAATTCAATCAATTTTAGAAGGCTATAAAAGAATTTGTCAGTAAAGTAATTTACAGAAAAAAAAGAAATAACTAATAATTTTAACTAATATTAGAAATAACTTGAAGTTTTTTCTGACAGGATGCCTGATAATAGGTAATGAGAATAAGCAATCAAGACAGAGATACAATTAGAGGAAATAGAAATGCAACAACATGGAACTTGCACAATGTTGTATGAAATAGGACCTAGGAATATTCACACAAACATTTTTAAAACTCAGGGTACCTAACAACATAGGACTTGTTTGTTGGTGCACAATGAAGTACATTTGATTTTAATTTTTCTATTATTTATAAATTGAAATTTCAAATTAAATTATATTAAAACATAAATATATGAAACAGTATTAAGTATTATTGTAACTGTCTTGAAAAGCTTTGTTTTAAAGCTTGACTTGTGAGAATTTCAATTTTAATGTATGGTCAATAGGAAGTGAAAAAAATTTTTGATACTAACAATTTTAATGGAATTCTTCCACTGCTGTTCGACTTTGTTTCAACATTCTTGACTTATCAAAAAAACAGTAGCTTGTTATTCAAGGTCACGGTTTATTTGAATAAAAATAATAAACAGGATGTCTGTTATCAAAACAGCATTACCTATTCTGGGATAAATCATTGTTTCAAAGCATTTTACACTTTATTTTATTTACAGTTAGTATTTTTTTTTTGAGTAGGTTGTTGAAGCAATGTCAAAACAATGAACCTGTTTTCTTCTTGTTTTGGGTAAATTCTATTAGGGTTTATTTTCGCTCATAAATACCACAAATACTTATTTGATTTAGAAAGATTTTGTTTGGTATACTTACCATCTATCAGACCAGCCTGATAGCTTAGTTGATAATTACCTTGCCTACTAATCTGAAGGTTCTGGGTTCAATTTCTGACCAAGACAAATATTTTGTAAGTCATATTTTTAATTACCTATTTTCAAGTATTAGTGAGGAGTCTGGGTCTTAAAGTTAACAAAAAAAAGTATATAAGTTATCAGGTATTTAGCACCCTTATTAAACTAGCCTTGCTTAGCGCTTTGTGGATTGTCCAAAATTTTTTTATCTGTGTAGGCCAAATAAAACAAAGGCATGAGTTTACTGTATGTACTCAATCATTTATTTGTATTTTCATATTGTGTAAAAACAAGGTCTTACTAATATAATACAAGTTTCAAATATGAAACCCTGTGAGGATACAGCAAATAATTTTCAAATATTAATAACTTCAATATTGACTTCAAATAGCCTTTATTTCCAAATACATTTTTCATGCAATAGTTCATTTTAATTATACATAACATTCTATTATATTTAGATAAATTTCGTCACATTATACTATAATATTGTTCATTATTATATTTATTATAATATAATGAATAACATAAACATTAACTTAATAAAATTTGACTTACAATCTATTTATTTATAACATATAAGTGTTTTTCAAAATCCCTATCTTCACTTTAACATTAACAATGTATTTGTTTGTTTATTTGTCCTTCCTTCATGGAAAGCTGGAAAGCGTCAGAGGCAACCGAAGTTGCGACAAGTTAGCAGAATTTTCAGTAAGATCCAACCGCAGCAAGTATATGTCTTGAAAATATTTTGCATACCCAATTGCTCAAATTGGTTTAGAATTAACCTTTGGCAACTCTAGTGTCTGAATGTCTGGCCACGGCCCAGCACTTCCTAATATGTGTTCCTGACCTTCTACCGCTCACTTCTCTATATATTGTTGTAGCATTGACAGTCAAAACAGGCAAATGAATATTTAGAACTATTTTTATACAGGGTGTAAGAGACGGCTTAGCATAAGGCATAAACTGAAACCCTGAATTCAGACTATCATTCCGAAATTTTTTTTCGTGTTTATTCAAATTTTCTGTTTTCAAATAAAATTATTAATTCGATATTTTATTTTTCAATAAAAAACAATAATAACAATGTAAAATACAGAAACCAGCAATGTAATACAACAGCACGTCAGGTTATCCATTTGCACTATGAAAGCCGCGACGTCAAGGTCAACATGTATATCCTGATGTGCTGCCGTGTGTACATTGCATGCTGATTGAAGCGCGGGGCGCGGTTTCGCGTTACAATTACAATGCGTACCGCCAAAGTAGGTAAATCACGAAAACTCCCTAATTTGACGTTTCCAGGAAAAAAATATTACTTGTAGGCTATCATAGTTACAGATATACATATTCCACCATTTAAGTATTTGCTAAGTTGTCCCTTACAACCTGTGTAATTAGAAATCAAGCTGACTAACCTTGCACATATTTAATGTATTTTAACAAAAACCATATTTATCTAAATAATGATAATAGTTTCACTCTGCTAATGGATAAAGCCTCAACTATAAAGAATTTGGGAAGAAGGTGTTAAATTTAGAACATAAGCGAAAGTACTTTAAAAGTTGTAAATAGGGACATTTTATATGACACAACCAATTTATTAAAACATCACAGAGGAAAAGATTAAAGGAAAGAGAGGCAGGGGCAGACCTAGGCGGAGCTTTTTCGAACCAATTAAAAGAAGATTCAGGTCGTATCATATCGAGAGGTCAAATTACTAGCAAGGAATAGATGTGTGCGGCGTTTACCCCACCAACAAGAGCGCGGTTTTAAAATTTAAGAAGAAAAGAAGCTAATTTTGCTGAAAGAAGACTATGCTTGCCACACCGGGGAATCGTACCAGCTGAAGTACAACAAAAATAACATCCTATCATATGACATCAATCGATAGATCAAATCTCTCAACTAACATGGTCAATTAAGTGACAAAATAACTTTTACTCAAGGGTCCATCTATTATACAATTTATAAAAGTGGTGTTACTTTTTTGCATTTCAGCTGGTTCGATTCCCGGGTGTGGCAAGCGTATTTTTAAGTCTTTAAGTTCAATTTACTTTTAAATAAAAAATGAAGTCTTCTTCCAGTAATTTTTTTTACCTACAATATTAAGGTCCGTATTACAGAACACGACTCAGACTCTAATCTATACTTAACTAGCTTTTCGCCCGGGACTTCGTTCCCGTGGGAATTTTCCCGTCAATTTTCCAATGTTTTTAATACACTCGGCTTCAAAAAAATCGCACCTTTTAAGAAATCTATTTTAAACATCTTTCAATCGTATTTGTATTATGAAATATTGGTAATGTTCGGTATCATTTGAAAGGTAAGGAAACAGAGAATGCAAAAACAATAATTCATTCAATGTTTCTTATTGGAACTGAGAAAAATTTACAAAACAATAAAAATCCTTAAAAAACCCTAATGAAATCTGATTAATTTTTCAAAACAAAGTTGCTTAAAACTAACCTAAAACCTAACACTACCCCCCCTAGCCCTAATGACGTCTTCCATGCGCTCCCTCATGGATCGCACCAACTTTAGGACCTCTTCTTGAGGGATTCTGTCCCATTCCTCAATAACGGCGTCTTGGAGCTCCTGAAGAGTCGCGGGAGCGGGATCACGGGATCTAACCTTGCGTTTCAGCTGGTCCCAGAGGTGCTCTATCGGGTTCAGATCTGGACTTCTCGCTGCCCACTGCATGACAGGGATCCCAACCTCTTGAAGGTAGCCCTGCACAATTCCAGCAGTGTGCGCGCGAGCGTTATCGTGTGTTAATGTGAACCCGTCGCCAATAAATCCAGCATAGGGTACCACATGTTCTTCCAGGATCTCTGTGATGTACCGGTGAGCAGTCATCGACCCTTGCCCGCGAGCACCGCCGGTCCGAGAGACGCAAGAAAGTTCAGTTTTGCCGTCGGCAGATATGCCGCCCCAGAACATGCAGGAACCGCCCCCGTATTCTACCGTCTCTTGGATGCAGGCTTGGGAAAAACGTTCCCATTGTCTTCTGTATACTCTTTTGCGTCTATCGTTGCAGAAAAGGCACACTCTCGTTTCGTCTGAGAAGAGAACAGCTCTCCATTGGTCCAGGGTCCAATTGACGTGGGCGCGAGCAAATTGCAGGCGTGCTCGCCGATGCGCTGCGGTTAATTTTGGACCCGTGGCAGGTCTTCTAGCCACAATATTTCTCTCCTTTAGTCTTCTTCTAACTGTAGAGACACTCACGGCCCTTCTACGAACTGCTTGAAGCTGCTGTTGCAACTCAACAGCATTAGAGAACCGATTTCTCAAAGACTTCGATACGACGAATCGGTCATCTCTCGCAGAAGTGCAGCGATTTCTACCAGACCCACGCCTTCGGACAAAGCCACCGGTCTGCAGGAACCGCTGGTACACTCTTCGAACAGAAAAGCGACTCAAGTGCAATCGCCGAGCAACATCACACTGACGTAGTCCTGATTGCAGTAGTGCGATAACTTGGGCGGCTTCAGCAGCAGTAGTGTCCATCTTCAAGTACGTTTTTCTGATGAAAGATATTCTTCTGTGTCTTCTTCGACTGTTGGTAGCAAATTTATCCCCCAATAAGCTGTATCGACCCTTTTATACCCAAAAAACAAAACAATACAAACAAAATTTGAAGAGGAGAATCAGTTCCATTGTCATTCACAGTGACTTAAAGTGTCAAGCTTTTTCTTTAATCAAATGAAATGGATATTTTTTTAAAGAGTTTTTATAGGGCTCTCAAATGATACCAATATTGCTACGAATAACTGCTTGTCTTAAGGATTAACAGTGCTTAAAGCCTATTTTTACGGACGTGCGATTTTTTTGAAGCCGAGTGTAGTTATTCTGCTATTCGGGACGGAGAGAAATACAACAAATCAAAAACCATGGCAATCGGTCCAGCCGTTCTCGAGTTATAAGTGTTGTAACAAACACGACTTTCTTTTATATACACTCTGCTTCAAAAAAATCGCACCTTTTAAGAAATCTATTTTAAACATCTTTCAATCGTATTTGTATTATGAAATATTGGTAATGTTCGGTATCATTTGAAAGGTAAGGAAACAGAGAATGCAAAAACAATAATTCATTCAATGTTTTTTATTGGAACTGAGAAAACTTTACAAAACAATAAAAATCCTTAAAAAACCCTAATGAAATCTGATTAATTTTTCAAAACAAAGTTGCTTAAAACTAACCTAAAACCTAGTGTTACCCCCCTTAGCCCTAATGACGTCTTCCATGCGCTCCCTCATGGATCGCACCAACTTTAGGACCTCTTCTTGAGGGATTCTGTCCCATTCCTCAATAACGGCGTCTTGGAGCTCCTGAAGAGTCGCGGGAGCGGGATCACGGGATCTAACCTTGCGTTTCAGCTGGTCCCAGAGGTGCTCTATCGGGTTCAAACCTGGACTTCTCGCTGGCCACTGCATGACAGGGATCCCAACCTCTTGAAGGTAGCCCTGCACAATTCCAGCAGTGTGCGCGCGAGCGTTATCGTGTGTTAATGTGAACCCGTCGCCAATAAATCCAGCATAGGGTACCACATGTTCTTCCAGGATCTCTGTGATGTACCGGTGAGCAGTCATCGACCCTTGCCCGCGAGCACCGCCGGTCCGAGAGACGCAAGAAAGTTCAGTTTTGCCGTCGGCAGATATGCCGCCCCAGAACATGCAGGAACCGCCCCCGTATTCTACCGTCTCTTGGATGCAGGCTTGGGCAAAACGTTCCCATTGTCTTCTGTATACTCTTTTGCGTCTATCGTTGCAGAAAAGGCACACTCTCGTTTCGTCTGAGAAGAGAACAGCTCTCCATTGGTCCAGGGTCCAATTGACGTGGGCGCGAGCAAATTGCAGGCGTGCTCGCCGATGCGCTGCGGTTAATTTTGGACCCGTGGCAGGTCTTCTAGCCACAATATTTCTCTCCTTTACTCTTCTTCTAACTGTAGAGACACTCACGGCCCTTCTACGAACTGCTTGAAGCTGCTGTTGCAACTCAACAGCATTAGAGAACCGATTTCTCAAAGACTTCGATACGACGAATCGGTCATCTCTCGCAGAAGTGCAGCGATTTCTACCAGACCCACGCCTTCGGACAAAGCCACCGGTCTGCAGGAACCGCTGCTACACTCTTCGAACAGAAAAGCGACTCAAGTGCAATTGCCGAGCAACATCACACTGACGTAGTCCTGATTGCAGTAGTGCGATAACTTGGGCGGCTTCAGCAGCAGTAGTGTCCATCTTCAAAGACGTTTTTCTGATGAAAGATATTCTTCTGTGTCTTCTTCGACTGTTGGTAGCAAATTTATCCCCCAATAAGCTGTATCGACCCTTTTATACCCAAAAAACAAAACAATACAAACAAAATTTGAAGAGGAGAATCAGTTCCATTGTCATTCACAGTGACTTAAAGTGTCAAGCTTTTTCTTTAATCAAATGAAATGGATATTTTTTTAAAGAGTTTTTATAGGGCTCTCAAATGATACCAATATTGCTACGAATAACTGCTTGTCTTAAGGATTAACAGTGCTTAAAGCCTATTTTTACGGACGTGCGATTTTTTTGAAGCCGATTGTATATAGATAGATTAGTCTTTGTCATTTTGATAGTGAGATAGACATGAAATTAAATTAAACCCCATTTATTTACTAATACAGAATGCAACAAATCAATACTTATGTATAGATCAAGACTTGAGTCTCTTGTACGGGCCTAATTTTTCACTCGTGACTTAGTTTGTATCCCAGTGCTAAAAATCAGTTGCTCCGTTACGATATGACATGAAGAAAGGAACAACAAATGTGAAGTAAATATTTATTTTAAAAACTGAACAATGACAAAGCGTTAAAAATTATTTTCGTGAGTAAAGGATTCTTTGTTTCAAGTTCATGTCAGTTTATGTTTAAAATAACTAGAAGGGCAAATGACCTTCTGGATACAAATGGAAACCAACTTGAATGAAACACTCCAGATGTATTGTTATAACTTTATACTATAGCGGAGATTATAATACTTATAACAGGAGTGCTCCTGTAACATGTAATATAAAATTAGTCTAAGTTACGGTAATAAACTATTTTTAATTTTTTTAATTTAATGAATTATTGTATGTGAAACAAATAATAATGCCAGAAATATATTAATATCCGAAAACAGCAAAAAAAAAAAAAAAAAAAATATAGATAATGTGTCTTAAATCATCATCATCATCATAAATCAGCCCGCATCAACCCACTGCTGGGTATAAACCTCTTCTGTGTAGCGCCAAGCGTCACGGTTCTGTGCTAACTTCATCCATAGAGGTCCCGTCAATTTGACGAAATCGTCTGACCATCGGGCTGGTGGTATGCCCACTAGCCTTGTCTCTCCCCTTGACCACCATTCTGTGACTGCTTTGGTCCACCGTTCGTCGTCCCTCCTAGCCAAGTGTCCTGCCCATCTCCACCGTAATCCCGTTATCCGCTTCTTAAATTAGTAAAATTAAACATGTGATTCAGCCCACTAAACTTGAACAATTTAAGTAATACGAAAAAAAACCGCCTCTCCATATAACTTTAGTGAGCAGCGGATTCTCTTTCAGTAAAAAGGCGATTTTTTTTTGTTGAGAATTTAGTATTTTTCCTTAGGAACAAATTATCAGTCTCATAGGGAGAATCGCCCTTTAACGTTTAGCTAATTTAAAGTCACCTCACATAGGACAAAATATAGTTAGTTTGGGCGTAATTAAATAAATTAACTCCTTTTTTAACCGACTTCAAAAAAGGAGGAGGTTTCTCAATTCGACCGTATATTTTATTTTTTATTTTTTTATGTATATCCGCGGATAACTTCGTTTTTTATGAACCGATTTTGATTATTCTTTTTTTGTTGGAAAGGGAGTATCCCAAGGGTGGTCCCATGCTAAGAAAACCAGGATCTGATGGTGGAATCCTGAAGAAATTGAGGGAAGAAACTCTCGAAAAAATTGTCTTTTTGGGATTGAAGTCGGTGACTCTTACGTTTTTGACGTGGAATTATTAGACCTAAAATCACCTTTGTGTTTCGAAGGGAGCGGAGGCCTGTGCCCCTTGGTGGAGATGAATATGGACTGATAAATAAAAATCCTTTTTTACTAGTAAAATTATTTTTATAATTTTCTTAATTTCTCAAACTTGAAGTTGACTGATCAATGATCAGATCATCCTTCGCGTTTTGTTAGATACGCAAAATATTTATCGCTTCTATGCATAATTTTTCAGGTACATCAGAATCTACGGCTTGAAATTCAGCAAGGAAGACCACATCGCGCTGATAAAGCTGGCGTATGAGCTGGTGTTGGTTCCTGACTTGGAGCCATGCAAAATTCACAAGTTTGCCACCATGTTCCTAATGCTCACCAAGTAAGTTATTCTATTGTTGTGAAATATGACGTGGAAGAAGAACAAACAATCAATCTTTAACATGCTTACTAATCGCTCGTAGCCCAGTGGCACTCGCCAAAGTACACAGATGTAGGGAACCTGATGGCTGGCCGAAGTGACAATCTATCACGAGCGTTTCCGTGCTTCGGAGGGCACGTTAAGCCGTCGGTCCCGGCTGTTTTCGATTGACTACAGTGGTCAAACCAAGTCGGAAGCCATTTGGCGGTTTGAAACCAAGGTTATGCTTTCACTTCATAACGTGACGGAGTTATAATAGGAAGGGACGTGCTTTTTTACATAGGGATAATTGGAGGGCTGTAAAGTGACATAGGCTACTTTTTCACGACAACGAAGTCGTGGGCCGAAAGCTAGTTCATAGTATTAGTTTGGAAGTAAAATCACGTGAATGAAGTCACTTACGAGAAGTAGAACTACCTACCCATAAAGGCGCGTCCTCGCTTGTTCCGCGAAAGGGATTGATTTTAATTATATTATTAAACACTAGCATTCCTCCCGGGACTTCGTTCCCGTGGGAATTCGGGAAAATTATGTAGCCTATGTCCATCGGGGATAATGGAGCTTTCTAATGGTGAAAGAATTTTTCAAATCGGTCCAGTAGTTTCGGAGCCTATTCAATGCAAACAAACAAACAAACAACCAATCAAATCTTTCCTCTTTATAAAATGTATAGAAATGAATTTCTAGAAATTTTAAACCCGTTTGAGCCGTGTGAGTCCTCGGCAGAGTAGAATAGGACCACCCTCTTTCTTACCGAGGTGTCGTACAAGGCGACTAAGGTTAATATGCAAGCAAGTTCATCTGCACACAGAGAAGGAAAACTCTGCAATTATATCAAAACCCTCGCCAACCCGTCTGCCAAGCGTGGTGAGTATGGCATTTACCCCTCATGTTATTGAGGGAGGCCGGTGCTCCAGCAGTGGGGACGTTATGGGCTGATGATGATGATGATTCTTTGAATAAAAGTGTTTTTTACGTACCCATTAAATCCTACGAAATCTATAGTTATAAGTAACTAGCTTTATTGAATATTTTGTAGCCTATGTTACTCGGAAATAATGCAGCATTCTTATGGTGAAAGAATTTTTTAAATCAGTCCAGTAGTTTTTGAGTTTATTCGTTACAAACATACAAACAAATCTTTCCCCTCTATAATATTAGTGTAGAATTGTAGATAGATCAGTTATCTAGGAACCATAATACAAGCCTTGACGCTGTGAAATTTATTTTTTTATGTAAAGAAGATTGTAAACCGTTGTCGAACATAAATAAAAATCTCATTGAAAGTGAGAAACAAAATCATTCATTGAACAGAACTATCCAATAGCTGCAATCAATTTTTACATCTTTTTAATTCATCTTGGCATGGATCACTTTGGCACTGAACTTGCTCCGTGAAAGTGAGAAAGTCGTTTATTTTTGGAATAAATGGGTTACATCCCTGTTACTGGTGCTATAGATAACTATACTAGAAATAGCTAGATTACACATTGTTCTATTCACATGTTTATTTGTGGTGGGTAATTTTTTTAGCAGATTAGAAAACGTGCTTCGTTATAAAGTTTTTAAAGTCTAGTAAAAGTACCTCGTCAAATTAAAATAGATAGAAGTACTTTGTAGTATTTCGCTCTTACACTCAGTTGTAGAAACGTGCATGAAATTAAAAGCTTCGTTAAATGTAGTGCCGTCCTTGTTTACGTCAACATGACGGAAAGTGACAGTCAATCTGAAACCAAATAGGGTCAATCTGAAAACCAGCGCTGTACAGTTTTTTGTACAGCACAATGCTGAGCTCGGCTCTCAGGTTAATCTAGTTCTTACTTTTTACTGTTAATTTAGTCATTGTACCGTAGATTTAACTTAAGCAATAAACATGATTTCATTTCATTTCAGTATGATATTTAAAAGTGGCATTAACTCTTATGGACGTTTCTGCAACTGAGTGTTATAAATCATACAGAAATTTTGTAAGTTCTTTGTGACCACTTTCACTTTCTTTCATTTTTGTAAAAAGAGCGAACTCCTCCAAGTTACAATGAACTTGGCACTTTAACTTGGGGCATTGAGTGTACGTATATGCACGTTGTCATAGTTTGCGTGCTCTTGGAACGGGCAGTTGCGAGCGCGCACGCACACTTCATCTTCCACTAACGCAAGGGCTTTTAGGATCTCCATCAAATAATGCGGCACTTAACCAACTGTTGTATTTCAGGAAAAGACATCTCGCGGCGCCTGATGAATTGATTTTGCATTGGCGGCCGTTGTACGAGCTGGGCCGGAAGATATTTGAAAAGTGCACTATGTATCACTACCCTTCGTAAGTCAAAATCACTTTCTAAGCATTTGTCAATAAAATTACTAAAAAGAATATAAATATTGTTATCAAAACACTGTAGACGTTGCGACTACGAATAAAAAGAAAGGTGATCCTGTTTCATAGGTCTGTGTAAAGGTGATCCTGTTTCATAGGTCTGTTCTTCATAGAACAGATTTGCGGTAAAATATCAAATATTTTATGCACACTATCGTCAGTAATATTACCGATTTAATAACACTCATTTAATAGCGTGAAATCGATTAAGTTTTGATTTTTCTTAGAAGTTTACGTCATCTTAAACTCGTACTTCACGTTTAAGAAATTAAGTTTGCGGATCAAACATTTCGATTAGAATTTCCCAGTGTTCGTCATCGAAAATTTATTTTTATTTAATATTTTCTGATACGTTACGTTATGATTGCGATATTAAATTACTTAAACCTTTAACTATTAAAGGCAAACACTATAGACCGATCTTCCACTCCTAATTGCACTTAAAAGCCCTCAAAAATATTGGTCATGGCCACAACTTCGTCATTTCGGGTTAAAGTATTGCACAATTGTGAAATACCCAATTAAGGGTCATCATCCGTGTGTCTGTCGAAATTTTCCAATAATAAATACAATGTTAATTAAATTCAGCTTCAGGCGCTTGGGACTTACCCTATGAACTGGCGCTCAGCGCTATGTTTTAGCGATAACCCTAAGTGTGTGAGGGTGAACCAAGTCTGGAATCCTGAGGAGCCTTTCTCTAGTAATAAAACTGTGGCCAGTAGTAAGACAAACGACGACGTTGTATCTGCTGTTGTCTTTAGACACCAATACGGCAAAGACCGCGATGTAGCGATGGTACATGTATGGTATATCTATTCAGGGCTGTACGTTCTTGCCCGGGCGCGCAAACGGACGGTGTGGTAGCAATGGTCCGCCGGCTGATTTCGGGACGCGGGTTGGACGACGCCATGCTTCTCCTGGGCATGGCTGGCCCCGGGTCCGAAGACTTGCCGCAGTAACGTCTTATTGTTGTATCAAGGAGTCTCCTAACTCTCATGAACGCGTTTACCTACAATGGTTTAGTTACACGAGTACAGTGACGATACAGTCTGGGATAAGCTCTCGGTTGTTTATTTAGTATAGCATAGCTTTCTTATGTCACTTATGAACTTCGTTCTTATGACACTCGCTGATAAGAGAGCTTTCTATTGGGTTTTTTTTTCTAAACGGTCCAGTAGTTTTTAGTTTATTGGTTACAAACACATAAAAATTATAATCTTTCCTCTTTATAATATTAGTGTAGATGAATACGGTTTTCTATCCATATATGCTCCATCTGCACACACGGATCGATTTAATTCGTAAATAAAATCTACTCTTAGAGATATAGAATGTCTAATAGCGCTTATAGTACCACCTTTCATGCAGCAGAATAAAGAAATAAAAATCCAATAATATTCTAAACAGTGTATACTTCAACCACATCGATACTTTCTATCGGTGACATTCCTATGAATTTCTTGTGCCTCCCAGTTTGGAATTAAAAATATAAACGGCCACCTAAATGTTACTCGCTCTATCTAGTGTCAATTTTCAATCTTGTCCCTGTACTCGTGTAATCAAGGCAACAGTGAAAATAATTATTCACATTTACTGTTCCCCCGCGCGATTCTTGCACACCCGCGTGTGCAAGATTTATCGCACGCGCCGTAAATAAGCGCGCGACAAATACGAATAAATGAAATTATCTGGTCCTTCAATGAGCTTAGTTTAGAGACTCCTATTATATTTGTTAGGGAAGGGCACACGGTGGCAGCGGCATTAGGCTCATTATTTTCATTAGGAACAATTCATGAACCAAAGCTTATTTTATAACTTCAGCACGTAACGTCTGTAACGTCTGTGTTTCAGACTGTAAAGTCTTTGCTAGTTTTATTGATGGTTAGACATACATATTTACCGGTATATAAGTTCGAACCGGACAGAACATTAATTTCTAGCAGCAGAGCTAAAAGCTGGTGATACAGCGAATCGAGCTGCTTACAGGGCGGGGCCGAAGTCTTCGTCCAAAAGCGTAACAAAGTGTGGTGAGGACGCAGTTTTACAAAGCAATGAATTATCATCAGAAGTTAATACGGTTTTTTATTCCTTTCTGGTGAAAAATCCCAATTTTTTTTTGTATTTGTTTTTCTCAATATAGAATATTTTTCTTTTGTTCATGAATTCATCATTAATGTGGTACGGCTGATTAATTCACAAAGAAAATATAATTTCTTTTCTAAAAATTTCACCTTTAAACCCATCACATCACCTTATTCAGTTGGTACATGGTGGGTGAAAGGATTTATTTGGTGCATGTGCCTTATTTGTATTGTCATAAGGACTGGTATTTAAAAAATGTCATATTTTCACTTTCAGGTCTTTGGAAGGATCCTACTTGTCCATGGTGAAGAGTGCTAGACCGTAAGTCACGTTATTCTCTTGTATTTTTTTTTTGCAAAAGTGATGCTTGAGGCGCATATCTAAGATCATACGCGTATCTCTTGATTAAATATAATTAAATGAGTATTTAGTCCTCGCGTTGATGCAGATGTACTAAAAACATTTTATTTTCTAAAGCCACTTACAGTCCGCGAGGCCTATGCTGAGCCTTGCATTTGTGTGAGTGTTCATAGATAGTGTAAGTGTGAACCGGTTTACGCCAACCAATGGACGCGCCGCGCTCTAGGCCGACGTCACACCGTACACTATCTATGAACACTCACACAAATGCAAAGCACAGCTTAGGCCTCGCGAACTGTACCACTTCGAAGTCATTCACCGGAGGGGCTCAATAAGTTCTACAATAGTTTATTACAGGCTTAGTTCTATCACAATCGTTTTCGTAGCTTTTCTGTAAGGTTTTTAGCGCGGGGGGTTGGGCTAGAGTGACATGCCCTCGATCGCAGTAAGTTTGAACGTGTTTACCAAAGCTAAATCGCTCACGTTTCTATTCTGTTCAACGTTTCTATTGGGCCGAATACAAAGGAAACGTGAAAGGTTTAGCTTTGGTAAACACGTTTAAACTTACCGCGATCTGGGGGATGTAGGCTACTTTTCCACGCGAACGATGCCATGGGAAAGCTAGTAAAATAGTTTAAGGCGACTACAGCACCCGATCGTTCTTGAGCAAAAGGCGGCACACATAGGAATAGTGCCATCTCCGTCTCTCAACAGGCCTGGGCCGGCAATGCGGACAGTGTCGATACACGAAGTTTACACACGCACACCACACATGGACTATGAAAGTCTGCGTGCGTTAAAATATGTTCGAAAGTTAGAAAAATGAGATTGATGGAAAGGTAACAGCTTAAATCGAAAAATCGAGAATGTTCTACTTATCGAGAGTGTTCAATCACGAACATTTTGATAGCAAATTCAAGTTCCTGTGTACATTTTACTATCGTTTTTACAGCTTAAAAGATACACAATATTGGTATTTAGAGGTGACTTTGTGAGCTTTTTCTATCGAACCAAAAGTGCTGAATCATGTTTTCAGCAAACTACTTATCTAGTTTATGTTCTGAATATTACCGAAGTATTTTTTTCTTCAATTTAATGCAGTGCGTCATGCTTATCTACGCATCATAAAAACGTAATTTAGGTGCTGTAGTCGCCTTAAGTGAGAGACCGTTTCGAAAAGAGTAATAATCACTCGATAAATAAACCTGTCTCCATCGTATTTATATAACGAGTGAAAAGCTATATGTCTCGAGTAATCAGTAAGGGGTTTTGGAACGTGGCCTATAGCAGTTGTCTTTTTGAAGGTACTTTCCTGTATCTGCCACAAAAGAGATCCTGGACGAGTTCCTGCCACAGATCTGCCCTTGGACGACAGACACGCAGACGATGGGTCACCTTTCCGTCTTTCTGCCAGTCACCCTGCATCCGAAGTATGCTGAGCAAGGCCATCTGCTGTGGTTTGATGAGCTCATGACTCTGTGGGACACTTGTTCGCAATATGGATCGTCGGTGAGTGGAATAACACCTTTATTTAGTACGTACTGTATTTAAATCGTTAGGTTTGTGTATGGCGTAAGAGAGAAATGCATTAAGTTTATTGGAACAATGGTGTACGAGTATTTTGTTAACTATTAATCTTTCTCCAAGAAAAGTGAAAATGTTTTTTTTTATCTTCGCGAAGTAATATTGGATGTGGTTTTAGGATCTAATGACAATCTTCGCCGGCCTAGCGAAGAGGAACCCGGGCGCAGTAGACTGGACGCCGCACGTTCCCAAGATGTTTATGAGGTTCCTTCACGCGCTCAACTTACCAGTTAGCTACAAAGACATGCAGTACTCTAAGAATAGCTCCCTATGTAAGTATTGCGATACACGTCTATCACTTATTATAATAACTAAATCCGAATTTTAACACAAAGCAATAAGGTCTGTTTCATTGGTATACAAAAGCAACAGACACTCGACATGAGTCTTGCTCATAATTCCTATAACATTTGAGGACAAAAGAGAACCAACAATTGGCAAGATATTTTCATAAAATAAGACTTCTGCTCAGATACAACACGGGTGGCGTAACTTATAAACATGGTACTGTTCTACCTTACTATGATAGATCTTTGCTGGCGAGAACGATATCTCGGCAACCGCTCATATCCGACCCCTAGTTTGATGGGGTTTAATTTGTTGGAAATAACCTGTAGTAAATCCCCTTCAAAGGAATAAGTCGAATTTCCTGTAACCCTGTTTAAAAAAAAATGTAGCAGAAAAACGGTGATTGTTCTATAATTCCAGCAATATATTCTCCTTACAGGTACAAAGCACATAGCAGCTTGGATAGTGTGGAGTATGACTCCAGACGGCGTTGTATTACGACATTTGCGCAGTTTCCTAGCTGGCGTAGAGAGTTACTTGCACAGCGCCAACCAGGGCCGCTGGTCCAACAAGCTGCGAGATTTACTTAGGAAATTGGCCAGAGAGTTTCTAGTCAGGTAAGTTACACGGCAATTTAGGCAGTTTTTTTATTTTATTTTAATTGAATTTAAAAGTTGCCTGAAATCTTAAACATATGTTAAAACTAATTATTACTTGGTTATTAAGAAACCACCGTATGGACACCGAGTACGTAACCAGTAGACGTGCATTGATAGGAAATTTTAGTTAGAAAATAAATTCTTACAAATAACCGAGGTAGGGGGCACGTGTCATATATTTTTTGTGGGAGAGAGATGGAACTAGTGGCATGACCGCGCGCCACCTTGTAAATGTGACGTAATGTACAGAGGCCAGCCCATCAGCTTACTCCATTTTCATTGCAAAACTGCTCTTATCACAGCAGCGCAGAGTGCACGCGTATGGTAACCTGAGTTGCGGCCGTCCGCATAAAATTACTGAAGTGTCACGCACCTCTACTGTTTACGTGTTGGGTGGTTATAGATATGTAAAGCAAATAATGGTGGTGTTACGGTAAAGCCTCTTACTGAATTCGGTGTTAATGTGCAACGTTGTTCACAGAATCCGGCGCGAGCGCGAGCGCAGGTTCAAGAAGAGCTGGGAGAACCAGCCGCCCGACCGGATGAAGCTGCGGGACGAGGACATCACGGAGTTCGTGGGCGTGCTGCTGGAGCCCACGCTGCAGTCCGTGTACAGCCGCAGCGGCTCGCTCGACACGTCCAGCGCGCTGCACGACCTCGCCACGCTGCGGCCCGCGCTCGTCATCCCGCCGCTCGTGGAAAAGCTGCAGGGCGCGCTCACGTCGCTCACGGAGCCGCACCGCGTCACGGCCGCCATGACCGCCGTGGCCGCCGTGGCCCGCCCGCTGCTGCGCGGCGCCGACGCCGGCTACCCCGCCGGGCCCACGCACGTCGTGCCGCTCCTGCTAGCCGTGCTGCCCGGCCTCGACGCCAACGACATCAGGAAGACCCTCGTCTCCCTCCACTTCATCCTCATCTTCACCTGGATGGTCCCCATCGTCGACTGCAGCGCCGCCCCCGACCACTACTCCGACCTCACCGAGGAGGAGCTCCTCACCTGCGAGTCCACCGCACAATTCGAAGACTTCGTCCTCGTATTTCTAGATAGACTGTTCAGTATAATAGAGTCGAGCGTTCTCGAAAACGTCCGACTCGACACGAAGGAGTCCGATCTGAACCGGAGCAAGGCCGACGCCGTGATGGAGACGGCGATCTCGTCGGCCGCGACCGCCGTGCTGATGCAGTGCTCGCCAAGGATATTCGCGGAGGCGCTGCGCAAGTTCAAGGCGTTCGCGACCGAGTCGACCTTCGAGACGCGCGTGTCGGGCAGCATGGTGGGCGTGATGCTGCGCGTGTTCGCGCGCGTGGAGCCGCGCAGCACGCTGGCGGCCTTCGTGCCGGCGCTGTGCGAGCAGCTGGGCGAGCTGCTGGCGGCCGACGACGCGCTGCGCGAGCAGCCGGCGCCGCGCGACCTGCTGTACCGACTCGTGCTGCTGCTGCACGCCGTGGAGTGCGACGGCGCCGAGCTGCTGCGCTACATGCCGCGGCTGCTGCCCGTGCTGGACCGCGCGCTGCGGCTGCACGACAACTACGCCGTGACGCGCGCCGCCACCCTCCTGGCGCACGTGTTCAACTCGCTGTCGTACATCGACCTCAAGGACTGGCGCAGCTCGCCGCGGGACTACGGCGCCGCGCCCGCGCAGTGGCTGCCGGTCCGCGAGTGGGGCCGCGGCTGCCTCGTCAAGGAGGCCGACTTCAAGTGGCACGTGCCCAGCGAGGCGGAGGCTCGCTGCGCCCAGGAGCTGCTGGACCGCTACCTGAAGCCCGAGGTGGCGCGCCTGCGGCAGTGGGTGGCGGGCGAGCGCGACATGTGTCGCGAGCGCGTGCTGCGCAGCTTCTACATCTTCAACGCGGTGCTGGCGGGCAGCACGCTGCTGCCGGTGCCGCGCGAGCCGCCCGAGCCGCTGGTGGAGTCGCTGGTGCCCGCCACCGACCAGCCCTTCACGACCGGCGTGGCGCACTCCCTCACGCTGGACGGGCACAACGTGCGCGCGACGCTGATCGCGCTGCTGCGGGAGGTGCAGGCGCGCATGCTGGCCGAGCGGAGCGACGACACGCGCGGGCTCGACATGCTGGTGCAGGTGTGGGAGCGGGTGGTGGCGCTGAAGGGGCTGCGCGCCGGGCCGGGGCTGGAGACGCGCATGCGCTCGTACGGCGTGCTGGAGCGCGCGCTGGACGGGCATGGCGGCGCGGCGCGGGACGCGGCCGGCCCCGCGCGCCTGCGCATGCTGCTGGCCGACGCCGCGCGCCTGCAGGACGAGGCGCGCTACGACCTGGCCTGCGACGCCGGCATCACGCGCGCGGCGCTGCAGGTGCTGGAGGCGCTGTACGAGCTGTCCATCAGTGCGTACAGCTCGGTGCGCATGCAGGCGCAGGCCCGCCTCTACTGGATGCTGGGCCACTACCCGTACTCGTACCGCGCGCTCGTGCCGCGGCTGACGGCGCTGCTGGCGGCCGGCGGCGAGGGCGACGAGTGGCACGCCAAGCACAAGGGGGCGCTCTACGTGATGCTGGGCCCGCGCTCCGGTCCGCTCATCGCCAAGCAGGACTGGGAGACTGCGCGCGCGCTGTGGCCGGCCGTGCTGCGCGCGCCGCCCAGCGAGAAGCTCAGCCTCATCAAGCTGGAGCAGGCGCTGGGCGAGACGCTGCACCGGAACTTCCCGGCCGTCAACACGCGGCTCGAGATGTCGGCCGGCGCGCGGGGGGCGGCGCGCGCGCTGCTGCCGGCGCGACACGCGGCCGAGCCGGAGCTGGCGCGGCTCGTGGAGGAGGGGGCGGCGCGGGAGCGGGCCGTGAGCGAGCGCTGGGAGCACAGCTACCTGGGGCTGGTGCTGGAGCTGGTGGGCGTGGCGGAGGCGCCGGGCGTGCTGTGGCGCCGGCTGGAGCTGTGCATGCACATGCTGGCGGCCTGTCCGTCCGTGCAGACGCGCTACCCGCCGCGCGCCGTGCGCCTCGTGCTGCACGCGCTCGTGCACGACAACGTGTCCGTGCGCAGGACGGCGCAGCGCCTCACGCACTACGCGCTCAAACAGCGCAAGCGGCCGATCAAGAAGCTGCAGGTGGACCCTTACTCGCTGGCGGGGGTGCCGCGGGCGGCGCACGCGCCCGGCTACCGGCCCGACCTGCAGTGGACCATGTGGGAGGACGACGACCTGCCGCCCTCGCAGGAGGAGTGGGACCGGCCCTGGCTGCGCGACCACATCTACGGCTTCTACGCGTGGCCCGCGACCATCACCGTGGCCGCGCCCGCGCACGAGCAGTCCTTCATCTCCGACCTGGAGCCGGAGGACATGGAGGAGGGCGAGCGCCACATCCACGAGTTCTTCACCGACGAGGCGAACGTCGAGCGCCTCGTCGGCTTCCTCACCGTCGAGGAGAAGAAGGGCAAGGACAAGTTCAGCGGCGTCCGCTTCGCCATGTTCAAGATGCTGTTCGCGCAGTTCGGCGAGCGCGTCATGGAGCGCATCGTGCGGCTGGCGCTGCGGCACGCGGCCGACACGGCGGAGGCGCCGCAGCGGTTCGGCGCCGAGGTGGCCACGGCCCTACTGCGGGCGCCGCGCTACTGGCCGCGCGAGCGGGCCCTGCGCGCCCAGCACGACGCGCTGCGGCTCATCCGGGCCGGGCTCGGGGCCGTCACCCCCGACACCATGGAGGACTGGGGCACGTGCCTCGCCACCGGCATGGAGAAGATGGACCCGCGGCGGGGCCGGCTCGTGGTGCGCGGCCTGCTGGAGCTGTGCGGGCCGGCGCGGGCGCGCGGCGACGCCGGGCCCGACGCCGACACGTCGTTCGCGGTGTGCGCGCGCCTGTACGCGCTGCACGGCGCGCTGGGGGCGCTGGCGTGGCGCGGCGCGCCGCTCGCCGCCGACCTGCTGCGCCGGCTGCACGACGCCGACTTCCTGCACCACCCCTACCAGAACGTGCGCGAGACCGTCGGCAGCACGCTCATGACGCTGCTGGGCACCGAGCTCACGTTCCCGGGCGGGGAGCGCGGCCCGGCGCCCTCGCTGGTCGACTTCCTGGCGGGCGTGCAGCCGCGCCTCGCCGCGCTCTACGACGAGAACGGAGACATCGTCATCAAGCCCACCTCGTCGTCGGGCGCGGCGCAGTGCGGCGCCAGCGACGACAAGCCCGAGCCGTGCGTCGAGCCGGCGGTGGGCGTGCCGCTGGTGGGCCGGCTCGACGTGGAGGTGGCCCGCCTGGCGCCCGACGGGCCCGCGCACGACGAGGCGCCGCCCTCCAAGAGCGGCAGCGAGTCCCCGCCGGCGGGGGCGGGCGGCGCGCGCGGCGAGCGGCTCGGCAAGCAGCTCGCCGTGCAGCTGGACTCGGCGCTGCGGCTGGCGGGGGACTGCTCGGGCGCGGGCGCGCAGGAGCACGCGCGCGCCGTGAGCCTGCTGACGACGGTGCTGCGCGGCTGCATCGGCGTGCTGACGTGCGGCGTGGCGGACCGCGCCGCCGCGCTGTACGCGCTGGTGCCGGTGGCGTGCGCGCTGGCGGCGCGGGGCCCGCCGCAGCCGCACGACGAGCTGCCGCGCGCCGCCGACGGCTTCCTGGCCAGCCTGGCGCGCCACCACCACGCGGCCGGCGACTTCCGCGCCGCGCTCGGCGTGCTCGAGGAGCTGGCGTCGGGCCGCTCGTGGTGGGCGCGGCTCGCCTGCCTCGACTTCGCGCAGCCGCTGCTGTTCTACGGGCTGCCGATGCTGTGCGCGCACGGCTCGCTGGCGGAGCGCGCCGAGCGGTTCGCGCTGGGGCTGATGCGGGACGCGCGGGTGGAGGTGCGGGGGGGCGCGGCGCGGCTGCTGACGGGGCTGATGCACTGCCGCGCGCTGCCCGACGAGGAGGCCACGCTGCGCGCGCTGACGGCCATGTGCCGCGCGCCGCACTCCGTGGAGCGGCACTGCGGCGTGCTGGGGCTGTGCGCCTACCTGTCGTCGCGGCCCTACAGCCTGGGCCCGCGGCTGGGCGCCGTGCTGGCCGAGCTGGCGCGCCACACGAGCGCGCCCGACCCCGTGCCGGCCACCATCCGGCGCGCGCTGGCCGACTTCCGGCGCACGCACCACGACGACTGGCCGCGACACCGCGACCACCTCACCGAGGAGGAGCTCGACCTGCTCGCCGACCTCACCTCCCCCCCCACCTACTGCGCGTGAGCCCCCCCCGCACCGGGCGCGCGCCCGCGGCAGATACCACTTTCGACACCTAGGGAAATGGGTACTCTTACTGCGAGTGAGAATTAGGATGATTAGGGAGATACTGTCTACAGGCACACAGTAGTTGAAATCCACATTTTTTTTAACCTTTACGTGTCCTATACTGTGTAATAGCAGAGCGCTACTCCTTAGAGTACCTCATATTATTATAAAAACGAATAACTGAGTTTGATATTGCGGTGATGGCTCAAAGGTATGCTTAGGGCTCCATGTCGGTGACGGTGTAGCAATGTGAGTTTGCTTATTATCATCACCAAAAATCATAAAAGTAATTTCAATCTGTTCAAAATCAAAACATTGTATGAGAAAAATCAATAATGGTGATCTGTGAGATATTTGTTTTTTTTTTTTTTTTTTTTTATTTAACTTATGATAAACCCTAAATATTGTATTGCAATGACATAATAATTCGATGTAACAATTATTATTATTAATAAGATAAACAATTGATTTTGGATTGTTACCATGAACCATTGTATAAATACATAGAAACAGATCTGATGATAATGGGCATTATATACATCTTGTCTTGTAAATACTGGTTATGTATAAACGTATAATCAATTTCTAGGTATTTAATATAATTAATATATATAATAACTGGTATTTTATTTACTTGAAGTTCAGAACAATTAAAATACGGTACTGGTCACTTAAATAATTTATTTATATCCTAGGTAAGTATATCCAAATTACATAGTATAAAATTGAAACAAACAAATTCTGAAGAATGGAATTTAGTACAATTTTAAAGAAGCTTAAATATGAGAAAATATGGGCAATGCTTTCACAATGTTACAGTCCGAGCACGTTCAAATATTACCTCCGGTCATCCACATCTGAAACAGAAACAATAATTTAACTTACTACATACAATCATGAATTGTAGAAATATTTTCTGTTTAGTTTAACAACAATAACACGAGCATATCTAAGAAAAGTCTAGTTAAAAGACCTCAAAAGAGAAAGAAGATAAAAGAATAATAAGTAAATGTTTCTAGTTGTATGGACGAGTATTTGTATAAAGAAAAACTAGTTTGAGCTTGGAATAGGTTTTGTTAGGATTTCTAGTGATATGATAAGGCCCCATACAGTAGGGGCCACATTCTATACTTTTAGTCTAAAGATATTTTTTCTCATTTTAACTAACAATATGTTTTATGACTGTGTGACTTTAAATATTAGGGAAAATTAAGGATGTGAATAAACCCTCGAAATTGAACAACTTTCTCCAAGGAACATAGGTCGAAAAATGAAAAGAAGATTTCACCTCTCTATACACATTGTGTAATAATAAGTTGATTTGCCTTTATGTGGGAAGTTGAAAACTTTTTTGAGGATTTCTCATAAGTTCTTTGGAGAAAGTAGTTCAGATTCATGGGGAGAATTACCTCTTAAAGTTTCTCTAGCTAATTTAAAGTCGCCCCATATTCATTTGATAATAGATAACAATCTAAAAAAAAACAACTTACTTTTGCCATCACATGCTACAATTTTAACTTTATCCACTCTGGCAACCTCCTGCACCTCTCTGAACTCCACATCATTGAGCATAAATGTCCATACATTGTCACAAAATCTGTAAGAACAGAAACACAGGATATTAAAGTCAAATGACATAAGAACAAACCTCTAATTATTATCAAATAAGAATAAATTTATTGTTATCAGTAAAGTGGGACATTAATTTCCATTGGGGTAGATAGAAATAAAAATGTATGATGTGCTCAGACAAAGTGCATTTTAACGTTTTTACCTGACTGCACGACGCAAAGGAGGGTTAATGTTTATCTTATCATGTATTTGTATGTATGTGAAAAATCTGGCTTTCTAATAATGGGTCCAGATTGTTAAAATCGTTACGTTATTTAATAACAAAAGTCTCGACTACTGGACTCACTTGTTTTTTCTTTTCAGTTTTTATACGCAGTCAGGTTTTTTAATTTTTTTAAACTAATTTACTGAAATCCGCCTAGTAGTTTTTGCATGAAGGAGTAACAAACATCCATCCATCTTCACACTTTTTCGCATATTGGTAGGATCTCATACACAATGTGTATTACGTATTATAAGTTTGTTTTACCAAGTGAAACGAAACCCACCTGTAAGTGTTTAGTTTTGATGCTTTGAAGGTTAACCTAGATTTTACTCTATTGGATAAAGCTTGATTTATCGATTTGTCAAACTGTAGCAATACTCTCATCGCCAAGCCGGGAGTTATCTGCCCATACTGTAACAAAAAACAAACTTGAGATACTAAATAGTGGATATTAAACAAAAATTAACGTAAACGTTTTCTCTCACAAACACTTACCTGTATCAGCTCATCAAGACTTTCTTGCAAAGTGTTACCGATTGTGGTATTTCTATACAATTGATAAGACATCTTTTAGGCTGAAAGAGACACGGATAGTTATTTTATTTTACTCGAAATGTATGGAAATACCAACACAAATTAAGCTAAAAGTTGCGACGAGGCTATTTCTACTGACCTTTTTTTTTTTAATTTTAGTATTGGCAAAGGATTACATGAATGTACAGCCACTCTTTTTTTATATTTAACACTGGCAAAGGAGTAATTAATTATACAGCCACTTGTTAGGGTTCCGTATCCAAAGGGAGTATAAAGGGTGAGTTCGTCCGTTCGTCTGTCACCACTCACCAGGCTATATCTTATGAACTGATATAGCTAGACAGTTAAAATTTTCACAAATGATATTTTTCTGTTATCGCTATAACAACAAAAAGCCAAATGCGAGTCGGACTCTGGCTACTCTGTGTCTAGCCGACGACGTGGTATCGGCATGGCAGGGGCAAGAAGACTGCTTTCGACACCCAGAAAGCTTTTCTAGAAGTTTATAGTTTAAGCTTGAAGCGCTCGTAACCCAGCGGCTCTCACTAATCTCAACCGATCAGTGAGGTTAAGGGACGCACGCAGAAGCAGGGAACCTGATGGGTGACCAAAAGAGGCAATTTATCACGAGCGTTTCCGTGCTTCGGAGGGCACGTTAAGCTGTCGGTCCTGGCTGTTGTCGATTGACTACAGTCGTTAAAACCAAGTCAGAGGCCATTGTGCGGTTTGAAAACTCTGACACCAGGGTTAGCCAAGTTCGTCTCATTCTTGAATATACCTACACGATAAGAAGAAGAAGATAGTTTAAGCTTTTGAAAAGCTCCAGCGATATCAGCTCGGAATCAATACCAGTGTTGGAACAATTTGTTCTTTTAATGACAGACAACAGCACGTCAGGTTACCCATTTTCAATACGACTGTCAAGGACAACATGTATAGCCAGATGTGCTGCCGTGTCTACGACAGAATGAGTGAAATAGAAGATAGCCTTCCACGTTGAACTGGGAGTGCAAGTAAAACTTAAAAAGTACCAGCTGCCAACTCTTCCCGGGCATACTACAAAAGTCAGTAAGTAGGACGCGAAGGTTTTGTTGTATTATAGGTTTATAGGCGAAAGTCTGAAAACCTCTCACCTTTATACATCATTGGTTCTTCTAATAACCCTCAAAATTGTATGTCAAACGTGACATCAAGTGGTTCTTAGACCCCTTATGCACTGCTTACCCCGATGGGTATTAAAGGCGTGAGCTTATGTATTTATGTATGAAGGGTAGAAGATACTCTCCGATGCTTTTAGTTCTCAAACCAAATCATTTTATTTCAGCAATCAGTAAGTACTATTCATTCAGTATCTAGTCATCTAGACAACCTCTAAAATGGAAAAAAAAACTTTTGACTAAACTACTGAACCGATTTTGATGTTTAGGGTGGCATTAGAAAGCAGATGATGTGTAGATTTGTTTTTTATGTCACTTCCTTACACCCTCCCAATTGGATTCCTAAAAAGACATTAGAACGGAATAAACATCATCGATGTTGTCATTTGACCTCTGAAATACGATAAGGGTCGAATCCAGCTGGCTTCCACATCTTAAAATACTCATTGTTGTATCCTCATGTGTCGTCTAAGAATATCTATATTTTTCAAATTGCCGCCCCGCTTAATCAGCAGTAGGTATTAGTAGAACCAGCAGTAGGTATTAGTAGAAATAGCCAAAACAAACAAGATTGCGGCCAATTTTAAAGATTTCTACAATCATTCATGACAAAGACCGAGACGCTGTTATAGTAATTTAATTAGTTTTTGTTTCGTTTTACTCGTCACTAATAACAACCGAAAAACACATCTGTCAACTCTGTTATTTGGCGCTATGTAAAACTATAGAGTGAGACAAAAAATCATTTTTTGTATGAACTTATCTTTGGTCTCTTTCTTTTTTAATGACTGAACGCTTTTCGTGTGAAAAAAGCGGACCGTGGGAGGTCAGTGAAAATAGTATCAGCCTAAAAGTTGACTATTTGACATTGACAGATCGATTTTTTTAGGGGTTCACGGCCTGGCTACGAGATCTTTGAGCCATTTTTTGTTATTTTTTGTAAGGGCTATGAAGACACAGACATTTAAAAGGGATAACTAAACTATCCCTCCATAAGTTTGTGTACGAAACGAAAATAACTATGACCTACTGACTGATCCTCAATTTTGATAACCTTTATCGCTTGTACATATTTTCGCATAATTTAAGCAATTGGGCTTGGTGTAACTTGAATAAGATATTTTACAGTCATTTCATAATCACAAAACAATTAAAATCACATTTTGCAGAAGCAATGTATGTTTAAAATTTAAATCTATATATATCTACGTGTCCAATTAGGTTGCACGATCTATGGTAATGAATTGTGGTTATAGTATATTTTTGTTAATGTTAAAACAAAGATTTTTATTTACCTATCTCATCAATCAAATGTGAAAATTTATGTGAAAGAGATTAATTTAATATTATATTTAACGACTAACCGGTCAGACACCGGTGGCCATGATAGGCGGTTAGCATGTAATACAGTAAAGATAGGTGGTCGCCATTCAATTGTTTAGAAATTTGGTGGAGAGGCTGGGATGCCCCACCGAAATAACGTATAATAAAGATCGTTCAATCGATCGTTATTTATTTTTTCAAAATTATTATTTGTGTTAAAGCAAATTTATTTATAACTTCCTAACTATTCGTTGCATAAATAGTAGCTCGAGTAAGATGGTGACTGGAAAGTAAATCTATTTCCTATCCTAGCGCCTACCAAAATTAGAAAAGCAAAAACGTTTTAGTTGCCTGATCGACTTACACAGCTTTTCCAATTATGGTAGGCGCTAAGAATTACTTTATAAAAAAAATAGATATATAGACCAGTCTGGTCAGTTGTTTTCATAGACTTAAAGCCGATAGTATAAGGTATTAAAAGAGTTTTCTTTCAACTACGTGGTAATCTTATCATTAATCAATACAAAACCGATCACGAAGGACATATTTTTTGCTTAAATTAAAACAGTGCAGAAATATTACATGAAATCTCATTACTACACTGTTTTTCATTAATGCACTGTTTTTTTTAATTTATATCAATTTACCACAGAGGTAATCTTACTATGCAATCTATACTAATATTATAAAGAGGAAAGATTTGATTGTTTGTTTGTATTGAATATAGGCTGCGAAACTACTGGACAGATTAGAAAAATTCTTTCACCATTAGAAAGATATATTATCCCCGATGGACATAAGTAGGCTACATAATCCCACATTCCCACGGGAACGAAGTCCCGGGCGGAATGCTAGTAATAATTTATACTAATGTTATTACGTCCTTTGTGATCGGATTTTTACCATGTGGTGGTTGGTTGAGAATAACACCACCCCATCTCTTTCCGTGGGTGTCGTAAGAGGCGACTAAGGAAACACAAATGAGACCTGCCTCTTAGTAATCCATCCCAGGCAACGACACTTCATTTTTTCTGAATCTGAGGTGTCGTCCTATGGTGTCATGCGGTGTGGTAGGCTCTGTAAAGGGCCGTCTGGTTCGCGACCACCCTCCTACCGAAGTCCGACGCCAAACAGGTTGCTGTGTTCCGTCAGTGCGTGGGAGTGCCAGTGCCTTTATAGGCATTTTCTGGGTTAACTCGCTCCATCGTCGACCTCATCTTTGACCTTGGTCAAGATTGAGGTCAAGAGTTAACCCATCTTATAATTTAAAAAAAAAGAGGAAACATTTGATTGTTTGTTTGCTTGCATTGAATAGGCTCCGAAAATCTGTCTGATTTGAAAAATTCTTTCACCATTAGAATCCTACATTATCCGTGATGAACAAAGGGTACATGATTTTCCCGAATTCCCACCGGGAACGAAGCCCCGAGCAGAATGCTAGTAATCTATGTATATCTATACATATTATAAAGAGGAAAGATTTGATTGTTTGTTTGCATCGAATAGGCTCGCGTGGGAAGCTAGTAATATTAAAAGAGGAAAGATTTGATTGTTTGTTTGCATTGAATTGGCTCCGAAACTACTGGACCGATTTGAAAAATTCTTTCACCATTAGAAAGCTACATTATCCCCGATGGGCATAGGCTACTTAATTTTCCCGATTCCCGAAGTCCCAGGCGGAATGCTAGTATTTAGGCTGTGTGGTCGATGGCTAGTATAGATAAAAAATATGCATTAGATCGAAAGGATACTGGCTGTAAATAAAAGTTGCTGAATAAAAAAAACCAATGGCGCGCATTCTGTATACGATTCGATTGTAAAACTTTATTTACTGTTTTTGAATAGGTATACATATTCTATAATGGTAGGTTAGATTGCTAGTTGAAAGAAAAGTGGATTAGGCACCTTTCTAAAGTGAGTAATAATTAATGCATTCGTGTTAATTTAGTCCCCCGCATGCACTCGGACACCAACATAACACTCGTGCATTAATAACTCACTTTGCGCTCGGTGCAACAATCTACTAAAATGTTGTATCGTGTTGTTTTCAGCCAGTTTAGAGCACTTTGTCACTGTTAACAAGCAGTAAATAATCTAGCAATAGGCTGATATGTGATGATGATGAAAATATATTTTTCATACTGGTTTTCGTGCTTTACGCGCTATTATCTTATCATTGTTTTTTTTTATTAAAAAATGAAGTGAGCCAGACTTATAATCGGAAGGTCGCGGGTTCAAGTTCTGTGGTGCGGGCCTGTACCACTAATCGTCTTTGCGAATTTATGTACGGATTTCTAATTATCACTTGCTGTGAAGGAAAACATCGTGATGAAAGTTTTTCATCCAAGAAAATTCATTTTCGAAAAACGAGTGGTCCACCAACCCGCATTGGGCCAGCGTGGTGGACTATGGCCTAAATCCCCCCTCTTCGTGTTTCTAAGGGAGGCCCGTATGCTCCTCGGTGGGGACGTATATGGGCTGGTGGAAAAAAAAAGAATAAAATAATAATTTTAAAACAAAAAATATTTTTAATTTTCCTGAGGAAATTCCACTGAAAAAATTATTCAGAATGATAAGGGTTTCAGTTTTCCAACCTGTCCTTCCGTTGTAAAAACCTAATAATACAACTACGTTTTGCTCATTTTGCGCGTGTTGTGCTCCTTTTTGCTGTTCATTGTGCGATTTGTACATTTTGAGTGTCATTTTGCGTATTGTCCATTATGCTCCAAAGGGCTTATATAAAAAAAAAACCAAGATCTTTGTTTATAGGTTTAATGAAAAAACAACATTTACACAAAACAAGGTAAATAAGTAAATTAACAAAATATCAAATGGAGATCATTTAATTTTGACAAAGTTAAGGTAAACAAGTAAATTAACAAAATATCAAATGGGGATCATTTAATTTTAACAAGTTAAGGTAAACAAGTAAATTAACAAAATATCAAATGGGGATCATTTAATTTTAACAAGTTAAACAACAAGTTACAAAATATTGTAAAATTACTGGTACATATTTAAACAATTTATTTAAAAATCTAAACTTTCCGGTTAAGTACTCTTCTTTCGTTGAACTGGATCAGGTACCTGTGTAAAAAAAGAATAATTTTAAACATGTGAAATTAATCTCATTACGGCCGGTTTGGTCAAGTGGTAGTTACGCTGCCTCTTGATTGATGGGTTCTGAGTTCGATTCCTAGTCGGGGCAATTTTGTATAAAACGCAGGTGGTTGTTCTCAAGTCATGGATGTTCGTTGATGTTTTTGTGTATGTCCTATGACACAAGGGAAAACCTTAGTGTGTAGTGTTTATTTTTGCTTTTTTACAGTCCCCAGTAATTAAGGAGGATATGTCATAAACACCACGCTTGAATGTGGAAAAATATATCTCAATATCCTCACCGATCAGATGTGTATGTATCCTCCTTTTCGCAAGCTTGTTTTGAACTTCTTGCTTGCCGTCGTCTTGAACTTGTTGCTTGCCGTCGTCTTGAACTTGTTGCTTGCGTCTTGAACTTGTTGCTTGCGTCTTGATCTTCTTGCTTGCGTCTTGATCTTCTTGCTTGCGTCTTGACCTTCTTGCTTGCGTCTTGACCTTCTTGCTTGCGTCTTGACCTTCTTGCTTGCGTCTTGACCTTCTTGCTTGCGTCTTGACCTTCTTGCTTGCGTCTTGACCTTCTTGCTTGCGTCTTGACCTTCTTGCTTGCGTCTTCATCTTCTTGCTTGCGTCTTCAACTTCTTGCTTGCGTCTTCAACTTCTTGCTTGCGTCTTCAACTTCTTGCTTGCGTCTTGAACTTCTTGCTTGCGTCTTGAACTTCTTACTTGCGTCTTGTGCTTCTTGCTTGCGTCTTGAACTTCTTGATTGCGTCTTGAACTTCTTGATTGCGTCTTGAAATTCTTGATTGCGTCTTGCACTTCTTGCTTGCGTCTTGAATTGGGTTTTCTTCTTTTAGTTTGATTTTGTCATTCTTTTATTTAGTTTGGATCTTCGTCTTTTAATTTGAGTTTTCTTCTTTTAATTTGATTCTTTGTCCTTCTTCTAGATTAGGTCTTCTTCTAATTTGATTCATCTGGTCTTCTGTCTTGAGTCTCCGTCTCCTTTTTTTACCCTTTGTTTTTTTTCTTTACCCTTTGTGTTCATTCTTGAGTCTTCGTCTTCTTACTTGAGTCTTCGTCTTCTTACTTGAGTCTTCGTCTTCTTACTTGAGTCTTCGTCTTCTTTCTTGAGTCTTCGTCTTCTTTCTTGAGTCTTCGTCTTCTTTCTTGAGTCTTCGTCTTCTTTCTTGAGTCTTCGTCTTCTTTCTTGAGTCTTCGTCTTCTTTCTTGAGTCTTCGTCTTCTTTCTTGAGTCTTCGTCTTCTTTCTTGAGTCTTCGTCTTCTTTCTTGAGTCTTCGTCTTCTTTCTTGAGTCTTCGTCTTCTTTCTTGAGTCTTCGTCTTCTTTCTTGAGTCTTCGTCTTCTTTCTTGAGTCTTCGTCTTCTTTCTTGAGTCTTCGTCTTCTTTCTTGAGTTTTCGTCTTCTTTCTTGAGTCTTCGTCTTCTTTTTTGAGTCTTCGTCTTCTTTCTTGAGTTTTCATCTTCTTTCTTGAGTTTTCGTCTTCTTTCTTGAGTTTTCGTCTTCTTTCTTGAGTCTTGTCTTGATAGTCTTCTTCCTTGTATCGTTTGTCTTTTTTCTTGCCATTCGTTTTCCTTTTTTTAAGTCTTCTTTTATTCAGTCTACCTTTCTATCTCGAGTAATTTACTCTTTCGTGAGTCTACGTCTTAATACAGGTTTTACATTTTATGTCTTATTTATTTTTTGTGATTTCTTTGTTTTGGCTTTATTTAATAGTGATTCATCTTAAGTCCTTAAATAATTTTTTTAAGATTTATTTTTTAAGTGTTGCACTTCAATAGTGATTAGTTTCTGGAACTAATTTAATTTACGTAGGGTATGGAAATAGAATATGAATACGTGTGATTGGCTAATTTATCCTGAGAGAAACTGTTTTTTAGTCTCTTTGGATTACTTGCTAATTGCTGATATTTATTTTAACAATTATGTTCACTTTTATTACAAAAGCAAACCATGAGGCAGGTGTTATTAAATGGGGAGATCGATTGAGCTTTGTACTATACTCATTGAAGGTTCGATTGAAAACTGCTTGCTGGAAAATATTGTATTTCTCATCGTCGCGGTTGTTTTTTTCAAAAATCTTTTAAAGAAAAGTATTTTTTTGAGCGCCTTCTATCTTGCGTTTTCGTCTTCTTTCTTGAGTCTTCGTCTTTTTTCTCGAGTCTTCGTCTTTTTTCTCGAGTCTTCGTCTTTTTTCTCGAGTCTTCGTCTTTTTTCTCGAGTCTTCGTCTTTTTTCTCGAGTCTTCGTCTTTTTTCTCGAGTCTTCGTCTTTTTTCTCGAGTCTTCGTCTTTTTTCTCGAGTCTTCGTCTTTTTTCTCGAGTCTTCGTCTTTTTTCTCGAGTCTTCGTCTTTTTTCTCGAGTCTTCGTCTTTTTTCTCGAGTCTTCGTCTTTTTTCTCGAGTCTTCGTCTTTTTTCTCGAGTCTTCGTCTTTTTTCTCGAGTCTTCGTCTTTTTTCTCGAGTCTTCGTCTTTTTTCTCGAGTCTTCGTCTTTTTTCTCGTGTCTTCGTCTTTTTTCTCGAGTCTTCGTCTTTTTTCTCGAGTCTTCGTCTTTTTTCTCGAGTCTTCGTCTTTTTTCTCGAGTCTTCGTCTTTTTTCTCGAGTCTTCGTCTTTTTTCTCGAGTCTTCGTCTTTTTTCTCGAGTCTTCGTCTTTTTTCTCGAGTCTTCGTCTTTTTTCTCGAGTCTTCGTCTTTTTTCTCGAGTCTTCGTCTTTTTTCTCGAGTCTTCGTCTTTTTTCTCGAGTCTTCGTCTTTTTTCTCGAGTCTTCGTCTTTTTTCTCGAGTCTTCGTCTTCTTTCTCGAGTCTTCGTCTTCTTTCTCGAGTCTTCGTCTTCTTTCTCGAGTCTTCGTCTTCTTTCTCGAGTCTTCGTCTTCTTTCTCGAGTCTTCGTCTTCTTTCTCGAGTCTTCGTCTTCTTTCTCGAGTCTTCGTCTTCTTTCTCGAGTCTTCGTCTTTTTTCTCGAGTCTTCGTCTTTTTTCTCGAGTCTTCGTCTTTTTTCTCGTGTCTTCGTCTTTTTTCTCGTGTCTTCGTCTTTTTTCTCGAGTCTTCGTCTTTTTTCTCGAGTCTTCGTCTTTTTTCTCGAGTCTTCGTCTTTTTTCTCGAGTCTTCGTCTTTTTTCTCGAGTCTTCGTCTTTTTTCTCGAGTCTTCGTCTTTTTTCTCGAGTCTTCGTCTTTTTTCTCGAGTCTTCGTCTTTTTTCTCGAGTCTTCGTCTTTTTTCTCGAGTCTTCGTCTTTTTTCTCGAGTCTTCGTCTTTTTTCTCGAGTCTTCGTCTTTTTTCTCGAGTCTTCGTCTTCTTTCTCGAGTCTTCGTCTTCTTTCTCGAGTCTTCGTCTTCTTTCTCGAGTCTTCGTCTTCTTTCTCGAGTCTTCGTCTTCTTTCTCGAGTCTTCGTCTTCTTTCTCGAGTCTTCGTCTTCTTTCTCGAGTCTTCGTCTTCTTTCTCGAGTCTTCGTCTTCTTTCTCGAGTCTTCGTCTTCTTTCTCGAGTCTTCGTCTTCTTTATCGAGTCTTCGTCTTCTTTCTCGAGTCTTCGACTTCTTTCTCGAGTCTTCGTCTTCTTTCTCGAGTCTTCGTCTTCTTTCTCGAGTCTTCGTCTTCTTTCTCGAGTCTTCGTCTTCTTTCTCGAGTCTTCGTCTTCTTTCTCGAGTCTTCGTCTTCTTTCTCGAGTCTTCGTCTTCTTTCTCGAGTCTTCGTCTTCTTTCTCGAGTCTTCGTCTTCTTTCTCGAGTCTTCGTCTTCTTTCTCGAGTCTTCGTCTTCTTTCTCGAGTCTTCGTCTTCTTTCTTGATTCTTCGTCTTCTTTCTTGAGTCTTCGTCTTCTTTCTTGAGTCTTCATCTTCTTTCTTGAGTCTTCTTCTTCTTTCTTGAGTCTTCGTCTTCTTTCTTGAGTCTTCGTCTTCTTTCTTGAGTCTTCGTCTTCTTTCCTGAGTCTTCGTCTTCTTTCTTGATTCTTCGTCTTCTTTCTTGAGTCTTCGTCTTCTTTCTTGAGTCTTCGTCTTCTTTCTTGAGTCTTCATCTTCTTTCTTGAATCTTCGTCTTCTTTCTTGAGTCTTCATCTTCTTTCTTGAATTTTTGTATTATTGAAAGACGATTTGCATACAAGTGCAAAAATTTTTTTTATGCAACTTATTTTTTTGTGCAACTTTTCTTTTGATAATTTTCTTTTTTTAAGGTTTTTTTAATTTGTTTTTTTTTTGTAACTTATTTTATTTTTATCTTTATTTTTTATTTTAATCTTCTTTTTCATTGTCTTATTTTTTTTACTTATTTTATAAGTATGGTCTTATTTTATTTATATTATAAATTTTTTTACCTTGCATTTTTTCAGATTATGATTTCATTTTTTATAATATTTTGCATAACAATTCATTTTCATATCCACAGTTAATCGACATACTATTACAAAGAAAACTCTCGACTTCAAACTTATAGAACTATTGTGTATAACATACTGTTAAAAATTTAGGTACTTTGTACCTATTTTACTAAAATGAGTAAATACATTTAAATAATTTAAAGTTATTCTTTAGGACTATCTGATGACATACCATTCGCTAGTATTCTTACCGACAGTTTAATATCTCGTTAGTGGCTGTTAGGTACATTTATATTTCCGATTACCTGAAAGGCTAGGAAAGTTCGACGGGTTTTTTCTCTTGCTTTGATGTTTGAAGTTTTGTAGAATATTGTTGATAGTGTTTGTAAAGCTCAATTTTCAGTCATTGTTGCTACGAGTTAATGTGCTATATCGCACGTGGTTCTTGCTTACTGTTTTTGGTGCTCGATGATTTTAACTTCAGCTGTTGTTCAGGTCTAGTGTTACTACCTTAAATGCAAGTATAAGTACCTAAAACGATGAAAGATCTTACCCAGTATTTTCAATTTGGATTTTTTACTCTTTTGCACTCCTTTTATTTCACTTAAATAAATTCGTTAACTGCAGTTGTTTATTCGGATATCTGCTTATTATTAATGGTATCCTGTTCGTTTCCAATTTTTAGTCTGAAAATCTTACCGATACTGTATTTGTGATCCTTTGCAGCTGCTAGAAAATTCCATCGCCCTGATTATTGCGTTCCATACCTTTCATTTTGATGAATAGGCTAATTTCCATTGAAGAAAGCTTTGGTTTGTTCAATAAACCGTTATTTAATCGCTGATTTCCCGCTGTAATATTACTACGGCAAAGGTTTTGCTTGACGTTTTATTAAATTTTCTATTCGTCGTCTTCATTATTTTAATATCAATTTTATTTTTGAATTACTTGTTAGTACCTGAAACACTGAAAATCTTCGCCCACGGTGCATGTTTGTTGCTCGATGATTCATAAATTGTTGCTCGGGTGTTTCTTTAGGTTGTCACGCGTTATTTTTTGCTTAGATACACCATTAGTTTTACGTACGTTGTACACTCGTGAAGTCGTTCCTCCTTATTTTGTAATCGTAGCATGCGTTTGTTCCTTTAGTGGAAATATATGTTGCACTTTACACGGTTTGTCGCTCGGTCGTTGCCGCAGTTTTTTCTTTGATGCTCGATGGACTACTTTGCTCGATGTTTTTTGTAAATAAATTTAGATATGAGAATTTACTTGCTGAATTCTTACGTTGTGGCCGGTTTCTATTTATCGTTGGCTGGATCACGTAGTATTTTCATTTATATGAGAGCCTAAAACGCAAATATCTTACCAGGTTTTCCCGTTGGTGTCGATGTTGGACAGTTTGGACACGTCATTCCTAAACGTAATAAATTTTTCTTGTCCATGATCCTTTATTTTATTTCAATATGTTGATGAATTAATTTCTATAAGTCGTACGTAATCTTTTGGTGAACATAATGTATAATCTGGTCGCACTTGATGCATTTTATTTAACAATGAAAATTTCTCATGACGTTTGTTTTTACCTGAAAAAAAGTGGTTAGCATACGCACCGCGGTAATTGTAGAGTTTATGCCAAAGTTTTTGTTGTCCACTGGCCTTTTCTTAATAAAAAATACTAAATCGGTATGCAGGTACTTATTTGGTGTATAGCTTAGTTTCTCCAAACAATTCTTAATTTTGTATCAATTAACTACCTACATTAAGGCATTTTCATCTGTAAAGAATTTTGTTAATGCATACGCACCGTTACCTGGGATGGGACGCTCAAATTCGTTGTTTTATTTCAATGTTTGTTACCTCCGATTAGTTTGTCAAGAATTTATGCATACACCGCGATGTTTTGTTTTGTGTTTATCCATCCGTCATCCTACTATAGTTTTCACCATATCACTTAAATTTCAATACTTTTTGATTTTTATTCAAATTTACTTGTCTGTAAGAAAACAATTTAGCATACGCACCGCAATCTTGAATTTTTTGCCTCAATTTGGAGACAGTGTGAAATGTCCTTAAGTTTGCGAATTATAACAGCCCGCTAAGTTTATCGCATTGCACACGCATTCGCATACTATCTACACCTATATGTGAAACAAATGTCCATCTTCTGTAAGTAATTATTAATTTAGAAGCTAATATAAGAATCTGTGGAAAAGGATTAGTCACTGAAATTTTAAGATTAGTTTCCCGCAGTAAAATTTTGAACAGAATTTAAATCAAGTTATGTATCTCTGAAATAGTTGAACATTAGTAGATACCTGTTTATTTCTGAATCTGTAATGGTTATAGAATTTATTGCCTTAACGGTCTATTTTAAAGACAAATTTTACCTTGTTTCATGATGTCACGCTTTTTAAAGCTTACTTTTTTGCTTCATGATGTCACGCTTTTTAAAAATGCATTTCTACTGCGGGTGTCCATTGTGAAGATGTTGTTTTAAATACCACCACGCTCGATATTCTTCAGATTATCGCGACAATTGCTTTAAGTTTATTTCGCCACACCTGCTGTTAGTCGCCTGGTTCTCTCCGTTAGTTTTTATCTCAATACCATGTGCAGGAATCTGTACAGAATACTACAACAACAAATTGTATGTCTCCGAGGAGACGAACTAGTTTTTAAGATAGTTTAGTGCGAGATTTTTAAAACTTTACACGATTGAATAAGTTGAGGTTAAAATACGCAGGATTAAAATTGAATTTTCTTACAAAGACTGTCACATTTCTTCGTTGTCTACACAAAACGTGGGGGATGGCGTGGCTGGGTCACTGGGCGCTATGGTTCCATGTTTAGCAGGCCGGCTCCTTATCTGTAGAATATTTCAAAGTTGTGAAGGATAGTTCACCTTCCGATTTGTCCAGGCGTCGTCCGCAGAGTAGTTGACAGACGAACTCGTCACACGTAGGCTGTTTGGCAGGTTGTCCGTAGACTCGCTGACTACGTTGTAGGCTGCAAACTGGCTGGCTAGGCTAGTCTTGACCGCAGACTGCTTGACTGGCGATCGCTTACCGGCTACTATTTCTGCTTGCGGACTGGCTGGTTTCACCGCGTTACCTGCAGAGACGTGTAAAGATAGTAGACTGGGCTTCTGTCATAACGGCACGAGCGAAGAGTACGACGATCAAGACCAAACGATACGCCACATTTTTCTATGGCCGTTTAAAATCTAAAAAGGCAGCAGGTAAAATAAGAGTACAAAAAATTGTGCCTAACCTTTTCAAGCAACATATGGTAGCAGCGCCAGAAGACCACAGTAGCAGACTGATGGCAGCGGAACCGGCGGAGATTAGGACTCTGTTAGGGGAGGGCTAGAAGACCGGACGTCGTGTAGACGGCAGTAGCATCGGCAGGAAACAACCGCAGATCAGGCACCGGCACCATGCAGAGAAGACCGCAGAATACCGCAGCAGCAGCGACGCAGTTCTGGACAGGATACTGACGCGACACGAGTGACCGCCGTCTCGATCTATTGTAGAAGAAATGCCTATGAAGTAAGCTTTGCTCATGAAGATTCGGGTGTAGGTGAGACTTAATCTTCGATGAAATTAAAATCTAACCTGTTTCTGCCCGACGTAAGCAAAGGATTTAAGACAACGGTGGATCAGGCACAGTACGGAGTAGCAGCGCCGTCTGGGAATACTGCAGTAGACCAGGCACCGTCCGGAGCTGCACCGGCTGGGAAGGCCGCACCGAGCAGATCAGCAGCGCTGACAGAGAAGGCCGCACCGTACAGGGCAGCAGCGCTGACGGGGATGACCACGGTGGACCAGGCGCCGTGCAGGGCAGCAGCACCGGCTGAGAAGACCGCAGTAGACCAGGCACCGTGCGGGACAGCAGCGCCGGCCGGGAAGACTGCAGTAGACCAGGCACCGTGCAGAGCAGCAGCGCCGGCCGGGAAGACCGCGGTAGACCAGGTACCGTGCAGACCACGCACCTTGCAGGGCAGCAGCGCCGGCTGGGAAGATAGCGGTAGACCAGGCACCGTGCGGGACAGCAGTACCGGCAGCGAAGACCGCGGTAGACCACGCACCTTGCAGGGCAGCAACGCCGGCTGGGAAGACCGCACCGTCAGGGTAGACCAGGCACCGAGCAACAGCGCCGGCCGGGAAGACCGCGGTCGACCACGCACCTTGCAGGGCAGCAACGCCGGCTGGGAAGACCGCACCGTCAGGGTAGACCAGGCACCGAGCAGCAGCGCCGGCTGGGAAGACCGCGGTAGACCAGGCAACGTGCAGCGCAGCAGTGCGGGCCGGGAAGACTGCGGTAGATCACGCACCTTGCAGGGCAGCAGCGTCAGCCGGGAAGACCGCAGTAGATCAGGCACCGTGCGGGGCAGAAGTACCGGCAGGAAAGATCGCGGTAGACCACGCACCTTGCAGGGCAGCAGCGTCGGCCAGGAAGACCGCAGTAAACCAGGCACCGTGCGGGATAGCAGCGCCGGCCGGGAAGACCGCGGTAGACCATGCACCTTTCAGGGCAGCAGCGTCGGCTGGGAAGACTGCACTGACAGGGAAGACCGCGGTAGACCAGGCACCCTGGGGACCACGCACTTTGCAGGGCAGCAGCGCCAGCCGAGAAGACCGCACCGTCAGTGAAGACCGCGGCAGACCAGGCACCGCACGAAGCATCAGCGCCAGCCGGGAAGACCGCGGTAGACCACGCACCTTGCAGGGCAGCAGTACCGGCAGGGCAGCAGTACCGCCAGGGAAGACCGCACCGACAGGAAAGATCGCAGTAGTCCAGGCAGCGTGCGGGCCACGCATCTTGCAGGGCAGCAGCGCCGGCCGGGAAGACCGCACCGTCAGGGAAGACTGCGGTAGACCAGGCACCGCGCGAAGCGGTAGATCAGGCACCGCGCGAAGCAGCAGCGCCAGCCGGGAAAACTGCAGTAGTTCAGGGATCGTGCGGACCACGCACCTTGCACCGCACCGTCAGGGAAGACCGCGGTAGGCCAGGCACCGTGCGAAGCAGCAGGGCCGGCCAGGAAGACCGCAGTAGACCAAGTACCGTGCGGGGCAGCAGCGCCGGCCGGGAAGACCGTAAGAGACCAGGCGCCGTGCAGGAAGACCAAGCAGCAGCTCAACCATGGAGTAAAGCCAAACAGGAACCTGACTGCCACGAGTGACCGCAGACTCGATCTACTGCGGAAAAGAAGTGCCCATGAAGATTTTTTCTCCGACAAGGCGTTGAAAGATTAAAGGATATTGCCTAGGTGAAATTTGATTTAAATCTAACCTCTTTAGTGCCCGAAGTGTGCAGACATGAGAAGACAATGGTATACTAGGCGCCGGCAGCCTTCTCTCGCCTCGGCGGATGACCACGAGCACCGTGCAGGGAACGATCGCGGCAGACCAAGCCTGCTCAGGTCACCGGGTCAGAATTGGACATGGGAGCTCAGCACGAGTAGACTGCATTGATAGCAGCAGCACCTTGCAGTCAGGTCAAGCCGGAGGACTGGAGCAGATAGATGCTTCATAAAGCCGAACCAGAAGACAGGAAACGGCGCAGCGAGGTTGAGGGTGAGGCCGTTGAGTAACGCGCTGTGTGCGGGGCGACAGCAGCGCGGTGAGGCCGCTGTGTGACGCGCTGTGTGCGGGGCGACAGCAGCGCGGTGAGGCCGCTGAGTGACGCGCTGTGTGCGAGGCGACAGCAGCGCGGTGAGGCCGCTGTGTGACGCGCTGTGTGCGGGGCGACAGCAGCGCGGTGAGGCCGCTGTGTGACGCGCTGTGTGCGGGGGACAGCAGCGCGGTGAGGCCGCTGGAAAACGCGCTGTGTGTGGGGCGACAGCAGCGCGGTGAGGCCGCTGAGTGACGCGCTGTGTGCGGGGGACAGCAGCGCGGTGAGGCCGCTGGAAAACGCGCTGTGTGTGGGGCGACAGCAGCGCGGTGAGGCCGCTGAGTGACGCGCTGTGTGCGGGGCGACAGCAGCGCGGTGAGGCCGCTGAGTGACGCGCTGTGTGCGGGGGACAGCAGCGCGGTGAGGCCGCTGGAAAACGCGCTGTGTGTAGGGCGACAGCAGCGCGGTGAGGCCGCTGAGTGACGCGCTGTGTGCGGGGCGACAGCAGCGCGGTGAGGCCGCTGAGTGACGCGCTGTGTGCGGGGGCAAGCAGCGCGGTGAGGCCGCTGGAAAACGCGCTGTGTGCGGGGCGACAGCAGCGCGGTGAGGCCGCTGAGTGACGCGCTGTGTGCGGGGCGACAGCAGCGCGGTGAGGCCGCTGAGTGACGCGCTGTGTGCGGGGGACAGCAGCGCGGTGAGGCCGCTGGAAAACGCGCTGTGTGCGGGGCGACAGCAGCGCGGTGAGGCCGCTGAGTGACGCGCTGTGTGCGGGGCGACAGCAGCGCGGTGAGGCCACTGAGTGACGCGCTGTGTGCGGGGGACAGCAGCGCGGTGAGGCCGCTGGAAGACGCGCTGTGTGCGGGGCGACAGCAGCGCGGTGAGGCCGCTGAGTGACGCGCTGTGTGTGGGGCGACAGCAGCGCAGTAAGGCCGGAGGGGGACGCGCTGTGTGCAGGGCGACAGCAGTGCGGTGAGGCCGCTGAGTGACGCGCTGTGTGCGGGGGACAGCAGCGCGGTGAGGCCGCTGGAAAACGCGCTGTGTGCGGGGCGACAGCAGCGCAGTAAGGCCGGAGGGGGACGCGCTGTGTGCAGGGCGACAGCAGTGCGGTGAAGCCGCTGGAAAACGCGCTGTGTGCGGGGCGACAGCAGCGCAGTAAGGCCGGAGGGGGACGCGCTGTGTGCGGGGCGACAGCAGCGCGGTGAGGCCTCTGAGTGACGCGCTGTGTGCGGGGCGACAGCAGCGCGGTGAGACCGCTGGAAAACGCGCTGTGTGCGGGGCGACAGCAGCGCAGTAAGGCCGGAGGGGGACGCGCTGTGTGCGGGGCGACAGCAGCGCGGTGAGGCCGCTGAGTGACGCGCTGTGTGCGGGGCGACAGCAGCGCGATGAGACTGCAGGAAAACGCGCTGTGTGCGGGGCGACAGCAGCACAGTAAGGCCGGAGGGGGACGCGCTGTGTGCGGGGCGACAGCAGCGCGGTGAGGCCGCTGAGTGACGCGCTGTGTGCGGGGCGACAGCAGCGCGATGAGACTGCAGGAAAACGCGCTGTGTGCGGGGCGACAGCAGCGCAGTGAGACCGCTGGAAAACGCGCTGTGTGCGGGGCGACAGCAGCGCGATGAGACTGCAGGAAAACGCGATGTGTGTTGCGACAGCAGCGCAGTAAGGCCGGAGGGGGACGCGCTGAGTGCAGGGCGACAGCAGCGCGGTGAGGCCGCTGAGTGATGCGCTGTGTGCGGGGGACAGCAGCGCGGTGAGGCCGCAGGGGAATGCTTTTTGTGCTGAATGGAGCCTAGCTGAAAAGTAAAATAAATTGTTCTAGTAAAAAAATGCGTAAACTCAACTTGGGTTTTCAAAAACAGTTTTTTATGGAACTGCTTCTGTTTTAGTTTAATTCGCTTTTTAATGGCGGAATTTTGTTGGTAGCTTCTTATCTCTAAATAATGCTTAGCTCACTATACAAGTTACAAGATTTTGTTGTGAATGACAACTATATTGATTGAAGGACAAAAGAATGGTGTAAGTCACATTTCCAGACTTTGATAAATTCGAGTATAAATTCAGATATAATCATCATACAAATAATTTGCACTAGAAAAAGGGAATATTTTTATTTCCAAATCAAGCTAAAACTCAAAATATCTTTAATTTATAGAACATTCAGAATGTTACTTAAAATAATTTATTTATGAGCAAATTTTATAGCTTTTAAAAAGTACAATGAGCCTAACAGAAGGGTTAAAAGAAGCCAGTAACAGAGTCTGCCATTAGGTAGCAAATAAACAAAATTGTTAGTTCTACCACTGAAGAATTACTAATTATGTAAGCCTACTTTTATGAAAATATGGTTTTTGTTATCAAGCCAAATAGTTCAAGTTAAAGACTCTAAAGACTCGACTCTTCTAAGGGCGAAAATCTAAGCTAAACCAAATAACAACAGTGCAAGTCACACCAAACTTAGCTCAGTCTTTCATTTCTCTCTTCTCTCTTCATACGTCCCCACTGCTGGGGCACGGGCCTCCCTCAATATCATGAGGGGTAAATGCCATACCACGCCACGCTTGGCAGACGGGTTGGCGAGGATTTTGATATAATTGCAGAGTTATCCTTCTCTATGTGCAGATGAACTTGCTTGCATATTAACCTTAGTCGCCTTGTACGACACTTCAGTAAGAAAGAGGGTGGTCCTATTCTACTCTGCCGGGGACCCACACGGCTCATTTATATCATCATAATTAGCCCGTAGGAAAACACAAGGAGTTCGAAAACAATCGGTGTAAACTTTTGCTCAACGCCTCACTTCTGATAGTGTCCAAGTGTCATCGTGTCGTTATTATGACCTACATTTTTCATTCATCTCAATTATTTACTAGAGGTGTGCATCACAAGATGAATAATAAATAGAATAAACGAACATACACAACTAACTCTGTCTAAATTAAACTAAGCTATATATTGTATATACCTGATGCGGGGCGACAGCAGCGCGGTGAGACGGTCACGGTGGCGGCAAAGACGCGCTGTGTGCGGAGCGACAGCAGCGCGGTGAGGCCGCAGTGAGGCGCTGTGTGCGGGGCGACAGCAGCGCAGTGAGGCCGCAGTGAGGCGCTGTGTGCGGGGCGACAGCAGCGCAGTGAGGCCGCAGTGACGCGCTGTGTGCGGAGCGACAGCAGCGCGGTGAGGCCGCAGTGAGGCGCTGTGTGCGGGGCGACAGCAGCGCAGTGAGGCCGCAGTAACGCGCTGTGTGCCGTCACTGCGGCCAAGGGCTTGTTGCAACACACTGTGTGCGAGAGCGACAGCAGTGGTTTTTGACACACCGTGGCCAGCGGCGGTCCAGAGACACTGTGTACGAAGTAGCAGCAGTTCTCTGTGAACCGTTGTGATATGCAGCAACGGTCAGTGACACACTGTGACGGGCAGCAGTGGTAAGTATGCGCACCGTGTTAGGCAGCGGCGGCAATAATACGCTGTGGCCAGCAACGGTCTCATGGCAGGGACTTCAGCGAAGACTAATCTAGCTAAAGGGAAAATAAAGAAATACGATTGTTGCCAATCGATTAGGGTTAGCTTAAGACTAGCTTAGTACTGTTTTCAGTATTACAATAAGGTACACTAGTAAGGCTTAACAAATTAATGCTTACACCAATCAAATTGTAGCAAGAACTTCACACTCTTCGTGAGGCTGTCCCGAGAAGGCGGCTGAGACGCGCTGTGTGCGGGTGCGACAGCAGCGCGGTAAGGCCGCCGAGGGGGCGGTCGAGACGCGCTGAGTGCGGGGCGACAGCAGCGCGGTAAGGCCGCCGAGGGGGCGGTCGAGACGCGCTGAGTGCGGGGCGACAGCAGCGCGGTAAGGCCGCCGAGGGGGCGGTAGAGACGCGCTGTGTGCTGGGCGACAGCAGCGCGGTAAGGCCGCGGAGCGGGCGGTCGAGACGCGCTGTGTGCGGGGCGACAGCAGCACGGTAAGGCCGCCGAGGGGGCGGTCGAGACGCGCTGTGTGCGGGGCGACAGCAGCACGGTAAGGCCGCCGAGGGGGCGGTCGAGACGCGCTGTGTGCGGGGCGACAGCAGCACGGTGAGATGGCCAGGGGCCGGTTGTAACACACTGTGTGCGAGAGCGACAGCAGTGGTTTTTGACACGCCGTGGCCAGCGGCGGTCCAGAGACACTGTGTACGAAGTAGCAGCAGTTCTCTGTGAACCGTTGTGACAAGCAGCAACGGTCAGTGACACACTGTGACGGGCAGCAGTGGTAAGTATGCGCACAATGTTAGGCAGCGGCGGCAATAATACGCTGTGGCCAGCAACGGTCTCGTGGCAGGGACTCCAGCGAAAACTAATCTAGCTAAAGGAAAAAGAAAGAAATGCGATTGTTGCCAATCGATTAGGGTTAGCTTACAACTATAAAATTATTCTACCACACATATTGCCATATAAAAGTTGCAATAATATTTAACATTGTTACTGTGGACAACGCATGCAATTAAGTAAATTAATTAAAAGAAAAATAATACCATCGTAATGCTGAGGATACGCCGGTGCAGGATTCTCTAGTCACGAGCTACACAATGCATATGATAACGTGGATGTTCCTTACTAGCTAAAACATTTTCCATTTTGCCAAAAATACCACTACCGCAACCTAAAAGTAAACAAAGCAAAACGGGACAAGGAAAATAATGTACCTACATAAAAATCTGGCCAAGCATATCACATAGCTTTGTTGCTTTATACACAGAGTAAAACAGAACATAATTTCTATTACACATAAATAAATAAATTACAATACGTAAATCCTTCACTTCACCTTGGGTGCTTAGTAGTAATTATGTGGGTGCTATTTCTTTCGGCTTGTTAGATGAGAGTAAATATCCGATACATTTTCTTATGAGATAGCCATGCTGCAAATTAATTCCGGTTAGAATACTACATTTTCAATTTCACCTGTTACCGATGCATCTAATCTTAAACATAGAAAAACAAAAAAAACACAAAACAAGCGGTGAAAATGGTAAATTCGCAAATCATAGTTTCCCTTGTTTCATATTAGCTTGGCTGCGGCATCGACCTCAGGCATTCTTCTAAACCTCTTATGATGATGACTATTGCAAACTTCTTGTGCATGCGTTTTGTGCCTAGATCTGTGTAAACATAGCATCGTACGAAATAGGTACAAGAGCATTAAGATAACGTTAAATTTATTGAAGTTAAATAAACATTTGTAAAGTCACCAAGTCAAGTGTCAGAAATCTATTTTTAGTAAACTAAATAAAAGTGAAACATTTCATACCAATCAATCCAGCCAAGCCAGAGTGCGACGGTAATTAGTTAGCAGTCAGGACAGGATACCAGAAGCCTCTTTGTGTACTTATGCAAGTAACCATCTACCTGGCTATACATACAACAGCAGACACGAAAGCCATATTAAGCTAACCTAGTGGCCAGTGAGATGCATTTAAGTGAAACATTTGCCTACTTTTTGTAAGTTTAATTTTCATGATGTAATAAAAAGATTATGTTGTACTTCCATCAGCCAGCAATTATTACACAACTGTAGCTTCCGGTACAAATACAGACTTTTACATTAAGCCCTATGGGCCAAAACCTTTGTTTCTGTGACAATTGTTTCAGTCTTCCAGATTTTCTTTGCAAAATTTTAGTTTATCTTGCCACGGCACTTCAGTATATTAACACAAAAATAACTCACTTATTAGAAGTGCACAAATTCTTCTAACTGCACTGTGCACAAACTCCTGTAACTACACTGTGCACAAACTCTTGTAACTGCACTGTGCACAAACTTATAACTGCACAGTGCTCCAACTTATAACTGCACAGTGCTCACAACTTGTAACTGCACAATGCACCAACTTTTAACAGCACAGTGCACAAACTCATAACTGAACAGTGCACAAACAACTGCACATTGAACAAATCACTTTCTTGACTTTACTGTTAGTCGCCTCAGCACCTGGTTATTAAAACGGACACAACTTAAAAGACTGCAGGAGCAGTTTAGGCAAGAGGATAAATATTGCACAGAATAGTAAGAATATTACACCACAAACAAAAAGATTGAAAACTCCACACACTACCTGCCGAGCAATACGATTCTTCATTAAAAGTAGACACCATTCCATTTTGTTATTGAGATATTTTGTGAAAAGAATTAGTATCTTGTTGATTGTCTATCGCTTTTTACTCCAATGGTGCAGTGCAGTCATGCTTTTAACGATGGCATCATACGTCTTTATAGGAAAAGAAAAAGAATATTCAAAAGGCAAACAAAGAACATCCGTTAGCCCAGAACACAAACAATCATACCATTAATCCATATCCTCTGATTATCAACGTTAAAGCTCGTTTGTTATTTTGGTGGTTTCTCTTTTGTAGCTAATTTCTCCTGTGCATGCAGCTATCTGTCTGGGTGATGAGTGCAAACATTTACTGAGCTTAAACTGCCTTGCGATTTGTAAACAATGCATATTTCTAAGACTGCCTGTTTCCATAACTAGTTAGTGCACTTTAACTCAGGAATACTAGTTAGAAACAAACTTCATACCAATCATTCCATCAAGCTGGAAAGTGAAGAAAAATCTGGATTAAGTTCTCGACAGCCATGATGCCACAATCTCAGTTAATAAATGTAATAGTTCCACTCACCTAGTTAAACATAAAACAGAAGACAAGAAAACAAAGTGCCATGCTCTATCATTATTAATTACAACGTATACATTATACTATCATTATTGATTACATCCATTAATACAGCTAGGCTTTGTTATTGAGAATTTCAGAATTATCAGGTTTAAAGTTAGCAAAACGTAAAATTTTACCTCTTTAAGAACTTATTTTCGCAGGATCAGTTTCAGCGTCGGTTTACTTCCTGTGCCAAACAACTAAAATCCAAAGAATTAAACCCTAACGGGTCACGGGCCCCAAAACAACACTGTATTTTACCTCATCCTTAAACGTTTTCTTTAAAGTTATTTCTTCAGTTCACCTCTAGGTTTTATAATCTGCTCGTAACAGGACTGGTAAAAAACTGCATTCTAAGCCCTAAGAGTCCAAAGCGCCCCAGTTTTTTTTACTTTACCAATAAGTCAATTGGAATACTAATCAAAAACTGTTTGAATTTCGATTTTCAGTTAGACATGTTAACAAAGAATGCTGTACCTCCATTACACAGTGTGTAACTCCACGAGTAGGTTTTTGCAACAGTAAGCACTGCTCAGGAGGTCAAGTTGTTCACGATCTTGTCAATCCAGGGTTCTTGCTTTCTGTGCAAAAAATTGTGATGATTAAGCCCCTAAGGGCTGGAAGCCCCCTCTTTTTGTTCTGCATCTTTCAGGATCTTTTTATTTGTCTGTTTAGTGATGATTATTTATTATTGTTTTTATGACTGAATTTTTCAAGATAACTAGCAAACATTATTTTAAAACCATCATACCAATCATTCCGTCAAGCTGGAAAATGGAGAAATTGGGATTAAATTCTTGGCAGCCATGACACCGCAAGCTTCGTATTGAAAGCGACTAGTGGTTCCACTTACCTAGCTAAATTAAAGAACAGAAGAAAAGGAAATAGGGAGCCATGCCCGTTATTACAATCACATAGATCTAAATATTATTGGTTCCACAAACGAGGTTTAAGTATATAAAGTTTTGGTTCTTAGGAACTCAAGACAGTATCTCCCATACAAGTCCTCTAGGTTTATGTTGCACTAGGTTTGATGAGGCATTACACTGGAACAGGTTGAGCTGTGGCTACGAGTAACTAGCTTCCTACTAACAAATCCAAAAAAATTAGACCCTATGGGGTACAGCCCCTTAATTTTTTGCATATTTTGGAGAATCATTGTCTTGTACCTCAATCCTCACATGCTCTCTTATATTTCTTCACAGAAGTCCACTTCTTGGTTTGATGATCAGCTTGTAGCATGGCCGGTAAAAAAGCAGCATTCTAGCAACCACCTGTGTAGAAGAACTACTATCCACAGTTAAGCCTTAAGGGCCCAGAGCCCCACGTTCTTTTACTTTACCAATAAGTGAATTTGAATCATTATTAAAAATATTTTGACTTTTGGTTTTCATTTTGACATATTAACACATAATGCTGTACCTCCATTAAACAGTATAACTCCAAGCGTAGTTGTTCGTTGCAACTGTAAGCAGGTAAAGTTGTTCACGATCTTGTCAATCCGGGCGCTTTTGATTCCTGTGCAAAAATAAGTAATAATAAGCCTCTAAGGGCTAGAAGCCCGTCTTTTTGTTCTGCGTGTTTTAGGGTGTTTTTATTTGTCTGTTTAGTGACGATTATTTTTTTGTTTTTATGACTTAATTTTTCAAGATAATTGGGAAACATTAGTTTAAAACCATCATACCAATCATTCAGTAAAGCTGGAAAATGAAGGAATCAGGATTAAATTCTCGGTAACCAAGACACCGCGAGCTTCGTATTATGAAAGCGACTAGTGGTTCCACTTACCTAGCTAAACAAAAAACAGAAGAAAAGGAAATAGGGAGCCATGCCCGTTATTTCAATCACAAAATCAAAGTATTAGTTCCATCCATATACGAGGCAAATTTTAAAATTTAGATATATCAGGTTTTGTCTTTATGTACTCAGACTGTACCTCCCATACAAATCCTCTTGGCTCGATATTGATAGGCGTTGCACTGGATCAGGTTAAGCCACGTCGCTAGCTTCCTACAAATTCAAATCCAAAAAATTAGACCCTAAGGGGCCAATGCCCCTGAATTTTTTGCAATTTTGAAACAACACTATCTTGTACCTCAATCCTCACATGCTCTCTTCTAGTTCTTCACAAAAGTCCACTTCTCGGTTTGATAATCTGCTTGCAGCAGGGCTGGTGAAAAACTGCATTGTAGCCACCTGTGTAGAAGAATTACGATCCACAGAGTTAAGCCCTCAGGGCCGAGAGCCCCACGTTATTTTACTTTACCACAAAGTGAATTGGAATTATTTTCAACAACTGCTTGACTTTTGGTTTTCATTCTGACATATTAACAAAGAATGCTGTACCTCTGATATACAGTAACTCCACGTATAGTTGTTTTTTGCAACTGCAAGCTGTCTAGAAGATCAAATTGCTCACGATCTTGGCAGTCCAGAATTCTAGCTTCCTGTGCAAAAACTAGTACTGATTAAGTACCTAAGGGCTGCACGCCCGTCACACTAGATCAGGTTGAGCCGTGGCTACGTGTAATTAGCTTCCTAATAAATCCAAAGAATTAGACCCTCATTTTGAAACAACATTGTATTGTACCTTAATCCTTACATGCTCTCTTTAGTTATTCATAGATGTCCACTTCTCGGTTTGATAATCTGCTTGCAGGAGGGCTGGTGGAAAACTGCATTCACCTGTGCAGAAGAACTACGATCCACAAAGTAAAGCCCTCAGGGCCAAGAGTCCCACGTTATTTCACTTTACCAATAAACGAATTGGAATTATTTTCAACAACTGCCTGACTTTTGGTTTTCATTCTGATATAATAACAAAGAATGCTGTACCTTCATTTTACAGTAACCCCACGTGTAGTTGTTTGTTCAGCTGCAAGCTGTCTAGAAGATTAAATTGCTCACGATCTTGTCAGTCCAGAATTCTAGCTTCCTGTGCAAAAACTATTACTGATTAAGTCCCTAAGGGCTGGAAAGCCCGTCTTTTTGTTGTTTTCATAGTTTTTCAGTTTTATTTGTCTGTTTAGTGAGGACCGGGACTGTTTTTATGACTCAGTTTTTCAAGACAACAGGCAAATATTAGCTTAAAACACAATCATACCAATCACTCCGTCTAGCTGGAAAATGTAGAAATTGGGATTAAATTCTCGGCAGTCATGACACCGCAAGCTTCGTGTTAAGAAAGCGACTAGTGGTTCCACTTACCTAGCTAAACAAAGAACAGAAGACAAGGAAATAGAGGCCATGCCCGTTATTTCAATCTCATACAATATAAGCAGGTATTATAAGTTCCATTCCATCCATACAAGAGGCAAATTTTAAAATTTAGATATATCAGGTTTTGTCTTTATGTACTCAGACTGTACCTCCCATACAAATCCTCTTGGCTCGATATTGATAGGCGTTGCACTAGATCAGGTTAAACCACGTTGCTAGCTTCCTACAAATTTAAATCCAAAAAATTAGACCCTAAGGGGCCAATGCCCCTGAATTTTTTGCAATTTTGAAACAACATTATCTTGTACCTCAATCCTCACATGCTCTCTTCTAGTTCTTCACAAAAGTCCACTTCTCGGTTTGATAATCTGCTTGCAGCAGGGCTGGTGAAAAACTGCATTGTAGCCACCTGTGTAGAAGAATTACGATCCACAGAGTTAAGCCCTCAGGGCCGAGAGCCCCACGTTATTTTACTTTACCACAAAGTGAATTGGAATTATTTTCAACAACTGCTTGACTTTTGGTTTTCATTCTGACATATTAACAAAGAATGCTGTACCTCTGATATACAGTAACTCCACGTATAGTTGTTTTTTGCAACTGCAAGCTGTCTAGAAGATCAAATTGCTCACGATCTTGGCAGTCCAGAATTCTAGCTTCCTGTGCAAAAACTAGTACTGATTAAGTCCCTAAGGGCTGGAAGCCCGTCTTTGTTCTTTTTATAGTTTTTTTATATGTCTGTTTAGTCAAGATCATTTACTGTTTTTATGACTAAGTTTTTTAAGACAACATGCAAACATTAGCTTAAAAAATCATACCCAATCATTCCGTCATGCTGGAAAATGTAGGTATCGGGATTAAATTCCCGGCAGCCATGACACCGCTAGTTTCGTGTTGAGAAAGCGACTAGTGATTCCACTTACCTAGCTAAACAAACAACAGGAGACAAGAAAATAGGGAGCCATGCCCGTTATTTCAATCACATAAAATCTAAATATGATTAGTTACATAATCGAGGCAAATTTAAAAAATCAGATATTCATGTTTTGGTATGTACTCAGACTGTACCTCCCATACAAATCCTCTTGACTTGATAGGAATTGCACTGGATCAGGTTAAGTCAGGTAGCTAGCTTCCTACAAATTCAAATCCAAAGAATTAGACCCTAAGGGGTCAATGCCCCTAAATTTTTTGAATCAACATTGTCTTGTACCTCAATCCTCACATGTTCTCTTGTAGTTCTTTACAGATGTCCAAATCTCGGTTTGATAATCTGCTCGCAGCAGGACTGGTGGAAAATATCTAGCCACCTGTGCAGAACTATGATCCACAGAGTTAAGCCCTCAGGGTCGAGGGCCCAATGTTATTTGATCTGAATGTTGATCTTGTCATTCCAGGTTTTTAGTTCCTGTGCAAAAACTAGTACTGATTAAGTCCCTAAGGGCTGGAAGCCCGTCTTTTTGTTCTTTTTATATAACTTTTCAGGATTTTTTTATTTGTTCACAGTGAAGATTATTAATTGTTTTTCTGACTATATTTTTAAGTTAACTGGCAAACATTAGCTTAAAACCATCATACCAATCATTCCGTGAAGCTGGAAAATGAAGGAATCAGGATTAAATTCTCGGCAGCCATAACACCACAAGCTTCGTATTTAGAAAGTGACTAGTGGTCCATTTACCAAGCAAAACAATGAACAGAAGAAAAGGAAATAAGGAGCCAGGCCCAAAATCACATCAAATCCTTGGATTTTGAATGGGGGAAATCGTGACGCTCCGGCCAATATTATTAAAACCGCAAACGAGACTTCTTAAAATTATAGATAAGCATATCAAGTCTTGGTGATTATGAACTCAACTGTACCTCCCATACAAGTCCTCTTGGTTTATGTCGCACGAGGTTTGATAAGGCATCACACTGGATCAGGTCGAGCCATGGCTACGTGTAACTAGCTTCCTACAAATTCAAATCCAAAGAATTAGACCCTAAGGGGTCAATGCCCCTAAATTTTTTGAATCAAAATTGTCTTGTACCTCCATCCTCACATGTTCTCTTGTAGTTCTTCGCAGAAGTCCACTTCTCGGTTTGATAATCTGCTTGCAGCAGGGCTGGTGGAAAACTGCATTCTAGACACCTGTGCAGAAGAACTACGATCCACAGAGTTAAGCCCTCAGGGCCGAGAGCGTCACGTTATTTTACTTTACCAATAAACGAATTGGATTTTTTTTAAAAACTGCTTGACTTTTGGTTTTCATTCTAACATATTAATAGAGAATGCTGTACCTCCATTACACAGTCACGCCACATGTAGTTGTTTGTTGTAGCTGCAAGCTGTCTAGAAGGTCAAATTGCTCACGATCTTGTCAGTCCAGAATTATAGCTTCCTGTGCAAAAAACTAGTACTGATTAAGTACCTAAGGGCAAGACGCCCGTCTTTTTGTTCTTTTTATATAACTTTTCAGGATTTTATTATTTTTGTTTTCAGTGAAGATTATTTATTGTTTTTATGACTATTAAGATAATTGGCAAACATTAGTTTAAAACCATCAAACCAATCATTCCGGGAAGCTGGAAAATGAAGGAATTAGGTTTAAATTCTCGGCAGCCATGACACCACAAGCTTCGTATTAAGAAAGTGTTTAGTGATTCCACTTACCTAGCTAAACAATGAACAGAAGAAAAGGAAATAGGGAGCCAGGCCCGTTATTACAATCACATCAAATTCTTGAATTATTAGTGGGGGAAATCGCGACGCTCCGGGCAATATTATTAGTTCCACAAACGAGACTTCTTTAAATGATATATAAGTATAACAAGTTTTGGTGATTATGAACTCAAAACTGTACTTCCCATACAAGTCCTCTTGGTTTATATCGCACTAGGTTTGATAAGGCATCACACTAGATCAGGTTGAGCCGTGGCTACGTGTAATTAGCTTCCTAATAACAAATCCAAAGAATTAGACCCTAATTTTGAATCAACATTGTATTGTACCTTAATCCTTACATGCTCTCTTTAGTTATTCATAGATGTCCACTTCTCGGTTTGATAATCTGCTTGCAGGAGGGCTGGTGGAAAACTGCATTCACCTGTGCAGAAGAACTACGATCCCCAAAGTAAAGCCCTCAGGGCCAAGAGTCCCACGTTATTTCACTTTACCAATAAACGAATTGGAATTATTTTCAACAATTGCTTGACTTTTGGTTTTCATTCTGATATAATAACAAAGAATGCTGTACCTTCATTTTACAGTAACCCCACGTGTAGTCGTTTGTTCAGCTGCAAGCTGTCTAGAAGATTAAATTGCTCACGATCTTGTCAGTCCAGGATTCTAGCTTCCTGTGCAAAAACTATTACTGATTAAGTCCCTAAGGGCTGGAAAGCCCGTCTTTTTGTTGTTTTCATAGTTTTTCAGTTTTATTTGTCTGTTTAGTGAGGACCAGGACTGTTTTTATGACTCAGTTTTTCAAGACAACAGGCAAATATTAGCTTAAAACACAATCATACCAATCACTCCGTCTAGCTGGAAAATGTAGAAATTGGGATTAAATTCTCGGCAGCCACGACACCGCAAGCTTCGTGTTAAGAAAGCGACTAGTGGTTCCACTTACCTAGCTAAACAAAAAACAGAAGACAAGGAAATAGGGAGCCATGCCCGTTATTTCAATCTCATACAATCTAAGCAGGTAGGTATTATAAGTTCCATCCATACAAGAGGAAAATTTTAAAATTTAGATATATCAGGTTTTGTCTTTATGTACTCAGACTGTACCTCCCATACAAATCCTCTTGGCTCGATATTGATAGGCGTTGCACTGGATCAGGTTAAGCCACGTAGCTAGCTTCCTACAAATTCAAATCTAAAGAATTAGACCCTAAGGGGCCAATGCCCCGAAATTTTTAACATATTTTGAAACAACATTGTCTTGTACCTCAATCCTCACATGCTCTCTTATATCTTCACAGAAGACCACTTCTCGGTTTGATCATCTGCTCGTAGCAGGGCTGATGAAAAACTGCAACCTAGCCACCTGTGCAGAAGAATTACGATCCAGAGTTAAGCCCTAAGGGCCGAGAGCCCCATGTTATTTTACTTTTACCAATAAGTGAATAGGATTTATTTTCAAAACCTGTTAACTATTGGTTTTAATTCTGATATATTAACAGAGAATGCTGTAAGTACCTCCATTATGCAGTAAATCCACGTGTAGTCAAGTTTTATCTGAGAGGTTAAATTGCTCAAAATGTTGTCGAATTTTTTGCACACTTGAAGAAACTGTCTTTCAACTCAATCCTCACATGTTCTATTTCTTCACAGAAATCCAATTTTCGGTTTGATAATCTGCTCGTAGTAGGAACGGTGAAAAACTGCATTTTAGCCACCTGTGCAGAAGAACTACGATCCACAGAGTTAAGCCCTAAGGGCCGAGAGACCACCTTTTTTTAATTTACCAACAAGTGAATTGGAATAATTATCAAAAACTATTGAATTTTGATTTTAATTTAGACATGTTAACATAGAATGCTGTACCTCCATTACGCAGTATCTCCACGTGTAGTTGTTTGTTGCAACTGTATCTCTGTCTGGGATTGCGCACGATCTTGTCAATCCGGAATTCTAGCTTCCCGTAAAAAAGCTTGTATTCATGAAGCCCTCTTATGGGCTGAAAGTTCGTCTTTGATATTTCCATGGAGTTTATAATGTATTTTAATTTGTTTGTTAGGTATTGTCTTTATATTGCTTTTCAGGCAAATGTGGTTTAAAATAATCATACCAATCATTTCGTCAAGCTTGAAAATGAAGAAATTGTGACTGCAAATTGGTCTGAGAAGTCAAATTGTTCGATGTCGTCGTCTTCAGAGTACAGGCTTCATTTACGGCCGCAGAAAAAGCAGGCACAATACGGCAATCTGTCTACCTGTGCAAAAAACTACGATCCACAGAGTTAAAACCCCTAAGGGCTGAGAGCCCGATATTTATTATTTTTATAATTTTTAACTTTGGTCCAACCCAGTTTTAAATGACGTTAAATTTTAAATAATTATTTATATCAATGATTCGCTCAAGTGCTGGAAATAGCACTTCACTGAGGAATTATGCAGCTAAGCTATGTGATAAAACAGAAGATACAAAAACAAAAGCTGGCCTCATGGGTATTCAGCTATTTCATTTTTACTTCCAATAAATTATTAATGTATTGTATGGTAGGTACCTCGATTACGAATCCGGCTCCGTTCCTTGATAATATTATTTTCATATTTAGCAGGACTGCGGCTAACTTCATGTAAGAAAAACTAGTAACCAACGGGACAGGCCTTAAAGACCAAATGCCATGAAATAAACAGATTTTGTACCTCTGCATCGCCTTCATAGTTCTTATCCCTTGTTGTGTTGCATGTACAGGAGTCTTTTCATTTTTCGTTGCAAACATTGCTAAGGCAAAACTCTAGCAACCTGAACAGAAGAACTAAATACGATCTACAGAGTTAAACCCTGAAGGGGTGTTCTTTACTTCTTTACATTTCCAGTTGGTCGTCAGCATGAAATATTACACTGCTTCTATTCATTCATACCGATATTTTCCTCCACAAGATGGACCAAAGTAACTTAGATAACAACGGCACATCTCCATTTGATCCGCTTATCTAGGCAAACAGAATAAAAAACACGAACACCAGAAAAGTTATAGTATTGCCCATTTGAATTTGCTTAATAGACAATCTTTTTATATTTAGTTTTGACCCAATGTTCCATAACAGAGATTATTGTGCCTCCATCATTGGACAGTTGCAAGAGCCTTCATCAAAAAACTGCAAGTTCTGTCTAGCAAGTCGCAACTGCTTCATGTTTTCAATTTGGTGTTCTAGTCTCCTGAACAAAACAAGTAACAATTAAGCCCTAAGGGCCGGAAACCCATTTGTTTTTTAATGTTTTTTTGTTGTTTTTTAAGTAACAGTCAAGACAGCGTACCATTCGACATCGTAGTTGGAAAATGAAGTATCTGCTCAATGTCATATTCTAACGATGAAGGCTAAGGTGTAATCCACTTACCTAGCGAATGAAATTCAAAGGCCAATAAAAAATTCAAGACTTTTCTTCTGTTAACCATTGGTGTTTTGAATTAATCGATAATTTTGTAATTTTTTTACCTTCATTTGAATTATCACAACAATTTTTAAACTGAAGTTTTGGTTCAATATACAGCGTCACTGCTTTAGTAATGAGTGAATTATTTCCTTTAAAATCCATTTAGTTTAATTCAATTTTAAAGTAACATATTTCCATGCCATTGATATGCAATACTAATGAGGTACTGAAATCTGCAGAAATCTGGTATCAGATACACTGGTCTGATGTATTTACAATAGCGCACCACAAGCATCCTCGTACCTAGTTAACAAAAGAGCAGAGCACATATGGATAACGGGGACACATCCCATCTATGAAAAATTAATTAGACAACTGTTAAGAGTAAACATTTCTATAAAATATTGCAAATGAGAACTATCATACCTTCTTGTTCTTGACTTATTATGGGCAGCAAGTTCTTTTGAGGCTTTCACGGGGCGGATTTGATCCCATCTTATGGGCACCATTAAACGTCACTGTGCAAAACATAACGGCACAATCGAAAAATTAACTATATTAGGCGAGGGCCGAAAATTTATAAGTAGTAAAACTTAGTTCTCAATTTATTGTAAATATATTTGATAAAAATATTTGTAAACAAATTAAATTGATTTTGGAGAATGTTACCTCTTACTAAGACAGAAGTTTGCCGTATAGTGTTCGATCGGCTTGTGTTGTAGCAGGGCCCATTCATCACCCATTTATCACAAACCGCCTTGGGAAGTGCAGCCGCGTGGTCAGCGCGGGACACCAGATGTGACTATATAGCTGTTCGCTTTGCCCTTCGCCTAGATAAGTTAACCTGCCTGTGCAAAAGAAAACACGACGCGACGCGAATGTTAAGGATTTGCCTACCTACTTCAGCATGCGTATATCAAGTTAAAACTAAATTAGATAAGCTTTCAGCTATTTCTAATCAAGTACAGTATAGAACTATTGTTATTTATTATTGAATAAAAAAATGTTTGTATTATAGTGTGTACCTTAAACCAGTTCGCTGCTGCAACAGTTGTACTGTTCAATATGTATTTATTTGTACTTGCAAGAAGGTTCTAGACTTGCATCTGCGGAAAACAACACGACAATCCAAAACATTAGGGATTCTGGCCATTAAGCCACCATTTGAAGACTTTCATGGTTACTTATGATTGCAAAAATCCAATACCTCGAGGATGCTTCATCTGCTTTACGTCGACAGATATCCATAAATGATGCGAGTAGGTATGTGTTTAGAACCAGCCTTCCCACTACCAGCATGTAACAGGGAGTGGCACGCGACGTATCTGTTAGAACAGAAGAAACGACTATCCGAAGAAAAAAAAACATTTACCCTTGCTTTTCAGATCCTATTTCGGGATATGTTCAATTTTCGGTTTATGTTGTTAGAACTTGGAATTGAATGTGTAATACTTATTAGAGGCAATACAATTTCGTCTTTCGTCCATTCTTAGGTATGCTAAAAGTATACTTATGATTTTCCTGTAAAAAAATGATGTTCGATTGCGCTTCGTTTTTAGTATTCGTATTTGCCACTCGTAGCCCAGGTTGTCATTTTTCATCGATTTCACATTTCATTTTCACTTTCAATTGTGCAACAAGTCGATTATCGTGCTTTCTATGTAGCATATAGCCTACCTAATTTAGCCATGTTATATTATAGCCATTACACATATAACAGCAATATAATATTGTTTAAGAGCCAAGAATTGTAAACTTGTGTATGTACAATTTATGTTAAATTTCAATTCAGATTTCATTTCCTCCTTGATTATAATATTAGGTAGGTACTTATACCTAGTTATATATTCGACAGTTTTTTTATAATTTTTGTTCTTTTTATGCTATAAATTCAGTTCAGTAACTTTGTGCCTGTTGAGAAATGAATTGAGTTAAAAAGACGAGAAAAGTCGTCATCTTTGTTGATAGCGGTAACTACTTAATACTTTAAGCAATTTAAAAATAGCTTTTGTTGTAAAAAACCTGAAAAAAAAAGTTAACTTCGATGTTCTTATTCAGATTTCTATTGTTTCTGATATTGATTTGCTATTATTGTTTGCTCTGCATTCTTTGGTTAGGTAGGTATCCTTACAATTCTTTTGAATAGGTGTAATACTTATTCCCGGAAAAATTTAAGTAAATATATACAAAATGATTTTGTTTTACCGATTTTTTCTCCTTTCTTTAAAATAAATATCAAAAATATCGGGATTCCTATATGATTTATCTCTTTTATGCAATTTGGTGATAATTTTCTTTGGATTTCTTATGAATGATCCTGTAAATTAAAACAAAATTCTTAGTTAGAGGGCTCTGTTTTTGTGCTTATTCGTTTGTCGCTTGGCATTACCTATCGTTTTTTTATTTTATTTGTGCATTATTCATTACATTACCGAAAGAAAAACTTCATTAAGTATGTTAAGAGGTCAAGATGGAATTTGCACTTACCATGACATATTTCACGTTTTTTAAGTGCACAAGCACATAGTACTCTTGCCTAATGGATTAAGCTTTGGCCTATACTCGAACTCATTCAGATTTAAGTATAAAGTTTTTTTTTAATTCGCCTAGGAGACGTCCACTACGATAGGACTTATCTGTGTGGTTAGGAGTCCACTGGCTATAGCACTGGGGCCGGGTAGGCTAGGTATATAGCGGCTTGCTGGCCAGCCGGACAGGAGCCAAGCCGGTACGTCCTCGGATGCTCCGAGCGACGAACTTCACATCTCTTACTCTTGTCGTGAACGTCACGACTGCCACGGGCCCCAGTCTTCTCGATAGCTGTGAAGTTTGCACATAAATCAATTATAATGTTCAACTCAATCCTTCTATTTCAGGTTTGGAGGTTTATTGTTTCTCAAAGCTTTAGCTACGAAGGTAATAATGTCAGATGTTTCATCAAGGTATAAAAAGTAGTTATGTAATTTGATTACAAACTGAATAGAGAAGTGAGGCAGCGTCATTTTGTAGCATTATCTCGCATGCGCATAAAACGAGAGGACACTATAAAAATGGCTCTGACTCAGTGGTATTTAGATTGTAATCTGAACTCTGTAGTCGAGTTCCAACGACGTCATAGTAATTTCAAGAAATTTTCAGATAAACGATCCAAGCTTCTCTGTAGGTGCTTAAATGAAAATCGTAAAAATCTCTAACAACTCACCAGTTTCTACTAAAGTCCACGTAGTTGCCCTATTCCCATAATTTATTGCAAAATATTCCATTGAATTGGGGACATATTTGGTTTGGTAGGAGCCTATTTATGTCCTCAGTTGTTGTTGTCATAAGATCTGCCCACGTACTATATTTGCGTCACTCAGCTCGCCTTATTATAGGTAATGTTTACTAAGTGCTGCATGTGCTTGGCTTGTTGCTGCTGGTTGGACGTTGGCATTGTACGATGCACGTTACCACACCACTGTAACCTCTCCTTCACCTTGCACGTCACCGGTGACGCAAACGCTGCGGATATCAGGTTAGGCACACAAAGGAAGAGACTAAAATCGATTCAGAATTTTAGAGTTACAGAAACTCATGTTATTTTATATATTTTCATCTTTTTTATTAAAAATATGAAAAAATAGTTTACAAATTTACATAAAAAAGCATGCATACTTATTCTCTCACTGTAATAAAGAAAAAAATTGCAAAACCGAATTGTTACCTAAGTGAAAGTGGGCCGTCGAGATGCCGCGTCTAGTTGGTACCTCGGCCTCGGGTAGTGGATACAGTTTATGTTCAGATACATCACTATTATTCAAGTAATAACAGGCTTCGAAATTCAGTCACGGTTGGATGCTTTCTTCATCGTTAGATATAAGTAGATGTTATAGGTGCCTGTTTGGGTGGAACGTTATTTCACAAGAAATGCCCGAAGGCATACTTAACGCAGCATTGACTGTTGGTCTTTATCCAAGTACCTACATAATTATTCACAAGCGTTGAGTTCATTTGGTAAACATCTGTGACTCACCAGTACGGTCCTACGTCAGTACTTTTCCGTCAAACCAATGAGTCAGTTACGTTCTCGAAACTTCGTCGGTGCCGAACACTGCAACCGAAGCAGAGCCGAGGTCACGAGACATTCGGGATGGAGTGGCATGTTCAGGTAGCTTCCAGAAACAGCAGCGCTCTGAGAGGTCTAAAGACATGTTATACGCACAGGCCTGCTAGTGCAGGCATACAGTTCTAGCTACATTGTGAAATCGTGACGCAATCTCCTAACGGTTACCTAGTGGGCTGACAACCGGGACCGAGCGAGTGTATGTGAGTGCACGCCGCTTTTAGGGACGAGGCACGTGGTAGCACAGTGTGCAGGTAACGCAGGCGAGCAGCTGGGATCCCGCAGACTGCAGACAACTGCCACGCCACGCCCAACACCTTCTCCTCTCGAACACGATGACGTCATGGAATAACACATTTTGGGTGAAATTACAGTCGAAAATTTATAAATGTTAGAGATACAACCATGTTATTTAATAATTTGTTTATTTTCCCATACTTAAACATATGTTACAATAATATCACTTATTCAATATGAATAAACTCTTAATTTCAATTTAATCCATTTTTCAATAGAGAAAAATTGAAAACATCTATTTACAATTACAAATTATTGGACTAGTTAAATAAATTAAATGCATGATACCGTTTTACAAACCCATTTTGCAGCAAGCTGCGCCACGCCTGAGGCAACCAAGATGGCGGCCAGCGGATGCGACCCACGCGAATCGCAATGGGACTGTAATTTAGAAAAACATCCTACTTATATCACAGATTCAAGACAAAGTATGTAAGTACATTACCTAGGGAGATCATTTAGGTACAGGCTTGACACCATCTAATTCTTTGAAAAAGCTATTCAAACCGCTGAGGTCATTCTTCCATAAATCATTGATTTTTTCTCGTTCTTGCTTGGCCATTTCTTCTTCTTTGTTGGTTAATCCAAGGGTTGCTTGCATCTGAGCCCACCTCCGGGCACGTTCACGTTGTTTCAGGACCAGTTCACTTTCCGCTCGCGATAAAGAATTGCTCAACATGGCGATTATCCGCAGGTCACGCTTTCTCTTATTTTTGGCATTGAGGGATTTATTTCTAACTTGTTGAACCCAATTAGTGAGAGATTCGGATTTACTTTCACAAAAGTCAACGACAGATTTTTCGTTGGTAATATAGCCCATTTTTTGGAGGGCTTAATTATATTGTGGTGAAACAATATTACACACCTGAATCCAACCAGGCAAAATGTCACTGGAACTGCACTGCACAACACAGATCACGTCTACACAGCACGGCGACAAAAGCTAGCAATGAGGGCGCTGACGTCACCTCGAGCTATTTATACTGACGCCTCGCGGGGCCTTTTTGCTGCGCAGTTTGCCACAAAATGGCGGCTTTCCGGGCAAGAGTGGGGGACGAAGTAGTTAACGAACAACATCGAGAACAGCCGATCGATACCACAGCAACCGGGGTCGTTTGTAAACGATTGATTGATGGATTCTCGAATGTTTATTTTATATTCAAATTTACGTCAAGAATCTCAAATTTTTGACATAGGTAACTTTGACAAGCATTACCAAAAAGTTTGACACAGTATTTTTTTTCTATGTCTAGGTCTACATACTCAAAGGTCTAGGTCTATGTATGTACAGTACTGACATCTACAAATAGTTCATAGAGATAGAAATAAATTACTGACTAAAGAGTTTTAATCTATGTACAAACGCCAGTCCTTCTTCTCTCTGGGTGAGCTCGCTACATCCTCGACCACATCTTTACAGTATTTTCAAGAATTCATGTAACTAGGCCTAGCTCAGGCATATCCTATGAAACAATAGATGATGTTTGTTTTGAATGATTTTAGCATGTATCTCAAATATTTTTACTTCATCATGTCGGCCGCAAGACGTCCACAGCTGGACATAAGCCTCCCCCAAGTATCTCCAATAATCTCCATATCGATCGGAGATCAACACCTCTACAATTCTATTTGTAAAGTCTTATTTTACGTTCGACTAGTAGAAACTTCAGGTTCAAACAAAATTAAAGTATTAAAACTTTTAACCATATACATGCCTTATTTCTTTAATATAAAATATCACAACAAAATCAGCCTCTTACTGTTTTCGAACGTGCTTTGCGCATATCAAGAACGCACGACGGCGAGACGTTAGGTAAGAAGTATGAGGGGGAAGGGAAGTTCGATAAACGGGGACACCTTGCGCATTTGGGACGAGGGTGGACGAGAGAAGCGGGGGAAATTCTACATATCTACAAACTACAAGTCTGCCGTATTCTCAAATAGGCCTCCCCATCGACTCTATCGATTTTCAGTTAGGACACCTACATTTCGAGGCTTTGAATGCTAGCTGTATGAATGCAAGATGACTAGGTGTTTCTGCAAAATGTTAGATAAGTATTTCTTAACAGTTGCAGAATCCTTATACTGTCCTCAAATTATAATTTTGGTAGAGCGTTCACGCAACTAGAAACCAAGTCAGAGGCCACTGTGCGGTTTGAAAACTCTGACACCAGGGTTAGCCAAGTTCGCCACATACTTGACTATACCTACTTACACGATAAGAAGAAGACTACAAAACTTCCCGTGAGAAAAGACATTGTCCATCTTCCCTGAAAGACGTATTCTTAATATTACAGGCGCCGCCGGTCATGTTTCCTTAACTGCGTCCCAGGCAATACAGAGGCTAATGAGAAATATATGATTTCTTGAAATTGCATGAGTACCCAGATACTAATGTGGGAGTGGTGAACTACCTACCAGACAAAGAAATAAATTATCTTATGATCAGCGATATCTAAGTAAGTAGTACACATACTTAAACCCTGAACTTGGACTCTCATCCTAATGAACACAGGGCAAAGAATATCGAACTCGTGGTGTATATTTATTATTACTAGGTATTACCTACATATTTCCATTCCCCGACACCCGACAGTCCAGGTAGAACTCGCCTAACGGCTTTTAACCGACGAAGGGCATTGTCCATAAAATACAAGCTCAGTCCTTGCTAATAATCATCTCTTTCACGTGGGAATAAGCATTAAACATTCTTAGAAGGGCGAAACGCGAGGGTAAAAATCGAGAACGAGGTTAAGGAAAAAAAACATGTAACATTACTTGATCGTTCTAACTGCCGTATAGTGAGTAAAGTTCTTGAAGAATTAAAAGGACTATTAGGCAAGATTAGAAGTTCTTAGAAATGTGAATAAATAACGTGAAAGCACGTACTTAACTAAGTACCTATACTACTTTACTGGCTTCATTAAGGATTCTTTAAGAAAGGATTTAAAAACGAGCAATTAGCATATAAATAAACCGAAACAGAGGGTGGCAACGACGAATTTGTAAACTAAGGTGTATGTGACACTAGCTTTTCAGTGAGAATTTCGGGATTTTATGTAGCCTAAGCTAACTAGGTAGGTGTTGAACATTCTTGTGACAGTGTTGCCAAACATTCCAATCCGTTCAGCTGTTTTTGCGTTATTTAGTTACAAACAAAAACATCTAAAACTCTTATAGAAATGTACCTAAATAGTACTAATAGTAGCATGTAAAATGTAAATAAAATATTTTAAATAGGAAATAATATAGAATATAGAAGTCAATACAGTAAGTAAAGTCCCGGGCGAAAATCTAGTACTTAAATATTAAAGTAGACACGGTATCGATAACTCTGCTAATTGTATCGCCTTGGGATTGTTTTAGTAAGAATAATATGCAACAGGTATAGTATATCACAATAACTCAGAACAATAGAACAACCACGAACGTATTTTTACAATAATATTTTCATTTCATTATAAAATGAACAATGAGAATGACACATTATTTGGATTCCCATCCGAGGATGTAACCCATCGTTGACAAGCAAAACAGGATTTTAAACAGCTTATGTAAAAGGTGGAAATAGCTTGCAGTAGCCAATAGAACGGCGCAAAACAATACGATATTGCGCATAGCAAGTCGCTATTGTGACGTCACGTCATGGCCGCCACAAAGCAGCTGTGCGATGTTTTAACGGCATTCGAACATTTCAACCTTGCAGTCGTCTGCTCTTTGCAATGCGATATCAAGGCAAAAACAATTTCCTGAACATGCTAGGTACTTGGGAGTTCGCGGAATTCGGAATTTCTGTTTCGGAACATCGAAGCGCAATAGATTTGAAAGGAAACTCCAACCAATAATTCTCTTTTTAGCAAAATCGTCAAGTACCTATTGAACAAGGAGTTAATGATCAATGACTCAGAAATGAATTCATTACACCTTCCTCTTTAATGAAATCATTTCTGTTTGCGTCATCATCATAAATAATATGATTCACTAAGTGCATCTACCTACGTAACTGCGTGCTACCGACATAGGCTTAGATACGTATAGCGCTCCTATTTTTTCTTAAAGTACCTAAGTAATGCTTACTAATATTATAAACGCGAAAGTTTGTATGTATGGATGTTTTTACTCTTTCACGCAATAACTAGTGGACGGATTTTGATGAAACTTTGCAGTAATGTAGCTTAGACATCAGAATAACACATAGGTCACATAATTTTCCCAAATTCCCACGGGGACGAAGTCTCGAGAGAAAAGCTAGTTCTAAATAAAAGTGAGCAACGTATGGGATATCGGTCCAAAGCTTTGGTCAGGATAATCATATAGCAAATGATATGGCATAATGTAGTGTAAATGTAGAAGGGTAATAAAATATGTCCGAGTAATTTCGAGTAATGATGACATTACATTTGCCTTGAAAAGTTATTGGGGCTTTTTTCTTTAAGTACTTCGTTGTCAAATGTTATTTTATTATAGTATTTCTTTCGTATTTATGAGTCGGGCTTGACTTATCCGGGATAGTTCCACAATATTTAAAAAAACCTTGTTGTACTTATCGTTATATTGTAAAACCATTAAACAGTGTTCACTTTTCGGTTAATTATATTATGTATTACTAGCATCACGCTCGGGACTTCGTTCCCGTGGGAATTCGGGAAAATTATGTAGCCTATGTTACTCAGGGATAATGTAGCATCCTAACGGTAAAAGAATTTTTCAAATCGGTCCAGTAAGTAGTTTCGGAGCCTATTCGTTACATACAAAAATACAAATCTTTCCTCTTTATAATATTAGTATAGATATCTAGTTCCACCTATACTTACCTAATAGATTTAAACTGCCGCTGATATTTTTATATTGCATTTATTTTAACACAAAAACATAGGTAAGTAAGTATACGGAATAAATTACGAATTGGAAACACGCAACTTAATATTTTAAGTAGGGACATCGGTAAAGAGACTTTTATTGTAGGTATATAAGTACATATAATGCGAAGAAATAGAAAAATACAGGTAAGTCTTTGTTGAACCTATTAAAATACGTTTTATTGCACTTTAAATAATAATAACAAGAACACAACCATCAGATCTCAACGATCAGGAGACGGAATAATCGAGTACGCTTAGGTCTCAACCAGTTTACAAAAGACTACATATAAATAATGTATAGTTTTTTTATAAATATAGTTTTATTTTATGTATTTACAAAATATCTAAGTAGAAATCCATCCTCGGTTACGTCGTAGCCTGAGACATGATCATTTTCTAGAACAAAATTGAATAAATCAGTATTATTCTAAACTAAATAGGTAAGAATTAGTTGTTAGTAAGATGCGCATCATGATCTAAAGCTGGTGAGGGTTCGTGACCTGACATGTTAAAAATAGACTACATACTGTATGTGAGGGCAACGAATTGAAAAAATGAAGCTACACAAAAAATTACATAAAATAAGGCGCGATATATTTGTCTGTCTTACTTCTAAAAATAGCGTCTCAAGCTTCATATTTCTTTGTTCCGTATGCACTTTTACTGTGTAAAGGTGTAACGTAATCTGGAATTTTGTGTTTTCGGCTTTTGGCCTAGCTAAGGCGAAATAGTCTGATATGACTATCGCAAACAACATGTTTACATTGTGTAGTAAGTTGTATCATCATCATAACTGCGAAGTTTCAAAGAACACATGTTTGTTATATTTTCGAAGAAAACGATCACGTTCCATGAAACTCGTTTGCTTTCGCTAACAATCGTGTTGTGATAAGGCGAACAACGATTTAATGAACAAACGTAGTGGGTTTCTGTGTGACGAATTCGTTTGAGATTATTAATTTGTTATACCTATCAACGTCTACTTGACTCCTGTTCTACTGCGCCTTAACTTTATCTTTGCGCACGATAAGAGTAAAATGAAAAGGTCGTGTCACCATATACTTAGGTATAACGTACGGGTACGCTTAGGCGTCAGAATAATAATATGTATTAGCGTCTTAAGTTTCACTTCCGTCGCGTATACATACCACAAGGAAAGACTGGACGAACTAGGTACTTAGAAGTTGATTAAATTGTTCATGCAGTCGGTCTATGTTAATGTGTAACATTCGACAGTTTAAACAATATTTACATGTGTATTCAATGAAATATGCACATCAACGCGGTCTAGGGATATTGCACGATTTTTTATACAAAAGAGATCTGTTTGAGAAGCTACAAAAGCATACTCGAGATACATGGAGCGCTATAATTTTCAGACGAGTAAGTGCTTAACCTGAATTTTGAATTCTAATCAATAAATTCAGGTTTAGCACTTGCTCGTCTGAAAATTATAGCCCTCTTTTGTATGAAAAATCATGCAATATCCCTAGACCGCGTTGATGTGTGTAAATTAAGAGACTTCCGGCTCACGGAACGGATTTTGTTTTACAACATTTACACAGAAATGCGTAAATGACATGCATTTAATTATGAAATCACTAATGAAGTAGCAACAAAATGAAAATTGAAGCATGAAGCCTTACATGTAGCTACTTTTTTAAGAGAATGAAGTCGCGGGAGAAAAGTTAATGTCTAATAATATCCTTAATAATGTATGTTATATCGTGTCTTAAGAAACCTTTATGAATGCAAAATAAATTCATTAATATTATAAATCAGTTATAAAGCAGTTTATTATTATATTAGTTATTAGGTTGCCTGGAAGAAATTGCTCTATAGCAATAAGGCCGCCGCATTGTACACTATGATGGACATTTTTTTTTTTTTTGTGCAATAAAGAGTATTGTATTGTATTGTTTCTCGTATGCGTTTCAAGATAACGTTTTTACTTTTGTGTTCGCTTATGTGGAATGTTTTTAATTCCATCCAAATGATAAAATATAATTTGTTTACCATGTTTGGATTAATTCACAAATGAGATCTTCGTCAATAAAACGTACTCGGTAAACAAGGTGGTAAGTACGGAAAAACATGGGCAGCGAAAGAAAAAAACAGTCACAGACAAACGAAAACGATAAAATAATGATTTACGATACTACATGGGGTGACTTTTGAATTAGTTAGTGAAACTTTAAGGGATGATTCTTCATATGAAACTGAGCAACTTTCCCAAATGAATCCATAAGAAATTCTATTGAAAAAAATTGACGACTTCGCGGTATGATTTTTTTTCTTATTTGTTCATTTTAGTGGGTTGATTCACATCCTTAATTTTCGTTTAGTAATTTAAAATCACCCAATATAAACGAAATAAGATAAATAATACGATAATTACACCTAAACACTTGGCATCGATATTTTGCATTAGTAAATTAGGGTTAATGGCAGTATTTACAAACTAAAGTGAAATGAGCAGCATTAAAATAATTAGTTAATCTAGTAATGAACAATTACAAGCTGATATACAGGGTATTTTTTTCATCACTATCCAAATTTTTCTTACGGTGTCAGTAACGTTGATAAAACCATTTTTCCAAAATTTTCAGATTTTGATACCTACCCCTTTTTAACGTCTTAGAGGATGAATTTTGTAAAACGCAGAAACACGGGTGTCACAAATTATGTTGAAGAGTACTATTTTTATTTTTTATTTTTTTTTATAATAAAGATATTAGCATCCACAGACTTGATGTCCGTGCCCTTGTCTAGATTAAGTGTTTTATTGTTAATACTTGCTTTTTCTTTTAAAAATATTTTACTATACTTTTATTATTACAAAGTTTCAAGTCAATTGGACGATGTTATTATTTATTTTCATGCTTCAGAAGATCTAGGTTTAAATATTTATATGAAACGTAGAAAAAAAAATACGGGTCTGTTAAATTTTCATAAAGTTTACGTACAAAAAAATTTGATAATGATAAAAAAAATACCCTGTATAAATTGTGACTTTGTTTAGTAAAACGTACAACTTTCGGGGTACCTACTACCTAGTCAAAGAGCTTCCAAGCTGGACTGGGAGTGAAAGAAAAACTTCGAATGAGACAGCTACCTATTCTTCCCAGGTATACAGTAAAAGTCTGTAAGTGAGATACAAGGGTTTTGCTGTATAATGGGCGAAACGCTGACCACCTCTCACTATTACACAACTTGTGCTATGTGAAAACCCTCACAATTCGTGTCAAATGTGGCACTAATTGGTTCGCCAGAACAACTTATGCTCTGCCTACCCTGTTAGGGATTATAGACGTGAGCGTATACAGGGCTTTAGGTATCTCTCTTTCAACCTCTCGGGTGGTTAATCAGACCATGAAACTGAACAACTTTCCCAAGGAAACGTAGGTCAAAATACGAAAAAAAAAAATGTAATTCCCATACAAACTTCATCAGCATATAGCGCATTTTGTATGGGAGATCAAAATTTTTTTTTCGTATTTTGACCTATGTTTTTTGGGGAAGTTGTTCAGTTTCATGGACTGATTAACCACCCGAGAGGTTGAAAGAGATACCTAAAGCCCTGTATATGTGAGAATAGGTTCTACAATTTTCCAGAACAATCTGCTTTTGAGTGTACCTAATCAAACGGAAGATTGGAGAAAGATATAAGCAGAGTTTGAATAGAATTAACATGACATAGGATTACTAAAAAAGCAGATTTCAAGGCATTTGCAAGTATAGCTTACCTTTATTAGTGGAAGCGCATTAGTGAGCTGTAGACCGACGCTGCGTAGTAACACTATAGGAGACACATCAGCGGTGTAGAGGCGATGTAATGCGTCGACGGCCAGTTGCGTCGGTACATTGTGTCTTGTGCGTTTTGTCTCGTAATTCTCTAGCCAGCTGGGATGTGCTGCAATGATAGCGCTACGTTAGGGCTGAATAGAATGTATTTTACACTACACTAGCATTCCGCCCGGGACTTCGTTCCCGTGGGAATTCGGGAAAATTATGTAGCCTATGTCCATCGGGGATAATGTAGCTTTCTAATGGTGAAAGAATTTTTCAAATCGGTCCAGTAGTTTCGGAGCCTATTCAATGCAAACAAACAATAAAATCTTTCCTCTTTATAAATAGTATTGACTAGCCCCCTACTTTATTTTATCAACCCCATATACATCCCCGCACCGACGGGCACTGGCCTCCCTTTGAGACACTTTTGGCCATAGTCCACTACGCTGGCCCAATGCGGATCGGTGGACCGCGCGCCTTTCGAAAACGAATTTTCTTATTTTCTTAGGTTTTATCACGATATTTTCCTTCACCACTGAGCAAGTGATAATTAATGAGAAATTCATAAATAAATCCAAAAAGACGAATTAAATGGTACAGGCCCGCACCAGGATTTGAACCCGCAACCTTCCGGTAGCAATTCTGGCTGATTAACAACTGGCTTATCATTATCACCGTAACTAGATATTCCGGATAATTCGAGTCGAGTGTACACTGCCGTCTATATAGATAGCGCAAGAGAGCTTTTGCACTAAGCCTTTCCGACAGTCGTTTTTAAGCGGAATGGTGAAAGATACAAAAAGTACGACAGTAAGAACGTCTTTATTGACATACAAGTACTTAGACGCACACATGGAGTGACTTCAAATTGATTAGCGAAACTTTAAGGTGTGATTGTCGCCATTAAACTGAACCATTTGCCCATAAAGGAATACTTTGAAAAATAATTTCGACTTCCCATACAAATCAGCTGACCGCACATTTTGTATGAAAAGGCAAAAAAATTTTCCATATTTCGACTTATGTTCCTTGAGTAGTTGTTTAGTTTTGTGGGCTGATTCAAATCCATAATTTTCGCACATTAATTTAACATACATACATTATAAGCTCACGCCTTTGCATATTGTGGTAGGAAGAGACCACAGATTGCCACCAGGCACGATCTAAACACACCTATTTAGCTTCCTCTACATCTATAATTCGCTTCATACATGCTCGTCGGATGCGGGTAATCCTAACACTAATTTAAGTGACCCATTATATAGAATATTCAACTAGAATTTTTAGATTTTTAGTACTATCTGCCAGAATGGGTGATAAAGTTATAAGAATTTATACAGGCCGTCCCAAAAAATAGTGTCAAGCGGAAGTCCTGAGGTAGACCATCACCAGGGGCATCCGAATCATCGAATCATTATTCTGAAAGCTAAATGTCTGCTTAAGTTTTCAAAAGATCTCGGAAGTTTGTGGAGTGATTTTTTTTTTCGACTTGTAATTTCCTAGACGACTGTATTCCGGCTCCAATTTTGAACTTTGGGTTAAATTTAAACCATGATCCACAATGCCAAGGTTCTTTTTAATTTTTTGTGGTGGTACCTGATATTGTTACCATCAATTACCGCCAAAAGTCATATTCATAAATTTTCAAAAGTAAGAAAAAAAATTAAATTCGATGCCAGGTAGAAATTATGAAAAAAGTAATAAAATGCCTTGTAACTTCTAAACTACAAGAAATCGTAGAACATACATGGAATGATTCGGATGCCCCTGGTGATGGTCTACCTCAGGACTTCCGCTTGACACTATTTTTTGGGACACCCTATTTTTTTTTCTTACGTACTTGATATTAACACCTACTCGATACTTACTAATAGCTAATCCACTATAAAGAGCATTCGATAGTTCATCGACGAGATCTTTCACATCTCCGAATCCCAGGTTAACTCCTTGACCGGCTAGGGGGTGAACCCTGTGTGCAGCGTCCCTGTTAAATAAAAATAAAATTCCAGTCAAGTTATATTGCTATAATTTTATTAACAGGCGCTTTTTACTATTAAGCGGGCAGCAGTAGCTTTTCGATTTGATACCTCATAGCCCAGTGGCGCTTACTTTTGGAAATCGTTCAGTGCGGTTAAACAACGTACTTGGTTCGGAGCACCTTCATGGGTAACTATAGCGGCAATTAAGCAGTAACATTTTCGTGATTTTATGGGAAGCCGCTGGATAGGTACGGGTGGCGGAGGACCGATTGATGTGGAGAACCTTGAGGAGGCCTATATCCAGCAGTAGACTTTTGCGACTGACATGACGATGGTGATTGTTGTACTTCGGGTGAATGTTTACATGGATCAGAGCCAGTGGCGTAGCGTGGGTTTTTGCTACCCGGGGCCGACCGGAAATTCGCCGCCCCCTGATAGTGCTTAATAAGTTAGTGCTGCTGTTTTTTTTACTTCAAGCCGTGCGGTGACCGGTTCAGAATATCACCACCCCATCTCTTTCCGTGGGTGTCGTAAGAGGCGACTAAGGAAACTCAATGAGACCTGCTATCAATCCATCCTAAGGTGCCGACCTTAATTTGCTCCGAATCTGAGGTGTCGTCCTATGGTCTCATGCGGTGTGTTAGGCTCTGTAAAGGGCCGTCTGGCTCGCGACCACCCTTCTATCGAAGGCAGACGCCAAACAGCTTGCTGTGTTCCGTCGGTGCGTAGGAGTACCAGTGCCTTAATAATAGGCATTTTCTGGGTTAACTTGCTCCATCGTCGACCTCGTCTATGACCTTGGTCAAGATTGAGGTCAAGAGTTAACCCTTCTCATAATAAAATTAAAAAAATTGTGTAAATCGTCAATATCAAAATGTTTGTAATGTTTAATTGCCAGAATTAGGTACATAGTCTCAACGCGGACGCAGTCGACGTAAGATATTTTTTTACTAACTTTAGTTAAGAGAAGCTATGTACTCTACTAACTGGCTTCACTAATGTCAGATGTTCAACAAAAGTTCAACATTGTGAAAATGTTTTTTAAAAGTTTGGAGTAATTTTTCAATATCTAATTTAAAAATCGTGGTACTTGCCGTCGCCTCCTTTCATATGCCGCCCGAGACCATGAGAGAGTGCGACGTCAAGGTCAACATGTGTAGTCAATGTGCTGCAGTGAGTACAAGGTATTCTCTATAAATGTCATGTGACCAACAAAGTCGAAATTTTTTTGGAATATCTTTTTAAACGTAATCCGCCATTTTCACCTTCAAATAGGAAACAAAACGCTGTAATTTGTTACGAACTCACCCAATAAGAGCGACACCATGCGAGACGTATCGCGTGCTATGTCCGAAGCCGAGCGGGAAGGCGGCGCGCGACGACGGAGCGATGTTCTTGACAGAGGGCGGTAGCTGACGCGACGTCCCGTCCGCCAAGCCAGCTTGCTTCAGCATGTTTGACACCCAGGTCGTACAAGTATCTACGGTCGTTGTTCGGGGGTATTGTTTCCACTGTAACGATGAAGTTTAACATTTTTCAGATATTTTTGTGCAGCAAGTCTAAAATTTAGAGCTGGGCGTTGAATAGTAAAGACTTACCATACAACAGATTAAAAATGTGGGTTGTATTGAGGATAAATATCATAAAAATACAATATTTGCTATTATTATCTTTGCTAATATTATTTTAACTCGGTAGGGGTTTTTTATATAGAAGGTGTTTCAAACAACCCAAAAAAGGATATCCAAAAATAAAATCATAAGTAAAATGGTCGCAATTCTAGTAATCAGTTGCACGATTTGACATCTTCCACATTGAAAGTTTCCTATCTACACTAATATTATAAAGAGGAAAGATTTGTATTTTTGTACGATTGTAACCAATAAACTTAAAAACTACTAGCATTCCGCTCGGGACTTCATTCCCGTGGGAATTCGGGAAATTTATGCAGCCTATGTCCATCGGGGATAATGTAGCTTTCAAATGGTGAAAGAATTTTTCAAATCGGTCAAGTAGTTTCGGAGCCTATTCAATGAAAACAAACAAACAATCAAATCTTTCCTCTTTATAATATGTATATATAGATATAAAATTGAAGGGCCTGAGTCCTAAGTCACCCCTTGGACTTGAAAGCTGGTCACAAAGGACAATGCCCAAAAATGAATGGGCGAAAAACCCGGAGTCGATTAAACGATTTATGTATGGCAAGGTATCGATATGTCTGTGTGTCTGTCTGTGGCTTCGTAGCTGTTAAAGGAATGGGCCATTTTGATGTGATTTTTTGTTTGAAAGCTGACGTAATCGAGATTGTTCTTAGCTTTATTTCATTAAAATTATAGTCAAAGTCAAAAATATTTTATTTTCATAGAACATACAAAGTACTTCTTGAGAACGTCATGAAAATACATTAGCAAATTCAATATACATAAATATAAATGAATGACGGGGCTGATAGTTGATAAGGGCTCCCATTTCCGCATGGCCCATTGTGCGTGTGGGTCGGTGGCTATTCCAACCACCTCAGCTCCGACCAGAAGCTCAGAATCCTGGGGAATACACAGGCTTCACGGAGCGACCTAATTCCTGGTAAGATTTGTGCCCGTTGGTCCACCGCTCTCACATGTCGGTGGTGATACAACATTTTTAATTTTAGAGTTATCTATGCGAACGAAGTGCAGGCGGGAAGGTAGTAATTTAAAATAGAACTAACCAGTGCATCATTGAGCGCGTCGACGAACTGTTCGTCAGGTAGTTTGAGCAGCTCAGAGGCGTTTGCCTTGGTAGTGGACCACACCAGAGAGCTATGCTTCGAGTCCAGAGGTAGAAGTGCCACCGGACCCGTCGGCAGGAACCGCTGCCATGCTGTTTCGTTCTGTATCTCCTGTAATTGTAGAAAAAACATGTTTACTAATGGTGTTTTTATTCCGATTAAAAATTAACATGAAAATTTAAATAAAATAACATACATCACGCCTATAGTCCCTAAAGGGGTAGGCAGACCATCAGTAAGTCTAGCTAACTACTTGATGCCACGTTTGACACAATTTGTGAGGGTTATCAGAAGGAACAAGTTGTATAATGGTCAGCCTTATACAGTATACCTGGGAAAAGTAGGTAGCTAGCACATTTTAAGTTTTTTTTTCTCTCCCAGTCCAGAGTGGAAGGACTAAAATAATAGTACATTATGCTACAAGTGTGCTAAGTTGGATATTATATTAGAGGCGAATTTACTCCACTTTTCTTTTAATATATTTTTAAATTAATAAGATAATTATTTTTCTTTTTCTCTTTCATCAATTGAGTAGAATAATGACGACTAGAGGAGGATAGCGGTAAAGAAAGTGACAAAGCGTTATTTCTTAAGAGGTGCTTTTTGCTGTAAGCACAAGGCCGTTAACGCCTATCGAATGGTATAAAGGATTTATAATCGGATTTCTTTGGGTGATGCATTTCCCAATTTTACACTCTCACGGGAAGGAAAAAATAACTTAATGATTTTTAGTGGCATGTTAAAGTTGAGCTAAAGTTACGGTGGATACCTCGGCTAGTTCTAAAGTTGCAACGACACCCATTTGATCGTAGTCCCAGGCCATGTATTGCGCTTTCATTGCATCTCGCACGGCAGATTTCGCACCGTCAGCGCCGATCTGAAAAAAAAAATTATAATTCCACACACTTAAAGGGCCCATACTAAGGTTTTCCTTATTTATTTTCATAGGTCCATTTGAGACACATACATTTACAAACACGAACACCCTGACCCAAGAACTAACATCTGCTTTTTATTTTACACGATCATTTGCCCCGAACGGGAACTGAACCCAGGAATCGCTGATTCAGAGTAAACTTTAGCCACTGGACTAAACTGGTCGTCAAAACAAACATAATACATGTAAGTCGAAAAATTACACAGTAGATAATATGTATGACACACCACGGCACATCAGACTACACTTCTTTGCGACACTCTTATGTCGTTTGCAATTGACTCCTTTTTAACTGCAAGCTTTTTTTAACTCACAATGTATGTAGCTACTCGTATGTTCCTATCAAACGCCGACAGTAACCTAGCCACTAATAAACTTCAAATAGATGTTTAATACAATATTCCTGGAATCGATCACCTGATTTATTTTTGTTTGAATAACATAAATCAAACAATTCTTGTGAAGGCCAATGAATTTTAGAAAATGTTTTACATTTTACCACAAAGTATATAGTATTATGTTGTAAGTAGGTAGTTATTTTAAGTAGCAATTAGGTTTTCGGAAGTTATCAAGAGAACCCCGTTATACTTTTATAGGGTCTTGCAGCATTTTTCAATGTCGATTTAGTGAAATTTAAATACATTTTAATTAAACGTCAAACATTCAAAGGCCCCCAACCTAAGGTTTTTCCCTCGGAAAATACACAAAGACAGACACGAACACGCATGACCCGACAACGAACATCTGCTTTTTACACAAATATTTGCCCCGACCGGGAATCAAACCCAGGAGCTGTCGATTAAGAGGCAGCGTCACTACCACTCGTCCAAACAGGCCTTCAAACAAACATAATCAATTTTTTATTTTCTTTTTAGTGTCTTAGAGATTTCCAAACTAACAATAATGATTTAGGTACCTAACCTAGTACAGAAATATCTCAATTTACGAAGCAATGTGAGGCAAACAAGCGGCCGGCGTTTGGTTTGAAATTATTATTTCTGAAGTGTTTATTTGTGTAAGAAGTGTGTGCTGTATTACAGTCAGCGACGAAGGTGCAGTGTTGTAAGAGTGCTCTGGTTAACCGGTATTTGATTCGGGATTTCGGGAGACTACGCCGAAGATGTGCGCGAATTTTGTGACAAGTTTTGTATTGTTGTATCGTGTCGCATAGAAAACTAACAGTATTTAGGTACTTGTTAGAAATATTTGGAAATCTAAAAATCCGGACAGACCAAGTATTTAGTTTTTTAATCGATGATTAAGGCTCATGAAAGAGAAGACCCTTCAATATTGGAACTTGCCAAATTTATATGCGGTAATAAGAAATAGTACAATTAAGTCTCTATTACGATTTTTAAGTACGCTAAATAAACATTATAAAAGGAGTTCCAACATCCTGACAAAATAATAATAATAACTTTTCCCTGTAATCGACTGAATCTTCTAATGCGGAAGAAAAAAAAATTAAGTGCGTGTTTTAAATAGAAACACTTGCCTTGCACGTTTGGTTTACCGTAAATCATTTCATCGTATTTTATCGCCGAAACCGTTAACAATAAACTATCAAACACGTGCGTGTTGGTTCTTTTAATAACAAAAAGTTTAAGAGGCAATTAAAAGAAACATTTTGTGGTGAAAATAAAATCTGCAGGACAGAGTTATCAAGAAAAACTTAATTGATAATCATTTGGACGTCGAATCAAGTGACCTGGATTGCCATATTGCGGGAAAATCTTCAAGTTGTTTTAACTAAATCTTCACCGTTCGATTTCCAAGAACTTAGTAAAGAATTGGACATCCGGCCACGGTCAGGAAAACAGTTTAATTGGGTCAAGCGGATTTCTGAATGAATTAAGAGGTGCATTTATAAATGGTTTTGGAAGATTCTGCAATATTCGAGTCTACCATGGATAACAATGACGTGGTAAGACATACTTTTGAATAAACGTATTATTTAAGTGCATCTTGCGTCGAATGTTTTTCTTTCTTCCTTCTATTTAGTTTGGTGATAAGATTATAATTTATTAAAAATATTTCTTGGTGTGTGACATATGCCCACACATGCTCAGAAACGCTCACTTCTATATCATAGAGATAGGTAGAGACCACCAGATTGCCACTTTATAAGATCCAAATAAACCATGTTCAATTTCTATTTTAATATATAACGTAATTTTGTTGCTTTTGGTTTAAACAAGGTGTTAACATAACGTCAGCACTGATCGTGTAAAGGCTCTTCAGCTAGACGTCTATCTAAACACACACTAAAATAGACATACTGAGTTGTTGTAGCTTCCATACGTTGGAAGACTTGTGAAATATGAAAACAAGAGGTAGATACGTAAGGATTATTTTTCCCAATTTCAGTTGTTAACTAGGTAGTTAATTTAAGCTACGTGGAGACCTGCAATACAGGTTTTAACCTAGCGCAGGCTCCAGTCTCCTCCCTTTCTAGCTGTAATGTATTTTTCATCCTCCATGCTCGGGAAAGACTTCTTACCTCCCCAAAAACAGAGGATGTAAGTAGACTATAACACACCTATAAATCAAAAAGGGGATGTAAGTAAATTTGAAATTGGAACAAGATCTGCCTATAGAAATAGTTGGAATAAAATCTTCATGCTGAATAATTACGATTTTAAATGTCGCGTTCATGTTTCGATTTTAAAAATAGAACGGCGGGTTTAGTCTTATTTGCAAAAATTAAATTAATAAAACTTATTTTTCCATTTTTACAATTGTTTTATTTACCTCGCATGGAGGATGAAAAGCAGAGTGTTTACCTCAGGTTGGAGGTATCAATAACACCCTCGAACTATATGCGCCCTCGCTTCACTTGTGCGCCTAAATATCTCGGGTGTTATTGATTCCTTACCACCCTTGTGTAACAATCTACAAACTGTAATGTGGAGAAATAAACGGTATTATTAATTTGTAGTAATCCACTTGTTATTTCTTAACAAGTTGTAGTCCGAAATCTTAGGGTTAGAGGTCTGTTTTTGTACCAGGTTATGCATACTAATACGGAATAGGCAGGGCTATACAACGTTTTACAAATACCCGAAAAAAAAGAAAATTCTAAATAAATACAAATTAAGATTAATACGCAGCGCTAATTTTATAGTAATTGTACTACTAGGTTTTCGCCCGAAACTTCGTTCTCGTGGGAATTCGAGAAAAGACCTTTCAATTGATAAAACCATTTTTGAAATCAGTATAAGTAGTAGTTTTTAAGTTTATTGGTTACAAACGTACAAAAATACATATCTTTCCTCTTTATAATATTAGTGTAGATAGGAAACTTTCAATGTAGAAGATGTCAAATGGTGCAACTGATTACTAGAATTGCGACCATTTTACTTATGATTTTATTTTCGGATATCCTTTTTTTGAGTTGTTTGAAACACCTTCTATAGAAAAAAACCCCTTCCGAGCTACTTTCTTACAATTTCAAAGGGTAAATTCCAAAATCAGTGAACAATGTAACAATTTAACAACATTGGCAGAATTTCAAAGCATTCCACCTAATAGCCGTTAACTATGTTTTGGTAAAACGTTGATTATGTTATGAATATGATTATGACTTTCTAATATTAGACACGATTGTTAAATCTAGTTTCATTGTTTGTGACCTTAGCACAGAATGTGAGTAAAGTTTTGCTACAGATTTTTTTTTACCAAAAATGTTTTTTTCCTATGAGTATTTATCACAACATTATTCTTTCAAGTAGTTGGCTGGAAGAAGTGACTTCTAGAGATAAGACTGAATCTTTTACAGGGATTTTGGTGCGTGTCATTTGTGGTATTAAGATAATAGCGGTTATGCAACGGTAACCTGATGCACTGACCTCTGTACACTTCATTTCAAAAAAAATATGATTGTCATCTTTTAAAACTTCATCTGTCATCTTCACTTATAGAGACAGCAATAAACTACACTATTTCTGGGAAAACGTAGCCCAAACAAGCTTTTGTTGCAGGTGTAAACTAATTTCGAATTTTAGAAGTAAAATCATGTATGTAGACAGATTATTTACGTTGTCTAAGTAACCCGTGAGGATATTCTCACAAGCTTACGTAGATTGAATCAAAATATTTGTATGTATGGATATTTGGATGTATGTTTTTTTTATGTTTGGTATGGAGGTAGCTGACACTCTGGATTAACACATAGGCTACATAATTTTCCCAAATTCTCACGGGAACGAAGTCCCGGGCGAAAAGTTAGTGTGAAATAAGCAAATTAAATATCTGTACCGGCGGCTATTGAGAGATAAAGAGAAGCAGTCAATACAAACCGATGTAAAGAAAGTATAACAGTATCTATCTTACTACCCCAATAAAAAAAGGGAAATTCTGTCTCCTTTAAATTATTTTTACCGATTTATTTATTGGTAAACAACTCTTATCCGCAGATAACCAAGAGAAGAAATTTGGAGCCATCCATTAATTACGTCACACATTAAGGGGGAGGGAGGGGGTCGACGAAGTGTGACATTGTGTTACAAGGGGGTGGGAGGGGTCCTAACTTTCGTGACGTCACATTTCAAAATCTATTGTCGACTATGCAGATGTTGCGTACCTTGATCTGACAGAGGAACGCCTCAATAAAATGGAGCGACTGCAGAATATGGCGATTCGATTTGTTTATGGAGTCAGGAAATTTGATCATGTTTCTGAATATAGGGCGAAACTCAAATGGCTGCCCATTCGGCTGCGCCGTGACACACACATACTGTGTTTGGTTTTCAAGACACTGCGCGACCCACAAGCCCCGGCTTATCTTAAGGAACGCTTTGCGTTTCTTTCAGATGGCCACGGGCGTGAACCACGGAGCAACACCAGATTCCTCATAGATCTGCCGGTCCATGAAAGTAACTATTATACCAAATCCTTCACAGTACACGGCGCACGCCTTTGGAACTTCTTGCCTAATGCTATAAGATCCGCGCAAACCTTAGCCATTTTCAAAACTTTGCTGAGGAGGCACTTTGAACTGGCTTGCAATTATTAGTTCCTTGTCGTCGAGTGATAGTCGGCTGGGTTGTCTCTATATAGTATTCCTTATGTGTTTTTTGTTATTATTATTTTTCCTTTGTGTAGAATGTTATTACTTTTCCATTGTGTATTTCCGTAAGGTGTATGTTATGTACAGTATATATATTATATGTATTTATTTGTGTTAGGTATATTGTATGTGTGTAATGTAGTTTATCTAGGTAAGTATATTTATGTATGTATTTTTGCACCCACACTTATATGGTGTAATTTCATCTTCTCCATACCCAAAGGTTGCCGATAAGATATTGCTTCTTAGCAATGGGGCCGCCTTTTGTACCCTAACTTTATTACTGTTCATAATGTAACTTTTACTCTGTCTCATGTTCTGTAATGTTGGTGTGCAATAAAGTATATTTGTATTGTATTGTATTGTATTGTAATCTAAGTGTTAAAACTAGAACTTTGAACTATTAACGAATACTATTGATATACTATAAGGTTCAAATTGTTTTGTCAGCCACTCGATCTACTAGTGCTACGCGCCGACTGCCTAAGCGCCTTTAATTCATTTTCGGAACTACTGTTTTAATTCAATAATTTCTAGATGTAAAATCGCAAAATAGGTGACGTCACACTAGGGAAGGGGGGAGTCTCACAGATGTGACCAGCTGTGACAAGGACGGGGGGGGGTTGAAAAATCATGAAATTCGTGTGACGTAATTTATGGATGGCCCCTTTGAATATTTTAAGAAATCCACACTTTTATAAAAGCGTGGAAGGTCGCACACGACGCGACAGTATGACGTCACTATCGAATTAAAATATTAAAGTATTTCGATCAAAACGCCTTGAGTTGAAAATACTACACAAATAAATTTCCAAAGAACGACGAAAGATGAATGGTTTCAATCCACTGATGTGACGTATCAGTTAAAGAACTGTCTACAAAAATCAAACAAAATGATGATTACTATATGTATTTTAGTTTTTGATTAAAAATAATGAAACATTCAAGCGAAGTGCGACGCGGCATCGGCATGTCATGTGGATCGAAGCTTTCAGTAACGCGCGCGCTTTCGTGACGATACACTCCCGCGCATCACAATGTCTTCTATAAAATCCGACAAGAAGAAAAAAGAAAAGAAAAAAAGGAAAAAGGTCAACACGGGTTTAAATAACTATTTACATTCCAAACACGCAAGTCGCTCTTTAATTTCTTATAAAACTGTCATAAAACTAAAACTTAAGTGTTTCATTGAATTTTTATGTGAATTTTACGAGAAGTATTTTGTAAACGTCAAACTGTTAACGTAAACATTTCAACACGGTTTTTTGGCAATGAATAATCACGGCGTCGGGAAAAAGTTATTTGATGAAAGGATGGCTATAACTATAAGATGCTATTCAGTACATAATTGCAAAACCCAATAAAACTAAATAAACAAAAATTTACTTTGCTCAATGTGAAAAAATCTTTTATTCAATACTAGCATCATAGTTCTGAAGTAAACACTAAAGCTAACCCTGAGGTTCGTAAGCTAAGTGAGGGCTTAGGAATTATGGCTTAGAGAAGGGTGAACTAGATTAAAGGCTCACGTCAAAGCATCCCCGAAGTTATTCAACTTGTATGTTAACCAGCTGATCGTTGAGCTCAGCAGCACCAATATAGGTTGTCATATAGACGGAGTCAGCATCAATAGCATTAGCTACGCTGATGATATGGTGTTGTTGAGCCCAACGATCAGTGCTCTGAGAAGGCTCTTAGCCGTATGTGAGGGGTACGCGGTGGCCCATGGGCTCAGATACAACGCGAAGAAGAGTGAGTTGATGGTATTTAAGGCGCGCACCAAATGCTACTCTATTGTGCCGCCGGTCTTACTATGCGGTTCTCCTCTAAATAGAGTCAGCAAGTTTAAGTATCTGGGCCACTGGGTTGCCGAGGACCTAAAGGACGACATGGACATAGAGCGGGAGCGTAGGGCGTTGTCTGTCAGATGTAATATGCTCGCCCGCAGATTTGCAAAGTGTACAAATCAGGTAAAGGTTACGCTGTTTAGAGCCTATTGTCAATCCTTTTACACTTGCAGTCTGTGGGTGGGGTATACGCAGAGGGCATACAGCGCGCTACGTGTCCAATACAACAATGCGTTCAGGGTGCTGATGCGGCTGCCGCGGTACTGCAGCGCGTCCGGAATGTTCGCGGAGGCGCAGGTGGACGGCTTCCATGCCATCATGCGCAGGCGCTGCGCCGCCATGCTGGCGCGGGTGCGCGGTAGCCCCAACACCATCCTGAACACTGTTGCAGATAGATGGGACTCGCCATTTGTCGCTCACTGGGTGCATCTGCATGTTTCATAACCATGTTTAAATTTAGATTTTAATTTAAGTTAATTTTATTTATTTGATAATTAATAATTATTGGTAATTTATTTAATGTTGTGATTTATTTTTATTTCATTTATTTAATTTGATTATTTGTATTTATTTGTATGTGATTTTAATTTTAATTTAATTTGAGTTCTTATTTAATTTTATAATTTAATTTTAATATTTGTATTGTGACTATGGGGCTAGTACCTGACAATAAATGTTTTCAATTCAATTCAATTCAAAGCAGACATTAAGGTCAAAGATTTTACGGGACTTTATGAAATTAAAAGTTCATGTGTGCAATTAACCCATATGGAAGTTCTCCTACCCCCGATTGCGGTAAACGAACGTATTTACTACAGCTAAAGCGATCATATTTCCATTGTGTTCTGGGCTGAATACAAAGGAAACGTGAGTGGTTTAGCTTTGATAAATACACACATCAAAAAAGTCTAAGCAACACGCATGATTTTCATACAACAGAGGCCTGTTTGAGAAGCTGTGAAAACTATTTAAGACACGTATTTGTATAAAATTTTCAATTCCTATAAAATAACTTTATCTAGCTTGAAATTTGTGGAAAAGAGACAAAAAAGCGTGTTGCTTAGACTTTTTGATGTATGTATGTTCAAACTTATCGCTATTGGGGGGCTTGTAGCCTTTTAAATTGAAAGTCACTCCATTTCCGAATTATCAGATCCTGCGAGAGGACAGTGCGCGATGGTGCGTGGGCATGAGCCAGGTGGCTGAAGACTCAGATGATTTGGAGGCAGGTTACATCTCCAGCGACGAGTCAGGACACGCCGCAGACCTCGGCGAAAGATTGAGAGCAAAGCCTTCCAAGGATATTTGGGAATTGGGTGAGTATTGACAAAACGACTAAGCCATAATTTCAATATTCGGCCACAAATAAATGTGCACTCTCAACATTGCTACAAACATCTCCATTAAATCTTAATTTTAATGTTTACTAGCTTTCCGCCCGGGTCTTAGTTCCCGAGGAAATTTGGGAAAATTATGTAACCTATGTGTTAATCCAGGGTGTTACCTCCATACCAAATTTTATCAAGATTGGTCCAGCCGTTTGAGCATGAAAGAGTAACAAACATCCACACATCCATACATACAAACTTTCGCGTTTATAGTATTAAGTAACGATATTAAGGATAAGTTAAACTAAAACATTTTATCAGAATCTAGAATTCATATTTTCCAGATGATATATTATTTAGTTTAAATCAACTCCCTTATGCAGAAGAAATTTCGAATCTACTTAAAACAGCAGAAAGCGAAGATGTGATGACCTTTATCTCGAATCTTGAAGAAGGAGCTGGTTTGCGGACAGCAGCATTGTGGGCTTGTTGGCAAGGAAGAAGCACTTTGTTGAACAAGTTATTGAGACTTGGTGTTAATCCTAACGCAACAGATGATGCCGGCAGGTAAGATTGACAAAAAACCGGCCAAGTGCGAGTCGCACTCGCGCACGAAGGGTTTCGCACCATTATCTATAAAAACGAGCGTAAAAATCACGTTTGTTGTATAGGAGCCCCCTTATATATTTATTTTATTCTGTGTTTTAGTATGTATTCTTATAGCGGCAACAGAATACATCATCTGTGAAAATTTCAACTGTCTAACTATCACGGTTCATGAGATACAGCCTGGTGACAGACGGACGGACAACGGAGTCTTGTAATAGGGTTCCGTTTTTACCCTTTGGATACAGAACCCTTAAAGAGGGGTGTTGTAAATAATTTACCAATAAAAATCTGTGTCTATCTGTGGCACCGTAGCTCCTAAACGGAAGGACCGATTTCCATGCGGTTTTTTGTTTGAAAGCTGACGTAATCGTTCTTAGCTATATTCGACCAAAATTAGTTCGGCCGTTTAAGAGTTATAAGCTATGGAATGTCGCGGGAATTCAAATATATTGATGCTTTCAGGACATGCCTCCATTTAAGTTGCTTAGTCGGCAATGTGGAATGTACCACTTTACTCCTGGAGCACAATGCAGATCCCAACAGGTGGGATTCTTCTCACGATACAAAAGCTACAGCTCTACATTGCGCTGCGAGCGCTAAAAGTCTGGCCTGCGTGAAGGTAAACAGGATGCCTTAAGATGAAAGGAGGCGTCATAAAAATGTAATAATATTGTCGCTTTCTTTTTGCAGGTGTTGATAGCATACGGCGCTGACGTCAATGCCGGGTTAAGTGAGCGTTCTCCATTACACTATGCGGTGCTAAGTAATGCGCCTGAAGTTGTGACAGCCTTACTGAATGCAGGAGCTTGCCCAGACACACCACAGGTTTGTTTATTTTATCGAAATGACTAACGACGAGACGCCTGCCAAATTTCCGAATCGTAATCTTAGATTAACATATTTACAGGTCTTTACAGAAACCCCACTGCACGTGGCTGCATCGCTGGGCCTGGCTTCTTGCACTAAGTTGTTATTAGATGCAGGAGCAGATGTAAGAGCAGCGTTTGGCGCTGGAAGAGCAACGGCTTTACACTTAGCTGCAGAGGACGGCCATGCTGAATGTGCTCGTCTATTACTTGATAACGGAGCTCAAATAGACTGGCCGAATTATAGAGGGCAAACACCACTTCATTTAGGTCAGTTCTAATTACATTGAAACTTATGTTTTGTAATAAAACATTCTTAATCTTGCTTATCGTTTATTACAGCGGCACTGGCACAATCAGTGGAAGTGGTAGAACTGTTGGTGGGAAGATTAGCAAACGTTCGGGCTAGAGACGTTGACGGACGAACTCCTTTACATGGTTCCATCGTAAGAGGTGCTCGAGCTTGTGATGTGGCGCGTCTATTGTTGTCAGTTGGAGCTGACCCGAATGCTCCGGATAATTTTGGATATACTCCACTGCACATTGCAGCTTTGAATGAATTTTCTGCTTGTGTACTATTGTTACTAGGTAACTCTCATTTTTTTCAAATATTTTGGATTGTTTTTCCCAATCAGGGCCATTAATTTCACTCTATAATTTCAGACTACGGAGGAGACGTCACTCTTCGGACAAACGGTGGAGTATCAGCTCTTGCATTCATAGTCCGCAGGGTACCAGATGTGGTGCCACGGTACTTGGCCAAGTTAGATGATGCCGTACATGTAAGCGAACATGAGTTGGGTGATGTCGATTGCGAGCTTACTCTCGACTTCAGACCACTTGTACCATGTTTGAGCAGAGGTGAAGCGGAATTATTAATGGCTTTTATTGAGGTAAATAAATGTGCTTTATCATTTACAACTGAGAAAGCTCAAATTTCAAAAGATATTTTCTTTTGAACATTTAAATAATTTATATTTACATTTCAGGTGGGACACAAAGACGTTTTGAGGCATCCTCTGGCTGAGACTTTTCTCTTCCTAAAATGGCGAAGAATCAGAAAGTTTTTTATACTCAGTTTTATTTATCACGCGCTGTTTATTACTCTATACAGTATTTACACTCTTCGTAAGTACTCAATTATACTATCATGTTCCTTATTTACTTTAGCAAGTATTTTCAAACTTAATCTCTTTTTCAGGGATATTTCTATGCGAAGACGTCACCTGCGAAGTCCCGTCGTATCTACGAGCAATGCAAGGCGTTATTCTGTTGCTGAACCTTTGTTTTCTATCTAAAGAAATATTCCAGGCGTGTCTGAACTGGACTGCGTACATCCGACAATGGGAGAACTGGTTGCAATTGATAATTGTTATCGGAGTATTTTTGTGCACTGTAAGTTTTTAATAATGTCGTCGCTTTTCTTACACTATCAACTTTTTCGGCGTAAATACGTTGTAAGCTAACCCTTTACAAAGACGAAACAAAATATAAATTTCTCCTGTTATAAGGCATTTTACTTCATTGTTATTGTCTGAATAGCAAAATCCTTTTCCTTGTCAAGCAAACCGCCACCGCCGCCAATGTGAAACGGGAAAATGGTTCTGATATTCTTATTTATCTAGAGATTTACAGTCTAACAAACAAAATCCTAGTGGAGAAACCAGACCTTAGCGAAGGCATCTGTCGTTGGACGGAAAACAAAATAATTTGAAACGTAATTTAAGATTATAGTCTATTTTGTATTTTTATTAAGCAGACATGAAAATTAAATGATTGTGTTTCGCAGGTGCCGAATAGGGAAATGAATGGCATGGTTCAAGGACACACATTAGACTGGCAGCATGATTTCGCAGCAATAACAATATTCTTTTGCTGGTTTGAGCTGATGATGATCATTGGACGTTTTCCCACATTTGGGCTGTACGTGCAGATGTTTACCACAGGTTGAGTTTAATTTTGTTATGTTACTTTATAATTAAGAGCAAAACGATATCTGCATATAAGCTGATTCTGTCTAGTGTCTTACTAGAAGTTAAAGGCTACCCATAGTACCCATAGACGCGACCTTTACTTTTATTTGAACGAGAGCGGTCAATGTTGGTAGAGGGATATAAACATATGGCTCTCGAAACATTTGAATTTCATTTAACAAGGTTTTTTTTTTCTAGTGACAGTTAACTTTGCAACATTCCTGTTGGCATACAGCTGTCTACTCATTGCGTTTGGGCTATCCTTTAGCGTACTCTTCAGCAACTACCCTGCCTTCCACCTGCCGGCCAGCCTCGTCAAGACCGTCATGATGATGTCCGGGGAGTTGGAGTATGAAGACATCTTCTACAACAACGGCACTAACTCTCAAATACAGTATCCGTTGACGGCACACGGAATGTTCCTCATATTTGTGTTGCTTGTCACAGTGATACTAACGAATTTGTTGGTCGGTTTGGCTGTCAGTGATATTCAGGTACGCATTTTATTTATGACTTCAAACTAATAAACGTAGTTTACGAGGGAGTCGAGATTTTCGCAAAGATAATCTCGAAGGCCCAAGTTCCTTACTGTTTAACCATCTTGCTCTGAGCTAGATTGTGGCAAATGCAAACCCATTCATTACATAAAATAAAAAACTATTCTATTCCTAAACTCGCGTTTTGCCAACCGCCTTTAATCTTCTATCCTTTAAAATCACTCTCATGTATTCAATTTAGTCTGTTATTTTAAACTCCGATCAGCTTAACCTATATTTTAGATATAAACATAGTTATGTGCTTTGCAGGCTTTACAAGAGAGTGCAGGTCTAGATCGCCTCGTACGTATGACGCAGTTAATAGCCCACTTGGAGAGTATGCTATTCAGTTCCTTGCTGTCGTGTGCCCCTAAGCAGCTCATCTCGGTACTACGCTGGGGCGCACTGTTGACCGCTTCCCACACACGGACTCTCAATATCAGGCCCAATGATCCCAGGGAAAACAGGGTAAGTAAGTGAAATTATCTACAACCGACCTGTAGCAAAAACCACCGGGAGTGATGTAGCGCGGCAAAGGGCCGCTTTGAAGTTATACCATAAGAATAACAAATAATACCTACTATTAATTGTTATTCTTATGGCTATACCTTGCTGAATAGAAAATTATGTAATTCAGAACCAGCTACTATTTTTGTATTTAAGACTCAGTAACTTTATTTTCTTCTTTATGCAAGGAACTTGTCCTATAACTGAGGATGAGCAAGAAACGAGTAGGCCTGAAAACGAATTGGCATGTTGTTCATTTCTTTGAAATCTCCTGTCTCTGTGACCTAGTGGAGAGTGAGTGATCAACAGCACCTATCACTCATTAACCCATTATAAACTGTTTTAATTTTCAGATTCCAAAATATTTGATAACATCGGTGTACAAGATGGTAGCAAGCCGAAAAGATACAAAACGCAGTATTCGAAAGAACAACAACTACGAATTCCGAATCAAGAAGTGTAAAGGCGAAGTAGAGAGTAAACAACAGCAAGTGAAGAGAAAGAGTAATCTTTACGAAAGATATTCTTCTGAGAGCCAACATGTGGAGAGACGAAAACGGACATTATCAGGGAACAGACCTATGTCTGTAACAGTCAATGGTATTCAAGGTATTCAGGAGATATGTATGGTAGACATCAAGAACCAGTTGTCTGAACTAACTAAAAAAATCAACAAACTGGTGGAGAATACAGAAGCAAGAATTAATGCTGTTGAAAGAAAAATTGATAGTTGTCAACCGCCGTAATGTTTAAGAAAATCTTGTAACGCAAAATTTATATGAAAGTAGTTATAGAACATATTGGTGCTAGTCATTCTTAGTGTTTATTGAAATAAATAAAAACAAAAACTATGAAGAGTTTTTAATTAAATCTTATGAATTATCTTTGAATTTGCTGGTGAAACTTTATAGCTCAGTCTGTGGGGAAATGCAAAGGCCTTTGCATTGCAAAAGGTGGTGTAGAAAATGTTTTGACACAATATTGTTTAGGTATGGCAGGTTAATAAAAATCCAAGTTCTCGACCTTGGAGGACCCAGGCGTTAGCCGCCATCTTGAATTAAAGGTGCCAAAATTAGGTATATTTTAAATACCTTCTCAATTGTTTACTAAATCACAAAAGTGTCTATGAAGGATTCAAAGAAGACAAAACTGCCTACATTTTTTGCATACATGATTATTCTGTAAGTCTTAAAGGTAAAAAGTTACAAGCGAAATTCGGAGTCTCTAGACCCAGCGGTTTCGAACAAACCTTACTTTGTTTCAAGTACTAAAATTATGATAGAGAGTGTAAAACAAATTTTTGGAAATTGACAATTTTTCGAAGCTCATAGCTAGGCAAAGATTGGAGATAGATAAAAATGTAAAAGCCAAAGTAGTAGAAAATTTTATCAGCTTTCATTATGTACTACAACAAAATTTCGTACGACGCACCATTTTCGAGATATTAGCAAAAAACCAGAACGAGACCTTCTTTGTGCCCTCCCCCCTCGGGCTCACCTCATAGGGGTAAGGACTTTTAGTATTTTTATCTCCTATCTAGTCCAAACCAACTTCCTAATTCAAAATTTCTGCTTTCGTCTTTTCCATCCACATGCCCCTTGTGAGCACTCATTGACCGTCTATGTTGGCGTGAAAAAAAAAGGGCGTAAAAAAATGGGGGTTCACAATTCGTAAGCGGGGTCCACGAAAATTTATCTGGTTTCTATAGTGAAGAACTAAAATAGGTGAAGTCAAGCCTACATTTTAGGCAGATAAATAATTGATGGAAGTGCTGTGAGTAGATGTCAAAAAAGTAAAGTTGGATGGAATTTTACTTGACATCCACTCACAGCAGAATCAATTAATTAACAAACCAATCACTTTTCACTTTTTTATCGAAAACTCTTTATTTGTGATTGGAAGTAGTTGGAACTCAGCCGCTACGCAAATTTCCATAATTAGATCTAATCTTAAATTTTTTTTGGAGTTATGGGAATATGGTAGCAATGTAGCTGCAGGGGGTCCACCGGAACCAGCAAAATCTTGAAAGTGGTCTATGAGAAAAAAAAGTTTGAGAACCTCTGATTTAGACCAAACGCATGTGCCGATTTCGATAAATGATACGTCGTTCGATTCGTCATGGCGGCGCGAAATTCATAGAAAGTATTAAAATCTTTAGCGATTTAAAGTTGGTTAGTAACGATTTTCACTTAAATACAGGCTTTTAATTCGGAAATTGTTAAATTTTTATGCAAGTGAGATAAATATACAGCTAATGAGAAAATCAATAAACAAATATAAATACCTTGCTGAATAGAAAATTATGTAATTCAGAACCAGCTACTATTTTTGTATTTAAGACTCAGTAACTTTATTTTCTTCTTTATGCAAGGAACTTGTCCTATAACTGAGGATGAGCAAGAAACGAGTAGGCCTGAAAACGAATTGGCATGTTGTTCATTTCTTTGAAATCTCCTGTCTCTGTGACCTAGTGGAGAGTGAGTGATCAACAGCACCTATCACTCATTAACCCATTATAAACTGTTTTAATTTTCAGATTCCAAAATATTTGATAACATCGGTGTACAAGATGGTAGCAAGCCGAAAAGATACAAAACGCAGTATTCGAAAGAACAACAACTACGAATTCCGAATCAAGAAGTGTAAAGGCGAAGTAGAGAGTAAACAACAGCAAGTGAAGAGAAAGAGTAATCTTTACGAAAGATATTCTTCTGAGAGCCAACATGTGGAGAGACGAAAACGGACATTATCAGGGAACAGACCTATGTCTGTAACAGTCAATGGTATTCAAGGTATTCAGGAGATATGTATGGTAGACATCAAGAACCAGTTGTCTGAACTAACTAAAAAAATCAACAAACTGGTGGAGAATACAGAAGCAAGAATTAATGCTGTTGAAAGAAAAATTGATAGTTGTCAACCGCCGTAATGTTTAAGAAAATCTTGTAACGCAAAATTTATATGAAAGTAGTTATAGAACATATTGGTGCTAGTCATTCTTAGTGTTTATTGAAATAAATAAAAACAAAAACTATGAAGAGTTTTTAATTAAATCTTATGAATTATCTTTGAATTTGCTGGTGAAACTTTATAGCTCAGTCTGTGGGGAAATGCAAAGGCCTTTGCATTGCAAAAGGTGGTGTAGAAAATGTTTTGACACAATATTGTTTAGGTATGGCAGGTTAATAAAAATCCAAGTTCTCGACCTTGGAGGACCCAGGCGTTAGCCGCCATCTTGAATTAAAGGTGCCAAAATTAGGTATATTTTAAATACCTTCTCAATTGTTTACTAAATCACAAAAGTGTCTATGAAGGATTCAAAGAAGACAAAACTGCCTACATTTTTTGCATACATGATTATTCTGTAAGTCTTAAAGGTAAAAAGTTACAAGCGAAATTCGGAGTCTCTAGACCCAGCGGTTTCGAACAAACCTTACTTTGTTTCAAGTACTAAAATTATGATAGAGAGTGTAAAACAAATTTTTGGAAATTGACAATTTTTCGAAGCTCATAGCTAGGCAAAGATTGGAGATAGATAAAAATGTAAAAGCCAAAGTAGTAGAAAATTTTATCAGCTTTCATTATGTACTACAACAAAATTTCGTACGACGCACCATTTTCGAGATATTAGCAAAAAACCAGAACGAGACCTTCTTTGTGCCCTCCCCCCTCGGGCTCACCTCATAGGGGTAAGGACTTTTAGTATTTTTATCTCCTATCTAGTCCAAACCAACTTCCTAATTCAAAATTTCTGCTTTCGTCTTTTCCATCCACATGCCCCTTGTGAGCACTCATTGACCGTCTATGTTGGCGTGAAAAAAAAAGGGCGTAAAAAAATGGGGGTTCACAATTCGTAAGCGGGGTCCACGAAAATTTATCTGGTTTCTATAGTGAAGAACTAAAATAGGTGAAGTCAAGCCTACATTTTAGGCAGATAAATAATTGATGGAAGTGCTGTGAGTAGATGTCAAAAAAGTAAAGTTGGATGGAATTTTACTTGACATCCACTCACAGCAGAATCAATTAATTAACAAACCAATCACTTTTCACTTTTTTATCGAAAACTCTTTATTTGTGATTGGAAGTAGTTGGAACTCAGCCGCTACGCAAATTTCCATAATTAGATCTAATCTTAAATTTTTTTTTGGAGTTATGGGAATATGGTAGCAATGTAGCTGCAGGGGGTCCACCGGAACCAGCAAAATCTTGAAAGTGGTCTATGAGAAAAAAAAGTTTGAGAACCTCTGATTTAGACCAAACGCATGTGCCGATTTCGATAAATGATACGTCGTTCGATTCGTCATGGCGGCGCGAAATTCATAGAAAGTATTAAAATCTTTAGCGATTTAAAGTTGGTTAGTAACGATTTTCACTTAAATACAGGCTTTTAATTCGGAAATTGTTAAATTTTTATGCAAGTGAGATAAATATACAGCTAATGAGAAAATCAATAAACAAATATAAATACCTTGCTGAATAGAAAATTATGTAATTCAGAACCAGCTACTATTTTTGTATTTAAGACTCAGTAACTTTATTTTCTTCTTTATGCAAGGAACTTGTCCTATAACTGAGGATGAGCAAGAAACGAGTAGGCCTGAAAACGAATTGGCATGTTGTTCATTTCTTTGAAATCTCCTGTCTCTGTGACCTAGTGGAGAGTGAGTGATCAACAGCACCTATCACTCATTAACCCATTATAAACTGTTTTAATTTTCAGATTCCAAAATATTTGATAACATCGGTGTACAAGATGGTAGCAAGCCGAAAAGATACAAAACGCAGTATTCGAAAGAACAACAACTACGAATTCCGAATCAAGAAGTGTAAAGGCGAAGTAGAGAGTAAACAACAGCAAGTGAAGAGAAAGAGTAATCTTTACGAAAGATATTCTTCTGAGAGCCAACATGTGGAGAGACGAAAACGGACATTATCAGGGAACAGACCTATGTCTGTAACAGTCAATGGTATTCAAGGTATTCAGGAGATATGTATGGTAGACATCAAGAACCAGTTGTCTGAACTAACTAAAAAAATCAACAAACTGGTGGAGAATACAGAAGCAAGAATTAATGCTGTTGAAAGAAAAATTGATAGTTGTCAACCGCCGTAATGTTTAAGAAAATCTTGTAACGCAAAATTTATATGAAAGTAGTTATAGAACATATTGGTGCTAGTCATTCTTAGTGTTTATTGAAATAAATAAAAACAAAAACTATGAAGAGTTTTTAATTAAATCTTATGAATTATCTTTGAATTTGCTGGTGAAACTTTATAGCTCAGTCTGTGGGGAAATGCAAAGGCCTTTGCATTGCAAAAGGTGGTGTAGAAAATGTTTTGACACAATATTGTTTAGGTATGGCAGGTTAATAAAAATCCAAGTTCTCGACCTTGGAGGACCCAGGCGTTAGCCGCCATCTTGAATTAAAGGTGCCAAAATTAGGTATATTTTAAATACCTTCTCAATTGTTTACTAAATCACAAAAGTGTCTATGAAGGATTCAAAGAAGACAAAACTGCCTACATTTTTTGCATACATGATTATTCTGTAAGTCTTAAAGGTAAAAAGTTACAAGCGAAATTCGGAGTCTCTAGACCCAGCGGTTTCGAACAAACCTTACTTTGTTTCAAGTACTAAAATTATGATAGAGAGTGTAAAACAAATTTTTGGAAATTGACAATTTTTCGAAGCTCATAGCTAGGCAAAGATTGGAGATAGATAAAAATGTAAAAGCCAAAGTAGTAGAAAATTTTATCAGCTTTCATTATGTACTACAACAAAATTTCGTACGACGCACCATTTTCGAGATATTAGCAAAAAACCAGAACGAGACCTTCTTTGTGCCCTCCCCCCTCGGGCTCACCTCATAGGGGTAAGGACTTTTAGTATTTTTATCTCCTATCTAGTCCAAACCAACTTCCTAATTCAAAATTTCTGCTTTCGTCTTTTCCATCCACATGCCCCTTGTGAGCACTCATTGACCGTCTATGTTGGCGTGAAAAAATGGGGGTTCACAATTCGTAAGCGGGGTCCACGAAAATTTATCTGGTTTCTATAGTGAAGAACTAAAATAGGTGAAGTCAAGCCTACATTTTAGGCAGATAAATAATTGATGGAAGTGCTGTGAGTAGATGTCAAAAAAGTAAAGTTGGATGGAATTTTACTTGACATCCACTCACAGCAGAATCAATTAATTAACAAACCAATCACTTTTCACTTTTTTATCGAAAACTCTTTATTTGTGATTGGAAGTAGTTGGAACTCAGCCGCTACGCAAATTTCCATAATTAGATCTAATCTTAAATTTTTTTTGGAGTTATGGGAATATGGTAGCAATGTAGCTGCAGGGGGTCCACCGGAACCAGCAAAATCTTGAAAGTGGTCTATGAGAAAAAAAAGTTTGAGAACCTCTGATTTAGACCAAACGCATGTGCCGATTTCGATAAATGATACGTCGTTCGATTCGTCATGGCGGCGCGAAATTCATAGAAAGTATTAAAATCTTTAGCGATTTAAAGTTGGTTAGTAACGATTTTCACTTAAATACAGGCTTTTAATTCGGAAATTGTTAAATTTTTATGCAAGTGAGATAAATATACAGCTAATGAGAAAATCAATAAACAAATATAAATATCTGACCCTAACCTAACTTAAAAGCGTAATGTAATTAAATTATTAAAAAAAATAAAAAACCTGATTGTGTAATAAAAACTGAAAAGAAAAAAACAAGTAAGTCCAGTAGTCGGGACCCATTAAAAATCCAGCTTCCTAGTAATGGGTCCCGATTGTTAAAATCATTAAGTTATTCAATAACAAAAGTCTCGACTACTGGACTCGTTTTTTTCTTTTCAGTTTTTATTATTTTCATATTTCGACCTTAGGGAATTTTGTTTCAGTTTAGTGAGCAGATTCACATCCTTAAAGTTACTAATTTTTTTCATTTAAAATAAACATTTCATATAAAATAAAATATTTGAATGTTTCTTTCTTTCTAAGTTAAATATTAAATTGTACATACCAATAGCTTGCATGTATAAAAATCTCCATTCGCCAGTTTCACAACAGATTCTTTTTCGTTTTGGTCATCTCTCACTAAGTCATAGCCTGCTACTTTGGCGTCATATAAAACTTCTACATTCTTTGCAGTAGACAGTTCTAGGTTAACTGAATGTAGTAAAAGATCATTTTCTACAATATATGCTATGTCTTCATTATTAATGTCTTCACTGCTGAAACTAATGAGTGCTTCTGAACAGGCATCCCACACCTGAAAATAAAAGAGACAGATTAATTCATTTTCAATTAAAGGATCCACAGACAGTAGTAGTGGTTTTAATTTATCCACAGGTTTAAGAAACGTAAAGTCAATTCTTTTATGAAATTTCTTTTAGTCATATTCAAAGGCAAAATAAAAGTACTCATCACTCTTAAATGGCTAAATCAATTAAGATGAACCATCACGAAAACATCAGCTATCTTTCAAATAAAAAAACTGTATCGAAATCGGTCCATTCGTTTAGGAGCTACATTGCCGCAGACAAACACACAGTTACACATTTCCAACATTTACCTAATAACTACCCTTCTTTTTTGTCAGGGGTTAACAAATTAACTCAATATGTTAATTTGAGAAATGGTGAACATGGTGAGAAATGAAATGGAACAAAGTGCTGGGAAGAATTCTACATAAACATGACTAAAATAGTTTTAATCCAAAAAAATTGCTCATTATACTAACTTGCATATGTCTGACTGGCTGGATACGAGTCTTCTCGATTAAAGCCCATGCACCCAGCGAATTCATTAAAGATTTTGTGTTTGGATTCAAAGCCACTACTCTGTTGCTATATTTTTTGTCAAAATGGTATCTTTGTTTTTGGCTACCTTCTAGTAGCAAGACATTTAGGTTCGAGAGCACCGAATTTTTGCCTGAAAAATTAATTTTTATTTTCTTAAAATAATATTATTAAATTACACAAAAAAATATTCCCATCCAGGGTGCTTTTAGGATGGCTTTCATAAGAACTTTATTTAGGACTGCTAAAAACTTTGCTAAAAAAAATTTAGTACCTAACCAAAACAAACTAAAGCTAACAAACTAGAGGTTAGGCCAAACAATGGGCCGTTCTTTGATACACAAAGTATTTTAATTAAAAACTGAACTTACCTAATGCACAAGCCATAGTACATCCTACCATTCCTCCTCCAGTTACAATAATATCGTAGTGTCCTTTGAATTGGCCGGAATTTGGAGGTTTTTCACTCAAATTGCGAATGGCAACCATAGCTCTTGCGCCGACTTTAATTTGCCCAAACACCAGAGAATTTCGGAGGATATGTCGAAAGATAATCATTGTTGAGATTGTGATACAGTATTTTTGCAATTTCTCAACATTTATTTCTGTTTTTTCGTTTGTTTCTTTGAGGATTTTTTGACGTTTCGTATTCGTTTTTTTTTTTGTAATTTTGTCCCTTTCGGGAAAGGCAAAGGAAACTATGTCCATACAGCCATGTCTTCAGTGAAAAATCTTCTTTCTTCAACTTGTAGGGACACATGATTCGTTTTGTAAATTCAGCATATTTGCCACTTCCAGTAGAGGTGGGCGAGGTGACGTCAGTCGTCTCTCGCCCGCCACGCAGGTCACTCATTTAAAATGTATTTTTTTATTTGGACATTGTTTAATAGAAAATGTGCCTCCAAGAACGTAGTTCTCCTCATTTACCCTGTTCCTGCTTACAAACCCAACACTGGTGACCTCCCGACATCGAACACGTAACCTTCGGAATTTTCGAATGAAATTGGAGTCAACAATGTGCACGTGGAATAAGCAACGTGGCGGCGGCGGTGCGTTTCCTGAGGCGGCTCCCCCAGAGAGGCAATAGGGTAACTACTAACTACAACACTGCAGCTTATAAATTAGTGAATCATTTGAAATTTTATAACCCGTTCTGCTGGAAGTGAAGACCGAAAACAACCCCTCATCGTATTTGTGTTATCATCGAGATTTCGACAGTCGACGCTCTCAACGTCAGTGTACTTTATGTGACCGGATTGCGCGGTCACGACCGAAGGTCAAAGGACGGTGATCATAGTCAACGGAAACCAGCAAGCTTTGGGTGGTGGCTTTGCTGTGAGGCTCTCGACGGAAGGCATAGTTTTTTTTTTTTTTTTTTTTTTTTTTTTTTTTTTTTTTTTTTTTGAATTCACCGAGCAAGTGGTGAGCGCAGATGGCTCTCAACCCAAAATTTTAAGTAACAGGCCTAAGGGTGCCCCCTGTGGGGCTCGAACCTCGGCTTAGGGCGTTACTGCGAGGGAACCGTCGGACATACGTTTGTGGAGAGAAGCGGCCGGGTACGTACCGGTACCGCGAATCGGGGCGGAGGTGAGGAGGTATACGCGACGAAGGTCCTCGCCGGCGAGGACGGTATCTCGGTCTGTTTAGTGTACGGGACTCTGCGCGTTGTTGGTCGGCCTGAATAGCGAGGGTGATGGGATCGTCCGGGTCGTTGAGGACGTTCCTCGGACGGCGTTTGCCGGGGTTGTTGGGGACGGGGTCGTAAGTGGCCGCAGCCACCACCAGGGGATTGGGGTGGTGCGGGGCAGAATCAAAGAAGCGGGTGGAGGATTGCTTAAGGTACTGCGAGATGGTCGGCAGTCCTAAGTCTATATGCAAGTTGGAAGGCATAGTGTGTCTGGTCAACAATACTGAAGCCTATACGAGACGCCTATGGAGATTTTTACAATGGACAAGAGGAGCGAAGAATTTCGAGCTATTTTTAAAACAGAAACAACGTTTTATGGGAATTATCACACACGAGGTCAGATTCGCAGAACCGAAGTAGCAGCACCTATTCACATCGCACGGTCAGTGAAATTGGATAGCGCGTCGCGAGTGAACCGTAGTGCTCAGTGCGTGTTATACTTAACGATTATGTTTATGTTGTGATATTTATAAGTTGTTCATTTTTAAGTTTCATGAGTTGTTATTGTTTTTACTGATGCAAAGTTTTGTTGCCACGTAGCTAAGTTTGATATGTTTCGTTTAAGGCTCCAAAAGAGAAGCCCATGTTGCAATTGTAGAATATTGAAAATTTTTGTGAAAAGGGGGGGAATATTGTAGGGACACATGATTCGTTTTGTAAATTCAGCATATTTGCCACTTCCAGTAGAGGTGGGCGAGGTGACGTCAGTCGTCTCTCGCCCGCCACGCAGGTCACTCATTTAAAATGTAATTTTTATTTGGACATTGTTTAATAGAAAATGTGCCTCCAAAAACGTAGTTCTTCTCATTTACCCTGTTCCTGCTTACAAACCCAACAACACTTAATCTAAGCCCTAAGCTTCTCATGTTCAGCGTAAAACCGGATAGCGTCTGTTTTACGAAAACTGGCGGCGAGAAGCACAACCGTGAGGATCTTTGTCGGTACCAAACGGAGCAGAAACACTGTTATCACTTGAAATTTTCATCACTACACGAATTTTAGTAAATTAACTGCATAATACACTATCACTATTACACAATATTAGAAGTCTTTTTCACGTAGAAAACGAAAATTCAATTGACAAAGCAACCGCTCACGCCGAGTTCCCGCCAAAGACACGTTTCGTATTCGTATGGCTCTTCTACATGATGGGCCATCGTGATGGCCCACTATGATTGGCCAGCGTGTAGAGGGAATAGTGGCGTCTAATGGTTTATGGCGCGTGCGATGGTCTTGGGATGGCGTCGGTGTCGGTTTTTCGGACACACATCAAAGGTATCAAAACATCACGACTGAAACTCGCCATCGTGTAGATGCGTTCCAACCTTGGTATGGCCATCTCGCTGGCCCAGCGCTGGCCCATCATGTAGAGGCGCCATTACGGGCAGTTTCGGAAAAGGCAAAGGAGTTCATGCCTATACAGCCGTTGTCTAAGTGGATTTTTTTCTTAGAAAGTTGGCCGAAAACTGATTGTGTTTTTGGCGGTCATCATGGACCTACAACTACGTTTTATTTTCAAATTAGCATCAGTAGTTCCGCTTTTGGCCGTTCCACAGATAAGTTGGTGGCACTGTACTGCATATTTTACTTGGCGGGATCAGCAAAAAATTTTTATTTCTATGAGTATGAGTATGGCAAGGTTAAAAAGTTGGTTAAGAGATTAATCATTTAAGTAAATTTTAATAAGTCCGTGTTACATTTTGTTTTTCACTAAAATTTTATTCCGCAGTTAATTTTAAGCGTGCACACTAGTTTCCTTAGTAACAAATAACAAAACAAATCATGGAAGGCTACACATTAATTAAGAAACCATGTCGTGCCACAGACGTTCACGATGTCCCATTACTGTAGTGTTTTTAAGAATTCATGTATTAAAGTACCAGTGGATCCAAAAAGTAAAATGCCGCGAACAGCCTATGAACGTAAAGGGACAAAACTAAGGGAGCAGGATTCTGTTGATTCCGTTTCTACGAGCTGCTCGGTATCCACGGCCGATGTTGATGCAGAAAAACTCAAAGATTTTTACCGCAGTATTCCTGACTACAATGATATCAACCACTTACCTTCCGAGCAGTTTTATTCTACTTTGAAATCTCTAAGGGAGAAAAAGAAACTTATGTTGGGAATAGCTGTGGAACACATTGACGACTGCAACCACCATAAAATAACCATCGATAGCGTATTAGTGAAACCAGATGAATCTATTCGACCTTCGTCTTTAAAAATTAAAGATACCAAATCAAGAATGAATAACACTTTACGTAGGAAATACACAACCGAAAAGAAAGATTTGAGTTGTGAAAAGTTGAAAATTGAAAGTGTAAAGAGTGACCTCGACCCTTTGCCTGCAAAGGTCGTTGGTAGATCTATAAAACGACCATCCCGGAAAAATGTGACAACTGAAATTGTCAACAAATATCTCGATGACGATGATTTAAAAATCTCTCCTGACATAACCCATCCAGTGAAGGACATTCTTTCTAAACATGATCGTCCAAAGAGACATCCATCGGCTTGTTCCATATCGTGGAACGACGCTCAGATTGAGAAAAACGAGGTAGACACCAAATTTGACCAATATTTTGAAGGAAGGAAGTACACGTCTCCGAGTAAAGTGGATATCGGCGACGACTTTAAGACGCAGAGCATGCCATCGAGTCCTTTGAGGATGAAGCGACGTGTTAGGTCTCCTACACGAAGACGCAAGAGTATTACAATACCGAAACCATTTAAAATGACTGAGAGGTTTGTATTTCATAAATATAAAATAAAGACATATTCTGTTAATATCGTCCGGTTTAGTGTATATACGTTATTAAATTAAGTAAGGCTTCTCTACGAGCAGTGGTCCATAGAAGTTTTCTCTTCTGTCCTGGTATTGTGGGTCCTTATGACACAGTAACGCAAACCCAAGAACGAATGTTTGCTCTGATCGTGAATTAAACGAGGATTCGTCTATTAGATGACAAAACGCTGTCACCGTTGACGTTACCACTGTTGGTGTCGGTCATCTCATCACAGTGATCACATCACTTAATAACTCAATAGTTATAATTCCCCTTCCAAGGTTAATTTAAAAAAATAATTAACAGGGACGAAGACGACCGTATAGTGAGCGAGCTCCGCAGTCTTCGCAAGTCGTTTTCCGATGACATGCTGCATCGGAAGTGCGAGCGGCAACAGTTCAGAGCCAACCCAGTTCCGATTGAGTCCCGGATCCCTCTCTACGACAAAATACTCGAAGACCAGGCCATGAGGTTCCAATGCACACCACACCAGCACCATTGTATGCTTCTTTTTAGTTCATAGTTTCTTTCAAATTGTAGACAAGTTAGAATATCCTTTATTTCCACCGAAAGTATCGTATTATGTGTCACGATTAATTAATCAAAACACAAGCTAAATAATTTCACAAATAATCACTTACGTGCACTTCAATGTATTGAATACTTTCCACTTAATTATTCACCCTGTGTAAATTATAAACTGTGTCACCATTGCTAAAGATGCCAAATCAACCATTTTCGAAATTTAAATTTAAATTCGCAAGTAATATGGCTTCTTTTTTTAAGTTTAGTAGTGACTACGCTTGGAAAACAATTTAATAGTGAACGTATAATACATATCGAAAATATCGCGTCACGCTGATGTGATCACGATCACGTTTTATTTGATTTTCAACATTAGAATTAATTGTCTTTATAACATTTCTTGTTTAGCCGTGTGAGTCCCCGGCAGAGTAGAATAGGACCACCCTCTTTCTTACCGAGGTGTCGTACAAGGCGACTAAGGTAAATATGCAAGCAAGTTCATCTGCACACAGAGAAGGAAAACTCTGCAATTATCTCAAAACCCTCGCCAACCCGTCTGCCAAGCGTGGAGAGTATGGCATTTACCCCTCATGTTATTGAGGGAGGCCCGTGCCCCAGCAGTGGGGACGTATATGGGCTGATGAAGATGAAGAATAACATTTCTTTGAAATTTTCTTCCAGACAATCAAACTACGTAGTTTGCCTAGTTAAACTTTGGGTAGCTTCGACTGTACGGGAAAAAAATACGCAAAATGAGAAAGACTCGGGTTTTTGAAGATACGATGATATCAGCATTGGGAATTCGATAGAATTTTTTTCTTTCAGACGTATATGACCAATAATAACAGGTTTTACCTGCTAACAAGTTTAGAGGATAATTTTTGACAAACAGGCGTGCCATTACAAAGATAAACAGCGAAGCTGAACTCCGAGCACAGATGAAACCGTTTAGCTTCACCAAGAGGGAGGAGAAGAGTTTGCCAGGGGTGTGTGATCGAGCCCTGCAAGTTCTGCCTAAGCCCAAGAAGAAGAAGAGGTTTCGAGCACGACCGTTCCCCAAGAATCTCTTCTCTAATTATTTCTACGACAAAATGAAGGAGAATGAGTTCTTTCGGTAATTTTTTCTTTAAGTCTTTTTTATAAACATGGGTTAGATGTAAAATTGTTACAATCTCTAGTTTCGTACACGCTTCATTATGTTGTCTATCTATACTTACATATTATAAAGAGGAAAGATTTGATTGTTTGTTTGTTTGCATCGAATAGGCTCCGAAACTACTGCACCGATTTGAAAAATTCTTTCATAGGGTAAATGATTTTCCCGAATTCCCACGGCAACGAAGTCCCGCGCGGGAAGCTAGTAAATAATATTGACGTATAATTAGTGTAGTCACTTGTTTACGGGACATCCACTTAAGACCATATTCAAATTCAATCTTCTTCTATTATATAAAAATAAGTCGGGTTTTCCTTCCTGACGCTATAACTCCAGAACGCACGAACCGATTTCCACGGTTTTGCATTCGTTGGAAAGGTCTCGGGCTCCGTGAGGTCTATAGGATACTTTTTATTTTAAAAAAATTAGGACATGGGCGGAGCCGCGGGCGGAAAGCTAGTTATTGTATAAAAATAAATATAACACCTACAGACACTTTCGTCTTTCAAAATAGCATTTTTTTTCTTTGCGGTATTGCATGGGTGAGCATATATTCTAATACTGTGGTCAATGAGTGCTCACAAGGGGCAAGTGGATGGAAAAGACGAAAGCAGAAAGTTTGACTTAAGAACTTTATTTGGGCTTGTTAGGAGATTGACGGCCGGTTTGGTCGAGTGGTAGTGACGCTGCCTCTTGATCGGCGGGTCCTGGGTTCGATCCCCAGTCGGGGCAAACATTTGTGTGAAAAGCAGATGTTTGTTCTCGGGTCATGGGTGTTTGTGTTTGTCTTTATGTGTGTTCCGAGGGACCCACGACACAAGGTAAAACCTTAGTGTGGGCCTTTGAGTGTGTAGAGTTTATTTATTTATAAAAATACTAAAAGGAGACCCTTATGAGGTGAGCCCGAGGGGGAAGGGCACAAAGAAGGTCCCGTTTTCTGGTTTTTTGCTTATATCTCGAAAACGGTGCGTCGTACGAAATTTTGTTGTACTACATAAGGAAAGCTGATAAAATTGTCTACTACTTTGGCTTTTACATTTTTTATCTATCTCCAATCTTTGCCTAGCTATGAGCTTCGAAAAATTGACAATTTCCAAAAAATTTTTTCTACCCACAATTCTTCGTTGCCTAAGTTATAAGTGATGTCCCAATTTAATTCCAGAGGTATGAATCGTCGGATTAGATCGGAAGAAATGTTAAAAAGCGCCAACCTTCCTGGTATGATGGCTGCACGTGAGCGCAGTCGACTGTCTACCCCAGCGGCCCACAGCGACCTGCCAATTGACCCCTCACCCATTGGAGCTTCCTCTACGTCATCCGATAGACAAAGATGCTCAAGTCCTACGAAAAGATGCAAGAAGAATGTTATGTCCAAAGATAATTTTATTACTACGAGTCCGCAACCTTTTAAATTCAACACTGCAGATAGAGCAGCGAAAAAGGTAAAAGTAATTTTTTAACAGCGAAGGCTGACCATGATCAAATCAAGAATACAATTTATTCTTAAGTCTTTATAACAATTGCAGATGGAAGAAATAACACGAAAGATATATACAGAGACAAGGAGTTCAGAAAGCAGTAAGAACGCCCGTACGGGAGAAGGTCCTCGGGCTTTGTCAGCTTTGGAGTTAAGAGCAGCAGCTCTAGGGAGGTCTAACTTGGCCGCATTACTCAGGGCTGAAGCAGTAAGGAGAAAATTCGAGTTGGAGCAAGTCCGGAGAGTGGCAGAGCAACAGAGGCGTGCTGAATTAAGGGCCCGAGACCGGATACTGAGGTCGAAACCTTCTTGGGAACTCGTCAGAAATAAGTTAGTATCTTTCATGAAGACTTGTGTCGACCTACAGATGACGGTATCACATTAATCCTGCCGGTTTGGTCGAGTGGTATTGGTGCTGCCACTCGATCGACGGGTCCAGGGTTCGAATCCCAGTCGGGGCAAATATTTGTGTAAAAAAACAGATGTTTGTTCTCGGGTCATGGGTGTTTGTGTCTCTCTTTATGTGTGTTCCGAGGAACCCACGCCACAGGGAAAACCTTGGCCTTTGAGTGTATGGCGTTTATTTATTTTTATTATTTAATCCTGTTATTATAACTACCTATCTAAATGTTTTTTTATCTGTTGCCTTAACGGAAAGTTTGATTTTTTAGCAAGTTAAATTTCTTCTTCTAATCAGGATTGGGATTGGCACAATGTACATTATATTGCTATTTACGTATTTTTCTGTATTTTCAGCCACGAAGAAGATATAGCCATGAGACTGCAAACGCGGCGAGACGAAGAGAGAATGAGACGAGAAGAGTTCTTACACGAAATGGAGCTAATGTACGGCAGGGTTCAGCAACAACCTATGCTTTTCGAACGATACTACGCACCTAGGATATACTCCGCTACAATAGACTCCATGCAACTGTCGCCGAGGAAAACTAAAAGACGATCGAAGAAGAGTTACCACTCAAGTCCAAGTCGGTCTCGTAAGGTCTCTATTAATGACACTCCTGAAGCTTTTAATGACGTCACTGAGTACCTGAACAGGATTGAGAATGACGATTCGGATTCTGAGGTGGCCACTGATAGTGAGGAAGGCAAGTTGTAACCTTTGTTTATTGTAAACAATACCTGGAGTACCTATCCTCGGAACTAGGTACTCTCTACGATAGCACACACACTCACACTATATCCCACAGTGAGAAGGCTACCGATCATTTTAACTTTGATTGAAAATTTTCGAGTGGTCGTAGCTACATTGCTGTATTGACTTTTATATTTCCAGTTAGGTATCTTTGACCACATGCAATGTATGACAAATTTGCTAGCGATCAATATCAACTTACGTGATTTATACTTACGCCACAACAGTCCAAGCGTGCTCTTCATTCCAAGAACAATATTTACATTAAACATAAGTCTTCATTAGAGGGGTTCTTATTTAGAGATTGTTTCATTTACCTTACTTCATTAGTATTAGCAATAAAACTAATTGATCTGACTTTGGTGTTTTATTAACATTTGATGTAATATGCTTATCTATAGAGATACTATAGTAAAAAAACGATTTGTGAATGTTACAAATACTAAAAAAATATAATTACATACTAATGAAACTGTCGACACGACGCCGCCTTTAAGTGACGTGAGTAGAACGTTAAAAATAAAAATACAGTAATTTATTTAATAAGAGCATATAACTACCCTGTAACGGTATTTTTTTTCCTGTGATCACTAATTTAGAAAGAATACATTTTTGCTCGAATGTACAGACGGCAGCACGTCAGATTACCCAGTTGCACTACGAAATCCGGTGCTATTACGAGCGAGATAAGGGCGACGTCTAGGTCAACATGTATAGCCTGCTGTGCTACCGTGTGTACTAGAGGGTGATATATTTTCTATCGCAAATAGGTAGTAGGTAGATTTTTAGATTTTTTGTAGATTTTCAAAAGACGTTTTGTAAAATTTTATACAAAATATAGTAAAGTCCAAATATAATAAAAAAAATAGTTTTGTCCCGCATTAGTTGATTAACATGAATTGCAATACGACTATAAAATATGGTCCAGAATCCATTTCAGGAAGTATGGTACTGAAGTGTAGACGCCAGGTTTCTTAATGCCACATATCGTTGGACCAAATGACACCACTCCCACTAAAAAGGTTTTCGGACCTTCTGATGTGTCATATACCTGTGTAAGCGAGAAATCAATAAATTAAAAATAAAATAAATAAGTGACGTCACATCAAATTAAGATTTTCCTTATTTCTTGAAATACACGCAGACACCCATACCAAAACTGAGATACATAAATATGATGCAGGTTACAGAAATGTCGATTGTAGTGTTTGGCTCCTTCTCTTCCTTGACGTGTATAATAAAGTACATAATTTGCCAACTTGTCTAATCCATCTCAAAGTTTTTCTAACTAGCAAATGACCTCTGACGAAATCACGACAAATCAAAAGCCTTGGTATAAAATATTCTTAAAAGAATGGAAACGCTTATAGGTACTCATACGATCATCCATCAGGGTCCAACGTACCATCTACTTTGCTTGAACCTGATAATTAGTCAGGAGAGACATGTTAATGAAAATATCATCAACAACATGCATGAAATTGAAATCACGAAGTCTTTAAATAAGACTATTTTAAAAAACATGGACAAATAAAATTTATGCTACTTTTTATGCAAACTAGAGGTTGCCCGGGACTTCGTTCCTGTGGGGATAATGTAAAATCCTTCCTTGTTTATTGTCTACATATTTAAGGGAAACTTTGTGTCGAATTTCAGCTTTCTAAGTCCAAGGGCTTCGGCTGGCCATTGATCAGTTAGTGAGTCAGACAGGACCTTCAATTTTGTATTTAAATAATAATAAGATAAGAATATTAAAGCTACATGAAAGTCTAAAACTTACTCTCATCAGCGGTCCACCAGAATCTCCACCGCACGCATCCTTATTCATTTGTGCTCCTGCGCATATTTCTGAATTCATCACTTTGAAACCTTTGCCGATAGAGTTGCACACGGCCGGCTCTACTATTGGTAGCTAAAAAGAAATAATGACGATAAATATTTAAACAAGATAGAGAAGCAAAGTATCAAGTCCACGATAGCTTGTAATCTAGATAGTTAAAAAAATACAGATTATACAACATGCTTTGATACCCGTCCTGTGTTGGATCAAACTAGAAATACACAGACGTTTATTTAAATGACGTTTTGGTTTGTGGTTGTCTGCTGATTGGACTTGTTGGAATTGAAGTTGGTTTATTCTATCGTTTTTAATGCTAACAATTATTGAGAAATAAAAATAAATAAACGCTACGCACTCAAAGTTTTCCCTTGTGTTGTGGGTCTCTCGGAACATACATAAAGACAAACACAAACACCTATGGACCCTAGAACAAAATCTGCTTGTTACACAAATATTTTCCCCGACTGGGAATCGAAACCAGGACCCGTCGATCAGGAGGCAGCTCCGCTACGACTGGACCAAACCGGCATAAGGTAAACTCGCCTATGGACAATAAAACTTACAGCAACATATTGAAGTATTACGGCTCTTTCATCAGTTGACATGTTCATCTTGCCCCACCCAGCCACGGTGACTTGTTCTCCTAACGGTAGTGTGTTCATTTGTTCCTTGCGGGGTAGGCAGATGGGTACAACATAGTCTGGAATTATATAGTCTGGAGTGACTTTAAATAAATTAGCGAAACTTTAGAGGTTGATTCTCCCTATGAAACTAAATAACTTTCCCCAAGGAACTTACAAAATATTCTGAATAAAAAGTTTGGATTTAGCTGATCGCACAAGTTTTTATGGTGAGACAATTTTTTTTTCTTCCTATATTAATGCCTATGTTCTCGAGGAAAGTTGTTCAGTTTTGTGAGTGGATTCACTTCCTTAATGTTCACTAACTAATATAAAGTAACCCTGTATAAGTAGAATTTGTTAATCTCTTACGTTCAACAAAGGCATTTTAAGCGAAAAGGCGAATACAAATGTTCGTAAATTATTTCAAATTATACTGCGACCGCTAATTTACCCATGGAGATTGTTTAATATAAGTTTTCTTTTAATCCTTTGCCTTTTTGATGATGATTTTTGCGTTGTGGTGGCTTAACAGACAAATAAATGGAAAAGTGATACCCGTTGAAATCTTTTGTATGAAGCTTGTAAGAAAAGACATCAACGAGCACCGATTTATTAAATATTTAATTCTAACAATTAAGTTCGCAACAACATGGGATGGTTTTAAAAATGTTGGCGATAACTATCTCCTAAAAATTCATTCATTCGTGCCTATGATCCTTGACAAGGTAGGCAGAGTATCTTGTGATTCTAGAACCACTTGATGCCACGTTTGACATAAATTCTGAGGGTTATTAGATATGGTACATGATGTTATCTACTAAGAATAAGGGGAAAAAATGACGTTTCTCCATAGACGTTAAATATCCATCGTGGACGTAATTTTATTCTTAACACACAGCTTTGCGGTCAGCTGATTGTCATAACAAAAATTATGGAAAGATTTGGTTTTTCTTTTTAATAATTATAGTTATCGATACGTATAGTGGTTTTAAATAGTAACATCAAAAAAAAACCTTACATCATAATGTGCATACTATCGTTTTATTGGAACTCAAACCTTTTGTATGGGGTAGAGTACAGACATGTACTCTTTTTGTACTTAAATCCTATAGAAATAAGTATTAGGTACATCAATTGTATTCACATACCTACCATTCAATTCCACTGGCTCCTCAATCTCAATGATGGCGAGGTCGTTGTGGAAGGCGGGTTTATTGAACATGGCATGTTTCGTCACCAGCTTTGGCTTGATGGTCCGGTCCTGGACAGGAGGCGCGCAGACGTTCTTGGTGCAATCGGGATTGGTATCTGCGTTGTGTTCGCCTAGGCGGACGAATGATCTAGAAATGTTAGGTAAGGGGCAATGTATATAGAGATTTAATAGGGGTAGCAGAATTCTAAGATAAAGTTTTCTTATTATTGTTTATGTTATACACACATCAACACCGTCTAGGGATATTGCACGATTTTTTAAACAAAAGACGTCTGTTTGAGAAGCTATAAAAACATACTCAAGATGCATCGAGGGCTGTAATTTTCAATTCTAGTCAATTTTTTTTACTTGAAATTTGTGAAAACGTCACGGAAACGAAAACGAAAATGTACTTTTTGCCTGCTTTTTGTATGAAAATAGTCGAATTTAAGCATTTTTTTTTCATTTTCGTCACGTTTCTACAAATTTCAAGTAAAAAAAATTTATTGATTAAAATTGAAAATTCAGGTTTAGCACTTGCTCGTCTGCAAATTATAGTGCTCCATGTATCTCGAGTATGCTTTTGTAGCTTCTCAAACAGATCTCTTTTGTATGAAAAATCGTGCAATATCCCTAGACCGTGTTGATGTGTATATTTTTATAGTACTTATACTCAAAAGTATGGTGGCGTAACAAATCACAAAATCTTAAAAGTTCTAGTCATATGTTATGTATGTTTAGAAAATAAAAATATAATAAACACGAATGGTTATACAGGCTTACAATTTGAACTCGGTGTCAGGTCCGAACTGTATGCAGTGTGCCGCCGTGACGACGTGCTTAGTGGTCACCAGGGCCCCACCGCACATCCAGTCCGTTTCGTTATCGTCCGCTGCGAAGTACAAGGTAAAAGATAGTGAGCAACGCAAACAATCATTGTATACGTATTAACAATCTATTTTTAACTAGCATACCAAGTTATTTTACCATTTTGAACTAGAAACTTTCGAGAGCATATGCAGAACAGAATCTCTGGAAGAAATCTCTCTAAGGGATAAGCTCGCCTTTGTACATAGTTTTCTTTGTATCCATCTCTTTTGTTTTGTAATTTTTATTATGTGCAATAAAGTGTTTACATACATACATACAGAACAACTCAAAAAGTTTTATCGTAATCGGATGAATAGATTAGGACTTAGTTAAAATTTGAAAATAAGAAAATTTGTAATGCGATTAAAAAGAGCACCCTCAGAGTTTCTTGCCTGTTCTTCTCTGGGATAGACTGCACCTTTGCGAATAGGCGTAGAGTCAGTAGGGTCAATAGAAATTTGAAATCCCATTTATTTACCAATCCAGAACACAACAAATTACCTAACTAGTTACATTATAATTTCCTTATTTCTAAGTGCACAACTATTTATAACTTGAAATGTACCGTGTTGGCAAAAAGGTTCTGACTCAGCATATGTCGCAGCACAGCTACGACGCGTATGTATGTAGAAGGAATGCGTATGTATGTATTTAAATCCTGTAATGTTTGTTTGTATGTATTTCATGTAATCTTGACTTGTTTTAAGTGGCATCCTGAATGTCCTATAAAATAAAGATTTTTTCTATTCTATTCTAGGATTGATTTTATTTCACATAGGTTATGTTTGTCAGAGCGTGCCCCCACTTTGCCTATGTTCCACAAACAAGGGTCAAAACTGACCGAATATAAAGTAAAAGAGATAAAATGTACTCTCCTTTGTAAAGGAAAATTGCCGTCCTGTTTAATGACTGAGTATCTATCTCTAATTAGAATGTCTCAGTTGGACACTCACTTCATTTTACCAAACCTAATTATGTAACCCTCTCTTAGTTTGTATTTTCTTTCTGTTGTGCGCAATTCTCTCTTCCCGTCTAGTACACTATTTCTCACCAGCTAGATTGGCTGGAAGAGATCTCTTCTAGAGATAAGCTCGCCTTTGTAAACAATTATTCTGTCAAGATGTTCTTACTTTATTGTGCAATAAAGAATATTAACCTACCGAAAGATTTATACGATGTTAGTTAAATAAAACTTTAAAATACCGGTGTGCGAGATTTTCCATTTATCAAATTCTGTAATGCTGAATATAAAAAATATGAAATCTAATTGTTATTGCATCCTGGTTTCAATTCACACCGGGTTTATCGACCGAGACGGCTGGTCAACACCCGCTGGATGGGAAAAACGTTATGCGTTTTCCTTCTCCGATCTTTCCAACTTGAAAGTGAAACTGGGAAACCCGTTTGATTGAAGATATAGTTGGAAGAATCTCATTTCCCTAAAAGAGCGTACTTCCTGGCTGGTTTTTTGGATAAATGTTGGTACATAATAGTTTGTTTAAGGGTTAAAGTTCTAAGCATTCATTATGCTTGAAATTCCACGCTCGTTCCCACTTCATTAATTATTTTTAACCCCCGACAAAAAAGAGGGGTGTTATAAGTTTGATGAGTGTATTTGTGTGTCTATCTGTGGAATCATAGCCCCTAACTGGATGGAGTGGGATTTTGATGTAGTTTTTAGGGTTCCGTTCCCAAAGGGAAAAAACGGGACCCTATTACTAAGGCTCCGCTGTCCGTCCGTCCGTCTTGTCACCAGGCTGTATCTCATGAACCGTGATAGTTAGACAGTTGAAATTTTCGCAGATGGGGTATTATATATTTAAAGTATGTATATTATCAGTTACCACGCCCTACGCCTGCTTGATGCCATCAAGCAGAATATAATTGTCATTATTAAAATTCGTTGTACAGCAACGAACCTGACGCCGCTGGGATACGTGTACGTGGTAATTACTTCATGTCAAACTCGATACTTTTTTTAATACTCTTAATTTAATTGGCAAATGCAAACTGAGTAAATACGTAATACACAGATTACACCGTAAGTATTAGTTCTCACTGTAGGTAGAAATAGTATTTTATGAATTAACAGTTCCTAGAATATTTAAAATGATTTTTTTGCTCTTTTTTATAGAAAGTCTGTCAGAGGCTGTAACTCATAAACTGTGATAGTTACAAGGTTGAAATTTTCACGCATTATGTATTTTGGTTTCTGCTATAACAACAAATACTAAAAATTAGAATAAATTAAACATTTAAGGAGGCTCCCATACAACAAACGTAATTTTTTTGCCGCTTTTATAGAGGTAATAGTTTTTATAGAGTCCGACTCGCACTTGGCCCGTTTTATAGGTAATGGTACGGAACGGAACCCTTCGTGCGCGAGTCTGACTCGCAATTGCCCGTAAGTTATTAGCGATGTAGGTAAGTATGTCGGGTATGATATATACGATTTTTTTATATTTAGAGTTATTAGCATTCCGATTGGTTTCACTCCACTCGTTTTGGTTCGAATGGAAACGCAATTTTAAATACGCTTTGATCAGAATTTCGGTAGTTAACTAAAAATGAAACTTACAAAAACTTTTACATACAAACGTATCCAAGCCTTGCAATCCAAGGGAACTGGCCCAGGGTCGCATTGAGTCCCCCAATGATGCGGTCCACGACATTCTCCCCGCAGGAGTCGTACGCATCCAGGATATGCCATGCAGGATGATGAGCCACCTCGGACCATTCAGTGCCTGAGCAGAAGATCACGAGGCTACTTAATACTTTATACAGATTATAATAATATTATAAATACGAAAGTAACTCTGTCTGTCTGTCTGTCTATCCGTCTTTCACGCCTAAACTACTGAACCGATTTTGATGAAATTTGGTACAGAGATAGATTAGAGCCGTGGAAAGGACATAGGCTACATTTTATCCCACAGTTGGGCACGATATAACCTGTAGTCCACGCAGGCGGAGCCGCGGGCGGAAAGCTAGTATTCAATAAAGGTTACACACTCAAAGGCTCAAGCTGAAGTTAGTCAGTCGTGAGTCCCATAGGATACAAACAAATATAGGAACAAACGTCTGGTTTCTACACAAATGCCTGTTCTGACTTAAGAGAGACAGCGTTATTTTAGTGAACTATAATAGTAGACTTAAGTAAAGGTCGCAAAAAGTACGAGGAAAATAAGTCCATCCCATGACGTCGCCCGTTCCTTTGGTAATTCGGGAAAAATCATAGTCATAGGTAAATCATAATCATTAACCTTAGGTACTTTCATGAGTTTTTGACTGATATCTACGTATTTTAGGGAATCACTAAGATCATTTAAAAATACTTAGTAGCCAACCAAATATACTGATAGCACAGTTAATAGTCATTAATTTTATAAATACTTTTTAGAAACTGCAACATTCATAAAGAGCTTGAGTCTAGCAATTTATAAATGTTTTACAACCTTTACATGTTTAATATTCCTAGGAAAACTAATAGATTATTTTTATAGTCTCTATAAAACAGAAGACTAGTCATCCATAATATGATTTTACTTGTAAAAAGTTAGTAACTCACCCTTTACATTATGATTTTCAAAGTAAATAAATATAATGAAAACAAGACATTGCACAATCTGCACCATTTGTAATTCTATTTATTTTATAAAAATAACAGTATTTTTAATGACGAAAAACTGTATTTAATTTTTATAATAAGATTTATTTTATTTTAATTAATTAAACACACTTATTCAAGCACTTTTAATCTCGATTAACTAATTCTTCTTAATTTTATGTTCAATTTGTCTTCTTAAATTTTATATTTTAAATGTATTTATTAATTTTTTTTAAATATAAGCACCATATCTGAGGAGAAAAGTTACATGACTATGGTTTCAGGGCCGTAACGGACCGTGCGCGTTGTGAAACCATTAGTTTCGCCCGTCAGTTGATACCTAAATGTGTATATGCGTAAAACATAAAAAGAAACCATTCAACATTGTTAATTTTATGATCGATAAGGAATATGTGATCTGCGTGTAATATTTAGTAACATTTTTAGTTTGATCACATTAATGTTCTATGATCAGCTTGATCACAAAGCAGCCGTACTTTCACTGCTCGTATTTGAATAATCCCTTCAAACCTACAGGGACCGACCTTACAGAAACGTGCACTATTCGACAGCGTCTATGGAACATACGCGTAGAAATGAAAATTATATCCATTAATCACAAAAAGGAGGCAAAAGTGTACTTTTATTTTAATATTTTAAATTATTATTTTTTCATGAGCACTTTGAGTGCAGGTGTACCTATTGTGTACTGAAAATTTTACTCCTCCATGTTTCTCAAGTATTTTTTATACAGAGAAACCCTGTAGTAATATGAAAAATCGTTCACTGTCATCTAGACACCGTTGATCAGTGAATTGTTTCTTTTTACTGATTGAAAGTTATTTATGTCGAAAAGACGCAGAAAATTTAATATAAGTACAATTTTTAACAAAAATCCACGTAGTGTGTCGACTGTATTTAGTTTGACTTCGTACAGGTCTTTTAACGTCCAAGTTCTAGGTCAATTAGAGCTCAACCTTAGGTAGTCATTGTTTGGGGAGACGCACTTTACAGCAGTATAAGTGCGAGTTAATCAAACACAAATTGAATACATTTCTTCATTGCGTGTGAAGAAAGACAGGAACGAGTTGCTGATTCACTTCAAGGCTGCATTAAACACCGAGAGGCGCGTGGACATGGTACACAAGCAGTGTTTTCCCGCGGAACTGGTATATGGTAATGATAATGACCCTCATCTCAAGCTGCCCGCTGCCGCTGCGTCATTCTGTCCATGCCTTTATCGACATCCGAACTCCTTCGGAGACAAACTTAATACCGTTTATCGTATAAAGAAACAAAAACTCGATCCAAACCAGTCAGCTGAAGACTGTCTCCTTCGCACGAACAAAGATTTCTACCTACTTGTTTTGACCCGACTTATCGCCGGATAACCCGTCTACAAGACTATTTATTTTAAATTTTAAATTAAAGACCATCAAATTACTAGTTTCGTCATCTAGCATTTATCTCTGCAAATAAAAAATAGTCAAATTGTTTCTTCATACGTAGTTCGTGGTGTCGTTTTAAATTTTTGTTATTAAGGATTTAATAATTTTCAAGTGACATGTGGACACAAGCAGTGCTATCGAAAAATAGACATTAGAGCGAGATAACAATATCGTATTATCATGTCAGTGCGGTGGTGTGTTGTGACGTTTGTAACATTGTTATTAACCGCGGAGTGCTGTAAGTACATCTAATTGTTTCTGTTAATTAAACCGCGAACGAGCCCGACTTGTTGCTCCGTTGTGAATCAATTGTTATGGGCAACATAGAAGAATGCATTAGCAATGCATTAGGTTTGCGACATGGTTGTCCTTGCGTAAATTCTCTGTGATTTCGTTAATTAACATTATTATTTGACCGAAATTAATATTTAAAGTATTTAAAACGAGTAATTCTGGTTGTAAATAGACAATTATGATTTTAAATAATTATCTAATTGCAAAGTAGAAAATAAAGCATTCTGTAGACAAGTTCCAATCTGTTCGTCTTATTCTATGGAGTGAGTTTAAATTGGTTAGCGAAACTTAAGGAGTGGAGTCTCGCCATGAAACTGAACAACTTTCCCCAAGAAACCTCTATGAAATTTTAACTTCCCGTCAGTGCCGTAAATAGCCTTTTTTGCGCCCTGTGCGAGCTTCTATAACTGCGCCCCTGTTTTTTTAGATACTATAAGTACCCTAGAGCAATGCTATGTATAGGCCTACTTTATTTCATTCAGGGTGAAAAAATAAAGCACAAGGAACTTGGTGTTGGTGGAGCACTGGGGGCGCAGCGGGAGCAAACCGAAAAAATAATACCTAGTCCTCCCTGGTCTGGCCATTCTTGCGCCCCCCAGAGTCTACGCCCTGTGCCTGGGCATCGGTAGCACCGCCCTATTTACGGCACTGCTTCCTGTACAAAGGCAAATCAGCTGATCGCTCTAGTTGTATGGAAAGGCGACTTTTTTTTACTATTTCGACCTGTGTGATCTTTAGGAAAACTTGTTCAATTTAAAGGGATTATTCACACCCTTAATGTTCGCTAATTAAAAGTCACTCAATATACGTTTAAAAAAGCGAAATTCCCTTGTCAGTGACCGTGATTAAAATATGATCCTAAGTATTACCGTTAGTACTGTTCACAACGTATAAATAATAAGCACAACATACTTACAGACAGAGAGAATGTTTAAGAGTGCAGTTGTGGAGTAGGTTATCGCTCCAAAATGCAGTTTTACAGTTACTAAAATCTCTCGCTTAGGTATTTTTGAATCTTGCTTGTTAAAGCACGTTAGTATTGTTCTATGTACCGGTTGTACGTAATATTGTAGTTTTTTTTATGTAGCCTGCTCTAATTACTTGGACATTTATCTTAAGAACTAATTCATGTGGACTAAAATTTTACAACGACTGATGTTGGAGATCTTTACTTAATTGAATAAAATAAGTAAAATGGCAATCTACCTATTCTAACAGAACACAGACATGAGTATAGAAATAAGGAAAAAAATATCATTGCTATGGACGTTTAAATATGCTTATTGGTTGGGCTTGCAACCTATTAAATTGATCTCAAGGAACTGAAGAGTCTCCGTACGGCATGCAGACGCCATCAATCACTTTTATTGTGTTGGTTAACTAGCTGTTGAGCTTCCTCTCTTTCATATTATTTATTTAAAAAAAAACAAATGTGTCTGCTCTTTTTGAATTTAAGCTTACATTGCACTCTCTTACCAACCCATATACGTCCCCACCGAGGGGCACGGGCCTCCCTTCGAAACACGAAGGGGATTTAGGCCATAGTCCACCACGCTGGCCTAATGCGGGTTGGTGGACCCTAGTGCACTAGTACACTTAATATGTTATGTCGAACTGTCCATAAGTCGAGCAGAACCACTGACTTTCAAAACACAGCCTTTACAACCTTAATTTTTGCCAACTGATTTAGTCACCATATTTTCCTAATAGGCACTTCTAAGAAAAGTGATCTGGTAATTTTAAGAACAAAACATTTTCTTGGAACTTATACATATGTATCATTCTATAGCTAGAATATTTTAGCTATATTAATTTAAAGTTATCGAATACGTAATCAATCGTTAGCGGAAATAATTAATGTGAATCGGCTGACTAAACTTCCGTGGTTCCCCACATTACATAAGACTTACGTCAAATCATTTTTAAAATATCAGCTTTTAATTTAACTGGCCGATAAGTTTGAAATTTTGAGTCCCTTTTTAAGTTTAAAAAAAAGATACCTGTTCCGTTCTATAATTCCTTTAACTGAATGATACCCTATTCGTCCCATATTAAGTAATCGTTAAACGTAAAAAGTGTACACTTACAATGTTCATTTAATTTGGGGTGTCAGTTTCTTTATGATTCATCAGGGTTTAGGTTCCATTATGTAAGATGTTCAGTTTCATAAAATTATTAATATTCATATCAGAAACTATTAGACGTCACTTCATATTACGTAAAAACAAATTATTTTATTACTTACGTGCAATAAACGTATATTAATACCTATTACACAGGTTCATTTGCATTGTTAAATATACCTACACTCGTCATTCATTACACTCACACACACACTTAGCATTCAAATTAAATCCTAGATTTTTGTAGCCATAAGATTCAATAATATTCTCTCCCTCGCTTCTCACACCGAGGGCTGAAAATTAGTGCTGCCAGCCCGCTAATCAGTCTGGAGAAAAATGCTGAGCCCAGCAGGCCTTTTTTCCTCACTGCAGCAGACAAGCAATGCAAGCATAAAACTATTGTGGCATTGTAATATATCACATCATAATCTTTATCCCTACTTATATTATAAATGCGAAAGTAACTCTTAGGTCAATCGAATAAAACGAACAAAAAATTCAAATCGGATTTAAATCCTACAAGAGATTTTATTGTTTCAATTGTTCTTTATCATGAAGTTTAAAGATACGATGCTGATTAAAAATATGCATTTTATAGTCTATTTTATTATTATTAAATTTGATTTTGTTTGGTTAGTCTAACTTGAACAGTTTACAAAATATGACACTTTAAGTGATACTCTGATTATTTTTTTAGAAAAAGAAAAATCGTGTTTAATGAAGTTTAAGGATAGGATGCAAGTTAAAAATATGCATTTTGTAGTCTATTTTATTATTATTAAAGATTATTTTGTTTGGTTAATCTAACTTGAACAGTTAAGAAAATATGACATTTTCACTGATACCCAAATTTTTCGACATAATCCTAAATAACGCGAAAACAAAAGAAGATCGAGGACTGATATTAAGCATAGAGTGATCTTAGGGCCTGCCAGTACACCACCTGAAATAATGACCAAATCGATCGTTAGGGGGCTACCCTTGTTCGCATAGCCTGCTTGACCCTTTATCCAACTTTGATGAGCTAAAGCATGAGAACGGGTAGTCCAAAAAATATGAATTTGATCTTATCCTACGCAGGATTAAATGCCCTCCAATATTTTATGAGGACAGTTTTCGATATTGTAAGTCCTTTACGAGATATAACCGAAAAATCGCAAAAATATAACTTTTTGGGAATTTTTTTACCCCCACCACTTTTGCACACCTCCGCCGAGGGGGAAAACTTAGGATAGTCTTATTTGGCAACAAATGAAGCTATAAAAACAATAAAACCTTTTGTAGGAATTAAATCCGCTTTGAATTCTAAGCCAATTGGGCTACTGTCTGTCTATCTGTTACGCTTTCACGCCTAAACTACAGAACCGATTTTGATTAAATTTGGTACAGAGATACAGATTAGATGTTGGGAAAGGACATAGGCTATATTTATCCCACTGCTGGGCACAATATAAACTGTAGACCACATGCGCGGAGCCGCGGGGGGAGAACTAGTTGTAATCTAAATATATAAAACAAAGTCGTGTTAGTTACACCACTTATAACTCAAGATCGGCTGGACCGATTTCCATGGTTTTTGATTTGTTGTATTTCTCTCCGTCCCGAATAGCAGAATAACTATTAAAAACATTGGAAAATTGACGGGAAAATTCCCACGGGAACGAAGTCCCGGGCGAAAAGCTAGTATAAATTAAAAATATAAATTTGAACTTATGGTGTGTGTCTTGAAGAAATAAATGTATTGTCTCTCTTTCTTTGGCCAGTGTTCTCCGGCGACAGCTGTGTAGTGAATGAAGACCAGCCAGGGACCTGCAGACTGCTGTCAGAATGTCAGCCCCTGATCCAGGAGATCAGACGAGCTGGCACCCCGATGCCATCTCGCCTCCGGGTTAAACTGCAGTCGCTCTCCTGCGGGTTCCAGCTGAATGAGCCTTTGGTTGGTAGTGTTGGTACAGCGCGAAGTATATTGCAGCATTAAAATACTAAATTCATTTTTTTGTATTAAGTTTTACATACACGTCTACTGCTGAAAACAGGCCTCCCATTGACAATGAGAGATAATGTTTCAATTTTATATAAAACTTCTAGTTTCCTTTTTTTTCTCTGTATAAGATGGTATAAGCACACATATACGAGTACAGCCACGAGCAATAACATAGAAATACCTTTGAAATTCAAATTGACGTAGCTACATTAAATACATGGCATAAAGAAAAAAAAATACCGTCGAAAACCTTACTAATCTTCATTTATAAAAATAATATTTACCTTTTTGTTTTTATTTATTTACAGGTGTGCTGCGCGTCACCGTTCACCAATAACCAAAATACGGGAACTAACCAAGAAGGATGGCCTCCAACCGTCCATAGCTTGGGGCCACCGTCCACCAACTGGGCAACAGAGTCCACCAGCAGTTGGGGGTCCAACGACAGAAAAACAGAACGCCCTGCAGTCTCCAATCATATCAATAATGGCCCCCCAAGTATAGAGGGCCACAGGAATCTTGGCCTCCTTAGGATGGACAACTGTGGAGTAGTGGAAAGTGATAGGATATGGGGCGGGAATCGAACGCGATTGTACGAAATGCCTTGGATGGTATTAGTCGCGTACGACTCTGGTATGTAGCATTGTTTATTTTTTTAAATTAAAGGGATGTTTAGTTTAGCCTCTCAAATTGAGTTGATAAAAATGGAAAAGTATATATTGGAAAAGTAGTGCTCCCGTCCTGTTCGATTCGAATGCCGATAATTCAGGGTTAGGTATTTCATAAAAAAAAAAGAATTTTAAGTATTCTTTCCGTCCGACAAAAATCTCTTTCTTAAATTTTAAATTGACTTAAATTTTCTTTATTATTCCTTTCCAGCTCGTGGGGTAAAGTTAAGTTGCGGGGGGACCCTGATCAACGAACGATACGTCCTGACTGCGGCCCATTGTGTTTCTTTCCTGGGGGACCGATTGTCTCTTCGGGGGATCGTCGTCGGAGAGTATGACGTCAGAAAAGATCCTGACTGCGAGAGGGTGGAAGGGGAATTGCATTGCGCTCCTAATATAAGAGTAAGTAGCTAAATAAAGAAAGGAAATTTGAATTATAACTTGCAAACCAAGCAAGTATCTCGACTCCAAAGATGAAGCAATACACCACACACAGCACAGTTGCACTATGAAAACCATCACTAAAGAGATGACAGCACAGTCAAGTTCAACATACATAGTCTAATATTGTAAATGGAAATGGAAAAGTAACTATGTATGTCCGTCTATTGCGCTTTCACGCCTAACTACTGAACCTATTTTGATGAGATTTGGTTCAGAGATAGATTAGACCTTGGGAAAGGACATAGGCTATATTTTATCCCACAGCTGGGGACGACATAACCTGTAGTGCACGTGGGCGGAAAGCTAGTTTATTTTTAAGTTAATAGTCTATTCTATACTAATATTATAGAGGAAAAGATTTGCTTGTTTGTTTGTTTGTAGTGAATAGGCTCCGAAACTACTGGACCGATTTGAAAAATTCTTCCACCATTAGAATGTTACATTATCCCTGATGAACATAGCCTACATAATTTTCCTAAATTCCCACGAGAACGAAGTCCCAGGCGGAGTGCTAGTATTATATATACAATAGGGAATATGCATGTTTTTTATTTATTTAAATAATTAATCCTCATTCATGTAATAAACAGTTTAGTAAAACTATTTTTCGAATAACTATGAAATTAAAAAAGATATAAGCTATCGAAGATTTACTTCTATCTCTTTCTAGCAAAAAGAAATTTAACACGGAGTTTGTATGGACGTAGTGACATGTGACGTCACAGTCCATGTCGGATCTCTCTGTCTAATCGGTGCGTAATTAATAGTTTTAAATGCGTATATCGACCGTATTTCTTGGCTAATTTTAATTTCACTTTTTGTCATCTCAACTACGGTATTTCCAGATTTTGTCAATGCAAAAAAACCAAACATGCATATTCTCTATTATACGTTTAATACTATATGTAAAAATAACCTCAAATAACATTCGTGTATGGTTTTGCAGAACGTGTCAATAGAGAGGGTGATCCCTCATCCAGGCTACAGCCCGCAGAACTTTACTAATGACATAGCGCTCGTTAGACTTGCAGAGCCTGCTGACTTTACATTAGGTTTGTATGAACCTATCTTACATAGTCACAAGAGGTCACAGGCTTATTGTAGTCGTCCATTTAAAAATTGCAACGTAATTTTGCAAAAACGTTGATATTTATAGTAGAAGAATGTAATCCTAACTTAATACCCTAATTGTAACTGTATATTCAGCTGAACATTTTATAATCCACATGGAGGCAATTTGCTTGGCGCCACTTTGTGCAGGTATTTTCTTTAAAAAAGGGCTTTGTAAAATTACGGAGCCAAAGGAATCAAAGTTTTAAAAATCGTTAGCAAACTGTTTGAGTTTGATACTATTAAAAATAATAAAATATGGTACAGACAGCAGCACGTGCACTATAGGAAAGTCGGCACTATTACGAGCGAGATAAGGGCGATATCAAGGTCAACATGTATAGCCTGGTGTGCTGCCACGTGTACAAAAACACATCCGCAACAAGTTTAGACATTTTTAAAAACTATTACAAAATTAATGAGCAACATGGCTGTAATTTTTTTGCAGACAACATGAAACCAATTTGCTTGCCAACGACCCGAGAGCTGCAGGAGCAGTCCTTGGTTGGAATGAACGGCATAGTGGCTGGATGGGGCGCTACTGAAGACGGGCTACAGTCACCCGTGCTGCTTAGTGTGGACCTGCCTATAGTTGACAACAACGACTGCCAGGCCGCTTACAAAAGGTACACTTTACTGGCCACTCAGGTTGTGTCACATTGGTCAGTGGTCAGGAATTTGATCAAAGAATCAAATTCCATAAGTATGCTTAATGTTTTCCAAACTGTCACACAAAAATTTGTTAAACTTAGATTTCGTAATCCAGAAAAAAATCAATAATGTTTGTTTGAAAAATGAAAAAAATAACCTTTTTGTAGGGAGAGGGGCAAGGTAATTGCAAGAGTAATTTTACTCTCCATACAAAAAGATAATTATAGTTTTACCAACGGTACAAAACTATATCTTATGCCCTCAGCCAGCGTCAGATCTACGTGGGGCAGATGTGTGCCGGTGGAGTTCAGGATAAGGACTCTTGTGGAGGGGATTCTGGAGGTCCTCTCATGTACCCGGGCCGGATATCCAGTGGCGCCGTGCGGTACGTCCAGAGGGGCATCGTCTCTTTCGGCTCCCGGCGGTGTGGCATCGGCGGATATCCGGGAGTATACACTCGGATATCACACTACATGGACTGGATTTTAGATAATATAAGGAGTTAACATATTAAAATCAATATGGGTCTTGCTTGTCTTACTACATCTAACTAACTGAACTTAAACTATGTTAATAATTCCTTCGTTAACTATTTAAAAACACGCTTTACAAATTTTGTGGTAAGGCACAACTATTGGCAGCTACATTGTTGTGGATATTAAGGTATTTTTTTAAAATAATTAAACCTAGCTCCACCCGCAGGAATGTATGAAGAGTTTCAATTACAGAATTTTATAAGTTCCAACTAGTCTCTATATGTGTATATTTTTGTGATTATGCGATTAAGTGAGAATGTTCACGACTATTTTAATAAAATCAAGAAAAAAATTTATTCTTATTTTTTATTTATTTATTTATTTATTTAATTGACCGCTACTGACAAATATTTTAAAACTTTATCCCTCGTTGAATCACATTATTTTTATTGACTGCTATAATGTCTTGCTTGCCTGCATTATTTACTAATTTTCTACCACTTAAAAAGAAAGGATTTATTCGTTAGATTATTTTTTATGTTGTTAGTAAATCATAATAACAATTACTTTACATATATTGCCAACTTTTTAAAATAGAACAAACTGCAACTGGGAGTTTTAGAGCAGTGAAAAATGATTATTTTTTTATACTTACTTTCAATTTATTCGACAACCATATAACAATTAAAAACATTTTTGTAGAACAGTAGCACAAATTGCCAACAGTCATAAATTTACAAGAAACAAAAGCGCTTTTGTCAACATCTACTTACATTTAGGATTGGAAAGTTAGGATTGGAAAGTAAAAGCCATTCACTTCAGATCAGGATGGTGTTCAGCGTGAATGACAATGCATCTTCTTAAGCTGAAGCTTCCTTATGTTATTTTTTTTGTCCTTTTACATCTAAAACTCATGTATATCGCCGCCTCAGCAGTCTCATCTATAATGTGCTGTTTTAGAAAAGGCGTTATATCCGCAGTTAACTCTGAGCCTTGATTCATAATCATACATAATTTTTAGTCCGACACAAAACAAGGCAATACTTTTTGCTAGGCTCCAGTAATATGGGTCGCCGTAGATTATTTTTACGCCCTTTTTTAAGGTGTAGAACAAACATGAGAGCTTTTGTAATGCCGTCGAGTACCAGGTCTGAAAACAAAAGGATCTTTTTCATCCCATCTTTATTTTATTTTATTAAAGGATGGGTTAACTCTTGACCTCAATCTTGACCATAAGGTCAAAGATGAGGTCGACGATGGAGCGAGTTAACCCAGAAAATGCCTATAAAGGCACTGGTACTCCCACGCACCGACGGAACACAGCAAGCTATTTGGCGTCGGACTTCGGTAGGAGGGTGGTCGCGAACCAGACGGCCCTTTACAGAGCCTACCACACTGCATGAGACCATAAGACGACACCTCAGATTCAGAAAAAAAAATGAAGTGTCGTTGCCTGGGATGGATTACGAGGAGGTAGGTCTCATTTGTGTTTCCTTAGTCGCCTCGTACGACACCCACGGAAAGAGATAGGGTGGTGTTATTCTCAACCGATCACCACACGGTGAAACCGTGACCGATCCCATCTATTTGAAAAGGAAGACTTGGTTCGCCTTTAAGTGCACCCAAAGGTGGTGTTTTCTATAAGAAACTTTTAGCGGGCAGTAATGAGTTTTTAAATCCTCTTTATAAGTGCGCCGGAATTATCTTTTGCAAAGATCTTTTCCGCGCACTTTTTGAATTTGGAACATCTTAGTGTTCAGCGCCAAAGAAATCGAACGCAAATATTGTTTGAATAAAAACAGGCTGGTACGAGGGTACGACGGCCCACCGCGCCGCCGGCGCCAGCGGAATAAAAAAAATCAAATTAAAAACGCGCGAACTACAGCCCGTGTTTTCGTAAATTTTTACGGATTGTTAGAAATTCATGGTTTTATTTTAAAAAATGAGTTCTTCAAGTGACAGTGAAAGTAAAAGTATTAGAACTGACGCAAGAAATGTGATGGACAATCTATCTACTATTTAATTTCAATTTAGTTATTACACAATGTTTTATTATAATATAATAATATTACAATAACATATGAAGCGCCTTTTATTTTCTCATAGTGGGTGATGAAAAGTAGAGTGTATCACTCGGGCGCAAAATATTTTTGGCTCGGGCGACGTACTTTGAATCGCTACGTTCAGGATTCTACTAAAGAATCCCTCACTTTGTTCTGGATTCAAAAATGCGCCCTCACCATAAAAATATTATTTTGCTCCCTTATAATACAATCTACTATTACTTCCTACCATTTCGATCAAACGCAATTACAGCCTAATATTCTTTCCTCTAGCGCAAGGTAAACTTTTCTTATTCGGGGTACGCTTGACCATGATCCAGGATTTGGAAAAATCAGTTAATCACAGGCAGTGAATCCTGCCATGTGACCTCCATAACCCTGCTGACACGAATTTCACTGAACTGGACCATATTTCACTAAATAGTACAGTAATTCTATGTAATCAATGTATGGGAAAAACAAACAAATTAATAAAGTCTTGAAACATGTGGCATGATACCTTTGGGTGTGATGTTCAAAACGCACAACTCTCCCCCCCCCCCCTCTACCTGACGCTACATCCTGAAATGTGTCTCTTTTATCGGTTTTTCCACATTTTCTCAAAAACTGTTACACATACGGAAAAAGTGCTAAAGGCAAAAATAATCCTCATTAAATGGGCAACCATAACAAGGTAAATGGTCACAAGAACAGTTCTAGGGCCAGTTTCCATTTAAATATCTTTAGCTTGAGTCTGACTCACTCTTGACTATTTTACATCAATTTTTAAATTAATAAAAAGTATGTTTTAAATATGTATTAAGTTTGGAATGTAAACAAAAGTAGGCTCAACCAGTTCCGCCTAGGTTAAACTAGTTTTTCCTATCGGCCATAGGACGGACCAGTTTGGCCTAGTCTGTACCAGTTTATCCTATTGCATAAAGGATTAACTGGTTTGGCGTAGGAAAAACTAGTTTTTCCTAAAATCGGGTTTGGCCGTTTTTGTATGGGTACCCCATTGTGGTTTAAGTTTTTAAGTTTTTTTTATGCTATTTTACGATAGTTACTATGACGTATTTCCTGAAAATTTGGACATGCTGTATACAATAGTTTGAAAGATAGAGGGGTTGCGACTGAAACACCATCCGTACATATCAACTAGCGGACGCACTAAAATTCGTTCCCATGGGAACTCCGTGTTATCTCTTTTAGGTAAGCTCCCACAATATCTGAAGATCATCTTAGCAAAATTCCAAACTTAGAGCTTCAATAGCTTTGATTTTGCAAGAAAATCTTTGTAATAATGACTATACCGTTGATAATCTGATGACAACTTTTATTATCATTTTTTAACTAGCTACAGCTTGAAAACCGTCAGGCCTAACATAATAACATACAAAACATTTTGTTTACAATTTAATGAGGATCATTTTTTTTCTTGACACTTTTCTTGTATTTATTATAGTTTTCGCAAAAAAGGTAAAAACCTGTTAACGGGGATAAACTTCACGGTGAGGGGGGGGGGGGGGTGTAGCGTCAGGTGAAGGGGGGAGGGGGGAGAGAATTTGTTAATTTGTTTGTAAAAACACAGAATTACCGAGCTAATAGTCTCCTCACAGTGACAAATATTATTCCACAAAATTCCTCACTCCTTATTAATTAAGCCAATACATTTAAATATACGAGTATAAAAGAAAAAACTGACTGGTCACTGACTGACATATCAGCCCAAATCGCGGGTCTAGAGATTTCAAATTTGGCACTTATATTTCTTATGAGATCTAAGGAAACACTAAGAAAAGATTTTTTGAAATTCACCCTCTAAGGGGGTGAAACGGGGGTTCGAAGTTTGTATGAAGAAAACATTTTTTTTTGACATTTTGACTCGAAACTTCGTCAAGATATACCTTGCAGCAAATAAATTGATACGTGTCTCGCAATTTTTCGAAAATCCTCTCCTAAGGGGTCAAGAATAGGGTGACTAAAAGAGATCTTTGCGCGAGCGAAGCCGCGGGAAAAAGCTAGTTATTATATAGAATCCAAAAAGTTATTCAGCTTAAATAATTGGAAAAAAATATGTTTTTTCTTGTGGTTTTGCCAAATATAAGTTTGCGACCTCAAAAGTGAGTGCCCCTCACTTGTGAAAAATATTTAGATGGACCTGCTCAACTAGGAGGATACATTTTTTCCGCTAGCCAGCACTTTGGATTTTGGGCCCAAGGTTGTATGTATTAAAAAAGTTGTTTTTCGGCCCCCAAAAGGTGGCCACGATACCAAACGATCCAAAAAAAATATTTAGCCGCTTTTAATGTAAGCTGAAGCCCCTCTATATGTATATTGACCGACATTTTTTTTCTTTCACGTTGTAAGAGAGAAACGGAGCGACAAGGCTAATTTTTGAGGCGAGCGAAATTATGAGTGGCAAACTAGTATGATATACGTAGGTTATTTACCGGAGTTGAAGATGGGTCAAATACTTTGCAGCATGGACGACGTCTGCAGGGCTCGTATTTCTTAATGGCGCAGCTGGGATCGCTGCAGCCTCTGGGCCTCGGCATAGTGCTCTCTTCAGATTTATCGTTTGAAACTCTAACAAAATAATCTTTAGGTGTAATAAAATAATCTTTAGGTATAATAAAAGCGGTCCCGAGGGTCATATTAGGAGTGGTTCTACGAACTTTCATTATGAACTTCTTTGGTTTGTAGTCGAAGAGTTTCTACTAGTTACTGTACTGTTCAGTGTTCATATGCTGGAACTCCTGGTCAGAGGATCATGTTAGTTTCTCCTTTAGGTGTAGAAAAAACGATATAGTCATGTGGAAGTGGAGAGGAAAGGGATAGTACCTATGTGTGTTTACGTAAAAGTCGAGATATAGCTGTCTTATTTCTAGGAACCAAAAATTCTTTCATTTTCTTATCATTTCTTGGTACCTTGTTTCTACTTACAGACGATGTAGTGGTTTATGACCGATACCAGGCGACATAAACATCACCTGGTACTGGCCCAAAAGAACTATGTCAATTACTAAGAAATTACTTGGAAATTACTAATAAAGGTACTAATACTAATAAAATTTTGTAATGGATGAAAATTCTTCAGACACGATGTCAATTTATAACACAGAGAACTTTTTATATCTGAAAATTTATGACACTTATTTTTTCCATGTCTATGTGCCCACCCCTTATTTTTTCCATGTCTATGGCCCACCCACGGTGGTCTAATGCAAGTGATTTAATTCTATGTCCATGGCCAGTGGTTATCTTTTCTCTGCAGCTCGAGCACGATGGCGACAAACTCGCGCGGCGCACCACTCGGCTAACGCCGAAACTTCACTTTGATAGCGCGAGGGCCCCGCGAGGCCTTCTCGCCCTCTGGCGTTGTCAATGTTGACATTTTGACGTAGGACCGCGGCGTATTCCGCGCACTATCACCATCGTACTCGAGCTACTTTTTAAGCCAAAGTGATAATATGTCAGCGACACGGAGATTATGCTAGACCTATAGAATTAGGTCCATGGTGTCGTAGACACATTATTATTATTAATTTGAAGTTAATTTGTGGTCCATGTTCAACACTAAAAGAGAATAGTGATATTATTGCACCGCTTTGAGTATGTAGTATTTGTTTATATGGAGGTGCAATATTTGACATATACATACTTATGAAGCGTGGCCGGCCGCCATTTTTGTTAAGTTTGTTTACATTTCACTCGTGAGTACTTCAGCTGTCAAGTGAATAGCAACATTAGTGAAAAATTGTGTTTTTTGTTGAGGAGAAGTTGTTTTGTGGTTTTGTATAGTGTCAGAACATTGGATGAGAAGGTAGCAAAATGGCTTCGTGCTCTGTAAAACAGTGCAGCTACAGGGCTAACAAAAATAGCAAGCAAACGACTGTGCATCAGTAAGTAACCTTTTTTTGTTGAAATACGCCTATTAAACCCAAAAATACTTCTAAAACCTTGATTACTAAGATTATATTTTATAGTTTTCACGTTTTTTACACCCTAAATTACCTTTCTGGCTAACTTTACATAATATTTTCTATAACAAAAATTTCTATACAAATGACATTAGTGATGTAATAATAATGACTATCGAGTTTATATCGATGATTCTGTATTAGTTACAGAGCATATTTGTACGAGTGATCAGTTACAATATTTTTTTATATTAAAATAGCGGTGGGACACATTAAGCTAAATAAGATAAGAAGCTGTTTTTAACTATCTATACTATCACTTTCTGTATTTAAGGTGTAAATGGACAGTTTTGCTAAAAACTGAAATGGCGAAATCAAATCATAACTAAGATTTTAAAGTTACCTACGTTTAGAAAATATATTAATTTAATTAATGTTATTCTGTATGATTATTTTACCTTAGAAATTTGTTTTTCTTTTAAACTACATTACCAAGTGAGAGGATTATTAGTATTAGTACGTATTTGGTTTGATTATGTTTTCAGGTTCCCAAAAAAAGAAGCGTTGCAACGTAAGTGGTTTGACATTATTGGGAAAGATAATTTGAAACCTCATAAAGTACTCCACCTATGCTCTTTACATTTTGAGGAATCAGCATTTAATAAAACCTTGCAAATTGTAAGTATTTCTGTGCCTTCTGTTTCTTTTTTGGTAAGGAATCCATGAAATTCTTGGAAAAAAATCTCATACTGAGGCATTTTCTAGTTGCATGGAGAAGCTAAATATATTTTTTTTTACGTAGCATTTGCCCTTAGAGAAGTCTACAGTGGCATTTACTCGTCGAAACTTCGTACGCACTCCTTATACAGATGCACAGATCGATCGAACCCAGTCCGAAACCCTGTACCTTGTTCATACACAAGTAGAAAAGACAACTCTACAAAACCAGGGATACGGATCGGGCACCGGGTCACGCATCCTCACCATACACGAGGCTCAAGGGTTGACGTACGAAAAGGTGGTGATCGTGCGTACTACAACGACCAGGCAGGAGCTACACGACAGTATCCCACATGCTGTAGTTGCCATATCGCGTCACACCGCCAGTTGCAAATATTATGCGGATGATGGTAACGATGCGATAGGCAGATTCATCAAAGAAGCAGAGACGGCAGGCAGGGGAAAAGTGGTCAATTACAACCTCAAAATGGCGATCAAAAGACGAGACACAGCCATCATAGATGCCTTGAGGTCTGAATGCAACAGCGAAGAACCGTCACTCGTTTAAATATATATTATGTATTCATATATTTATTATACTTATTTATAAATTGTAAACCTCTATGGAAAGTATTGTAGTATAGTTAAAAATCAAGTATTAACAAGAAAACTTAATCTAGACAAAGGCACGGACATAAAGTCTGTGGATGCTAATAATAACACAACTAATATTTATATATATATATATACATATTTTGTATTTCCACCCGTTCCTTGGGAAAAGTTGTTCAGTTTAGAAGGCGAATTCACATCCTTTAGTCACAGAATAAATAATAGCTTAAGTTTTGCTTACTAATTTTATAAGTCACCAAAAAATACTTGCTGCCTGCAATGCTAGCTTAAATTGACACTAACACACTCTTTAACCTCCTTACTCTGTCTGTTTTTTCGAGGAGATTGATAACCTCGACGATCACATGTTGGTTTATTCGCAAGCTTTTGCGTATCTTTTAATAATATTGGCAACAGATTCCACTTTTATAACTATATTATTTCAATAGCGTGCATGAGTGTCATTTTTGTATTAAGCATTTCTTCGGGTGCTATTGAACGACACGAAATATCAGGTTCGCAAAAGTTCATATCTGAGATCTTGAATTTTAGGTTGGGTGAAACGTCACGCTCCGCGTCGCTCTACGTAGAGCTTGGCCTTCGGCCTCACCATATACGCAGTTTTCCTCGGCCTGCTGCCTCGCCTCGCTCTTAGAGTGAACCTTTTATGGCGGTCATCATGGAATTGAGAGGGTGGTCGCTCTGGGCTTAGCCTGCGCGAGGTCGGTTTTCGGTCTCGTGTCACGATTTTGTATGGCGGCTTTTATTTTAAACAAAATATCTTTTGTATGATCATTGTACAATTAAACACATACATATGTCACCGTAAAATTGTCAAAGCTTTAGTAAAATTATAAACTCTGGGTACTTTGTGAACTGGTCTTTTTTTCACATTGACAAATTGTAAATAGATGTAAATAAATGCTGTGATTTTGTTTATTTTTCAATTATCATAAAGTAACCGTACTCTGTACCACCTATCGATACTTTGAACAAGTATCGATATTTTGATACCCTAGCATGTGCTTACTACAGGCACGCATATTTTTGTGAAATTTCCTGTCCTTTTACTCTTTAGTCATTGTTGCACCGTCATATTTATTTATGTCTGAACTATCGCGTCAAAGAGATCACTGTCATGATCTGCCCAACCCGTAAAAAAATGAAGTGTAGAAAGGAGCGTATATACTCATGAACAGAAGGATGGCAAATGTACAGGTGACAGGAAAATAGACTAGACACAATAAAAAAAGAACTAAATATCAGAAATTACTGGTATCCGAGGATTAAGTACAAGATTGAGTATTGAGTGTTCAGTATTGTTTTTTAGGGTTCCGTACCCAAAGGAACCCTAAAAAACAATACTGAACACTTACTAGACTCCGCTGTCCGTCCGTCTGTCTGTCTGTCCGTCTGTCACCAGGCTGTATCTCATGAACCTTGGTAGTTAGACAATTTAAATTTTCACAGATGTATTTCTGTAGCCGCTATAACAACAAATACTAAAAAATAGGATAAAATAAATATAAATATTTTTTTGCGGTTTTTATAGATAATGGTACGGAACCCTTCGTCCGCGATTCCAAATCTCACTTGGGCGGTTTTTTTTTCTGACTTGTACTCGAAAAATTAAGTTACCTTTGTTGGGCACTTAAATTATATTTTTCAAAAAACTAGTGATCGCTTTAAATAAAAATTAAAAATTTCAACATCTCTGAAATAAAAGGTTTTGACTGTGAAGATTCTTAACTATCTTGTAAATTTTCCGAATATTTAAAAAAAAAAAAGGTTTTGGCGTACAAATTGTTAGAATAACTTCACTATTTCGTGAGCTTTCTATAAAAGGTATAAAAGTTTTCGATATTATTAGTTTATGAACATTTTAATAAACGCTTCCCGCGCCGAGGAATATTAAAAAATATTTTTTTGGAAAGAAAAAATTCTGGCGCGAATGAAAATGGGTCCCGTTTTTCTCAAAGGACCTCTCTGGGGGGTTATGCTACTAGGTAAACAAAGTTCTAGGTACCCTACGCCTGAAAAGGGAAACCTGTCCAGAAAAGGGGTTTTTCTGCATGTTAAGCTACCCCGTCAATTTGAAATTCTTTTTTTTACTTACATGTCTGATATTTTATCTGGTTCCTCTTGTGTATCCATTTCTAGCATATTCCGTAAAATTATTTAATAAACAATAATATTGTAATAAATTTTTAAAAATCAAACATAATATAATGATAACTATCAAAAATCTGTGCCATCTCGATTTATGTTTTCAGGCCATATACGAGTACGTCCGCACCGAGGGGCACGGCCGACCCTACTTCGAAACACGAAGAGGATTTAGGCCATAATCCACCACGCTGGCCCAATGCGGGCTTGTGGACTATCTCGAATAATGCTGGAAAATGCAACGTTATGAAAAGTGAAAAGGAATTAATGGGAAATCTAGATTTGTGATTTAAATAAATTAAAGTAGATATAAATAGGAACATAATGCTTTACGGTCTACCAGGCTTAACCAGCGATCATCATGTCAGCCACAAGAGTCCACTGCTGGACATGGGCTTCCCCCAGGGATCTCCACCTCGATCGGTCCTGCGCCACCCGCATCCAGCGGCTTCCCGCAATCTTTACCAGATCGTCGGTCCATCTTGTGGGAGGCCTTCCTACGCTTCGCCTTCCGGTACGTGGTCGCCACTCGAGGACTTAGAAGTATTACTCTGCATTACTCTCGATTTCTTATAGTTGTCCCTAAAACTAGGGTTGCCTGGAAGAGATTGCTCTTAGCGATAATGCCGCCTTTGCACACTTTTTATTTAGTTATGTAAAACCTTTTTTTGTGACTATGTGCAATTAAAAATTTCAATCATCTGTGAAAATTTCAACTATCTAAACGATTCATGAGATACAGCCTGGTGACCATTATCTATAAAAACGAGCAAAAAATCACGTTTTTTGTATGGGAGCCCGCTTAAATATTTTATATTATTCTGTTTTTTAGTATTTGTTATAGCGGCAACAGAAATACATCATCTGTGAAAATTTCAACCATCAAAGTTCATGAGATACAGCCTGGTGACAGACGAATAGACGGACGGACGCACAGCGGACTCTTAGTAATAGGGTGGGTCCCCGGCCGTTTTTACCCTTTGGGTACGGAACCCTAAAAAATGTACTCCTCTCCATAATACTTGTGCTATCAGCCGATTGTCTTAGTATGAGAGTATCTGTTTTCTGAATATTTATGAGTTCCTTGGGAAAAGTTGTTCAGTTTAATAAAAAAGCTAAAGTTTCGTTTACTCCATTCCACTTATTTTTAACCCCCAACAAAAATAATAATAAGTTTAGGATTTTAAAATAATAAGTTTGACGTGTGTATCTGTGTCTGTCTAAGGCATCATAGCTCCTAAACCAATGGACCAATTTCGAAATGATTTTTTGTATGACAGCTGACGTAATCGAGATGGTTTTTAATCACAATTGAGTCAAAATTGGTTTAGCCGTTTAAAAGTTATTATGCAATCGAAAGTCGGGGGTAATACAAAATACTACAGGGTTCCCGGAAATTCGATACATTTCCTTCAAGGGGTTAAAGTAGAGCTCATTTTTAAGTATTGGGGGGGCAAAGTAGGGTCCGATGAGGTGATCGCCGATTATTCGATATTATTAATTTACCAGCATGACGGCTGCCCAGCCGTGCGAGAGTGGCTTAACCAAACTTCCCACAACGTTAATTTGACCGAGAAGGGCCAATTCCTTGGCCAGCAATGTGTCCTGATTTGACACCTTGTGACTTTTACCTTTGAGGTCACGTGGAGCAGCTCGTTACTCAGCTAACAGCACAAAAAATAACGTTGAAATGCTAAGGCGGAGGATATTAAGCGCAGCGCAACAAATAAAAGAAACTTTAAACTCTCGAGTTACTAAAACCGAAATAGCAAAGAGATTACGGGCATGCATGAGGAACTTCAGCTCGCATTTTAAGCTGGATTTTAAATTTTATGTTTGTTAATAAGTAGTGTGCAGTTTTAGCCCATTTTCATTTCTCTCCAGTTAGAAAAGTCAACATGTACAAAAAACCACTGCTGTTGTGAAAGTTCCTTTTCAAGTTATAACTTTTTTATTGTAAAGATTTATACCACTTTCGAAAGCTAGTGAAATAAGGAATTTACATAAATAAATGTATTAGGAATACATTTATTTTGCACAAATTCACGACAAAGTGGCACTACAAAGATTTTTCCTCCAAATCTCTCGCGAATTCCAAGTCCACAAATGAAGGTTATTCGTATTAATTCAGCTTATTATAATCTCTAGGAACCGTTGAGATGTCAGCTTTCAGATTATGCATAAAAAAAGATTACCATAGGAAATTCTTTAAGTTACACAGCTTTTTTTGTCAAAAATCGGCATTTAGCAAAAAAAACACAAAAACGCGATTACCTATCTCAAAAACTAATAACTATCGGCTAGGGAAGGAATAAAAAAAAATGTCGCAAATGAGCTCTATAACCCCTTGAAGGGAATGTATCGAATTTTCGGTAACCCTGTATATTCTAGAGTTATACGTCTATGATGGGGCCCCATGAACCTAATATTACTAATGTTGGCCCCCATTTGTATTTATTAAGTATACTGCACACGCAATACTGTTGGGTCCATGGATCTAACAATCTAAAATATGACTGTCGCTAATAGAATAGACATCACAACCTAGAAAAATTTATAAACAAATACTACATACTCAAAGAGAAAAATTAATGTCGAAAGAGTATTTGACACCAAATATGACACAAAATGTAACATTGTGAAATATTTTAAAAAATCTTTGCTGAAAACTTAACCATGAGAGCTGAAAATACTTAAAATTCCAGTGGAAACACAAACTAAAAAACGAAAATCATCAAAATGGATTAAGTAGATAAAACACACAAAATGTAAACTAATAAATAAACATCCAGAAAAAGTAGACAGAACCTAAGATGACCCACTGACTCAAACCCACACAATGTAGAAGTACGAGGCGCTATGAATGAAAATCCATGGCCGGAACTCGCTGATGAAATATTACAGGAGGATATCCCTCAAGAAGAAGAATCAACACCGATAGACTTGACTCCAATGGATTCTTCTCCAAAGGATCCTTACGATGATGTTTCGTGTGATGGATGCGGTAATGACGCTGATGAAAATCAAGGGGTGATTAAATGTCGCTCCACAGGCTGCGCCGCGCGTAGTGGGGGTGATGCTTGCACCCCGGACACTTGCCCCAGCAGATCATTTGTACGTATACAAAAGATATGATCATCATCTCATCTCATTTTTTTTTACCAGCTCATATACGTCCCCACCGAGGGGCACGGGCCTCCCTTCGAAACACGAAGGGGATTTAGGCCATAGTCCACCACGCTGGCCCGATGCAGGTTGGTGGGCCGCTCGTCTTTCGAAAATTTTTCTTGGACTGGGATTTTCATCACGATGTTTTTCTTCACCGTTGAGCAAGTGATAATTAGAAATCCGTAATTAAAAAACGGAAAGACGAATTTAGTGGTACAGGCCCACACCAGGATTTGAACCCACGACCTTCGGATTACAAGTCTGGCTCATTACCAACTGGGCTATCACCTCATCGATCTCATCTCATACAAAACTAAAACATGAATCCGTCGACTAAAAATGTTTCCGTAAACAGACTGTTGCCAATGCTGAAGACCTATTGTAAAATAACCCAGTAATTTGGTCGATTTTGAGGCTTTACATAATCATTTATTCGTGTAAAAAATGGTTACATTACATGTTCTTCTAATACTAATATTATAAAGAGGATGTGAAGAGGAAAGATTGTTTGTTGTTTGTTTGCATTGAATAGGCTCCAAAACTACTGGACCGATTTAAAAAATTCTTTCACCATTAGAATGAATCCTACATTGTCTGTGATGGACATAGGTTACATTATTTTCCCGAATTCCCACGGGAAGGAAGTCCCGGGCGAAATGTTAGTATTAAATAAATTACATTCCTCATTTTCTACCAACAATTCGTGAACAGGGCGCTAAGGTTAATATTCATCAAATATTCAACCAACGCTTAGAGCTGACCAGAGATTTGATAATGTCATTTTCATAATTGTTTTTGGACGTTTTGTCTGATTAACTTCTAACCGCTGTTTTACCGTAGGTTACATTTTTGTTACGAATGGCCCTTAATGACAAAACTTTATCGTAATCCTAGCGGGAACGAAGTGTAGAGGACATGTAGAGGACATTAGATATAATTCTACTATGATATTATAAACGCGAGTGTTCGTGAGGATGGATGGATGAATGGATGGATGCATACCAGCGTCGCAATGGGGAGGACAGCTTCCCCTCCCCCCATCCACCAAGAAATTGAAAAAAGTTGTCCATCTTAGTAGTAATTTCATCGAATTACTGTTATCACTATAAAATGTGGTAAAAAAACCAATTCAACTTTGTTGTATACTATAATTAGACATTAAAACTATACATACAGTACATAATTTTTTCAAAATTCCTACGAATAAAGTCCCGGACGGAAAGCTGGTTAGGTATAAATCCAGGAAGTTTGTTTGCAATGATGTCAGATTCTATACTAAAGAAAAAGTCATAACAATGTTTACTTGCTCAAAAAATAGTACTTTACTTACATTAAAAATTGAGCTTATAAATCTTTTATTAACTTGTTTCAGGTGTATTGGTGTTTAAACTTCTTGAAAGGTCTTTCGAAGAATCCATACTGCTGGTGTTTAATTAAAAGCATGGCACTATTTTGCTCAGCAGCGTATTTCATGCACTTTGCGTCAAAAATGCAACTGTGCCAACCAAGAAAGTGCTCATAAGCGCGAGGATTTGAAACGATTCACGTTACGTGCGTCGCCAGCCGTGAAGACGCGTAGTTTTTGTAAGTTTCCTTTCCAGATTTTTGTGGCTTAAAATTTTGATGCTTAAATCCTTACTAATATTGTAAATGCGAAAGTAACTCTGTCTGTCTGTACGTCTTTCACGCCTAAACTACGGAACCGATTTTGATGAAATTTGGTACGGAGATACATTAGAGCCTGGGAATCGACATTTTATCCCACAGTTGGGTACGGTATAACCTGTAGTCCACGCGGGCGGAGCCGCGAGCGGAAAGCTAGTATGTTATCAATAATATTGGGCGACCTTAAATTAGTAAGCTAATATTAAGATTAAGACCCACTAAAGTGACTTACTTGCCCCAAAATGCTTAAGTCGACATATGAAAGAAAATTTTCGTCTCTCCACTTATGCGGTCTGCTTATTTTTTACTAGCTTTCCGCTCGGGACTTCGTTCTCGTGGGAATTCGGGAAAATCATGTACCCTATGTCCATCACGAATAATGTAGGATTCTACCGTTGGAAGAATTTTTCAAATCGGTCCAATAGTTTCGGAGCCTATTCAATGCAAACAAACAAACAAACAATCAAATCTTTCCTCTTTATAATATTAGTATAGAAGTACGAAAAGTAGCAATTTTATATTGAGAATTTCCTATTAGGCCGCCATAATCCATCACGCTGGCTCAATGCGGCTTTTGAAATTTTAGTTTTCTAGGTATGCGAGTTCATCCCTGTAAAAAAAAAAACACGATAAGCATTCATAGATTAAACAAATGCTATAAAAAATCAATAATTCCATATGTTACAGGAAACAGCCAGCAATGAGTGAAAAGGGATTGTCTATAATCTCTAACGGATCTTTAGAGGTTCAAGGTTCAGATTGTGAGGAGGATTATTATGTTGAAGATGGATACCCTGTAAAGAAATTCATTTCAAGGGATACTTGCACTTTGACGTCTGGTGCCTCGTGTGACGGGTGCACTAATACCCCTTTGCCTAGTGGTGACACCGTAAGAAAGGTGCAGTGTCGTTCGAACAGTTGCAGCGCGCGTCACTCCCGTTCTCCTATCCGCAGCCCCACCAGATCACTTGTAGGTATCAACAGGAAGTTTTATAAAGAACTAGTAGATTTCCGCCCGCGTGGACTACAGGTTATAATCGTGCCCAACTGTGGGATAAAATGTAGCCTATGTCCTTTCACAAGGTCTAATCTATCTCTGTACAACATTTCGTCTAAATCGGTTCAGTAGTTTAGGCGTGAAAGCACAATAGACAGACAGAGTTACTTTCGCATTTTTAATATTAGAAGGGATTATTCTATAATTCTATAAGCGGATAATATATCGCGCTCCCGCAGAAAATCGTCAACATTTCGGGATAATATTATGTAGCCTATGTCCATCCTCGTACAACCGTGATCGTCATCACCCATCAGGGACAGGGCCTCTATTCATACAACATCATCAAAATCGGTTTGGGTAAGAACTATTTCCAGGAGCAGGACTGAAGTCGTTACAAATAACGTTTTTTTTTTCATTCTATCGTATTTTTTACATACAAGACATCCAAGACTTCATATTTACTTTCCTTTGTTAAAAACTCCTGGAAAAACGGTTTTTATTTTATTTAAAAAAGTTAGGATGAGTTTAGAATGATGTCAGGACGCTATTTTTAATAGTAAACGACGCTAGTTTTTAATATTCTGAATATGTTGACATTAAATATTTAAAATTCCTGGATTCCAGGGTGCCTGGAATTTTGCTGGAACGAGCTTTTAAATCTTTAAAAAATTTGGTATGGTGTTTAATCTGACCCTAACTAAAAAGTGTAAAATAAAATAAATTAATTTAAAAAATAAAAATACCCGACTGCGTCATAAAAACTGAAAAGAAAAAACAAGTTAGTCCAGTAGTCGAGACTTGTTACATACATACATACAATCACGCCTATAATCCTTAACGGGGTAGGCAGAGCATCAGTGGTTCTAGGTTCTTGTTTACGGCGCGTGCTAGACAATCGACGGAACTACTTCACATCCCAATTTACCGTAAATCTGTTTATCTACCGGAAAATTGTATCAAAGAAGTTCTTCTCAAGTACTTGACACTGGCAGAATCATCGCTAAAAAGCCGATGGGGCCATAAAATCCAAGAATTGATTGATTGATACAAGTCTTGAACACACGGGTTTTCAAGAAGCGCGCAAATGTTTAAATTAGTAGCAAAAATTAAGGATGTGAATTAGCCCATGAAACTAGACAACTTTCCCCAAGGAACATAGGTCACAATATTTAAAAAAAAATGTGCGAACAGGCTAAGCTACCTTTGTATGGGGAGTTGAAAACTTGTTTTGAGAATTTCGTATATAGGTTCCTTGGGGAAAGTTGTTCAGTTACATATGGAGAATCAGCCCCTAAAATTTCGCTAGCTAACTTAAAGTAATATGCAGTAAGTTTGTTTCAGACGGGATTGCTGTCAATGTTTGTAAAAGGATTTTCCCAAAATTCATACATTCGGTGTATGTTTAAGAGCTTAGCTCTATACGGCGCCCTTGCTTATTTTATGTACGTTGTTACTAAAAGAATCGAAACGGAGGAAACCAGTGGTGAAAAGGCTGTGGGCGCAGCAGTTGCCCAGTTTACACCTATGGTGAGTTACTACAGGGTACGTGTGGTTTTGCAACGCCCGACTCAGGAGTGGTAGTAAACACGACACTGACGCTATGAATTTTTTTTAAAAATACCTTAAATTTTATATGAAATACTACTGCGCAAACATGGCGCGGCGATTAGGTACGCTATCGGTCATTGCGCATGTTCTCGACATGATTCGGAATGGTGGTGGGGTGTGGGTTTGGCGAGCACGGCAGTGGTGTTTTTAAAAATAAAATAACTAATAAATAAATGCTACACAATCATATTAGGTCCACACTAAGGTTTTCCCGATATATCGTCCCTTAGAAATTATATAATGTCAGACACGAACATCTATGGCTTTTTACACAAACACTTGCTCCGACTGGGAATCGAACCAAGAACCCTTCGATCAAGAGGCAGCGCCACTACCACTCGACCAAACCGGCCAGCAAGTAAAACATACTATGATATTTCCTTATATTTTTCTTAGAATTACTTTCGTGTTATATCACCCGAGTCGGGCGTTACTGTACAAAACCACACCTGTATATTCTTTTGCAAGTAGGTACAGGGACAACAGCACATCATGCTATCCAAAACTGACAAATTTCTTCAATCGATTTTCAATGTTATCTCAAAGCACTAGGGTTTATTATCTATTGGGGAAATTTGACAGTTTGTGGTAACCTGATGAGCCGTTGACTGTACATGTACATGATGTGTTAACTGACTCCCACCGAAAGCATTTCCCGTAAGTAAATAAAATGGGTTGTTAAGACTCTCATGAATAACGCTTACGCCCATAATCCCTAACGGGGTAGGGAGAGCATCAGTGGTTCTAGGTACACATTTTTTAGGTGTGCGGGTAGGTGCTCGTAATACGTGGGGCCAATGACGCGGGTATTCTTACACGCGAATTCGGTTCTCCTCGGAACAACTGCAATTTCGTAGTGATCGCCCGCCGCCAGTGCAGTGCAACGGTTAAAGTCTGAAAAATTTCGCCGGACATAACTAATATAAAATACATTTTAATCTTTTATGATATTTATGTAACGTATAAAATATAAATTTCATGTCTTTTTATTTAGTGTCTTGTGTATATAAGACATAGTTTTCGGTCGTTTAAACACATACTCGCAGTTGTTATGAAAGGCTTACATAATGGGAAAGTCTGTGAGGGCTTGAGGAGCCCTGGTATGATAAGTGTGGACAGAGATTTATTTGTGACGAATATGATAAGTATTAACGATGAATATTATTTTCAGTGTGACTGCTTGAACCGAGTATTCACCAATAATCAGGACTAAAGGTAGGTAGGTAATTCATCTACTTTGTGATATGAGAGCTTCAAATTCAGTAACACAGTTATGGTCTAAGAACCCGCCTAGATCGAAATTAAAATTTTGATAATCTACTATATAAAAATAAGTCGGGTTTTCCTTCCTGACGCTATAACTCCAGAACGCACGAACCGATTTCCACGGTTTTGCATTCGTTGGAAAGGTCTCGGGCTCCGTGAGGTTTATAGAAAAGAAAATGTTGGGCACGATATAACCTGTAGTCCACGCGGGCGGAGCCGCGGGCGGAAAGCTAGTATAATATATTAATAAATAAACAAAACTTGATTTGAACCGCCAACAATTGTTACCTTGATCTCTAATAGAACAGATAGCAGCATGTCAGGTTACCCATTTGCACTACGAAACCAGCGCTATTACGAGCGTGATAGGGGATCAAGGTCAACATGTATAGCCTGATGTGCTGCTGTGTGTACAAATAGGTCAGGGGCATACTTAGGCCATCGCAGTATTGTGGCACCTGTTCTGCTATTTTTTTAAATAAATCTGTATTGTATTTAGGGGCGCCACAGTGCCGTCTGGCCGTCTAAATGTTTTATTTTTTATTTTTAGCAGAAAATGTGGATATCACTGCTGAATAAATCGGAGTGGAGGGCGACGGTGCGGTGGTAGATAAGCGTACCTATGTTAATTTATTGATTGTTATACAGACTCACTTTACTGATACTCAGTAATAAAGACCTCACAAATTCTTATCTAAAACAATAACCACATTGGGGTAGACAGAGACGGGAAATCCTAAAGAGCCTATTGTTACTCTATTCAGCCATCCACGGCAAGACAAAAGCCTCCCCTATTGACATTAGGGGTACCTAATTTTGACTCAAGTGGCTTTAAATTAGTGAGCGAAACGTTAGGCCGATAATGATAACACAAAAGTCGTATTCCATCTACGACTCAAATTCGATACCTAGGTACATACTAAAATGTGAGTTAGCTCACTAAGGAGAGCCGATTTTTGTTTCATATTTCTACCTTTGGTAAGCTGATTCACACAATTTTCGGTAATTTAAGTATATACCAACAGAATATAATCTACACTGAAACCTATCAAAACGCCTGGCTCAATAAAATACGTACCTACATACGTAAATTGTAATCATGTTTAACTGAAAACTCGGAATAGGCGGATCCTATTTTTCTTTTCCGGAGAAAAGAAAGAAATAAAGAAAATTTGTTTATGTAGTGGAATGTATTCTTTAACCTTCGCGCGATTCTTGCACACCCGTGTGTGCACGATTTGTATCGCACGCGTCGTAAACAAGCGCGCGACGGGTAAAAGTATAAGACATAAGAGACGGCTTTTACAATTTAGTTTATGTACCTTACGTCACAGTTTCATTTAAAATTAACTGTTTAATTGAATTCCATTTATTAACGCAGTCGACAGCGTAGCATATAAGACGAGACCGTTGTCGGCGCACACGCAGGAGGAAAACCCCGACTTGAGATGCCAGTAGGTATCAATTAATACACTGACGACACGAGTTTTCAAAAAAGACTCGTAAATTTTGTTGTTGTGCTGATAACCTTAGTTAGACGCGGTCCGAGTCAGGGCCGGTTTTGTTTGCGGTGGCAGTCGCGCATCCGCACTCCTCTCACACACAACACGATTCAAAACAAATTAATAAGTGCTCGCAAACTTAATATTAAAATGTATATTCTTTGCAAAGTGCTAGTAGTAACTTTCTGCCTTGGAATTTCAATCTCAAATGTAGCTGCGCGTAAGTACTTGTCTATTGTTCTCAGATTGATTTAATAAAACCTTTGATATTTATGTAGATAAAAAAATATTTTGATATGACTTTACACGATAGATAACCTTTCGAGTAATCCAAGCCAAATGTAAAGTAGAATGCTTCTGTTTCATCCAATTGTTTTAATGGTTTATTAATTTTAATTCAATAAAAGTACTATCAGCTTATTGTAAAATGCTGTTGGTTTAAACAAGTCCAATTTGTAGAAATACAACTTATATATGTACTTACATAAACAGATATAATTAGCTATATAAGTAGCTAGTACTGGTATACAGTATCTCTAGTTCTCACTGTTATTATAGAGCCAGTGAAATTAATAGGTTACTTGAATAATTAAAGAAATGACAACAACGTTTAGGTATTATCTATAATTAACGGAATTCTCCAATTGTGAAGCATTTGTAACAAAAACAGGTTATTTAACGCTAATGACCTGTATGTAGCCTTTGATATGAAATACTCACTATTAAGGTGAAGACAGGACAAACAGGAAAATACAAAACAAACTACGATAGGGTAAGTAATGTGATCATTTGATCATGATCGGATATTACATCAAAAGACTGGTTCTTAGAGGCCATATTAGAATATTGTCTCTGGGGAAAACCCACTGTTAGAAGTTTCTTTTGAATATGAACAGCAAGAAAGGTTCAATTGACTGGATGTAAAGGACAGTTAGTATACCGGTTATCTTATTTATACCGGTACAAAAAAGCGAATAAAAAAATGGTAAACTGATGGTCTCACACGCTTAACTCTTTTTTCTCATATTTTAGACCAGCAATAAAATCTCTAGTCAAGTATTTTAAAGGTAATTAATACTGTAATTGTGGCTTCAGAAAAAAGACATGACGACGACGGGACGACAGGATAAAATGATAGTCTTTATGTTAGTAAGCGACTTTCAAGATGTAAATCTGTTTGTGAAACTGAACAATGATCCCTAAGAAACCCGAAACAATCGACTTCCAGAAGTTGAAGAAGTTTGGCCGTTCCATCCGTTAATTTCGGTAATTTTAGGGTTTTCAAACTGGGCCAAGGAAATTTTCGTTAGTGTAGGATACATTACAATTGAATCACTTTTCGTAAGAGAAAGTTAATATATTATTATCTTTTTACGAATTCTTTCAGAGGGGCAATGCAATGGCGGCGTGGAGTGCATTCTGCTGGATGAATGCAGGGGTCTTTTCTCCCAGTTGCAACGAGGAACTAGCCCCACCCTCACTCGCCTGCTTAGGGGGCTTCATTGTGGGTTCTATAATAATCAACCCATGGTAAGGTATCACCTTTAACCTGTTTAAATTTATGGACAACCACCTAATTACCTCCGGGCATGATTTCATTCTTGCTACTGTGCAATTTTCTTCTTCTAATAATTTACTTACCTGCTTTAATCAAATACGGGATTTATAGATAGAGAAGCATTTTTCTCACTAACTGCATTATTAGTATAGCTAAATTACCCTATCGACTACAGATATAATCCTTTTTTTAATCAACATTATGTCGCAACAACCTCATTGGACCAAAACAAGAATGTTTTTGGAGCGGACTTTACAATGACGCACTTATGTTGATACAAAACAAAACATGAGCCGTTTTGTGGTATAGGTAGTGCAAAGGATGGTTTAAAGTAGGTAATTTGTCTGGTTAGCTTCGTGTAAGTCCCTGAGTATACATGGGATCAGGTCAGTTGGGACATAATAATCTATTTTAACTGATAAAATTAACTTACAATGTATCGTACAATTTGATTTGCAACTGTTAATAGAAATCTATAATCCTTTTAAAGAACCTGGTCAACCCTACATAAACAGACAGTGGTTAAACTTCACTCTGCATAAACTTGAACATCATCCATATTTAAGTTTACTAATACATTAAAATTACTGTTAATCGAATGAAAAGCTTTAACTCTAATATATTAACAAGGGTCCTGCTGTTCGGAAACCAGGCTCACTCCAACCACAACAAGCATTGGGCCGTAAAAACAACAGAAAGAAGAAGCCACTTGCAACAAGAACAAAACCTTTGGTGACGAAACCAATGACGAGTTCAAACTCTGTGAGGCCAGTTTACAGGATACCAGAGGCTTACGTTTCTTCACCGATTAGGCCAACTCCACGGCCAACAAAATCTACTAAGCCAGCGACTTTTATTTCAACGGCAGTCAGGCCAACAGCGAAACCAATTTTTCCATCGGCAAAACCAGTGGCTTCAGCTAATAGACGTAAGGTAGTTCTCATAGTCTGGTGGTAGGTGTTTCAGGGATGTGGTTTTGGAACCTAACAAATGTTTGTGTTAAAAGTGCAATTGGTGTAAGGATTTGTATGTAATTTTTACAGTTTACAGTTTAAAACAGTTTGTGTTATGTAGAAATAGTAAAAAATCTTATCATCAAAGGTTAACTAAAGGTTAGGGGACTGTAGTAAGTGTAGGATTTACTTAAGGTCAAATAAAGTTAAATTACTTGTTAAAAAAACTATTAAGAAAACTGGGCACGTAAGTCGATGGTTTTTATTGTCCATAATATAAATGAGTTAACATTTCTCTTTTCAGGTTTGCTGTCCCCCCGAATTCTTAGAAGTGAATCAGAACCCTGAGCCACAGCTTTACGTGAACCCTCCAACGAGGACTTCGAACCGTGACGAAAAGATCCGCCTGCTGCCCAGCAGACGAGAATGTGGGATCCAGAACAACGAGAGGATCGTTGGCGGGTCTCAAGCTGACATCGATGAGTATCCCTGGATGGTATTGTTGCGATATGATAAACGTGAGTATAATCAAGTATGTGGCGAACTTGACTAACCTTGGTGTCAGTTTTTAAACCGCCAAATGGCCTCTGATTTGGGATAAGGACTGTATTCAATCGATAACAGCTTAATGTGCCCTTCGAGGAACAGAAACGTTGGTGATTCCACTTTGGTCACCCATCAGGTTCCTTGTCCCTAAGTCACGTTGCATAGCCTCACTGATCAGTTCAGATAAGCGTGCACCACTGAGCTATACGAGCACTAGTATTTGCTGGTGATCGATCGGTTAATCTATCTATATCTATAAAAATGAATCACTAAATCTGTTGGTAAGCGCAAAACTCGAGAGCGACTGGACCGATTTGGATGATTCTTTTTTTGTTATGTTCTTTATTGTCACGACCAGGTTTATATAAAAAAATGAATATCCACCGGGACAATTCCCACGGGAACGAAGTCGCGGGCGGACAGCTAGCCCCTACTAAAATTAAAAATGCGGAAGTAACTCTGTTTATCTGTTATGCTTTCACGTCTAAACTACTGAACCGATTTTGATGAAATTTGGTACAGAGATAGATTAGACCTTGGGAAACCATGTCCAGCTGTGGGATTAAATGTAGCCTGTCTACATTTTATCCCACAGCTAGGCACGATATAATCTGTAGTCCACGCGGGCGGAAAACTAGTATTTTTGATAAATGTAAGAAAACAGCCCACAATTTATTTTTATTCTATGAGACTATACGTCATGATGAAACGCAAAAAGGGAGGTATTGAGAACCGTTCCAACTACTTTCAACATCGGATCGAAAGAGAGAAAATACCTAGTGCGCGAAATGCCCGCACAACGCGTCGAGTGGAAGATGACTCACCTAATAAATAAATGAAACATAAATTATAACACGCATTGAATCTAGTCAAACCACTTATTAAATACTTTTAAAGGCAATTAATAGGGCAGATTCTAAGAATTAATAATCATTTATTGTTTAAAGTATTACAAATGCGTCATCATATCATCACATATCATATCATCAATACGTTATTTCGTCTGTATATTTTGTAATATTGATTTTGTTTAACTAGTAACTAATTACCTTGCTTATTCAGAAAAGATATCAGTACCCAGTTCGGTAATTTGGTGCGGGACCGGACTTTCAGTTTCAGCAATTCGGTCACGCAAATGCTACCAGACTACTGAGACTGAAAGTCCGGTGTATACATGGTGTATAGGTTCTCGTAAATGCGGTAAAGCCGCGTTTCCTGCGTGTGAAGTTTTCATTCTAATGACTTATCTTTATAGCACGATGTTGCCAATAACACTCCTAAAATTAGACACCAACAAATTTTCGACGCACACTACTTTGACAAAGCACTTTTTCGACCGAACACAACTTCGACATTACTTTGCTCCGACTGAACGCAGCTTTGAAAAATTAATTCTCCGACAGAATACCGCTCCGACAGAACGGAGTTCCGACAAAAAACATTGTCCATTGAAACTTTGTTTCTCCTTAAAATAAAAATAAGTCTGTTCCACAAAAATTAAACCAACTTTAGTTGACACTCTCTTTTTTGTTGATTTCTTACACGGGCTATAGAGAGTCAAATTATAACTTTATTTTCTTTTATGACTAGGTATTAGTTTGTTGACCGCAAAACTAGGTTGGTTTTAAATGTTACTTATGTGAAATATAGTATAATACAATTTGTATGTGACGAAACCTATTATTTATTCTGTGACGAAACGCTCTTTACTCGGTTATCTTATCATTAAATCACAGAAAAAATGTTTTACAATATGGAAAAAAGAAAAAAAAACTAAAATATAAGCTGTGACTACAAGTTATAACAAAAATTTAAATAGTTACAACTAACGCTATTTAATTCCATAATATGTAGATAGGAATCCCATTTATGTACAGATCAGCCTTGATCAGCACATCAGGTCGCCCACTTGCACTACGAAAGATAAGGGCGACGTTAAGTTTAACTTGTAAAGCCTGATATGCAGTCATGTGTACCTAGTTATTATTTTTTAAATTAACATTGAATATAGGTTAACATTGAATATTGCTCATAATAATTTGTTTCAATAATGTGTACCAATACTCCCAATTACAGCATAGAAATGGGTGTTAAAAAGTTACTTATTTAATTCTGGCATTGTTCTTGTTAGTCCGTGCAAAACAAAGAAAATATTAGATCATTTTATTATTTCACAGCATAATTTATAGGTTTTAGTCTCACTACTGTAGGTATACAATTTTGCAACCCAAGGAATCTAAACGGGAAAATCGTACATGTAACTTCCGACTTTTTAGAAGAATAATTTTTACACAACATGTCCTATTACAAGTTCCCCTAAAAACAGAGCTGGTAATACCAACTAACTAAGGCGTTAAGGACTTTCAAATGAGCCACGGGATACTGAAACGGTGATTCTCGTCTACTAAACCATAGCTGGATACGTCATGCATGACAACCAGAATGCGTTAAGCCGTTGGTCCCGGCTGTTGTCGATTGACTACAGTCGTTAACCCAAGTCATAGGCCATTTGGCGGTTTGAAAACTCTGACACCAGGGTAAGTAAAGTTCGCTTCACACTTGACTATTACCTACACGATAAGGAAGGAGGACCAGAATGCTTAACATCCCTAGAAATTTCTCAAATCCTAGAGATTTCTCATCAAGCTTCCTAGTTCACTCTTATCCTAAAGGAGCAAGGTTTTTTGCCAAGTTTGATATGCGAGACTGTACGAAATAAACCTTTAATAAATAACAATGTCCTTGTTCTCTTGCACAGCTACGGGATGGGGTTTCTACTGCGGAGGCGTACTCATCAGCCAGCGATACGTGCTGACAGCCGGACACTGCGTCAAAGGAGCTGATCTACCTCCCAACTGGAGGCTGTAAGTATTCAACAAGAAAGTATATGTACCTATTATCAACATTTAGAGACTTAGACCCAGGACCCATACGATACGACGAACACCTTGGTGTGCCTGTTGATGTTGGTACAAATGATTGTTACGTGGGCATAATCAGCTATACGATGTCGATTCTGCTGTTAGAGTTATAATTTCCCTTCTTTTTAACCTCCGACAAAAAAGAAGGATGTTATAAGTTTGATTGACGTGTGGATCTATCAGTGGCATCGTAGCTCCTGAACGAATGGACCGATTTTGATGCGGTTTTTTTGTTGGAAAGCTAACGTGACAGAGATGGTTCTTAGCTATATTTGATTGTAATTGGTTTAGTCGTTAGTTATAATTGTTAGTGATACAACAATTGTAATTTTAGAATCATTGTAGTAAATACTTAGTTTCCCTTCATTTTGGAGATAAAAACAAGATTTTAAATCCTGTTTTCCTATGGAAACTTATTTAGTAGGTAAATCACTTACTTATTGCTGTGACTGATTAATAATAAAAAGCTCCAGGTCTCAACTACAATCGTGTCTGATGAATAATAATGTCCAGGTCTCAAGTCCGGCTGGGCGAGTGGAACACGTCGTCCTCTCGGGACTGCGTGCGGGACGACTGCGCCGACCCCGTTCAGAACATCCGCGTGGAAGAGATCACTGCGCACCCGCAGTACGGGCCCCAGGACTCGCACCAACACAACGACATCGCGCTGCTGCGACTCGCCAGCCCAGCTCGGACTAGTGGTGGTAGGTATCCTTACTATCCTTCCTTACTAATATTATAAACGCGAAAGTTGGTATGTATGGATGTTTGTTACTCTTTCACACTCAAACGGCTGGACCAATTTTGATAAAATTTGCTATGGAGGTAGCTGACACTCTGGATTAACACATAGGCTAAATATATAATTTTCCCAAATGCCCACGGGAACGAAGTCCCGGGCAGAAAGCTAGTAATATTATAAATGTGAATGTGAGTTTGTTTGTTACGCTTCCACGCCTAAACTACTGAACCGATTTCGATGAAATTTGGTATAGAGATAGACCTTTTAGACCATGAGGAAAGACATAGGCACGATATAACCACGATGTCTACGCGGGCGGAAAGCTAGTAATAATATAAACGCTACAAACTAAAGTTTTCCCTTGTGTTGTGGGTCCTTCGGGACCCATACACCCATGACCCGAGAACAAACATCTGCTGTTTATACACACGTTCGCCACGACAGGGAATCGAACCCGGGACCCGTGGATTATAAGGCAGCGCCACTACCACTAGACCAAACCGGCCGGTCGTCAATGGTAGATAATAATATGTGACTGTGTTTAGTAAAAGTTACACTCGTAGCCCAGTGGCGCTCGCTGATCTGAATCGATCAGTGAGTTTAAGCAACGCATACAAGGGCTGGGAACTTGATGGGTGACCAAAGTAGCAATTTACCACGAGCATTGCCGTGCTTCAGAAGGCACGTTAAGCAGTCGGTCCCGGCTATTGTCGAATAAATAATTTTACTATTTTAGTCCTGTGTCAACTGACAGCCCTATTATTATGACTCGCTCGTTGAGTTCTCTCTTTGAGAGACGAAAAAAGTTCGAAAATCAAAAAACTATCTAGATTCTTACAGATTTCTATGGAGTACTGTTGAAGTGTGTTAGTCGTCGCTGGATTCCAAATTAACTAATTTGATTAACTTCGATATATTATACTTAACCTTCGAGATTTTTTTTTAGCCTGGGGTTAGGCAAAGGCTTACCCTAGCATCCTTCCACTTCTGCGGTAATATTTTAAAATCAGTATTTACAAAACAATTTAAAGAAGATATTTTTATTTTTCGAGGTGAATTGAAATCCAAAGGCTAAGGTCTCCTCTCTCTCGAGACTGTTACAAAATAGTCTTCCTGTCTTCCCTTCTTCTTCTTCTTATCGTGTAGGTATAATCAAGTATGTGGCGGAACTTTGGCTAACCCTGGTGTCAGAGTTTTCAAACCACACAATGGCCTGTCTTTCCTTAACTGACTTAACCTAAAATAAGCAAGAGATATAATTTCGTTTTCAGATTTCGTGAAGCCCATCTGTTTGCCGCTCACCGATGACTTGCGGAGAAATGATTTCAAAGATCACATAATGGACGTGGCGGGATGGGGGAAAACGGAGTCCCGTAAGTATTTATAAACAAATAATGTCTTATTTAATAGTTATTTATAAATGGAGGTTAATAAAGTAATGGGTTTCTTGTTGCTATCTGAGTTCAAGGGTAGATGACTTTTTTTATAATTATTTAAATTGAAACTTCTCTACCTTATAAAGACTGGTATAAATAGTTTTTTAAGGTATTTAATAATAAAAAGATATTAAAGTTTAAAACTATCAATCAGACAATATACAACTACGACGTCACAGCTAAGTACCGCCATATACATTCCATACAAAATTTAGTTTTATAAGAAAGAGGTAGACAAAAATAATTGATAGGCTGTGACATTATCTTTTATTTTTTGAACATTTTCTTTGATTTCGGATTCTGTTATCATATTACTTACTAGCATTCCGCTCGGGACTTCGTTCCCGTGGGAATTCGGGAAAATTATGTAGCCTATGTTCATTGGGGATAATGTACCTAGCTTTCTAATGGTGAAAGAATTTTTCAAATCGGTCCAGTAGTTTCGGAGCCTATTCAATACATTCAAACAAACAATCAAATCTTTCCTCTTTATAAATAGTATAGATATATTATCTTGATAAATATAATATTCGATGTCAGTCGTCTACCTATTTTACCTCTTATACATCAAAATTCAAATATTCCAATAATCGTTACCGTCAGAATGGCCGGTCACTAGACATCTTTAACGTTGACATGATGCTCAAACATTGCTTCCATTTATTGCCTATGACTAGAACATTGCTTTCAACGTATTTTAGACGAATAAAAACATTTAATAGTGACCGGCCATATTGACGTTTAGATGGCCGGTCACCACCCTTAAATGTTTTTATTCTTCTAAAATACGTTGGAAGCAATGTTCTAGTGATAGGAAATAAATGGGAAAGCAATGTTTGAGCATCATTTCAGCGTTGACTACGTCTAGTGACCGGCGATTCTGACGCTAACCATCGACACCCTTTTTCTACCATATCTACTTTTTGTATTAACTTTTACTTTCCAACTAATACTTCCGATTCCACAGGGTCAGAATCAGACGTCAAAATGAAGGTATCAGTACCAGTGGTAAGCACAGCTGATTGCGCTAGAGTGTACAGAGAGGTAGACCGCACAATTATTGACAAACAACTGTGTGCCGGTGGAAACGCGGGCAAAGACTCCTGTCGCGGCGACTCGGGAGGCCCACTCATGGGGCGCGTTACCTCCGCTGAGAACTGGTTCGTGTTTGGCGTAGTGTCGTATGGCCCTTCGCCCTGCGGCACCGCTGGCTGGCCTGGAGTCTACACACGCGTCAGTGCCTACGTCGATTGGATACTCGACACCATACGGCCCTAGTCGTAAACTACATGACTGAGATTATTTTAGCATTAACTGGTTTAGTTTTACAAACTACTTGCTCGAAAACTCTTCTGTTTCGTCATATGATTAACGCGCTCAATTAATGCACTCTTAAGAAGAAACTTTACAAAGAAACCTCTAATTAAAAGCGATAAAGTTAAATTATATGCTTATTGAAATACGCTATATGCTTATTGAATTAGTTTCAATTTAAATATATGCTTGTTTTAAAATGAAATATTCAAAGATTAAACTAAAATTCGTCGAATGAACTATGCGTCGAGCCTATGATATCTATATTAAGTTCGTCAGTCTAACTAAATATTGAAACAACGAAAATATAAAATTGGTGGGTTTAGCTAATCAATTTGTCAATTAGTGAGTAGTGAAATGTCAAAAGCTACTCGGTAAAAAAACTATTTCAAAAATGGTAATCATATGTTTTGAATACTGTATTCAACACTTTGAGTGTGTTTATAATGTGAACAAAAATATATTAAAGTGTAATATTATATAAATTATATCACTCTTTATTGTGCCATGATAATAATTAAGCTGTAGCTATAGGATACAAAGTCGCACAAAAACATAACTTTTCGATTCTATCACTATAGTGATATGAACTTTTTATTTATGTAAAACAAAAATAGTTTTATTTATAGTGGCTGAAAAGCATGTAAAAATAAAGTATGAACAATAAACTTTTATACTTTAATTTATTTTTTGTTTTAATAATGATTATGCTCAGTTTTAGTGTTTTGTCAAATGATATGGTGAGTTGAGAAATTAAAAACGGCAAATAGATTTAAATGTAAGTTTAATAATAAAGTTTTTATGTGTAAATAATTTATACGTAATATGATTAAATCTAAAATGGCCGCCAATCCGTCACATCTCTTTCACTTTCCTTTCCAGCACCATTCCCATCTCACTCACGACATGTATATTCATCACATTTAGTCTTACGGGAGTTGTGAGTCGGGATTCCCGTGAAGATGGAATGTGATCAATATACATTATAAACATTTAATGAAAAATTAATATGGATACCATTTCTTAAAAAAAATTAAATCTTGGCACATCATATTTTTTGTACTTACTCCACTACCATTTCTTTGATACAATTCTTACGCTAGGAACTTCCTGATATTTGATAAACATAACTTTATTAAAAATCTACTTTCAAATTGGGGTCGATCCCTACCATACAACTACCTAAACATGGGATTATTATTTATTAATTTATAATTAGGTATTTGTTTTATATCAGTCAACAATTTGCGCCCTCATTTTTAGAGATTTAATTTCGCCATTGACGTCACACCACCAATCCAACTAAATATTAGAGAACGACGACGTAAAGTATCTGGAGATTCGAGTTATGCAATTGATAAAATATGTCTTCACTTGGAATGCAAACGTAAAACATGGAATGTTAAAAAGTTATACAACTTATAAAATTAAAAATATAAAAAGCTGCCTCATTAATACTTTCATCACCATGACTTGCACAGCTACTCTTTCAAGAAATATTAGAAAGTTTATAACATAATTAATTCATATATGAATCTAAAATATAATTTTACTATGTGTAAAGTTAATTAAAAAGTCTTAAAGATTCACTCAACAAGTAAATAGAGTGAAAAAACTGTGGATAGGGTGTTACGTAGTTACCGTTTTCGTCATGTTAGGAGGCCGCTGCGATTTCCACAGGGATGCTCTCGGCCAAAGCAGGTGCTGCCTCTACATCCTCAGGGTCATCAGCTCCATTGACATTTGGTTCCGCCTCCTGTTTTTCTTCGTGATCGGGCGAGTGTGCCTCATTGGTGCCATTCATCTCACCGTTCACTTGAAGACCGTTTAGTCCATTTGCAATCATTTCGTGCAGTTTCTCTCCAAACTCTGGGTCGGTCTCTGATACGCTTTTAACCAGTCTGTCCTGTTCTTCTTCAGCCCATGTTGGGTACCATTCATTGAATAACTTGATCTGGAAATAAAAACAAAAACTGTAATTTTTTTCTGTTTTCCATATTTCACTACAAGTAAAATCTTACGACCCAATTTCACCATACTCTGTTAGTTATTTAACAGCCGATTAGCAGCTAACCCGAGATTTGAATGTCATTTTCATACTTTTTGTTTGATGTTTTGTCTGATTAACTTCTTAATCGTAGATTAACTAACTAACAGAGTATGGTAAAATTGGACCTAAGTTCTGTCACCTAACACATGACCAAAAGCTGTTAAATTGTGTATGTTATATTTCAAAACACAAACAAAAGTTCTATTCCGTGTGTCGTGAAACTCATGAATCTAGACATGTACTGAGCTGGTCTGGTTTTAATGTTTATTATAATTACATTACAATTGAATTGTCCTTTGTATGTAAATCATAAGCAATAGGTTTACAATTGAATATGTTGTTATTACTGTGACTTGCTACAGCTTTGTTCTAGACATAAAAGGCTTATTGACCTTCATTCTATGCCATGCCTGCAAAATGTCTAACATTCCACTCTACAATTACAAGTGATTGGAATAATAATATAATGAATGCAACAGAATGCCAAGATTGACAATTGTTTAAAAATAGTTTTACTAACAGTGAAAAGGTAACATTCCCATTACTCACTGTCAAGCATGGGTTAGGAATATTTAAGGAATATAACAGGTTAATAAACAACAAACAACTAAGGCCCGTGTTCACCAAAAATATAACCAACGGTTAAACCGCGGTTAGAAGCTAATCAGACAAAATGTCAAAAAAAAGTATGAAAATGACATTGTCAAATCTCTGGTTAGCTGCTAATCGTTGGTTAAATTTTTGGTGAACACTGGCCTAAATAAATCCAAGCACACAGCTTTCGGAATGTGATCAACTGGAAGCTTTCCCACTAAGACTTCTGTATGTCTTCTGTGTAGTATGTTGTTTAGGAATACTACAGCTTTCTATTAACCTCTCAAGTACCGAAAAATTTGGAACGAATTATGTCCAACCGTTTCTTCTTCTATACACATCCCGTTTTTTGGTTTAAAATTTGTACGAAATGTATCTAATTTTTGCTCAACGGCAGGACGGGGCGGTGGCTCGCATGGGAGCCACCAGTGCTCAAGAGGTTGAAAGAATTTTTGGAATTAGTTTAGTAATCCTACAAACAGTCACAAACATTATTACTCACTCTGCATTGGAATAAGCTGACAGGTTTATCCTGGCAGGTCATGTTGGCCAGGGTAGCGGCCAGAAGATCAGGATGGCCTCCTCGAGCAGCAGCCAGGATCGGGAGGAAGTCCTCTCGCTGCAGTTCACTGAACTCAGTGAACCATTGGATGATGTACCGCAGCTGTGCTTCGGATGTGAGTCCTGGTGCCGACATCCTTCGGGCTAGTGGTCTGTGCTCTCCTGAAATGAAAATGACACTAAAAACTATAGTATTGTAAAAATGTAAAAGGCTCACACTAAAGTACAATTGAACACCTAAACCCAACAAGCTTGTTCTGATTGAGAATCAAAACTGAGCAATACTGCTGCTTTGACAAAAACACAGCGCCTGATTTTGTGGCCTCTGTTCCATAATCATAATAGATTTTACAGTCTTATGTGTATTTTTTGTATTCAACGCATTGCAGGTAACACATTATATCCCTACACAACTCACCTCTTGACACCCAAAGTAAGCCAGTTTGGCTTACAATACTACTTCACTTCAATTCTTAATAACTGGCAATTGGTTGTCATAATGTAACAGTCATTTTTGCTAATCTCTTAGAACAGACATAAATTTACAAAATAATCAGGACTAAACACAAAAAAAAGGTTTGGAAGAACAAGGTTTTAAAGAAGAGATTTTTATTACTACAATATTATGGCCTATACATATTCCATAGGAAAATAAATTTAATCCACAACAGGATTTTCATCTTCATTCTTAATTCTCTTTTCATAATTACCTTAAACTGGAATATCTATTGTTTGGAAATAACTCAATGAATACTTCTTTATTTTCAATTCCTTTTGAAAAACATAAATTGCAAAAAAAATTTACATTGAATTTATATTTTTAAAGTATCTCAAATCAAATGGGAATTAAATTATAATTGAAAACCAGTATATTTTAATTGTTCTAAAGTACCTAAGAACTTTGATTTACAACTTGCTGTCCAGTGTCCACGTATCGTAGATTTAAATACTTCATTGACAAAGTAAAATAAAAACCATGACTCAGTATGAATTGAATTTTTAACAAAGAATCTGTACACTTTCAATTTTCCTCCATTAACAATAGATATGGAAAGTGATTGAACACTCATTTTTGTAATAGTTTAGAAAGTTTAATAATATGTGATGGATGATTGAAATGCACTTACCATCAGTAAAGGACAGACACACAGTTGATCCAATTAACAAACTCATTGCGAATTTTTAACAAACAAATAAACGAGCATCAACTTTGGTTGTTGTAAAGGCACTAAACTACGTCGGTTTCTACTTTCTATGGCGGCGAGTGCCTACTCCTTCGTTGCAACCGCGACAAGGTTAACTACCTGCCATATAAATTTCACCTCTCAACTGTATTATATCACCTACGGCACACGCTTCACTTTCTACCATCAAATTAACATTTTTATGCCGATTACGATAGGATTTTGTTTTTTAAGTAATGTTGCAAAACAACAAACAAAAACACTGCTCTTACCTTTTGCAAGTCTGAGAATGGAAGGAATGGTAGCTTTAGGTAATGTCGCCTCTTTGAACTCGATGAATAATTATTTTTTTATGTTAGATGATTTAAAATACAGTCCACAATTAACTCATTAAATTATGAGAAGAAGCAAGCAAGCGAAGTACAGGCGAACGCCAAATGTCAACTAAACTAAACTAAACGTCAGGTCTTTTCTTTTTTAATTTATGGCTTTGGAGTTGAAAGTATCTGTCGTTGATGATAAAAAATTGTCTACACTGCTTTGTTCTGAATTTGAGACATCAAATCATTAGTAGACAGGTGTTTGACTATGTTTTGCTGGTTTTTCGATGGTCAGGTAAGATTATGGAGGGATATCTTTTTAAATAGTATTGGATAAAACAAAAGATTTAAGTGAAAATTATTATTTACTCTGGCGACAGAAAAACCAGCCCTAAGCATAAATACGGTAAATACGAAGTAGCTTTTCTTGTTAACAAACTATTATTTACCATCATCTTTGAGGTTCCTCTCATCCCTTGCCCCTCGGCTCCATTTGTCGCCACCGTTAAAGATCACGATCATGGTAAAAATTAAATCCAAAGCCAAAGATTGCTTTCAAACTTACTAAAGATGTAATTTTTCACTGGTTGTTGGAAAAATATAAGCCAAATGCAGTGATGTATAAAAAAATTACATATTCTATCATAATCGATATAACAGTCATCGAAGATAATGAGCGATGTAGAACGAGCAAGTTCTGTCTCCCACCTCCACGCACTCCTAAGGTCCGTATGACAGAACGCGACTCAGACTCTGATCTACACTTGAGTAGCAGTCGTCTTTGTCATTTTGATAGTGAGAGAAAGAGACAATCAATACTTAAGTATATATCAAGACTTGAGTCGCGTTCTGTAATACGGACCTTAGACTCTGCTCTATATACTTGAGTAGCAGTCGTACTTGTCATTTTGATAGTGAGAGAAAGAGACAACCAATACTAAAGTAAAGATCAATACTTGAGTCTCCTTCTGTAATACGGGCCTAATCTCTGCTCTGCTCTAGTAAATACACATCGCATACCTAGTAATTGAATATTACAATTTCCACATTGGATTGGGAGTGAAAGAAAACCATAGAATGTACTAGCTTTCAACTATTTGACGGCCGGTTTGGTCGAGTGATAGTGACCCTGCCTCTCGATCGACGGGTCCTGGGTTCGAATCCCAGTCGGGGCAAATATTTGTGTAAAAAGCAGATGTTTGTTCTCGGGTCATGGGTGTTTGTGTCTGTCTTTATGTGTGTTCCGAGGGACCCACGACACAAGGGAAAACCTTAATGTGGGCCTTTGAGTGTAGGGTGTTTTTTTTTATTATTCCCAGGCATACGTAAAAGTCAGTAAGGGACGCGAGCGAGGGCGTTACTGTATTGTGGGCGAAAGGCTGATAACCTCTCACCACTATAAGTCAGTACATCACATTTCATCTAATAACCCTTTAGTTTAGAACCACTGATGCTCTGCCTTCCCCGTTAGGGATTGTAGAAATATGTAGGTATTATATATACCAGACGTCTCCACCGAAGGGTCACGGGCTTCCCTTCGAAACACGAAGGGGATTAATGCCATCCACTACGCTGGCCTGATGTGGGTTGGTGGACCACTCGTCTTTCGAAAATGAGTTTTCTTGGACGGGCGGGTTTCATTACGATGTTTTCCATCACCCTGTGAGCAAGTGATAATTTGAAATCCGAACATAAATTCGAAAAGTCGAATTTAATGGTATAGGCCCGCACCAGGATTTGAACCCGCAACCTTCCGATTACAAGTCTGGCTCATTACCAACTCGGCTATCACCGCACGTATAGCTGTATGTATTAGCTAGGGCCCAGCCCAACCAGCCGGGCCTCCGCTACAACAAACTCTCGTTTCCGCTTCGTAAATTACCGCTCCGCTTCACTGGAGTCTGACCCTTATCGTATTTGTGAGGTAGGCTATGGCTTCCTGATCGGAAAGTCTAAGTAGAAAAACGTCCAAGGCAGCGAAAGGTTTAATAAGTTGTACCTCGAGACGTATTTTTGAAACTATAGAATTCCAATTCGCATTGACAAGAACGAATTGGAATTCTATTGTTTCAAAAATATAGCTCCTGTGCTTATTTAGCGAATCGACCATGTTAAATAATAAAAAAAATCAATATATCGGCTGGCGATACGTTCCGTTTCATTCACAATAACTTAAGGCTTCATTTTCGCTAACTAATTTAAAGTCACTTTTCGGTAGAATTCCAATTCAGTGACCATAGTAAAAGTTCCAACCCACTCACCATAGCACCATACCCACTCTATAGACTATTACTAGATACTTAGATAGAAACAAAAGAGATCGAGTTTGTTTCAAAATATAGCGTAGCTTATGTTTTCGTAGCCTGCAGCTACGCGATATCATATCTTGTAGAGTTAAAATTATTGCACTGTCTGTTCCCTCAGGTAAGTATCGACCCAAGGTTCTTGTCTGCTCGTGATAAGGAACGAATTAGAATTAACTTTAACTCTAACTTTGAGCATTGAGTGTACTTAAACTGAAAGACCCATACCTAATAATGATATTCTTGAATTATCCCATGCATCTGGACAAAAGGAAGGGCTACTGGGTACCTATCGATGAAATAATGTCAATGCATTGTTGCATTTGTTTACACCTTCAGCTAAAGTCACTGGGGTACTACCCCAGGGGTAGAAGTAATGCATAACGAAATTGGTATCAAAACACAAAGCATTGGTATCGGCTTCAAGTTCCATATAAGGCAAGGCAAATAAGTTTATTGCTAATGCTGCTAGAATAGACTCTGACATAATTTTGTCATATGTATCTAGATCGATCTCTTGTAAACAAAATGACCTCGATATGGCAAAATTATCTCAAATGTGTACAGCCTCGATAAGTGTGAGATGTTTTCGACCTGTTACCTTATGTGGGAATCCGTTGCTCCGTGGCAAACAAAGTTATGAATTGATTTTGGACCGGTAATTTCCCCCTTATTGGCTTTCGAAGTCTTCACCAATATTTAAGTAGGTAATCAATAAATAAATAGTCGAGCATTAATTACATTATCACATTGGCTTTATTTACAAACGTTGGAAAAGTGTAATATCTATTTACATTTTACAATATTATACAAACTAAATTGCAAGTTTGTACTTTATGTACTTACCATAATTAATTAATTGTAAGTAAGTTGAATTAAATTATAGTATAAGAAAGAGTATGTTAAAACTAATTAATCCACCTGCTTCTTCTATAATATCACAGACAGGTAAAAACTTATTCACTCAGTTTAGTTAGTTTAATTTTATAGCCACCTTTTAATTATTTGTTTTCCCTAGTGTTGGAGTCAGTAACACCCAGTTTCAGTTAATGCTTCTTTAAATATGACACGGTCACTAGATAGGTCTTGTTGACGTAAACAAGCATGGCATTACATATAAAGAAACGTTTCGGCAACTGAGTGTGTAACACTTAAAATTAAGTTTGAATTTTAAAATTTAAAACTCTAGTTCTCCGTTAATGAAAGCTTATGTATACTATTTTTAAAACATTATAACATAAAAAAACTGGCTCTTAAATAATACGATTAATATTTTGAACCAGTAACAAGGGACTTCAAACGCCTAATTCTTGAGTATAGGTGTTAAGTTTGATCAAAGCATTAAATTTGATGACTAGACGGGTCTGAGTTATAACTCAGTAGCTCTGCTTTTTATTATAGGACATCCTTTTTTCTGGGATTGTTTCTTATAGGTAATTTGTAAGGCACAAGTACTTTACAATTATTTTTCTATAGTATAAGTTTGATTAACGCTACAGACATGTTCTTGGTACACAACCTTAATTTTTGTTAGGCACGTTCTTTCTTCTTCTAAATAACCACCGATGTTTTCTATTTTGATTTTAATTAGTCCTATATTGCTGCATATCTTTCGTTAAAAACCGTTTTATGCAGAAACAATGCAGACAAATTTGTGATTAATCCCGAAATTGGCATCACCTTACGTGGTAGCCCCCCAATACTTATACATAATTTCTATATTTTATAAAATGTATGGGAATTTTTTATAATAGTTCTAGCCGTGGGAGTGGCCGTGGCCGTGGTCGTCGCTACTGCTGCTGCCGCTGCATTCCTCGTGGGAGTGAGAGTGTGCGTGACCCGCTAGGGAAGAAAAAACAACATTAGCATACAAAAATAAATCAATGTACAGAAACTAATTTAAAAAATTCGAGACTTTATGGGCTGTAAGCGAAAATAAAACCTATGTCACCATCTTTTGCTTTAGACATTAGTCGCCGAAGGTCTTTTGTCCGTTGTAGGTACAGACAGCAGCACATGCGGTTACACATTTGCACTACGAAAGCCAGCGCTATTACAAGCGAGACAAGGGCGACGTCAAGGTCAACATGTATAGCCTGATATGCTGCCGTGTGTACATCTCACATTATGCATATTCCGAGGGACTACAACACAAGTTGAAAACCTTAGTGTGGGCCTTTGAGTGTGTAGGGTCTATCATGTTTTTGATCTAATAACCCTCAGAACTATGACATCTGGATGCTATAGACGAGGCAGTTTGACATGATCTTTAAATGCTTATAATTGCCAGAATCTCGTCCGTTACTTTGATCAGAAAATGCGACACAGGCAGGTAAAGTGGCTGTCAAGGTGGAAGGATCTATGTTTGTGCATTGTTTGCTAATCCGTATCCCACAGCTGGGAAAATTCTACCCCACGTCCATCTCTCAGTCCCTTGTGATAGCCAACTTATCAATAAAATTATACTCACTCAACAACTGAAGTCCAAACATTATTCCGAAACCTATGATTGCAGCAAAGAATTGCAGTATGCCAGTTCTGTCGCTCTTCCAAATTTCAAAGAATATGACATATAGAAGTGTGCCTGATGCAAGACCCTGAAGCACCACGGAGTATACTCCAGCTGCAGTGGCGCCTTCTCCGCCAACTAACAACATTCCGATCCCAATGCCCAATGGAGAAACAACAGCAAAAGTTGTGATGTAGATCACGGCCAACCACGTCTTGGTGCGAGTGGCGATCAGTTCGACTCCAATGCAGAATGCAATTACCAGTTTATGAGCTGAAACTGCACCCAACATGTACCTGTAAATAAAAAATAAGTTTCAAAAGAGTTTCGAATCAAACTTTCATACTTTCGCGGGTCTTTTTTTTAAACTTTCCTTCTCTGTCTATCATTATAAGATAAAAAGAGAAATAACTAAGATGGCGGATAAGTTGTGAGTGGTATATTTTGAAAGCTACTAGCGCCATCTTGTATAGAATAGCAATACTGTTTAGTAATCTCTTGAATCATAGTAGTATTTCTACTTGACAACAGGTGGCGCTAGTGCATTTGATTTCACTGAGTGGTATAACAATATACCACTCAGTGAAATCAAATGCACTAGCGCCACCAATAACAATATATGCCAGTATTATTATTTTTTACACTCACCAGACGTGGCTGGTGCTGGATTCGAGCCCGACGGCTAGACCTTCGAAGAGTTCGTGGATAGACAAGGCCAGTACGATGAGCAGGCCACGCAACGCGGCGGTGACGTCATCACCCACGGCTACTGGCATGTGACTATGATGGTGCGAATGGTTGTGTTCAGCGTCCTGAAAAATATTTCATGAAGGAAATAAACATCTATGAACTTTTTTTCTATGAATTGGAATGGAAGTGAAAGTTTTCCCACGGTTTGAATCGGTACTTCCTTCCGCGATTCCTCCTTACTTCCTTATTTAATTGTTTGCTATAATTAAAATACTACGAATTGACATTAATTAGCGTGTATAGTATGGTACCTATTTGTGATTATGATTAGGCTCAAAAAATCTTAAACCGGTTTGGTCGAGTGGTATTGACGCTGCCTCTTGATCAACGGGTCCTAGGTTCGATTCCCGGTCGGGGCAAGTATTAAGTGTAAAAATCAGATGTTTTTTTCTCAGGTCACGGGTGTTCATGTACGTCTTTGAGTATGTTTCATGGGACCCACGACACAAGGGAAAACCTTAGTATAGTCCTAGTACCTATAAAGGTAGACGTTGACCGCGAAGCATCGGATGTCAATTCACCTTTCTGCATAACTAACATAGACGCGAGAGATCATTTTGTCGAATATATCGCGTTCCGCCCTCTCGTTAATTTTGCATCCACAGACTTGATGTCCGTGCCCTTGTCTTATTATAATTTATATTTTTAATACTAATTTTACATTTTCAACATATTTTATACTCTCCATTTGAGTTTACAATAAATACATATAAAGAAACTAAAATATACTTAAATACATAAATAGACGAATGCTTCGAAGTATCCGTGTTATTATAAAATAAATAAATTAATGACACTCAAAGGGGTACCGTAAGGTTTCCCCTGTTTCCTTTGTCCTTTAGAATATATGTATATATACAAACAAACACAGAAAACTACCCAATATTCTCTTCTAACGCACCTTATCTTTCTTATACTCTGGCTCCACAAGGTCAGCAGTAGAATTTGTGACGCTCTTGATACCGTTCTCTTCACCACTGGATCTCTTACTCCTTCTGATGCTGAGGTTCCTCACGAGGGGAGTGGCTCCGTTGTTCTTCTCTCGTCGATGGATGTATAGGTGGACCAGCTCCTCCACTAGGTACATGATGAAGAAGCCACAGCATGTCAGGAGTGGTGTGAGAGAGAAGTCCAAGTTTCGTAGCTCACCAAGACCTGGAAGAAAAAAAAGTAAGTTGTGTTTTTTTATTATTATGGAGGCTCTTCTTTATTATAAAGCTTCAGATATAGACGCAACCACTCGGCTTAACTGTAATAGAAATAATGCGCCATATATTTTGGTTGCTTAGTCGGGTGTTTGTCTAGTCAATTTTATAATATACTATTGAACACAAATACCCAGATTCAAGAATAAGCATCTGCTCTTTCAATGTCTGTCCCGACCGAGAATCCAACCCGGAACCGTCAAGTCAACGACATCACCGCCCACTAAACGAGTAGTCAATCAAACCGGTCATCAGAACGTAGGTTACAAAATTAAATTCAATAAATATATTTATCTTAAAAGAAACATTTCAATGATTATATTCTTTTTTCAAAAGTATGCACTTGGAAGGTTTAGATTTTTTTAACATTCACACCTTTGTCCCATTGGGGTAGACAGAGACTACAGACAGCCATCTGATACGATCCAAACACATCTCTTCCGTTTCCTCTACATTCATAAATTGCTTCATATACGCTCGGCAGAGTGGGGTATTTCTAACACGAATTTCTCAGTATTCACCGTTTGCTTCAAGTACGTTCGGCTAGGGCGCCCTCTTCCACCCTTCCAACTACATTCGCACTGTATGTATATTTATTAATGTATATTTTTTTTAACAATGGCAAAAATATAATGCTAATGCTTTTCAAAAACTTTATTCTCAAAGACAAATAGGTATGTAATAAGATACCTGTTCTACTTTTCCAAAAAAACATTCGAACACCAACAACAAAGGGGCGTGTGATACACTTCTTTTAATACAGAATTGCAACAGTTGTCGCAATTAGATAGTAAGTAGGTAGGTATAGTGTTGCACATCGACATAGAATGTAAAAATTGCCATATCTCACATCAGACTAGATAATGTGCGGTTTCACAAGAGAGACAGGTGGAATGATAGACATAATAAAAGACTTATTAAAATCTTAAGATAATTTACATCTAGTTTCCTTTTTTTTATTATTATTCAGGACATTTAATTTTTCGTTACGTAAAACCCAACTAGCCTCTCATTGAGCATCGTTAATCTAACGGCTAGAGGGGCGAAATCGTAAGCGAGAGTTACCAAGTTCGATCCCCAGTGCCGCCATGTACAATGACTCGTTTTATGACTTATGTACATTTGTTGCACATTAACCGATGCTCTTACGATGAAGGAAAACATCGTGAGGAAACTTGCACACGCGGGGAACTTAATGTGTAATCATGATCCAATCCGGTTAAGGTTCTCCTGTAAACAGGGCCACGGAAGTCAGATGGTAGTCGCTTCACTGTAAAGACTTGACCTGCCAAACCTGGTTCATGGTCAAGCGTACCCCGAATGAGAAACGGGATCAAGCGCTAGGAAGAAAAATAAGACATTCACATTCAGGTTTCCTTTGTATCGTCCCTTACGTTACAACACACATATGCAAAACAGACACAAACACTCAGACGAACCGAGATTCGAACCCGCAACAGTCGAATAGGAGGCAGCGTCACTACCAGTTAACCGAACTGGTTAAATAATTATTAGAATTATGTTTAGATATTTAGACGGGTCAAACAAAGCCATAATAAGAACTACTCGTATATACCTGTAAGTTAATTTAGAGGTGGAATTCACAAAAGTTGGTAACATCCACCGAGATATTCAAGAATACTTTTCTTTAATGAGAAAAAAAAGGCGCCGATATTTTAATTTTAGACCTCTTATTTAGATGTTCCTTGGGGATAGTTCTTTAGTTTAAGTAATTGTCTGATGCAAATTCGAATGCTTCCCAATATACCTACAGCGCCAACACCACAATAATTCTGCTGTTAAAAACATTTAATTCAATGCTAGGTCATTATCAAGGCAATAGATAGACAAGTTACTCAAGAAGTCATTGTGCCGTGATGTATGCTTATTGTGCGCTCGCGCAACTAACGCCGTGTTGCCTCATGCTACTTATATAAATCCAACTTGATGACGGATGTTGTGAGTGATTGTGATCAACTGATCACTGCAACGATGCGATCCAGATTTCCATCTCGGTAACTAGGTACATGTGGGTGGTTGGAAAAACTTGTTACAATTCGCGGGATATTCGGAAAGTTTCTAATTTTCTCGGTAAATTCGAAAATTTAAAAAAATAATGACTTTTCTACAGAATTTCGTATAATCTGCTAATGATTTTTGATAACACACTCACACACACACACACACACACACACACACACATACACTCACACATGCTCATTTTCCCTATCTACTTATAAATAAAAACATTGTAAATACAAGAATAGCAATTGTATACTTTTTACCTTATTTTCGTCTTTTGTAAATATTTTTTGTAAACTTCATCTTTAGTAATATATATTTTTTAATGTATGTAGACATTTTTTATGCAACAAGTAGTTATCAATGTTTAAAAGAAGGAAAGTAGCTTAATGAATGAGGTTAGATACATAAAAACTTTCCTCGTCCTCGTAAGTTATCATTATCAACTATTAAGATAATACTTGACATTGTTCGAAGATAACAACTATAAAAGAAAACGTAAATAATAAGTACTTAATGTTTTTTTATACTTATCTATCTAAACGAAAATTAAACGACCCCAATAGACTCTCTATTTTCTGTCCATGTAAGTAACATTATGTTCATAGTTCATAGTTTATAATGGGTTTCATTCAAGTAAAATAGGTTAAAATAGGTTTTAAATATGAACATAGCTTACACAACGACATTGTTATAATTTAATTAATTTTCAATTTTATGAAATCAGCTTAATTTCATAAAATTGAATTCTTCTAACATTTAAAGATTTTTGATTAACATCCTGCTGTAGGTTGCTCCGAAGTATTTGCCTAACAAAAAATAAAAAGAGTAGACCGGGCGACCTCGGTCGGGTTTCTGTGAGCTCAGAGTGAGCTCGGTCGCGTTCCCTGACATCTCGCGACAATGCATTTTAAATTACATCAAGCTGTCGACATTTTTGCAACGAGTTTATAAGTCTACGAAACGAGTTTGTAGAGAGAAATGTAGAATAAGCAAAGCAGGATTCTTAGGGTGTGTGTATAATAATGTTAGATCTTGCTCTTTCATCTGACAAGATGAAAGTAAACCCCTGATTTACTCTATTTTTTCTGACTATTGCGGTTATTATCGTTTTCAAAATAGAAATTCTAAAGTAGAAGAAACCCTTTTTTTCTTTCTCCCCCTTTAGGAACTCTACAATGCTTCTATTTTCTTAATATCTCTCGGCAAACAAAATCGGCCTCTTGACTTTTGAAAATCTATTTACTGAAATTCTTCTGCTATTCTTATTCTGTAGAATTTCAATTAACAGAATTATGCAAAAGCTAAGCTTTGTTTTTGTGCTGATACCCTCCCCTGAGGTAGACTAGTAGGAGTCGTTCCTCCCTTCCTCATATAGGGTAGGTATAATCAAGTATGTGGCGAACTTGACTAACCCTAAGCCGCCAAATGGCCTCTGACATGGTTTAACGACTGTAGTCAATCAACATCAGCCAGAACCAAAGACTTGACGTGCCCTTCGAAGCACGAAATGGTTTTTCAACAATTAACTCGCCTGTAAGTATATTTTCTTTGCATGTGCATGTGCTGCATAATTTTAAACATTTGTATTTTATTTGCGCAGGAATCTCTATTCAAATCCATCTTGCCTTTTGTACATCCAAAGGTTTCCCGCGATCTTAATCAAACTACTTGATAACCTCTTCAATTTACCTAACTTATCTATTTTCATGGATTATTACAAATATGTACAAAATGTCTCGTGTTAAATGTTGATTGTTGACACATAAATCGACCCTGCACTACTACTTGCTATTTCCTTTGTTTGTAGTTTGTATAGAGCATTACGCGCCAGAAACAAGAATAATGACTTCACTTCCTCCTCTCTACCTCCGGTCGCACTCGCACTTAACCTTGCATCTAACGTGGGTGCTCCGGTCTCTTATTTATATTTGCTCAGCAAAGTAAAAAATATGTCGTAGTCTGTAGTTTCAATCTACTTCTGTATAATGCCTGAGGTACAAGCTAATTAACACAAAAATGGACAACCCCTGATTTACTTTAATTTCTCTGACTATTGCGGTTATTCGTTTTCAAAATAGAAATTCTAAAGTGGAGGAAACCTTTTTTTGTTTCTCCCCCCTTAAGAACTCTACAATGCTTCTATTTTCTTAATACCTCTCGCGGCAAACAATGTCTGCCTCGTTCTAGACTTTTGATTATTCGAAATAGGTACGAAATTTGCTGAAAATCAATAAGAAAGTAGAAGCCCGTATATATTGGTTAGAATGCTGAATAAATAATGATATAACTAGGTTACAATGTAACCTAGAAATAGGTAAGCAGTCAAATAACTCATATTGTTTGTTTAGCAATATACACTGGGCGTCAAAAATAAGTAGTACAGTTTTAAAATTGCGATTTCTCCCAAACTATAAAACTTAGACCTTTGAAACAAAAAAGGTTAAAAAGAAAATTTAATCTTATTCAATAAAAACTTCATGCATTATAAGAACTTATAATGCTTGACTTTAAAAAAAACGAATAAATAAAAACACTTTTTTTAAACTGTTGAAAGGTGTTGTCTTACTTAGGATTTTTGTGTTTGACACATTCGCTGCTGATAAAGCAATTGTAATTGAAAAGCATAGGTATCTTCAGAGAGTAAATTTGACTAATCATGCCTCTTTCACCAGAAGAATGTGCAAGAATCTTAGCTTTTCTCGAAGTGGGCATCAGTATGCGTCGTACTGCAAGGAGGGTGGGTGTAACTTTAAGAACGGTTCAGCGAGTAAAGCAAAGGTACGAAGAGACTGGAAACCATCTAAGGAGACGAGGTAATGGCAGACCCAGGTGCACAAGTACCCGAGAAGATCGCTTTATTGTTTCCACTGTGTTAAGAAATCGACACCTTAATGCAGTTGAGGTTCAGCAACAGCTTCTTCGGACCCGAACAGACTACATCAGTGAGAGTACAGTGAGAAGAAGACTTGCTGAAGCTAACCTGAAGCCTCTAAGACCAGCAAATGGCCCCAAACTTGAGACAGAGCATCGCGTAGCAAGACTACGCTACGCCCGTCAACACGTACAATGGGGCGAAGAAGAATGGGCTAGAGTTTTATTCACAGATGAGTCTCGATTCTCTTTATACACTTCAGATGGACGGCGGAGAGTCTACAGACGACCCGGTGAGCGATACATTCAAGCTTGTATCTCGGAAAGAGTCCAATATGGCGGGGGCTCTGTACACGTATGGGCTGGTATCTCTTCAGAGAGTCGCACAGAGCTTGTGGTAATAGAAAATGGGACTTTGACTGGTGAAAGATATGCCTCGGAGATCCTCAACGAGTATGCAGGGCCATATTTAATAAATATGGGTGATGGAGCCATCCTAATGCATGATAACGCCCGGCCACACACTGCTCACCACGTACAAGAGTACATTCAGGAGGTTGGCATCAACTTGATGGCTTGGCCATCGAGAAGCCTAGATCTCAACCCGATTGAACACGCCTGGGATGAGCTTGGGAGGCTAGTCAGAAGGCGCAGTCCACCTCCTGCCACACTCAGGGCTCTAAAACATGCGCTGATAGAAGAATGGGAAAATATTCCCCAACACCGCCTCCGAAACTTAGTGTTCAGCATGCCAAACCGGATCCAAGCTGTAATTAGAGCCCGAGGCGGCAACACAAGTTATTAAATTGTGAAAAAGTTCCAAAACGTGAAAATTAAGTGGTTGACATATCGTTAAAAATTGATACTTTTTAGTATTTATCTTAATTTTAAGTTTGAAACTTTATTCATGCCAAATAAAATATAACTTTAATAAACTTCGTTAAGTTTACTATAAACTGCTTTTTATTTCATAAGTGTAACTACTATAGTTTAGGAGTAATTGCAATTTGAAAAGTGTACTACTTATTTTTGACGCCCAGTGTAGAGAGCGCAAGACAAATTGGTTTTACTCTTACTGTCAAGGGATACATGGTTATAGTTTATTTAGAGGTACCTACTTCATTTAATGCTAATAAGAAAATGTTAACATAACAGAAGGATGAGAAATAAAGGTGTTTAATTTAGAATTGAATACCCAGTAAACATTGGCATGGGTTGCTCTATATTTTCTAAATTGCATTCAACCTCTACAAACTTTGTTGTACCGTAGGTTGTACCATCTACTTAAGTTAACAAAATAGGCAACGAGCCAGCACCTTATTACACAATACTCCAGTATTTTATATTGTTTTCTCTATTTCTACAGTTATATGTATAGGACCAGGGCGAGACAAAAACATTATTAAATTTATATGTTTTGTTAGCTGTTCAAATACTAGAGTTACTTGGTCGTCAATTACGCAAAACAACCGCAAAGTTTGTTCTGAGTAGTAATCAATTTTATCGCGATATCATAAACACAAAGAACTGTTATTTATGTAATTTTTACCACTTTTGAAATTGTATATCTCTTTATACTCTTGTATAAATACAAGTGGTTTTTATGTTAGTGTATTACGGATTGTAACAAAATTTTCCAGTTTATTAACGATGTTAAGTGAAAAAATATAAATAGATGGTTGAAAAATAAGGCAGAATACAAACCAGTATGCTGAAAATATTAACTTTTGTCATTATGCATTTTGACATGTTTTGTTGAGTAAAATGAACATCTCTTAACATTTATGTGTCGTAGTTATCACTGTTATAATGTTATTGTTTAATATTAAGCTTTACAGTTTAAAGCGCAGTCTTGTTCAGTCACGGCGAGCAAAAACAGTCAAGCTTGTTTTGTTAATGGACGTAAAAGCAAAGTTTCCGCTTTAGAGCGAGAATTCTTAAGTACTGTAATTTTATTTCACAACGCTGTCTGTTCGAGGTAAAAGCTTATTTTTAGCACTATAACAATACCTAGTTTTAAGTCATAAAATAACTTTCAACTTAAAAGTAAAATAAACCGCATGGGTAATTGCATAGGTACCTTTAAGTTTGATTGCGCCACGAAACGAGTCCGTAAGACCTTGACGTGCTTTTGTATAATTACGAGTATATGTATTACAAGTCAGTATAAGTATATAAAAATAAAGGACTGGGTTCCCCGCGTTGAGATCTTTTGGAGAAAACAGCAAAAAAGTTGAGGAAAAACAAGAATGGATCCGCAATTCGCAGTATTATTAAATTCTTGCTGCTCGTCGTTAAGAGAGACTGTATCGCTTTTATGGTACAAACATTTACTATATCAAATATTATATCAATTTGCAAAAATTTTGAAGGTTTTTTATCAGAGTTCCAAATTTTTTGATAGTAAGGTTTCATAATTTTGTTTTGGAATTTTAGGATTTTCTTTAACCCTTTTATACAATAATTACATAAGTACATTATATTATTTTATCACAAATGTTTTTGTTCATAATTGTCCAAGACGTAGTGTGCTCAAATAGTTATGACAAAGACACACACCTATAGAAGTTATCATTCCACAATAAATGTTAAAATGTTGACAGATCTTAAAATGTTGACAGTTATGTAAACATTTTAAGATCGCTTGATTAAGCTAGCTATTAAATAGGTTTCACTGATCTTGTTGGTACCTCCAAACTTTAGTCCTAATCGTAATATATCAAGAGGTTACGAGGGACTAAAGCACCCTTGCTAAAGAGGTATAAAAGAGGCGGCATATCACTCCCGAGTCATCACTTAATGTGCTTGACGTCTGCAAATACGGAGTCATAAAATACTGCAAACTGCAAATGGATATGCCACGCCGTTGCTGTCATTGGTTTAAGGTGAACTTGTACCAAAGAATTATCAAAAACCCAAAACCAAAAAAAAATTATGCAGCGAAGGGTGTATATACTTCCACTCGCAAAATAATGATGTTTTTTTTTAATGAAGAATAATTTGAATGTACAAACTTTATTACATTCGGTATTTTTATAGTAAACACAAGTTGTTTTAAAGTTTTAAAGTCTATTTCTGTGACAAGAATAAATCAAAATCAAACTCAGTTAAGGGTTTTGTGCACCGATACGAGTATGTTTCACTTTTGTAAAATATTTATGTTAAACATATACATATTCAGTATTTCAACAATGATTATCTATATATGAAACTGACTGGCTGATGCAATGCACAGACGAAACCACTGAGTCTATAAAAGCATGAAATGGCATAAAGAAGGCGAGCTGTAAGAACGGATTTTCTGAAATTCCCATATAGGTCTCATTATTCGCGAACAAAAGTCGCGTAAAGCTAGTTAAAGTTACACCACCTTCACTAATTTCTTGCTTCTTGGATTAAAAAGCTTGCCGTTGCATAATCTGTCAACATTATGTGGGGTAGGCAGAGTGTCTGCTTGGGGAAAACTCGTTTTGCGATGACTCGGCACTAAATGTGATCCATTTTTATCCAACTGCGCGACGCAAAGGAGGGTAATGTGTTTATCAGCCTATGTATGTTTGTACCTTTATGGCACTCTTTAGACCAAACGCATGGGCCGAGTTGGATTTGTCATGACGGCGCGAATATCATAGAAAGTATAAAAATTTGAAAAATCATAATGGCCGATTTTGGACGCCATAATGTGAAAAAGAAAAAAAAGAAAATCGACGAACTATGTCAAGTGGGGTATCGTTGAATAGGTATTTGAAAATCATTGTTAAGTTTCTCATACACTTTTTCAATCAGTATTACCTTTTAGGACCAACGATTTTTAAAGATGGTTAAAACGATTTTCACTTAAATATAGGCTTTTGATTCGGAAATTGTTAATTTTTTATGCAAGTGAGATATACAGCTTATGAGGAAATCAATAAACAAATATCTGACCTTAACTAAAAAGTGTAAAATAAATTAATTTATAAAATAAAAACCCAAACTGCGTAATAGAAACTGAACAGAAAAAAAACAAGTAAGTCCAGTGGTCGAGACTTTTGTTATTGACTATTATTGAATAACATAACGATTTTAACAGTCGGGACCCATAAAAAATCTGGCTTCCGAATAATGGGTCCTGAATCCTGATTGTTAAAATCGTTATGTTATTCAATAATATTCAATAACAAAAGTCTCGACCACTGGACTTACTTGTTTTTTTCTTTTCAGTTTTTATTACGCAGTCAGTTTTTTTCATTTTTTAAAATTAATTACATATGCACTCAGAAGTGGTTAAGTGGATTAATTGCAATTGAAAGCCAGTACCGATTACTTCATTTATTATAAGATACTATATTTATTTACTTACTTACTTAATAAACTGACTGTTATCAAAGGTAGTTTAACCCTTGACAAAAAGAAGGGTTGTTGTTAATTTGAGGTGTCTATGTATGTGTGTGTCTGTCTTTGAAATTTCGATGCGATTTTTTTTTGTCTGACGATATTTCCTAATTAGACTCGAATTTGATCAATTTTTTTCTACCCGTTGAAAAGGCATAAACAGTAACTGCTTTATTACAAAACATTATAACACCACATAGACAATGTCTAAAACTGATTTATGTCGTTTGACATAAAGGAAATAAAGCTCAAAGGAAATAAAGTTGTATGGAACTTCCCTTGGGTAAAAATGACATTTAAATATGGAACGCCAAAATGTCAACAAAAACTTCTATCAAAAATAATTTTGAAAAAAAAACAAGGCTTGACTTCCTTGGTCCAAGTAGATTTTAACTATAAAATTTGACACATCAAAGAGACTTTACTTTTATTAAAAATATTTAGCATAAAAACTTGGCTGTATGTCTTAGCTATTGACTTTCCTTTGCCTCCGGAACTAAATATTATAAGAAAAAGTCGTCAGTAATTTTCGATCTGTGATTTTTACCGCGAATCAGTTAATTGTTTTGTTGGAAGTTTTTTAAAATAAATCTGAGATAAATGTCCAGTAATTCCAGCGACTCTGATATAGAAACGAAGGATCAAAACAATATTGATGGGATGAATTTATAATTTCAATTTTATTTAAACTCACAGTAGGTGTATAAAGTAGAGTAAGCTCCTCGGGGATAAAAGTGTCTTAGTCTTGGGCAGACTTGAATCCTTTACTTCATTCAGGAATCTTACAATAATTCCCAAATTCGCGAATCCTTCATTTCGCTCAAATTCAATATGCTGCCCGTGACATAATACACTGTTTTATCACCTTGTTGCTCAATCTACTATTATTGAAACAGAAAGGTGTGCAAGATTTGTATCTCACGGGTTTAAAATAAAGGGAATAAAAGTACTCAATCGGAGAAAAACAAAAAAAAACAAAGTTCTTATCAGATTTTGTATCATGAATTTAATTGTGGCAACAGCAGATTTAAATTGATGACTCATCAATTTTATGATTCAAAAATTTCGCCGTATTTAGAAGTGGACGAAATAATAAAAGGCAGTAGTAAGTTTTGCTTATAGAATCGGTTCCATAACAGACTTTTACATCTGTTTTTATGAGGTAAGCTATTTGTGTTATACAATTCCGTTACATGTTTTAATTTAATTAGTTTCAGTGATTGCTAAAGTGTATGACTCTATCAATAGCCATGTTTTTTTTCGTTTCTTTTTTACTGACGATTACGACCGGAATAAAAAAAAGAGTTCCATGTATTTATACTGATAAGCGATAAAGTTCGATAATTCTTCGTGTCCACTTATGTCTTTTGGGATAAATGAAACACTAGGGCACTTTATACTTAACATGCAAGCAAATAACAATTTTCCCAAAAAAAATGTATAAAACTCTTTAACTTTTTTAAAAGTTTGACACGTTCCATAATATATGTAGCTGAAACGAGTACACATAAACAAACTAGTTGAAAATAGTTTTCCTGTTAAGTATTCCACGACTAAATAACGCAAGTAGATAAAATAAAAATAAGAGCCTTGTAAATAGTGATGGATTAATTGCCTACTTAAATTATATTTTAAATTATAAAATAATTTATTTTATTTGATAAAATAGTTAATTGTTGTGATTATTGGAATAAAAACAAAGATTTGAAGTGCCGGAGATGTTTGTTATGATACTTTTTTATAAATGACTAGCTTTCCGCCCAGGACTCCGTTCCCGTGGGAATTCGGAAAAGTATGCAGCTTATATCACTTGCTGTTAAGAGAGCTTTCTATTTGTAAAATGTTTTTTTTAAATCGGTCATAGTAGTTCTTGAGTATATTCGTCATAGGCGTATATAGGGGGGGGCCGGGTGGGCCGTGCCCACCCCAGTATGGTCTAGGGCCCACCCCAGAATATTGGGCTACCAATTCGAAATTCTATAATTGATGCCAAAATACTGATAACTTCACACAAAAATCATCAAAAAAATATATCTACAGCTGAGAAATCTACATACTTACTTATTATTACATACTGTAATACTTTATTAGTTACTTTTGAATACACAGCGTATTAAGCTAGAGTACATTTAAATTTCGCCAGGCTCGCGGCCCCCCCTAGAAAATAACCCTAGATACGCCAATGATATTCGTTACAAACATGCAGAAATACAAATCTTCGTCTTTGTAACATTTATTTTTATTTTTTATAATTGATAAAGATAATTAAGTGATAACATCGAAGAATGTAGACAGATAATAAACTTAATTATATTTATAGTTTTAGATATTTTCTGTATTGTATTGTAACCTTGACATAAATACTTGAGTAATCAAACGATAACTAATTTAAAATTAGCACTTGGAACCATCCTTTTCTATGGGCTTTTGTCAATTATTTAAACATCTTCCAGTTTAGTTTACAAAATATCTTTCAGTTGGGTTGGAGACCTAGCTTTATAAAATAACCGGTAGCTTAAACACGGCTCATTCAGTTTAAAAACTTTCTTAGATAATCTTCACCTAACTAGAGGCTTTCTATTCCGCTGCTTGTCACATGAAGAACAATGAAGGAACGTGGGTAGTTATCATCACATCGCACTCTTCTCTTACCTTGATCGGTACACGAATAGACAAATAGATAATACACATTGTTAGTGTCAACGATCTGTAACTATGTTATGTAATAGATAACTATAAATACTGTAACTTGTTCTGAGTACGGCCGTTTCCTTGTAATTTTTCCGTGTTTTTATCCAGTGATCTATTTATCTTCAAAAGTGTCCGACGATGTTATTGATTGGATTTAAATCAAATTGTTGTTTATACTCTCTGTGATAAAATATTCTGTAGTCTGTAGCGTCACAAATATAAGCGAAAATTGAGGATGCAAATCAACCCACTTTTAGCCCGCGAAAGATAGATCAACTAGTGTCAGAAAAGGAATTAATTCGTGTATTATAAAGTTTCTCTACTTTTGGAACTGCTTACACGGTTTATTTTCTCATTTTTTATATTTTTCGTGGGCTACAAGGAACACAGATCGAAATATGAAAAAAAAAGATTTGCCAATCCATAGTGCAATCAGCTAATTTTTGAATTTCATATAGGTTCCTTGGAGAAGGTTTTCTAATTATTATATCAAGTCGTTCAAAATTTAATCCTATGCCTAATGATAGACACTGAACATCAGTTCGTTTATTGAAGCGCTCATAGCCCTGTAGCGCTCGTTGATCTTAACCGATCAGTGAAGTTAAGAAATGAACACAGGGGTAGAGAACGTGATGGGTGACCAAAGTAGAAATATATCTCGAACGTTTTCGTGCTATGAAGGGCACGTCGATTGATTACAGAAAGACTATACCTACCTACACGATAAGAAGAACGCTAAACATTTAATTTACTTGAAAACAATATATTAATTAGGTACTCTTGCATTTTGAATAGCATCTGAAACATAATACTCGTGCCACCGTATCAAGGACTAGATTATCAATAAAAAAATCACAATACAAAACATGCGGAACCTATTACGAATGCGTGATAAATACATTGCATTTGGTATAATTTGCGATACTCTGCCAAAATAGTCATAGAACTTGGCAGTAGCTCTGCCGTGTACCCGGCTTGAATATCAATGAACATAGTTTGACATAATAATGTTTACAACGAGCTCCAAAAATTACGGAGGTTGATAATTTGAACTTAAAATGGGAAATGTACTGTGAAAAATTATGAAGTTTAATGAAAAGGTTCTACGACTACGACTGGATCTAGAAATACTTTAAGTTCTGCCTACATCGATAAGGAATGTAAGAATTTTTGATAGTCAAAAATTCGAGAATACGAGAATATCCGAAACAGTTCTGTATAGTTTATGTAGTTAGTTCGTAGCTAAAATTTCGTAACCAGGTACGAGACAAGATCTTTTTTCACTATAGACAGGTTACTGACAAATCTTCTTTCGATGGGATGGATTTCCTCATAAGAGTGCAACTAAGAGCACATCAGATTTGCTTAACCAAAACTATTATATACGAAATTAGGTGTGATGTTGCTACATTAATGTGTAGTCTGTTATTGCACCGAATAATTACCTATTTTTTTATCCGCTGGGCTAATATGGACCCCTAAGATATTTTTTTATGTCGTTCTGCCTGTTCCTTATGGAAGCTAATGTGCGGAACGAGAGTGCGGAACGAGGTACTCTAACAAAATTTTATCATGCGTCCATGTACGGACGGCGGCCGCACATCAGGTTACCACACGCGTGCACTCTGTTCTGTTGTGATAAGAGCGGTTTTGCAATGAAAATGGAGTAACCTGATGCGCTGGCCTCTGTACCTATGGCTATGCTGGCTATGTTACTTTAAATATAAAAACCTTCTTATTTAACGTATTCCATCATACATTATGTATTTTATTAGAAAAAACCCAAACAATACAAACTTAATAAATAAACGCATTAATGGAGCCTTTACCCGTATTAGATCCGTGTTATTATTAAAGTAATTTTGCAGTATTATGTTATGATAAAGAAGCGTGACTTACAGACACGATCGCAAACACAAAGGCAAATTTAATTACATTTTGTTTCTACGGCTGGTGGCAATGGAAAGTCCAATCAACATGGTGACTTTCAATTAATTAGCGAAACTTTAAAAACTGATTTTCCCCATGAAACTAGGCAACTTTTCCCAAGGAACCCATATGAAATTCTCAAGAAATCATTTTGTCTTCTCATACTAAATAAGGCACTCAGCTGATCGCATAAGCTATATGAAGAGATAAGATTTTTTAGTCACCCTATACAAATAACGTGTTTATACGTAGTAAAATAAGAACGACCCGATTGAACGCAGTGTTTGTGCCGACGGACGGTAGAACGTCACGGTATTCAGTTTTGTTACGAAAACTGTCAAGTACTATTACAAACGGGATAAGGACGATGTCAAAGTCAACATGAATGTGTCCGATGTGCTGTCGAGTGGACAAATGGCCTTAGTTTTTAAACCATCCTATTTTAAACCTGAAGCCCTTTTCTCAGAAGATATTTCGTAAACGTAAAATACATAAAACTTTAGATACCTATTGAAAACAAAAATAAAATGACGTTCTTAGTTTTATAAGAAAATAAGTAATGTTTTTTCTTTCTTTAATTGTTAAACTATGCGGCGTACTATAATCAATTCGCTGTAGGTATTATAAATCCCTTCTTTGGAAATAAATTTCTTCGAAAACGAGCAAAGCTCAGAAATCTTAACGTGATACAAGTTCAAGAATAGCGTGATCGGAGCACTGAGTAATTTTTATTATTTCATACGTTCTTCATACTTTTAGCCGATTCACCTTGACGAATGGATCTGTTAGTGTATAGCCGCCATTAGCCGCTCACATTCTTACTGCACTGGTAAAATGGTCTATTCGCAGTTTTCCAACAGCAGCAGCATTATATTCAAGGGATCATCAGATAACAATGGCATATCAGCAGAAAATTGATCGCAAATGTTCGCTCTTTTCAAAACAGAAGACTAAAGCATCATTTACTCAAATGATAAGTGTGAAGGAAGATACAAATAATACAAAATTATACAATACTAATTATTTGTAAATTTAATTTGAAATTAAAACTTCTGAAACATCGATTATTAAGCTTAAATAGGTACATACTTAAATATGTCTAAAAGTGCAACTGAGTTAAACTAACTTTTATTTATCTGTCACTTTTAGATTTACTAATAATAAAATCAAGGTTAGTTTCTTATTGTTATGGTTTTCGAAACTAAGCCTGTTCGTATTGTGGTCGCGTACTTCAAAATATGTGTCGTACGTTTTATAACGGGACTATACTTTCTTTAATCATGATAAAAACGTGTTTTTTTTTTTTTTTTTTTTTTTTTTTTTTTTTTTTCGCGGGTACTTGAGAGAGTAAACACAAAAATTTTCTCTCTTGAATTTTTCATAATTAAAATAGTAAAGTACATTTTAATGTTATTATAAACCTACCAGTGTTTAAGTTGACCCTGTCTTCACCACTACACTTGTTTTTCATCACCTGACACCATTTTCTTCAATACCATGGATATCACACCACAGCAACTAGCACGCAGTATGGAGGAACTGACATCACTTTTTACTGCACGGATGGAGGAGTTTGAAAAGAATCAGCAACCGCCCACTGCAGCTGCCACTACGGTCAAGAACCTATCTACGGAGTACTCCACCTTCAAAAGCTTTATCATGAATTCTCTGCGGATACTTAAGGTACAAGTGGAACAACTCACTTCTAGTATTGATCGCATTGAAACCCACTCCCGTAGAAAGTCTCTATTGTTTCATGGTGTTGGCGAGGATAAAACTGAGGATCTACCGCGTAAAATCAAGGCGCTACTAAGCAACCAAATGAAGTTGCCCCAGGCGGATTTTGAATCCTGTCATCGTTTAGGTACAAAAGCCGATAAAGCGAGACCCGTGTTGGTACATTTTACTACTTTACAGCAGCGATCTGAAGTGTGGAGCGCCAAGACACGTCTTAAAGGTTCAAAGATATCCATCTCAGAGTTCCTTACTAAATCACGGCAAGATGTCTTTGTTGCTGCCAGGAAACACTTTGCTATGAAGAATTGTTGGACAAGCGGAGGCACTATAGTCATTCTGTTGCCTAATAAAAGTCGTAAGAAGATCATTTCCATGAGTGAGCTTCAAAAGCTGACGGCACAATACCCTGCCACCAATTAAATAATGCCGGCGTCGGATGAAGGTACTACGAAATCCCTCACAAAGAATGACTGCATTCCAACATTCTTAACGTATTCACATATTTAAGGTAGATTCACAACTAATTTTAAATTTAACTGTTTGTTTTTCAATATTTACATCATCACTATTATGTTAGAGGTTATAATTGTCAGTCTAGTCAATGTCAAAGTGACATAAATTATGCGTTTCGTTACACACTTTTGCATTTGTTTTTTCTTTTTTTTATTGCTTGGACTGGCAATAGAGTTCTTTTTTGGTCAGCTTATTCTGGTGAAAATAGTAGTATCTTGTTGTAGTTTTTTTTTTTTTTGTTTATCATTGTATTTAAATAATATTTCTTTATATTTATATATTTTGTATTCTAATATATGCTCAGTGTAGATGATGATTTCTTTTCATGCTCTTCTTCTGATGAATTTCTAAGTGCTGGTAGTGATGACTCTCTTTCTGACTCTGGACTGCTCGACAGTAAGCTTCTCTCTATTTTCACTTCCAAATCTCCTCTTCTTTCTCTTGTGCACATTAACGCGCAGAGCGTTTTGGCACACTACGACGACTTGCTCACATCATTTAGCGACGGTATTGTCGATGGAATTTTGATCTCAGAATCGTGGCTCAAACCCTCTCTTCCATCTACTTCTTGTTCCCTTCCTGGCTACAGGATATTTCGAAATGATCGTGTGGGTAGAAGAGGTGGTGGTGTTTGCATCTATCTGCGTAGTAATATACCGGCGGTTGTTGTTGGTCTCTCTTCTGCAGATAGCACTGAAAAGATTGAATATCTCTTTTTGGAGTTGACAGTAAATCACAAGAAAATTCTCCTTGGTGCTGCTTACAGTCCTAATGATAAAATTAATTATTTTTCGACACTAGAAAGCTTACTTGAGGAATACACTGTGTTGTATGATCACATTATTGTAATGGGAGATTTCAACACATGTTTGCTAAAGGTTGATGCGAAAATTAGAGCTAGAGCTCAAAAACTACTTAACATAACGTCATCTCTAAATATGCAAATACTTCCTCTCTCACCCACACACCACCCTCCCAATAGCCAACCTTCATTAATAGACTTGATGATCATCTCCAATACTGATCATGTGGTTTCACATGGTCAGTTGCTTTCACCTTTTAGTCACCACGATCTTATATATCTATCATACAAAGTGCGTCCTCCTAAAGTCAAAGGAAAGGTTCTTCTCATGCGCAATTTTCGTGATATGGATCTGAGTCGTTTGAGAAATGATATAAATCAAACTGATTGGTCTTCGGTGCTGCTTGCAGCTGATATCGATACCAAAGTAGCGGCTTTTACTTCGATTCTGGTGGGACTGTATGACAAATATGCTCCCGTTAGACCTGTTAGAGTGAAACGTTTGCCTGCCCCCTGGTTGACTCCTATTATACGAAGAACAATGGCAAAACGCGATAAAGCTAAATCAACCTATAGGAAGTCACCAACTGATGAGAATTTAGCTTTATACAAAAAACTGCGTAACATCTGCAACAGGATGTGTAGGGATGCTAAGCGTCGCTATATACATTCCTCTTTAGATAATCTTTCTGCTTCTCAAACTTGGAAATTTTTAAAGACTCTTGGTGTAGGTAAGACTGCGGTTACTGCCAACAGTGCCGTGGATTTAAATGCACTTAATAAACACTTCTCTACCCTTCCTCTAACTTTTGACCCTAACACTAAAAGCGCTTCTCTTTCTCACCTTGCTAGCCTTGCGAAGCCTACCTGCTTTCCCTTTATTTTTCATGCGATCACAGAGGAGGATGTTAAAAAAAGCATTCTCTCCATCTCCACAAAAGCAGTTGGTGACGATTGTATTGGTATGGACATGTTTGTTCCAGTCCTAGACCACATTGTACCTGTTATCACCCACTTAATAAATTATTCACTGATGACTAATGTGTTTCCAGTGGCTTGGAAGAAAGCTTTTGTTATCCCCCTTCCCAAAACTCCTAATCCTGCCTCTCTCTCTCAGTATCGCCCTATATCTATTCTACCTGTCCTCTCCAAGGTCCTAGAAAGTGTCGTTCATAGACAACTTTATTCTTACCTCACATCTAATAACCTGCTATGTCCTTACCAGTCCGGATTCCGTCCCTGCCACAGTACGGTCAGCGCGCTGCTGAATGTTACGGAAGACATCCGACTTGCGATGGAAAACAAACAGCTCACTATTATCGCACTTCTGGACTTCAGTAGTGCGTTCAATACTGTGGATTTTGATATCCTTCTTGGCACTCTCCGCTCAATTAATGTTTCGTCCTCTGTGATCCATTGGTTCCGTTCTTATCTTTTCGGCCGCCAGCAGTGCGTGAAACTGGACGATGTCAAGTCGGACTGGACCACATTATCTGCTGGTGTTCCACAAGGCGGCGTACTATCTCCTTTGCTGTTTTCTGTTTTCATTAATAATATCTCAAAAGTACTCTCTTCTTCCTACCACCTGTATGCAGATGATCTGCAAATATATCGTCACTTTAACCTAAATACATTTTCTGACGCTGTGAACGGTTTAAATGCGGAGCTAGTAGCTGTACAAGAATGGGCAACCTCCTTTGGGCTACTTGTAAATCCTAACAAGTCTCAAGTAATGGTTGTGGGGAGTAGTAGGTTACGTGTCAGATGCGACGTTAGTAGTTGTCGTGTGTATTATAACGGCGTTAATATTCCATACACTGACAAAGTAAAAAACCTGGGTTTAATCTTTGACAACTGTTTGTCTTGGTCAGCACACGTTAGCGAGTTGAGTCGGCGCATGCACTACTCTTATCATTCTCTCAAGCGACTTCAGAACTTTCTTCCATTCAAAACTAAAATCTTACTAGCCCAATCTCTTTTACTTCCAATTCTCGATTATGCTGACGTTTGCTACTTAGATGTGAGTGAAGAGTTGCTTGGTAAGCTAGAACGACTCCAAAACCTGGCTATTCGATTTATTTTCAGTCTGCGAAAATATGACCATGTGTCGGAATATCGCGCACAACTGAAATGGCTTCCCATTCGGCGCCGCCGCGATGTGCACCTTCTGTCCTTCCTGTACAACATCCTCAAGAATCCTTCCTCTCCTGATTACCTTCGTTCCCGTTTCCAACTGTTACCTCCTGATACTCGTCCACGCCGCTCCTGTAATACCACGGTGTTGCAATGCCCCTCCGCTAGTACAAACTTTCTTTTTAATTCTTTTACTGTCCGTGGAGCACGGATGTGGAACAAACTGCCAAAAGTCATACAAGAGAGTCCGTCTATACATTCTTTTAAAAACAGAATCAAAGAATACTTCCTGTCACAACTTTAATGAGCAATTATATTATTTATTATATGTATTATAATTATGCATTAATATGTATTATTAATTTTATCATTTATATATGTATTAATTATGTAACCATCTCTTAGTTTGTATTTTCTTTCTGTTGTGCGCAATTCTCTCTTCCCGTCTAATACACTATTTCTCACCGGTTAGGTTGGCTGGAAGAGATCTCTTCTAGAGATAAGCTCGCCTTTGCAAACATTTTTTCTGTCAAATTGTCTTACTTTGTTGTGCAATAAAGAATATTATATAGTAAACTAATAACATAATTATCAAATGACCCACGGAGTAGCTCTCTGTTTGCAATGTAGCGGAGTGTACGGTGAGAGTGCGTTACTTTATAAGTATTTTGAGCTAATGCTGGATGTGGAATTTATTAGAAACATAAAAATAGAGATTTACATAGTTTTTGTTTTGTGTTTTGATCATTAACTACTTTAACGCACGAAAACGAAACTACAAATCGCCTACAAATCGAAGTACCTAATACCTACTAATATTGTTAAGTACGGATGCACTTAACATTATAATAAGTTCGACATGCGGTCAACTTTCATTGAAATTATGGTCAAATATTGATCGCATTTTATTTATGAGTGTCATACCCAGTGGGCATGTAATTTGCGGCTACTTGAATCATTAGTAATCATTACGTTACGGTTGAAGGCGATACAACCAAAACGGATTGGCGAAAAAATAATATTTTTTGGTAAACATATTTCTCCACTTTAACCTATTATTTTACGTTTAGCAAAATAGTAATAAAAACCGGTAGAGTAGACACAAAGGTGCGTTTTGAACGCAAATTGCATATACAAAGACTTATTTTAACAATTAAAATAAAAGATTAACATACACGAGTACATATCATGATGTAAGTATTCACAATTTTTTTCTGTAATTGCAACAATACATTCTCATGTAATTACGTGTGATGCTTCATTGATTAAAAACAATGTATCTTAAATTTGTAATCGTATAGTTAAATAGACAAAAGAGTACAAATACTTTTTCGTGAGAGGATTGGAAAGCTCATGAGTTGAACTCTATCAAGTATTGTCACATTTAACAATCGATCGCCTGATTAATTTAAAAAATAAGTTTTATCTATGGAAATGATCATTATTTAACAACAGAATACTTTATCGCAGCGGAGCCTCTCCCCATAGCCGTGTTGTGTCGTCTCTATGTCCGTTATGAATAAATGTCCACTTCCGTAAAAACCAATAGGCTTAGTTACAACGTAAAAATGTAATATTTACCTCTCCTGTAATCACTTATTATTTCAGCATTTATCTTTCACGACTTTGTTATTATTGTCCTTAACAAAGGTTTGATTCAGTTTCAAGAAACTTATTGATTTTTCTTATACGTATTATTTTAGTAACCAAAAAAACACTATATTTTAAGGAATTTTATTCTACAGCTTGCGCCTTGTTTAACAACTATGACTAAACCGAGGAAATTATTCGTGTATGAAAATATAAGTTTGGCACTAAATTGACACTTCTTTTTTTGATCGCCTCCGTAAAAGCAAAAAATGCACTTTCACATCTGACCGTACAATGACCGTAAACACAATTGTTCTACTTAATCTCATAAACAATTGGAATATTAGGTAAATGGAGTATTTTTTGGTAAACCTCACCGGATGTAAGAGCAATTAAATTAATAACGCAACTGATGAGTGTTATGTGTTAATCATTGCAATATGACTTATAATTTTGGCATAAAGTCTAAAGTCGACTGGACAAGGGTGAAGAAACTTTTGACTAAAATAATTGTTTACAGTACACAAAAAAATTAATACCATATGTAAATACTGCATAAGATCGATTTTCCAATAAAAATATCATACATAAACTTGTTGACGTCTCTACTTAATGCAATCCACCATTCATCAACGTACTCGTACCGTGTGTGTAGTCACGTCTGATAGTTTTGTTTTCGAGCTCATTCGAACATTATTTGCATGTGTATGGCACAATCAATTTTACTTGGTAATTCCATAATTACTAAACATTATCTTCATTGACAGCATTTACTTGGACATTCGGAATACTAGAAATGATTCGCTATTCTCTTGTTGCCTTTCAATTTTTAATATTTTGCGTATGCGATAAGAATGAGTAAATGACTCTATTTACTTTTTTAAAAAGTTGAGTCCGTGACTTGCTCATATTAATTTGTTATAATTATTCACGATGTAAAAGCTCCACTCCTAATAATTAGTTTTAATAACTGATATTTATGTAAAGTACCACGACACTGAACGACTTTTAATTATTCGTGTTACCTTACTTAATATTATAAATGTTAAAGTAATTCTGTGTCTATCTGTCCGTCTTTCACGCCTAAACTACTGAACTGATTTTGATGTAATTTGGTACAGAGATATATTAGAGCCTGGAAAAGGACATAGGCTACATTTTATCCCACAGTTGGGCACGATATAACCTGTAGTCCACACGGGCGGATAGCTAGCTTTACATAATTATCTTAATAAAGGTTCCTTTCTGTTTTATAAAACTTTTTAAAACGGTTTTCCACATCAGCCAATCTTCTCCGGTTTTTTTTCTTAGAAGAAATGCAGTGTCACTTTCCACAAGTAACAGAAAAACATTAAAATTTCATTTCTTTAGCGTTGTAGATCCTCATTTGTTTATCGTTTAGGTCCGCCCCACGCTTTGCACAACGACAATCAAACCAAGCTACAAAGTGTTGATTAAAAATTTTCCGCTTTGTTTACCGTTCCGCTTATTGTCTAGCTAAGGTCATTCAAGTGGACTTTCACGAAAGTCCGACCTAGGCTTTTAATCTTAATTTTGAGTAATTTTTTGAAGTAGGAATTTGAAATTCTCGGTAAACTCCGAATCAAAAAGATATTAGCGTTGCGTTAATTCCTTTTTGTTACGTGTTACACTCCACTACAAGTCCACTTTGTTATGTTATTGAGCTATGATTTTATTTAGAAGTTCTTTTTCTACCTTTTAGTAACCAGTTATTAAACCTTAAGTTATACCTAAATTCTATTTCGGGAGAGCATCAGGAATTTGTTTTAGTTTCGCATAAATGACGTGAAAATAAATATTTAAATTACAAATATTTAAATAGTCAACACAGATTTTTACACAATTATATTTTTATATACTGTAATGTCATCGTATTTACGTTTTAAATTTATATAAAGTATTTGTACGGAATTAAAGAATTTATGTTAGAATGCTTAGCAATCGTGCAAGCATTTGACCGTGGTGAGTCTATAAAAAGCTAACTGGAGTTAGAAATCTCAGTTATGCAAAGGAAGCACGTGGGGAGGCACGTGCGAACTGAAAGTCCGAGGGGCTAACATGGATAGTGGATCCAATCACGATTTACCTTAATCAATATCAATCGTACACTAATTAATACTAGTCTATTTTTCAGACACGAAACTAGTTCTGCATAATTTTTTACATAAATTTGCATTTATTGAGCCGCATAAACAAATTGGTTTCACAAGCTTATTATTGCGGTTAATATGAATTGTTTTCTATGAGAAGAAGAAAATACGCAAATTTTTTCAACAGCATTCTTGGTTTGTAATCGTAGGACAGTTGGTTTGGAATGGATTATAGGTAAAGTACAGGTCAAATTTCTTCAATCGATTTTCAATTTTATCTCCAAGCATTAGAGTTTACTATCCATTGGGGAAATTTGACAGTTACCCCATAACCTGATGTGTTGTTACCTGTACATTTATTCTGCACAAACTGGACTTTAACTAAAGCTGAAAACCAAATGCAGCAATATAAGGCTTCAATGGAATTCAACATCACTGGAAATTCGTCATTATGCTCCTGTCAAAAAAATACTTATTTTTACAAAGTGTCAAAGAACAAAACATTTGTCGTAAAATAGGGGTGTAAGTATATAGCAAGCAAAACTTCTCGTTAGCTTATATTTGGTCACTTTACATTAGTTAGCGAAAATCAAGGATGTGAATTAACCTAACAAACTGAACAACTTAGGTTGAAATATGAAAAACTTTTCGCTTCTACATATGTGTAATAACTAATAATAACAATCGTATAATCAGCTGATTTGCCGTTGAATAGGAAGCCGAATTGTTTTTTAAGAATTTCCTATAGGTTCCTAATTTAGCCACCCCATACCCCAAAAAGGGTAAACAAAACAAAAACGTTTCAAATACATCCTTTTTAGATATCCAATACAATAACATAATGGGCCTTTTTATAATTCAAAAACGGCACGGCAAAATTGTATTACCATTGCATCCTATGTAATAGTAATACTAGAACATGAGAACATAGGGGGCAATAGTAATTCAAATTTTGAATTGCCGTGCCGTGCCGTACGAATTATAAAAAGCCCCAAAATAAATTAATGGTCTTTACTTAAGCTATCCCTAATGCGTATTTATTATCTGAGACAGAAAAACCATCGACGTTTGGTTTATTGAGCAAATATTGAACAGTATCGACCGATGCCGATGTTTGTCCGACATCCACGTATATGTATGTACATCAGGAAGTGCAATTGCGTGCCTGTAGACAACGTATCGGTTGTATCGGTAGAAGTATACGTTCATACTTTCGGTGTTCGCTTTGTTCCGTACTTTCGACTTGATAGAAGTAACTAAGGGCGATCTTTTTAAATACCAAGTGGAGATACTTTTACCTAAAATTTTATAGACCTTGGAGATTCTTGATAAAAATATTTTATCGAGAACCTCTTGATCTTGATAAAAATATTAATTTGACAATATTACTTCCGAGTTTAGCTCATAGAAAAAGAATCTATTTTAAAGAAATAAAAATTCAACCTGCTTGGTTTCAATTTGTTTTGTTTAAGTAATACTTGAATACATTTGTTTTTATTAAAACATAAAATGAAGCAGTAGAATTTTTGTAGTTAAAATCAAGAATTTGTAAAAAAAATTACTGGGTATAAGAAAACTACGTTAAAGCTAATGCTGCACGTGAACGGCACGTGACTTCAATGTCGTCTGATCCAAGTTGTTAAGTCGGCCGACGAGAGGTTAACGACCGCTCAGCTTTCTTTTTATAGTATCCCTGATTTTATAAAAATAGTAACAATATTTTTCAAGGTTACTTGTACATTTGGAAAAATTTTAATCATAAGATAATCAAGAAGGGTTATGTTTTATTTACATAAAGAAATAGTTACTTATACCGGAGAGGAAAAGAAGATGAGGGAATAACTAACAAGTTTTCATTTTGTACAGATCATATCATCATCATGTCAGCCGCAAGACGTCCACTGCTGGACATATACCTCCCCCAAGGATCTCCACATCGATCGCTCCCTGCGCCAGTCGCATGTATCCAGCGGCTTTCCGCAATCTTTAGCATATAGTATAACATAAATAATAAAACAATAGTATTTTTTCATTACTTTTACAAGTTTTTTATTTCATTACTATTAAAGTTTCAGATCTAAAAAACTATTTTTAGATTTGAAACCCAATTGTTTAACTGCTTTCTGTGAGTGCGATGCTAAAATATGTCGTATGCGACATAAGTCTAGACATGCATCGGCGGATTGGTAGATAAACGAATTGAATTTATTTGTCAGGATTGATTGATTATTTGATAGTCAACACAACGTGTTATTCGATATGTATCAGCAGCTCTAGCACGATAACGACAAACTCGCGCTCGGCTCACGCTGAAACTTCACTTTGATTGCGCGAGGGTCCCGCGCAAAGGCTTACTCGCCCTATGACGTTGTCAATTGACATTTTGACATAGGACCGCGGTGTTGTCGCGGCGCTGTTACTATCGTACTCGGCCTGCTGTATTGTCAACAAAGGTATAGTTCTGTATGTCAACAAAGGTGAAGGCTTGGAGATGGGGTGACTTAGGCACGTATTACAGAATGGGACTCAGACTGATCTATACTTAAGTAGCACACGTCTTTGTCAGTTTCATAGTGAGAGAAAAAGACAATCAATACTTAAGTATAGTTCAAGTCTTGAGTCTTCTTCTGTATACAGCCTTAATTTTCGCCAAAAATTACGGTTTTCGGAAGACACTTATTGTACCAAGATCTGTCATTTGTGCCGACACGTCGAACGTTATATTAGTGATAGTACGTCACGCGCAAGATATTATCACCGCGGAAGATATAAAAATGCAAACTGCACAAATAACTTGCAGTAAAGCACAACGTAACAAGAAAGTTCACATAATAGCGTATTTTCACATTTATGACTCGAGCTTTCGTCATACTGTGGTCTTGTTAGAAAGTTTAAATGTTATATTTAGTTGCTGTTGGGTGGTTTTATAATTTTATTGTACTGATCAGATCAATCAAGAACAATGAGTCCAATAAAGCATTTGGTCGTCGGCAAACGCTAAATTATTACCTAGGTCTCATGACTTTCATTTAGCTAACCTACTCCCTAACACAAATTACAGAACTGTCGGCTTTTCCGGTTGTGGTTTTAAAGATCTAAAAATATGCGAATACTTTCCAAAATCCTTTTTCATTCCTCATACTCGGAAAGTAGTGTCATTTTGATCTGATTATTGGGTGGAAAATGCTGCTTCCTCATACAAATTACTTCCCACCTAAGGGCCGGAATGAACTTTAAAAATAGAACTGCTGTCAGCTGTGAAGAGTTTTACAGTCTGGCAAAAAAGAGTATAAATTAAAAAGTGGCAACACTGTAGTGTCGTCCCGTTTTTCTTAGATTGATTTGAAAGGAACGACGCTATAGTGTTGCCACTTTTTAATTTCTACTCTTTTTTGCCAGACTGTATGTAAAAACAAATCCCTAAAAAAATGCTGCGGCCATGTGAGTCTCTAAACAGCCAGTGTGAACTTAGTGCAAACTTCTTTGAGCGGAATAACGCGGTGAGTTCCATATTTAAAATTTAAAAAGTCGACATAAATTGGCGGGATACTAATCTGTTACAATATCTATCTGTGACGGAATTCAAAAAAATAGGTACCTACTACTAATATTATTATATATTATCAATAAATAGGTTAGATAAACAACTAGTTTTATTTTCCTCAATATTCGAAATGAAAAGTAGAGTGTTTAACACGGGTAAAAGAATCAATTCCTACTCGGACTATAGCCGCCCTCGCTGCTCTAAATACCTCGGGAATTGATTCTTTCCACCCTCGATTAACAATCTACTATTTTTTTGTTTTAATTAGAGTCAGATACTTAACTAAAATAAAAGCCCAGATTGAAAAAAAATAATTGTATGATACATTTTGTTAAAGCAAATTAGGGTTAGGTGTTATATTAATTCCTCTTTAACTTGGCAGAATTATGCAAGAATAACAAAGCAGAGAACAAAGAATTTGGGTTGGTTGCTTAAAACCCCCCCACCCTTATCTTGTCGAGATCCCTCGGATACGTACTGAGCGCTATTCTTCATCTTTTATATTGCGCAATGCCAGGGAGTGGAATTCCCTGCCGGCGTCTGTATTTCCGAGTTCATACAACCCAAATATCTTTAAAGTGCGAGTGAATAGACTTCTTCTGGGTGAGCTCGCGACATCCTCGACCACATCTTTGCCCTAAGCTAGATTGTGGTCAAGAGCGAACCCATTTAAAAAAAAAGGCTGTAGTAGTGCATTAATTAATAAATTACTTATTTGGTTGTAACATTAATCTCAAAATAATTATCTTGCGTTCCAGCGGATTTCTCACCTTAAAAATATAAAAGGTTTCTTTCCGAACCCAATTCATTGCTCTAACTGGAAAAAAAATGTCTTGTACCTCTCTAACACATATTTATGAAGCTGTCCAAGTGTAATAAATAAGTAGATAAGTGAATTATTAAATTATTACAGGTTCATAATTTTATAATAATGTAGTGCCAGACAATTCATTTTAATTACTTAGTAGCGAGATATACGTAAGTTTCAGTACCTAAAGTAAAATATGATCAAACAATAGGTGTTTAACAAGTTAATAAATAATATGTTAATATGTAATATGTTGTTGTTCTAAGTAATTCATTTTAATTTCTTAGAAGCGAGTTATACGTAAGTTTCAGTAGCTAAAGTAAAATATGATCAAACAATAGGTGTTTAACAGGTATATAAATAATATGTTACTAGACAATTATTCTCTTTATCCAATTATAGTTTTATATACATTATTTCAGTACAAGTAAAACTCTAAAAATATCGTGATAACATTAGTAGGATAAGGGGTCCACTTATTACAATAATTTTCTCGTAACACATATAATAAAAAAGAGGTGTTGCCTTAATCCAGTCTTTCCCAACGTGGGCGATAACGCCCCCTTGTGGGCGCTGCAGGCCTAAAGGGTAAGAGACCCAGAAAAAAAAGGGGGCGTTGTGTAGGGCTTTGGGGTCGATTTATAATTTCATCTACCTAGCTAGGAAGACTCTTAGACACCGACTGAGCTCTCGACTCTCGACTACATCTTGTGAACATCAACTAATATTAATTAAGATATAGCTCAAACTCGGTTCGATATAATAGACCGCGGGCAATCATGTTTTAACAAGTTTTTGTTAAATAATCCGATTTGTACATTCCTGTATCAATCGGCTGGTTCTATAATACTTGTTCTTGCTTGTCGAGTAGGATTGGGCGTCGAATGAGATAAACGAGTTTATGCACGTTTGTCTTATTCCTGTTGGTGCGTGCTGCTTATGCAATCCTATATAAACGACGTAAATTTATTTTATTTTCATTTGCGGTTTCGCGCATAATAGATAAGCAGTACTTCATTATAACACTTACGTATTTCTCAAAACAAAACAATGTCGGAAGTAAAAAAGAAGAGACGGCAATACTCTGCGGAATATATTAAATTCGGATTTATTGAAAATCCCACAAACCCGTCGTCGCCTTTGTGTCTTCTATGTCTAAAAACATTTTCGAACGAAGCAATGAAGCCTTCAAGACTGCAAGATCATTTGAATAAAATGCATCCAGATAAGAAAGACAAGAATGTAGCATATTTTCAAGACCTAGAGAAGAAGCATAATACTCAGCCAAGTGTATCAAAACTATTTTCGGCGGCTGCTAAGCAAGATGACGACGGACTTCGAGCTTCGTACAATATCTCTTTGTTAATTGCTCAAAAAGGCAAACCACACAACATCGGAGAAGAGTTAATTTTGCCAGCAATAAAGGAAGTAATAACTACTGTGCTTCATAAACCGGCCGCAGACATTATCCGAAAAATTCCTTTGAGTAATAATTCTGTGCAAAGACGAATTGATGAAATGGCTGAAAACATTGAAGAATCATTGTGCAATCATCTGAGGACTAGTCAATTCTCAATTCAGCTCGATGAGTCCACTTTACCAACTAATGAAGCGTTGTTGCTATCTTACGTGAGGTTTATTAAAGATGAGAAAATACGTGAAGAACTATTGTTTGCCAGAAATTTGGAGACAGATACAAAAGGCGAAACAATATTCAAAACATTGGAAAAGTTTTGTGAAGAGAAAGAGATTCCTTTGAAAAATATTATATAAGTTGCTACGGATGGCGCTCCGGCTATGACAGCGTACCTAAAAAATAAGGCTTCATAGCGTACCTAAAAAATAAAATTCCAGATGTCCTTGCTATACATTGCGTTATTCATAGACAACATTTGGTTGCTAGAAACTTAAGTGAACGACTATTTCAATCACTGCAATATGTCATCAAAGCAGTCAATAAAATCCGTAGCAGCTCTTTGAATGATAGATTATTTCATCAGCTTTGTGTTACTAATGACGAAGATTTCAACCGTTTGTTGCTTCATACTGAAGTTCGTTGGCTGTCAAGAGGCAATTGTCTGATTCGATTTTACAACCTGTTTGACTCTGTGATAGAGTTCTTGGAAACTAAAGATACAGAACTGCGCAACAAGCTCATAACATCAAAGAATGATATAGCTTACATGACAGACCTGTATAAATTGTTCAACGATATGAACCTCCAACTGCAAGGCGATGAACTAAATTTAATTAAAACAAAAAATGTCGTTGCTGCTTTCGCAGCCAAACTGCTTCTGCACAAAAAGAATATGGGCAGACGTGAGTTTCACAATTTTCCGAATTTATCAGTATCCTGCAGTAACGACGACTTGTTTGCCTACTGCCAACATTTGGAAAACCTCCACATTGACTTCACCGAACGATACCAGGACATTTTAAACTTGGAAATACCAGACTGGGTGTTGGATCCGTTTTCAAATGTCAACATAGCAATGTCACCTCAGCTGGAAGAAGAACTTATAGAATTGACAACAAACGAAGAAATAAAAATCAAGTTCAAAAATGGATATCAAGAATTTTGGCTTCAAAAACCGATCCTGCAATTGTACCCTGGATTGTGGTCAATTGTTCAACGATTCTTGATAGCATTCCCATCGTCATATTTGTGTGAACGTGGTTTTAGTGCTGTGGCAACGCTGCTTACTAAAAAGAGAAATCGTTTGCGTGTTACCGAACGTGGCGACTTGCGGCTGTTTTTGAGTAAATTGGAACCTGATATCAACAAACTTATTGAACAGCATCAGATTCAACCTTCACATTAGTTTTTATATAAGAATTGATTATGTTTGTTTTATTTTCAATAAAAGATACTCTGTCCGAATACTATAAAGTTGCGTTTCAATAATCAGTTATAAGTACTTAGCGGTTTTTAAGTATGTTTAAAAAGGGGGGCGTTAAAAAATAATTTATTCTTAAAGTGAAAGGTTGGGAACCCCTGCCTTAATCAGACAGTTTTTCAGTGAAAACCTGAAGTGACTACCGACACCATTCATTCTTGTGTTTTCCTTTCGCATTGGGTTGCCTGGAAGAGATCGCTATAGCGATAAGGTGTGGCCTTGTCGCCATATGCTCGCTTTTTTGATAAGTTTTATAGTAGGATTTTCCTTCCTTTATAAGTATGCAATAAAGTATCTAACATCATGTTATACAAGAAAGATCAAAAAACAAACAGAAAATATTACTTTTTTTTTTAAAAGAAAGATCTGCAACCCTAATATACGGCAGATGAGTTTCTGCTCTAATTTCTACCTGCAAGCTGATGATGTGTCAAACGTGGCATCTAGTGGTTCTAGAACCACTGATGCTCTGCCTACCCCGTTAGGGATTACAGGCGTGAGCGTATGTATGTACGTATGTAAGCAGATGATCGATTCATTTTTCAATCAGATTCAAATATCAAATAAAGATTCAATTATTTGAAAGAAAATCGGAAAAACCGGTACAGAGCTGCGTGTGCGCTGTTTCCCACGCCCCTCGTTACGTTTCCTCGTCATGCAGATGAGTAACGTTCACGTTCTACGTCGTAGTGACGCTAACATATAACAATGCAACAGCCAAGTTCGATCGGTCGGAAGCCAAACCGCATGCTTACGCGTAAACCGACATAACTCGCTGAATGTTCGATATAAGGGAGCTATTTCACTTGAACTGTATTCTTTATTTTATCTAATAAAGAATACAGTCGTATAATAAAAATGTAGTTTTAATAGCATTTAATGTAACAGGACAAAAGTACGAACACCACGTCTGTGGCAGCACGATTAATTGTAATAAAATTAAATACACTGTTACATGTCATAAAACATTTATTTCACTAGGTTAACTAAATAAAATTGGAACTTGTGAAGTAAACATTTTATTGAAAAGATTCTAATAAAAATTACAGTTTCATATTTGTTCTAATTAAAGTAGAACTAGAATCATGGTCTAATTCAACAATGTTTTAAGTAAGTCTAAAAATAATCATTCCATACCACGCGAAATAATTCCATCTCGAATTCCCAAAAAAGTCTTAGTTAGCAAAAATTTTGCTACAAGAAGTTAGTTCATAAAATCGTAGGTAGTACTTACTTAATTTTTAATAGCTGTGTCTAAAGCAAGCAACTAAACACAAAACAGCACATCCGTCGCGCATGTAAACGTGCTCTAATCTGCTACCGGTTTTCGATCGTAATCGAAGTATGTATTTGTTTGGGGGAAATATGATCGTACGTCTTTACAATTGTGCAGCCAATCTAAATTACCTTTTCTAGACCCTTACTCAGATTTAGGTAGTTCCTATTGACTCTTTGGCTTTCTCACCCAGTTGTAAAAATTACCTATCACTTTCCGCCTTGTTGGCGCAAACATGGACGGCATTACATTTAAAGAAGTTTTACGTGAAATAAATGTTTTTGCCTGTAATGAAATCCCACACTTTGATGCTCAATGACTCAAAAATGTATACACGTAAGTACATAACCTACAGTTAGTGAAATAGATGAGTCCCTATGCAAAGTGGGTCCAGTTCCCTTACTTAAATTATGTAATTGTGTAAAATAAGTTACCCTAGAGTCCTATTTAAACTATGAATATTTATTTAATGATTGAGTTTTTCAAAGCGCCAAACTATCTGGACAATAAAAGGAACAGTGGGGTAAAAATAGTAGATTACCCAACAAGTGAAAAAAAGGTGAATTCTTTTCGAGGCATTGAGTTGTATCCCGAGAGGAGAGAAGGATTCTAAAGTTGAATCCCGAGCGTAGCGAGGGATTCTAGATTAGAATCCTGAGCGGATCGAGGGATACAAGAGCCGAGATGAATTTTTTTTTTCACGTGTTAGGTACTCTACTTTTTACCATTGACTACGAGAAAAAGAAAAAATTACAGTAAATTATCAACAATAGTTTTAACGCGAAACGACTCTGGAACGAGAGGTTCACTTTCATCACTGGATGTCGAACTCATTTTATGATTTTGAGACAAAAAATTTTAACAGCAACTGCAAAGAAAATTCGCTGAATTCCTTATTCTAAATTTAAAAATTCTAACCGAGCCATATTCCATACAGCCAAGTTTTAGTACATTTTTATAGCGAGAGTATGCAACCTCCTTGCACATTTTCTTTTGTTTTCTTATTAAATCCGTATGTCGCTCATGTTCCAAATTCAAAATGTTTTATTCACTCAGTGAAATAAACAGCGTTTTATTCACTGTTTTTGATGAATAACGGACCCTTTTTCGAGGGGCAATGGTAAAAAATATTTTATTTAATAGGATTTAATAAAATGCTTTGGTGGAAATATAAAAAATCATAAGCTTAAAAAAAAACACTGGTGCGCCGGTTCTTTTTTGGAGATCTAGATCGTGGGATTGATTTTATTTAGGGCTAATGGGAACTAACCTCAGCTTTACCATTTATTTAGGCCAACTCTCACGTTTTTCTTTGAGAATACGATCGAGTTCCATTTACGTAACAAATGAGAGATCGATTGCAGTTGTATTGTACCGTTTTTATTTTTATTTTCCCGTTTTATTTCTTGGACTTCTGTTTGAAGACTTAATTTGATCTTTACTATTGTAGTTACGTCATTGAACTCGTGATACTTCACACTTCATTATTATGTTTTGGTTAAGTGTGATTTTTAAGTTGCTTAATTTAATTGAGTTTATTTTGCGGTTACTCACTCTGTTTTGCAATAAAACTGTTTTCATTATGTTTATTAATTTTATTTTCCTCAAGTATTACCTGTTTGTCTTGTAAGTACTCGTTGTAAAAAAATAATATTGTTACATTTACTTAATTTAATTTTTAGTTAGTTTTACCTATTCTAAAAAATGTTTGTAATTTTCGTGATTATTCTTTTCATATTTTCACGTTGATAGCATAGTAAAAGTTTATTAGTGTTTTTCTCAAGCGTGTTGTTACAGTACAAATCAGAATTAGAATGCTTGAATCTTATCGTGTTAATCTTTTAAGATTGCTTATTAAATTTAATGTACTGAAACGGACATACAAGCGCACATGTCTAATGTCTATCTATGTCGTTGTTTTGGGTTGTTTGGAAAAAGTTGTTCAGTTTCGAATTATACTGTCCACGTGGACCTTTCAATAAGTGGCGCTGACTCAGAAAATGCTGACAGAATGACTGCAACGATGCAACATCATAATGACAATTTTATCCGTTCAAGTGACAAAATTCAGAACTATCTTACGAAACCTCATACACGCCATTAAGATGCTAAATCCCATTGGTTAGTAGAATAGACACCCAGCACCTCTAGCACGATAACGACAAACTCGCGCTCGGCTCACGCTGAAACTTCACTTTGATTGCGCGAGGGTCCCGCGCAAAGGCTTGCTCACCCTATGGCGTTGTCAATGTTGATATTTTGACATAGGACCGCGGTGTTGTCGCGGCGCTGTCACTGTCTACTCGGCTTGCTGATTGTGTTGTGTAATGTAATAATAATGACTTTTTATTATTTTACCAGCCCGTATATGTACCCACCGAGGGGCACGGGCCTCCCTTCTAAACACGAATAAAATATTTAAAACAAACATATTTTTGGTCACAGTTTATTTTAATACTATGTTGATGTAACACGATTGTATTTTGTACCATTGAGTATTAATAATTAAAGATAGAGAAACTATTAGTTTACGACGTCCAAATCAAAACATTAATTTCATAGCTTATTGTTTTCCATTGTTATTTTTAAAGTAGGTAACATTTAACAATCACTTACTTTATTATTTACTAACAAAATGTAAAATATTTTACATACTTGGTTCGTAATCTACACTTCAATTTCAAGCCGGGAAAAAACACATTTTGCAAATAGTTATCAGTGCATTTATTTTGCAAAGAAAATAATTCAAGTGGATCCCAAATATGGTTTGGTTTTACTAACTTGTTATTGCACTATTGCAGTTTGAAGTTTGGTGACAGGTTTTGCAATTTATGTATAAATCAGTCCCACAAAAGCTTGTAAAAAGCTTGCCCGTGTGAGGGATATTGACAAATAATTTTTGGGAAAGGAAAATGTTGGACGCGCACATGACACGCTCTAACCAACTAAGCTATCGTGCCTTCAAGTCAAGCGGCGAAATTTCTCATACCCTTATAATATACTGTAGCACATTACGCCGCGCCGAACATAAAATTATTTGTAAAGTGAACATGTTTTCTGAAGGAACATAAAGTTTAAAAAAAGTTGCATCTACAAAATTATCTGCTCCTAGGTGCACAATCAAACTTCAAACAACTACAACAACAAACTACAATTCAATCTTGTGCTATCACAGGATTACTACTATGGAAAGTTGAACAGTATCGGTGCTTTGGGAAACTTGGCCAGTAAGTAATATAATGCCATTAAAACTACTTACATCACGCAGTCATAGAATGTTTGGTGTTTCTTTTGTAAGAGGTGCACATGACACAGGAGTCGATGATAGAAACCATTTATATTCTACGAAAACAATCATATCATAACATAACTAACACACATACACCTCAATAATAAGCTCATTCTAAAGGTGTCCCTATTATATACTGAGATCCCAGGGCCGCCAGACCTTACTTATTTTCTCAGTAACCAAAAGTGTGGGAAAGAGTAGTGCTAGTACGTACTATTAACATATGAATACCTGCTAACTTGGGCCGACGGCCAGTTTTCAGCTACCAGAGGTACTTCCATTATTCAGTTGTCTTGAAGTCTGTGTGCTGATGTCTTATATGTAGAATAAAATTAATTAAATATATAAAATTAATGAGCAATACCGCCAGACATTCTCCGTCGGCTGTAATTTCTGTCAGACGCTTTACAGTTCGTAAGTAAATTATGCGATTGTACCTACAATCTGAGCCGTGATTTCTTTATACGTTGTTCAGGGAACTATAACAATACTTTTTATAGCACCCAGACTTCAAGACAAGGGAGTAATTTTTGGAAGTACCTTCAGAACCTTGTTGCTGAAAATTGGCCGTCGGGCCAGGCTAGCAGGTATTCATATGTTAATAGTACATATTAGCACTACTCTTACCCACACTTTTGGTTAATGAGAAAATAAGTAAGGTCTGACGGCCCTGGGATCTTGCTCTATTAGGTTAGGTATATATACAGAGGAATTAAATGTAATTACATAATATTATCTAAATATATAATATCTCAAGGATAGCAGCGTTCTAGAAAGCCAGAGTCTATGAAATTCTATGGTAAAGTTTGAGATTGTATCTTTATAACTCTAAAATTTAAAAATATATGTCGCCGGAAATTAATAAGAATCGTAAGTTGATCAATTTTCGAGGTAGTTTTTTCAACTTTCGGCAAATCATACACGGCAGTTGAAATGTATTATTTAACGCAATAAATGTTAGCTAATTGATCAACTTACGCTGCCTGGCGGTAAGTTTATCAACTAACGATTTCGCCACACGTCAAATCATACACGAATGGACCAATCGCTGCTCAGTGTACATTTTTACGTTAAACTGACATCCGTAATATAATACACTGTTCTCTGATTGGTCGATGCGACAACCTCTTAAGGCAACCACAATCGAGTCGTTTCTGGCACTTCACCGGCCGCTCTCGCGGCACGCTCGCTACGCTCGCTCGGCTCGTGCGTTGAGGGTCGCAGTTCTAACCTTATAACCGGAAATGTATACGTTAAATAATACATTTCAACTGCCGTGTATGATTTTCCGACAGTTGATAAACTACCTCGAAAGTTGATCAACTTACGATTCTTATTATTTTCCGGTAATCATCGAAAAAAAAACTTCTACGTATGGACAAAGACGAAGGCTTTATCCCAAAATTCCTACCTGAACAGAAACACGAGTAAAGCCGTGGGTTTTACCCAGTATGATGAATGGTTAAAAAGTGCATCATTGACCTCTCACCTACATTCCAATAGCAATAAATAAATGAGTAACTAATCTCAAGAACAACACGTTACGAAATAAATACGGCGACCTCACGTTAATGGGCCTTTTTATAATTCTAACGGCACGGCACGGCATATCAAAATTTGAATTATCATTGCCCCTTATGTTCCTAACTACAAAAATCCCTAGTATGTAGGAGGCAATGGTAGTACAATTTTGCCGTGCCGTTTTCGAATTATAAAAAGGCCCATACTCTCCACGTAACCCACGAAACGCTGCTGCACTGAATATTTTAACCTCTCGAACGAAATGTTTAGATAATAATCCAATAATTTTCCATTTCATTCAGTTTGTAGGTAAACAAGGCCGAGTATTATCTACTTTACGGAAATTATTATGACTGACTTTTGTGTAGTGTTATTATTATAATCACACCAAAATCATATCATGAGTAAGTAGCTTTTTTTATCTTTATTTTGTCTGTATACACATTAAAATGTATTAACTCAAAAAAATTTAAATTTTGTATCACCTCCGACATTCGATTGCAACTTTTAAACGGCTGAACCAATTTCGATCAAACATAGCCAAGAACCATCTCGATTACGTTAACTTTCAACAAAAAAAACGCATCGAAATCGGTCCATTCGTTTAGGATAGCTAGGATGCCACAGACAGACACTTAAATACACAGATACAGAGGCATACAGAAACACACGTCCCTCTTTTTTATCGGGGGTTAAAACAAATTTTTGTGAGCTAAGAACCTAACTTTACATGACCCAACATGCAAACCATACATTTCTTGGTCAAAAATTATGGTTAAACTCTATTGTCCAATTGCTGGCATAAATAAAATAGAATATTTAAATAGATTTTGGTCTCGACACAATGGACAATCACGCACATTCGCAGAATACTAAATCCCTACTATCCCTATCCCTACTAATATCCCTACTAATATTATAAATGCGAAAGTAACTCTGTCTGTCTGTCTGTCTGTCTGTCTGTTACCTTTTCACGCCTAAACCGCTGAACCGATTTTGATGAATTTTGGTACAGAGATAGATTAGAGCCTGGGAAAGGACATAGGCTACATTTTATCCCACAGTTGGGCACGATATAACCTGTAGTCCACGCGGGCGGAGCCGCGGGCGGAAAGCTAGTAGAAAATAAATACTTAGTGAAATGTGGAGTGATTGTTAAATACTAAAGTAAACCGTCAAGTATAGCAATAGTGGTGACGAAGTATCTTTCTTGGAAGGCACTTTGATGTTATAAATATTTAATAACAGTATGTATGTATTGGTTTTGGCCCCATGCATGCCTTCTACATGTCCGGTACATAATTTCCTGTGATCCTAGGAGTGTATACATAAAATAAGTAAAAGTAATACTACATCACAATTCAAACTATCATACTAACATTATAAACGCGAAAATTTGTATGTGTATTTGTCTGTTTGTTACTTCTTCATGCTCAAACGGCTAAACCAATTTTAATAAAATTTAGTACGAGGTAGCTGACACCCTAGATTAACACATAGCCTACATAATTTTCCTGAATTCCCACAGGAACGAGATCCCGGGCGGAAAGCTTTTCCTATTGATCTGCGTGAAAGTATTAAGAACGTCATTTTTAATGCGGATTTGATTATTTTTTAGATTGGTAGAAATCTAGCCAACTAGATTAACGATTTAAACGACTTTCTCGGGCAATTCTAAAAATTTCCACAATGATCAATGCAAAGATCGCGGGGAACCCCTGGGTTCCCCCATCGCGGGGACCTTTTCCTTAACTTATCGAAATCGCTAGGTCAACCACTGAATACTTAATAGTACTCCCCGTACATTGAAATCATTGTGAATTCAAAACAAAACAAAAACAAATCACTTATTTTGACTCTACAAGTCTCAACAATAGGTTGAAATCACCGTAAACAGTTTTTTTTATAATTTGATATTTAAAGGTATGTTTTTGTATGTATGTATCTTTGGATGTTAAATTTCAACGACTATGACTAAAGTACAGTTATTAATTCCAAATCAAAGGCCTTGGCATTAACACCGCAACTTTCAGTACTATGTTTGGTATGTAGGTCTGGAATGTACCATTAATAAATATTGTGCGTGTCTGTCAACCTATTATGTACATTAGATAATAATATAATATTGATAGTTTGCGTCTGGGGAACGCGTCACGTTTCTATGCTTATGCGCAGTCGTTGGGTCTCTCCATTGAATTTACAGTCACAACAGAACAGTCGAGAGCACGTTTGGTATACAAAGTTCCTTATCTACCCACTTTCTATCTAACACCAGGATGTAAAACAAATATTCAGAGCTATTTGATTTGAGCTACTATTGTTCACTGACTCTACATTCATGTAGTATTTTACTTTTCATATAAAATTAGGTATACAAAATACTATCAAGATGATGCTCACATCTGCCAAAAAACAAGAAAAGGAACCGCGTAACAAATAGGAGTCGAAAGATAAAATCACAAGAGGAAGCGGAAGTGCGGAAATAAAGTGTTATAAAACTTTTAAATAGTTATTTTGAATAGGTCGGTCGGAAAAACTCAAGAAATTTCGCAAAATATTGGTGTTTTTGGATTGGTTTTATTTGACTTTCCGTGTTCCCTGGGATTTTTCGTCTGAATTTTCAACGGGAATCATCCGCCATCATGTTTTAGAAGCAAAGCGTAACTCGTATACTTGCATAGCATGAGTATCATTCAATAATTTCAAGTACGAGGTACAATTTCGGTAGGTATTATATCCATTGATGTCCAAAATTGTAAACTTGTGACCTTCCCCCATTTCAAGCGTGCAGCATAATTAAATAAACCTTGACCGGCCAAAGTATGTAAGTATAGCCTGCCTAAAATGTCGGTCTTATTATTCATGAAAATGAGTTTATGACAAATGAAATCAAACCTTTACATGTTTGGTGATTTCAAGCCATCTTTCATCCACAGTTTTGTGAGTTCATTAACTATGAAGATCTGTATGCATCAAGGCAATCATTTGTCATCCTTTCGTTTATAAAGTACCTACAGCAAACCCCTAGGGTTCCTTTGATTACTCTTAGAATACAATAGACTGTACAGTACTGGATAAGAAGAAAAAAAAATTGTCTGATTTCATTGATTTTGTCTTTAGTACGAGTAGGTAATGGGAAATTTAAACCCGCTTCAGGTGTGAACTTGAGCGGGCGGTCGAACTGGTTTAGTCATCAAAAGATGTGTCTCCAGAAAATGTAAAGCGCTATTTAAATAGTTTACCATAGGCGTAAAAGGCCTCCTATCCTGATTTATAAATATAAGCGTATCAATGGGCCACCGGCAATTTCCTCCGCGCGGTAAGATGTGCGGTGGGGTGCGCCTGCGCCGACGACCGGCATCGACCGGCGACCGGCGCAGTGGCACACATTTGCTGACGATTGCACAACTGTTAGATAACGGCCAACTTGGACCACTTAAAATCTTAGACCATTCGCCGCTGGTTGACTGACCATCCGAGGACAATCGGTGAACCTTCCGATTAGGTCAACTGGTTTTCCTTTCTCGACGCGGAAAATGGGGTCATTTGTATTCGTTTTCATTGACGTTGAATCTACGAGATGTAACAGAATAGACAGCGGTCAGTGACTTCTATTAGTTTAATAAGAAATTATCTTCTTGACTTACACTCCACCTAAATCATTTTTTCCAGGATTTCACAAGATGGAATGCTAACGCTGTCCAGTCCAGACACCAATTCCTTGCATCATTGGTTATCTCATACTAAGATTGACATAAATATAAAATTATATTTCCCATTTTTTCAGTCTTTTGGCCTAACTTCAAAAAGCCGTGATATAGTTGCCACCCTGGAGCGGTCAGGTATAATTTGCTATCAGCTTAAATACGTCTCCACCAAGGAGGACGGATGTCCTTTTAAGGTAGTGTATTACAGGAAATTATAAAAAAATATTTAGAGATTTAAAAAAAAGAACGCTCGGAAGGAGACAAAAAGATATAGCCAGGACAGACGGACGAGCTTTATAAAATCAAGAGGGCTGAGGTGTCTTTGGACGATATTAAACAAAGGAAGGTTGAACTTGCAAACCAGTTCATCCACTTATGTAAATCAAGCATAAAAAATCATGATAAAAAGAGGAACAGGTGAGCCTATAATAAATATCGGTCATTAAAACTCTTGTTTAAAAAGGTCAAAGAAACGTAGTTTTGACATAATGCTAATATTTCTTTTAAGTATTTAATGTTTTTAAACCGGTTATCTGTATGAAACAAGTTATGAAAACGAAGCTATGATTGTTCGAATTATTAAAAAAAACACGTGAGTATCATGTGATTCTAAGTTTCTAACGACCTATTATTTAAATTGGTGCGCCAAAAAGTAAGCCATATTAATGTAAGGCCCGTGTTCACCAAAAATATAACCAACGCAACGGTTAAACCGCGGTTAGAAGCTAATCAGACAAAATGGAAAAAAATTATGAAAATGACATTGTCAAATCTCTGGTTAGCTGCTAATCGTTGGTAAAATTTTTGGTGAACACTGGCCTAAGTATTGTAGGTACTCTGTGATTTAATTGTTTGAATTATTGTGATTTAATGAAGTGCTTTGCTTAATTTATTTTATTATTTTTGATAAGGTAGGAGGTAAGTATGCCTATATACTGACTAATCAACTAATATCCGTTAAATCAATGTTTTGAAAATGTTAACTCCTATTTCTCTTCCTATTTTATCCAGCACAGAGTAGTATGCTTAATGTTTGTTTTCAAAAACATTATAAAAAGAAAATTCTTTTTCTCCGAGTTTTCATAGTCATCGAAGTTGGGTGACCCAGTCAATATAATAATATTTACAAAACAAAGTAAAGATGTTTGTGTATCAATTCTTCAAGTACACATGTAGAGTGTTGCACACCTCGCCGATCGGATTTCATTGACCAATGTAAATATCAATTTACTTGATTTACATTTAGTTTAGGTTTTAGTTTCCAAGGTAAACGAGCCACAGCCTAACGCTATCCATAGCATGGAATACTAATACACCTAAATAAACTGTAGATCGTGACATTCTACAGTTAGACCGTTTTATATAACAGTTTGCTTTGTTTACAAAAGCAATTAGCTCCCGTAATCTTTAATCAGACTACACCTGCAGATAGATCTATGCAATTAGTCTCCTATAGTACCACACGAATGATTGCTTGCTTTGACCTTTCCACATTCAATGTCGCTTACACAGTTGATTCATGTTTGTAACAAAATTAATAATGCAAACAAATCAAAGACACTACATGAAACAGATACCGGCTGACACCAACGTGAACAATAGACTGTAAACTATTTTTATTTTGTATATGTATATATAATTGTATTTAACATGATTTTTTTGTTTATTAATTAAAGAGATGAAGACAATAATTTTCAATACAATGTATAATTACAAATAACGGACACAATACTTACAGCAAACTAATTAGTTGTAAGACAACGCGGAATTCATGTAACAAAATATTAAAGTAGTAACATTTCACTCATTTTACATTTGAAAATGTAAGCAACCAATTTGGGACCTATTTTGTAGAAGAACTAGGCATTTTACGTAAAAAAATTATACGACTACTTTCATGTTGTTAAAATTACAAAAGGACAGCAATTTTAAAATATATCAATCTAACATTCATGTTCAATTATTAAAATATCGCGAATAAGAAAAATATTCACGAATTTAGAATTTTTCACAATTTTCCAAATAGATGTCACGTCGTCGGACTAACGAATTTAATATTTAATTAGCAGGAAAATAAAATATGATATTCGTTTTTATACACGAGAACAATAAAAAATAATTGTTTTGACGAAAATAACAAAAAGCTCTTCTAGTGCAACCTTTAATGTGCCTAAAACTTTTACCATAAAATTACTTTTATTATATTCCATTCCACCATAGAAACTCGGGTTTAGTTACGTTGTCGTAGAGTTAACTGAATTAAGAACCACATTAAGAGCAAATTTGATGAATTAAGAGCATCACGAAGGAGAACATACATATACATACAATACACTCAAACTTTATACCCTTGTCGGGATAAAGTTTGAGTGTATTGTATTTTTTGAGTGTCTTTATACCCTCAAACTTTATACCCTTGTCGGGATATAAAGCTTGAGTGTATGTATGTATATATGTATTTAATTACTTACATATTCGTTTTAAAAAGTAGACGTTATTATACCTCGTCATTATTCTTTTAAGACGTTAGTCACCTAAATATTTTATAGATGTATTGTATTAGGTTGCTGGTTATTGTTCTATAGACCTAGCTACCCCATCATGAAAATAAAGGCCAGTGTTATGTAATCTAAGAAAAAAAAGTCTGAGGAAACTACAATAGTCAGACTTTAGAATACTTTTATCAAAATTATCACCTGTATAAATTATACATAAAATATGTTTGTTTAAGATGCGTCGAACCGTTGCGAAAATCACACGGAACTTATTTTTTCAGCAAAGAAACACATTTTATAAAGTTTAGATATTTATTTAATAAACCCGAACATCCTAAATAAATGATAAATATTCCGGATTATTTATTTTAATCAGATTAAAAGCACACGTTCGAGGTGTACCGGTAAGCCAGTCACAAATTGCATGTGTGAGAATTCCTTGAATTTAATTATAAGTCAACTTTTACTAATAACACGTAACACTGAATCTTGATCACAGAAAGTAAAAGTACTTACATTGCAGGTATTCCACGTTCTCCTGTACTTCGGGCATCAGGTGGAGGAAGGTCGTGGACAGTAGAACACCTCCTCCGAAGGACAGGAGGGTCATGACGACTCTGTTGCGGGACTTGAGGTCTCCTGCCTCGTCTGGAGTGATCCAGTTGAATTTCTTAGCAATGAGCATGGGGACTGTCCCGCAGATCATGGAGGCGCAGAACAGAACCGCCATGGAGACTCCTTTGGCGAGAAGGACTCCATCAGCATCATTGTCGTGGTCATCTTGTTTGATGGACACTGCGGTACTCATTGTGATAGTGGTGTTAAAGTGCGTGGTGCGGAAGACGCAGCGGCTTTTATACTCGTACGATATCTCGCGTGCGCTTGCGCCGACAGCGACGCAGGGACTATGCGCACGCCGGTCGCGGCACTCACTCCCGCGCAGCCTGCCGTTTTGACGCGCTAAAAGCCTGCGCTAAGCATGCTCGCTAATTTCAGTACAGGGCGCGTGGTGTCATTTGCAATTGTAGTTATACAGCCGTCAATTTTAACATTGTTGAGTAGGTAAGTTCAATTCTTGTACCATCTTTACATGCCGTAAAAGTGTGTACCAAATGCAATACAACTCCTACTCTACGGGGTAGCTAGACCAAAAACCAAAACGCCATAATTTCACGACTAAGACAAGGTTGCGAGATGAATGGCTGTCCACCATGACCCAGTTTGTAGCTCCCATCCTATTGTTAGGATCATCTTTGTTTTGGATGACATATAATGGCCTCATGTAAGTCAATTTTGAGAGCATTACATTTTTACCGAAAAGAAAGGATTACAATGGGATTACATTAAGAGTCATTACGAATCCATTGATGAAACAGGCAAAATGGTAAAAAACCCTGATAATTAAAAAAACTTGGTAAAAGATATATGTGTTAGTCACGATAACATCACAATCAGAACACTTGAATAAGACAAAGAGTAAACCAACTTTCTGAATAGTTTTATTACGGGACTACTATCCCTAACTGAGCCACCTGGCAATCATTATTGCAATTGCGATTACAGCAATTTCTCCAAAGACGTTTAGCACAGGCGATGTCCCAGCAGGGTACCACAGCCTGTGATGATGAATCACGGTGTCCCCCCTTTTTTATCGTAGGTAGGTTATCAAGTTAGTGGTCGATTTGACTAAGCGGGCGTTAGAGGCTGAATGAAGTTGAGTGGTGAATGATGGTCTGATTTGATTTCGCCGACTCTATCAACGCAACATCGCAGGGTGAGTTTTTAACCAATCACCAGCCAAAGTTTTATGGTGTCGGTTTCGTTGACAGAACATAAATAAGGGGTTTTATTTTGAATACCTTTTTTAAAGTCAGGGGACGTATTTTTAGAAACGAAAAGTACGGATCTCGCAGATTGTGTTGAAGAGTACTAACCTATTACAAAGTCAACTGGACGATGTTGTTTTTTTCATGCAAAAATTTTGTTTTTTTTTCATGCTTTAGTTAGACGATCTAGCTGTAAAAATGGTACTACTCCGGCTTAAATATTCCGTGTAAATTGTACGCCTTAGCGCCTAGCTAGTAATTAAAAAGTTTTTTTAGTGTTTTAGAAACCGTAAATAAACGTAGAAATCTACAAACGACCTTGGTTTCAAATGTCGCTGTATTCCAGTTCTTGTAATCGAATTACTTTTAAGTAAATCGGAAATTGAGTGTTTTTCTGCCATGCCATGCATATTTTGACCTTGCCTTGAATAGTTCTTTTGCTCGCGTGAGAGCGTGAAGAGCTTGTAAACAGGGGCTGTAAAGCAGTTAGATTATTACATAATACCTAGATTATTACCGGCCGATCTTTTAAACTCTTTGTAGCCTGAAACTTGTAATTAAGTGATCTGAGACAACCCGAGGCAAAACTAAGCAGTGGTGCCAGATTTATACTTTTCCCACTCGATTTGTGCCTTTTTCCTGAGTATTTCTTTGAAAAAGAAAAATGCAAAATTTTTGGATTAAGTATTGAAAAGTGAAATCCCTACTATTATATTATAAATGCGAAAGTTACTCTGTCTGTCTGTCTGGTATGCTTTTCACTCCTAAACTACTGAGATTAGACCTAGGGAAAGGACATAGGCTACGTTTTATCCCACAGCTGGGCACGATATAATCCAGACGGGCGGAGCCGCGGGCGAAAAGCTAGTAATAAAGTAATAAAGATGGGGTTGCTTCATCTGCTCCCGACTAAATGCTCGCTCAAATGTGACCACTGAGCGAGTGCCCTCTGAAATATTATGCCGCCGCCGGCCCATCTGGCCTGAAACTAGACGATCTCACTCAGATATTGACAATGGCAATGAATTAACCGCGTTTTTGTTTATTTAAAATGAAACTATTAAGAGATAAGAAACTCTACTTATTTATCGTTTATCTATAAACTACCTAGATAAAACAATATTTTGCGACTGTAATGCAACGAATCCAATAAAAATATATTTTTATTAATTTAAAATTATTTTAAATCTTTATTTATTCAATGGCATTAGATACATGGTTGTTTCTTTGTTTACATGCGTTTTAATAGCATGTGAATAGAAACCTACACCCATGAATGACCTGCAGTGGCGATGCGAATTCTTTCTGCGCATTACATGCATCGTACATCCTCTTTATTTTATTATATACATACTGGTTCTAGCTCGGCCATTCATCATTCCAAGATGACTCATCAAATCATTAATGTGCATGCGGCTTTGTTTTAAGTAGGTATTTAATCATGTTTTGAATTGGGCACGGCAAAATTGTATTACCATTGCCTCCTATGCACTAGTGATACTAGAAGCTGGGAACATAGAAGGCAATGGTAATACAAATTCTATCATGCCGTGCCGTGCCGTTTAAGAAAGCCCATTAGGTAAGTATTATTATTACGCATATTTATGTCAAGATTCATTAGTACACGTATATCGTTTGAATGATGAAAGTTTAAAATGCATAATTTTTTCTAAACGACTTTTGGCACCGAAAATGTATTACCTGTATTAATGTGCGGTGTACTTTAAACCAGTTAAAAATTGGTAATCCCCTGCACAAGGAAAATCCTACTTTAGAGATTGCGTCACCTCTTAACATATTTACGTTGCATTATTGACAATGTGCAATCTGCATATTTTCAAGTTTAAAATATATTTCGATAAATCCCAAAAACAAGTCTCTAACCTTAATCCAAATGATACGGCACGCCAAAATTTGTATTACCTTTGCCCACTATGTTCCCAGCTTCTAAAATCACTAGCAAACATAGAGGCAATCATAATACAACTTTGCCGTGCCTTTTTTGAATTATTAAAAGGCCCATTACCAAGGGCGTCGCCAAGGAGGGGCAGCTGCCCCCCCCCCCTACAGATAAAAAAATATAACCAACTGCAAAGCTGCAAAGCAACCAAAGTTGGAACCGTTCTTATTACAATCGCCAATTCGTCATAGAGGAAAACACTCGCGCTACAAGTGTAAAACTTCATGCTGTTGACTGTACCTTTTTTTTTTTTCATCTTCCATAATATTAACTTGACTTGCCCCCACCTGGGCCAAGGGCTGGAGACGCTCTTGCCCATTACCTTTCCAGGAATGTAAGTATCTAATACATCGCTCATCTTTTAAATATTTACTTTGAAATAAACTCGCATAAGAATAGTTAATCAATGTAATTGACTTTACTATAGCATTTTGTTACTTACTTCTTTTGGTAAACTACGTACAGTCAAAAAATAATTCAAAGTAAGTAAATAAGTATTATGTTAGTTTTTAAACGTTTATCCCATGTCCCACACTAAAGTTCTTTTCCTTCATCAGAAAATGGGTTACAGACTTTAATTTTAAAATTTTACCTGTTGTTATGTTTACCGACAACTTTTTGTATGCAATCAAGTCATTATTGCATTTTTACATACACAACAATTAGAAAATGCTTCGTTTCTGTTAATTTTTTAAGTGAAAACTTCTTTAGCGGCGTTGTGCACTTTTTGGATGGGTAAAAAATGTTAACCTCGCGTCAGGGTCACGTGACCCTGATCGAAAACTTCTTAGACCTTAGACCGCAAGGAAGTAATATATGTACAAGTTTTCACTTCTGCCGGCACTCCCGGAGTGCAACAACCCGTTGTTTTGTAATTTTAGCAATCTTCAATGTTTATAGTTTAACTGTTACGGACCAAGTGATAAATTGGGCATTTTTTATAATGACCAGGCATTAATGTCCATCACCTTTTGGGCAATACAAACATATTTAATTGCTATTTTTTTATTTTTATAGTCATTTGACTTAAAGTAAACTAAATGTTAAACAATTTAAAGAATCAGACGCATTATTTGGATTAATTAGCAAGGTAAAAGGCGAGGCCGAAGGCCGAGCTCCGCATAGGGCGAATCCTCCCCAATACAAGATGGCTCAATACGAGTTAAGATTCTAATGAGGCGAGGTCGCAGACCGAGCCGAACGCGCGAAGCCAGCCCGTAGGCCGAGGCGAGCCGCGTATAGGGTGAGGCCGAGCTCCGCGTAGGGCGAAGCCCGGAGCTTCAACCCCCTCAATCCAAGATGGCCGCGATACAAGTTTAGATTCTGTAGGTGAAGCGAGCTGCGTTAAGGGTGAGACCGAAGGCCAACTCTGCGTAGGGAGAAGACCGGAGCGTCCTCCCCCCCCAGTTCGAGATGGCCGCCATACATGTTTAGATTCTAAAGGTGAGGCGAGGCTACGGCGAGCTGCATAAAAGGCGAGGCCAAAGTTCAAGCTCCGCGTAGAGTGAAGGAAGCCCGAAGCGTCACTAAGCGTCTCACCGCCGACTGCCTTCCGAAAATTTCATATCCGCCATCTTGGATTTTAGTTGGGCAAATCGTGACGCGAAGGGCGAACCCCGGAAAATGACATCCATTTTGAAATCTATGATAGCTGCCGTGAAAAAAAAAAGAAAACTTTTTTAAATTGCAACGAAGGCACTTCCCTCCCCGCACCGTTTCCCTCCCTGCAGTGCCCCGCACTTCCCTCTCCACACAACGTCAAACTTAGCTTTATTATCAAATTGCAATATGATAATAAAGTTTAGATAGTAATAAAGTTTAGATACACTTTGTCCGATAGAGCTAAGATAGAGCTTATGGTCAAGATTGAGGTCAAGAGTTAACACATCTTATAATAAAATAAAAAAAGTTAGACATTAAGCATTAATCACTTGGTTCATGCCACTAATCTGGGAATGTAGTCATATGAATTTTAAGAGGAAAATTTTGCTTCAAAAATTATTATCAAGTCTCACGGAGAGACATTTTTCCATACTTTTACATAAATTTTCACTTATTGATCATAATAAAGGTAGGTGACCCCATATATACGTAGGGATGCTTCTTACCTACACATACTATAATAATGAAGATGTGGTTTTTTTGTGTGGGAGTATAAAGCTCAACTTGCAGGTGACCATTCCTGGTTCAAACCCGTGTAGTTGGTTTTTACCTGGATTCTCGCAGGCCCATTTCTTCTGCAATTTAACTGATTACACTGTAATCAAGTTGGAGTAAATATCAAGAAAACGATTTCCCTGCAACTAAGGACTGGTTGTGAAATATGTACCTTTAGACTGAAGTAGGGGGCACAATTATTTGAGGTAGAGCCTGATGAAGCGTATCAGCTTTAAACAAAAAGCGACATAAGATAAGTATTTAGGTTGTTACCTGCACGGCAGAAATTCAAGTATGTGGAAAAGTTATGTAGCCCATGTCTTATTTTGATGTCAAGTTAGATTACTGCAAATTTTCAGAAATACCATCCAGTAGTTTTTGCGTGAAGGAGTAAGAAACATCCACCCATCCTCAGCAGCTTGAGCACGATAGCGACAAACTCGCGCGGCGCGCCACTCGGCTGACGCTGAAATTTCACTTTGGTTTCGCGAGAGCCCCGCGCTAAGGCTTGCTCGCCCTCTGGCGTTGACAATTTTGACATAGGACCGCGGCGCATTACGCTACAACCATCGTACATGGAGCTGCAGAATCATTTGACTAGCTTGTCAAATCTTTATTGCCTGTCTAGAAGCTCATTGCAAGCTTCTGAGCTTAAATAACTTTAGTTCATAAAATATTGACATTTGCTTCATAGCTAATACGGCCCGCGACCACTCCGATTACGGAAAAACTTTACTTTGATTGTACGAGGGCACCGCGAAAAGGTTTGTTCGCTCGCTGACGTTGTCATTTCGACACTTTTTTGACATTTGATTGAATTTTTTACGTTGTGCTTGAGCTGCTGAAAGACCATAATCCGTATTTTAGATTGAGCAAGTGTAAGGTACCTACTTAGTAGTGATAGGTTGTCTGCCGTATTCGCTCATATATTATGCTTTATCTGACTCTAGATTATTGAAGTACTTACCTAGTTGTATCAACTACTTCCTGCCTAACTCCTAAGCTTAATTATCGTATTACTAATAAATTTGATATGGCAATAGCAGAAATATAATTTGTCTATATCTAATAATAGCTGTAAGCCCGCGACTTCCTTCTCGGTGGATTTTCTTTTTTTTGTGAATTTAAACCATCCTTGAATCCACTTAAACACACGAAAAAAAATTCATTAAAATCGGTCCAGCCGTTTAGGAGGAGTTCAGTAACATACACACGCACAGAAGAAATATCTATACTTAACTAGCTGACCCGGCCAACTTCGTAACGCCTTTTTTCCATATTTTCTCACCTTTTAAACCTTCCCTGGACTTCCTCGAATATTTCAAGACTAAAATTAGCCAAATCGGTTCAGCCGTTCTCGAGTTTTAGCCAGACTAACGAACAATAATTCATTTTTATTTATATAGAAGAAGATAGACTAGCTGACCCGGCCAACTTCGTAACGCCTTTTTTTTTCATATTTTCTCACCTTTTAAACCTTCCCTGGACTTCCACGAATATTTCAAGACTAAAATTAGCCAAATCAGCCCAGCCGTTCTCGAGCTTTAATCAGACTAACGAACAACAATTCATTTTTATTTATATAGATTTATATATTCTTTATTGCACAAACATAGTTATTAAATTAATTGGAAAAACCAAGTGTACAAAGGCGAGCTTATCTCTAAAAGAGATTTCTTCCAGCCAACCTAACTAGTGAGAAATAGTATATAAGTAGAAGGGGTAGAGAGATTATAAAGAGGAAAGATTTGATTGTTTGTCTGTTTGCATTGAATATGCTCCGAAAAATTATGGAAAAATTCTTTCACCATTATAAAGCTATTTTATCCCCGATGGACATAGGCTACATAATTTTCCCGAATTCTCGGGCGGAATGCTAGTAATATTATAAAGGAAAAAGATTTGATTGTTTGTTTTTATTGCATTGAATAGGCTCCAAAACTACTGGACCGATTTGAAAAATTCTTTCACCATTAAAATGCTACATTATCCCTGATGAACATAGGCTACATAATTTTCCCGAAGTCCTGGGCGGAATGCTATTATTAATCATTTTATTACCAAATTAATTATACATTAGCAAAATAGAGGCCGGATGTTGCATAGTGAACGGTAGCATCTTGTATGCGCCCATACATTGTTTGTATGCGCTCGTGGTGTAGGTACAGATAATAAATGACGCAGCATACACGCATTGAAGCAGTTAACTTGCACTGCGCTGGTATGCATGTCTGCAAACTTTCGTACGTCATTGTGCAAAAATATGCACGACTTCGACGAATGCGAACCGTGAGGGAATCCCTGCAGTCTCGAAAGCAGGATGTTCACAGTATTCGCAGTCTGATTGCGTATCGATACTTGAACTGCAGCTTCAAAATCTTATAAATCAGTAATAGGAATAGGTTAATTGAACAAATTTTGACATATAGATTCTATTCCCTTACGCTTAGATAGTTAATAGATATGTTATCTTACCTAGGTTAGGTATACAGAGTATATTGTAGTGATATACTTGCATTTGGGAAATGCCACTGGAAAATTTTGCAGGATAATGGTTAGAATACAGGTTTCAAGGTTTGGCTTCGCATCTACATATAATATAATACACTTATACATATGATATTTTCTATTCTAGATAAATAGATAGTAACGTCATATGGTCAATGGCGTTGAATCGTCTAATTGATTTATTAAGTAACACTAATTTATTTTCCTTTGTCTTCTTCATCATTCATTAATTTTTATCTCACGGGAAGCCCCGCATCTAAAAACCTAATTTAATACAACTGAAGGGAATGTCACAACGCGCTTGTGTTTTCTCAAACTTGGCCTGCACACGATAGCTCATATCATAACTTTCCTTTATCTATTGCATTTATCCTTATTGTCAATAGGGATGCTTTTTGTATCTTGACATCATTTGTACTGTCATAATTTAATCCTTCGTAAACACTGTTATATGATGGACAAGATAAGACATTTCCTCACTCTGAGTAGTTCCCCTGAAGAGTTAGTCCACTTATACGTGACAAAAGAAAGTTTTTTGTAGCGCTAAGTGGTGTATTGTTGGTAGGTTTCTAATGTTTTCCTTTAATGCTACAACACGACTATTTCCTCTTTGGGATAGGCAAAGTTTAAGGTCTGACTTTAAATTAGTAAGCAAAACTTTAGGTAGGGATGATTCTCGCCATAGAACTAAACAACTTTCCCCAAGGAATCAATATGTTTTTTGTTTTTATTGTTGACTTCTGAAACACTAAGGCTGATCGCTCAAGTTGTATACTGGGTGAAAACAAACCTCCTGGCTATATTCGAAATCCTGAACCAGTATCACTCAAAAAACACATTTATGAAAAAAAAAAATTTTTTTTTTCAATGGGATTAGTTCATTTTTTGCCTAAACGTATAAATTTTTCCTACACCGACACGCGAGAGGTGCGGGTAGCGCTCGGGGGGTGCGCCCGAGTGGTGTCTACGTTTAGGAAACTAAAAATCCCCACCCCCCCAAAATACAAATTAAAAAAATAAAAAGTGTTCAGTAAATGATACTGGTTCAGGATTTTCAATAAAGCTAGAAGGTTCTTTTTCAACCTGTATAGAGTGTCGAAATTTATTTGTATTTCGACCTATCCTTGGGAAAAGTGAATTAGTGCCTTAATGCAGGGTATAAAAGACAGCTTAGCAAAATCTGAAACCCTGGACTCAGACCATCATTCTAAATGGTTTTCCAGGAAAAAATGCCTCCGGAAAATTTTAATTTTTTCTTTATTTTTTATTATTTTCTGCTTACATTTTAAATTTTTAATCGAATGCACTCCATTTTGCAATAAAAAACAATCGTAACAACGTAAAATACGAAAACCAGCTATGTACATCGCACTCCGATAGAAGCGCGGCGCGGGGGGATCGCGCGCGGGGTGCGGCTACGCGATACGTTGCGTAGCGCAAAAGTAGGTAAATAATGAAACCTCCTTTAACGTGACGTTTCCGGGAAAAAATAATTACTTATATCTGATGATAGTTATGGGTAAATTCCACCATTTAAGTATTTGCTAAGTATTTACACCCTGTATAAAAGGGGAAGTCCTAACGCACTCACGCCCTCACTCATCAATCTTTGTAAGTATATCTGGAAAGGAATTTTTCGAAATTCCCTCGGGAAAGAAATTCTGGACGGACGCAGGTGCAGAGATGTAGGAATATAACAAGGGGTTTTACGCAGGTACCGTCGTTAGACAAACAAGTAGGTACCTAACGCCAAATAACGTGACAAGATAAGTTACTATTTTGAGCGCTATCTTTATTGTCATTGATTCTTATCACAACAGCCACCAATCTAGAGGATTAGTTGATACCTGATACAAAAGGTTCTTGAATAGTCGTTATCGGAAAAAACGCCGCTATCAGTTCATTACGATAACGTCGTTATTCGTGTAACGGCCGTTAGTCCGTAGTAACGAAGATAACGTTACTTATCGGCGTGCGATAAGAAATAATCATAAGTGTTGCCGGTACTGACTTCGCACCGAGACTTTTTCATGCGATTTTAGTTTCAATGCGCGTGACCAAAGAAAGAGAATATTTATTCCTGCGCGTGACCATCAATTCATCGATTTTCTTTTTCTGTATGTCATCAATTCATCAAACTACCTCCTACCTACATCATCATTTTTTTTTATTACTTATTATTATGAGATGCGTTAACTCTTGACTTCAATCTTGACCAAGGTCATAGATGAGGTCGACGATGGAGCGAGTTAACCCAGAAAATGCCTATAAAGTACTGGTACAATACAATACAATACAATACAATATACTTTATTTGCACACAAGGACATACAGCACAATCAACAGAACATAAAACATAGTGTACAACAAGGCGGCCTTATTGCTAGGTAGCAATTTCTTCCAGGCAACCTTAGGGTAGAACAGAAGCAAGATAAGAAGTAGTAGGTGGTGCATAAATATATATACTTAATACAAATATATGTAATATATACATTATATATATTATATATATATTTATACAAATAAATATAAAAAATAATAATATATCTATACTATAATATATGTATATATATATATCTATACATACAAGCAGCAAATTAAGGGAAAGTGTTAAGCAACGGAAAAAATAAAAAAATAAAAGCAAAGACAGTGAATCGAGAGCCTAGCTAAGGAACAGGAGGGGAAAGGAAATGGGACTTGACTTGGGTTTTAAAGGAATCTATGGAGGGGGCACATCTTATGGAGACAGGGAGGGAGTTCCAAAGCCGGATGGCTTCTACGGTGAAGGAGGAAGTGAAAAAGTTAGTGGAGTGTGAAGGCATATTGAGGGATAGATCAAAGTTAGAGCGAAGGGTGCGAGTCGAAGTAGTAGATGAGAAGGAAAAACATTGTTTAAGATATAGCGGAGTAGTAGGATTGAAAAGAATAGAATAGAGAGTGGAAAGAAGGTGAAGGTTACGACGTTGACGAATCGGGAGCCAATTAAGTTTTTGTCTAAAAGCGGATACGTGATCATATTTCCGAAGATTGTAAACGAACCGAATGCAAAGGTTTTGCATACGATCTAATTTATTAAGAAGCTCCACGGATAAGTCAGGGTAACAGGAATCAGCGTAGTCAAGGATAGGTAGGATTAGGGATTGGGCTAATGAAATTTTTGTAGTGGTCGGCAACAGATTCCGTAATCTACGAAGAGAGCCATACGCAGCAAACATCTTCCTACTTACCTCTGCCACCTGTGGCCTCCATGATAACGTTTGGTCGAAAAGTACACCGAGGTTTTTGACAGTTGTAGAAAACGGTATTGGTACGCCATTGAATGAGACTGCCGGCAGTTGTACTCCTACGCATTGACGGAACACAGCAAGCTGTTTGGCGTCGGACTTCGGTAGGAGGATGGTCGCGAACCAGACGGCCCTTTACAGAGCCTACCACACCGCATGAGACCATAGGACGCCACCTCAGATTCAGAACAAATTGAGGTGTCGTTACCTGGGGTGGATTAATAGGAGGCAGGTATTATTTGTGTTTCCTAAGTCGCCTCTTACGACACCCACGGAAAGAAATGGCGTGGTGTTATTCTCAACCGATCACCACACGGCACAAATTAATTACCTTGATAGCGCATTGGTATTTACTACAATGTTATTTAAATCATATTTTAACATGTTTATGCGTAATCTAGGTATTTTTGCATAATATGTACAGACAGCAGCATGTCAGGTTTCCCATTTGCACTACGAAAGCAGGCACTATTACGAGCGAGATAAGAGTTACGTCAAGGTCAATATGTATAGCCTGATGTGCTGCCGTGTGTACATATTTACAAAACAAAAGTATACACATAAGTAAAGTGCATCTCACATACCTAGCGAGATAGCGACCATAGTACCAAATGATTTTAGAAGAAAATGTAAATGCGCCTAACATTTTCTTTCCCTTTTTTTATTTTTATTACGAACTAGCTTTCTGCCCGCGGCTCCGCCCGCGCTGACTACAGGTTATATCATGCCCAACTGTGGGATGAAATGTAGCCTATGTCCTTTCCCAGGCTCTAATCTATCTCTGTACCAAATTTCATCAAAATCGGTTCAGTAGTTTAGGCGTGAAAGACGGACAGACAGACGGACAGAGTTACTTTCGCATTTATAATATTAGTACGGATGTAAGCGTTTCAAAAATATTAAACCATATATATTTATTCAAGTATGTATATTGTATAAGTAGATATGTATTGTTTGGGGTTAGGTGACGTTGCGTGAGTTGTCCAATAATATTTATTTATTTAATTCGTCTTTCTGCTTCCTTTGTCATCAATTCATCAAATTAATTTTTTTCTACTTAAATTTTTGTAGGAAATGCGGTAAAAAAAATTAGCTCGTGCTAGCTCTCTAATCCTTTTGCAAACTGTGCGGACAAATGTGTAAGTTGAGGATAGATGGATGGATTTTTGTACTGAACAGATTTTGGTGAAACTTTGCTGTAATGTCATAATACTGTTGATTCCGATGTACGGACGGCCGCAACTCAGGTTACCACACGCATTCACTCTGTGCTGTTGTGATAAGAGCGGTTATGCAATGAAGTAACCTGATGCGCTGGCCTCTGTACTTTTTTTTTAATGTATAGGTACAATAAAGGATTTTGTAATAAAATATCAAATAGCTTAGATATCAGAATAACAAATGGGCTACAAAATTGTCCCAAATTCCCACAGGAACGAAGTCTCGGGCGGAAGGTAGTAAATAATAAGCAAAGTACTTACCTATATCGTTAGATTACATTTGTCTAAAGTCAGTACTTATCTTATCTAAACGCAAAATCATTCTGTCTATCAAAATGATACGCAACAAAGTAACGACAATTCTTTCATTGTTTTTGCGTTATAAATTAACATGCAATTCATTTATGGTAGGTAGGGTAAGTACGGTCTGCTCTAATAATCAATGGTATCTAAATGGCGGTTGATCAAATGACAATGGTGACCATTTTATCCGTTCAGGTGGCAAAATTTAGTCGTGTGAGTCCCCGGCAGAGTAGAATAGTGAATAGGACCACCCTCTTTCTTACCGAGGTGTCGTACAAGGCGACTAAGGTAAATATGCAAGCAAGTTCATCTGCACACAGAGAAGGAAAACTCAGCAATTATATCAAAACCCTCGCCAACCCGTCTGCCAAGCGTGGTGAGTATGGCATTTACCCCTCATGTTATTGAGGGAGGCCCGTGCCTCAGCAGTGGGGACGTATATGGGCTGATGAAGGTGGCAAAATTTAAGACTACCGAAACTTCATACACTTGATGACAACCGCCCCGATCGGCAGCGCCACCGAATGACGTGGTTACCTTTTTCATTCCGCCGCCATGGAGTCACCATTGCATTGTTTAGCCGCCCGTTATTATAAATTCTGTTAGGTATAGATTAGGTATAGATGTTAGGTATAGATATAATTTATAATTCATGGTTCTGTTATGTCCAACGACTGATCAAGAGTACTGACCGCTCTAGGCTAATTACGAGGACGCGCATCCGCCAGTTGTCCTTTAATCTGCATGACATTCAACCTTAGGGTGGCAAACCATTTTTTAAGCTGACCGTACATAAAGGCAAAGTACCTCACGCATTATATTAAGATATAATGTATGTATGTAGGGTAGATGCAATGATGCTAGATTAGTGCATGCGAAGAAACGATTTTAGCGTGCCCCCCCCCCCGATTCTCGCGCCCTAGGCTGCAGCCTAATTAGCCTAAGGGTTAATGAGGGCCTGGTTGTGTCGTGGATGATAGGTAGGCTGCCAACGTATCAGAATTATACATAACGTTTCATCTACCAACCCTCGGAATTCATGTGAACCCTGGCATCAATGATTGTAGAACCATAGAATATCTGCTTGCCCCGATAGGAATTAGAGGTATAAGCCGTATGTATACAGGTTAAAAAAGAACCTCCTAGCTTTATTGAAAATCCTGAACCAGTATCACTTACAGAACACTTTTTTTGTTTTTTTTTTTGTTTTAATTTTTATTGGTGGATTTTTTTTCTTCCCTAAACGTAGACACTACTCGGGTGCACCCCCCGAGCGCTTCCCGTACCCCTCGCGTGCCTGGTGTAATAGGAGTAATGTCTACGTTTAGGCAAAAAATGTACTATTCCCATTGAAAAAATATTAAAAAGATTTTTTTTTCATAAATGTGTCCTTTGAGTGATACTGGTTCGGGATTTTGAATATAGCTAGGAGGTTTTTTTTCACCCAGTAGCATATCTTTACAATACCTTATTTTTTTATTTCCTCTATTTTTAGGGTTCCATTCCCAAAGGGAAAAAACGGGACCCTATTACTAAGGCTCCGCTGTCCGTCCGTCCGTCCGTCCGTCCGTCCATCTGTCACCAGGCTGTATCTCATGAACCGTGATAGTTAGACAGTTGGAATTTTCGCAGATGATGTATTTCTTTGTGCCCAATGACAACAAATACTAGAAACCAGAATAAAATAAATATAAGGGGGTTCCCATACAAAAAACGTTATTTTTTTTGCTCGTTTTATAGAAGTATATCCGAGGCTGTATCTCATGAACTGTGATAGTTAGACAGTTGAAATTTTCACAGATTATGCATTTCGGTTTCTGCTATAACAACAAATACTAAAAAGTAGAATAAATTAAATATTTGAGGGGGCTCCCATATGTACAACAAACGTGATTTTTTTAACAAGTCATTTACTTATTTTATTACATTGACATCTATTCAACAACCGTTGATTAGATGTCAGCAACACGTCACAGACTAATCTCAAATGAGATGTAAAAATACTGATTGCACAAATGAGTTTGCTTTAACTTAGGGATTCGCAATTATTTGCAAAAATGGAATAATTTAAAATAAAAATAAAACATCATTTAATAATATTTTTAATTAACTTAAAAATCTGTAATTACGTACATCCCTAAAGGCTCCAACAGGTTTATTTTTACATACATTTGAAATAAAGCTGTATGGGAGCTCCATATAAAAAACGTGATTATTTGGGCCGTTTTTATAGAAAGTCTGTCCGAGGCTGTATCTCATGAACCGTGATAGTTAGACAGTTTAAATTTTCACATATGATTTATTTCTATTGGTCCTTTAACAACAAATATTAACTAGAATAAAATAAATATTTAAAGGGGCTCCCATACAAAAAACGCGATTTTTGGTCGTTTTTACAGATAAGTCTGTCCGAGGCTGTATCTCAAAAACCGTGATAGTTACACAGTTGAAATTTTCACAGATGGTGTATTTCGGTTACTGCTATAACAACAAATACTAAAAAGTAAAATAAATTATAGTAGATTACCCAACAAGTGAAAAAAAGGTGAATTCTTTTCGAGGCATTGAGTTGTATCCCGAGAGTAGCGAAGGATTCTAAAGTTGAATCCCGAGCATAGCGAGGGATTCTAGATTAGAATCCTGAGCGGATCGAGGGATACAAGAGCCGAGAAGAATTTTTTTTTCACGTGTTAGGTACTCTACTTTTTACCATTGACAACGAGAAAAGAAAATAATTACTCTGTGACAGTAAATTATCAACAATAGCTGCTGCTTTAACGCGAAATGACTCTGGCACGAGAGGTTCACTTTCATCACTGGATGTCGAACTCATTTTATGATTTTGAGACAAAAACTTTTAACAGAAACTTTTAATTGCATGAAAATTGCACAGAAAATTGGCTGAATTCCTTATTCTAAATTTAAAATTTTTAACCGAGCCATATTCCATACGTTTTTATAGCGAGAGTATGCAACCTCCTTGCACATTTTCTTGTGTTTTCTTACTAAAATCCGTATATTCGCACATGTTCCAAATTCAAAATGTTTTATTCACTCAGTGAAATAAACAGCGTTTTATTCACTGTTTTTGAAGAATAACGGACCCTTTTTCGAGGGGCAATGGTAAAAAGTTATTTTTCTTATCAAATGATGCATAAAAAGCACGCAAAAAGTGAATAAAATAAGTACTGACAAAAATGTATGACGCAATAAAGAGTAGCTGATTTGATAAGGGTCACTGCTTTTGATAAGTGAGAGTATTATTTACAAATGTGATTTTTTTGCCGTTTTTATAGAGATAATGGTTTTTATAGAGTCCGACTCGCACTTGGCCGGTATTATAGGTAATGATACGGAACCCTTCGTGCGCGAGTCCGACCCGCACTAGCCCGTTTTATTAAATTTCTTACTCTAAAATGTGCTCTAATAGTTACTGTTAAAGAAAGTTTTTAAAACTTTTATTGTTTCTAAGAGACATCTAGTGGTGAGTAGCTGAACGTAGATAATAGATGGTGATGGTTGTTGATCTTTTGTTGATTGTTGAACAATTGTCCTGAAGCTAGTTTGTAACAGATGTCGCTACTGTTCCACTGGACAAAACTTGGACAAAGCAAGCAAGCAATTGTCCATATAAGTTACTCTATGGCAAATGTCAAAATTTTGTGTTGATAACAAAATCTTTCATTTCTTCGTAATTATTTGGTGGAGAATCTACGTTTAGCTGTGTAAAAAGTTGCTAAAATCACAATAATTTCCAAAATTTAGATGCGCATGCCCGTTTGTGTGAAGGTCAATGCGCATAGTCAAAACATTGCGCATTCCGTCCGTGGCTAACCTCATCAAGTCGATCGACCTGGTACAGAGCTGCTGTATGCCAGAGCTCTGACTCTGTGTTGTATTTTGGTGCCTAAAGGAGTGCTAAGTGTCTTCGCGGCTATTTATTTACATAGGTGCTAGTTAAGGAAACAATTTCAGGTAAGTGTCTCTCTTATAATTTCTCTGGCATTCATTTCCTTGTTTTCATTAAGAAACTTGAACTAATTTGGGCCAAATAGTACAGTTTTCTCACGAGTATGTATTTTGTCTCCATACGTCGTTAGTTTAGATATTTTGAACCTATAAAAAGAATAGCTGTATCATGTTGTGAATCATCACAATGAGGAGTAGAGTGCCAAAAACTGTTGAAATACCATTCTTAACATACATTTATTTTAACTACTATTACTTTATGTCTACTTGCCATCATTCGCAAAATATGGTTAAGTATATTTAGGATAAGTCAAATACTTCTACTCTCCGTTGGTTCCATTTTAAAACAACAGTTTTAAGATGAGTGATTCATTCATGACATCAGTGTTTTACAGTTAAGTACCTATCTATTTTTCGTTTAAGTCATACTTACAATCTTACTTAGTTTGGTTTAATTATTTATTTCATTCGATACAAAGATTTTGGAAGTGCCAATTATGTAAATCCTTAACTTAGGTACTATTGAAATGATAAATAGGTAACTAAACTGCTACATTAAAATTTAAAACTATATTTTGGTTTACAATACATTTGGAATATTATTACATATTGTAGGGAAAAACATTTTGTGGGTAACGTGGAATTGTTAATAGATTTTAATAAAGATGGATTTTTTTATATTTAAAGTTTTACATATACATATATGTATGTATAAAAGTAAGTCTTTACTTCAGAGTGCCTATACATTTACGAGCACTCAACCCTATATAGAGACGTAATACATGCGAATTTGAAAGAAAACGATTTTGTCAACTAGGGGCGAAGTAATCCGAAGAGATTCCGAACACGATCGCTAAGGCGTGCGTTATTTATCAGTGACTAGCCACTGACGAGTTGACAGGTTCGGGTCGCCTTGTATTACGTCTCTATATAGGGTTGAGTACTCGTAGCTATACATTAACTCCTCATTAGCATGGTTTCGGATCTTCCAGACACAGCTGAAATGTTGTTTGGAATATCCTATAAAAGGACATATATCTACTAAAAGTTACTACAGTAAAATAAAACAACTTTTCTCGGTCATATGCATGCATTGTCCCTTTTCATTGTAAAATTTTAGTCTGTCTATAACTTCATTTAGAAAATATGGCAGACAGCGGTGGATTTAGAATATCAGAGGCTCTAAGGACATGCCGACATATTTTTCTATTATTAAATCTCTCAGGTAAACAGGCTGATAATAATTACCTACATTTAAAGACTAGATAGAGATAGTTTCCTTGCAAACTTCTGCTTTCCAGCATCTCAGGTACCTAGCTATTTTACTATTTGGAGTACCTGGCACTGACCATGTTGCTTGTTATCCATGATTTCCTAATGAATAGTATTTGCAGGGTATTGGCATCAAGACTTGCAATGATAAATATTTTTAAAAATCTGGCACAATTCATACAGTGCCCAAATATTTGATGTTGAAAACGTAACTTCCAAATACTTATGTTGTTGAAATACCATTCTCCTCAGATGATTAACGAATCAGCTTATAGACAATTTTTCCCTTCTTTGATTTAATCTTGCTAGGGTGGGAGTGGGAGGTTGAAGCAGTGTATGTTTTACTAATATTTACTGGTTTTAGATGGCTTTCTTACTGATTAAATGCACGTAAATTCAATTCTAAGTGTTCCACACATTGATTTTCTTGGGCACTTTGATTTTCAACACAAGTTTTTCAAATACTTTCAAAACCGGTTTTAAAGTACCTACGTATTAACTTTTTGCCGAAATCAATGATAGAGACCAATACCTTGATATGTGGAAACCTTCTTGAATCATCACTTGCCGTTTTTGAGTACTGGGTCCAGATTTGATAGCTTCGACAGCGCTTTCCGATTCTAGTCTCCGTATTCGAAAAGTTAGTGCCACTTTTTAACCATCATCTTGTGAGATTGCACTCATTGTAATCAGATATCACTCCAGCTAATCTTTAGTGGGTTTCGGCTGCCGAAAGTCCTTTGAGGCACATTAACTTTTAAACTTGACGTTGTGAATATACGCCAATAGAATTATGACCCTTAAAATGTCTTCTTTCGACATAGCGTACCTAGCGATCACTTTGAAATTGAATTACAGACTAAAAATACATATAAATTACATCATCATTTTAGAAACGTTACCAAAACGAGTTTTATCCGAACGACCAAATCCTAGACATTATGAAACGAGCTAATTAATCTTTCATTGTGTCAAAATGCTCATTGAGCGAAAAAAGCTCACAATCACAACTCGCGTAGTTTGAAAACATCGCGTCGTTGGATATTTCACAAAAACCTCAGCGCGTTGTTAGCTATTTATTTATTTATTAAATGAGCGTTGTTGGTTTTTTTTTCTTCTTATAATGTACCTATAGATCAAGTGTATGTTAAACTTGACCAACCCTGCTGTCAGAGTTTTCAAACCGCCAAATGGCCTCTGACTTGGTTTTAACTACTGTAATCAATCGAAAACAGCCCGGACCGACTGCTTAACGTGCCCTCCGAAGCACGGAAACGCTCGTGATAAATTGCCACTTCGGTTTTCTGCCTCTGTGTACGTTGCTTAACCTCACTGATATTCTGAGATCAGCGAGCGCCACTGGCCGCCTGAGATCAGCAAACGCCACTGCCCTACGAGCGCTTATAATATACATAATATGAATGAAGCTCAGATAACAGGTAGTATGTTTATAAATATTGTAAATGTATAATATAAAATACTAATGTATTATATAGTCCTACGAGTGCCACCTGCGCCGCGCCGCGCAAACTATACAAACAAAGCTTTCAATTCATATTTAATTTTACTCCTGATAGTATTCTATTGAATTCATTAAAAAATATATATCAATTTCATTTATAAGTTTTTCCATTAAGAATATGTAGGTGAATCTGGTTCTATACTGTTCATTAAGTGATAAAATAATAGAAGAAGCATGGTGTTCCATGCATACTGAACCATCACTTAATTTGTATATAATAAAGGGAGGTCACATTACTATTCCAACCACCCTCCTATTTTGGTATGTGGTCTTCAATGTATTCTGATATGCAGTACGCATTCCATCACGTTATGCTTATTAGTGTTAATCAAGAAAGCCTAAAGAAAGGACCGTGTAAAAGTGTGACACTATGTTTGGATGATGTTTTTCGAATCAACGGCTGAACGAATTTGGATGTAAGTTAGTACATAGACTAGATCCTGTATTTTACTCTATACACTCAAAGGCTAAGGTTTTTCCGCGTATTGTTGGTCCCCTGGGACAAACAAAGACTGACACGAACATCCAAATCCAAAAACAAATGTCTGGTTTTTTAATTTTTTTTCGCCGGGACCGGGAATCGAATCCAAAAACGATTCAGAGGCAGTGTCACTAACTGCTGGACATACCGGTTGTCAACTAATACTTGGATAATATTATTAAAGAACCATGTTTAAAACTAGTCAGTCGGTAAGGACCTTACCTACTCATCTGAAGATTGTGGGTGCGATTCCCGACCAACACAAATATGTGCAAATCGTATTTTCCACTATTTGTGAGGAGTCACAAGTGTTTTTGTATAAGATGCATGTATTTACAAAAGAGTGTATAAGTAGTACACCAGTTATCCTAGAACCTATAGTAAAAGCCTTGCTTAGTGTAGGGCTAGATGGCGCTGTGTGAATTGTCCAAGCATATAAATATATTTATAATCATTTATTATAACTCTGACTGTGAAATGGGAAACTACCCCTACTATAATACCTAAACATACACAATACACTAGTATCACGTAATTTCAAAACAATGTAACCATCTTTAGCTCAAGAGTTTAGCCGATCGTAGGTACCTATCACTTAGGTCTAGAAACTTACGTAACCACTTTGAGCAAACGTAACTAGCTACGTATCGCACTAGTACGATTAGTTAATCTGTACAGTACACATATTGTCTACAATTAGTGTGTAAGTGTTATCTAAGTATTGTGTTCACGTCGGCCATTTTCCACCATTCTATCCATTGAAGCGTTTCATGACGGAAGACAAAAATTTGCAGGCAAATAAAGGCAAGCTATTATTACAGACCTATCAGAATTCACTATGTATTGTGCTTGTGCATGTGCGATGAAGCGCAGTATGTTGGGTATAAAGTATAAAGTCTATTTAAGTAAATAAGATTCTGTAGGCAAAATTCTGAGCTACCTGGGCGGCTATTTGACTGACCAATGGTGTCTCAATGGCGATGGAATGATAACCACTTCATGCGTTCAGGTGACGAAATTTAGAACTATCCAAAATTCATTAGGAGGGCTATTACAAAATTTCTGATTATCTATCAGACAGGCAGCCATGGGAATGAACTGCTCAGCTCTAGAGTTATTTCAGATTTTGTTAAAATTAGTAAATAAGAAAATTTGTCATGCGATTTAAAAGAGCAACCTCAGAGTTTCTTGCCTGTTCTTCTCTGACTGCACCTTTGCGAATAGGCGTAGAGTCAGTAGGGTCAAACGAACGAATGCGTATGTATGTATTTAAATCGTTTAATGTATGTTGTATGTATTTCATTGTAATCTTGACTTGTTTTAAGTGGCATCCTGAATGTCCTATAAAATAAAGATTTTTTCTATTCTATTCTATTCATACATTTGATGACAGCTATCTTGACTGCCGGCGCTACGGGGAACTGAATGTTAAGTTGCTATATGTATAGTTAGAAATTTGAAGTTCGGTTGGAGGTGACGCTGCTGTTTGGGGCAGCGGCACCTCACCAAGTGTATGAAGTTTCTATTGTTCTCAATTTTGCCAACTGAACAGTTACAATAGGGATGTTGACAGTGTTTGATTTTATGAATTATTGTATGTGAAACAAACAATTATGCTAGAAATATATTAATACTTATCCGAAAACAGCATTAAAATTGGTTTATAAATGAACAAGTTATTGGCATTTATATTATCGTAAGGACTAGCTATCTCGTTTTGTGGGGAGAGCTAGCTATCTCGTTTTTACTTACGCAAACAAATGGCAGTGACGTCACACGCCTGTAAGTGCATCTCTTTTTCGTTGTTTGACAGTTTCCCCCTCTATTGAATTTGAATAGCTTGTAACTTTTTTATTTCTCAATAGTTTTCAAAAATTATTTCGGGTTTGGGTTTTGGATTCAGTTCCTTTTTAAGATAAACAATAAAAAAAAATTGTCAACATCCCTGTTGTCATGTAACCGCTATTGAGACGCCATTAATGACGTCCTGAAGGGGATTTCCAGATAAGTTACAGATTATCTACAGGAATTTTTTCTTAAGCCTACTAAATCAAAATCAGTCAACATGATTGGGTATCGCAAGTAAACAATAAAAAAAACATTCAATTAAATCGAGTAACATCGCATCGAGTCAGTAAATCGATTGTCAGTTTGCAAAGGGGATTAACGGCAGACCACGACCCAGCCCGTCAAACACAATTGAGGGCATAAACATATGTATGAACAAACAACAGATGTGACTTTCTTGAGTCATTATTCTCTTAAGACCGAAAAGGAAAACCGCAAGTTGCATGAAAGGAATCCCGCTGGTTTTCACGTTTTTACTGATTTTATTGTGCAGGTCCATTTATCTAAATGTAAAAAACTAAATTTTAATTAATTATAAGTCATGTAATGGTATCGATCCCAATGATCATAATGAAAACAACAGAAAAAATATTAGAATTTTTGATTCTATAGTTTTTTTAATAATTAAAGTTATCTGAACAGATTCGGAAACCGATTTTTTGATATTTGGAAATACAGTGTGCATTTTATATTTTGGAAATAAAGTGAGTATTTTCCTGGCAGAGAGACGCACCACAAGCTACTTTAAAAAAATGCTTTAATTAAGCGGAATATCTTCATTCAGTCCCTTCGACTCCCATTTCCCTTTACCACAGATAAATATATTTTACTGAATCATTCTACGCTCTCCGCTCACAAGGCCTCCGTAATCCTATTCTCTTTTCGTCGTCATATATTGACAAACAACTTCAAACAGGACAAAAGGTCGCATTTTATCCCTTTTTTATAATATAAAACCTTTTATGTAACGTTTACAAAACCCGTCGGGAAATGGCAATATCAGGACTGATAAAGATAATCGCTCGATGGGGCGTGGAAGGCAAACAATTCCGAATGTCACATATCGAGTCAGCTAACAATGTCTTTATAACTCGTGTCTATACTAGACTTCCAATACACATACACACACACACACACACAGTATTTCTAACCTACGCTGACTACACTTCTTTTGTAAATGCAAAAATTGCCAATTTTTGAGACTAGTTGCCGCTTAAGGTCGACATTTGTTTTATTTTTTTATTTTGAGATAGGTTAACTCTTGACCAGGGTGATCCTGAACCAGACGGCCCTTTACAGAGTCTATCACACCCCATGAGGCTGTAGGACGCCACCTCAGATGCAAAACAAATTGAGGTATTGTTATATAGGACGGATTAAAAGGAAGCAGCAGGTTTCACTTGCGTTTCCTTAGTCGCTTCTTACGACACCCACGGAAAGAGATGGGGTATTCTTAACCGACCACCACACGGAAAAAGTATTTTTATATCTGTGCTTGGTACTTATTAAGGCAAATAGTTTTAGCGCACAGCTTTAGTTCCTAGCAGAAGCTCCCCGACATTTATTGTTAGATTATCAATGACGTCTTAGAAGGCACATATCTCGTATACATATATTCATGTTTGTGTACATTTTCAAATCTTTTGTGTATTTGTTTTCTTCACGTTTTTGAAAACTTTAGTTTTTGGTTGTATAAGACAAGCATCCTAAAATGTTCTATGAAACTAAGCTATTCTGGCTTTGACTGTTTGCTTTACTCGGACAATTAGAGGGCGACGCATCACACGCCGTGCGTTTTTACCATAAGCCCCTAACCATAATCATTCCCTTGCCCTTGTCATCTTCGCCCTAGCTATAACCATCCCACATCATAATATAATCCAATCCAATAACACTTCCCCGTAGCTAAGCAAACTGTTCTCATAATGAACCCCTACCGAGACTGATACGCCATATTAAGCGCGACACCATACGTCAAGTGACATCATTCCTACGTCATCCACATACTGATAGCCACGTTGACGTCAAACTTGACTAATTGTTTGATTGGAAGGAGAAAGTAATGATAATGCTTTAGAGCTGAAAAAAAAACTATCGGTATTAACCGATTGAGGATCATTCAACATCAAACTAAAAGTTTTACATCTATTTGACTGAGTGGTTTGGTTATGTTATGTTTCAGCCATTGTGCGTGATAGTTTTGGGCTTGCTATTCCAGCTAGCCAAACTCCTCCCACAAATATGCAAGACTTTTGACGTTCTTGCTTGCCTCTAGTAGGGATCCCGGGTTTTGCAGCATCTGTGTAGTGCTTCCACGCTGTGGCATTCTATCTTAACATGCGCTGGAGTGTCTTCTGTCTCCATGCCCATATTAAACATATGGCATGTGATTATTTCTACCACTCTTTGAATGTAATTTCTGGGCAGATGTAACAAACTTTGTGTTAGGCGTTTGTTCAGCATTGACACGGCTTCTTTGGATTACCAACATCCTTTTGCAGCTGAGTGGTAAAAACCATAACTGTATTAAACCCCATCGACTTGAAAGTAATCGCGGATTTTCTGTGGTGTAATGCTCTACATACTTACCTCTACTATTTGACTGTGAGCGTTGAACATACATAAACGATATATAGTTAGGATTGCATATTATTTGCTCTACGCTATATTTTATATCAGCTGTACATTAGGTACAGTATTCTTCTACCTACGTGAACCTTCTCTGGTTTTTTTTTCACGAACTTTCAGACCTGCCTTCTATGTAAATATATTTGAGTTATTATACGTTTGAGTTTTCTATTCACGCCTTGCTATCACAAAACCTTCATTTAATTTACAAGTTTTCTTATTACCGGACAATGCCAGACGAGATTTTGTGGCACTTTGAAGTCAACAGAGCATTAGCAGCTTGATCGCGCTGCTTGCAAAAGTCTCTCCCAAACCCTAAAAACTTCCACGTCTTATAACTATCATTCGTACGCCTTGATCCCAGCTTTCATAATCTCCACTTTAGCTGATGCGATGGTAAAATATACAAAAAGAAATTGTCTGGCATTAATCGGTGGCGCTACTCACGACAGAACCACATCGATGGTAACATCTAGGATTACTTTTACTCCCAATGCCTACTTGCATACAAAATACATTATTTCCACATAAAATTACAGTAAATATCTCAGCCTGAAATATAAATTTGTTTATGTTTATTTTTTAACTTTTAGAACTTTAAGCCTTCGTAACTTGTAACAAGTCCCGTTTAGTTTCCAACTTTCTAAACCATGTTTAAAAACGACTTGAGATCTTATAAAGCCTTGTTTTTACATAAGGACTTTATAATAAGTTTTGATGATCCTAAATCCAAAGAAATACTTATTTTTTACAAAATAATGCACAGGTACTTTTGTGTAGGTAGTGTATTCTTCATAATGTACATTTGGAGTGAATTAATTAAACAATGTTTCCCCAACTAATTATTTATTACAGATTGTTTAGGAATAGTTTGATAATTGTTTCCTAACCCCACAATATCGAAGTTCTGATTATATTAGCTGTCGCTATCGGTTAATAAATAGTATTCATAGAAATAAATACCTGACAGAGGAAAACTTGTTCAACAAAGTTTTTTATGTTTAAATTGAATTAATTAAACTTTTCTAATTCTGCTTCCTGGAAAATACGTGGAAGCCCTATATAAAACTTAATTAGTGATCTAGAAAAATCAAATCGAAATGGTAAACTGGCAAACGAAAGCAGAATTGCGAGAAATACTTACTACAAATGCAAAACTTAAAGAACATTTCATTTCCAAGAAGATTGATCTGAACTTAAGGGACAATGACCTTTGATTAGGATTCATATGAGGGACGACAGTGATATGGTCCATTCAATAGGACTGAATAATGATGGATGGGCATTTGATCAACTTTCGTTACGTCTGGCTTTGTAGTATTAAAATCGAACTTGCCTTCGCTGCGAATTCATTTTGTTTCATTTTGGCAAGTATTCCCTCGGGCTCACCTCCGAAAACAACTCTTCATCTTCTTCATCAGCCCATATACGTCCCCACTGCTGGGGCACGGGCCTCCCTCAATAACATGAGGGGTAAATGCCATACTCACCACGCTTGGCAGACGGGTTGGCGAGGGTTTTCATATAATTGCAGAGTTTTCCTTCTCTGTGTGCAAAATAAAAATATTAAAAAAGCTGCTACACAGTTGACGTCCAATTTTAACACGCGTACGATTATAAATAACAGTAAAAAGTGTAAAAGTAAAGTATTATTTAATACATAAACAGTGTGTAAATACGAAATAAATAGTTTCTCGTTAGTTTATGAAATAAAGACCGCACGGTGTCGTGGCCGTTCTTGAAAATGGTTTACACTACAGCAACGAAATTCACCTAAAAATTGTGCATAAATAGTCCCACACTTTGCAAAATTTCACGACGATTGCTCATCAACTAACGGAGGAGTTCTCAAGAGCTTCTGGAGTCGGCCGCGGTGGGATAGCATACACATACCTAAACTAAAAGGAAACTATATATTTCGTTCTTGCACTATTTACTCAATATTCATGCGTTATTTATGGGCTTAATCAAATATCGTAAATTCGGTCATGTGTTTGCTACCTACCATTAACGAACACTCTTTATTCTTTATACTATGCTAGCATTTCTATGGTAACTATTGTAAAAGACGATCCCTTTAAAACTCACAGACTCTGAATAACGTTTTATTTAAAATAACGTATTCACACGTCCTGTACCCAAGCTGAAAGTACATAAATTCAATTTCTGTGGAAATAGACATAATTGGCAATTCCTTTAACAATATTGTCGACAGCGCTTCAGCTCCTGAACAAAGGATATGAAAATAAGGGGAACCAAGTGAAAACGATTCAGTAAAAAATTAATAAAAATGAATTTCTATTTTTGGAAATGTTTTCATATTTTCTGTCGTTACGGTTATTTAATGTTTTAATTTGTGTGTGTTAGTAAGAAACAAGTTTAAAGTTGCAATGAGGGTAGAGCAGAGCAGGGGTGGGCAGAAGCGACGAGGCGCGGGGCGGTGCGCGCGACTATTGATTTTCTCAACTACGTGCCACATCGCTGGGCGCATATATCTTTGCAAAAGATTACTGGGTACGAGAATTACAGGACCTTTAAGGGTGCGCAAATCTGAGTGTCATTATGACCCTTAAATCTTCAGCGCAAACGGTCGTCCTCGTCTATAAACTTCTTATCGCCAGCTGTTAACATTTAGTACGGCATATGTTTATTTGTGTGGAATGGACCTTACTTGTTTCCGGCCGGGATCGGGAAGCAAAATCGATGGTTTTAATGCGCAGTAGAGGTCAGGGGTTGAGAATGATACGAGGCAGATGAGCGGAATGGACGGAGTTAGGCGTTTCAGCCATCTCCCCCCTCGGCACTCCGCCACTCTACTCTACGTGCCGTATCTCGGTCACACAAGACGTAAATTATGGGCTATTTGATACGACACCCGAGACGAGTAAATCTCCGCAAGCAATATTCTCTTATTAAGAACGACGTACACGAGAACGACGGTAAACAGTAAAATACAAAGACATTTTACATGAAAATAAACGAAACATTTCTTTGTACGAAACAAGAATAGCAAATGAATACGCTGCATGCGTAAACAGCCGGAGGTCGGTTCAGGAATCAAATCTTTGTAGATCTGATAGAGCAAACGACATTGGTTGGATTTATGACTGGTCATTTTCGGAATTTAGAGTAGAACAAGATCTGGGAGAGATCACAAAGTCTGATACCCTGACGGCTCTCATGAAGGTTTAATGGCATATATAAATCACAGGAATATACATTTTTCGGAAAGGAAGTACAAATGAAAAGAATCTACATTTCCTCTACAATAAATTCGTATCTAAGTCTTAATGTAATATTCTCATTTGATCAGAAAATGGATCTGTCTCCGGTTATACTTAGATAAAGAACTAGAAGAAAAAGCAGTCGTAAAATGTGGATTGTAGAAAAAAGAACTATATTTTTACTCTCCACTAATACTAATTTATGAAGTAAATCCCAATAGACCGTTGCTCTGAAAATAAATGATCCTCGTCCTAGGTCAACAAGGTCGTGACAACAAAGGCTTAAAGGACTCCCAGCATGTTTGCCAACTTAACAGAAAAATAAATGAGCTGACAACATGGAGGAGCGCCGCGTAATGATGGTATTAAAATTCTAAGGTCGGTTTGCAGACTACGGCATCGCATGTTCACTGGTTTATTTTTGCTTGATAATTTCACTTTCCGATACGTTAATGATTTGAATTCTTATTATCATGTCTAATTTTCATAGATAATTCAAAAGATTGTGAATTAATGTTTATTAATTCCTTTGCTTTTACGAGTATAGTCGATCTGTTGTTCACTGAAAAAAATCGAGCCAATCAAGTATATCATTTTGCTTGTTAGAAAAATATATGACTGAATCATACAAGAAAATATAAAAAACGAAAATTGACGGTTCTTTGTCACAACAAAGCTAAAATGATTGATGGTATATCAAGTTGAATGTGTTCAATTTAATAAGTTTACTTTGTTAATGTCGAACTTGTCGAGACATGTTCATTTTGTGATCATTTACCTAGTTAGATCAATCAAGTTGCTTCATCAGTCCTACACATCACAATCAGTTGATCTAAATAAGATTTTTATTGACTGAAATATTAAAGCTTATTTATTTCAAATACAACAAATTTATTTATAGAATCATTTTATAATTCATTCATTCATTTAACTTTATAACAACAAACGCGCGCTTGATAATTTGAAAGATGTCAGTTGACAGTTCAATCATGCCGATGTTCGCGCGAGTTCAACTGTTCAAGTCCAAGCGTGTTTAGTTTACTTTGTTCTCGGCTATCGTGCGTGTCACATCGCGTGATATTTTTTTTTTTGATTATTATATATTAAAGTGACTGTGTGTGATAGAAACTTTGTTGTATTGTGTATACCTAGTGTTACTAGAACGATGGATGAGGTTTTAGATTTGCTCACTGCCTGGGGGCTCCCGGAGCTGGGGCCTCTTTTCGTAAGTAAGTACTTACCTACATACATATTTTCTGTTCCTAGAGTTGCGTTGCTACCCACACGTGAACTGGTTGTTAATTTTAGATGCTGCTAATACAACAATTCTGTAAAAATGAAGTACTTAATGTACGGCCGGTTTGGTCGAGTGGTAGTGATGCTGCTTCTTGATCGGCGGTCCTGGGTTCTATCCCCAGTCGGGGCAAATATTTGTGTAAAAAGCAGATGTTTGTTTTCGGGACATGGGTGTTTGTGTTTGTCTTTATGTGTGTTCCGAGGGACCCACGACACAAGGGAAAACTTTAGTGTGGGCCTTTGAGTGTGTAGCGTTTATTTATTTATTTTATTTATATCAGTAATGTAGGTACTGTGGTATGCAGACCTTCACAGAGGATCGGGCATAACGCAACTTCTTTCTCATTCGATCATTTCGAAGAAGATAATTCGAATATCAATTTCAAAGGTTTGAAATGGTATTCGATGTCAAGATTCGAAATGATTGAAGATCTGGTCTTGCGCCATTGATTATTCATTGTTTGATCGTGGCGGATTGAATTTTTGTTCCTTGCGGATTAATAATCTTAGCCCGCGATAAAATTGTATGCGATGATAGGCGTGCAATAGCACTATTTAAAAATAAAAAGTATCTGTGTTACAATTGTGATTTTTGTAAATGAAGTAAAAGATTGTGATTACGAAGAAGCTGTTGTTAATTATAACTAAATAACACGAAGAAGCAAGCTGTTTTATTACTGCCCCCTAAAATACACCTTGCAAGTGGTGTCAGGCGCTTAATGATCCCAGGATTACAAGCTAAGTAAACCTAAAATTTTTATTTTATTAATTGAAAATTAACCTATTTTAATATGGATGTGTCGACTAAGTTTTGTGGCACTAATGACTCCATTGAAGAGTTTCTAGCCCAGTTTGAGGCACAGGCCATCCTTAAGAAACTCGAGGACGAACACAAATTAATTATAGTACAGTCTGTACTAGCAGGTCCGGCCTTATCCTTTTATAAAACAATTATATCTCAATGCAAGACCTTTGCCGACCTGAAGAATTTGCTATTAGAAAGCAGAGTTCCACTGGCATGTCACCCTATCTCTTATTACATGCAAGAGAAGATTCTACGCAAGAAGAAAGAACTTTGAATATAAATTGCACTGGATTGTTGGGAAATATGTCTCAAAGGCAAGAATTCTCTAAGATGCTTATTCGTAAAGCTGTAAATAATATAAAGAAGGCACAAGTGAGGCAAATAAGGAACTACAATAAAAGGATTAAACCAATTTTATTTAATGAAGGGGACAAAGTATTAATTTTTGTACCAAGGAGAGTTACAGGAAGAGCTGTCAAATTAATGCGGTTCTTCCAGGGTCCTTTTCGTGTCGTCAGAAGAATTTCAAGATATTCTTATGTGGTGAAGAGATTCTCATCGGCACTTCAATTTGTGGTCCATCCTAATCGTATGAAACGATTGGTCTTGAGACAATGACGCATGTTTTTTCTTCATGTTTTTGTTCTGCGTTGTGTAGAATTTTTTTCATGATATTGTGTTAATATTCTTTTATGTTTCAGATCTTGATTAATATTATGACGTAAGTTTGTTGTGATAAAGAAAGATGTCACAGACTCCATATTTCGGTTTATGGTAATATTTTTCTTTTTTCATTGGGGTTTGTGATTGATTCATTCATCAATCTTTCTGGCATAAAAGGGGCGGTGTACGCCAATGCCAATTAATTTACCTTTGCCTAAATTAAAAAAAAAATGGTTATTTGTTGATGGCATTCTATACGTCAGTCATGTCACTGTCATGTCATAGCAAAAATTTTCTTTGTATAATTTTTTCTAAATTTTTATCTTTTTTAGCAGGTAATGTTAATAAAAAACATCCCTGGGCTGTTAGTTAGTTTTTTTGTGTTAATGTTACTTGTGTTCTGTTCGTAGTGAAATGAAGACAACCATGGATTGTGAATGGAAGAATGCGGGAAGTCTCCGGCTCGGTTCTGCCTTCGCTTATGTTGGCGAATATGATGGGCGTCCGAAGCTGAGCATCCCAACCTCTTCCATCGTTAGCTGAGGCCCGCGCCGTGCAGCAGCAAGTTATAAGCCGTATCAAGACGCTGGTGCTATGCCGCGAGTTTCAAGCCCTTATTTGTACGGAGTGCTACATATCAGGTGCAGGAGTTTCAATAGAAGGACCATGGAAAGGGGAGAGTGACATGGTTTATGTCCCCTCTCAATGGCCCTCCTTTGTTATTGGCCTCTTTTCATTAATTTTTCTTTTCAGCGAGGTCCGCATGGGAAAAACTCCCTTTTTCCAATTAAGGAGGGGAGGAGGGTTTATGTTGGCCCTCATACTCAGTGGTCCTCCGCCCCTGAGGCCATAACATGGGCACTCCGACAAAAAATGCATGTGAGGGTGAGGTCAATGCAATTTTGTGCACTCACATGTTATATCTTTTGGGCATACTGTGATAAGGGCATTATGGTACAAGGACGTTTTGGTAATAGGGGACGTTATGGTAATATATGGAGACATTATGGTAATATGGGGCATTATGGGAATGCAAGTATAGGTGCAATGTAAGGACATGCACATGCATATAAATATTATTCCAGTTTCATTATTGCTCTGTTTTCAGATTTTTGTTATTGTGTTCTGATCTGTTTTATTTGTTTTTCATGTCATATGGACTTCGAGCAACGACGCTGAAGACACCCGTAGCTTCGATGTTAGGCGCGTGTGTTAAAGTGCGGTTTTGAAATTTTTTAAGTCCGCGTCTTTGACTTGGGGTCAGGGTCCACCACCACCTGGTGACCTTCGGCTTCATGTTCATAAAGGCAGTACCCGGGTGTGCAGCGTCGAGCTAACACTTGTTTACTCCTTTTAATTTTTTAGTTAGGGACAGGTGCGGGTTTGATAGGAGCTATTAATATTCGGTCTTATTTCCCCATCATCCGAACAAAGAAGATCTTTATCCTGATGGAAGAAAGAAGACCGACCCGACCACCTGATCAAATGCAGCCCAGAGAGATGCTACTTCAAGGCCACCCCGATGGATTAAAAAACTTAGGGCCATCGTATAGGAAGTTAGGTAGGCCTGTTGAAAAAAATTTTCGACCGATCGAAAATTTTTCAATGGGGGGAAGGTAGTTGTGGTATGCAGACCTTCACAGAGGATCGGGCATAACGCAACTTCTTTCTCATTCGATCATTTCGAAGAAGATAATTCGAATATCAATTTCAAAGGTTTGAAATGGTATTCGATGTCAAGATTCGAAATGATTGAAGATCTGGTCTTGCGCCATTGATTATTCATTGTTTGATCGTGGCGGATTGAATTTTTGTTCCTTGCGGATTAATAATCTTAGCCCGCGATAAAATTGTATGCGATGATAGGCGTGCAATAGCACTATTTAAAAATAAAAAGTATCTGTGTTACAATTGTGATTTTTGTAAATGAAGTAAAAGATTGTGATTACGAAGAAGCTGTTGTTAATTATAACTAAATAACACGAAGAAGCAAGCTGTTTTATTACTGCCCCCTAAAATACACCTTGCAGTACCTACGTAAAGGAACATTTTAGCAAATCAAAATTACCTACCTACTTGTGCTTCGCCCTCATAGTAAATCTCTCGCTCTGTCCGTCCTGTTCTGTATGATGTGCAATAAAGTATATTGTATTGTAAGTATGATAAATAAACACAAGTGTAAAGTGATCAATGATTTTAGAATTTGTGACGGTACATATGTGATGTGAGTCTAACCAAGGTCCAACCCTTTTACTATGGTCCAACTCATATTTGGCTAGTTGACATTCTATTTATTAGTATTTTTTCTGCTAATATTACAGAAAACCAAATAAACATACAAGCTCTAGCAGCGCTTACAACTGAAGACTTGAGGAAAATAATTCCTCAATTGGGGCCTCAGAGCCCTTTTTGTTCGGTGTTGTAAGGCGTGGGCTGCTGATTTTGCGGGTTCAAGCATAACCGACACAACCAATGAAGACATAGATTTGTCAAATATTTCTATTGTAAGTATTTAAAGCTCTTCTTCTTCTTATCGTGTAGGTATAGTCAAGTATGAGGCAAACTTGGCTAACCCTGGTGTCAGAGTTTTCAAACCGCACGATGGCCTCTGACTTGGTTTTAACGACTGAAGTCAATCGACAACAGCCAGGACCGACAGCTGAACGTGCCCTCCGAAGCACGGAAACGCTCGTGGTAAATTGCCTCGTTTGGTCACCCGTCAGGTTCCCTGTCTCTGTGTGCGTTGCTTAACCTCACTGATCGGTTGAGATCAGCGAGAGCCATTGGGCTACGAGCGCTTCAGTATTAAAGCTTACTGTAGGTACCTATCTCCTAAAAAAAGGCCACTTTTTGCAAAAATCAAGCTAAAAATAAAAAGTGTACTTATTGTTTTAGATTTACTGAAATAAACAGGCTTAACAAATACCTATATATAAGATTTAATTTCTGAATGAAAACAGATCACAACTTAAATTTCTATTCATATTTTTTTTTATTGATTGTGCTAGTTTGGTTTGAACCAAGAAAAAGCACATACTTATGTATTTAATTTACCCTATAGATTGTCAGAGTAAGGTGTTCAATGAATGCTAGCTAGTTGATTAGGTATATATGATTAATTCTGATGGACATATTTCAGGACCTTCCAGTACTGATTGATGAATATCTGCCAACACATGATACAAGTCTCGTAAGAGCAGAGAAAACGTAGCAGACTTCACCAACAAAATCTACTAGTGTAAGGAACAATTGGATCAATGTAAAACAGAGTTGGAGACCGTGTTATTGTTAGTGTAATTATTGAATAAAAACAATTTATAATCACTCCTGCAATTATTATTTTTTAGAAATTATCATCCCTAAAATTAATTCCCTATATCTTTCCTGATAGTCCCAATAATAATACTTAATAGCTTTAAGCAAGATACCTGAATAATTTAACAATATTAATATTTTTACACAGTCAATTGAGTTTATTACATTAAATAAATGCTTCTTAGATATTATTAATTATCTTAATTCAAATATTGAAAAAACTTCATAGAACAAAATAAGTTGATATTTGATTCTAATGTCAAACAAAATCAAATGAATCAAGTTACCAATTTATAGTAATCAAGTTCTTTATTTGCAGAATACAATTACTTTATAAAATTAAGCATAGCCATTACTAAAACTACAAAAATACTTGATAACCATTACCGTGTTCGTTATAAATTCAATCAAAACAAATGAGAGATCTGATAACCAAACTTAATTGAATTGATTATTTCTTTGTGTTATTATATCAAGACAACTTGTCTGTTTCTCAATCAACCTAACTTTATTTCCATAATCATATAGCTTTATGCGCTCGTGAACAAACAAGTTCCTTGATAGCTACAAACGCTTTTTTTATCAAATTTATCAAGTTTTTTTTTCAGTGTTGGTAGTATTTGAGATGAGGCAACAGAATATGTTGCCCTTTTCTATTCTTGTCGATCTTGTCCTTTGATTGAATTTCATGAATAGTCTATTTTATTGTGTCTTACAGTAAAATATCGTACATGGAAACATTTGAAACCATTAACTTATATATGACATTATAATTAACCTTTAACAAAAAAAAAGCGAAAAATAAAAACGTTGCATTTAGTGTGATGTACCTACCTACTGATCTGTTTGAAGTCGGTGCAAAGGCGGATGTGTTTTTTTTCGCTTTTTGAAGTCGGTTTTCTTTTTTTTGTAAAAAGTTAATTATATTTCTATTTTTAGTGTAAATAATTACACTAAAAATTAGTAGTAGGTGAGAAACAATGTAAGTGCCTATTTAATTCGAGGGTTTCCCTCGATTTCCCTGGGATTCCATCATCAGATCCTGACCTGGTTACAATGGGACCTCTGGAGTATACTCTTTTGAACAAAAAAAGAACTTTTAAAATCGATCCATAATTAATGTCGGCGAAATCGGTGAACATCCATAAAAAAATATAAAAAAATACATACAATCGAACATAGAACCTCCTTCTTTTTGGAAGTCGGTTAATTATGAAACTAGCTTTCCGCCTGGGACTTCATTCCCGTGGGAAATTGGGAAAATTATGTAGCCTATGAAGCCAAAATGTGTTAATTCAGGGTGTCAGATACCTCCATACCAAATTTTATCAAAAAAGGTCCAGCCGTCTGAGCGTGAAAGAGTAACAAACATCCATACAAACTTTCTCGTTTAGAATTTTAGTAAGGATGTAAAAAAATCCAACTTGACCAAAAATCTTTAAAAGTGACATATGTGTTACGTTAATGTCGATTGTATTTTCCGATTGTTCTGTTCACTTCTTGACCGGACTCACACCAAATGAATCCATTAGTGCCACGTGCGCTTCTCATTGCTTATTCAGTATTTGGATAACTTCCAGGCCCACTCAAAGAATCAATTCTCGGAGCTGGTTTGCTATAAACATGTAATTTTATTCTTTATTTAAGTACAAATTCCACTGTGGAAGGGATGTCATCAAACTTTCATCGATTTCCGATACCAACAGGGCTGCAGACAGCTCTTTCTTTTAATAAAACTAGCTGATGCTCGCAACTTCGTTTGTGTGTTAATTTTTTTTGTACAGAGACACAGATTGAAAACATCTATCTTACGTGATTTAGATTTTTACATACAAAAGTTTTTTCCCGCTAACTCCCGTTCCCGTGGGAATTTTGCAATATCCTGTTGCAACTAAGCTTTAAGTTTACTAAGGTACCTGCATGCCAAATTTCAAGCGTCTAACTTAAGTGGTTTAGATTTTTCATACAAAAGTATTTTCCCGCTAATTCCCGTTTCCGTGGGAATTTCGGGAATTCCTTTCTTAGTGCACCTCTACAGTACATAAGCTACGTCCCTTCCAAATTTCAAGTGCCTACGTTTAGCCGTTTAGGCTGTGCGTTGATATGTCAGTCAGTCAGTCCGTTTCTCCTTTTATATATTTAGATTAGATAAAAGGAATTTCTTGCCGGTTTATTTTAGATGGTATTTCAGTCGTGCATTTTGCAGTTGTTGTTTTGTTCTCTGTCCTAACTTATAATATTTCTCTTAACAATCTTGACTTTAATACCTACTTATGGCTATTTTCGGTTTCAAATCTTCTTTAATCTAATAAATATGGAAATTCTTACTGGTTTAGAATTAGATTGTTCGTCTATTGGGCAACTTGTTGTTTTGTTCTCTGCCCTAATTTTGTTTAGAAGGTAAGTCAGTGAACAAGTAATTTAGGTAGTTAGATACTTGTCATTCTTCATTAAGCATTTATATTTCTTTTAATAATCTTAACTGTAATACTTCGTAATGTGTATTTTTATGTCGGATTATAACAATTGTTACCATCTCCCACTCTTTATTCGACTTTAGACCTGCTATACCTGTTTGTTCTACCAGTCAGTTTTACACATATGTTGTACGCTGTAGCAACCCTAAGATAGGTGAAAATACAACCGATAATGTAGCCACAATACGCCTGTAGAAACACGCAAACATGCAATAACCGCGGCCCTGTCACACTCAATGAACATGACTTTGTAAATAATATTAAAAATAAAAACCTTTCTTTTTACTGCCTATTCAAACTCAAGTCCGTTTCAAATCAATTTATGTATTTTATTTTATTCGGACGGGTTATTTTTACTAGCTGCTATTTGATTAGCTGTTATTGTTTTGTCAACTGAAGCGCTAGTAAGAAAAATAATACTGTTCCATGAAATGTTTTACATGTAACTTGTACTAAAGCTGAAAAGACTTGCCTGTAATCTTATACTATGCTCTTAGCAAATGTTCTCTTATTAAGAAAGTTTTGCCTAAAAGTAACAAGAAAATACATATTGTTAAATTTCACATAGAACTAGAAGCTTTGATAAATTAAATGTAAAAATAACATTGCGGGTTTCATATGGAACTGTAGAAGGTAGAGCCAGGGTTATGCATTAATTCCAAGATAAGCCACGTGTAAATTATGAGGGTGGTAAACATATGAACATCATTTTCTTAAGTTGTTCTATGTAGGTGTATTACATTTTAAATCGCCCTATGTTTACTAAGAATATGGGCCTTTTTATAATACGAAAACGGTAAAATTATATTACCACTGCCTTCTATGCACTAGTGATACTAGAAGCTGGGAACATAGAAGGCAATGGTAATACAAATTCTGTCATGCCGTGCCGTTTGAATTATAAAAATGTCCAAACGCAGTTGTAAAACTATTTTTACTCTCAAAACGAGCCATTTGAATGACCAACTGCATTGAATCAACCAGCATAGTCCTGTAATAAACAAACATATAAAAAAAAACATAATATTTACCGTGAAATATCGAATGCGAATGTTCTGAATACCATTCCTTCCTTCTTATCGTGGAGGTAGGTATAATCAAATATGTTGAGAGCTTGACTAACTTTGGTGTCAGAGTTTTCTGACTTAGTTTAACAGCTGTAGTCAATCGACAACAGCCGGGAACGAATCCTCCGAAGCACGAAAACGTAAATTTCCACTTAGGTCACCCATACGTTTCTCTGTCTATTTCTACGTTGCTTAATCACGCTGATTGGTTCATATCAGCGAGTGCCACTGAGTTATGAGGGCTTTCTTAATACCGTTGAGTTAATCCAACTAATCCTCGAGATCGGCAACCGCATAAAACACGCTGAAATAGGTCGAACCCATCCGGACCCTTGCCAACTGGCTTGCACGCCGCCATCGTTCGACAACCTCTATTTCTCCTTGTCTTTGTAATTGTTCTCTACGTCGTGTCGTAAAACAGAACTTTTTTTTCCGTCAACGATCTCGCTAGAAATGTCTATCACTTCAGCCTAGCAAAATATGTACAAAGAAAACAGTCAATTCATTTCTGTATTAATAAAATACAAATCAACAATGTGAATTTCTCCAAGGAACATAGGCCAAAATACGAAAATCCAAATTTTCACTCCTTAATATATCTTAACACTCAAGCTGTTTGCAGTAATATGACAGTAGAAATTTTATTTTGGAATTTAAAATGGGTTAATGGGATAGGGAGAATCACCTCCTACATTTTCGCAAACTAATTCAATGTCAACCCAATATTTAGTTACTTTGTCTATACTAATATTATAAAGAGGAAAGATTTGATTGTTTGTTTGCATTGACTTTGAAAAATTCTTTCACCATTAGAAAGCTACATTATCCCTGATATACATAGGCTACATAATTTTCCCGAATTCCCACGGGAACGAAGTCCCGGGCGGAATGCTAGTGATTGATTTGCTAATAGATTTATTTAATTGGCATGCTAGATGCTAGTTAAACATGCAATACTCATCATAAATATGTAAACATTCCATCTTCATCGTGTAGGTATAGTCTAGTGTGTGGCGAACATTCCATCTCTGTAATTATTATCATATTTACTGGTAAACACTACGAAAACTGCCAGTAAGGATGACGGTAAGATAAAGCAGTATAGTGTTATAATAAAGTTGTATATAAAAGGGTAAAATCAAACAACTTTCTTTTTCATAAGGATAACGATATTGATCGTCGAAAAGGCTATTAAATAAGACCTTGATAGGAGTCTACAAAATGTCACTATGAACAAGTCTACAACCTTCTGGATTTAGCCCTTTGAATACAATGGCTATAGAGTATAGAAGATATTGATCCTGGCTCTGTCGCCAGATTTACTTGTTGTGATTTTGCAAAGAGCTTTATAGTTTTACGAGATAGTCCGTCTGTGGAATGAGTTTTGTTTTTGATTCATCTGGACAGAAACAGTAAAGTAAGCATAAAAAGAGCTGAGCTGATAGACAAAGGAAACTTACGTCATAATTATACTTTATTTCGTATTGAGAATCTTGCATACCAACTTATAAGTACCGGCAGTCGCGGTATATTCATTAATTGATTGTGATAAATTACAAAAAATATATTTTAAAAAGTAATGTTCCTCAAGATATTAATATGCCTTCCTTATAATTGTAAACACAGTAGTCTGGCAAAAAGAGGGGAAGCATAGTAAAGGTGACTTCAGAAACTTTATATTAGCCTGGGACTTCGTTCCCGTAAGAATTTCGCAAAACCCTTCCTTATTCCTTACCTACGTTATAAAAGGAACCTTTGTGCCAAATTACAGCTTCCTAGGCCCAAGGGTTGATGAGTCAGTGAGTTTAAAAGCTTAGCGTTCTGTTACAAAAATTATGTTGTGGACAAAACTTAATTAACTTAGAAGGTTCCAATTACTTTTACACGCATAGCTATTGTTCGTTAAGTTATGGAAACTATACTCGCATAACTATTTCCAGCACGGTGGATAAATTACATTACAGAGGCAGAAGTTTTAACTATAGAGGCCGCAAATTTGTCGGGGAGGCAAAGAGGGTGGTTCGGGAGGCCCCGACTCCGTGCTCAAGGTCATCAGACCACGCCTACCACCCTATCTACAACCCCCAAGTTCATTGTGGCCCGTAAAACCAAGATTAACGGTTAAAAATAAAATATTATGAATCGTCTGACAGTCTGCAAAGCCAAATAAATTTTCATAAAAGTTATTATTAAATTTTACGCCTGAAATACTCCGTACAGTTACCCAGTTTCAGTAGCTTCTGTTACTTATTTTCTTAGCAAAAGTTTGCGAACAGATGTCGGGTTGAGTTAAAGTTCGGAAATGAAATACTTCTGATCTGAAAAATTTGTTCTTGAATCTGGATTCAAGTTTCTTATAAGGCTTATGAGCGCTTTATCAAACAGAATCTATGAAAAGCTTTTATTTATTTATCATTTTTTTAACAAATTTATTCTTTGAGGTTTGAAATATTAAACAGAGTCAACGAAGAATTTGCGGCTTTGATTTTAGCATTCGAAATTAAACATTCATTGCGCTTGCCCTCGTTTCCATATGGTCTGGAACAGAAAAGGTAGGCTTGTTTGTTTTAAACTATTCAAAGCCGATGCGATGCCTAGAAAATCCACATTTTAACATATGTTGGTAAAAAATAAAACAGTAGGGTTGTTTCAGATCTTCCTGAATACTTTAAAGTACAGTACCGTCTTAAACGTATTAAAATTAGAACTAAGACTTAATTATTCTGTGCTAAGATGAAAATCCTTTATCGAACCGATTTCGCCGCGCTTTTCTTTCAATTTGTTTTTAAAGAAAGACATCGTATTAGACATGCGCGCCGGGCCTGAAATTGCCGGCGGCGGCGCGCTGACCTGAAACGGTCGGCGGCGGCGGCGCGCTGCGGCGTGGCCCAAGTTTTTTTAAATTAATGATTACACAACAAAAGCAAAAACATAAAAATCTAAGTTTTTTTTATTAGAGTAACTATCTAACTAAATCAAAATCTAAAATTTGCACTCGCAAACGTGAATTTTCGCATTCACGATACAATTTGTACAAAGAAAAACAAGTTTTTTAAAGAAAACCATCCTTCTATTCATTCAAAGGAGAACGTTTTCTTTGCATAACTTGTAATTATCGTGAATCGTATAATTTTGTTCACTCTCACAGGGCTCAGTCGCGACCGTTTTGCGGTAACAATAAGACCGGCAACTGAAAACACGCGCTCGCTAGGCGTGCTGGTAGCTGGGATTGCTAGCAAAGCTCTAGCGAGAGCGTTGAGCCATGGAAATGCCTTTTCTTTTACTTTCCAGTATTTAAGTAAATCTCCTTGGACAACGTCTACATCTCCTGATCTCATAGTAGCCAGGTACTTCCAACATTCTTGTGATATTTTCGCGTCTTCTGAGTCTAACTCTGCGATGCCACTGCTATATTTCCTGGAAAGTTTGGATAGCAAGACTTGTCCAGAAGATGTACTTGCAACAGGTTCAGAGGTAGCCGTTGACGTATCTACAAGTCCTCCTGCTACTAGGTCTGATGCCTTTACTTGTTCTTTGATGTAATCTGTCAAAAACGTAGCGCGTGTGGTGTTTTTACGCTCTAAGTAGTTGACAAAATGGCGCCGCACGCGGCCGCGTTCACTGCTTGGCCCCTCACCCCCCCTGCCATACTCTTCCCCCGCCCAGTGTTGCCAAACGCCAAAGTTTAAAAATGTGCACAAGAAATTACGACACACACAGTTCAATAATGTCTCCAATCCAAAGGTGTATTTTTAAAAGATCGATTTTTTAATTTGTCAACACCCATAATCAGGCGCGCTGAGTGGCAGACTCGGCGGCGGCGGCGCGGCCCAAGCGCGGCGCGGCGCGGCGTCGCCGGCGCGGCGCGCATGTCTACATCGTATACATGTCGAACGTAAACAATGATTTGGCTGGGGAAAAATATCTTCAGGCGTAGGCAATAAATATAAATATTGTCGCTAACCCTACATAGAACAATGCCAGAATAAAGAAAAGAAGTCGACTCAGCGGACGTAGCCCACGCTCCGGCTTTATGAAAACTTTTTCCAATGCATACGAATGAAAAGCTTCTCTACCGGGCTCACTGTTCTTATGTAGATTATAGTGCTCATCTCTACTTATATTTGCAATGTGTACACAGACCACTGAAAGAAAAGAAAAAAAACTTTGGTTCGATTCAAGAAGTTTTACATTTATAACGGGACTTTTTCTTATAAAATATCTTCGAAGAACCCTTTCAAATTTTGCTTTGGATTCGTTAATCTTTTTCTCTTTTGATGTTTTTATTTTATTTTACTTAGAGTTCTGAGTAATCTCTCTTCAGTTAAAAAAGACAGGTATATCTTTGGTAGTACTAGTTTACCTAGTCAGCTCTTTATTCTGAATAAGTAGATACTTTATATCACAGGACGTTATTATTTGCTTTGAAAACTGTTTTCTCCTTGCATTGCTCGTGGGAAGAAAATAGAGACTGCGCTTTCCATTCGTTTTCTTGATAGTTTCCTGTCTCGTCTACATATAAATCAGCTCGATATATTTAGTTGTCAGCATGTAAATAAGTTTAGAATTACAAGTGTAAGAAATGAAGATTAATATAACGTCTCTTACGTCTATCGTGTTGTGTGTATCAAATTCTTAAAGACATAACATTAAATACAATTTCCAAAATATCTTCTAATAAATAAAAATCAATGTATGTTTGTCTTCTATGCACTTCTAAACTATTCATCTGATTATGATTAAACTTTGATAACAAAAAAGATGCGTTAAATTGTATAAACGCTTAAAACCCCTTGGTTTTAATAAACCGTTCAGACCTATGCACCTCATTTCGCTTAATTTCGTACATATTCCCCGGAAATCTAGCGGAGCTGACGTGTTAAGTGAATTTTGTATGGGGTTAATAATTTAACGGCTCGATGAGTACTTCACCTCTTAAATAGGCTATTCTTGAAGCATTACCCTTCTCGCTGCCAGAACCATTTATGATCTGCCAGGCTTAAAGCTATGAATATTAACGATTCAGTATTAATTTGATATCGTGGACTGGACACTAAGGAAAGTGATCATGTCTCAGCCTATAGGACTAAAATAATAACCATAATTAATAAGCACTGACACCATTATTGAGTTCTTATACAGTCTGACCCGGTCATATCATATGATAAAATGTAATGTTAATTAATTAAAAATGTAATAATTATTTCTACTACATAAACTATCCGTCGGAAAAAGTGTTTTTTTTTCCATAAAACCAATAGTTAAAGTAACTTTTCTTTAACACAGTCGAACCCTCTGCATGTAAGTATGGTTTTTATCATGCTATGCTTTCATAAAATGGTATATCGGGGGAGAAAGTGTTTTATCATGAAAGGAATAAGTACAAAAGTTATCTACATCAAAGGCATGGAATTACAACTGTGGGTCGCAACCCCCTGGGGGGTCGTGAGTCGTGAAGCCTTACTGGGGGGGTCGCAGGTAAAAGAAAAATAAAATAATTTGTAAATCTAACACTAAAATTCAATTTTAACAATTCAATTCAGTAAAACATAATTCAGTGAATTTTTTTAACAATTTCAGTGAAAAGTCTGTGCCTGTATAATGATGCCTCTCGCCGCCTTCCACGTCTACCCCGCGGCAAACTCTTTTATTATGTGTTTTAAAATCTCCGAAGTAGTACATAGATTTAGCCTAAAAGGGTCTTAGGGACCTTAATAAAGAAATACCTTCAAGAGAAGATCACGCTTGACAGATCGAGCCATGCCAAAAAACGGTTGGTCGAGTGGTAGTGACGCTGCCTCTTGATCGGCGGTCCTGGGTTCGATCCCCAGTCGGGGCAAACCTTTGTGTAAAAAGCAGATGTTTGTTCTCGGGTCATGGGTGTTTGTGTTTGTCTTTATGTGTTTTCCAAGGGACCCACGACACAAGGGAAAACCTTACTGTGGGCCTTTGAGTGTGTAGCGTTTATTTAAAAAAAAAAAAAAATTGTATATTTCAAAGGCATGGAATTATTGGATATTCTGCTAGCTAGATCAGAAAAATAAAAGACTACATATTTCAGATTTAAACTTTAGACAAAAAGAAATACTTTCAAAAGAAGATCACGCTTAACAGATTAAGCCATGCCTCTTTTAAACGATAAAAAGTTAAAGGATAAAATGTGGTCTACATTTTTATTTAAGGAGATTTCACACGATACATTTTATTTAAATAAATCAAGTCTCCTACTGTACTATCCCATTAACGGCCTCGGATTACACTTTATGCCTTTGGGAGTTTACGTGAGGTCGTGATCAAGTAACGGATCATAAACGGATTCATTATGCCAATTAAGTCTTTTGATTTCGGGTGCTGTTCAGGTCTGGAGCTATTAATCTCCCGTTTGTTTGCGGTTGAAGGGCCTATTTATTTGTAATAAAGTATGTTATATAAGGGCCATGGAATATGCTTTTGAGGTATCAACATCAGTAATTATAAGTTTGAATACATGGAATAAAGAAAATTATGTAGCCTATGTCACCCGCTGATAATGGAGCTTTCTATTGGACAAAGAATTTTTAAAATCGATCCAATAGTTTTAGAGTTTATTCGTTACATACATACAAAAATACAAATCCGTCCTCTTAATAATATTTTATTTTATTTGGAAAACTTACAGCAATTTTACTAACAATATGAAAATGTGAAATGGGTACATATCTGAGCCAATTACAAGTTTTCACCAATAACAAAAATATTATTGATGTAGATCAGGGGTTCCCAACCTTTTTTTGTCTACTGCCCACTTTAAGAATAAATTATTTTTTAACGCCCCCCTTTTTAAACATACTTAAAAACCGCTAAGTACTTATAACTGATTATTGAAACGCAACTTTATAGTATTCGGACAGAGTATCTTTTATTGAAAATAAAACAAACATAATCAATTCTTATATAAAAACTAATGTGAAGGTTGAATCTGATGCTGTTCAATAAGTTTGTTGATATCAGGTTCCAATTTACTCAAAAACAGCCGTAAGTCGCCACGTTCGGTAACACGCAAACGATTTATCTTTTTAGTAAGCAGCGTTGCCACAGCACTAAAACCACGTTCACACAAATATGACGATGGGAATGCTATCAAGAATCGTTGAACAATTGACCACAATCCAGGGTACAATTGCAGGATCGGTTTTTGAAGCCAAAATTCTTGATATCCATTTTTGAACTTGATTTTTATTTCTTCGTTTGTTGTCAATTCTATAAGTTCTTCTTCCAGCTGAGGTGACATTGCTATGTTGACATTTGAAAACGGATCCAACACCCAGTCTGGTATTTCCAAGTTTAAAATGTCCTGGTATCGTTCGGTGAAGTCAATGTGGAGGTTTTCCAAATGTTGGCAGTAGGCAAACAAGTCGTCGTTACTGCAGGATACTGATAAATTCGGAAAATTGTGAAACTCACGTCTGCCCATATTCTTTTTGTGCAGAAGCAGTTTGGCTGCGAAAGCAGCAACGACATTTTTTGTTTTAATTAAATTTAGTTCATCGCCTTGCAGTTGGAGGTTCATGTCGTTGAACAATTTATACAGGTCTGTCATGTAAGCTATATCATTCTTTGATTTTATGAGCTTGTTGCGCAGTTCTGTATCTTTAGTTTCCAAGAACTCTATCACAGAGTCAAACAGGTTGTAAAATCGAATCAGACAATTGCCTCTTGACAGCCAACGAACTTCAGTATGAAGCAATAAACGGTTGAAATCTTCGTCATTAGTAACACAAAGCTGATGAAATAATCTATCATTCAAAGAGCTGCTACGGATTTTATTGACTGCTTTGATGACATATTGCAGTGATTGAAATAGTCGTTCACTTAAGTTTCTAGCAACCAAATGTTGTCTATGAATAACGCAATGTATAGCAAGGACATCTGGAATTTTATTTTTTAAGTACGCTATGAAGCTTTTATGGCGCCCTGTCATAGCCGGAGCGCCATCCGTAGCAACTGATATAATATTTTTCAAAGGAATCTCTTTCTCTTCACAAAACTTTTCCAATGTATTGAATATGGTTTCGCCTTTTGTATCTGTCTCCAAATTTCTGGCAAACAATAGTTCTTCACGTATTTTCTCATCTTTAATAAACCTCACGTAAGATAGCAACAACGCTTCATTAGTTGGTAAAGTGGACTCATCGAGCTGAATTGAGAATTGACTAGTCCTCAGATGATTGCACAATGATTCTTCAATGTTTTCAGCCATTTCATCAATTCGTCTTTGCACAGAATTATTACTCAAAGGAATTTTTCGGATAATATCTGCGGCCGGTTTATGAAGCACAGTAGTTATTACTTCCTTTATTGCTGGCAAAATTAACTCTTCTCCGATGTTGTGTGGTTTGCCTTTTTGAGCAATTAACAAAGAGATATTGTACGAAGCTCGAAGTCCGTCGTCATCTTGCTTAGCAGCCGCCGAAAATAGTTTTGATACACTTGGCTGAATATTATGCTTCTTCTCTAGGTCTTGAAAATATGCTACATTCTTGTCTTTCTTATCTGGATGCATTTTATTCAAATGATCTTGCAGTCTTGAAGGCTTCATTGCTTCGTTCGAAAATGTTTTTAGACATAGAAGACACAAAGGCGACGACGGGTTTGTGGGATTTTCAATAAATCCAAATTTAATATATTCCGCAGAGTATTGCCGTCTCTTCTTTTTTACTTCCGACATTGTTTTGTTTTGAGAAATACGTAAGTGTTATAATGAAGTACTGCTTATCTATTATGCGCGAAACCGCAAATGAAAATAAAATAAATTTACGTCGTTTATATAGGATTGCATAAGCAGCACGCACCAACAGGAATAAGACAAACGTGCATAAACTCGTTTATCTCATTCGACGCCCAATCGTACTCGACAAGCAAGAACAAGTATTATAGAACCAGCCGATTGATACAGGAATGTACAAATCGGATTATTTAACAAAAACTTGTTAAAACATGATTGCCCGCGGTCTATTATATCGAACCGAGTTTGAGCTATATCTTAATTAATATTAGTTGATGTTCACAAGATGTAGTCGAGAGTCGAGAGCTCAGTCGGTGTCTAAGAGTCTTCCTAGCTAGGTAGATGAAATTATAAATCGACCCCAAAGCCCTACACAACGCCCCCTTTTTTTTCTGGGTCTCTTACCGCCCCCCTTTAGGCCTGCAGCGCCCACAAGGGGGCGTTATCGCCCACGTTGGGAAAGACTGATGTAGATGAAGATAACAACGTGTAATCAACAAACTTTTAATTAACACAACTTCAATAAATATAGCAACGAATCTTACTTTTAATCAAATAGCTTCTTGAATGTGGTTTAGCGTATCTAAGAAGTAATTACTGTTCACGAATAACATGACCAACTGATGATGACTAATTATCTTAGTACATACTTATAGTACCTTATAACAAAAAAAAATAACTGCACCTTATTTGTATTGGAGTGTAATAAAGAATATTGTATTGTAATGTATTGTACCAACACAAGTTGAGTTAAACGGAGATGTTCGTATAGAAGTGCATAGTTTGGCCAAATTACATTTAATAGATAACTTAAAAAGCTCAATTAATCTTTAACATTGATTTTTTTTTAATGCGTGGCTTCTATTATGTAACTTTTAATATTAATATGAAGTTGTTATACTTGTTATTCATTAAACGGTATAGAGGGATTTGCGATCATAAAGTATTAATTTTATATACTTTAATAAAGAAAGATTTTTGACAAAATAAATAATAATCACTGACGAATGAAAGTCAGCATAGATCCAGCAGTGTGACCAAGAAACTTTTGTCTCTAGTAGAGGCTTTTGATATATGACAAACAGATTTAACAAAATCCCCACGCGAACACAACACACATGTGTTTTCTCATTGGTAAAGAAGGTGATAAAGTTAGACAGCATGATGGATGAGTCACAGAACTTTTCAGACCTTTCCAAGGATGAGTCACAGGCATCTTCTGGCAAATTTAATTATTCAATAGCCTCTCCAGGCTTGTTTCTTCATGACCTCGTTTCTTGACTCTATAAAAATGTTACTCAACTCGCAACTAATTGCAAACTTAAGACATATCGTAAGGCTGCGTACAAGCAATTACAAGGTTTGCTTCAAGGCCGAATGATGCCATTTAGTGTTGTACTTTTAATGTTTTTTTTTGTATGAACAATACGAGGAAACTGATGGGAAATTATATCCCGTGTATACTTCTACTTAAAGAGGTTTAGTTTTACTGTCTTACTAATAAAACCTACACACTACGTATAACAAGCTTTGAGCATTTTAGGGCCCAAAGAAATATTGAGCCTTTAAAAGTATTGGGCCTTTTATTGTCATCAATCAGTATATTTTAATGTTTGTTCTGTTTACTCAAATAATAAATTTTTCATTAATTCCTGTCCCCCTCGGAAAATGACAAAAAAGGTTGCTAGCGCATTATATTCTGTCAACTGGCCGTATTAGCCTCTTGGAGCGGTTAAAAAGAATTATTGATTAAACTTCGCATTTAAATGAATGGTTTTGAAGCTATATTGTGTGACTTCAAATTTGCAAAAAATAAGGATGTGAATCAGCCCAATAAACAGATCAACTTTCCCCAAGGAACATAGGTCAAAGTATGAAAATATATTTTCATCTCTCCACACAACTTGAGCGACATGTAGCCGCTAATTTTTGTTTGATGATTTTATATAGGATCCTTGGAGAAATTATTCAGAATTCATTTTCACAGGGAAAATTGCCTCCTAAAGTTTTAATAAATTTAAAGTTATATACCACATATATTTAACAAAGGACTTTAGATATGGCACGACTTTTAAATCATTTGCGTCGTTTTGAGCGATGTATTTGATATATTTGAGGCGATTCAATTAATTTTCAAACTTTTTCATCACTACATTTCAACGAACGGACCTAGGTAACTAGTCTAGGGCTGTAGTCGTTAAACATTAAGAAAATCAACGAAATCATGAGGTAAGCGATTCAGAAGTAGTGCCCAATATGTCATGACTAGACTCAGCAGTCAGCCATTTGAAACATTTGTGAACAAAATCACATTCGTCTGTTTACAGGTTGAGCATAAAACACGCTCAGGGAAGCGTATGATTAGGATTTTCTGAAAGAGCAAATTCCGAAGTAGCAACTAGCTACTTCTGAAAATGTTGAACGAAAATTGGGAACAGATTCTTAAGAGAAAAATCTCTAAATGTTTTCTCTTAACGAAGGACCTTAAAGAGGAGAAATTACCGTTTCAAAGAATTGTTTTAATGTTTAAGCTGATTTTGCCTTTTGTAATTTCTCAACCGTATTATACGAAATGAAATCTTTGAATGTTTTATTTGATAATTCTATTTTTCTGATCTTCAAATTTAACTTCGTCTTTTTTTGCGTATTTTATTAGGGAAAAACGTGGACAGTTGCCCGATTGTTAGGTTGTAAATGTGGCCACGAAAAATAGATACTCCTAATAGGCTCTTAAAGGTCTTATTACCATTTTTTTAAATTCTTACGTTAGGGTATTCTTGCATCGTGTACGTAGTCTGGAGTATAGTTGAAGTAGATTGCAGGTAACACCGAACAGAACTATGCTACTTTTTATAAAATAAACTATATTTTTTTTAATTAATACCGCTAGGCGACGAGCGCTATATGCATAGCGTTCTTTGAAACAGACACTTTCTCGACTCGACAAATTCTATTAAGGTTCTGATCTATTCCCTATTCCATATATAGGAAAACTTGAGAATTTTCCAGTGCCAAAGCAGCTCCTAAAATGTAGTTGTTTTTGTTTTTGCAGGATGCCTGCAGCAGTGCCGCCCGCCGAAAATGGCGCGCCAAGAAGCGAGCTCGAGCAGCTCCAGTTGCGCGCCGGACAAGTCACCGATGAAGTCAGTACCATATTACTACTTTTTTAGGGTTCCGTAGGAAACTACGAACCCTTATATTTTCGCCATGTACGTCTGTCCGCGGTCATGCCAGGCTCTGGTATTACAATACTGGTTTGAGTTACCATATTGGTCGGTCATACATATGGATCACACCGACCTAACTATGGAATAAAATCTTGGAAAAATCATTCCAGTAGTACAATATTTTAGCGCTTTGGGCGGCTGTAGCATTAAGCCTCAGACGGCCGCTTCGAAATGTTTGCTTTTCTTTTACATAAACAGAAGGATAATCATCACTAGTCCATGCTAATAGTTATGATGTTTTCTTTATAAACTACTTTAGATTTAAAGACAGAACACACTTTAGATTTAAAACAATTAAATCCAGTTGTCGAATAAGTAAATATCTTAGATCTTTATTCATGCGAAGAAATGAAATGACACAAAAAAAATGCAAAGCACAATTTAATAGATACTTAAAATTATAACGTCGTTCAAAAGAAATAATCTAGATGAAAAACCTTAAACGTATGCTTTAGGATTGCTCTGAAAATTAAAATTTACTAAGTGAAAATAAAAATGAATATTAAAAAAAAAGAAAATTAGAATCCCATTATCAGTTAAGACATTAAATTGTTAATGCTGGAACAGTGAATGTCTGCAAAAGCCATTAATGAATTGGAGAATCGGATAGCAGTGAGAATTCTGAAAAAGGGTGATTAGTGACCAAGATAGATTGGACGGACAAAACGTTCGATCACGAACGTACATAGCTATGTCTACCTATAAAGCGAATATCTATAGAGCGTGATGTGACAGCGTGTTTAGAAATATTGAAATCATTCGTTAACATATTTTCTCTTATGGACGGCCAAAACCTAATTTGTTTGATAAATATTATTGGTTCCTTTAAATATTTGAAGGACGTATCAACAGTAATTATGAAGCAATCAGTCACAATAACAGTTCCAAAAACAAAATACCTTATCACTTTGAAAACGGATGGAGAACTTGAAACCTGATTACCTTAAAATTTAAGTTTGTGACCCAATGTAGACAATAATGTGAAATCTTTGATGAAAGAATTTCAACTTAACATTAAAGAAATCAATTAAATTTAGTATTAACTTCACATTTAAGCTTGTGAAAAATATGCAGTGTCGCATAGAAACATTTCTAATTAAGTTATGTCCTCGTACACGGAGTAAGAAGATTAGGCACCTTTTCAAAGAACGTTCTGAACGTCAGAGCAGTTAATTTTTATGAGACAATTCTTAGTATCAATGTCCAACTATGACAGCAAAGCGTTGTCCCAAATAAAGGCTTTCATAAACAATAATTCAAATGTTAAGAAAATTCACAGAGCGCAATAAGATTGTATGTTCCTTAACATGTATATGTGTGTTACAGTCATTGGAGTCTACCCGGCGCATGATGCAACTATGTGAGGAGGTGAGTGTCTCTTATGTTGTTCAGTCGGTGTTTCTTCAAGCCACTGTAATGTAAGAATTAGGAATCTATTTGCCCAGTCTACGCAATATCGATCCATCATTTGAGTAGTCTTTCGACAGAAATAAGAACGATTGTTAATAAACATTTTGAAACTAAATACGTATAGATTATTTTGCTGTGAATTACATTTTAAGAGGTGGACTTCCACATTCAGTTTTAAAGTTTGCAAAAAAAAATCCTACCTTAATGTTTAGTACTAACTGGATTATAATGGGTGACTTTAAACTAGCTAGCCAAATTTTGGATGAGAATCAGCCAACTGACCAACTTTTTCTAAGGAGCATAAGGCGAAATATGTAAAAAAAATCGCGCCTCCATACAAATTGAAAGATCAGCTGATTGCTTTTAGTATGAGAAGTCAACATTTTTTGAGAATTTGGTATGGCTTCCTTGGGGAAAGTTGTTCAGTTCTATGGGGAGAATCATCCCCTATTGTTTCGCCAAGTAATTTAGAGTCGCCCCGTATGCTTACATTACAGTAGCTTACTTAGTTATTAAGATTAATTAAGTATAAGTAATAAATTAATGGGGATTCTTTAAAAACGGGAGTGACATATTTAAGAAATGTCGAGAATACCTCCCAAATACTGTCTTTTAGTAACAATTTACGTTTAAAGTACTCTGTTTATTTGAATCTCTTTCTGTCTTGTATTTAATCCCTAAGTCAACCCATATTAGAATCTTAATAATCCCCGTCTTATAGAAATCAAAATAACTAGTAAAATTATTTATCCGAAACTGTGTTATTAAAATGTATTGATTTTCCATGCGTTCGAGAATAATGGACCAGTCCCCAAGTCTTTGCCAAATTAGAATTAGACGATAGAAGTGTACGAACTCGCTGGTAGCCGCGTTTCGTTTGACGTTTATGTTCCCCATAGTTTGTTTATGTTGAGTTGTTCCATTGGTTATGTGATCATCTGTGAGAGAGGTGTTCTCGATGCGAGGGAGTGAGGGGTATAGCGGACGTGTCCTGGATAGCCCCAAGCTCGGTTTGGTCTCCGATGCCCCCCCCCCCAACCCCCCTAGGGCGCAGCCTCTGCTATCCCTGGCTGTTGTGTATCGATGTCGCTACTTTTTGTTTATTTGTTATTACCATGTGTATGTATGTCTATTGTAGCTGTCCTATTACAACCCGTATTTATATTCTTTTTGTTTTGAATATGTTATTTTGACTGTTTGTTGTTTTATGTTATACTACATATAACCATACATATATGGGTGTTGCATGATCCGTGCCTTTTTGTGCCCGAAAATGTTATTAGTGACCTCTATAGCCCTTTGTGTTGTTTGTAGTAAGTGTATATTTGTATGACAAATTTAACTACTGGGCGATTCCAACTCGACACTAACGGTTAATTGATTATTCGGGAATTAATGAAAGTCACTTTGAAATGTTCAACTAAAACTTGAACAGTAATTAAAAATTAACCGTCAGTTGTCGAAGCAACCAGCCCTAACGCGCTGTTTTTGGTTTCAAAGCATGGAGCCCGTCATTGAAAAAGAATAACCCAGGCCCCGTTAGCTCAGAATACTTCTCAGATATTAGTGTTTCCCTTATTAGTGTGTTATATGTCCCGATATGCGCTTTCCTCGACCGATAGTCTACTCCATTGTGCTTGGGCTTGCTTCGGACTGACCCCTGTACGTCTCAGAAGCTCTCTCCACTCAGTATCCGCCTCCGAGGCTGTTTCCTTTCTACCGCACTCTCTGTCTCTTATTTTCTTTCTTCTTAGCCTTCCCTTTCTTTCTATGACCTTCCTACTTCGACAATATTTTCAATGTCTTAACTAATTGAGCTGCAATTTAACAAGAACCGATGCCATGCGGTCCTGGTTATTATGGTCAGTGTAAATTGGTTCTATCCTATTTAGTTGACTCTGTCTGTATCTTAGGTCTCTGTTGTAGTGGCTGCTCTCTGTTGTTGACTGTAAATCTATTATGTTGTATGATTTCATGCCTTCTCGAACATCACAATACTGTCAATGTGGGCGTGAACACACCCCGTACCTGCCACTTGACTCCAACAAATATATCGAGCTACACCTATGCCTACTCTCACAACAAATACAGACCAAATAAATATGTATCATCTGTATTTACATAATTTTATTTCGTTTACCTTATTTACTTTTCTAAAAACACTTTATTTCTGTTTAAATAGTAGAACATATTTTTGTATTATTTTATTTACCTACCTATTTACTAAACGTGAACCACGCATACTGGTCTCAAAA